>OY743168.1:23312127-24782127 GCA_963555705.1 Ligustrum vulgare
AAAGTTACGTTCCATAAAAGTGTAGTAACTTTTGGAAATCATACAAAACGAGTATAACTGAAAAGTAAGTTTGATTGACTTACTTTTAAGCAAAACCAAACATATAGTCCAACAATTCCAACATATTACTATACCGGAAGATAGAAAAACACTCAGACATTTGGGGCACTGCACAAACCTCTCTTGAAGAAACAAAACTGGCTTGACAGACTTTAACTTGAAGAAACTCTGACACAGGTTCTTTAGCTTTCCGACCTAGAACAAGAGAGTAGAGGTATACAGTATATGCATTGTAAGCCACTAAGAAAGAACATAGACGTGCGACGAAAGAACAGAGATTTTTCACCGTTGTAGTTGCAGGCAATTTTTTCATCACCGGGGGGCTTCCAATCGATGCTCCAACGCACTTCAAAGAAACGGCTGCATATGGCAGCATGAACGATAAGAAGATTGAATATCTGAATTCATAGAAGCTAATTCCAAAAATAAGATTCATACAGATGAGTCCTGAGGCCATTTTTTGAGGGCCTGTTGCTCCAGTTAACGGCCTTCCATCCTCAATTCCATGAATTTTTTTAAGCTCAGCAAACCTACATATCATGGCAATTCAAATAAATATACAAGGGTAATACTAATTTACACTCTAACTATTAACCCTCAATAATGAAGATAGCTGAATGTAACCAAAGAAGAGTACAACACTATTAACCAGATGAAACAATAGAAATACGTGTGCTTATTTGTCAAGAAGTTGATCGCAGTGAACTGAAGATAACGTACTTGAAATATTTGCTCAAAAGTTGTACGATAGTCTTAAGAAATACAATAATTTATATTGGTTGATCTTTTCACGTCTCCCCTTTCAACACCACCTCTAGAAGTAAAAATTAAAATAAAGTAGTGAACTACATTCAAAATTTATCGTATGATGAAGCACCAAATGATAGGCAACAGTGAACTTCTCCTTAACACTCATTAATGGAATCATTCTAGAGATTTGCTGTTTGGAATCTCATGCTCAAAGATTAAAGGAGTCCCTGCACAGATATGATAAATAAAAAAAATCATATGCGACAGTAAGCTTCTCACATTCATTCATTGAATATATGGTTTTTTGTCTTTAAATTCATTAACTAAATGAGGAGAAAATGCAAGCTGATCTAAATAATACTGACCAATATAT
This sequence comes from Ligustrum vulgare, assembly GCA_963555705.1. NCBI lineage: Eukaryota > Viridiplantae > Streptophyta > Magnoliopsida > Lamiales > Oleaceae > Ligustrum > Ligustrum vulgare. The sequence goes on from OY743168.1 coordinate 23,313,311, forward strand.
CCAGATCAAATACTAAAGTATCCTAATATTGACCACACAAGATCTTTAATTTATGATATTAAGCATTTGGTGGAGTTCGACATTGATACAGATCCTCTAATTGGTTCATAATAGAGAATGACCTTTAGCTATGGCAGCCAGCAGAGCATACTCCCCCACCCCACCCCATAAGAAAAGGAAAAGAAAAAAGGAAGGAAAGTGAGAGAAAGATCCCTTCCCAAACTGTCGTCAATTCAAGTTTGGCCACTAGCCACTCTTAGGAGTTTATGGTTTTTTCCAGGAAATGTTCAAAATTTAACAAATGAAGAAAGAGTAGAATAAACAAAATCATTGTTACTGAGAGAAATAAACTTCCGTTACATACATTCCCAAATCCATTAAACTACCTACCTAACCTATAAGGGCACATGAACAAATCCAAATTTGAAATGTCAAATGCCAAATATGCAGAGAAATATGACTACCACATAGTTTATAATCAAAATGATGTGATTGAATCAAAAGATAAAGAGAATCACATACCTCAATAAAATAAAATTTCATTGGAATTATCAAAAAAATAAAATTACCTGGGGTGAAGCCGTGTAATTTCTTCAGGGTCATCATGAAACTTTGACATGACCAATCGAACATAGCTGCAGAAGAATTTCAATTGACGTCAATTTGAAAGAAATTACTCATAATATAACGGGAAAATTAAGGTTAAAGAAGGTAGTTTAACAGCACTCTTTAAAAAAATTGTGATATTCCAAAAGAAAACAGCACAATTCGTTTTATCATGGACACATCCTATGATTATCTCACAAATCATTCCCTTTTCATACTATCCACTCTTTTCTATCTGAAAAATCGTAGACTTTGGAGAGCAACAGTGCACAACATTTTGAATACTAAGTATACTGTATGAATCCATTACCATGTATATATATGGAACCAGTCACAAAGGCTGAAATATTTAAACAACTGGATATGACCGATATGGAGGAAAATTGTGGCTATTCCTTTGTTTTTGGCTATACAGATAAGAGCTCAGGGTGACTGTTCAAAAGGTTTAAGCTCTAACAACTAAACTCATGACTAAATTCCTGTTAAATTAATTGCTTTAATTGTAGGAACTTGATGACATTGTGACAAATCACACATTGGTGGAAAGGATAGTTTATTATCTTTATAGGGTTTCAGAAGTGGAAATCAAAAGTTTTGAGATGACTTGCAGTAGAGAGGTTGCTAGACTTTAATTAGACAGACGGAGGAAAGAAAATAAATTAAACAGAACATTTAATACCCAAGAGTCACATAAGGCCTTCAGTAATTTTACCATAAGAATATTCACAGAGGTTGTTCAAAGATGAAAATTATCCGAAACAAATTTTACCAATTCAGTCTCTTAGGATTACAGATAGAAGTTACCCGGCCCTTTCCAGATACAAGTGAATCTCACCAAAACACGTTTTGATCGGGAGAATGAATAAAATGAAGCACCATTTGTTAGGTATTCATCAAAATCTTAAGTTTCCATGCGGTTTCTCATTGCGCCTATAAATGTGTAAAGGGCTTTGAAATATGACAATTAGTGCCTAACATGAGGTATTAAATTATACAGAACATAGAATAGAAAGGCAAAGCCATACCGAATTTCAGAGTCCTTCCTTTCTCGAGGACTAACCTGGAATAAACAGGTAAATTAGAACTATGATAACTGCAGAGACCACCACCAAACAAAAATTGCTAGAGTTCAGGAGTTTACCTCACTTCCATTTAATATTTCTACTTTCGCCAAACGGGCAATCAAAACAAATCTGGGTACACCTCCTTTCCCTACATCTGCTATAGGGTTCTCAGAAAGCCTTATATCCTAGATAAAAATAAAACACAGCTATCACGTATCTGTAGAGTAAGATTAACATTTATGATCAATGGTGAGGAGCCAGAGAATTTTACGTATAGTATATCAAGTTCAATGATGTAATATACCTATATAATGATAAACTTTCTTTATATTGGAGGTACAGAATTTGAGAGGTAGATCAGCACATAGGTGCCATGGATTAACAGTACGTTGGAAACACAACATGTGATTGCCTCATTAATCCCTTCCCCATCCTCTCCAAACATATTCAAATCATGGAAGTGATAATCATCATTCATTGCCTTGTCTAAGGACCATGTGAATTCTTTTTAAGTAAATGGACCACATCATGGTAAGTTCAATTGCCCTCATTCCTAGTAATTCTAATACTTGCCAGCATAGCAAGTAATGGAAATAAAGAAAAACCATGCAAACTGGACCTTACCTATGTGGAATCAACTTAAAATTAGGATTGAGCTTTGATCGTTCATGCAAGGAAAGGACGTGTATAAAACCTACAAGATTAACTTAATTTTAGCCTTGCATCTGTTTGAACTTTGAAGCCAGGCCTAGCATCTAACGCAATCCGATAAAAATTATTAGAATATAACACAAAAATCATGAAGGTAAAACTAAATATAGTTTCATTCTCGCTTTATACTTCGGCTCACCCTGTTAACTCCAACATATATTATTACAAAAATAATAGATATCAGATTTATGGAACATTTAACGCTGTTTCATACCATCCCTCCCAGATAATATATAAAACCTATGAGGACAAATAAAAGAAACAAAAATATAATGCTCACCACCAAGTTGGGGAAAGAGTTAAGCGAATCTATGGAGTCCAGGTCTTCAATTTTGTTGCCTCCTAATAAATTAAGCTACCAATCAATACCTTAAACAACGAAGACAATAATAGGGGAAGATTGGTAGCACAAGCAATTATGATATTACCTAAAAGAAGGCACTGCAAAGTATTGAAAGGCCTAGGATTTTTGTCACGAGACTTGTAACCGTTGTCTGATTTATGTGTTGTACCATAATCAGGGTACCATATGCGATTCAAATCATTCTTGTTCAAAAAAAGCTGCTCCAAGCTATGAACGCAATAAAATACTTCAATCATTTCAAAGCGCAAAAAAATGTTAAGGGCAAATAACCAAAGACCCATTACTATTTCCAATACCTCTTCAACTGTGAAAGCTTTAAGATTTCTTCCCAATCAGCTATACAATTGTCTTCCAGGTTAAGAGAGCGCAGAAAATCAAATCCTTGGATAGATGTGGCAGACACTGTCTGGAAGAGAAGGAAACAGCATTTTTTTGTGAAAAAAAGGACCATAAATAATCAAAACTTTATATTAATTCTCAGTTGCGGAGATAGAATTTTGATATGACAAGAATAACAGGAGCCATCAACTCGTTTGAACTGACTCTAGAAAATCCAGAATATCAAAAGTAGGATCCAGGCTTTGACAAGTGCGTGTACTAGAATATTCATAGTAGTGTGCTGATTCCCAATGAGGGCCTTTTGCATGTTTCTTTCTGATCATTATAATGCTGGATGCATTATAACCAGCACAAAAGTACTTTTAGCTATCTAGTTACTATCATAAATTATAGATATTCCAATATGGGTATTTGTTTAACGCTTGTTGAGAACATTTTACTATATCACTCAACAAATGCTATTGGCCTACAGCCATTTTGTTTAAAATACCAAATCAATGAACTGCATCCCACACTACCCATGCTTCCCAAGTACCTAACCTAACTCGTTGACTCTCATCAGCATATTTTGATAACTTAAGGTACTATATTCATTTTTTAGTACCTGACAAAAATCTGTACACAATTTTCTCTCCTTCCACATTTTCTTTCTCCCCTAACATTTCCCTGGACAAATACGATCTTATGAACATTGCTAGGAAGCAATATCCCGATCCTTTAGTTTCATGTATATAAAGGTAAAGAAATAAAGGTAAAGAAACAGTTTTACGTTTTCGTATTTAAAATGTGCCCCCAAGTTGAAACATCCTTGAGATAGCATTAATCATTATAGAGCAAGTAGCTATGTTTCATCGTCTTTAATTGGTTCACTGTTTAAGATTGCTGTTAGACCAGTGTTTGCACCATATGAATTCTCCATCATCAAACAATAGTTGCGGTTCAACAAAAACCTATCACCACAAAAGAAGCATCTACCGTAATTTCTCTCAACTTGTTTCCCAAAAGATGCAGCTCTTCAATGCATGGCAGTGAATCTTTAAGCATTTCGACCTGCCATAAAAAATAAACCATTACAAGGAATGTTCTAACCAAATCAGGTAATGAAAGGAAAGAAAACTAAATGAGCCAGTACCTGCTTCCAGATCACGCCAGTGTGGTTCAGAACTAAAATCCTTATGTTGTTCAGCTGAGGCATAGTAGTTATGTCAGGTGATAAGGAATTGTAGGATAAATTTAGAGCAGCAAGAGAAGGTAATGCTTTGCAGATGATGTCAACATCCTGCAATGAACGCCAAAAGAAAGTGGTCCTTCATTCAGCCATGTGTAGCACATAACTCGCAAAAGAATTTCAGTTATGAAATTGAAGAAAGTGTAGTTGAAGCCTGTTAAATGTTACGAGGTCAACAGATCAACTATCTCTTGAAACAGGACGATTTAATGTAAGAAGCATGTAGCTTATATTACAACAATAATAACAATAAAATAGCGAAGTTCAGAACTGGAAAAAAAATTATAGCAGTAATAAACAATTGGTTTAGCATATCCCCATTTCCTGATCCTTTGGTTCTAAATTCACAGTGCCCATTTTTAGGCCATCGAAGGACACATATCTTAAAAGTTCTCATCCTAAAGGAGCAAAATGCCACGTAGAATGAGAAATAGTCAATTTTTTAGCAGCAGTAAGACATACATTCCATTTTGCAAGAAGATTTCCAGTCAAATCGAGCTCCTTCAGATCTGCAACAAAATTATTTCCATTCAGCATAAAATTTGACCAGGAAAAACACAGTGCTATTGACGAGGAATGTTATCCAGAAAAATCATAAAAAGAAAAGAAGTAAACAAATAAATCTTCATAACAGGCAGTGTTTTCAAAAAGTGCTAAGCTTTGGGTGCTTCTAGGTTTATGCCTTGACTTAATGAGTCAATCGGCTCATACATAAGCTTTAGGGAAGCTGAGGCATGTGCTCCACAATTCTGTTCTTTGGAACTATTAATATCCATATCCAGAATGTTATACAAGTTTATTGGACTTTTTATACTAGCCTGAATATTTATTTTTATTTTTTTTGGGGGGGGGGGGGGGGGGGGGTGGCGGGGGGTTGAATATAAACAAGACAAGAAGTAAGGAGCTTAGTGCGACCTTCTTCCATAGTGACATTGTTGTTTTTTGGTGGCAGCTAAGCCGGCAACAGGTAACTTCACTTTCCTTCTCTTTCTTTTATATTTAATATATAAATATAATCATCGTTGTCTCTAAGATTTTGTTTTAGTTGCTACTTGTGTGATTTATTTTATTCTTCTAGATGCAAATTGAACTTAAAATTTTGTTGTAATGTTTCATGGTTTATTAATAGCATAATTTTGTGCTTTCTAATTTTGTGAATTTTTTGTTGAGACTTAAATCTTCAATGCCCTAAAATCTTACGCATCCATCTTTAGCCTTTTTAAAGAATGATTTCAGCTTAAAAACCTAAACAAATTTCCGTATAAAACACGAAAAGGAGTGATAAGACAAATAGAAATAAGATTACATGCTGAATTGGAAGGCAAATAGCTTACGTGGTAGAGTTGAACCGATATGGCTAGGGGATCCAGCAGAGCTGACACCTAAATAAGAAAGTGATGCACTTGTCAACTCCTCAAATTGACTTAGCTTGTCTTGAATTTTCTCTTTCCCAAGCAGCTCAACAGACACCCTTTTGTTTCTTGCAGAAAGGACATACATCTCATCTGCCGTACAAGAATACACAATATCCCAATGACTATCAGCCCAAGTTTTACAAAAAACGTGAGAACAATGAAAAGAAAATAAGGAAATGTTGGGTCAGATTATGTAGAACGATACATTAGTGGAATGTGTTGAAGAAAAGTGCGAATTTTTTTATTTTTTATTTTTATATAACTAAGCCACAACATAAAATCCTAAAAAAATCAAAGCCCCAGTTTGAGACCTATTATAATGAGGTTTTTGGGGAAAATGCATTTTGAAATAGTTGTTTTTTTGAAGAATTGTGCGGTTAAAAAGTGAAGAAAAGTTTTTGGTTTATATGTGTGTAATATTATTTTATTGGAAAAGATATGGTTGTGAAGAAGAGAGAAAATGTGTTTAAATTTTAATGGGAATCAAACATGGGCTTAAAGTCTCAAACTAGATTAAGAGTATGTTGGGATAGCTTCTAGTTCTACTTTTAAAATAAGAGCTTTTCAGGAAGCCACCTTGGGCAACCTTTCTCTACAAGAACTAATCGTACAATGCAAGTTCAGAAAACTATCTAAACAGCAGGCCTAAAAGTAGCTTTTTAGTCACAAAATCCATGCCATATAGGCACTAAAACTATGAAAGTGTAAGTTGCAAGAGTGTTCCAACTTCTGGTGCAGCAAAAACAAGATCCTATTTAAATGTGCCCCCTTAGAACCCTTGAAAAGAAAAGGGTGCTTAGAAAGTAGTTTTCAAACTAAAAAAAAACATGAATACTGCCAAATTCGAAACTTTAAATAGAGAAATTGACCACAGGTAAATGAAAGATTATTTCACGTATTCTTCATTAATTTGCACATTATTCACCACCCACCCACCCCCCCAATAAATAAATAAAAAAAATAAAATTCTAAACTAAGATAAAGATAATCCACTATAAACATAGATTATAGATAGTCATTTCCACTCTAAATAAAAGGATCTCTCAAACCCCTATAGTTATTTCAGTAAGAGTAGTCTAAAGTGATCATAACATTCTGCATAATGTAGATGCATTCAAATGCCATGAATTTAAAACGTCCTAAACAAATGAATAGAACCTTTGTACATACAAAAGCCTTGTTTTAAACAAATTCATAAACACTTGCTGCATAATTTACAAAGTCCCAAGCTCAGCTCAACCAGTAAAACTATACACACATAGGTCTTGTTTCAAACAAATTCACAAACACATCAGCAATGGCAACGCTTACTGCACAATGTACAATTGTTTAAGAAAATAAGCAAGATTAACATTTAGAACACATGGTACCTTCTTCTTCTTTAGTGGAAACAGTTCGATAGCGAGCTTCGAGTGCTTGTAAGAGCCAGACTCCGGAGCTCAGATTGTGAGGTCGAACAAACGATGCCGTATTGAGACCTCTGGCGTCGAAGTACTTGACCCCGTTGTGGGACCCATCATGCTTTCCGTCGCCGTCGTTGTCCCAGTCAACTCCGACCCACGTACCCGAATACCCCTCCACGGGTCCCACATACCTGACCGTTCCAATCCGCCGGGTATCCCCGATCCAGTGGACCCGCTTCCCGACTCTGAATCCACATTCCGGATCGGAGCGGCTTTGATGAACCGGTGAAGGAGAGACCGAGGGGTTCTGCATCTGCAGTGGCTAAATGAGTCGAACCGAGTGTTCCTTTCCTTTCTAAAATCTTTGTTCACTTAGCCTCTGTTTGATTTGGATTAAAATTAAGTCCATAGTTGAGCTAAAAAAATTAAATTAAATTAACAAAATCTCAATATTTTACCTAATAAATACCCCAATCAATTGAAACTTCATAATCACCAATACCTCCTTTTCTCTCAAATATCAATCGTAAACTCAAGCAAGCAATTACTTGGACGATGCTTTTTGCACAGGCAGGGAGAGGACATCAGAGACCTTCTGGTCGGAAAATAGGGTGGTTGCCGGAATTGCTGGAGACGGCAAGTGTGGGAGACGAGAGAAATGGATGATAAGTTTTATAAAAGGAAAATGCAACTCGCTAACAAAATTTGAACCATTAATTTTGCCCTTACTTTCCCCCTAAATTACAAAATAACATTTAAGATCAGCGATGACAATGGAGTGATTCAGTGTCATCCAAATTCACTCCCCAAAATTTTAGATCGGATCAAAAGGTAAAAATTTTAGATCGTGTCAAGTTCAGATCAGAACAAACATTAACAAATTTTCGTTATATATTTTCTTTAACAACAAAAAAATTAATACATAATTCATAAAATAACTAATATAATATCTAATTCATTTAATAAAATATTACATATATAGAGAATTAATAATTTTGTATCAAATTCAATAAAAGATTATATATTTTATATTTAATAATTAATTTTTTTTACATATATTTTTAATTTAAAAAAAAAATTGGGGTCGCGGATCGGATCACCCCTGATCCAAATCCGATCCATTGATCCACGGATCGGGATATTTTCGGATCAGGTCGGATCGGATCGAATTTTTTTGTCATCTTTACTTAAGACCCATTTAAGCAGTACGACATATCCCCAAATTCTAAACTCTCCAAACTACATCCCCAGGACATATCTCCCAGCGGTGAAAGGGAGGGTGGTTTAAAGATCAGCCTCGTTTGGTCAGGGGTTCGAATCCGACCCTTGTCAAGTTAAAAGGTAAGCCATCACCCTGCACTCTGGGAAGCATACTAAGGCTCAGGGTTGGACAGGTAGGGATCCCTAAGGTTGGGATTCAACATTTTTTTTCTTTTTAAACCCTCCAAATTACTGGTAGAGGTAAACGGAGTGAGAGGAAGCTAACGAAGCAGCCGAAGTTTGGAAATCTGGTCGACAACGAAGATCGGAATATAGCACAGAATATAGCTGAAGCGTCTTGTTAGTTGAGTAAAAAGACAATACATTGGTGTTAATGTTTTGGCCAGAATTTACCTCCTTGTGCTTGTAGGTCAGGTAGGGATCCCTAAGATTGGGGTTCAATCTTTTTTTTTTCTTTCTAAACCCTCCAAATTACTGGTAGAGGTAAACGGAGTGAGAGGAAGCTAACGGAGCAGCCGGAGTTTGGAAATCTGGTCGACAACGGAGATCGGAATATAGTACGAAATATAGCTGAAGTGTCTTGTTAATTGAGTAAAAAGACAATACATTGGTGTTAATGTTTTGGCCAGAATTTACCTCCTTGTGCTTGTTATTTATTCAAGGCATAACAATGAATATATGATTATGGAATCATAAACCTGTGCATGCATGATGGACGAGAAGTCTGTAGCATTATGGAAAAACCATTGTGATTTAATGGAAAAACCTGGGAATGCATAATGGACGAGAGGTTAATATTCAAGGCACTAAAATTTCGAGAATCATAAACTCATTCTTGAAACTTTTACAACAACAGAAGATTATTTGTACTAGTTCTACTAGCGGTTAATTACACAAAATATCACTTAAGTTTCGGCTAAATTTCAAACATACCATTAAAGTTCAATAGTTATATAAATTGTCACTCGAGTTTCAATTAGTTACTCAACATTTGAAAAAATTGCTCAAATGATTCTTTGCATTTTATTTTGATATAAAAATCCTTAATTTATTGGTAATGTCTTGCTCCAAGCCTTGCCAGCATTCACTCCGATTAATTACTACAACACAACGACAACTTAGGTTGGCGAATTTATCCAATAACTAATTAACAAAAATTTCCTCTCATAATCCTAACAACGTATATATGGATTATCCAACAATTAAATAATCGTAATTTGTAATTTAGTTATGAATAAGAAAGTTATTATAGGATTAAACCAACCAAGAAAGTGATTCTTTAACTGTATAGAATTCAGTACAGAGGTAGAATACTCATCCAAAAGATTTTGCAACTGCAACTCAATCATTCATGATCATAACACTGTATAGTAACAAAATGTACTTTGTACTACCAACTCAGGGAAAAATTAGTCATGGTCCTCATCGTTGCTCATAATATGCCCCGATTGTTCCACCACCTTGCACTTTATTTCTTAAATTGCCGCCTCGAGTTCATCAAGCTCAAGAAGCCATAAATTCTGAACCCCAACATCCCATGATCCCTTCCCATCAACTCCACAATCTTCTTCTCCGCCTCAGACATTGGAGGCGCCACCACCTCATCTTCGATCATAGTCAAGGAAGAAGAAGAAGGATTGGTTAAGTATCTATTCACCATGTTGAGAAAATTCCGTCCTCCTGATGAAATATCTGCTTCATTGAAATAGACACAAACTTGAAATCAAAGAATCAAGATAATAATAAAAAAATAATGAAAAAGAGATTTAAAGACTTGAATCGTAAAGAATGTTATCCTAAAAGCTAATTTTGCACCCTCTCGTAAAGAAAATGCTAAAGGGCCTTCAAGCAAATCGCTTTAACGAATTTCAAGCCTCAAATCAAGTTTCAAATAGCACAATTGAAGAACTTGAAAAATAGAAACAAGAAAAAAGCAATGAGAGAAATTCTAAATATGAAGAACAAGAATAAAAGGGTGATAATCATAATGTAAATGTGCTAAACTTATGTTGTAAAACATTAATTCTATCCCTATTTATAGAATTTCATCACCCCTATTCGTTGTTCACACGACCCTTCACAAAAAATGCAAAATGTTGATGAATAGGTGTATGCAAAAAATCGATTCGTTCTGCCTAACGGTCAGAAATTTTAACCGCGCGACCGCGCGCTTATAAATTTCGTGCGGCCACATGGTTCTATTACATGGTCCACCTAGTCCGTCCGGTTCGATCCAATTTGTCTGTGTTGATTCGATTTTTGCACTTTTTGGACCGGTTCTCAATATTTCAATCCGATTTTTGCATTTTTTTCACCTTTATATTTTGATATCAATATTTGAACAACATTTTTTATAACAAACCACAGACTCCACATTAGGCTGACCGAAGAAATAGGCATTTCCCGTTGGGGATGCAATAATCCCACATCAATTATGAAGAATGAAATAAATCACTATATAATCAAAGTGGGCTACTCCACCCATTACTAATTGATTTTGAGTTGAAACCTCACTTGAGCATGAGATTTGGACTTGAGATTAGACAAATTGAAATATTCATGATCTCAACATTTCCAGCATTGGAAAAATTGAGAACCCCCGCCTCACCTTCTCACATTGTGCAAAGAACTTGGATGAGTTTTATACCAGATCTAGATGAAGCTTCTAATGTTAAATTTCTCAAAAACCTAAAGATCAAACTTTTATAAAAGGAATGTGAAAACCAAATGCTAAGTAGTAGCCAAAAGATCAATGATTTAGAGACTTTTGAATGTAAAAACCCAGAAGGAGAAATGCTCTGAGAAGGCTATTTAAGGGTTTTTGAAAACTTGAATCAAGGAAATGGTGGAACCACCCACTAAAATTCATGGCATGTTTGAGAAACCACCCACTAATTCTGTAACTTGTGAACTCGAGAAATTTTTTGGGGGGCGCAAATGCTGATTCTCTTCCAAAATGCATTCTCGGTATCTTTCACTTATATTAAGAGCTTGTTTCGTAAGAGTAAAACTTTTATCACAATTTTTCAAATTCAATCTCAACCATCCATTTTTAACTTTTCAAACATTTTTAAACCATACTTCCATAAAAAAAACTTAAAATAAAACTACAAAAATAAAAAAAATTCACATTACCAAACAGACTCTAAAATTAAAAGTTTGGCCAAACTCCAATTATAGTATACACAATCTTACTCAAAGGAAATCAAACCTGAGCTCGTTTACAAGACATAAAAATCCAAAACTGGAAAATACAAGTTAACAGAAGATACTCTAGAACACGATCAGACATTTTATTCTTACTATTGGCAAATTGATCATCCAAAAATCTCTCACGTTCTAATTCTTAAACCTTGCACGGTGACAATGGCGAACCACACAAGCAATCATTCCCAGTAAATGAACTTGCTGGAAATTTCGTGGCAGGCAACTTCCCACACAAATGGTTATAACTAACATTCAGATTTTCAAGCCCTGCAATCGCTTTTGGCACATTCCCGATTACCGAATTCCGCGATAAATCCAAGTATTTCAACGTCTTTGGAAATTTCAAACTGCTTAAATTAAATTTCAACTTGTTGCCAGGAGCATAAAATCCCGCTAAATACTCTGTTCTGTTCAACAATTTCAGTGGACTGCCTGTAATTTCATTCTCTGAGAGATCAATGTAATCGTAGAAATAAGTCTCCAATGGGTTCCAATCGTCCAATTTAATCTTGATTCCACATTTGGCTAGTTTCAAAGAGTAGATAATCGGGGATGAAGTGACCCAATCTGGAATTTCCCCCAAATAGAATTGATTATACGACAAGTCCAGCGATTCAATGCCTTTTACGTACATTTTCGGAAATGGATCGATTAGTAAATTATGAGACAGATCCAGATTGAAAATCTTGGTAAGATTCGCGAAACTTTTTGGTACCGTCCCTGAAAATTTGTTCCAGGACAGATCCAATGTGTCAAGTGCATGGAATTTGCCGAGAAAATCAGGGATTGGCCCCGTCAGGAGATTATGCCCTAGTTCAAGATATCTCAGTTTTGTTGCTAATGCTGAAATACTCCCTGGAATTTTTCCTGTGAACTTATTTCGAGAAAGTTCTAAAATTATGAGATCCGTTAAGCCCGACATGAAATCCGGTATCTCGCCGGAGAGTTGGTTACTCTCCAAACTCAGCAGGGTTAGGTTTTTCAGCCGCTGAATGCCGGAGGGGATGGTGCCGGTGAGATGGTTGCCACCGAGTTTGAGCTGAGTTAACTGAGTCAACTCACTTATGGAACTCGGTATTGAACCGGAGAACAAGTTCCCTTCTACGCTTAGTGCTTCTAATTTGGTGAGCTTACCAACATTTACAGGTATTGGACCCGATAATTTATTATTTTCGATGTAAATATACTTAAAGTTGGGCAAGCTGAAGACAAAATTTGGAAAGGAACCCGATATACTTCCAAGATTCAATAGATAAATGCCGTCCAAGAATTTGAGTTTGGACAAAGATGGCGAGATTGTACCCGATAAAGTAGTGGTACCACTGTTGGGTTGGCCCGTAAGATATATAGTTGTGACCCGATTATCGGTTCGGCATGTTATCCCGTTCCACTTGCAACAATCTGTTCCCTTCTTCCATGTGGCCAGCATATTGGACGGGTCGGCCGTGATGCCCGATTTGAATGCTAATAACTCGGCTTCGTCGTCCGGGTGACAGGTTGCTGCTGAAGCTGTGAGGCATTGTAGAAAGAGAATAGTGAAGAATAATGGGAAGAGGAGAGAGATTTTGAAAATCATATTTGTTGGTTTAAATGAAGAGGATAGATAGATAAGATCGTAAGATGAATGGATGCAGTTTTGATGCATTTTATTGAGTCCAGCAATGGAAAGTGGGTTGGTCAAACCATCCCAAGTGACTAGTTTTGATCAAATTTTTTTACAGATATGTATCCGAGAGGGTTGAGTGGTTGACCGTGATTGCGTTGACTAAACCACGTGCACTTGATCGTTCAGTAAACAATGGAGGCTTCGGTTCTAGCATCAATTACTTTTGACTTTCTCTCCCACTTATTTTTGCCTCCACATTTAGGAAATTTTTAGAGTGGCATTCATTTTTTACATTTTATGATGTCATTATGGTATATCACATTTTCATAATATATGTATTAAATAATGAAGTCAACATCTTCAAATGAAAAAGTGACATATTATAATTTTACTTTAAAATATCAAATATGAATATTCATTTAGAATTACTACCACATTTAAGATACGTTAATTGATAGATTGTTTATTCATTTTTATACACGTGGACGTGCGACCGACAAGAAAAGATACGATCGTTCTGATATTTTTGTCCATAGTGTCATTTTGAAACACCCAACACAAGGCCACACGTCAAGCGCACAAAAACGGGGCCTAATTCTTAATACCTCTCTTATTAAAAGTGGTAATTGCATTACACTCTGACTGATTTATTTCGCATCTTCAATGCAGATTGACATGATAATAAAATAGATAGATTTTTAGAAAAACGTAAATAAATAGACAAAAAAGTTTAAAATTTACTCTACATTTAAAAAATTTGATTATGTGGTATTCTTTTAAATCTAAAATAAATAACTTATTTGCAAAATAATTAAAATAATCTTAAATTTTTTGTTATTATAAATTTAAAATGTTATTTTTTGAACTAATATTTTTATATAACTTTATCTGATGACAATTTTTGTTGATAAATTAAATTTACTAAAAATGCATATATATTTTTTTTTTAAAATTATTAATCTTAAAGACAATGTTTATTAATATATTCAAACTTTTTATGTTAAAAAACAAAATTTATACATTTTTTTTATGTTCCAATTTTGAAATCAAACTCTCAAGTTTTGAACTCTATTTTTTTTTTTTAATGAACTTTTCAGATTTAACGTTATTTTATTATAGTTAAAATAATTATAAAATAAAAAATAAACTCTCAATTTTGAACTCCAAGATTTAACGTCATTTATTATAGTTAAAATAATTATAAAATTAAATAAAATGTTGAGTCATCATGTCCCATGGAGCATCTAAATCTAGACGGAGCATCCTACATTGTCTATTTTTTTAAGTCACGTCGCTTAACATTGTAATCCATGTAGTGCATGGAGAATGATTTTTAACCAATTTCGTCTATTTGCTGACATGTCACTCCTTTTCTCTCAATTCATGGAGTCCATTGGAGATGCTCTAAATAAAAATGTGATATTTTTGAGATAAAATAAATTGTTGAAAAGTGATTTGAAAAAATGTGCACGACTATAAATTGATTTTGGAAAATATATTGTGTATAAATTCGTTTAATAACTGGATTAAAGAGGTTTATTGACACTTCAAACTATTAGGGCATCTCCAACCCAAATTACTATTTTAAAGGTTCAAAAACTCCATTTCGAAAATTCTCTCTAACCCAAAAACTCTATATTGGGCCCCACACCCAATAAAATATATTATTTCTTATAATTTTCAATATCCAACCATATAAACAATATATTCTTGAAAATATAAATTTAATATCAACCATTTAATATAGTATTGAAAAATAGTTAATTATATATTTGGACGTATTATAAAAAATAATTATTTTTTATTAGACAAAAAATAAATAATATATGATATTTTTTTAATCACATACATGAGGGAAACATCGAGATAATTCTATTAATTATTGTCACACAAAACGAAACACCAATAAACCGATAGACCCCTAAAAGAACAGAAAAGGAAAACAATAAAAGACATGGGCAAAGGAAACTCGCAGGATGATATAACAAAGTATGAGAAACAATTATTATCATCGGCACTAGTCCTCTGCGTTAGTGTATTGCTCCCACAAATGTTCAATCAAGGCATCTAGTGGTGCAAAGTGTGCCGTCTTATCTTTGATCGGCTTATGTCGTGCTAGAAATTCTCGAAATTCCTGATTACGATCTCTTATTATCCCAATCTCTGGTTCATGTGTCACATGATTTTCCACGATCGGAGCATCAACATCACGTTCATCTTCTATAGTCATGTTGTGCATGATTATATATGCAGTCATGATATCGTGAAGAGCACGTCTACTCCAACTTCGTGCGGGGCCAGTGATTATGTGCCATTTTGATTGTAGACGTCAAAACGCACATTCCACTTCCTTTCTGCAACTTTCTCGCCTTGCAGCTAAATATTTCTTCTTCTGCCCTTGTGGTTCATGAATTGTCTGCACGATGGTAGCCCACTTTGGGTAAATGCCATCGGCTAAGTAGTAACCCATGTTATACTTTTTTCCTCGAATGACATAATTAGTAGGGGGTGCAACACCATTAGCTAGGTTTGCAAATAGAGGTGATGTACCCGACACATTAATATCGTTGTTAGAACCAGGCATACCAAATTGAGCATGCCATATCCACAAATCATAATCAGCGACGGCCTCTAGGATAAGAGTTGGTGACCCACATCGACCACTGAATTGGCCCGTCCAGGAAGTAGGACATTTTTTCCACTTCCAGTGCATACAATCCAAACTACCAAACATTCCTGGGAACCCACGTTTCACCGACTTCAAGTAGCCTAGCGATGTCTTCAGCATTTGGATATCTCAAGTAACGTGCTCCGAACACCTCAACAACGGCCCTGCAAAACTTGGTGACGCTCTCATTCGCAGTTGACTCACCTATCTTCACATACTCATCAGTCGCATCAGCAGCAACCCCATATGCTAAGATCCGCATTACGGCGGTTATCTTTTGGTGTGGGGACAAGCCAAGTCCACCTAGAGCGTCCCCTTTTTTGGACGAAATAGTTGTCATGAGATGTCACGGCCTCCAGGATACTCAAGAACAAACGACGTGACATTCGATAACGCCTTTTGAATAATAATTTTTCGTACAGTGGATTGGGTGCAAAGTAGTCGTTGTAAATGCTTCGATCAGGTCCAGATCTATTACGATTGATGACCACATGACCGGGGATTGAGCCACATCGCTTCACAATATGCTCGTCATCGAATGCATCTTCTACAGTAAGTTCCATGTTTGCAACCATCCCATTCAGTAGTGCTTGGTTATGCTGTAGCTGTTCGAGTTGCATCTGCAAGTACTTATCCACCAGTTCATCCCCGGATGAGGAGATGGAAGATGAGGAATGACACTCATTCAAGGGGCCACCAAAATGAAAATTCATTTTTCTGATGTAGTTAGAATACTTTGTGTTGTAGTTAAACAAAATAGCATCTTATAAAGAAGACCCCAATTCATATCATGACATAATCTTATCCACCTCTGCGAAATATGGACCGTTGGATGGATTGCTTAAATCCTAGCCCTTGGTTTGATATCTTATCCTGATCTGAAAAGATCTACCTCTGCAAAATCTGGATCGTTGGATGGATTATTTAAATCCTAGCCCTTGGTTGGATATCCCATCCTGATCTTAAAATATCTATCTCTGTAAAATCTGGACTGTTGGATGGATTGCTTAAATCCCAGCCCACGGTTGGATATCCTATCCTTATCTTAAAATATCTATAAAAGGAGGTATTGCATGTAAACATTCATAGTGAACAATGAGTTCAAAAGTTCCTCGGTGGGAGGGGTTCAAGGCCGAAGAAGATGTACTCGTGGTTAAAGCTTACTTAGATATATCCCAAGATAAAGTAGTTGGAAAAAACCAAAAGGAACAAAAACTCTGGAAACGAGTGGAGAAATACTATAATGATGACAAGCCCGCCCACTTGCAAGCTCCCACTGAAAAAGCTTTGTCGAAATGCTGGGGCATTATAAAAACTGAGATCAAGAAGCTGAAAGCATGTGAGGCACAGGTTCGACACACCAACCCTAGTGGAGCATCCAACAAGGATACTGTAAGTATTCAGACTTGTTTATATACTAAAAATTAGTACATGCTATATTATACACATATAATTTGCTAACTAACATTTACTTTGAAATGTATTTGTAGATGGATCGTGCAAAGATACTCTATGCCCAGGAATGCAAATCCGGATTCAATAAAGATCACGTTTGGGATATGCTGAAAGCCTACTCATGTTCAACATCTAAGACAATGACCCAATTCTTACTTTCTGGGGTCAGGGTGACACAAATACTACATCTCAAATGGAATATTCCGATACTCCACTTTCTTCACACAGAGGATCAGCCAATTTCTCACCATTCTCGTTGCAGCTTGATGATGATAGCTCCAGTGGAACTCCTTCTTCTTCTTCACGTCTTATGGGATTGAAAAATGCAAAAGCAAAACGAAAAACAAATGAGGACCAGGTGAAAGCTCTTCAGACACAAAACAACTCATGTCTTAGTTTATGGAAAGATCAACCTCTCAAGCAGATAGTGTCATTGAACTACAACGACTTCGAGAGGAGAAGGAGGCCAAAAAAGCGGCAACGCGTCAATACAGAGAGGAAACTAGAGTTCTTCAAATGAATCCAGACTCTGTGAACCCTGCTTTTCGCGAATCTCTATTTCGTGAACAACAAAGAATCTTGGAAAGCAGAGACAAACGAAATGCGAGTCAATCTGAGAGTAGCACAACTGAGTTCAATAACCTGTTTGTGAACCTCGGGGCATCACATTACGATCTCCCAGAGTACTAGATCATTATAACTGGGTCGTTCACTCATATGTGCTATTTGTCATGCTTTTTATTTATTGCGTCTATCATGTAATATGTGTTTTTGTATAATAAGTTCTATTGTTCACCTGTTTTGAATTTGTTCTTAATTTAGGTATGTGTTGTGTTATTTCGTTGCTTCCATGCAACAAATCGTGTAATTTTTATTTCCAATGTGAAATCTTATGAGTGACCCGTTTTATGTTTGCAATCCCTTTCAATTTATTATTGTCCAATTTACGGTTCACATAGAATACGATAATATTCCCACAAATTAATGTCATACACATGACATTCTTTGTAACTTTATCAATTTCGTGAAAAAACTAAAAATATAATTACAGGAAAAAAAATACATGAGCTACCTAAATCAAATAAATTCTCCAAAAAAATACATGGAAACCCGAGAAAATTAAAAAAAATATATTGTCTTAAAAAAATTATATTAACTTTTAAAATAAAAAAATAATTAACCAACTTTGCAAAAACATAAAAATTAGTGAAAATGTATAAAAGACCAAACTTGCATTTATGTAAATAAAATGAAATACATTTTTGGATGAATTAATTAAGGAGAAATAAAAAAAAAAGATGGAAAATGGGGTCGAATGGCATTCTTGTAAATTATTTGAATGTTATTTTGGCACCCCAAATTCCACAAGATTTCCATAAATGGCATTCAAAATCCAAGCCTCCATTTTGGCATGCCTAAATTGGGTAATGGTTGGAGGAAGAAAAATCCCAAAAAATGGAGATTTCCCCAAAAAGGGGTATAGGTTGGAGATGCCCTTAATACTTTGAAGGCACGAGTTCCCTCAAAATTAACTTAATTTTTAGTCATTTTTCAACACATAAGTGATACTACGATGCAACAATCATAGATAATGTAGTAAAAATGCATTGGAGTGGTGATGCAATTTACACTAGCAACATATGGAAAAATCACTATTGATCCTCTCAAGTATTACATCAAATACTCTTGTTGTATTTTGACCTAAACATTCAATCTTTCTTGTGACGTGCTTTGTCGCAAGTAATATTTCAATAACTTCAATTTTAAAAAACTTCTTTCAGCAGATGCAACTGTAACATGTATTGTTAATAAAATTCTATAAGTAATGTTGAAAATATAGTTGGATGTTTTGATACACATTTGGGCTCAGTAAGCTCTCAAATCTCGACACCTCGACCCAACAACAACCCCTCCTTGGTTGCCCAGTATGAAAGGAAGAAGAACAAGAATAACAATGGAAACTACCAAGTAAGAATCCAAGAGCGGCTGCCTCGTTCTCTCTTCCCTCTCTTTCCAAATTCAAACTTAACGTTATCAGACAAGTGAGCAAATGGGTAGGTTATATTTAGGTTGGGCTAGGGCACCACTAAATGGGCTAACACATCCAACTCCCAAGTCCAATACATATAACCATATACAATGGCCCAATAAGCGATAAGTCCAAATGCTATGCCCATAACCACCACATTTGGGCATTCCATGTGGGTCACGAGCAATTACCAATTAAGTTGCTTTAAGTGGCCCCAAGTCGTTATCGAGCCGAACTATTCATCAAGGTGTCGATATATTCCCACAACTATTTTGTATCATCGTCCGGATTTATTGGGTATTAAAAAACTTAATAACCCAATAAATCTCCACCTTGATACTCAATCAACCTGCTAGAAAAACAACACAATGTTTATACTTTCTCAATCATGGTTATCCAATAAAATTAAAATTACAGACCTTACCTCGTGTCTCGTACTCAAAACACACATCATACCTGCTCCATTCATTTGCTAGGACCAAAGTCAAGAAATCCTACCAGAAGATAGATAATTATAGTAAACAACCAAGAACATATAAACGATAACAGATATAATTATAGGATAATACAAAAACCTTTTCAAACATATTCACAAAAGAGCATAAGTGTAGCGTACCCGGTTCTCAAGGGCTGTCGGCCGTCTACTAATGGTCTTTCCACTCCCCCTGGTCATCATAGTCCTCAAGGGCTGTCGCCTCGTTTCCAAGAAGTGAATTTTTGCCTTCCACAGGATTCGAACCTTGTACCTAGGGGTTAAGTACAAAGATTCATGGAATCCTAGTCTAATGGTAGCAGGATTCCATGAATCTTTGTACTTAACCCCTAGGTACAAAGTTCGAATCCTGTGGAAGGCAAAAATTACTTCCTGGAAATGAGCCTTTTTTGTAGCGTACCCGGTCTTCAAGGGCTTCCGGCCGTCTACTCATGGTATTTCCACTCCCCCTGGTCGTCCTGCTCCTCAAAGGCTGGCAACATCGTTTCCAGGAAGTGGATTTTTGCCTTCCGCAAGGATCGAACCTTGTACCTAGGGGTTAAGTACAAAGATTCTTAAATCCCTGCTACCATTAGACCAATTGGGCTTCCGGCGGTCTACTCATGGTCTTTCCACTCCCTCCCTGGTCGTCCTGCTCCTCAAGGGCTGGGAGCCTCATTTCTAGGAAGTGGATTTTTGCTTTCCGCAGGGATTGAACCTTGTACCTAGGGGTTAAGTACAAAGATTCTTAAATCCCTGCTACCATTAGACCAATTCGGAAGCCCTTGAGGACCGGGTACGCTACAATAAGACTAACTCCTAGTAGATCAAACACGACGACCAACACATATACACCACAATGTATAAACGACCACATGAAAAGACCTCACATAATTACCCTATTCCATTCTATGTATCTTCCTCCTTGAGAACACATATCACACATATCGCCACCTATGCTCACTAGATTGATCGCCACACATGCCTAACTGGTAAACAAGAATAGATCATAAATCTATGGGATGCTCCTCTATCAATACCTCACTTCTCTCAACTTAAGGGGATAGTGGGTCTCCACCTAATAGAAGTGATCAAAGTGTATCTAACACTCCACCCGATCAAGATTTTCAGATAGAAGATTTACAGTAGATTTAATCACATCTCAACTCGTGATTCAAATGTCACACTCACCCCTAGTACATCTCATCAATGCACTATCAGGCATCTACTCCACATATTACAAAAAGACATCCTTATACTTACTGCTAATGCATTACAAACCCACTATGCATGTTAACACATTACACTCGGTAAAACAGATCACATACAAATTCATACAAAGTAACACATATCGAATAAGTTGAAATGCTATATAAAACAATGCATCGAATTAAGTAATCAAATATGCGAAAAGGACTTAATCCACTATGCATATACACACATTACCCACAATAAAATTGATTACACGCAAATTCATGCAAAGTAACACATATCAAATAAATTGAAATGCTACACAAAACAATGTATCGAATTAAGTAATCAAATACATGCAGAAAGGATCACACAGATGCCCATACAGCAATATCGAGCACTTATCCTCAATAAGCTTCGTACGGATCTTACCTAGATCCAGTGTCACTATTCGCCTCACTTATCTCCTGATACCATCCACTCTTACATCACCTTACCTACCGCACTAACTAGACTCAAAACCTTGCCATCACACGCTCTAGAAAATCAAATCACCATGCCATCAAAGTGTTGTCATCTTACCCAAAAAATGCACAAACACAACATGCAACAAAATTCAATGACCACAAGAAAAGTATCGTCACAAATTAAGAAATGAACAGTATCACAAAGGAGAAGATGACAAAGAAGAACAACAATGAAGATTACTAAGAAAGACTCCAAGATGGCTGCTCTATATGTTTCCTCTCTATAGTTCAAAACTTTAGTTAATCATACTTCCTACGACCACATGCATTTCTAAATGGCAAAAGAACATCTAAAGTGCAATATATCAAAATCATATAGAAATTAAAATATAAAATTCACAAAGAATATATGGCACGGATTAAACATATAATTCTAGGTCTAGTAACAGGCAATAGTTATCAAAATTGCAAGCCCCAATCCTAACGATCACCCCACACGATGATCTGCTAGTGCGATAAATAAAGGTTCCAGCCAATTTACCAGAGCGAACTTTTCTATGTTCGTAAATTAGGAAACATGAGAACTTTCACCACTTTATGGACACCACCATACACCTAAAGCATCCATCGAAAGTTGCAACACGAAAATCACCCGTCGATTGAACGACCACACAGGCAAAATCGTCAAACTTTTAGTACAAAACTCCGAATTGAAATTCGTCAGTACCAACAACTCCTCGACGAGGGGAACAAACTACATGTTCAGACCACCGTCAATATCCTTCCCACGTGTAGACACTCGTAGCTACCAGAGTCCCACACTCCCCCGTCGGTCGGCTGCCGAAAAATGAAGTTTTGACCATATTGTTTGCCTCGATGTACTGATTTCGCCAGTGGTCGCGGTTTCTCCATTAGAACAAGCCATGCGGCCACATAGGCCAATTTCTACCCATTTCTGATAATTCTTTTATGTTTTTATTTTTTTTCACCTAAAGGTATGTTTGGCTCGGCTTGTTGGCATTTTTAGGGACTTTTTAGGTCTAAATTTTGTGAGTATAAATACTCCTACTTTTATCTTTCTCAGCATACCCAATTTCTATCCAAAACCCTACCTCTTTTCTCTATTTTCTTTCTTTTCTTCTTCTTTTGATTTTCTTTCTTTCTTTGTTTTATTTAGATTTAGTTATAGTTTAGTTATTAGTTGTTAGTTTTTGATTTCAAAATTCTAGTCACCATTGAAGTAAGGAAGTAAGAAGTGAGGTGAAAATTCAAAACATTGTTGAATGAATTTTGGAGTAAAAATCAAGGGAAATGATTTATTTCATTATCTTGTATTTTAATCTTTGATTTCTATATTTTGTGATGTATTTTTATAAACCTCAACATTTGTACAATATTTATACACTGGACTAGTTGTTTCATGTTGGGATGATTGATATAGTTTAACTTCATTTAAGTAATTTTAATATTTATTTATTAATTTTGAGCTTTTTTCATGTGTGTTTGTTATTGAGATTATTCCATATATTTTATTAATCATCAAATATATGTTTTGGGAAGTGTATGATAATCAAGAGATATTATGCATTTTAGACCAAATAACAAATGCCCTAGGTATTAATTTAGGAGATAGAAATATACTCCTATACATAGGTGATCTATTGAGCTATTTTCACAAAGAGTTAATGCAATTGATTGTGTTTTAATCGACATAGAGATATAGTAGGTTAAATGACGCGATCTCAATCGGGGAACATGACGAAAACGCGGAATAACACAATTTAAATCTTAGGAAAGATCTAAGACATATTAAACACAAGAAATCAAGAAACAATCAGCAGAAAATAAGATAAGATTGATGATAAAACTTTGACCCAATATTCACGACGTGAGAACGATGTGGAATATGAACCAAGATTGGTGAACGCCGCAAGGGTTGTCAATTCCTTGATAAGTTCATTTGGTGAACGCCACAAAGATTAAATATTTGATAAGTTCAAGAAAATGAAATAACTCAACCTTTCAACAAGAGAATCCTCTCTCAATTTAATCAATAAATTCCAAACTAATGTTTACAATGGGAAAAACTTGATAATATAATGTCAAAACGCGCCTAACCCTAACCCTAGCCGCTAATAATTAAAAAAACGGAAAATAATAAAGGAAACAGAAAATAATTAAAAAAACGCGAAAATCTGGTTTCAATTTCAACCGCGCGATCGCGTGGTTAACCTTGAAACTCTCGGGTGATTTTTTTGTGCAATCGCTCCCTCCTTGGCCTACGCGATCGCGTGGTCTTCCCGGCTGATTCCAATTTCCGTCCCCTTGAAACAACTCAATTCGATTTCATCCTCGAGTCGAACCCAATACAAAAGTTGCTCATTTTCCCATTTAGATTATTATGGAATCGCCCTAACCTAATTTCTCCTTTATTCTCCTATCTTTGATCACATCATTGAACCAATTTATTATGACTAATTTCACTCGAGAGAGGTAATTAGCTGAACTTGAAAAATCGGGTCTAACATTGTAAATGAGTAAATTATTAATGTGCATGTGTTGAGAAATTACTTAAACGAGAGTTAAGTGAAATTATGAATCTCAACTATTTTATCGTTCATTTTCCTTATTTTAATTTGGTTTATAGTTAATTTATTTAATTTAGAATTTTCAAAAATCCATCTTTAATTATGTATTTGATTTGTTAAGATTAAATTAGTTAGAGTGTAATTGAGTATACATTTCTTGTGGGATCGACAGTTCGGACTCAAAAAATACACTTTATTACTTGTACGCGATCTGTGCATTTACGGTACACACTTTTAGCGAACAAGCCTCTATTCCATTTGATTAAGGTTGACTTAAGTCTTTTGAGTTTGTAATAGAACCCAAATAATCCCCTAGAGTAGGGAACTAGTCTAAAGAGGCCTTCCAACTGTCCTCCACAGTTTGCAAGAACTCCTCATGATTGCTCCAAATATAAAGATATCTAAATGAGGATTTAAATCTGGTAATTTCAGTGATGCAGTTCATGACAATAGGACAGTGGTCTGATGTCCTTGTTCAAAATTTTGGCTTTAAAACCACCGAAAAGATCAAACCAGGGTGAATTAACCAATATTCTGTCCAACTTTTCCCAAATCCTCCCACTGGTCCATGTGAATCTCCCTCCTTCTAATGGGAATTCATCAACAGCACAATCCACCATCATGTTGTGGAAATCATCCATGGATCTAAGGTTGGGGTAATCATTACCCCCCCCCCCCCCCCCTCTTTCTTCCTAGTTAGGATGGCATTAAAATCACCACCAATCAGCCAGGGCCTAGTGACCCTCCCAAAGGTTTCTTCTAAGTATAATGGAGCATTTAGCATACACTGCTGTTAAGTATGCTTCCTAATTCTGTTAATGAAGTTCCAGAGTGACAAATTGTTCCTTATTCTCAGTCAGTGTACAGTTGATATCATTGCTCCAAAAAATCCAAATTTTGCCAGTAGTGTTTGAGTTTGATGCACATTCATCAAATTGAATATATTGTTTTATATGTTGAATATGATACGTGATTATCATGCATATGATTTTATTGAGATATGGTGGAGTAATTCTATTTTAAGAAAAATGATTCTAATTTTATAAATGAAATATTGAAGTGAAGTATTTTTTGCTAGATTATTTTGGATTTATAGAGATGTACTTTATTTATTCGGTTAGTGAATACTTGAAAATTTGAACAATTTGAGACGTGCTTATTATTAATATGCACGATTTTAAGAGTTGTTTATTATATATAGTGTGCATGATATTTTGTTCGAATCGTGTAATTGTCTCAATTCTAAACCATTGCATATAAATAATTATATGATTATTATCTTCATATACGTTGAGAAAGTATATAAGATGATGGTATGATAAAATAAAACTATCTAGTAGATTGATATTAATATCAAGCATTGATATCACGGGGAATTATTGTCAAAGGTGATAATATGCCATAATTTGAAATAAATTGAATGTGAATTTTGTTCAACAGTAAGGTTCATAACATAAATTATTCACTTAAATAAAATTGAAAAGTTTGAAAGAGTAATTCTAGGGAAACATTTTTAAGTGACATTGTGACATGTTACACATTCAAATAAATGTGTAACATGTCACAATGTCACTTAAAAATGTCCTAAAAAAATGTTTCCCTAGAATTATTTTTGAGATTTATCCCAAAATATGGAAGTAATATTCAAAACAAATTGAAGAGAATTTATCGTACTCATTGAGACAATGAAAGCAAAACTTGTGAAAATTAACAAGTATAAAAGAGTTAATAAACTAGGAGATTTGCTACTTAAAATTCTTTTTATTTAGTGAAAGAATTGTAAAATCAATTTTTTAATTGAGTAGAAAAATTGTAACTTAAAGGAGGAAGTTATTTCTTCCATTGAAAGATTAACAAACTTGAGTCTATTCCAAAAATGTGGAATAGTAAATCTTCAGTCCTAGTAGAAACTTCAAACTAATTTAAGAATTACTTTTTTAAAATCTATAAAGTACACAAAATATACTAAAAATATTAACAGGGTATTTGACAAGTGTTGTCAAATGTGATAACATTAAAATATTTGAAAGAAGTCTAGACATATTCACGTAAAATTTAATCAAAGTGTGATTCTATAAATTATGTAAAATCGACATAAATTCTAACTTAATTTCTTATGGAATAAATCATAAGATCAAAATCGAGTATGATGTGGTGAAACTCCATTAAAAAGATCCACCAATGATAGCGACCCTATCAGTCATTACGAAATTAATAATTCACAGGTTCCAAGAATAACAACAAGTCATTCGATAAGTGGATGATTTAAACATTATTACATCCGCAAAGAACCACATTCCGAATTATATAATGATGGTTGTTACTGAAGGGAATGTTGAGTTTTAAGCTCTTAAGGAACTCAGTACTGAGTACAAGTGTCTATAATAGTAATAAAGATATTGAAAGAATTTAACCTATGTGAACTCGAGGTGGTGCAGCCTCAATAGAAAGCTAGATCTTCTCTCTTTAGGTTTGTGTACTATATAGATTTGTTCCATGTAGTTCTCTCAAGAACCCTATTTATCTATCTACCTATTCATCTATATCTATATATCTTATCTTACTATATATAAAAAAATTGAATGTGCAATTGGTACTATTCATCCAATTCAATTGCAATTAAATATTATTCATCCAATTCAATTGCAATTAAACACTATTCATCCAATTAAATCGGCATTATTCATCCAATCTAATTGCAATTAAACACTATTCATCTTATTTAGGCATTATTCATCTAATCCAATTGCAATTAAATAGGCATTATTCATCCAATTCGATTGCAATTAAATTGGCAATATTCATCCAATTCAATTGCAATTAAACATTATTCATCCAATTAAATTGACACTGTTCATCCAATCCAATTGCAATTAAATACTATTCATCCAATTCAATTGCAATTAAACACTATTCATCCAATTAAATTGGCACTATTCATTCAATCTAATTGCAATTAAACACTATTCATCCAATTTATACATTATTCCAATTCCAATTAAACATTATTCTTCATATTTGGCACTATTCATTCAAGTAAACACTATATGCGAACAACAATTGGATGCACTATTATTCATCCAATTGCAGTTAAAAGCTATTCAATCAAATAAAAAATCATTATTCGAAACTTCTCTGATAGGAAAATACTGACAATATGCGTGCAACGCACACATCAAAACTAGTATTATCTATTAAAAGAGGGAATGATGAATAAAATTTTGATTAACACTTTAACCTTAATTACATTAAATTTTCCGTGTCAATAATACTCTTCTTCTTTTATTATAAAACTAGTTGTCTACCCGTGCGATACATGAAATATATAATTTTTAAATCATAATTTTAAAAATATCTTGATTTAATCATATCAAATAAAAAATAAAATTTCAGTATAAAATGTTATTGAATTTGAAATTTTAAAAAAGACAAAACAATTCAAAATAAAAAATACTACATGTACATTAAGTATACCACGCCATTCAAAATTTGACATTTATTTAAATTTTTTATATAATTTTTATTCTTTGACTTTTATTTACATTTTTCTCTGAAAATTTGCCCACCTCATCACCTATTTCCCCTTAATATGTTAGAATTTTTTATTAACTCTATTTTTTAATGTGTTGCTTACGTATATATTATTTTTTCTTGTTTTCTAAATATGCCAATTTTTGTCAAAAAGATGAAATGATTAAGCCTCCGTTTCGTAATAATGTTTGGTTTATAAACTTGTTTATTTATGATTTTGAGGTAAAAAATAGTGACTGAAAATTGGAAAGAGAAAATATGGGTTGTTAAAAAGTTGATAAAAAATAATTAATTATTTTTGTAACATACGTATTGATATGACATTTATTTATGTTCAAATATATTAATCAAATTTGTTCATTTCCTACATAACACATGTTATTGAATTTAAAACTTAAAAACAAAAAAAATAAAACTAATCAAAAGAAAAAATTCTGCATGTACACCGAGTGTACCACGCCACTAAAAGTTTGACACCCAATTAAATTTTTTACATAAGATTTCTTTTGACTTTTATTTACATTTTTCTCTAAAAATTTGCCCACCTTATCACCTATTTTTCTTTTAATATGGTATAATTTTTAATTAACTTTATTTTTTAATATGTTGCTTACATATATTTTATTCTAAATCCAATATATTAATTAATATTTTTTCTTTTTTCTTTTTTTTAAATATACCAATTTTTGTTAAAATGATTAAATGATTAAATTTTCTACCAATTTATCATTCGTGGTGAAAAGTTGATCACATTATTTATGTTCAAATATATTAATTATTTTTGTAACATACGTATTGATATGACATTTATTTATGTTCAAATATATTAATCCAATTTGTTCATTTCATACATAACACGTGTTATTGAATTTGAAACTTAAAAAAAAAAAATAATCAAAAGAAAAAATTTTGCATGTACACTGAGTGTACCACACCACTAAAAGTTTGATACCTAATTAAAATTTTTATATAAGATTTTTTTTGACTTTTATTTACATTTTTCTCTAAAAATCTACTCACCTTATCACCTATTTTCCTTTTAATATGGTATAATTTTTAATTAACTTTATTTTTTAATATGTTGCTTACATATATTTTATTCTAAATCCAATATATTAATTAATATATTTTATTTTTTCTTGTTTTTTAAATATAGCAATTTTTGTCAAAATGATGAAATGATTAAATTTTCTACCAATTTATCATTGGTGGTGAAAAGTTGATCACATTATTTATGTTCAAATATATTAATCTAATTTTTTCATTTTCAATTTAATACATTTACACACAGTCAGGGGCGGAGCCAGCCCAAGCCCAGCGCTTGCCATGGACCGCGCTGGACTTTTGGGCTGCCCCGAGTCAACCCAATGAGGAGAAAAAAAAACTTTCAAAACAGAAGGAAACAAAGTTGAAGAAGCTGAACCTGAAACTCTTCGGAAAAAAAAATATCAAACAACCACCCCAACTTTGACTTCATCGCCTGCCTACCGCTGCCTGAGCCCGGCCATCGTCCCTACGTCACCGCCGCTGTGCCGACTCCGAGCTTCGACCGGCGAAGTCACAGACTCACAATCCGACTTCCTCTGTGCCTGCGACTCGGCTCTGCCCTCAGTTCCACTTCTTCCTCAACCTTCCGATGCTCCAGTGCTACGCATCAGTCATCTCGATTCACTGCATGTAAGTTTCTACTGTGCTTCCTAGTTCCTTCCTCTTCCGCCTTCAGCTCAGCAGCCTCCCTTTTCTGGATTTTTGTTTTATTATTTTTTGGGTTAAAATGTCAGTTATCACTGCGTTTTTACAGTATTTTATAATTTCTATCACTTGCCTATTTTATAATACTGTTTATTGTTGGCACTTGGATGGTTAATGTTTAAAAAACTGAAATGTTACGTTAATTAGGTTTGTGAAAATAATATTGATTTGGCATTTGGGGTATTTTTAATATATTTGATTAACTTTGTTTGAATTTTCGTAATTTGAGATTTGTGGTTTGTAATTGTTATTTGTTTGGTTCGTTTAATTTGGGGAGTTGTGGTTTGTAGGAAAAAATCATGTCGAGAAATTAAGTTTTTTCTATTTAGTTTAATTTTTCTAGGAATTTTTTTTTTCGGGGGCCTCATTTAATTTTCTCCCGCGCTGACTTGAAATTCTGGCTCCGCCCCTGCACACAGTATAATTATTTCAAATCTTACTAAATATGTAATAAATAATAATTTTTTCTAAAAAAATTTTTACCTTTTCTTTATTTATTTTTATTTATTTTTTTATACATAAAAGTTGAAGTGAGGAGAGATAGTCATTAAATGCAATTTTCCCTCCAAAATAACTCTCTCTCCTCACTTCTACTTATATATATCTTTATAGTAGTAATATATAAAAGTAAAGTAGTTTATAAAAACAATTTCCCGCCCATTTATCTATTTCTATAAATAGTAAGGTCTCGTAGAATTAAATAGTGTGAATGCAAAGTGGATTAGTGTGAATGCAAATTTGATGTAGGTCAAATGTGAATGCAAAATCTGAATAAATGTGAACGCATTTATTGCATTATATATATATATATATATATATATATATATATATATATATATATATAATGCAATAAATGCGTTCGCATTTATATATATATATTTTCTGATTTATATATATATATATATATATATATATAGTTGAAAAAATGTGCTGCTTATAAATAAATTATAGAAAAAATTATTGAACGAAGACTAATATTGAATAATTAATGCTTTTGTTACTTTTTAGTTAATAATATCAATAGAATGATTAATATTTTTAATCATTCTTAATTTTAATAAATTTTTGAAGATTATAGGGTATTAGATTATTTGTATAATTTTGTGATCTCCAACTTTAACAGTTGTCGTATCATGATAATTGCAAGATTTTCAAATTATTATTTTGACTATTTGACTTTGATTTTTTTAGAATTGTTTTTGTGAAATAGTGATTTTTTAGAATGTATAGTTAAAAAGTAGTATGAAAAATTGTAAAATATAATTTTTAAAGAATGTGTGATTGAAAATGAATGTTCAGAAAAAATTGATTCTTGAAAAATCAATTCCATATGAGTAAGTAATAAAATATTATGTCTTGTGTATTAAACAATTGTGCCGCTTTTATGAATCGAGGTGCATAGGTGATTTCTTAGTAAATAAAGATAAATATATTTACGATATACATTAATTAAAATTTAATAAAAACTAACATTTCCTGCTGCTTAATTTGCTACATTTATTTAAATATATGACCACATCTGTTTAATTTGTAATATTAAAGTAAATATGAAAGGAAATATTTGTTTAATAAATTTAAATATCAAATATTGTAATAAGATAGTTAGTATCAATTTTAATAGTACTATTCGGATAGTAATAAATTATTTGTGAAAATCTAGAAAATATATTTGATAAGATTAATACATTAATCTTATTATTATTATAAAGGAGTTTAGTAGCCCAACTTTTCCCTCCAAGTGATCCCCCTCAAAAAATCACAAGCTGGGCTCCACATCATTTTTCGTTTTTCCTCCAACAAAGGTAATCCCCTATAAATTCAAAAAATAAGAGAGAGTTCAGATTTTCCCTTAAAAGAAACATCCATTTCCGCCTCGAAAGCTGTGTATTCATTCAAAATTCAATTTTCAAATTAAAGTGAACGATGGAATCCTGAATCTTGCCCAAAATCTCGCAATATCCAGTTGTGATCCCCGTTGATATTTTTCATTTCCCAAGTGGTAAAAGGAAAAAGCTACATACCTACATCTTCCATATCTTCCATTGTTCTGGGCAATAAGAAATTTGAGGGAAAACCAACGCAACGATATTTATTCTTCTGGTAGTGGATGGTCACCGACAGGCGACAGCGAACTCAGCTTCATCTTCTTCCAACAATGAATAGTTTCTGGCACGTGACTTCCATTTTCTTCGGTATTGAGGAAGCGTCTCACCTCCATAAACTGCGCCACAGCTCCATCGTATTCGACTTTTCGATATCGAAATACCATTTTCGTTGGTGAAAATGTCTGAACAAGGTACTGAGATTTTAACTTCCGTTACAGCTCAAAGTTTTCATTCTTCCCATTAATTTGTAATTTTAATTAAATGCTTGGGTTTGATTTTGATTAAATAGTAGCGGCGATGTGCGGTAGTGATTTGGTGGTGGTGTGGTTTCGATGGTGGTCAACTGTTTATTACTTTTAGCTGTAATGTCTACGCTGCAATTTGATTTTATTTTGCTTTCCAGGAAAAGAAAAGTCATTTCAAAGGGTACAAACTGATTTTAAAATCCTTATTATATTGCAGAAGACGTTTTTTTTATCTTTCGACCAGCAACATCATTCAAGATCGAAGATGGTGATATCAACCCTACGGAACAGATCCTCTTGGCTAAGCACCTACTAGAAGCTTCACTCATGGGTATGTTATAATCCAATCAAGAAGCTTTATATTCTGTCTTAACACTTTCGCTTATTTACAAACCGAATTATGTTCTTTGATCCAACGTTTTAATGCTCCATATCTGATAAATAAGCTGTGATAAGATTTGAATTATGTTCTCAGTGCTATGATTCTCATATTCAAGGGCTCCTGCATTAACTTCTGAATGTCATTACTTTAATTTTTTGCAAATTGTAACTTGAGCTGATGTTGGAACTGCTGTTGTCACTCGAGCTGATGGGAGATTAGCACTTTGAAGGTTAGGAGCACGTGAGCAGGTGACTAGGCCTCGGATGTTTATGGATTTATGCTTCATTTTGATTTTTTTTATGTGAGTTAATGCTTTAGTTCAGATTTCTTACATTGTTAAACTGTGACTGAAAATGCAGATTCTAGAACTAAATAATCAGGCATATGAGGTCATTTTGATGACATCAGGAGCAATTGGAGTTGGTCGTCAACAGCTTCGACACAGGAGATTGATTAACAGCAGGTTCCTGAACTTCTTGTGCTGACTTGGGGTTTAGTTTGGTCAAAATGGGAAACATATAGGTGGACTCTTTGACTTCTAATTTAACAGAAGAAAAAATATGTCACTAAGATATTTAATGGACCCTAAAGATGGAATCCTTTCTATTAATGTCCAGGTGTTTGCAAGAAAATACTTATATGAAAATGACCGTAAACCTTAACTTGATAGTGTTTAGTCCCCCCCGCCCCCCTCTTCCAGTTTAGTATTCATTTTTTTACCATTCTTTGAATAATATAGATTTCCCCGTTCATTATATATAATCACTTTTATAAAACTTATTTGTATTGATCAGATTTACTCCTGTAATTTAATTTTATGCTTATTAAAATCTTTCTGGGAATAGTTAAAGGTCAGTTGATGATAGCAATCATGGATGGAGTTGGATGGTTACATTTTTGTGCATTGACAGTTTAAAGTTGGAATTTTGGTGGGTGAAGATGTTAGGACTGAGATTCTTCCTGGGGTTGTCTCAATTGGCTGTGCTACTGATCAGAGTGAAGAAAACAAGTATTTACCTGCAGATGTGCTTATTTTAGTTAGGAGTGCTATTGTTAATAAATCTATTCTAACAAGTGAGTCAAGCCCTTAATGGGAGATGGTATTCAATTCTTTAGATGCTTAACCATAATTTATCTTTTATTATTACATCTTTTCTACTTTAAAAGAAGTTATCTTTTTGCATACTGGCTTGCTGCTATATAATGCTCATCTATGCCATAATTAACTTTCTTGCTTACTTACAAATATCCATCAAAATTATTTTAACACCTTGCAATTCAAAGTAGTAGTTGACAGACATTCAAAGTTCATTGGAGAAAAGTTCTTATACGCTTCCTGCTTGAACTTAATGATAAATTTGACAGACATTCGATGGAATGGTATGTTTTCCATCTTCTAATGTACTAGAAACTCTTTGTATGGTGAAAAGGATCTACGGGCTACATGCTGAAAATATATTTTGTTTCGTATGAGAACTTTTATTTCGACCCTTTTTGCTTCACTTTCAATGAATAAGACGGACAGGTAGAAGGATTATAAAAAACGAATGGTTATGTTTTATTTCGTGCTGACCAACCATTTTTTGCTTCAATTTTAATGAATAAAACGAACCGCTAGCATCATTTTTAAACAAATACTTCTGTTTTATCTTCATTTTGTTTAAAAAATAAAGTCCATGAGCAATTTTACGAGTCAGTGAATTAAATGGAAGACTTCATCCATGAGCAAATTTATTTGGATTTATTTATCTTTGCATGTTTTTAACATTTACAATGAATGTTTCTTTTAGGGAGTTGATGACCGAATGCCATCTCAATCATCATGATTATTTGAAAAAAATAGTTGCACGTATATTATGCCTTTGAATTTCGTTTACATCGATTTCTTTTACTGACTGAGTGAACATATCTGCAGTATTAATTGTGAATACTGATCATGACACCACAACTTCTTATATTAAGAAAATTAAGATCCATCCTCCTAGCGCTCGCTAGCCTTATCTTTCTTCAAAGTGGTAGACACTTAGCTTACCAGGAGGAGTTCCATCTGAGTAAGGTAGATTTTCCCTGATTTTTCCTCATACTTTTCTTTCATCCCGACTTGCAGGTATCTTGATACTGAGCACTGTTTTTCCTGGAAAAACTTAATCAAGAAAATGATGGGTGAAAGCTTATTTTGTTAAAATTATCTGAATATTTCTTCATTTTTTCATAATCTATTGTAGAAACTAGGAATTCCTGGCGTTAAGAGCTCCCTTCTACAAAGCTTTGGTGTTCAGATGGTGACATATGACCTTCCTGGATTTGGGTAACAGAGGTATCAAAGTGAAGACTCTACCCGAACTTGGTTAGGCTGCGGGGACTGGACGCGCGAGAATCGACCGCAAAAGCATCACTCACGCTGGCACAAGAGGTACTAAGCTTGTCTCTAAAAAATCCATGGATAAAATCCCTGGATCCGCCACTACTGCTACCTATCTTTGTGAGCATGTGTTAATGTTGCAATTGTATGAAATTATAGGTCTTGTTGGTTCTTGGAGCTGCTGGAAGTGTTGGATTTTCTTCTTTACAAATCAGAAAGATCATCGGCGCCATTGTTTTTGCTGTTGCTAGGTATCAATTTACTGAATATGCTAACTTTGTAGACATTATTACCTGCTGTTCCAATTTCACGATAGTTTTAACAGCTTTTCCAGAGGTAGTTTTCTTATTTTAGCTGCTCTTTTTGTTTCTTAACCTGAAATTTATCACCAATTTAGACAGCACTCAAATTTAACCCCAATGAAAAAGTTTAAAACTACTAAATTTAACCCCTATTTCAAAATCAGCTAACAAATGTTTAGAACACTACTAAATCATTTGGAGTTTTTGCTTGGGAATGTTGCTTTAGAATAATTTCAACGAGGATGAGTGGTGCCTGTGAGGTACGTGCAAATTAAGGGTTTATTTTGATACTTAAAATGTTAAATCGGTGGCTTTTTGTATCGTTTTGGTGCATTTGGTTATTCTAAAGAAGAGACTGAAGCAGTTACCAATGGTGCTGCAATTGCTGCCTCAATGAACAGAATTTCATAAGTTGGAATAGCTAGGAACTGATTCTTTTAAAATATTAGTCTTAAGACAAAACTAAAGTTTCCACTTTCCAATATACCCAAGTTTTTGGAGCTGAAACAAATTCTCCAATCAAATCAATCTGGTCATATTTTAACTTTAAATGTTATTAATAAATACGAAGGATTTATGCCAATGATCTCCATAAAAACCAATTATATTTTTTGATTGGTGAAGCCCTGTTATGTTGACAGTAATGGATTGAAGAAATATGGGCACTCGAATTGGCGATTGTTGCCCCAATATGCTGGTAAGAAATGCTATCCTTCATGGTTTCATTCACTGTTTAAACCATTCCATTACTGTTTTTGATTAGTGTTGATTTCTTTAAGGAAATAAAACTTCTATTTACAAATATGAGGAAATGAAAATTTATCAATTCAAATCCATTAAATGTTATTTTTATTTTGGAAAAAAGGGGCACGATATGTTATTGCACCATCAGAACAGAGGGAGCATAGAGGAGTGACAAAAGTTTTGAAAACTTTTTGCATAGAAATTAATTGTTCTTAACTGACAACAAAATATGTTGCTGCTCAAATATGCTCAATTTTTTTGCAGGAACCAGTACAGCCATCTCAGAGGATTAACCAAAGCAATTCAAGAAACACACAAGGGGTTAAGCTAAGTAAAAATAGCTACGGTCCGTTTAAAGAACATTATGAAGTGCCAAAGTTGTGCTGGAAAATCCCCTCATTCAGTAAGTATATATATATATATGTTGTAGAAACATTAGAATTGTAGCTATTGCTTCATTCTTCATTATTCTTTTTCTTTTGAAGAAGGAAAGTAGTTTGACTGATGTCTTTTTTTCCATTACATAATGGCCCAGAGCACCATGATTCACAGGTTTGCTACTTTTCCTTCATTTTCTCTAAGGTTCTAAGAAAAAAAGGGGATATTATGTAATATGTATGAGAGGTATAAAGTGGGTTTGGCCAACCTTCCTTATCAACACGGCATGTTTGCTGGGAAAAATCTTAGGCCAGCTAGACAATTCACTCGTGGCACGCATTCGCCATTCTTTATTAGAAAAAAATGGCTTGCTTGGAGTAGCTAGGAATTTGTTATTACTCAAAAACCATGCATGTTGTTTTCTTCTTCTTTCCTCCCCTTTTTATTTATTTGTTAGAATGGTGGGATAATGGTAAGCTGTTTATGACCATGGGGACTTGATGTCAAACTGCAAGTTTATAGCTAGATTCTCACCATTAGATCAAGTCCTTGATTATTATGACTGTATTAAGATATCTACTAAAAGGACATGTCTTGGTGGGAGTGCTCCTTGCTGTGACAAAG
This sequence comes from Ligustrum vulgare, assembly GCA_963555705.1. NCBI lineage: Eukaryota > Viridiplantae > Streptophyta > Magnoliopsida > Lamiales > Oleaceae > Ligustrum > Ligustrum vulgare. The sequence continues at coordinate 23,349,770 of OY743168.1, forward strand.
CAAATGTCACCCTTTATGCAAGCATTGGAAGTAGGTACACAAATCTCTTCACTCTTTACATTTTTCTCTTCTTTTCCTGTTTTGGGTATGTCTTTCTAAACTCACACTATATATAAATGTCCAGATTTCTTTAAATAATTACTAAAACTTAACCTAAATTATCATCTGCTGATGACAGGCCTTTAATTCCAACTAAAAAAGGAAAAGAGAAAACATAAACAAAGGAAAATATGGAGGAAACATATTGTCTGTTAGAAATTTGAATGTTATGTTAGAGAATTCTACTCGAGTACAGGTTTTTGTCTATTTATGGCCATTTGCATTAATTTTTATGGGTTTTTAGTAAAATCATTTCATCATTATTTTCAAGAACAATTTAAAATCCTATTATAGGAGGAGGAGCTGCTGGTGGTAACATCAGCTCTGGTAAACAAATCCCCCATAGATTTTTTTTTTTTGGGCCTTTTTTCTGCATTTATTCACTGGATGTATTTATCTGACCATATTATAAGAGAGGTGCACAAGTGGTCAATTGCATACGTATTTTGGAAATTACCTATAATGGAACTCTAGAGAAATTACTTGAAGTGATAACCTGGGCTCAACTTGGTATTCATGATAAGCCGGTATTTCTTGATACGCAACTTTAAAATCTTGGTAATGAGATGCTCGATTTATTTGTTGTATTACTGTTCATCTCATGTAAAAATGTGTCCATGTCTCAGTACTATGAAAGATTAGAGGTTGGCAATAAAAATGTGGCTCGACTTTAACTACATTCTTTTTTTGTAGCTAATGGTTTTTCTCATTAACATGATTGAAATACAATCCGTCCAGGTCAGAATGGAGATATTCGTTCACCAAAAAGAGTATGCACTGAGTATCGAAGCATGTTAGTAGAGAGGAACTCCTTCACTTCACCTGTGAAGGATCGCCTTTTGGCCCTTAACAATCTGAAATCAAAGTTGACACCTGCTTTGCAGTCTGCATTTGCCAGGTATTGACTCTTAAATTCTCAGAAGCCAAGCTGTGGCATTCTATGCAAGCAAGGTACTTCATCTAGCCTCTTTTTAATTGTTCTGCAATTTATCTTGCTTTCAGTCCAACGAGGCCAAGTCCAGGTGGTGGTGGGGAAACTTGTGCAGAAACAGCAATCAATGTGTTCTTTGGAAAGGTATATCAGTAGCAACATTGTAATGATTTATACCAGTTGTGGTGTGTAGAGCCAAGATTCATATATCAGTTGGTTTGGATAGTTTATGCATCGTTATTCTATCCGAGGCTGGGTTTTCAAAGGATGCTTGAATGGCAAGCCTATCTCCAGAATCATTAGGAATACTTCATTATTGCCCCCACGTTAGAGTGTAGTAGCAAGGTCCTTGAATTCTATTGATATGGATTAGAATTAACTACATATATAATTGAGCGATAATGCTTTTGTGTTTCTTTTTTTGTTCAACACAGATTGTGAAGTTAGCTGCTGTAAGGATTAATGGCATGGTCGAGTGTCTCCGAAGATAAGAGAGAGTGTATTGTCTCTTCCAAAAGATTGTTGGTCAGCGGACAACTCTGTTTTTCAACCGTCATATTGATCTAATCATCCTTTGTTGTTTTTATGGAGTTGCTAAGGTCAGCTCAAATTATTTCAAGACTGATATTATATCATCCTTTGGCTCTCTAATATTCTATATTTTTTATAGAACACGTGATGATACATTTGGAAAACATTGCGTTTGTGAATCTATTGATTACAAGAGAAAATATACCAAAGACATACATTCAGATAGTGACAGTTGATGGTTATCAGTTTTGGTTTATTGGTTTTGTGAATTGAAAATAATTTGTCATTTTTTAATTTATACTTCATAAATATGTACAAATATGTGAGGAATATTTCGTATTTTTTCATTTTACTTCAAATATTTTGTAAAATATTTAATACCGTGCATTGCACGGGTGGTAGAACTAGTAATCATTAAAATTGAATAGTTACGCAAATGAGTTATGCAAATGGTCATTAAAGTATTTTTTTTTAAATAGTAACTTATTTGAGTTCTTAAGTATTACAATTGTGGCAACTTAGTAAAAAAAATAAAAAATTGCCCCTATAATTTACATATAAATTAAAAAAAAAAATCATACTTTTTAACAGCTCATTGTTCCAAAATTTACTGTTACGAACTATATTACTTCAAATAATGAGTCTCAAACAACTGCTTAAATATAAATTTTCTACAAAATCATTATTATTAAACTCATTTTGTAGATAATGAGGGCTCAAACAAGGATTAAGTATACTCACGAAAGAAAAGTGTAATATATAAAGAGAGAACACTTTCCAAAAACAGGTATTGACCCATTTTCTTGTCTAAAACACATTTTCTAAAATGGTAATTAGTAGTAGTAGTGGTAGTAGTAGTAGTAGTAATTCACTATTTATTATTCATTTTGGACAAAATTCAAATTTAAATTAATCCAAATGAATGCAGATTTTTAAATAGCAGCAACTTTTAGGTCCCGAGGTTTCTTGGTCCATCTTTCCCTCTTGAAAATCAATTACATTTTTAAAAATTTCGTAAAAATAAAAAAAATAAAACTTTGTTAGTATCACATAAATATTTTTATTTAAAAATATAAACTGAAAGATAATGAAATAAGAACGTTCATCAATCAATTTTTCTTTTTCTTTTCATTTTCGTTTTAATAAAATTGTAAGCGTATATCACAGATATATCTATTTTTCTAATTATTACAAATTTTATTTAAATGTAATTTTTCTTTTCCATTTGAAGTTTTAAATTAATTCAAATTACAATATTTAAAGAAATTCCTTGAATGATAAACACGAATCGTAAAAAAAATTAAAAAATAATTAAGATATGTGTAATGTACCTTTGTAATTAATTGTCTTCATTCATTTCTCCTTTTTAATTAAATATTCATTTCATATTTTAAAATATAAATTTGATGTATGTAAGTAACAAATGACCGTGCATCGCACCGGTGTAACACTATTCTTTATCTTTATCTATATATATCTATATCTATATCTTAATCTTAATATATATATATAATAATAGTATAGCAATAAAAAAAAAATCCACACATAGTTTCCCGCTATTTTTATATACTATTTTAGGAAACTTTGTAATTTTATTAATTATCTTAATAATTGAATTAGGAAACTTCAATTAATGCAAAATTAATTATATGTGACATGTAATAAATGACTTATTGATGGTAAAAAATAAAAAATATATAAAAAGATCAAATTGTATATTATTTTTATTCTTTTGATAATTATTGTAATATTTTGAAGTAAAAAAATATGCAATATAGGTGTCAAATTCATGATCTTAACGAGAAGTTCAATACAAGTTAACAAATGAGAGTAAACTCTAAATATATCATTCTTAAAATTGCCTCAAATAATAAAGGTAAAAGTTTTACTTATACTTTTTACTTTTTTCAATATCCAATCTTTTTAATTTATCTCATCTAAGTCATAAAATGATATTTATCATTTCTTACCTAACTTCAATTTGACATAAATGATTAATTTTAAATCTTTTTTCTTATCAAACTAAAAGAAATAATGATATCCAATCTTTCTAAGTAAATTCAATTGAATCATTTTAATTTCTACAACTTCAGGTTTCGATAAACTCTTTGGTAATTTTGAAATTAATTTTATAAATTTACTCATTTTGTTCATTTATCTATTTTTTAATTTTTATAAATTTAAAATAACATCAATTTGTAAAATATATACTACAGGCTTTAACAATTAATTCATTGAATTCTATAGAAAATAAAAATATAAGGTTTTATCAAACTTATTCTATTTAAAAATAAAATATAGTCTATACATTTACTTAACATGCACAAAAAATAGTGTTTTGTGTGTGTGGGTAACATGGCCATTTTGAATACTTGGTGAAAAATAAAATGTCACATTGTATTTGAAACCATTGAATAGGAGTAAGTTTGATATAAACTATAGAAATTGTTTTAAATGTGTGTGTAGGATCTTTACCTTGATTTCCAAAATCAAGAACGCCAAAATAATGAATTCGATACCGACCGAAATGTAGGCTCACGACCATACCAATGAGAAAATCAAAATCATGCACTCTTAATTCAATCAAGAAGATAAACTTTTTCTTGACCCTCTTTTGAAGAAAAACCACAAGTTATACTTTGTAGAGAGAAAACTTGAAAAACCTTTTCTAGAGAAAATATGAACCACCTCTTTTAAAACTTGTTGCACCCTTTTATAGAAAAATACCCAAGTCCAAAAATCACTTGTAAAAACATTTTAACAAATTTATGCAACTATTAAAAAATTTTATTTCCCAATTGGTTTTAACGGTCATAAGCCCTTTTTTTTATTTTTGCCCCCGATTACTTTAAGTAATCCTCGAAATGCCACACAAGTTTATGTTAAACAAGATAGCATTTCTAAGGGCTTGTTTGTTTGGTTCTAAGCCAATAATCCCACATTCCTTCACCTTGGCTTAAACCAAACATCCACCTAATCTAAATTTACCTTCACCTATTCCGAAAGTCCTCTTGGAAGCTTTCATCCTTCCAAGTCTTTTGATTTGATGGTTCAGGAGAAAACATCTTCACTTGCATTGCACTTTGAATCTTCCTAGCTTCTCCACAACTTGTAGATTCCTTAATACCTGTCAAAAGAGAACACTCTTTTAGACTAATGGAATAAAAACTAGGATTAGAGTTTACCTGCCTCCTTTCACCATCCATGACTAATAGATAGTCATACAAGCTATCTTGAGTAGCTTCTTGTTGAACTCCATCATTTTCAACAACTTCTTCATTATTTTCTTGTTGAACTTCCTCAACAACTGAATCAAAATCACTATTTTGTAGCTGATTTTGAACTCCACACCTTTGACCACTTGTTCCTTGATCACTTGAGTTTATTCCAAACTCCTTACCCTCCAAAAACTCACTTTCAAGTGAATTTGAAGTTAAACCTGCAACATTGTTAGTAGCAACAAAAATACAAAGAAATTTATTTCCTTCATGGGCTATCATTTTGTCCCTCAATTGAGTGTCATCCTTTTGAATTATATGTAAGCATGAATGATCTTGAATTACTGTTGTGCCAAGCATATAATAAAGTCTATTTCTCAATATTCCTTTAATCACAATGTCATTGCCTTTACATACTAACATATTATCATTCTTTGTTTCATAATGAAAACCAGACATATGCAATGTGCTCAAAGAAATAAGATTTTTGGATAAAGCAGGTATATGCCTCACCCCAGTTAGAACTCTAACCACCTCATTATACATCTTGACCACAACTTCACCTATTCCCATCACAGTACAAGACTCACCATTCCCTAAATACACATTCTCCCCATCTATCTCTCTATAGGTCTTAAACCAAGCTTTATGGGAGGTTATATGATAGGAACACCATGAGTCAAGTATCCACTCTTGATTCCGCTCACCTAATGTCACATTTAACACTCTCAATTGATCATCATCATTTCCAAAAGCCCCAAAAGCAGTATTACTTTCAGCTACATCCCGCAGCCCTTCTTTCTTCCTTAGCCACTCGTAGCAATCTTTCTTAAAGTGTCCCATTTTACCACAATGAAAGCACTTATCTCCATCTCTACCACTACCCTTGCCCTTCCACTGTTCCTTACTCTTACCATTATTCTTGTTAAAGTTCATAGCATTTGACTCTTTCTTACCAAATTTACCTTTAACAAAATAAACCGTTTCATTATGGACAGCTTTCTCCTCCAAATTGATTTCTAATGCTTTAGACCTAATCGAAGCAGTGACATTTGCAAGAGTTATGGTATCCCTTCCATATTTAATAACATTTTTAAGTTCTTTGAAAGATTCTGGAAGGGAATTTACCAAAATTATAGCTAATTGATCATCTTCGATTTTCTGTCCACTGTTTGTTAAATCTAAAGTCATTGTAGAAAATGCATTTAAATTTGTTTCAAGATCTTTGGAGGGGTCCATTTTGAAACAAAAAATTCTTTCTAAAAGAAAATTTTTATTAGGAACAGTTTTAGCAGCATAAATTTCATCTAGCTTATTCCAGATTTCTAAAGTAGTTTGAGAATCGTTTACCTGCCTCAGAACGTTATCTGAGAGATGAAGAATCAAAGTACTGTATGCCACTTCTTGAATTTCAGCTACTTCATCATCTTTGGCTAATAATGCCTCTGGCCATTCGGATTGTTCCTCCAATGCCTTTGCAACCCTTTGTTGAACCAATACTGCTTTCATTTTCTTCTTCCAAAGGGAGAAATCCCCTTTACCATCGAACTTCTCTAGCTCGACCCTAGATCCCATTCTTGAAACCATTGTTCAAAAACACCGTTGCTCACCGAATGATACTTATCACCCCCCCTTGCAAATTCCAGCAAGTAAAATAAACACAGCAACAAAACTGGTACACAATGCAGAATTTACCCCCAAGATTAACACCTATTCTTGTAACCTTCCATACCCCCAAGATTAACACCTAATCTTGTCAAAATATCCCCGTGAATATAATTCTCACGTCAAGTCAGCAAGAAGACCTCCTATCAAACCCAAGATTAATACCTAATCTTGTCAAATTCAATATACCCAAGATTAAAACCTAATCTTGTCAAACCCGAACCTCAAGGAATCCCCAATTTCTAGCCCTTCCCCGGTTTATTCACCAAACCCCGAGCTCAGAAATTATCCTAAATGTTCGTACAACTACAATAGGAGCCTTCAATGCACAGTTCAATCTCAAAAATCAAACTAAACAATCATGCAAAAAACCATTTGCAAACCTCAACCAATATCCAAATTGAATTTCGTGAAACGGACTTCGAATATGGATTCTGCAGGTCCTTTAGAACAATCTGTCAAAAATTGTCGCCGGAGCCTCGCCGGAAAACACCGCCGCCACCGGAAACCGCCTCTGCCGCCGTCGCCGGAAATTTTGCCCGATACACCACAAGATTCTCCTCTCCGTCACGAGTCCAATGGCGCAAACCGTTTCTCAATCAGAGTTTCCTACCGGCGGGAATTTCAGTTTTTAGCTCCGGTTGAACTTTCCTATTTCCGTCGATTCCGCCACTTCCAGCCGCCGGATCCCGTTCAGCTTCCAGTCGAGTCTTCCTCACGACGCTGTAGTCCTTCCGGTGGTCTTGGATCGCCGATTGGATGGCCGGAGATCGGATTTTTGCAAAATGTGGCAGAAGCCTTCTACTTCAGTCGGCCTCTTCTCTCTCTTCGGTTTCAACAGATTTTTTCTTTGCTTCACCGCCTTGGACAGTCTTCCAATCAGTTTCTTGCTTCCAGTGATCTTCACTTCCTGTCACAGATTTTGACTCCTTCAACAGTTCACCGGCTTCACAGATTCTTCTCTGATTTTTTCTTTCCTGGACGTTGCTTCCCCCTTCCACCGTGCGGTGCTATCCTTTCTTCCCTTCGGTCTCAAGCTTCTTGTTCCGGTCGTTGGCTACACTTTCTTGAACGGTTTCTTCTTCTTCTTGGTTGGTGCTCCTTCAACAGATTTCCAGCCTTGCTTTACATTCACGGTCTCAGCTTTTACACGGTCACGGTTTCTTTCACTGTTGGTCGGTTCTTGCTTCTTGGACGGTGCCTCCGTTTTTCAATTCTTCGAACTCTTCTTGGAAATTATGATTCCTCCTCGCTCTGATACCACTGTAGGATCTTTACCTTGATTTCCAAAATCAAGAACGCCAAAATAATGAATTCGATACCGACCGAAATGTAGGCTCACGACCATACCAATGAGAAAATCAAAATCATGCACTCTTAATTCAATCAAGAAGATAAAATTTTTCTTGACCCTCTTTTGAAGAAAAACCATAAGTTATACTTTGTAGAGAGAAAACTTGAAAAACCTTTTCTAGAGAAAATATGAACCACCTCTTTTAAAACTTGTTGCACCCTTTTATAGAAAAATACCCAGGTCCAAGAATCACTTGTAAAAACATTTTAACAAATTTATGCAACTATTAAAAAACTTTATTTCCCAATTGGTTTTAACGGTCGTAAGCCCTTTTTTTTATTTTTGCCCCGGATTACTTTAAGTAATTATCGAAATGCCACACAAGTTTATGTTAAACAAGATAGCATTTCTAAGGGCTTGTTTGTTTGGTTCTAAGCCAATAATCCCACAGTGTGATTGAAAGTGAAAGAAGGTAGTATAAAAATAAAATAATTGTCAAATCAATCAATTGAGTGGTTGAAAATTGATTTTTTTTTTTTTTTAGAATGTGTAGTTAAAAAGTAGTATGTGCAATTGTGAAAAATTTGTTTTTAAATAATATGTGGTTGTGAATGAACATTAAAAAAAATTATTTTTGAATAATCAATTCTATATGAATAAATAAACTACGGAAACTAGATAATGAACAATTAACTGTTAAAAAAATGCAATTCATAACTTTTTTTTTTTTTTTTTGATATTTCGATTGTATATTGAATATACAATTTATGCATTAAAATAAGAAATCTTGTAGGGATAAATGAAATTAGAAATTATTCACAATTTGCGTATGCAAGTTATTATTATTATTTTTTGTTGTGTTATTTTTATCGGGCATTATATTTTTCCAACTTATTCAATAAATATTATTTATTTCGTGCATCGCACGGGTGGGATTACTAGTAATATATAAAAGTAGCTAAGTCAACCCTAGTCAACTTCACTATTTCCCTCCAAAACTCTTGTACTATGTGTATATTTTATTTATTTATTTTTCCAATTTTTTGGGATTTCAATATTTATCATGTTCACACTACTCATATCCCCCTTCCAATAATCAACTTCAAAACCCACTTCAAAAATAGTTGGGCCTTCAATATTTATTTATTATTTTCAAAATCGCTGACGTCTACTTACAGTTTTCAATATTTATTGTGTTTATATGGCTTCTATTTCCCGTCGCCTAATTACACTGGAAAGTCAATTATTATTATTTTTTTTCCTTTTTCGCTTTTTCAGAATTTGTTTCATTTTTTCCCTTTTTCAAAATCGGTTTATTCATTTTTGTTTTCTATATCTTTTTTTTTTCCATTTCCCTTTATACAACATCTTTCATTTCTATTATATATAATTATTATGAAGATATACACAATAATAAAAGATTCAATTAAAGGGTTATTTCTTTGAAAAAATTTGTACTGTTTAATATGACCGCTCCACTCCACCTTCTATTATGATTCGAAATTTCTGGTGAGGTGGTAATGCTTATTAGTTATTAATATTACAAACCAGTTGAAAATAAAAAATCGTAAATTATTTTTTGAAAAAGTAAAAAGGATTGGCACTACTCTTTTCTTCAAGACCTGTGATATTTTGAGTCGTTAAACATAGATTTTGGTTTCTGACAAAAAAGAAAAAATATTAAAACAATAATATTGTAGAGAAAGCTTCGAAAACAATATAGAGTGCAAAATTATTTTGGACTAATAAGAGGATTTGTTAATAATCTATTTATATTATATTCTAGATTTCTCTGTTGGGGTTACAATGTTGGGCTATTTAGAATAGTTTTGGGTTGGATAAATATGTTAATGGTTTCCGCCGTTGAGTGAAGAAAAAACATATTATTCATGAGTCAGTATATATATTTGATGAAATTGTATATCACATTATATAAAAAATAATAAAAACAAGAAACTAGAATTATTATTTTTTTAAAATTTGCTTTTACCGAGAAGTTGTTTTTTATTTTGATGATATAAGAACGATAATTTGTTTGATTTTACTTATTTATATTTGACTTTTTGTGTCAAAACCTCTCTTTTCATAAAAAAAAATGTGTTCTTTTAACGTTTTCAATCTTACAAATAAATATTTCTGTTCAATTATACAAATCCAAAGTAAAATTTTCAATTAAAAATTATGTCGAAAATTTATTAATAGATAATACTCTCTCCGTCCTACAAAGATAGTCCACCATTTCTTTTTTCTCCGTCTCAAAAAGATAGTCTACTTTATTTTTTAAGAGTGAAATTAATATTTTATATTCCATTTTGTCCTTAATCTGTGTGAAAATGAGTAGAGGACTATCTTTATTGGACGGAGGGAGTACTAAATTATAAATCACATCATACATATAGTTTTTTTTTTTTTAATAAATAATCTTATTTTTAGTTATTTAGTACATCTAAAAATTGGAGCTCTTTTTTATAGCGTATTATTAAATTATTAAATATTTGTATAGATAATTACATTTAATACGTAATTAATTTCTTATAATAATTGTGATATTTTATTGGTCTTAATTTTATGGATAAATATTTGGTTCAGTCATACAAAACCAATGTCAAATTCTCAATTAAAATTATATCTAAAATTTATACACATTCGTATTTTTATAAATCACGGTGTATTGAAATTTTTATAACTAAATCATATTTTTAAGTTATTTATTACATATACATATTAAAGTTCTTTCCTATATTACATTATTTATCAAAATTATTTCAATGACAATTACATTTAATTCTTAATTAATTTTTTATTCCAAAAAGTCTCATATCACATTTTTTAAAATTAACGGTTAAAAAATTTATCGATACTGTTTGAAGTGATATAGTTATTAATGGTTTTTGTCATAATTGTTAATTTTAAAATTTCAAAAAATAATTAACCATACCAAGATATTCTTTGCTATATTTTAATTCAAATTTTAAGATATTTTTTCAAAATAATATATAAATTGTCTCCCAATTTACTTAACTAAAAATTGAGATGATCAATACTAAATTATAATTTCAATCAGAAAATAATTACGTTGTATAAATATTGAAAATCTAAAATATCATAAATTTGATACAATATCTTTGTCAACCTTCAACCTCGCAATTATTATTATTATTATTATTATTATTATTATAATACATGTTTTTCATTGTTAATGGTCAAAATATTGAATTTTATCTTTTATATGCATGGTTTCTATTATTAACTTTTTCATCTATTGTTTGAATATTCAGAGTACATGAATACTGGAGATTCTACATTTAAGTGTTCATTTTGAAAGGCAAATTTTTGGTTCGAGGAGATAGTGAATAATCGTTGCAAAACTTGACGATCATATTCTATAAGATCAAATTCTATCTGACAGTAATGCAGGACACAAGTTCTTTATTCCAAGGATATCGTTGAGCCATTCAAATTTTAGGATACTTATTAGATTTTAAAAAAAAAACAATTTTCATTGATGGTGTCATATGCCATGACTATCAATATGAGTCAGGCACAATCATTTTCACATGTATGACTTCTCCCTAAAAGGTTGATGTTTATACATGAAACTAATAAATGATGAACTTATCTCTTATTTGTGAATGTTATTTATTTTGTTTAAGGGTTCATTTAATTTCGAATAGGATTATTTTTATTTAGACGTTTCTTCCCGAGCATCGCACGGGATGATTCACTAGTATTAATAAAAATAGAAGTGTAGGTTGCCATAGAAGCTATTGTTTTACTGCCTCAAGTGCACATCTCTTATATGGTTTAGTTAGTGTGAATGCAAAGCGAGATTAATGTAAATACAAAATAGTTATACACCAAATGTGAATGCAAAAATTATATGATATAATATATAGTTTCATGATCTTCAACGTTGTTCAATTGTCGTATATTAAGATTAAACACATATTTTTAATTATTGTATTGATGTTTTTGAATGAAAGTTGAGAAAAATGTGAAATATGTTATGAGAATGGAGAAATTATTTTTATGTCTTTTACATTTGTGTTGATTATGTATAATCATTAAATTTTAATGAATGCTTTTTGATATTACGGATAACAATTTTAGTTCATTGCACTGATGAAAATCTATACTATATATGAAAGTAGGATAGTCTGACATAATTAATTCTAAAATTCTTTATATTTTAGTATTATAATAAAATGTGTGGTTGGGAAATTTTTTGCATAAATATATGTGATTAAAAAGTGGGTTGAAAAAATGTGTTACTTATAAATAATTTATTGAAAAATTTATTTAACGAAGGTTACTATTGAAGAGTTTATACTTTGATTTCTTTTAAGTTAATAATATTAATACGTTGATTAATATTTTTTTAACCATACTTATTTTTTATAAATTTTTAAAGATTACAGGATATAAGATTTTCGGAACAATTTTGTGGTTAGACAAATTTTCGGAACAATTTCGTGATTTCTAACTTTACTCGATTGTCGTATCATGATAATTGTAAGATTTTCAAAATTATTATTTTGACTGCTTATTTTTGTAAATAAATTTTTATTCATTAAAAGATGTTTTTAATAATTTGAAGTCTAATAATTATTGAAATAGAAAATTATTTTTTATGCATTTATATATGTGCTGATTATGTATAAGCATTAAAGTTTATAAATACTTATTAAAATCGATATTGTGGATAACAACTGCCGTGCATCGCACGGGTGAAATACTAGTATATATATATAAAGATAAAGATAACTTTATTTTTTAATATGTTGCTTACATATATTTTATTCTAAATCCAATATATTAATTAATATATTTTATTTTTCTATATTTTTTAAATATACCAATTTTTGTCAAAATGATGAAATGATTAAATTTTCTACCAATTTATCATTGGTGGTAAAAAGTTGATCACATTATTTATGTTCAAATATATTAATCTAATTTTTTCATTTTCAATGTAATACATTTACACACAATATAATTATTAAAAATTTTACGAAATATGTAATAAATAATATTTTTCTTTTACAAAAATATTTATCTTTTTTTCATTTATTTTTATTTATTTTTTTATACATAAAAGTAGAAGTGAGGAGAGAGAGTCATTAAATGCAATTTTTCCTCCAAAATGACTCTCTCTTCTACTTTTATATATAAATATAAATATAAATATAATAATAATAATAATAATAATAATAATAATAATAATAAAGATTGTGTAAATATTAAAATTAAATTTTACCATTTAGTTATACTTATATTGGAAGTAAATATTAAAAGTAAAACTTGTAGAATCTGAAAAGCTACAAAATTAACTATCATAAAAGAGAATAAAAATTAAATGTTAGAAAAAAAATTTATCCTAAATTGATAATTTTCCTTTTGCCAAGAAACCAATAATATTTTTTCTTCTTGCCAGATATATACCCATTAAGAAAATATAATTGAAGATATTTACTTAAAATTAATAACATTTTTTTTTTGGCCGGAATTTTGTCAACGACATTTAAATTTTTATTATTTTTATTGCATAGGCCTCTTAAGCACCCGTTTGAAAAACTTATTTATAAACAACACAATTTCTCAAATCACTTTTTAACAACGCAAATTTTTCATCCAATTTTCAATCACATATTTTAATTCGAAAACATAACTTTTTTTTATTAATAATAAAAAACTTTTACCGGAAATTCAAAGTTCAAACTAATTGGCCTCTGTTCATGAACACGCAGAAATAATAGCCAGAAAAGTCAATGGTGATTCCGGGAACACAGAGAGTGAAGTGCAAGTGAAACGTAGCTTTCTTTTAAGCAATATAATAACTAGGATAAAATATAGCATGAAATTAATTTCAAATTCATATCTTGAATTCAATGAATCCATGGGCCGTCACCGCGTTAATTGTTGCTCGTTCAAGTAATGTAATTTTGTCTTAGAATTTATTTGTGTATTACGAGCAATAAATAAATTGTATTTATATCTACATGTATGTGTAGTGGCGTCCTTGATAGTGTGCATGTAGCGCAATTACGATTCATGTTACTAACAGTAAGTGTACGAATCACACAAGTAATAAAGTGGATATGAGTCAGAATATCGTTCTCATGTGAATTGTGTAAATTATATTTTAGATCATGATCCTTAACTGGAACTATGAAAAAATCAAGTTTGTGAATTTTGAATTGAATTAAACTAAACTAATTAAAAACAAATGATTTGATTTTTGAAAGTTTATGAAATTAACATATTAGAATTGTGAATTCACTTTGTTTCTATAATCCATATTTTGACTCAAATATTTAAAAACAATTTATGGGAATTTGAAAATTCATGTTCCATGTGTTTTTAAAATCCTTTTTCGAAAAGTGAATTAAATTCTTTTTCGATAAGAAATTTGACTATATTTTTATGACAAATCCAAACATATAGAAAAATATTATCAATTTGTGAACACTTTTTGAGATTACCCAAAGTATATGGGTATATTTCTATCCCATATCTAACATTGGGAAATTAATTTAAGTCCAATAATTTCCTACTCTTTCGAACATAGAAAATTATCACAAACATTATACAACCAGTGATCAAATAATTGTATAATAATAAAAAGAAATCAATTGCTCAAACCATATATTGCTTAAATTAAAGAATAATTCAAAACATGAAATCTGATAAACAAAGCATCAACACAATCGTAGTGTACAATTATCTAGCCTAGAAACATGTTTGAAAATAAATTACAAGAGATATGAAAGGATGTCACCCCCAGAGGCGGATCTATCTCATGGCGAGGTAGATCCGCCGCCCGTATTTGATTTGGCGGAAAAAAAGTTAATTAGATTTTTTTGCATTTTTTGGATTATGATTTGAAAAATACAGTTATTTTACTGAAGTTCGCTCTAGATAGAATTTTTTATCGATGTTCGCCCAAGTTGAGCAAAATTTCCGTATCCGCCAATGGTCACCCCATTTATAATCTTGATCTTCCGATCTTCAATCTTGAAATTGACATAAATTGGTCGTTAGCCCCTTGATGATTTAACAGCCCTTAGGGCTTTTGGATGATTTCGATTTTCGACAAGTTGGGAACCCCAAATTTCGTGTCTCTCATAAGGTATATATAGATTTAATGAAAACCTAGGTCGAAAAGATGGAAATTATGTTGAAACTCGGGCATAAGCACGCAGTCGTGCAGTTCAATGTCATGCGACCACGCAGTTAGCGATTTTTTATTCTGTCAATTTCAATAGTAGGCACGCGACTGCGTAGTATAATCTCTTGCGACCGCGTAGTTCACCGAATGACATGCAATTTCATCTATTGAATTCATTTAAGTTGGTCGTCATTTTTTTATTGCACCTTATGTCGTTCATCTTCTGATTGGATCAATTTGGTCCCTAATTGACTTCATCAACTCTTCACTTGCATAGTTTGGCACTTTTATCATCCAATTGACTTGTTTTTGCTTCAATTCTTTATTTTCTCGATTTTGTGATATTTCTACAATATAAACAAATAATAAAAAAATCAATAGCGAATATTCTAAAACAATAACGATAAATCCTATTTTATGATTGAAATAAGTATATAAAATATACTTATCACTCCACTCTCCATTTGGTAAACTTGTTATAGTTTATATAAACAAAATATTTTTTTCAAATCACTTTTTAATCACATATTGTTCTTCAAGTCAATTTTTAATAACATATTTTATCTCAAAGACATCATATTTTTATTTATAAAACAAATTTGTTTACCAAACTGAGGCATAATTATAGGGTCACCACACCACAAATAATATAATACTTCATTTTTTTTCTTTTTAATTAGATAGAAGAGGAGTACTACTCTTTTAGATTTTATACATACAGAACACCCAAAAATCTCATAATGGCGCGCTGCCTGTTTTATTTTTACGTGATAATAATATGAATTTTAAGTTGGAGCGAAATGTAATGCATGGAAACATTGAAAAGATGCAAGTGATCCGCTTGGTAAATGGTTTATAAACCGATTTATAAATCAGTGGCAGATCCACCATATGACGAGCCGCAGCGCTCGCCCGTGCTGGATCCGCTGGGAAAAAATTTTAATTAGATTTTTTGGGCGACGACTCGAAAAATATAGTTATTTTACCGATGTCCGCCCGAGTTAAACAAAATTTCTGGATGGGTGCTCTGGTAGGACAAAATTTCTGGATCCACCACTGTTATAAACTACACAATTTCCTAAATCACTTTTTGACCATACATATTTTTTTTCCACTTTTTAACCACACATTTTACCTCAAAATTATAAATAAACTAATTTATAAACCTTATATATATATATATATATATATAGAGGATTATTAATTAGATGCTTTTACTTTAATCAACCTATCCTTAAAGCCTTTATTCTTGCAATTGACTGAGACTAATTTAAGCAAAGATCAATGTAATAGTGTCAACAATAAATTTCATTAATTGAATACAATAACAGCTTGGATTTTAATTTTTAATTCTTAAACTTTCAATCCAACTTTGGTATATTTTTCGAAATGAATGAATTTATTTATTGAGTTAATCCTCAATATTTGCTTAGTATCAATTATTTCCCGATTTTATTGAGTTCTCTACAGTTTAATCAATTAGTATCGATCGATCGATCTTTGATATCCACCCTATACAACAAACTACAAAGGACTCCATCAAAATATGTGTGGTTAAAAAGTTATTTGAGAAATTATGTAAAAAAAAACATTTTTAAATCTTTTTTTTTTTTTAAATATGCCGAACAGTCATTTAAATTTTTATACACTGGCAACTAATACTTGATTGTTGATGTGTAGTATCAGGGATCATACATTCAACTTAGCTAATTATGTTCAATGATGGACAGAAATACTTTGTAGACACAAACATTTTGTAGTAGGGGCACAATGACAGAGAGCAAGAAGTTACATATCGTGGGGACGAAATACATTTAATTTTTTATACACCATGGAAACAAGTACTTGATTGTTGATGTGTAGTATCAGGGATCATACATTCAACTTAGCTAATTATGTTCAATGATGGACACAGATACTTTGTAGACGCAAACATTTTGTAATAGGGGCACAATGTCAGAGCAAGAAGTTACATATCGTGGGGACGAAATATTACCTCTTGTTCGCGGCAAACCTCATGGGGTTCGGGGGAAACGCCCACGAAATTCTTCATTAGTAAAATATCGAAAATAATGATAAAATTCAAATTCACATCAGACAAATGTACTAAGCCATTGTTTGGTAAAAAAAATGTTTATAAATAAAGAAGGTGATATTTTTGATGTAAAGTATGTGGTTGAAAGTAATTTGAGAACATGCATGTTGTTAAAAAATGATTCGAAGAAATGTGTTATTTTGTAAACATGGTTACCAAACCAAGGCTAAATAATATGCAAACTCACAAATGTACTAAATTATTTTCAGTAATTCTAACTATTTTCAGTAAAATCCACAATATAATTCAAAAAAATAAAATCATGAAAATATAATTTAATAAAATAGTGTACTCAGTGGTGAAGAAAAGCTAATAGCTGGGTAAGGAAAAAAAACTTAAAACGATTACTGGAGAAGTGAGGCCGTGTCGGGCGGAAGATTGGAGAAAGAAAACAGTTTCGTACGCAATTTTCTTACACAAACTAACAATGAGAATTATATTCAGAATTTACATGATAATAAAATAATGACTTTTTTGTATTAGGATTCATCTTCTACTAATTTCAAGATACTATCATATTCGCTAAATAATAAAAACAGAAAGATATTCAATGATATTCGGGGAAAAATAAATAAATAAATAATTTATTGGGTCACATGTCCCACTATGCCTCATAGTGTGTCCGCCCCTCATTATGCCAACATATTTTTCATCCCTTTTGGCTTCTCTAGCGATCAAAGTATCTGATCCCTAAATAAGTAAGCCCCTGTTCTCTTTGCTGTTTTGAGGTCGTTTTCTGTTTTTATTTTCGAAAACGCTAAAAAAACGTTCTCTTTACTATTTTCGAAAACGCATTTTGAAAAACAAAAAAAAAATTTGTACACAAAACGGAAAACGCCCGAAACATCGTTTTGGATGTTTTGTGTGTATTTCGACAAAAAATGTCCAAAACGTGGAAAACGCGTTTTGAGAATTTTTTTTAATTAATTAATTTATTAATTTTTTTTTTTTTATAAAATTATCTTAACTTAGAACTAAGCTTAATATAAAGTTTTTATTTTTTTTTATTTTTTTATTATTTTTTTTAGAATTATCCTAACTTGGAACTAAGTATAAATAAAGAATTTTTTTTTTAATTTTTTTTTATTTTTTTTGAGAATTATCCTAACTTGGAACTTAGTTTAAATAAAGTTTTATTGAATTTAATATCAACATTACAAAAAAAAAAATTAAATGAGAATTCTTGTTGTTATATTTTAAAAAATGCAATGATAAATGGACTCTGGTGGTTTTGAAAGAACTTGCATTTTTTGGATTTTAATAGAAGTAGAGCTTTCCCAAGTCCCGAACCTGACCAAGCTGTGTTAATATAGACTCTTAATGCTCACATTAGTGTGTTGCATGTAACCATATTTTTAGTGTATTATGAAAGGAAATTTGAGTTGGAGTTAATAATATTCTACAAGCAAATTAATTAAAAATAGTTTAAATAGTGTTCTGCAAAATTTCAAAACAGAACGTGTTTTCCAGCTTTTCATTTTCAAAAACAGTTTTTAGAAATGACAAACTAAACGCGTTTTCAGCAAATTTGAAAAAAAAATGTAAACACAAAAAACAAAACATTTTCGAAAATAAAAATACAAAATAAAATACAAACAGAACGCCACCTAAACCTCTGTTTCGTCTAGGATTTTTGAAAAACTTCATCAAAAACTTATTTTTAATCACAAAATTTTATAGAATCCACCACTTTCGTATTTTTCAATATCTTTTCATCACACATTCTCCTAAAAATAAAAAAAAAATATTCCAAAATCTCCTATACCGAGCTCTAAATAGTGACATCAAATCGTCGTTAGTTGTACTTTTCAGCAATCAACATTGTTTTGGTCGTTGAAACACTTGCCATTTTTTCACCTTTTTTGACTTCTCTAACAAGTAAAAATCTGATTATAAATTTTATTTATAAACGGTAACATGGTAATATTTATAATTGGTTCATTTTGTTGAAAAATAAAAAATGGTGGGCGAAAATTTTTGACTCGTCAAAATTGTTGACTTTTTTAAAAAATAATTCAATAAAATGTTGTCATGTGTCCATTTATTACCAAAATTTATAAACAAATGTTTACCAAACGGAGGCGTATCTTTAGTGATCTATTAGAATCAGAAATATTTAAGGTGCACTAACCGTTTTACTAATTGGAAGTATCCAAACTTTATTAAGATGTGTCATTGTCTCAAGAAGAAAAGAAAATGGGATACAGTCAACCTAGCTAAAAAAGAGATCCATGAGTCACTTTCTTCTTATTTCGAGTGACAAAACAAAGCAAAATAAACCGAGACGAACCGAAACCCTCTTCGTTAGAGCATTCAAGCTCCATTTCAATAGACACGTGATGCACTTTAATTTTGTTTCTTCCTTCCTTTAGGACTGATTTGAGACTATTATTAATAGATGAAACATTTATTACAAAATTTTCCATTAGGCGAAGGTGCTCGACTTTCAAAATAAGTTAGTCAAAGACCATATCCAATCATTATAAAATTAATAAATAATATATAAGTGTTTGATTTACTCCCATTACTCATGTCGATCTTTTAATATGGGATCATAAATTTTAATATGATACAAGAGTCCATTAAACTTGAACGAACAGTTCAGTTTGATTAATTAAGACTCATGAGAACATTAATTTCAAATTTAGTGTTCACAAAATAAGTCACAATTTTGCGGAATATTTAAAGGGATAAATCGAACATGACTTAGTCATAAAATAAAGAAATAACATATAAGAATTTTTGTTATTTCTCTTAACAAAGTTGAGCATTTAAGATTGAACCTAAAGTTAGTAGACATTTCGTATCTATTGCAAAGGAAATGGTCCAGCCTCACAGATTGAGCACATGAACAATCTATAGTTATGATGTCATGGCTCCAGTCCTAGGACAAATATTGCAATTGTGGATGCTATATACTAGCTTAAGTAAATTCAAAACGTGAATTACACTTAGGATGCGTTTTATAGCGATGAAGAAATTTGGGTGGAAAAAAAATAAATTTCAGACAATTGAATTTATGGAAATTGAAAGTTTATGTGTTAGATTTGTGTCATTTTCCATGCAAAATTTTCACCCTAATTGTTTGATACATTACATTTTTTCTAAAATTGAATTTCATGGTACAACACTTTAAAACATGTTTTGGGCTATTTTTCATGAAAAATTGACTCTAGTGGATTGGTGATTTTTATTGTACATGAAAGTTGGAAAACCTTGAAATTCTTTTCCATGGAAAACAAAAGCTATCAAACACAACCTTAATGTGTTTTGATTGATTTAATTTTCTAAGTGGAAAAAGTGTGAAATTTTCTAATTTTTGTTGTTTGATTAACATTATTTTTCATGACAAATAAAACAAAATTTAGATGTTTTAATCAAAACATTTTTTTTATTTTTTCACACATTTGTAATTGATAATAATAATATTAATTTTAAAAAATAAATTAATTAATTAACAATAACAAAAATGATCAAACGTGACGAAAATAGTTAAGTTTTTCTTGGAAATAAAATTCTACTAGCTGTGTGAAAACCAATTTACCAAAAAAAAAAGAAAAAAGAACACTCGCGCGTAGAGGAAAAATAAGGAAAGTGAATTACTAGGAAAATTATGCATTTCAAACACCAAAAGATGGAAAAAGTGTGGAAAATCTTTCTTTTTCATGAAAAATTTTGTCTTTCAAACGCACCCTTATGCCCAATTAATTTTAACTATTATCATAACAATGTTGTATGTTAGACGTAGCTGGAGGAGGGAGGAGAGGGTCATTAAATTAATTTAATGTACATAGTTTTTAAAATCACTTTTTAATTACATATATTTTCTCTTTTCAAGTTTTAACAATAAATTTTACTTAGAAAATCTAAATAAATCAAATTAAATTTTGGATCCGAACAGACCTTAAATTTTAGTTTAAGTCAAACTTAACAATCAATTTTAATCATATATTTTATGGGATTCACAACTTTTTAATTACACATCTCATCAATTTTTATCAAATCGAATTTTATTAAAAATATGGTTTTTTTTTTGTCTATTTGATAAGGGTATTTTTCATGGAAAATCAAAATATTTTCCCACTTTCCTTGCTTTGCCTTGTTTGACATCGCAAGTTTTTCATGTAAAACTTTTTCTCCCCTCCCAACCACGCGCCCCATTTTCCTTCCATGGGGTGAAAAAGTTTTTCTATCAAATACATCTGAAATCATTTTTCATGTGGTTTTCGTTACGTTTGATAAGTTTTATTCTTAATTGACTTTTTTTTTTTTTAAGAAATAACATTATTTTTATCAAGGACAAATGTATTAAAAATAAAAAAAAATGATTAAAATAAAAAAAATTTACTTTATTTGTCGTGAAAAATAATGTCAATCAAATCACAAAACTTAAAAAATTCCCCACTTTTTCTCACCTAGAATCAAACATTTCCAATTGATATTTTCGACGAAAATATTTCTAGTCAAATTAATTCCTTGAAAAATATTTTATTTCCACCATCGCAATCAAAAACACCCTTAGACCTTGTTTGATAACAGAAAAAAATGATTTTTGGAAAATGTGTGGTTGAAAAGTAATTAAAAAATGTAAAACTTGATGAATCTCATAAAAATATATTATTGTGTGGTTAGAAATTGAAGAGAAAAAATATATACGATTAAAAAATAGTTTGAAAAATTGTGTTGTTTATAAATTATAATTATTTAGTAAAAGAACGGATGTAACTAGTCTTAAAGAATGGAGAGAGAGATTAGGATAAGAATATCCGAATGATAAAATGAGGTCAAGTGAAAGCAATAGGTTTGTCTTACAAAAGCAACAAACCCCACAATACACTAATCATTAAAATTAACTTTGGCGCCGGTATCTTTGCGCGATCTAATCCGCCATTCGCGCCTTCTTACACCAAATTTCAAAAAAGTTGGCCGTTATTTTTGCGGTTTTTCATTTTATGGTCTCTTTATTTATTTTATATTTAATCATAATCGAGGTCATAAACTTTTGGCATGCACGAGGTGCTTTTAGCATGCATCGGTCGGGCATAAATCAAGCACACACCCCCACCAACACACATAATTATGTATTTCTAACTAATTATTACTCATTATTCATGTGGTCTATATATGTACGTATACATTTATACGGTCCCATATACACTTTTACTTGAATAATTGACGGGTTAATAGTTTCATCTTAATTATTATGTGTTGTGATATTGTATCAAAGATCGAGTTTATGTAAATAATTTGTTATTTATCTAAGAGATGATGGTTCAACTTGATATCAGAAGCACATAAAAATTTTAAGCTTCTCGTTCAACACTATTGCGAGGGGACCATTTCCCGCGATCATGTTGTCATCATCTCAATCGACAAGCACATAATCTCCTACAAGCACTAATCCTCATCAGAAATATGACAATTGCTTGTTTTTGACATCTCAAATATTGTTTGAAGCAAAGGAGTCTCGACAAATAGAAGTTGGTGGATGTATACAAGCAATGTCAAGTATAATGCATCCCATAACACAGTTCAACACATATATCTCATTCAAACATATCGTTATCATCCATGTTGAGACTAATTAGAGCATATCTAATGCATTCCGTGGATTGAGAAAATATACTTGACACGTAAGTAAATGGATGGAATATGGTAAAAATTCATTTCTAATGCACAACGTGGATTAAGATATTAGGCTGACATGACGTTAAAAAAAGACATTGTGCAGTGTTTCGTCTACATTTAGACGCTCCGTGAGACATGCTGACTCAGCATTAATTTTTATTTTATAATTATTTAATTACTGTAGATAAGGATGTGACCCAATTAAATTGTATAGTATAAATTGGTTTCCTTTTGGACTCTGCATGTCGTAATTAATTTTAATTTTAATTTTATTATAAAAAAATGTTACATAATCAATATTATTGAAATGTAGAAAGCACCATTGGAGAGTATATTTTGAACTGCTCCGTCTATTTATCTACGTTTTCTAGAAGTCCGTCTATTTTATCGTCACATCAGCTCCAATCCACGTTATGCATTGGAGATGCTCTTACTAGAAACATGTCATTGTCAAAATCTTGCATATGCCGGTTTTTAAAAAAATTGAACTTGTCTTGTCAAGTTTTTAATGAGAAATAAACAATATTTATATATTTTTGAATATGTGAGACATTCGATGAGAAATAAATAAATCAAGTGAGTAACAGTTCGTTTGACAAATATCCCTAAAACAATAATATTCAATCAACGCAGAATTCTGCCTAACTGATCATAAAGTAAAGTAGACTTGATTTCGAAGCCATGATTTGCGCCAGCGACTGCTGATTGGAATTTCCTAGTCCATTTAAGTCTATATAATGGCATTCGTACCGTTAATTGAAGGCATACACTGACCAAATCAAGTAATCAACCTAGCCACATACTTAATTAGAGTTAATTAAGTAAAAATGGCAATTAGGAAGGGAGCCCTCCTTCATATTATCTTCTTATGTTTCACATTTACTTCTTGGGAATTAGAGGTTGAAGGGGTTCCCAATTACAGGGATGCTCTAGCTAAGTCCATTTTGTTCTTTGAAGGACAGAGATCCGGGAGGATTCCCAGAGGCCAACAAATTCCATGGCGATCCGACTCCGGAATTTCCGATGGTTTGTTAGCTCATGTAAGCGACTAAATTTAATTTTCTTATTTTGTTTTAGCTCGAAATACCTTATATAAATAAACAAATGTATCTCTTCTTTTACGTCCTAAATTTTTAGTTCAAGTGCTTTGTCAATTTAAAATGTGGTATTGTTAAAGGATTATCTAAGAACTCACATTATCTATCTTCTTAATCTCTTCCCTGCACAATGTTGACACTGAGACACTCCAAAGTTCCAAGAAAGAAACACACTAATGTATGTTGACACGTATGTATTGTAAGTTCATGACGGGTAAAATGAGCGTGCTCTCCCAAAATGTAGTTGGGAAAGTTGTGGGTTCATAAAATATGTGGTTAAGATTAATTATTGATTTTGATTTATATTTAAAAAAATTATTTTAATTTGTACCAAACTGGACAGTCATTTCTTTGTTGCGCACAACTTCTTAATTATTTATGTTTTCAAAGCTTGTAGTGTGGAATATATGATGTCCCTTGACAGTTGATAACCCTGTTTCAAATATAACACCTAGTCACAATTTTATAGCAGAAAAATATAATAAATCCTTAATCATGTTCCATTGAGTAATTCTAGGGGTTTTTTTTTTTTTGGATATTTTCAAGTGATATTGTGATATGTCACATATATATTGGTGGTAGAAAAGTGAGTGCTGGAATAATTATTTTCACCACCCAATGAATATGCGACATGTTACAATATCACTTAAAAATGTTAATGTCTCCCTAAAATTATTGTATTCCAATAATGATCAATGATATCTTTTCTCTCCTCTGTTTTTTTTTTTTCCTGTTTCTACTTTCTATTAAAAGATGCGTCTTAAGAAAATATTTATTTTGCCATGCTACTATGCTAGGTGGACTTAACCGGAGGCTATTATGATGCCGGAGACAACCTAAAATTCAATTTCCCAATGTCCTTCACCACCACAATGCTATCATGGTCCACTCTCGAGTATGGCAAGAAAATGGGCCCCCAATTACAATCTTCACGAATCGCCATCCGTTGGGCCACCGATTACCTCCTTAAGTGTGCAACCGCAACCCCCGGCCGCCTCTACGTTGGTGTGGGTGACCCGAGTGCAGACCATAAGTGTTGGGAGCGGCCGGAGGACATGGACACCGTCCGAAGCGTGTATTCGGTATCACCAAGCAATCCGGGGTCAGACGTTGCTGGAGAAACTGCGGCAGCATTGGCGGCAGCTTCGATGGTTTTCCGAAAAGTCGATCCAGATTACTCGAAATTGCTATTGAGAACTGCAAAGAATGTTATGCAGTTTGCAATTCAATACAGAGGATCCTATAGTGATTCACTTGGATCAGCCGTTTGCCCTTATTATTGCTCGTACTCCGGTTATAAGGTACGTTTAGACTCTTTAGAGCATTCTTTATATATATATATATATATATATATATTACTATCTCCGTCCCAAAAAGATAGTCCTACAGTTATTTTCACACAGATTAAGAAATGAGAGTTAGTATAGTTAGGATATTAAATTTTATCAATGTTTTCCATTTATACACTTTATCCCTTATTTGTTGTTTTAAGTTGACTCACTTTGTTTCCAAAAAAAAATTTGAAAATGCAATAGTTAAATAGTTGATGTGCATTTTACCAAGATACACTAAATAAGGGTACATGTGGAAATGAAGAATTTAATGCATGCTCAATATGGAAACAAAATTATCTTTTTGGAACAGACAAAAATAGTATACATAACTATCTTTTTGGGACGGAGGGACCCTAAATGATTTTCTTAGCCTGGCATGATAATAGTGATACCTGTTTGCTTCACGATTAAATTATGAGCTAATTATTTTCCATTTTTCTTTCCTTAATTACTGCAGGATGAGTTGTTATGGGGAGCTGCATGGCTTTACAGAGCAACAAATGATGTATCTTACATGAATTTCATAAGAAACTTGGGGGCCAATGATGCAACCGATATTTTTAGCTGGGACAACAAATTTGCTGGTGCTTATGTTCTCCTTGCAAGGGTCAGGAACTAATTATTAACATTATATTCTTCATCAAACCATGCTAATTACGTCCCTGTTTGGTCTAAGAGTTTTTGAACAACTTCCACCCAAAACTTATTTTAATCATACATTATTATGAGTTCCAACACTTTCACATTTTTCAATATCTTTTCAATTACACATTCTCCAAAAGATTCAAATTTCCTCCTAACTCTCTCACATCAAACGGGCTTGAAGAGCATGTTTGGTAAAGTTAATTAAAATTTTCAAAAAATTCTTCAAATTCATTTCCAACCACGGGACTCATCAATTTTCACACTTTACAATCACACATTCTTTCAAAAACTCTTATATCAAACAGGCTCTAACTTTATAGTCGAGATAGAATGGTCGAATCACTTGAAAAAATTGAAAGCCAACACAAATTTAAAATTGTGAAAGGTCCAAATCAAATTGAACTACTTCATGACTTATCTCCTTTACTGGGGTAAAACGAAAAGGAACGGATAATTATTTTTGTTATGCAGAGATTCTTGGTGGAGAAAAATCAGGCTTTTCAGCCATTCATACAGCAATCTGAAGACTTCATCTGTAAAATTCTTCCCAACTCTCCTTCCTCCAGTACACAATATACACCAGGTACTAATTAAAAAATAATTATCTCTAATTAATCAGGTATTTGAATTAATGAAAAATATGTATTATTAATGTGTAAATATATATAATGCAGGAGGTTTGATGTATAAATTAAGTGCAAGTAATCTGCAGTATGTGACAAGCATAACCTACTTGCTTACTACTTACTCAAAATACATGGCAACTGCAAAGTATTCTTTCAACTGTGGAAACCTATTGGTCAATTCAAAGACTCTACGCATCCTAGCCAAAAGACAAGTAAGTTCACGTAATCCACGTTTGACTTAGCTAATTAAAAATAAGTTTTTTTTAGTCGATTTTAATAAAAAATGTGATTGAAAAGTTGGTAAAAATTATGAGTCTCGTAAGATGAGTGGTAAAATGAAATTGAAAAAGAAAATGAATTTTAAAAAAATGCGGCCCAAATAGGGACTTAATTTCAAAAAGATAACATTAGATGGGCGAATCCAGAATTTCAATGAGCAATCGCGTACTGGTAAGGGGAAAAGAAAATTGACCGCCTAATTATAAGCCCAAAAAGTTTAGCGGAACCAACATGAAAGACCGATCTCCCTTGCACTCCTTGGATTCGCCAATGACAGGGTGAGTAAAAAGCTAAATGTTCTTTTATCAATCCATCGTTTTATGTAGGGGTGGGCATCAACCCGCCAAAACCACCCAACCCAACCCGATCGGGTTGGGTTGGATTTTGATGAAAATTGGGTTGGATTGGGTTATAAAAAAAAAAAATTGTTTGGGTTGGATTGGGTTGTGGGTTGGATGACAAACCCGACCCAACCCGACTCAACCCAACCCAATCAAAATTTTGAAAATATAAAATCATTTAAATTTCAAGAATCTTAAATCCATTTTTAATTAGGATGAAACTCGAATATAATTTGAACATATTTTAGTTTTATTAGCAAGTATTCAATTTATTATATTTGATCTTATTGTATTGTATATAATTTATTTGAGTTAATAGTTGATTTGTGGGCATAATTTTTTAATTTTCTAAGAATTTTATTTAATTGGACCAAAGCCCAAACCACCCAACCCAACCCAACCCGACCGAAACTTGATTGGGTTGGGTTTAAATTCATGTTTGGGTTGGGTTTGGTTGATTTTTTATCAACCTGACCATAGTGGGTTGGGTTCGGGTTGGGCAAAAAATCGACCCAACCCACGCCCACCCCTAGTTTTATGGTCACCATGTTTGAAACTAATTATATTTATACATGTACCAACTTGCTATTAGGGCATTAGAGATTGAGGATCACTAGCGTAATTTTCCCTTTAATTTATTAAAATTTATCCAAAGAAATAAAGAAAAACAAATATGGTGATTTTATATTTTCTAATAATAAATTCCAATTATAATATTTCCTAATAATTTCTGCAGGTTGACTACATTTTAGGAGAAAATCCTCTAAAAATGTCGTACATGGTTGGTTACGGGACAAATTTTCCGAGAAGAATTCACCATAGAGGATCGTCTTTACCCTCACAGACAATCCATCCACAAGCTTTTGGTTGTGAGGCTGGTTTTCAGCCATTCTTCTACACTGCAAACCATAACCCTAATATTCTAACAGGTGCCATTGTTGGAGGTCCAAACCAGAATGATTTTTTCCCAGATGATAGAACAGATTACAGTCATTCAGAGCCTGCTACTTATATTAATGCTGCCATTGTTGGCCCTTTGGCATACTTTGCAGGGAGCAAATGATGATCTACAATTCAAATAGAAATGTATGGAAGCAATGCAAATGTAGATATAAAAAAATGTCCCAAAAAAGGGGCATGTGTATCAGTATCACCAAAAAAATTTGGTGGATATTTGGATGTTTAATTAAATTCTCGTTTAGTTAAGTACGTGGCTTTATAGTTTAAGCACATACGTTCGATCTACAAATGACCTCAGTTGCCTTTCCTAAGTGAAGGCATATGTTCAGATCGAATGAAGTGTAGTTTCTTTTAACTTTTACCTTGTACCGTTGTCTGAATGGAGAAAGTTCCATTTTTTTTTTTTTTCCATCTTTAGCTACAAGTGAGGCCGAGCAATCTCCTCAATATGTATTATGTTTTATCTTCGTTATTAATAAAAACATGTCATATAGAGTGGTTATAAAAAGTCCACTGCCCCATTTTCTCCCCTTATTAGTAGTCGTCTTATTCAAGATAATTTCTAATTAAAAAAAATTGAACGCCAACCTTAGACGCCCTCTCTTCCTTGCCTTGTGGATTAGTGGGGATTGTGCACCCCTACCTTAAGCTGTCTTCATCTCGTCACCTTTTCAGGGTACTGACCCGGCACAACATGACTCAGGCGCATCACCCCAACATAGCATGGCCCCGTCACATTAGAGTCCGACCAGTTTTGTCACGATCCGTCCCAAATCACCCTACTGGACCTGAAACGTGACGTATGCCAATGACATGTGCCAATTAGATGTTGGACCCACCACCAAGACAAGCTTGACTTTTCTTATCTTTCAGATTCATCTTTAAAATAAATTTGATCTCATATGAATTAAGGTTGCGTTTGATAACGATGGTGAAATTTGGGTGGAAAGAAAATGAATTCTAAGGAATTGAATTACTGGGATTAGATGTTTTATATATTTGATTGGTTTAATTTTCTGGGTGAAAAAGTGAAAAATTTTCAACTTTTGTTGTTTTATTGACATTATTTTTCATGGCAAATAAAACAAAATTTGGCTATTTTAATAAAAAAAAATTAGTTTTTACATAAATTTGTACTTGATAATAATAATGTTAATTTTTGAAAAAAAAAAATTAATTTACAACAACAAAAATGATCAAACGTGACGAAAATGGTTCAATATTTTCCCTAGAAAATTAATTCTAGTACATGGATGGGAAAAGCAATTCCTCAAAATGAAGGAACACGCGCGAGTGAAGAAAAATGAAGGAAATGGAGTTGCCAAGAATATTTTGCATTTCAAACATTAAAAGTTGGAAAATGGGTGGAAAAATTTTCAATTCCATGGAAAAAGAATGCTTTCAAACGCAGTCTAATAAAAATTTTGACAGAATCTCCCATATATTATTGACATAACCAACCAGTAATTCAACGTCAAGTCCTCAACAATCTTGCATAAATAATCATAAAACTTCACAAATCTTCCAAGCATAAATTGATGTAATATGATAATTAAAATCCTTAGTCGATTCTTTAATATATATACAACTCATATTACATAATCACCAGACCTATTACCATAAGACCACAAAAGAATAACACATCCGATAATATAAGCCCAAAAGATAACTTCTAAATATCATATCAAGATAAATCATAGAGATGCCTATGTTTTAAGCTCGTCTGGTGACAATACCTCTTTCCAGGCTGATAAAAGTTTGTAACTTTTTCCTATAAGGAAGATATAGGGAGAAACATGAGTTTGTAACTCAGTGAGTAGAGTTTCTGAAATAATTTTTTTCTTATAAACCATTTTTAAAAACACAATTTATTTCATAAGCTTTTGCTACTTTAAATCAAAACATACATGTTAAAAATAATCATAAAGATTGTAAACTGATCATCTGTGGCATAATTAATAAGTTGCAATATGGCATAATTGATGAACTATAATATATAAGGAAATCATACCAAAAGGTAGGGTTGTACAACGAAACCGTCAAACCGATATCAAACCGCAATTTCGAAACCGTTGGTTCGGATCCACGCGGACCCGTCAACGTTTCGGTTTTGACCCAAACCGAACCGCTTTCAAATGGTTTGGTTTAGGTTTTATTTTTCAAAATCCGTTTCAAACCGCCAACCCGCTAAAAAATTACAATTAAAATTTAATTTTTTAATTGCAAAAATACAAAAAAAATTTATTGCTTTTATTTTCAATTTTATACTTTTATTTTCAATTTATATGAAGGGGCACCTTGTTTTTCCTTTATTGTTAAGAAATACATTTTGCTAGTGCTAACAACTAAGTACTACCGGTGACTTTCTTACTTTATTTGTTTTTTATCCTATAATTTTTTTTGGGGGAGTATGCATAAAATTGCTCATTATTTATTTTTTCTTGGTTATAATATTTGTCTTCTGTTAATTTAGCAAGTCATGACTTGAGTATTTATGGTTATCTAAGCAAAATTAGTTGTACTTGAGATCTTTTATCATCAGCCGTAATTCATCAAACTCTAAATTCCTAAAGCATCATTCTTTCATCATGTAGTTCAGTAGTTTTGTTTGGAATACAGTATATTTGAGTTTAAGTTGTTTTATTGTGAAATAATAGGAAAATCTAACTTGAGAGTGGATTGTGTTATCTATTAGGTTTTTTTTGATATTATTGTGATAATTTGTTTGTGATCGTGCATTTGTATCTATTTTAGAAGTTGTTTACCCATATATTTTAATTTTGTTAGTCTTATAACATCTATCCGTAATGTCGTTGGGTTATTTGCAATTAATTTTGATGTCTTAATTCAAAATTCTATTTCAATAGTTATTTTAACTTGATTTACATATATTAGTTTGGTTTCGTTTGCAAACCGCAGTTTAAAACCGTACCAAACCGCAAAAAATGGTTTGGTTTGGTTTGGTTTAGGAAATGAAATGGTTTGGTTTGGGTTGGAAAAACCTCAAACCGCTTTAAACGGTTTGGTTTGAAAAATTATTAAAAACCGCCCAAACCAAACCGTTTACACCCCTACCAAAAGGTACCCAACTAAATCATCTGTTAAAACTGTAATCTGTATTTACTCATACGCTTGTAGATTGCTCAGCACCTCCGTACCTGGCCCAAAGCCCATCTCAGTACAAAAGTGGGTTCCAAAGACCTCATATATGCACCCTTACACACGGGCCATAAGCCCCCTCCGTGCATAAAAGTTGATCTTAAAATTCTCTGAACACGGGCCATAGACCCCCTCTGTTATAGAGTTTTAAGATCTCAAATAATTTTCGCTAGTACACAGGCCCAAGGCCCCCTCTGTGCACTAACACAAGAACAGATAACCACATCGGGTACTTCTAGTGGTTTTGAAATCATACATGTTCAACTTGACTATTCATGCTCATAAAAGTTGGTAAAAAGAGTCACCATGATAAACAAGCTTAATTATAAACCATTTGTTTTGATAATCATGCTAAAAACAAGTAATTTAAAAATCATTTGTAACTCATAGAAAATCGGTGAAATAGAAATACTTGAATGACGTAGAAGAATCTTTTAAGTTTACTCTCCACTCACAAAATAGTTGCTCGTCCACTAATTTGGTCGATATGAAATGTCAATTTCCTCGTCACCTCCTGAGATAAAATAAAATTTTCACATCAACATTTAAGCACCTGTTTGGCGGCTTGTTTAAATGAAAAAATGGTTCTTTTTGTTATTTTTTAGGTAGATGAATGGTTAAAAAGTGTAGAGAGAAAATGTGTAGGTTAGAGATTGATTTGGAGAATTGTGTAGTTTAAAAATCAAAAAAACCAAAAAAAATGAACATTACCGAACAGAGGCTAAAACTACCTTGATTGATAAAATGATAAAAGAGCCTCGTATTCGAAATAACTCATTAAACTTGTTTCTCATATTACACCACACTTGCCTTTTTTAATATGGAACACAAAATCACTTCTAACGACTAACTAAATTCTAATATCACTTAAGATTTGAAATTAGAGCCACATTTATCTAAATCCCAATTTTCAAGTTTTGCCAAGCTTACTAGTTTATTCATCCCTTCTCATAACTAAATCAATATTCATCATCAACACCAATATATCCATTTCTAACAAAAAATATACCAAAATACAAGTTTATCTTCATTTAATAACTAGTTTAACCCAATAACATAAAACCCTAATCTTTAATACCAAGTATATATTTCAATAAACTTAAATATACCACTAAAATAACCATAATCATCGTTTCCACATTCATATAAATCTCACATTTAAACTATAAATCAAAGCCCTAACTTTACACATTATTGAACAATAAATATTTTACCACTTACCTATTAAAGTTAGGAAAAAAATAGAATAACACCAAAATACACTTTGAGTTGGATGGACTCCTTTTTCTCCTCTCCTTTTTCCTTTTTTTTTCTTTCCTTTCCTTTTTTTTTTTCTCTCCTTTCTTTCTTCCCGAACGTTCTAGCGTTCTCTCTCTCAGCTTCAGAATTGTCTTTTGTTTGAATTGGTTTGATATTAGTGGTATAATAATAGATATAATCTTTCAATATTGTCAAAGAGGTCCCCAACTCTTATTTTTTTGATTAAATTAAATCCTCAACTTATCTGGGTCTTAGAAATAACTCCAACAAATAAACTAATATAATTTGGTCTTAATTTGACTTTGACTTGACTATTCCATATATGATTTTGATTAGTAAAAGTTTGACAAAAAAAAATATCCGGGTTGTTACAAGTTTGGTACCCACAGTCTGAATTGTGGGTCCTGATTATGTGACTAGATGTTTTGTGAATCCCCTAATAGGCTCATATAGATGACATGTCATGTCTGATTAGGTATGACCATTGTTAATTTTATATTTTTGGCATTTCCTATTTTTTCGCAATTGTGTAATTTAAGAAAACTTCAATTAATTACTAAATACGTGTATTTAGTAATTTATTAAGTTGAATTAAATTATGCAAATATTTTTGAAGAAAAATATATCTCTTATTTTCGAAAATCATATTATTGTTGGAAAGATAATGATCAAGAAATATTGATTTGATTATGATCATAATTTCGAAATCTTGATCTTGATATCTTGTGATTTTGGTATATTTCTTGATGATATATTTTGTGATTATTCTTGACACTCAAGCTTATCCTTGATATGGTCGAGAATATTTCAATCTTATCTTTGCACATGGTAAGATTATTTGGTCGAAAATCTTGATTATGAAGAATCTTGACAAGGCCGAAAATATGGTTGATTGGCATCAAAGTTTATCACTTGATTGATAAATGGTAAGATCTTTCAAGATTTATCATTATCTTATTTTATGGTAAGATTTATTAAAGAATAATTATCTTACCTTTGTCTAATTATCTCTACCGTATTTTGCAAGTATTAGAGATCTTGTGCAATAAGGAAACTTGGAAGTCAAGTAACCTAATTGCACTTTAAATAGAAGAAAAACATGATGTTTTTCTTAAGACGTGAAAAACACAAAATCCGTGTGGTACTTCACAATACACGTCCACTTCATTAAGAAGTCTTGAAGCTAATTTTTCGTGTGGAGCAAGAACATTAAAGGCTTCAATTGTGTTGTGACTTCTGTACTCCGGGAAGAGGATTCAATCACTTAGAGAAGGAAGAAATTTCAGCGTGAAGGTCAAACGGGAGGTTTGAATCGTGTTCGAACGGGAGTTCGAGGTTGCTGAAAAAGTGTTGCGGATTCAAATAAAACTACTAAAGAGTGGTGGGATGCCAGCTCACATTACATGCCATAGAAGGATTACGGAGTGATCTATTTCTTGGACGTTTGATAAGTCTATGCGTAGATTTATCCTATAGTTTAGATTGATCTGTATAAACTCATTCCTTATATAGTGATTGATTTTTGTCCGCAGGATGCAGTCCGTGGATTTTCCCTGTTAGGGTTTTTCCCACGTTAAGCTCAAATCATTGTGTTTTTGTCTATTTACAATTCTGCACAATTTATTCTGTCCCGACTGTCCATTTACGTTTTACTATCCAGACGAATCTGCAATAGCAAGATTCATCTGGGATTGCGCTAAAACATATCTTAACGTTTTACTGTTAACTGGTTACTGTCCAGACCTATCTGTGACAGTCTGTTTATAAAATTTAGACAACTTTAAATTTTCAATTGGTATCACAGCGGGTTCACTTCTAGAATGTGAGATCCGGGTTGTCTAAATGGAAAATTCTACATCTCTTAGGCCACTTATGTTAACTGGTAGTAACTATGCATATTGGAAAATCCGTATGAAAATTTTTATTCAATCTATTGATGAACGTTGTTGGACATCTGTCCTTGAAGGTTACACAGCACTCACTGTCACTGTTGGAGGTGTTGTTACAGCTGTAGCTAGAAGTGCTTATACTGCAGATGAATTAGCTAATGCAAATTGAAATTCTAAGGCACTTAACGCTATTGTTTCTTTAGTTGATCCAAGTCAATTCAGACTCATCTCCTCCTTAAGAACCGCCAAGGAAGCATGTGATGCTTTGAGGGTTGCAAACGAAGGAACTAATGCTTTCAAAACCTCCAAGTTGCAGATGATCACTCTAGAGTTTTAACAACTATGTATGGATGAGAAAGAAGACTTCAAAAGCTTCTATGCCAGATTGAGTGATCTCACCAACTCAGCTGAAGCTCTTGGGAAAACCTACTCAAATGAGCAGATTGTACAAAAAATCCTTATATCTTTGCCAGACAGGTTCCATGGAAAAGTGACAGCGATTGAAGAAAGTAAGGATCTCTCAACCATGTGAGTTGTGGAACTTGTAGGGTCATTGATGACCTATGAGTTAAATCTGGCCCGAAGAAAGAAAGTCAAAACACCAGGGATTGCTTTCAAGTCAAACAGTGACAATCCAGACGAATCTGGCTAGACAAATGATGATGAAAACTTCGTACTTCTCACCACACAATTTAAAAGGTTCCTCAAGGGAAAATAAAAAGAAAAGTCCGCAAATCTTCAAGGCCAGAATCAAAAAACACAAAAACAATGGAGGAAAAATAATTTCTATCCAAAAAATAATGCTAACTCATCTGAAGGAAAGCCTAGGAGTCGAATTCAATGCAGAGAATGTGAAGGATATGGACACATTACAGCTGATTGTCCTAATACTCAAAAGAAGACCAAGGGAAGGAAGGCCATAAATGTTACATGGAGTGATGGAGACTCAGATGAATCTGAATCTGAATCAGACAGCAGCAATTCTGAAAAACAGGTTACTACCCTTACTGCTTTACAACTGTCTGATACTGAATCTGGTAACTCTTCTTATGCCGGTGACTCTGGACCAAACACTGAAAACTTGAGAAAAGAACTTCAAGATGCAAAAGAGAAGATCCAACTGTTGCGGGCCTTCACTGAGCACAGCAAGGAACGACAACTGGACGCATCTGCATTCTCAGAAGTTGAACAAAATGAGGTAAGCAGGTTAAATTCAGAACTTGCTAAAGCACAAGACAAAATCAAGAAGCTGGCACTTGGATCTGTCCAGCTTGATGAAATCCTGAACAGTGGCAGACCTGTCAGCTTAAAAACAGGTCTTGGATATAAGGGCAAAGGTAAAAATCATGTCCATAAAATAAAATTTGTAAGACCATCTGGATACAGATGCATGGAACAAACTAGAAATTATACAGATGCATCTACCTCTCACCATCATCAATACAATGCGGCTGAAACTCAAAACTCACATCCAGCCAGGAACTATACAAGAAGACAATTTTAGCCTAATCTGTGCAAGTCAGATGAGTCTGTCCACCAGAATGGCAGGAAATTTCAACCTCGACAGAGTCGGCAGGATACATCTGTTTTCCAGGTATTCTGTAATTTTTGTGCTAAATCTGGTCATGATGTATTTAGGTGTCATGAGTACTTGAAATTAATCAATTCACACAAAAGAAGACTTGTTTTTAGACAGGAAAAGAAAATTCGAACTAATGCTTATGTAGTTCAATTATCTTTAAGTGCTATGATTCCTAACACGTGGCATTTTGATAGTGGATGCTCTAGACACATGATAGGTGATCTCTCTCTACTAACAAATTTTGAAAAAAGCGAAACATGTGCTGTTACGTTTGGTGATGGCCAAAAGGGTAAGATATATAGATTTGGTATCATCAACATCAAGGGATTGCCTACATTAACAAATGTCTTATATGTTATAGGACTTAAGGAAATTTGATTAGTGTAGGACAACTGTGTGATGATAACTTGCTTGTCATGTTTTCAAAAGAATATTGCAAGGTTTTAAGTTGTGAAAAAAAGTCTAACCCGTTAAAAAGTGTTTTGTTTAAGGGAGTTAGATCTAGAGACAAATGCTATACACTTGAAAGTCACATAACTTGCAATTCTGTTAAGACCAAAAATGAGAAACTATGGCATAACAGATTAGGGCATCTAAACTACCATGATCTCGTGAAACTGACCAAACTACAGGCTGTGAGAGGCTTGCCTAGCATAAAAAATATCCCAGATGAAATCTGTGGTGATTGTCAAAAGGGTAAGCAAATCAAAAGTCAACGCAAATCAGGTACATCTATTAATACCTCTCATATACTTGAACTAATTCACATGAATTTGATGGGTCCTATCCAAAAGGAAAGTATTGGTAGCAAGAGGTATATTTATGTGTGTGTTGATGATTTCTCCAGATACACCCGGGTCATGTTTATTCGTGATAAATCTGATACCTTTGACAATTTTGCTAATCTCTTTCAGAAATTGAGCAATGAAAAGGCAGACGAACAGGTAAGAGTCAAAAGGTTCAGAAGTGATCATGGAAGAGAGTTTGAAAACTCCGAGTTTGCTGATTTTTGTATCCAATATTGGATCAAGCATGAGTACTCATCCCTAAAGACTCCTCAACAGAATGGAGTGGTGGAAATAAAAAATAGAACTCTACAAGAGATGGCTCGTGTCATGCTAAACAACAACAAATTGCCCATGAAATTTTGGGCAGAAGCCATAAACACTGTTTGTTATATTGTCAATAGAGTTATACTTAGATCAGGAACAAATCAAACTACTTATGAAATTTGGAAGGGTGGAAAACCTAGGGTTGATTACTTTCATGCCTTTGGAAGTAAATGCTACATTTTAAAAGATAGAGAACACCCAGGAAAATTTGACTCAAAATCGGATGATTGAATATTTTTGGGTTATGCTGAAAATAGTAGGGCCTATAGAGTTTACAATCTAAGAACCCAAACTGTTCTTGAGTCAATTAATGTGAAAGTGGATGACACTAATTGTTTGAACTCGGATTTGCAGGAAGCAGATGGTGATCAACTAGAAATTCCACTAAAAGAAAAAGCTGGAACTAAAAGTTTAGAAGAAGAACAGCACCAAGCTGGAAGTCTCAATGATACTGAATAATCCGATCAGGATGAGTCTGGGCACCCAGTAATATCTGCAGATCGAGACGAATCTGACTACCCAGATATACCTGATATTGCAGAATCAGAAGCATCGAGACTACCACCTGCTAGGATTCAAAAGGCTCATCCACTTGATAACATTCTCACCGATATGTCAAGAGAAATGTGACCAGAAGAAAATTTGCTGCCGATATGGGAAACATCTGTCACATGTCTCAAATTGAGCCAAAAAATGTCAAGGAAGCATTGACAGACGAACACTGGGTACAGGCTATACAAGAGGAACTCAACCAATTTGAAAGAAACACCGTCTGGGAGCTGGTGTCACGTCCTAAAGAAGGTAATGTAATTGGAACCAAATAGATCTTTGAGAACAAATCAAATGAACAAGGAAATGTGGTAAGAAATAAAGCCAGACTTGTTGCTCAAGGCTATACCCAGATTGAAGGGATAGACTTTGACGAAACATTTGCTCTGGTAGCTAGACTGGAATCCATTAGGCTGTTGCTAGCTGTGTCTTGCTACATTAATTTCAGACTATTTCAGATGGATGTCAAAAGTACCTTTCTGAATGGAGTTCTTAATGAAGAAGCTTATGTGGAGCAACCCCAAGGATTCACAGATCCATCTCGTCCGGATTATGTCTTTAGACTCAAAAAGGCGTTATATGGGTTGAAACAAGCCCCCAGAGCTTGGTATGAAAGGCTCACATCATTCTTGCTAAGCAACAGATACAAAAAGGGAGGAATTGATATAACTCTTTTCATTAAACATCTAAATCCTGGACTAACTGTTGCTCAGATATATGTTGATGACATAGTATTTGGGTCTACATCTAAGTCCAAAATTGATGAATTTATAAATACAACGAAAAGAGAATTTGAAATTAGTATGGTTGGTGAACTAACATTTTTTCTTGGTTTGCAGGTACAGCAGGATGAATCGGGCATATTCATATCTCAAGCAAAATATGCTAAAAATCTGGTGAAGAAGTTTGGACTTGAAGTTGTAAAGGCAATGAGAACTCCCATGGCAACTACTCTAAAACTTTCAAAGGATGACAGTGGCAAGGATGTAGATCCATCCCTCTACAGAAGCATGATTGGAAGTCTTCTATACCTTACTGCCAGTAGGCCAAATATATCCTTCAGTGTTGGAGTTTGTGCAAGATATCAAGCCAAACTTAAGGAATCTCATGTTGCTACTGTGAAAAGAATCATCAGATATGTAAGTGGTACATTGAATTACGGAATTTGGTTTACAAGAGATACCACTGCCCATCTTGCAGGTTTTTCAGATGTAGACTGGGCTGGGAATGTGGATGATCGAAAGAGTACATCCGGAGGATGTTTTTACATTGGGAACAATTTGGTGGCATGGCTAAGTAGAAAAAAAAATTCAGTATCACTTTCCACAGCTGAAGCTGAGTATATTGCAGCTGGCAGTTGCTGTACACAACTCCTTTTGATGAAACAAATGTTGGAAGACTATGGGATCTCTACAGAACAAGCCACTATGTATTGCGACAACACCAATGCTATTAATATCTCAAAGAATCCAGTTCAGCACTCCAGAACAAAATACATTGACATCAGACACCACTTCATCAGAGAATTGGTGGAACAAAAGATTATCAATCTGGAGCACATACAGACTGATCTACAGCTGGAAGATTTGTTCACTAAGGCCTTCGATACTATCAAATTTGAAAGCCTTAGAAAACAAATTAGAGTATCACCGCCTCTTGAATAGGAACATGCATTTTTTTAAAAAAAAATAATAATAAATAAATAAATAAATAAAACTGTGTTTTTTCCCTTCTTCTTATTGCATGTATTTAGATTATCATATTCTTATACTAAGTAGATCATGTTTTTACTTGCAGATATATCTGAGTGCTTGTGGCTGATAATGAGACAGATACGTCTGGCTGAAAGCAGTCAACATGTCTTCGGATGAATCTCACTAGCACTCAAATCTGAACAATCCAAAGGATAAGTCACTGCTGTCTAAGTCACATGGTTGTTACTGGACGAGATTTCATATTCTCTGTGTAGACCTATGATCTGAATCTTGCTTATAGCATTGCACGCATATTCTTATTTTCCAAGGGATGGGCTAGTGGAAAAGAAGGCTGCTTATCCAAGCCAAGTTCATACCCTTTAGCTTCAATATATGATGAATTGAGGTAAATGTTGAAATATTATAGAAGTAAGGGGAAAACCTAGTAAGATAACTTTTGGGGATTGTGTGAATCTACCAATTCAAGCCAAGTTCATACCCGTCTTCTAATCTAAAGGGGAACATACTGTAAGATAACTTCTGGGGATTGTGTAAAGCCGTTTCTACCTCCAAAAGACATTGCCACGATATAGAAAAAGTCGGCAAGCCGGATTTGAGAAAATGCACTTTATAGATATTGATCGGTCTTATTGTGCACTACGGTGACAAATCAATAAGTCAGGGCAATCATATGATTTTTGACAGTATGTGGATGACTAAGGATTGCTCGGATCACATACGCACATTAATCAACTTATTTATGTACGTGGTGGATTGTATACTGACAGATGTATTTGACCCAACAGATGCCAACAAGTGCTCAGACGTGTCTCGGGTATCCAGATGTATTTAGATTTTTCTTATTCACGAATTTTAGATTTTATTCTGAAAATCTTTATTTTTAAGGCAGTCTATCGTGGGCTAATATGTGCAAATCTTGCAGAACAAGTCAGTTGATTGTGGAGCCCAATTTTTGGTAATTTATTTGTTTCCTAATTCTCAACATATTCTGTTTCTATGTTTATCTATTTTTAAGGAAAGAAGTTGTCAAGAATCAGGATTCTCCAGTTACCATGATAAACTCTAATTCCTTTTATATGAGAATCCCTCTTTAATCCAAAAACTCTCACACTTCTTCTTAAAACCTCACGTCCCAAGTTCCAAAACCCCAAACTCTCTCATCAAAATACTAACTTCCATCTTCATCTCTCTCAAATTCTAAATCCTTTTAGACATGGCCAGAAGCAAACAAGCTGGAAGGAGGAGAATCACCAGAGGCGGCGGAGCATCATTTCCACCAAACCCATCTGAGATGGGAACTCCAAGCGCCGAGGCCATTGTACCTGCACCACCCTCCGGCACCAACCCAACGCCGACCTCGCTCTCTACCGCCAGTACTACTCCAACACCTGCTCTTCTCATGGCCCAAATAGGCCGGAGCACGCCTATCACTCCACAAATCATGGGCATAAATTTGGCACCCATATCAGGTAATCTTGCCCAAAGTCATCTTTCTTCCTTGGATATTCACAGTGAGGTGCAGGGAGCAAGTAAACTTGCAACTAAGAAAAGGGTAAAGGATGTGAAAGTTGTGGAAAAGAAGGTAGCGACGAATCTGGTGAAACTGAATCTGGTGATGAAAAGGAAAAACCAGAGGAGCAGGAAGAGTCTGGGGAAGATGAAAAATCTGAGGAAGACAAGGAAGCAGAAGAATCCAATGACGAAGCACCACCAGAAGAGTCAGAGAAATCTGAGGATGTAGACGAGTCTGAGCAGTCAGAAGAGGAGACTGAGAAAGAGGTTGTTATTCCAGACAGAAAGGGAAAACAAAAGGCAGTAGTCACTGCAAGTTCGAAGAAGAAAAAGGATGACACAGCTGCTGGTCCAGTGAGATCCAAATATGATATATCTTCATTCGTCTGCACCTCTATGCAGACTGCTAGAGGTATGTTTACCCTATTTAATTTTAAATTTTGGTCGTCTGAGGCATACTCTAATTTCCAAAAGCACATTTTGGGTAAACGACTGCATTATGAATCTAGAGTGATTGTAGGAGAATTTGATGATATTGTGTCACACTTTGGGTTGAAGAAGTTGACTAAATGTAAGGGGGAGATCAATGAGACATTGGTTAAAGATTTTTATGCAAATATCCCTATTGACTTTAACTCCAAAAAATGTCTGTTTACCACTTCACTATTTGTTAGGGGACAATTGATTAAGATTTTTGTAAATGAACTTAGTGGTTAGGATTGAATGAGGATGTGGCTGATGAGGATGAATCTATAGAAGCCACTAATGAT
Organism: Ligustrum vulgare; assembly: GCA_963555705.1. NCBI lineage: Eukaryota > Viridiplantae > Streptophyta > Magnoliopsida > Lamiales > Oleaceae > Ligustrum > Ligustrum vulgare. Next base: position 23,391,229 of record OY743168.1, read on the forward strand.
GAAATTTCCATGGAGTTGTCTGGGGGTAAGATCACGTGGCCAGTGAAGGGGTTAAAACAATTGCCTAGGTCGGAGATGTCCAAGAAATACCAAATTTTTCACAAAATTGTGAAGACAAATTTTGACCAACTCATCCATGACTCGAGTTTTAAGAGAGAGTCTGCCAGAACCTTGTTTCTCCTGGGGACTAAACGAAACATTGACCTTACTGCAGGAATCTGGAATTCAATCATTGGTAAGGTCTCGGGGAGTGGCCCTCGACAGGGGAATACTTATCTGTTGGTGTACCCTTGGATTATTACACAGTTTCTGAGTGATCAGGGTGTCCAGACACTGAAGGATGGCCTTGTGATCAATCCCAAAGTGCTGAACAGGGCCAGATGTAGAAAAACTCTGGAGTTACAGATGGGTCAAAGGAAACAGGTTGTGGATGAGACTGCTAGGAATCTGGATTCAGCTGGTAAGGAGGCCAGGATTGATCAGCTAGAAGCGGAGAATGCTGGGTTGAAGGCTGATATATCTGACCTCAGGATGCGTGTCAAACGACTTGAAGACGCACTAGATCAGCTGCTTGGAGGGTCTTCGAGAGATGTGGCTCATGTGGAAGCCAAAGAGAAGAGAAAGGTTGCAGCCAAGAAGCTCCCTGCCTCAAAGAAGCAAAAGAAGACTTGAGCCTGATCTCCACCCTGCCAGTTCCATCTGTTTATTTACAATGATTTTCAAACATTGTTCTTGTTTTGAATTAACATTATTGTTCTTGTGATCAACTTTAGGTTGTGGATTTTGCATGTAGGTTTTATGAACCATATGGCTTCTCCTCTTTCTTCGAAAAGGGGGAGTAGCATTTTGCATGTCATATCATCTTTTTTTATTTATGCTCTCTATGTGTTGATTTCCTTTACATGGATTTGTTGATTGTGTTTATCATGATGCATATCTTGAGGGGGAGATTTTTGATAGGGGGATCTTGTTGATTTCTTGTGTTTATGAAAAGATGATTAGTTTCGGAAAAATAGAAAAAGCCAAAGGGGGAGATTGTTAATTTTATATTATTGGCATTTCCTATCTTTCCACAATTGTGTAATTTAAGAAAACTTCAATTAATTACTAAATACGTGTATTTAGTAATTTATTAAGTTGAATTAAATTATACAAATATTTTTAAAGAAAAATATATCTCTTATTTTCGAAAATCATGTTATTGTTGGAAAGATAATGATCAAGAAATATTGATTTGATTAGGATCATAATCTAGAAATCTTGATCTTGATATCTTGTGATTTTGGTATATTTCTTGATGATATATTTTGTGATTATTCCTGACACTCAAGCTTATCCTTGATATGGTAAGTTTCTTCTTGATATGGTCGAGAATATTTCAATCTTATCTTTGCATATGGTAAGATTATTTGGTCGAAAATCTTGATTATGAAGAATCTTGACAAGGTCGAAAATATGGTTTATTGGTATCAAAGTTTATCACTTGATTGACAAATGGTAAGATCTTTCAAGATTTATCATTATCTTATTTAATGGTAAGATTTATTAAAGAATAATTATCTTATATTTCTCTAATTATCTCTACTGTATTTTACAGGTATTAGAGATATTGTGCAAAAAGGAAACTTGGAAGTCAAGTAACCTAATTGCACTTTAAATAAAAGAAAAACGAGATGTTTTTCTTAAGACGTGAAGAACACAAAATCCGTGTGGTACTTCATAATACACGTACACTTCATTAAGAAGTCTTGAAGCTAATTTTTCGTGTGGAGCAAGAACATTAAAGGCTTCAATTGTGTTGTGACTTCTGTACTTCGGGAGGAGGATTCAATCACTTAGAGAAGGAAGGAATTTCAGCGTGAAGATCAAACGGGAGGTTTGAATTATGTTCGAACGGGAGTTCGAGGTTGCTGAAAAAGTGTTGCAGATTCAAAGAAAACTACTAAAGAGTGGTGGGATGACAGCTCACATTACATGCCATAGAAGGATTAGGGAGTGATCTACTTCTTGGATGTTTGATAAGTCTATGCGTAAATTTATCATATAGTTTAGATTGATATGTATAAACTCATTCCTTATATAGTGATTGATTTTTGTCTGCAGGATGCGGTCGGTGGGTTTTTCCTGTTAGGGTTTTTCCCACGTTAAGCTCAAATCATTGTGTTCTTGTCTATTTACAATTCTGCATAATTTATTCTGTCCATTTACGTTTTACTATTCAGACGAATCTGCAATAGCAAGATTCATTTGGGATTGTGCTAAAACATATCTTAACGTTTTACTGTAAATTGGTTACTGTCCAGACCTATCTGTGACAGTTTGTTTATAAAATTTAGACAACTTTAAATTTTCAACCATAACGAACCGTAATTTCTTATTTTGACTATTTTTGAGTTTCATGCATCTTGTTAGAGCTAGAAACCTAGGAAAGGTGAGAGAGATAATTTTGGGGGAGCAACAACACTGCTTTGAATACCATGGATTGAATCACTCATGTTATGGTGGTTGGATCCCATAAAAAATTCAGTTTGTCTTCATTGGGCACCAATTGATTTTCAAATGCATCTGGTTGAAACTTGATCCCAATAAGTGGTATCAGAGTTTGAGTCATGGATTCAAATCATTAAAGCACCATGATAAGGTAGGGTTGTTGGGAAGCAATATGGATGACAACGGGACAACTACCCTCCATCCCGGTGAAAACTGGTAAAACAAACTCGTCTCGCGAATTTCGAGGCAAGGAAACACTGCCGCCCCTTTTACCTCCCCTTTTGGTTTTTTATCTTGTTTAATTTTTATTCATTTTTCCTAAAATTTTCCCTGGTAATCATTCAGGGTCAGGTTGATCATAAAGGTAGGTTACGGGTCAACGGGGCAAGTTTTTTCGCCATTAGGATCAGGGTCCTGTAAAGTTCGGGGCGGTTTGACTTTTTTCCATCTCTAATGCTACCTTAAGTTCATGAATCTCAAAGAAAGCTTTTTTGACTCATTTTATAGACTGAAATTAATTTTTATTCATAATTTTCAAGAGATTAAGAAGTACTATTCTTTCAATCACCATGTTTATAATTTAAATCATTATAGACACTTCCTAAAGCTCTTAGTTGAGTAGATAAGGTACTAAAAATAATTTGCATGACCTTTTTAGCCTCCATTTGGAAAAAATTGTAAATCAAATATGTTGAATTTATTTTCAACCATATATTCAATATACCTACAAGTGATATTCACCACTTCTACCTAAAATTAAATCTTTGATAAATGGCTACCTCCGTTACTAGAAATGACTACTTTCGGTACTCCATCCCTAATACGACTAAAGAAAGACCCGAGAAATTTAATGGGTCAAATTTTCAAGTTGACAACAGAAAATATTGTTTTATCTAGTAACATTAATTTCGACAAAGTTTCTCAAGGAAGACGTACATTCATACACAAAGAAAGATAGTGACATTGAGAGATGGAATGCGGTTGATGCATGGACACACTCAAATTTTCTATGCAGAATTACGTACTCAATAAACTAGACAATACATTAAATAATGTGCACTGATCGCAAATTTGAAAAGTGGAGTTGTTGATCTCACCTGATGGAATCGATGACCGACATTGTGGAAAGAGGTTCCAAGACTAACAAAAAGAGAAAGCATAACGACGAAGGCCAAACTGGTTCATCAAAGGTGGTTAGAAGTTCAAAGGTAACTGTTACAATTATGGCAAGGCGGGACATTGATCCAATGATTGTCCTAAGCCAAAAAAAAAAAAAAAAAAAAAAAAAAAAATCAATGGAAAAACTACTTAGGCTATTATAAGAAAAGGCAACTTTTTTGACAAAGTATAAGTTATGAATCTTTCTGCGATTGTCTCTGAATGCAATATAATTGGTAATACTAAGGAATGGCTGGTGGACACTAGAGCTACTCGACATATTTGTGTAAGCAGATGGATGTTCCCACTTACAAAACGATGAGTTGTGAGGAAAATCTCTACATGAAAAAAATCCTCATCTTCTAAAATTTAAGAACGGGGAAAGATAGTACGAAAAATGACAAGTGACAAAGTGCTTACCTTGAACGATGTTATTCATGTGCTCAACATTCGTAATAATTTAGTATCTGGTATTAAGCAAGAACATGTTTAAGTTAGTATTTGTATCGGACAAATTTTTTCTTACTAAAAATGATATGTTTGTCGGAAAGGGATACTTAAATGAGAGACTCTTTAAGATGAATGTAATGACTATTGTACCTCCTACTATGAATAAAATCACATCTCTTTACTTACATGCCAGAGTCGTTTAATATTTGGCATAACATTTAGGTCATGTTAATTATAATATTTGCGTAGAATAATCAAATAAATTTATTATGAAAGTGCGATTTAGATCCTAAACATAAATGTGATATATACATTGAAGCCAAAATTACTTGTTTACCCTTTCATTCTCTCGAAAGAATTACCGAAGTATTTACTCAAAAGTAAAGGCGAGGCAATTGAAATGTTTAATCACTATAAACTAAAAGTTGAGAATCAACTTATAAAAAAGATTAAGGAGATAAGAAGTGATAGATGTGGTGGATATGATTCTCATTTTGAACAATTCAGTTCAGAACATGAAATTATTCATCAAATAATTTCGCCTTATTCTCCTCAATCTAATGTAATTGCTAAACGCAAGAATCAAACCTCAAATGAGGTGATGAATGCTATGTTCATAATTTTAGGATTACTACATAATTTTTTATTTTTTTAGGGGGGTGGGGGGTGGGGGAGCTTTGCTTCCTACAAACTATATTCTCAATAATGTATAACATCGAAACACGCACAACATCGAAAAATGCACAAGATACCTTGTGAATTATGGATATGTCACAAACCAAACTATAAATACTTAAGTTATGTCGATGTTTGTCTACGGTAACATTTATTAAACCTAAAAAGGTTAAGATAGGACCAAAACTATTGATTGTATATTCACTGGTTATGCATATCATAGTAGTGCTTATAGATTTATTTTACATAAGTCTAAAATTCTCGAGGTGCATGTTAATACAATTATCGAATCGATGGATGCTACATTTTTTTAAATGTTTTTCCTTATAATGTGCAAAGTGAATCAAATTCACTAAAGTGACCTCGTCAAAATGAAGAGACTATAGATCAAGAATTTATAAATGAGGAAGACCCTAGACGTAGTAAGATTTCTAAGACGACAACATTATTTGGACCTGATTTTATAATATATTTGTTATAAAATGAACCTCAAAGTTATAAAGGGACAATGTCATCTATCTAAGCTTCAAATTGGAAAGAAGTTGTTCATATTTCCATACTGCAAAATTATACATGAGAATTAATAGATCTTCCACCCGACAATAAGTCATTGGGGTGCAAATGGATTTTCTAAAGGAAAATGAAGGTAGATGGATCAATCGACAATAAGTCATTGGAGTGCAACAAGATACTTCTTGGCTCGAAAGAGAGAGATGCAGCCATCATTGCAACTACAGCAGCCGACTTTCTTGAGGTGCATGAACTTAACCTGGGACAGGAGCTTCCTAAGACTTCCTTTCCTTCCCAAGAACTTAACCTGGGATAGGAGCTTCCTAAGACTTCCTTTCCTTCCCAGCCTTCTACTCCCTTCCCAGACAGATTTAATGTAACAACCCAAAAAACTATAATGTCCTTAGTTGTCCATTGTGACATAGTAAAAGTGTTTTAGAATTTATTTAATTATTTTGGAAGTTAAAGAAATAAAAATGGAGTTTTTAATTAAATGAAAAGTTACGAAAAACATATTTAAACGCCTTTCTTTAGAAGATTATTTTTACCACTTCCGACCTCCGATAAATGCATAATTTATATGTACGGAAAATTTCTCAAAGTGAGCTTAGAAAATATGAAAACAGTTTGTCATTCCAACCAATGGATAGCCCCCCGTGAATTTTTAAAATTAGTACTTTACCGAACGGTTAAGAAAGCTAGTTTTGAGTATCCTATTCTGGCAAGCTATAATTTTCTCCTCGATTATCCAATTCTCAAACCATAAAGTGCACGTTAAGTACTTTGTGAGTACTTTGAAATGGTGTCAATAACATAAGGTTTCAACTCCATTTGATACCCCAAGTATGAGTTCAATCATCCTTCCCAAAACTGAAATTCTGGAATTTGCAAACAGATAGGAGGTGGTACGGATGACTTTGGAGATCTAATTACTCATCCAACCTGAACTTAACAGCTCATGCTTGCATGTTAGAACCTCCTATAGACTTCCACCTCATGCTTTTGTAGATAGAGCCTTGTTCCTTAACAAGAAAGGAAAGGAGTGTGATATCATACGGCTGGATCCTTTTTCCCCCATGTGCAATCTATAAATAGCCTTGTCTTCCATATGAAAATCTCACACCAAAAGTTGAGAGGAAAACCATGGATTGGGAGTAAAGTCATTCCTTCACAAAAACCTAGAGTTCAAGTTAAGATTATGTTTAATCTTTCGTAGGGATCAAGACATGTTGATATAATAACACGTTCTTGATGTCCTAAGAATGCTTTGTAAGATCAAAATATAGTATAACTCTTTAGGGAATCCCAAAAATCAGAGAGGGAACGTTGTTGAAATGGTTCTTCATCTTCAAAAAACCTAGGTAATGATTCTATGCCAAACTATGTTTCAATCTATTTCAATTCATCTTTTTATAAGCAAACATGTTTTTATCAAAGTCTTTTATCAAAAAAGATGGTTTTAGATCAAAGAAATCAAGAAAACTGACTTTCAGATTCTGAAAATACATTGAGTATCGATACATACTGGTTTTGTGTCAACACTATGTTCATCTGGGCTTAAAAATGGCTTTTTGACACTTTGGTATCGACACCAAACAGACAGCGTGTCGACCGAACTTCATTCAGCCATAACTTTTGATTTACAACTCCGATTTGCGTTGAACTCCTGATTCAATTATCTTTTCGTTGATATATTGTACAATTAATGGAGGTTTATGTACTAGAAGTTTTGTGCTTGTTTCTTCACACACTCCGTTCAAAGCTAGTTGAAATATCTTCGTTCCAAATGAGAGTCATCCTAATAGCTGTTCACGGATTGATTCATCTAATAATATGTGAGTGAGATGTGTTTATTTGGATTATTTGAATAATATGTAAATTAGATTATATGATTATAAGTGAGTGGATATGTTTTATGTGAATTGTGATTCAATTATAATGTGAGTTGAATATGGTTATTTGAATAATTGAATTAATGAACTGAATATTTGATATACCTTATTATATGGTATAATGTGATAACATGATATGATGAGATTACATTCGGTTCAATGACATTTGATAAATGATGAATCATGAAAGAATGTTTATGCATAAAGAAGAGTTTTGTGCATATGGATTATAGATTTGAACTCTAGCCCCCTTGGTAATCAATGTGTTGTTTTGGATATTAATGTTGATGATGTTGGGAGCACCTTGCGACTTCGAGGATTGTGAAGAACAACATGGTGATCTAATATCCCTTTTGGAGTTGAACGGGGTGAAAGATGACAGTGATGTAGAAGTCCTAGAGGATGAAATAGTCTTATGTAATCTGATGTGTTATGGCCATTTTATCGATATCCGGGTTATGAAAATAATAAGCGCTTTGGGGTAGAGGAGATAATCTATGATCGGGCATTGGAAACATTAATTTTGAAAAGAATATACATATGCATCAATTACTTCTAATGTTGAATTATGTTTAAATGTGCCATGTGCACCATATTCTTCTCACGGGCAAGTGTATGCTCACCCCACGTCATCTAACCTTTCAGGTAACTATTGATATAAAAAGGGTTAGTGCGAATCTTCAGATAGCTTGATAGAGAGTGCTGCGCTAGGTGATGACCTGTGAGTTGTGGACTTACCATCGAATAAGAACTTTTGTATTTGAATTGCCACACTTTTGTTGAACCCATTAGTTTAAAGTCAAGATCCATTGTTTTAGAAATTTATATTGTTTAATTTTAAAGGAAATGGTTTAAGTAAAACTTATTTTGAAAATCAAATGTTTTAAAATAAATATCATCACCTTTTATATAAATGAATTTTATTTTAAATGGAGGGATTTTGAATGAAAAGTCTTGAAAAGTTCGGGAATGACAAGTGGTATCAGAGCATTATTCTTGAAAAATTTTGAAAATTTTGGAGTGTTACATTTAAACTCCAGGTTGATGCGGTAGTTAAGGATGATTTGCCCTTTTTCACTACTGGGGCAATAATACGCAGGCTAGGCTTTGCAGTCTCAGCAAGATTATTTTTGGGTCGGTTGAGTTCTGAGGAAGCCAAGGCTCAAGCCCTCCTCACATGACTGAATTCGCCCACCAGAATGCTTTCTCCACCGACATTGTGGAAACTGATGCTTGAGACTAGTGAATTTTTGAAGACTGGCTTTCTGTTTCACGCCTAATGCACATGTTTTACGTGATATCACTACTTTCTTGGCAAAAAGGGAATGTAGTACTTGTGACTTTATCCTTCGCGAGAGAAATGAGGTCACTCACTCCGTTACCTCTTTTGTTTGTTTGCATTCGCTTTCTCGAGGCTGGATTAATTGTATCCCTCGCTTTTTGTGTCTCATCTTTAGTCGGGATGTTGATTAATTGAATGAGATTGAGAATGCTTTATTATCAAAAAACAAAAAAAAAAAAAAACCTAACTAGTCACAAACTTGAAAAAATAGGGACCCTCTTAAAAAAAATGTAAAAATAAAAACAAATTAATGGGATGATGGGCAGGGTTTAGGGTGGATTGAGGTGGAGCGGGGCGAGTCGATTTGAGCCGACATCTTGACAGCTTCTCAATTTTTTTAGAATATACAACAGCAGAAGTTCTTCCACAACTAGGGTTTTACACTCTTTCCAGAAGAAATCAGAAAGGGTGAAGGAGAGATTAATTTTATTCACAAATTATAGATCGAAGATGAGGCCAATATTGATGAAGGGGCACGAGAGGCCATTGACGTTTTTGAAGTATAATAGGGACGGGGATCTACTCTTCTCGTGCGCCAAGGATCACACTCCGACAGTTTGGTTCGCCGATAACGGCGAGCGTCTCGGCACCTATCGTGGCCATAATGGCGCCGTCTGGTCCTGCGATGTCTCCAGTAATTATTTCTCCTTTTTTTTTTTTAATATTTATTGATGTTTAAGTATGTGATTCATTGTATCTATAGTTCATCTAATAAGGATGACTAGGGAGTTCATGCTATTTGGATCTTATCGACTTTTGGCTTTCTTTTCGTCTAGACATTAGTAGCTTAGCCCTTCGCCCAGCCTGTCGGCTCGGCTTCGTCCTAGAAACTATCGGTCATGCCTAGAGGAAACAGTGTGTTTGAAACTGAACTGTTTTAAGGTGAAAATGAACTGGTCTCTATTCAGAATAAGAAACTAACTGGATTTTCAATGTATTGAAACATTTTGGTTTTAATTTTACACCTGGATTAAGTATAATTATGTTAATTGTATACTTTTTATGAAACTTTTTTGAACATTTATTTATATATAAGTGCAGAAACTACAATTTTTTGCATACTTTTGAATTTGTCGTTGTAGAAAATTGGAAAGAGTCTGCTACCTTAACTTGTGGATTTTGCAAATGGATAGGAAAGGAAAAACAAATCAGGAAGAAAATTTTGGAGTTTACACTGGTAAAATATTTCATGTGTGACATCTTTAAAGCACTTTTTTGGTGTCTCAAACACCCCTGAAAGAGAAAAGTGGGGAAGAGATAGCTAAGGTCCCTAGGGACTATCGAGTAAAAAAAAAATGAATAAAAAAATATATTTATTGATAAAATTTGATATGGCATGAGATAACATGCACAAACAATTCTATTAGGACAATGTGTCCATGTTCATGTCCGATTGCGACTCGTGTTGAACAACAACAATCCTCGGACACTCCATGACATAAGTTTGATGCCACATACATTATCCTATTTTTTATGTTTTTTTAAAATTTCGAATGCTTGAAGGATACTTTAATGACATTCTTTGGGAAGTTCTTACCATAGACTGTGTCTTGCCCCATATTAAGAGGTATAAAATAAAGATGTGATTTATAAATTTAAAATTTCAAAGTATATAATTAACATGTCGCCGAAGTGTTAATATCCTGGTGTTTATAAAATCATGTGTTATAGTGTAGTTATCCATTTTCTGTTTGTGTCAATCCATTTTTGTGTAGCTTAGGGCATGAGTTTGTTAACATGATTTTAAAAAATCCATTGAAACCCTCCTTAAGGCCCACCTCAGAGTGAGACGTTCATTGGGAGGCAATATTTGAAGAGGCACACTCCTCTGCGCTGCCTGAAGGCTTGGTGGCACAAAATATAAATATTGTTTCTGGTTGATGTATTTTGGTATTAGTTCACTATCCTTACCCACTAAGCCACTGTTTGGTAAACTTGTTATAAATAAGTTTAAAAGCAACGCATTTTTTTAGTCATTTTTTAACCACACACATTTCCTCAAATCACTTTTCAACTACATATTTTACCTCGAGCACATCACATTCTTTGTTTATAAAAAAAAAACTTTTACCAAAAAGAATATAAGTCATAGTTTCTTTATAGATTTTTATTTTGTTTGTTTGCACAAGTGAAATTGTTTTATTAAGTATTTTGAAATTTGAAGATAGTTTATGGTGTATTATGAGCTAATTTTGATATTTTATTGTTTACGATGAGGCTTATGACTCAAAATGCCTTGTGTCTTTTGCCTCGCATCATGAAGTAGAAACCCCTCAGTACTTGATTGGGCCTTTTTAAACATTGGTTACTAACTACATTTGGAACCTTGCAGAGTAAGTATTGGGAGAGTCCATGGTAAAAAATGTGGTGATGAAGTAAGAAGGTGAGAATAGCATTTGAGGCTAAAAGGGAACTGTAGAAACCAATTAAAATGTAAAAAATACAGATGTTTTTGGAAAGTGCAAGTTAGCTAAATAGGAAGCGAAGTTGGGAGCTTATGATGTGTTGTATAATCACATGGAAACCAAGGATGTTGAGGAAGTCATTTGTAAGAGATCTTGGTTAAAGGAAAAGGTTGAGATTTAAACCGAGCTAGTTTATTAAGGATGATAAAATATGGAGTATTATCTCGTGGTGATGAAATATAGGATGGTGAAAATATTTAAACAAGCTATTTAGTGGAAGATAGAGAGCTCGGGAGGGACCCATCAAATTCAATTGTAAATGAGAGTGTTACCACAATCTATATTAGATATTCGGGTTGCGTTAGGGAGGCTATGAGGAGGATGCAAATGTGAAGTCAAATTGGTTTTGATAGAATTTTTATTTAATTTTTAATTTTTTTTTAAAGAGTATGGTTGTTTTGGTGAGATGCGTATTTTGTAATTGATGCCTTCCTTGCTGCTACTCCTTTGCTTTGTAAGATAGATTATCTAGTGCGGAAACCATCTATGTGCTTCAGATATGGATTGAAATAGTAAATGGAGGAAGAGTAAGTTTTGCATTACTTATGTAAAAAAGCATATGATACAGTTGCTGACGAAGTTCTGTTGGGAGTGTTTTTGGAAATAAGTGTCTGTAGGTATATATCAATATTAGCGAAAATATGTATAGTGGAGATGCCAGGTGTGAGATCCAGATGTCCATTGGTGGTAATATAGTAGATAATTTTTTATTAGTAAGGCTTGCATAAATTTGTTTTGAGTTATTTATTTATTATTATTATTATTATTATTATTATTATTATTATTATTATTTTGGGCATAAAATTAAGTAAAACTTTGATTCTTTTATTGGGAAGATAATAGCAATAAAACATGTAACTTGTCACGTTGTGCGTTGCACCTGATTTCAATTCAATTTAATGACTGATTATTACTGTTATGCTTAGGGGATTCAACAAGGCTTATAACTGGAAGTGCAGACCAGACAGCAAAGCTATGGGATGTTAAAACTGGAAGTCAGCTCTACACGTTCAATTTTGATTCCCCAACCAGGTCTGTTGATTTTGCAGTAGGTGATAAGCTGGCAGTGATCACCACCGACCCTTTTATGGGATTAACTTCTGCTATTCACATCAAGCGCATAGCTGGAGACCCCGATGACCGTAAGTATCAAGTCCTTGTGTGTGTATGTAAATAGTTGATGGTTTAACTGTTGTTAATAAATTTGCTAATGGTGTTGCTGCCCCTCAAGGTTGCACACACTCTGTTGGAGCCAGTGTCGAACACTATCTGACACGTGTCGGAGCTACATACTATGCATCAAAATGAAAATGAGGCAATTAAAAAAAAATGATAGATCTGACTTACAAGTTTGTTTTTATTTAATATGCTCTCTTTGATGCAACAAATATACATTTGTTGTTTGTATATGAGACTAAAATAATAATAAATTATAAAAATTAATTTGCGTGTCCCCAATGTGTCTTATCCTGACTTTTTGAAAAATTACGTGTCCGTGTCCGTGCAATTATGCTTCCCTTTTCGTTCTCTTTTGGTGGGTCAGCGCAGCTGATTGTGGTTAGAGATGGTTATACTGTTCCAATTTAGGTGGATATATTCTCAAATGGATTACCTTATTATTATACATTCTTCTTTTACAAGATGTTGGTTTTATGTGGTCTATTTTTCTTATATTCTGGCCTAGGTATAATTTATCCAATCTTTAGCTCTGTTAGTTCGATACATTGTCTTCTGCTTGGCTTGCATGTACGTATGAAGTTCAAACGCAGTTGTCAGAACCTTTTGTTACTGGTCTTCCTATTATATTGCCATAATTCTTAGTCGAAGGTAAATTCTAAATGTTGACTGCATTGCAGAGACTGGTGAATCTGTTGTCATTCTCAAGGGGCCCCAGGGAAGAATTAACAGAGCAGTTTGGGGACCTTTGAATAAGACAATAATAAGTGCTGGTGAAGATTTTGTAGTTCGTATCTGGGATTCTGAGGTTGTAATCTATATTTTATCTTGTCTTGTCTTGTCTTGTCTAATGATTTTTTGCAAGAAAAAAAATTGTTACTAGACACTAGAAGGTAAATATTTGCTTGTGAAATTTCTGGATATTCAGTCACTTGACTGGAGCTTTGGATTTAGCATGCAACCTTTTGTTTATTAATTCGCCTTTGTATGCATGCTAATTTATGCCTTTATTGATATAAATTAATATGTTGTCTTTCGAACTGACAGACAGGGAAATTACTGAAAGAGTCCGACAAAGAAGATGGCCACAAGAAAGCCATTACATCACTTTCAAAATCTAATGACTGTTCACATTTCCTCACTGGTTCCCTAGATAAATCTGCTAAGGTATGGTATATATATATATTTTTAATCTTTTTGGTATCCTCTTACCCCTTTCACTTATTGGCTGATTCCTGTTCGTGTTCACTAGCTTTGGGACACAAGAACTTTGACGCTCATCAAGACCTATGTAACTGAACGCCCAGTGAATGCAGTTGCAATGTCTCCACTTCTAGACCATGTATGTGCTAACAGATGACTTAAAAAACTCATGATGTTATTGTACTGCCTTAGTTAATAAACGTTTTGTTTATGCATTTTCTTTTCTTGCCTTCATATTTATTTGAGATCTATTGTCTTGTCCTTTTCGGTGCTGAACTAAGTGGCAACTTACTCTCCTTACACTGCCTTCAGAGCTGACTGATGCTTAACTTGTGAGGTTGTAAGCTTAGCTTGTTTGATCTAAAAACTTTGCATCCATCCGATCTTTGAACTAGAATATTTGATCTTTGACTTGGATGATTTAACAAAGATTGTCCATGTATTTTTGTAAATGACGAGCAAGCAACATGATAGATATGTTGCACATTTATGGACAGATTTGACTAAGCTTAGACGGTGGTAAATGGCTTTCAAAAGAATCTTCTTAATCATGAATTCTTAAAAATTTAGTAATATGTTACACATTTATGGAGGACAGATTTGACTAAGCTTGGACAGTGGTAAATGGCTTTCAAACTCCTGCTCCCCTCCAACCACACCACTTTACCGAGTTCTGCAAGGTGTAGATGCTGACCTTTATGCTTCAATAGAATCAGCTATTCATCTTATATATTCTGCCCCCTTGGTGGACTTGACCATGTTACAAATTATAATTGAGCCCCTGTTTTGTGGAGATTAAAATCAGATTTTTAGGAGATTTTGATAAAGTTGATGAGACGTGTGGTTGAAAAGTTTTGGGTCCCATGAAATATGTGGTTGAGATTGATTGTTTACTTTGATGTAGATTAATACCGAACAGAGGCTGAGTTTGATGAAGTTAATAATTTTTCTTAATTAATAATATCTCTACTAAACAAGTCAACAATGTTGTTCCACATTCTAAAATTGTGAACTTTTTGAGTTCTCTTGCAGTATTTATCACGAGATGAAAAGTTAAAACATGTCTGCATCATTTGTATCTATAGAAGTTAGGGGTGGAAAAAAACTGCCAATCTGCCAGACTGAATAGAAACCTTGATTTTGAGACCATTGGTTCCGGTCCACGTGGTTAGGTTTCGATAGTTATAACCACTTAACACCAAACCGAACCATTCACTATTTTTTTTTAAAAAAAAAAAAGATTACTTATTTTACTAAGAGATATAATTTATTAGATCAATTTATATTCAACAAGCATTGTTGACTCTATTGACTCTTTAAGAAAATAGTGATTTGTTTATGATAAGAATGAAATTGCAAGCTTAAATTTTATGATTGAACTTGTATTAATTATTTGGCTTAAGCTTATATTGAGGCAAATATATTAGTATTGTAACAGTTATTTTTAAATGGTTCAATCTAAGTGTTATAGTGAAATTTTAGACAGACATATTTATTTTTTCACTTGTTTGAAATATTATTTCTACGTCACTAAAATCAAATCACAAAAAATGAAATGGTTTGGTTTGGTTTGAAAATAGTTCAAGGATCGCTCAAATTGAATATATTCACCCCTAATAGACGTGTATAACTATAAATTTTTTGTTCAATTGGCAGTATATGTGCAAGATTATGTGTAATTATAACTAAGCAATTACTTTCGATTTCAAAAATTGAATCTAGGAAGCTTAATCAATAACTAGATATATAAATATATAAAAACTTTTTGAGCCTGGGTCAATCAAATACAACCTGCACACCTAGTGTACATTAGGAATTCAACACCATGTTAGTTATGATTCTGAAGGAAATGTGAATGTAATAAATATTTTATGCCAGCAGTATCATATGTATAGATGATATGGTTAAAGTTCACGTCACGGCTATAAATTATAATCACTAAAAATTGATAATTTTAAGTAACCCATGTTTGGTGATCATTAGAGAACTGTTTCTACCTGAAATACTCTTGCTCGTACATCTATATGGAAGTTCTTGTCTTCACTTGTTTATGTTTAACCATATATAAGTAATCAATAAAGTTAGTATCTCGTGTACGTTTTATGTGTAGAAGACATCCATCACGTATAGTTCTTTCCTTCTCTTATGTTGATTCTGTAACTTTTATGATTTGCAGGTGGTTCTTGGAGGTGGTCAGGATGCATCAGCTGTCACCACCACAGATCACCGTGCTGGAAAGTTTGAAGCCAAATTCTATGACAAGGTAAATATCATTGTTTTTTTGGGAGTGAAGTTGAAATCAAATTAATCAATTATGAATATGATATGGAATTTTAGGGACATTTAGTTGTCTAACAATTTGTATATCCTGTTTTTTGTGTGGCTAGATCCTTCAAGAAGAAATAGGTGGTGTCAAAGGCCACTTTGGACCGATAAATGCATTGGCATTTAATCCCGATGGGAAAAGGTGATATTTTGTTCATTGCTTGTGCATCTTAGTGAAGCTAGAATTCTTGGGACCATCATGAGTAAAGTTTTATTTCAAATTCACGTGCTTTTTTATTCATACTAATGCTTACACTTCAGGAATCTCTTGTGCTAATGTGTTTATGCAAGAGTTTTCACCTTTGAAGTTAAATTCCTGTATTGTAAGAGTCCCGTGGTTGAAGTTCTTTATATGATTGTGCATTTGCTAAGAAAATATTAAAAAGAAAGAAAGTGGCATTGGTTGTTGCCATTGTAGTCCAATGCTATCTCTGTTTCTGATTTTGATGGTCTATCGGAGATTTAATCGTGTGAGAAACAATGACCCTCTTTAACCTATCCCAGACTAGGTCTTCTTTGTCAAGCCAAACTCGGGGGCATTCAAGTAATTCATTTTTGTTTTGTTGTCTTTAGTGTGTGTTTGGTTTTGATTAAGGAGAGTTTTTTTTTTTTAAATGAATAGTGGTTTTTAAGACAATGGATGATTGAGATTTTGTTGAAAAGTAAAATATTATGAGCTTGACTTAGCCTCTGTTTGGAGGTTAAATTTGGTTTAAAAACCAGATTATTTGACTTTTTTCGAGGTAGATGGATGGTTAAAAAGTGGAGAGAGAATGTGTATGGTTAGAGATTAATTTTAGGAATTGTGTAGTTTAAAATTTGGTTTATAAACCAAAAAATTCAAAGATCCGAACACAGACTTAATTTTTAATGGATGGTTGAGATTAAGTACTGTAGAATTTTATTTATTTATTATTTTTTTTATAAAGAACCAAACAAGGGCTTAATACTGTAGTAATTTTGGAGAGCAAGGAGAAGTTCAAATGCCTTTTCTTCATACTGCCAGTTAACTAATGTGAATGACATCACCCCAGTTTGGAAAATACCGATGAAGGAGTGTTGTAATGATTTTGTGCGACTTTTATTCTTCAAATTATCAAGGAATATATCTTGGGTGCTTGGGGCTCTAGTTAACTAAATTATTATGAAGTGGGCTTGAGAATTGTTTGTTCTGGTGTCATGGTTTCTTTTATAAGTTTTCAGTTTCTCTCCAGTTTGTTCTCTATGCCTAATTGCTTGTTGGTTAATTTATATAAAAATAATCTTAATCTTTTTACCGCCCCCGTGTACAGTTTCTCGAGTGGAGGTGAAGATGGATATGTACGATTGCACCACTTTGATTCAGATTATTTCAACATCAAGGTTTAGGTACACAGCAAGGAGTGCAGAATTTTGTCTTTGTTGTTGATTTCATCAGCGCAGAAGTATCAAAACCCAGGCACATTTTATACGAGTTCTTAAATGAAGTTGATATGATTTGGATTTTGTTTCGGCACAATATCTTAACTTTTGTTTTTATTTGTTTCTCATCTCTAGTAGCTATCAACTCTTTCTGTAGTCAAGTACTCTCCAAATCTTTACTGATATGGCTGTCTTTAGTCCTTGCTGATGAAACTGTTGGAATGGACGTTAAGATATTCATGACTCATTTAACGCATTTAACTTTAATTTCAACTCTCGATATTAAATGACTGGCCGTAATCATAACTCATCATTAAATAGTAGGTCCATTTATATGCATGAACATGGAAATTTCATCGAAACATGATGATCCATTATACAAGCACCGTTTTACAAATCCTGACTGCAATGCGTAACAAAAGTTGTCTTGGACCGAAATGCGCCCTTCACACGCTTTCCAACTAAGGTTGAGCCTTGAGGCTGAGGAAAGGCGAGTGCCCATACCATAATAGACATTACATCCACTAAAAGTTCCATCTGACAGTCGATATATGATGTCCATTGTAAACACAATATAATTATGGCAATGGCAACGGCAACGTGGTGGGTTCCTAACTCGAGAATTGTAGCATTGTCGTGCCAATTACCCAAAATTATTATTATTATTTTGTGCTTGCTTGAAAAAATAATAATGAAATTTTAGGAGTCAAATTAATTAGAATTTTTAAGTTTGAATTTTAACGATAATATGTATATATTGAAAGAAAAAAGAAATCAATAATCAACTAAATGTCTACTGGTTATGTATAATAATGCCCCCAAGTCCCATTTGGGTTCAACGCATAAGTCCCAATGTCCCATCTGGGTTCTACTCATGATTTCTTTGAATTTATTTTGAAGTTCCTCATTTCAAACTTCAATCGAAAAAAAAAAATGAAGATATTGACTAGTCCTCGGGGTCCGGATTTTTTTTGCCATCC
Organism: Ligustrum vulgare; assembly: GCA_963555705.1. Lineage (NCBI taxonomy): Eukaryota > Viridiplantae > Streptophyta > Magnoliopsida > Lamiales > Oleaceae > Ligustrum > Ligustrum vulgare. Next base: position 23,409,296 of record OY743168.1, read on the forward strand.
CCACACCATATCCTGGATTTGATATGCGATCCTCCCTATATTTAGTACTCCACGTGACAAGATCAGCATGCTCCTACAAAATAGCTGTCCGAAATCATTGACAAGTTCTTTATCATGTTTTTATCCTCAGATTTGATTCAAGCTCACAATTTATGAAGGGGCACAAAATTAATGAATTCATGTGACCGAAAAAAGGTCAGTGAAGATGGATTCAGGGCTAGCTCTCTCAGTTCCATTCCCGATCAAATGAGATCCCAAAAGAACAAACAAAGAATGGAAGGCAGCATCGTGCCATGTCCCAGTAATTGGTGTCAAAAAATATGCTTTATGCCTTATGGTCTATGATGGGTGGAGGATCTCAGTGGACGTGAAACCTGAGAACAAACGAGGAAGGCATTATCAAAAAACAAGCTAGATCATTTTCATTTGCAATTTTATGATTATATTACAGAATCAAACAACAATTATATCAATCCAAAATAGAAGAGAATCAAAAGCTTACTTATCACGAGAATGTATTCTTCTACGCTCCGTCCCTTGCATTGCAAGACAACTTGTGCTTGTGAGTCGAAGAGAAAATATTGAACTTTCACTCTTTCAGGTGAGAAGAAAAAAAAATCTATTCACCAATATTCATTGCAAGAGCAAGTCCCGTCCTTAAAATGATGGAAACGATTTGCATCCCTTACAATGATCTCCCTTTGAACAAGCTTTGATGCTAATCTCATAAAGGTATGGCAGTCTAAACAGATGCGTATATTCTTCATTATCCTAACAACGCAGTTCGAATCACTGCCATTCATCAGACAAAATACCAAAGCCAGCTTCTCACTATGGTGATATAGTTGCTCCTCTTTTTGCTCTTCTTCTACATCGTGTAAAACCAAATCTATCTCCGGGACATAGCCTATTTTCTTCAATTGTCTCAATAGGTCGTCCAGATTGGCACGTATTGCTTCTCGCTGTGGATGTTGCCAGCCACCAGAAGCAAATTCGTGCACGTCATTGCCTACTTCCGTCCAGCTTAAACCAGGTTCTTTTCTGACCCCCACTCCATTCATTTTCTTCCTTACAATATTGGCTTCATCAAAACTACCAGTCGAGCAAAATATATTAGATAACAGAACATATCCCAATGAGTTTTTTGGATCCATTTCCTTCAACTTTGATGATGCTAAGTTGGCAAGCTGGATTTCACCATGTTTTCTACATGCACCAAGCATAGCACTCCAAACAACAGAATCTGGTTGCATGGGCATTTGTCTAATAATCTTCGCAGCCTGGCGAACTTTACCAGCTCTCCCTAAAATATCAACTATACAAGCGAAGTGATCGAGTTGAGGAAAAATACCATGTTTCTCATACATGGAATCAAATATCTTAGTCCCTTCGTCCACCAGTCCACCATGGCTGCAAGCTGAAAGCAATGCAACAAAGGTTGCCTCATCTGCTTTGACGTCCATTTGTTCGAAAAGTTTCAATGATGTCTCAGCCTTCCCATGCATCGCATAGGCCTTCAACATAGAGTTCCAAGAAACGGTGTCCCTCAATTCCATTTCATCAAAAACTGATTTTGCTTTATCTATCGAGCCACATCTTGCATAAGCATGAATCAATGCGTTTTCAAGTGCTATAACGCGCACGAAACCTGCTTTAATCACTTGACAATGCCCGGCAGAGGCGTGCCTCTCTGTGACGAAGCCTGCACATGCTTTCAATATAGTCGAATATACATAAGAATCTGGAAATATACCCTCTCTACGCGACTGGTTAAAGAGGGAAAGAGCTTGTCCGGGATCCCTTTCAACGAATGCATTCATTATTCCAGTCCATAAAACAACATCCCGGCACAACCCACTTGTCTCCAGAAATAATTTGTTGCAATCATCTACCTCTCCTCCAAGAGTAGAATAAGCTTTCACTAAAGCAGTTACCAGTCCAACATCCAACGCCAAGCCTTTTTTGATACCAACACAATGTAACTGCAAACAACACTGGAGACCCATGAGACCCTCATCACTTCCGTGTAAAGAAGAAACTAAACTTAAAAGTGTTGCACGGTCTAATCCGAAACCATCGCGAAGCATTGTTATGAAAAAACTCATAGCTTTATAGCCATGTTCATGCATACAGAACCCGGCAATCATTGAATTATAGGTTATAAGATTGCGAAACTCCATTTTATCGAACACCTTCCAAGCCTCAACTCCGACATCACTACTAGTTTTCCAGTACATTGTGATCAAAGCATTAGCCACATAAACCCACGAGTAAAAACCAGTTTTCAAAGCAAGTGAATGCACTTGCACGCCACGCGAGTAATCACAAGCAGAGAGCACGCTCGCGTAACCAAAATCATTGGGTCTGTAATGAAATAACATTTCAGAGAATAAGCTGAAGGATTGGTCTACTTTTCCATGTTGGGCATAGCCCGAAACAAGTGAAGTCCAAGTAACAACATTTCTTTGAGGCATTTGTTCAAACATTTGGCGGGCGTCATCTAATCGGCCACAACTTACTTGCTTCCAGATGAGATGGTTGGCAGTGTAGAGGTCTATTGCGGATGTAGGATTGTGGAGGGTCTGGGCAAGATGGCTTATCTTTGGGTTCTGCTGGAAGACTTGGCTTCTGTACAAACCCACTGATTTGAAAACACTTCTCATGCCTGCTCATAGCTTAATCTATACTATATCACAAAACAATTCGTTTTTTCAGTGTAGCTTAGCTTTTCTCTTCTCGGTCTCAATGTCCATAATTGCAATCTTGATACAAACAAAAATATAATGAGTTTCAGTGATTTACTTCATTTAGCACATTGTGCTTTCTTTTCTGCAAAGAGTTTCTTCAAAAAATTATCTTAATTTTTTATGAAAACTTAAAAGTACCTCCTACAAAGTTATATTGCAGTCTTGCAGACAGACAGGTGCGTAGTCGGTCCAAAAAATTGAGCTGAACTACCTTTAATAATTTATTTTTTTTTAAATGGTAAAGACTTTTAAAAAAAATTCTCAAAATGAGAGGAGCATGGTCTAGTTGACCACCTCTAGCTCCGCCCCTTTTTGCAAAAGGTTAGACAATCTCCAATCATGGATGAAAAACACCCAAAATACCAAATTGATCCAACAATTCTCCCCCATGGAAAACCATGGAGCAAAATGGTGCTAATTTTGGCGTGTTAATGTTCAATAACACAAATAGCATGTTAGTGTCCAACAACGTCGATTTGGTATTGATGATATAATTGCATAAATGCCATCAATTATTTACCAAATTGTCATTGAATGAATGATAAAAATGTCATTAATCTTTTTATTATGTTCTTTATTTTTTTTTTATTTTACTTTTTTCAATTTTTTTTTCCAGAATGCCATATATTAATCCGTTCATTTTTTGCAGATTTTAATTTTTGTTTTACTAGAATTCCATCAATTCATCAATCCGTTTATTTGTTTTGCAATTTTTTAAATTTTATCAGTGTGGTTGAAGTTATTTTAATGTATTAGAATTTAAATTAATTAAGAAACGAATAATAAAATAATGAAATTTACATTTGATGTAAAATTTGGTATATGTGATTGGAGATGTGTTTAAAAAATGGTGTGAGTTTTGCACTATTTTATTACAAATGGTGCAAAAAAAAGTGTCCATGGTTGAAAATGCTCTTATACTGAGCCAATTTTGATCCCCTGCGCTTGGAGCGCAGGCCGCAGGGGTATCCTACACTCCAAAGCGTAGGGCCCCACACGAATATACCGACAACCCTATATATATTCATTTTCTTTTGATTTAAGTGTTGTCAACGACAACCCTTAATGTTATTTTTGTATTATTTTATTTTAAGTTTCTTTTTTGTTTTATTTTAAGCATGTGTTTTGACGTTCTTTTTTTCCTTGTTTCAAAAGTTTTTTTGATTAATTTATTATTTTTTAGCTATACACAAATTGATGATTATTTTTATTTTCATACTTGTGAAAATTAATAAGCACTATTTAAACAAAATTTTTTATGTAAATTAAAATAGACTTAACACAAACGATCTTAGTTAGAAAAATACCATTGAAAAAATACAACGAAAATGTCACTTTATGATAGTCATTGTTGTCAAACCCTTGGAACTCCACATAGTCATTGCTAGTAATATTGGTGTACATATTATCTTGATCATCATTTCATGAGTATTGTGTTTCACAAGGCTCGTCCACCAGTTGCGTCCTAATGACTTGGATAAAAAATATATTAAACATATTATGGGGAAAGAGTTGAAGCTCAAACACGATATCGTCTATCAACTCAGATCGGTTGTAAAGTTGGACAAGTTCTTCTATCACTACATCCACGACAATTTCTCCTTGATTGAGACATGGCTACCTCTTTCGACGACTTCAATCACTTTTTTCACCCTTTCGTCCTAACCGGAGTAGGATCAACCACATGTTAGGTACTTTCTTTACTCTTGTTCTCATTCGCATATCACCATCTTCGTCGACGTCCTTAACATGTAATTTCAAGTTCCGAAACCCATCCATTAGAAATGTGGTACGAGCATCTGTCAAGGCTCCCTCATCGACCAACTCTGATGTAGTGTGTGATAGCATCCCATGTCATGAAATTAAAAATGACCAGTAGATGGATCGATAGTTGATTCAAAAATGGGAATTGATTTTGCAGTCTGGGTCCATCAACGTATAATATAATGGTCTGGTAACAACATAACATCTTTCTTGATCATAAATAAAAGTATGTGACGATACACATATCCTTCAAACTCAAATGTCCGACAACTGCATGCTATAATATTATTTATCGTATGGCGGACAACCTCGCGTTGTTGATCATACGTTTTTCCAGTCTCGAAACACATGACGGAATATGTTTTGAGACCCCCCGTAAGTTGATTTCTTCGAACAAAGACAATGAGTACTCTGTGTAAGCTCTGTCTGAAAGCGCAGGAAAATTATCTTTGTATATATGCTGGCCATCTAAAATTCCATTGTGAATGACGTTGTGATCCGAGGCTGGTCGTTCAGGTTAGTGTGATTTGCAACCAATTCACCATGTCGTTGGTGAGCCAGAGCACTGGAAAACCTTATTATGAAATCCATCAACGTTTTTTTTTTTTTGGTCCGCGTATCTTTTGAAGAATGCATGGTTGCTTTATGATCGTTAACTGCTAGACATCCCTATAAAAGATGTGTTTCACGTATGCTAGTATCCAACGGCTTCGAATTCTTACATATTCCACAGTCACTAGTTATCCCCTAATGCAGTGGTCTCCATCACTTCAGATCAGAGAAATTCGAACTCAGACGATGTCTCAGACTCCATAATGATGTTTACCAGATTTTGGTACAATTTCTTATAAAGTAGGCGAACCTTGCTCGATGAGGAAAGTGAGTGATTATCCGTCTCCGAAAAATGGCTTACAACCTAATTTTGTGTTTCTTCTTTAAAATGGTTAACTTGGCGGTGCAACCACAACGGGAGTCTCCATACTGTCTTTCTCCTGAATGGGCCACCAAAATTTTAAATTTCATTTGGTATGTCTCATCTTTCTGGCCTTGCTTGGAATAAACATATGAATTCCAGACAACTTCATTCGTTTGTGAATTATTTCGGCTACTACCAATATGTGAACCGAACCTAGCTAATTTTGCATACTCACTATAAAAGTTGTACACATCGTCTGATGTTTCAAACTCTTGCCCAATTTACAAAATCGCACCTACATTCACTTGCGTTATAAATACATTATCGTCCACTTTCATTCCTCTAAAGATGTTGCTGAAAGCAAAAAAAAAATTGAAATGAATTTATAATAAAAGACAGAAATCTACTAGAGAAAATGATGTAAGAAAGTGAAATAGTTTGGTTGGTATAATGGTTAAGAAAATGAGAATTTATAGAATAAATACATAAAAAACGAGAATGAAATGACAAGTCAGGTAAGGAAAAAAGATTGATATGACAACTCAACTGAAAATATTGCAAAAAAAGATTGAGAAGAAAACTTAATTAATAAAAAAGTATAAAAAAGAGAATGAAATGACAAGTCAGGTAAGGAAAAAAGATTGACATGACTGAAAAAATTGCACAAAAAAGATTGAGAAGGGAATTTAGTTAAAAAAATACATAAAAAATGAGATTTGATAGTCAAGTCGTTAAGGAAAAAAATTGACATGACAATTCAATTGAAAAGATTACAAAAAAAAAGGAGAGAGAGAGAGAATGAATATAGTCAAGTCAGAAGGGACAAATTTAAAAAATATTGCCTTCACAATTCAACCGAAAAGTATTACAAAAATAGATTGAATAGACAAGTCATGTGTGGAAACAAACAAATAACAAGAAGAAAAAAAATAAAACCCATTACTTCAAATATGTATATATCCCTACTATATATAAAATCAAGTTCCAATTTTACTACTCATGGACGAAAAATAATGCTTATAGTTGAAACGAGAAATGCGCCTTTTTATTCCTTCTTCTCATCGCTGTGTTTCCAGATTTTTCTTACCTAGGGTTATAGTATTCCTCACCTCTCGTCGTCGATGGTTAGTTTTCTATGCTGATTCTTTTTTTTTTTTGGTTTTAGTAGTTTATTTCGTGTAGATCTATTATTTTCCCCAGTTTTGAGTTTGGGCATTGAAATCATGATTTTTCGAAAACCTAGATTCTTTGTTGTTGTTTCCAAAATCAGGCTCTTTCCCAACATCAATTCATAGAGCAATTCTTCCTAGAGCATCACTAAATTCTCGTTCCAAGTTATATCTTCACAGTAAGTTTCAGTTTGATTTCGGCTTTTTATTGTTAGAGTTTTTGTTTTTCTGAATTTTTATTTTGGGTTCGGGTGTTTGTTGCTGTTTGGGTTTTGTGCTATTGCTCCTTATGTTTCATTCTCCTAATCTTTCATTTGGTTTCTTCCATTTCAAAGCCTAGGTTCTTCGTTGTGCCATTTGTTTTCAGCCAAATATTTTAATCAGTTTAATGGGTTTTCTATTGAATTTTTATGTGGTTGGTGATGGTTTTTTGGGGATGAATGGTTGGGATTGGTTGGGACCCATCATCAATTCCTCCGATCTAAGTATCCATTTATGACTTGTGATTATATTTCCAAGAGATGTTTACAATCAAATTAGGAGATCTATGCAGCCACATCATTCTAGAAAGATAGAAAAACATGTTTTGAAAATGTTTGAGCAGCATTTTTTTTTTTTTTTGCATTTTCACAATACCAACTTTTGAGATTTGCATGCTGTTAGAGTTCGCGCTGACAACTAAAGTTGAATTGGATCTTGATATAGTAAGAGTAAAGTTTTCTTTGACAATTCTATGGGTGAGTTTTGACTTTGAATTTCTGCTTCACATTTGTGACTTGTTCATTTCCTAGGGACTTGTATGCTAATTGAACTTAATGATATTCATTCTACGTTTAGTTTTATGCACATATATTAGCCACTTATCTAAATAGACCATTGCATAGATAATGAGCACGGCTGGACTCCCAATTTGATACAATGTTCCTGTCTCCTATGAGTAGATATGTAATTAATTGACAATGGGGAATTGCAGTACATTTGAATGCTCATAAACTGTGATTCTGTCATATTGGAGTGCCATTTGAACTGAACAACTTAAACTTTTGGTCCTTTATGCAGTTATATGTATTTTCTTTTTCTTCTTAATAATTTCATTAGCATTTTGGAAGTTATAAAACATTAAATGGCTAACTGTTAGAGGAGTTTTTGAACGAGTACCCGGTCCTCAAGGGCTGTCGGCCGTCTACTCATGGTCTTTCCACTCCCCCCTGGTCGTCCTGCTCCTCAAGGGCTGGCAGCCTCGTTTCCAGGAAGTGAATTTTTGCCTCCCCAGCGATTCGAACCTTGTACCTAGGGGTTAAGTACAAATTTCATGGAATCCCTAGTATCATTTCTATATTTTGTAACTTTTACTTAAGACGTGCGGAAAATAAAACACTATAATAGTCAAATATGATAATTCTGATTCAACCAAAAAATCTTTTCAATTTTGAATTCGGTTTCCTTTTTACTGGTCCTCTGAATGTTTTCTCTTAGGCTTGGCAAAAACTGGACCAAGAATTTAGAGTTATATTATAAGTTATGTTCACATGAATACATGATCACGTTTGACAGTGTCAAGTTCACACATCAGCAATCAGTTTTGCTTTCATCACCACTTAAATCACATTTCGTTCTTAACTGCCTTCCTTTTTTATGATGCAGGAGCTATGATTGCTTGTAAATTGGTTGCCATGTTACTCAATAGAATTTTATCTCTGGCTTTATTGAATGTAACTGGTGGAGGTCACGAATGTATACTGAAGGTATGAATCCTTTTCGGAGCTATATGGATAATTTGTGTGTAACAATTGAACTTCAATATATATATATTTTGTGGTTTAAACATTAAAGTAGGGAAAAAAAATTTGGGATTTCTCTTTCATTAAAACTCTTTTAGCTTTTTGGTCTCTAAACTTTTATCTTGAGACTTGATGTATCAATTTATAAATATTAATTCACTTGGTTGGTGTCTTCTGATTGATGCTCCTTTTAGTCTCTCTCAAAAATTTAGTTCAAGTTATTTCTCTTCGATAATTACACTACTAAAATTGTTAAAATAATATACAAATTGAGGATTTTTTATGATTTCTAAAAGATTGCTACAACATTATATTGTTCACATGTACATTAATTGAGACATTTAGGTTAGAAAATATCTGTCAAAATCAAACTATATTTGTAGGAATTTTGTACTTTGTTCTGATGTTTGTACGATGGATACTAGTTGAGTAGTTGCTTAGATTAATGCTTGATTTGATTGTTCCATGGAGCATTTTTTGTACTCAAATATGCTTTAATTATTTTAGCATCTCCTAAAAAAAAAAAAATTGGGTAGAAGGTTTTAATTTGTTTGTGGCTTTGAAGTTTTGAAGTATTCACATGACTTTCTTTAGGTCATTTTATACTCTATCATCTTTCTTAACCAATTATTTTACCAATATATTTTCGAAAGAATCAAGGTTTAGGTAAACCTAAATCTTATTTATCTTTTGTTCTGTTAGATATCTTATTTTTTTCATGACATGTTGGAATAACTGGTATATATGGTTGTGCCTCATCAAAGGATATGGTGAGGTATTGCTAATGTTATATTTTTTTTCTGAAATTCATGTCGTGAAGAGGGGATATTAATGGGTATGTCGAAATTATTTTGGAATGGTTTGATTTTCCAATATAATGCTGTTGAATCAATTGATTTCAAACATGAGACCAATATGAATGTATTTTTTTGAATTAGTTTGATATAAAGATATATTTTATGTGTGCGCAATTTATTTTATGAAATCTTTTTTAATTTGTTCCTTTGTTGGTAGTATATATCTGTAGCTTATCTTAATATTAATCTCTCAATATTTTATGTTCTTGATTTATCTTGATGGAATTCGTTGAATTTATATAAGATTTCTTTCTATTTATAGATTTACCAATTGCAAGGAAAAATTCGCTAGCCCGATTCTTGGAGAAGAGGTTGGTTGTCAAAATTAAACACATTTATTTTGTAGTTTGATCTTGAAAAAAATCATATAATCAACTTTAAATTTCTTTAAAAATGTCATTTTTACATTTTAATGGATATGGACAGAAGACCAACTAATAGAGGTTTAACTCATGCAACCAACTCAAAACAAAGTTTAATTTTAGACCTACTTGGAGCAAAATAATGGTCAGTAACCAATGTAAAATTTTTGCTAAAAGTTCAATTCAACCAGTGATTTAACCTGTCGTCAATTGTTTTCCATGTCCCTGGTATAGTTTTGTGTCCTTTACTCTCTTAATCTCATGGGAATTAATGGGTTCCTATTTCAGGGGAAAGTTTAACCGACATGGTGGATAGTCCACATTATGTTGCATCAGAAGTTCTTCGAAAGCGCTATGGTCTTGAATCCGACACCTAGAGTGCTGGAGTGATTGTTTACATTTTACAGTGGAGTTTCTCCTTTCTGGGACAGTGAGAATTTCGGAAATTCTCACAAAAATTGCATCAACATCTCGTTTCCATTGGTCACGTGGCTCATGGAAAGTCAACGATATTAAAAGTCATAGCTCGAGTCTAGGTAAAAATGTTTTTCTATAGCTGTTATGTCTATATATTCTAATTGATTTTCATGAAATTCATTGTTGATCATTTGAAAATAGTTCTTAATTTTCTTGTACTTGGAGTATGCTACAGGGACATCAAACCTCAAATTTTTTCTTAGGCATTTGAAGCACGAATATTTGGCAAAATTGTAATCACTTGAAGTATTCAGTCTTACCTCTCATGATCTCAAGCGTGTTAAATTGCCATTAAAGCTTAATCCTCATGCTTACCAAGTGAAAATATGTGACTTTTGAAGTGCTAAAATACTGTATGTGTCATCTTTTTTTGTGTTCAACATATTGTTCGCTTTTTTTTTTTTTTGATAATTACATTTAATCCATTAAGTACTTTTGCATACTAATGTTTAATTTCCAAAAAAAAAAAAAAAATTGTTTAGTTTAATTGTTCAATTTTAATTTACATGGAAAAAAAAAAGAGACACTAGGGTGTTTGATAAAACATGGAAAAATTGTTTAATTTTAAAATTGTTACTGCATTAGAATTTATCACAATGGTTAGTTCAGTTTTTAATTTGACGCATTTCATAATGTAGATATCATATTATTGATTTGTCTCTTCCAAGATCTTTCTATCTTGATTTCTATAGTTCTATGTTTTTCTATATAACCAACACACTAACCTTTTATCTCTTTTGTAACATGTGATCTAGACCATTTTACATTGGTGTCTCATTTCGGAAGAGTAAATTTGTGTAATTACCGCCCGAAGCTAAGTCTAATGAATGAGGAATTTGACGTTTCTTATGGTAATTTGTTAGTGTAATCATGAAACACTTAAATTTAACCTACATTCTGATTTATTGCCCTTGTTTTATATTTGGACATTTTTTATTAATATGAATTGTTAATAGGATATTGTTTGAAGTAAATTATATATGTTATATTTGTTTATTTATTTAATGAAGCAACTTAAACTTACTGTGTTGTGATTCCTTTCTCACATTATAGGAGGAGCAAACTCATCTTCCTTTGTTCATTTGAAGGTACGAGGGAGAATCATAGGCACTATACCTGCAACGAGACATATGTTGTTTGGGGAGCAAAAATAGTGTTCTATTTCCACCTCTCAGGTCTCTTTTTTATTATGTTTCTTATATTTAATTTTATTACTATTTATTTTCAAATACCTCCTAACTTTTATAATTCAATCTTAGATTGTTATATTGAATTCAATGTCCTATATTTAATTTCTTGACAGAAGTTTTTTCAGCACGTGAATTTTAAAATTTTTACTTTATAATTCCAAATAAGCATCTTAAGATAGATCAATTCAATTAGAATTCCTTATTTAGTTTAAAATTCCATTGTACATCTCTAACATGTTTCACGTATATAAAATTATTTACATTTTTTTTTCTTGACAGTATATATATATTTTTTTGTAAAAAGATACATTTTCTTATATTCTTTTTTGCTTTCAAATAAGTTCTCTTGTTAATACTTTAATTCTGACTTTTTTGTGAAACAATACATCCTTTGCCTTTTCTGTATAAATCTATATTCATAATTTATTAACTTTTGGTTGATTTTAATGCTTCTTACTGCATTCCAAGAAATAATCAATGGTGAAGTATACAGAAGTACAATTGTGGTTGATAATAAGAAAGTGTTTAATTTTATAATGTTGATTTGGCTTTTAAAAATTTTAGTTTTTCATATTTTTGTTAATGTAAATCTAGATTTTTCTTTACATTGTCATAATGTATGTTACTTTATAATCTTAATTTTAGAGAATGGCTGAATTTTAGTTTGTAAACTTCTGAAAAAGTTTTTCCTTTTGGATTTTGATGCAGATGGATGACACCAACCTTTGTAGATTTCTATATCAATATCCTATCAATAAGGTGTGCATGGTCGTCTCTATTTTATGGACTATTATTTCATTATCATTTGCATTAATGTTTAATCAAATATGCTAATTGTTTAAAAAGTACAATGTCAGTTGCTATTTGTTTTTTTCTTTTACTGTGTGTTTGGAATTGTTTAAAAAAGAGTTTTTTATTTTTTTATTTTTAAATGAATAGAGATTTTTAGGAGAATGGATTGTTGATATTTTGTTGAAATGTCAAAGGAAACCAAACCAGGACTAATAAGTTTGGAACAATACTTTTTAATTTTGGTGCAAAACACAGTAAAAGTCTCACTTTTTGATTGCCAAGCTTCATTGTCTTTGATTCTCCGATTCAAAGTTTCAGGTAACAAGCTTGAAGATAACACAATACCAAAAGTAGAAGATTGATGAGACACATGTAGAGGTACTTGCAGTGGTACTATTCAAAGCGATTCTTGTCATTATTTAAATTATAGTTCTTTTCCCATGGTGCTTTATAGTTCATTAACATGTTTTTCGACATTAAAGTTGTTGCCACCTTTGTCATTATTTACATTATAGTTCTTTCTTCATGGTGCTTTATAGTTCATTAACATGTTTGTCGACATTAAAGTTGCTGTAGCTTCAAAAACTATCCATTATAATTGATTCTCAATTTTAAATCACGTCAAATTGAAATGATAAACTATATTTCAATCTTAATGTTACTTAATGTGTACACACAAATATCTATTTTTTTCATTACTAATTCCACGCGAAATAAATACAAATGTAAATCGTTTCGTGCACGCACGTAAATCCTACTAGTATATATATAAAAGGTGATTGAATTTTTGGCAGACAGTCCCCATTCAATCCAATGAGGCCTACGTTTGGAGGGCAGGATACTCAGGAGAACGAACTTGTATACTGACCACCTTCATCTCTAAAAGTTCATCTAACTAACACTTTTTAAATTTTTTTCAATAGTGTCAAAAGCAGCTTTTAAATTTCAATGGTAGCTTTTTACTTTTCAGACATCATTCTAAGCAAACCCTTCATCTATACATTATAGTTCTAAGCACGAAATGTAAAAGGAATTAAGATAGCTTAACGCTAAGAACATCACCTTTTAGAATAAGTATCCAATGTGCCAATGATTAATTTTTAAGCAATTAATGTAACAATGAAAACTCAGTATGACAAATTTGCAGCTAACTCTTGCTAGATATTACTAGTGTTGTTATAGACAAGAGGCCTAATCTAGTGCTCGTCCCATGGTGCCATGATTTTTTGCCATTCACGGGCAAGATCAAAAATCATTTTAACCCGTGTTCGACGGCTTTGGCAAAAAAAAAAAAAAACAGTTTTTTTGTTTTTTTTTAGGTAGATGAATGTTTAAAAAATTGGAGAGAGAAAATGTATATGGTTAGAGATTGATTTGGGAAATTGTGTAGTTTAAAAATTGGTTTAAAAACCAAAAAAACCCCAAAAAAATGGGTTTACCGAACAGAGGCTTAGATATTATCCACGTTACCGGTGTTGTATATTCAACAAATATACAATAATAAAAGGAAAAAAATTAAATTAAAAATTTGAAATGTGGTGATAAAATGGCCTGGACGACCGGCAAGGCCACGCCTGCATGCCTAATAATTGAATGATGTCCATTTTCTTTATCTTGATCCAGTGTAATTGTTACGGTCATCAATGAGATAAAATCCATTATCATTCCATTATTACAAGAAATACAATAACTAATTTAAATATTTTATTTTAGTTCAAATATCTTATAATTCAATTAAAGACCATATAATTCTTCCAAATCAAATTACAAATCGTGTAATGAAAATGGTGTTTGATCAGATTACACACTAAACTAGTGTAGCCTAGTAAAGGATGTGAATCTGTGATTGAGGTGGTAATCGTGATAAATATTTTTTTTTTCTAAATAAAAAATTAACATACCAAGTGAGATGCAAATTTTGAATGATATCTATTTTCTTTCTCTTGATAAAATATAATTGTTACGGACATTAATGTGATACAATCCATGATCGACTCCATTACAAGAAATAGTAAACTAATTTAGATATTGCATTTTAGTTCAATTTAATATAATTAAATTACAGATCATATAATTCATCCAAATCAAATACAAATTATGTAACAAATAAAAGGTGATAACTGCCTAAATTAATAACTAATCACACCATGTCTCATATTCCACGTATTTTTTCAAAAAAAATAAAATTTAAATTGATATAACATTACAAAATGAATATCAAAATACATACATTACAACAGCGTATTTTTCCCTATTTCATTTACCAACAGCCAGTGACGCAGACAATTTATAATAGTGGCCAGTGGGACACATAGATAGATAGATATGTATTTTTTGAAACGGACTTTACAGGATTTGCCCCCAAAATTTTTTTATGACGAGACTGAAAAACGAAGAAGCATTTGAGATTTTATTACAGTTGTTCTCCATGTTTAAAATATTTTTCAATAACTGAAACAAACAATTGTAAACAAATATTCAACAAATATCAATTCATATATCATATTGCAATGCAAATACTCAAATAAAATCACAATGGTAAACAAATATTCAACAAATAATATACTACCAAAAAATAGATGGTCAAACAAGAATTTGTCTATTTGAACAGAAAGAAGGTTCACTGTGTTATGTAACAATAAAAAAAATTGGTTTATAAACAAATCTTACACATTTTCTTTATCTAATTTTCAACTACACATTTTACCTTAAGAAAAAGGAAAAGAAAAATGATAAATAGAGCTGCTGAACAGTCATAGATTCACTAAGAGAGTTCAAAAAATTTCTAATTTAATTAAAAAAAAAAAAAAAGGTCAAAACTTAGTGGGGCACATTCCCCAATTTGCCCCACCTTGTGTCCTCCAGTGCCGACATCAAAATGGTCCACGATAAGTAGGTTGAGATGATCTTTTCTCCCTTGTTAATTAAGTCGCTACATTCTATCAAATGATCTAGAAACATCATAGCTGGTGAATGACCTTCGCCTCTCATTTTTAACCAAACGCTTTGCTTAGATTTTGCAACATTAGTTCCATTTTGACGTCATTACAATCAATTTTTCTATACAAAATAAAGTAACCCAATCGTTCTCGATATTATATTACCTATACAAAAATACAAATAACCAAAGTTTTTCTTTTTTCAACATTGAGAGATAGTCATGCATACAACAATAATCCCCAACACTCCACAACTCTGATGGCCATTTCATCGTTCATCCAAGTTTTCGAGTTGCTCTCTACCTGAAAAATTTTCCCCTTAAATCATCATGCTACAAATAATGGAATATCAGAATACGAATTTATAAAAAGTAAATATTTCCAGAATATTTGTTTTTGTGTAAGCAAATTATGGAAACAAAGAAGTCCCAAGTGCTTTTCTTTCAAGTTCTTAGCCTCTATTTGGTTGTGCTAAGTTTGATAGAAGTAAATAAAATGTGTGATTAAATAGTTAATAAATGCAGTACATCCCATAAAACGTATGATTGAAAATATAATTTTGAAAAATAAAAACGAGTTTTATAAAATTGATACCAGACATGGACTTTATTCCAATAGCGAAGTGAAAAAAATGAAATTTCAAGTGTTATCCCAAACAATGCAATAATCAGCATGTTCAATAAATAAAACTCTGCACCTCTAAACAGTAACATAAAATATATTTCAACTTCTTTTTTCTTGCTTAACCAGCACCCAGCGAGGAATGGCGAACGCCATTGCTAGATCCGCAGGAGTCCATAACTAAGTCTGCTGAGTTTCACGCTTTCACAATTTCACTGTCATTGCTGCCAGACATGGATTTCATTTGCAGAGGCAGGTTGAAGAAGGCGCTTCCTTTTATTTCAATTATGGCCCAATAAAGCCCAAATCTCAGGCCCAATAGCTAAGGCCCTAACCTAAGTCATTCAACAATGAACCCAGTTTCTCCAACTGCCCAACCTTGTCTAATTTCTACTGCTTGCGACATTGAGATTCCAAAATTGACGATTCCGACTGCCTTTTTGCCTCCATCACTTCACCCGTTGTCTACGGTCAGCCAGTCACCATCTCCCTAGATCCTAAGTATTACGACCTTGACTCAGCCTCCCACCGTCTGCACCTGGGGTCTCTTCTCTGCTCACTTCTTAGCGACAGCGGCTCAATCTTTCAAGTTTCACACTTACACTTTGATTTTCGACAATCTACTTCGAGAGTCCAGACCTTACAAGTTAGCAAATTGTTTCCTCATAGGTAAACTAATGTTTAGTTCATTTGATTTAATTTTTGATGTCCCTTATTTGCCCCAACTTTCAATAAATTTGTATAAAGCAAACAGCAATTATTGGTGATTGGTGAATGGTCCCTTTTGATCCCCAAATTTCCCTCACAAGCATTGTTGAGACTCTTGAGTAGATACATATATTCATAATTTTTGAATTGTAATTTCTTATTTGATAATATTAATTGGTCTTATAGTATTATGATGTGAAGTGTGAATAAAATATTTGATTTATATGTCAATTACTTGAGAATTACGATTTTATGTATTTGTTTGTTGATTTGGAGTTTTTTTTTTATGTTTTTTAATTATATACTAATAAATATTCTCGCGACTGTTGATGGTCAACTATCAATGGTCAAAGATCGCCCTTACTCAACAATAATCCTAGATTCGTCACTGTCAACTGCAATTATTAATTGAACTATGCAGCATAGAGAAGCAACAGTAGACAAACTTGAGACCATTTTTAAAAAATCACACACTTGACATTACCATCTCCAAGGCACTATTCTATACCCGTCCAACTTGTGTTACAAGATTTTCATGATCTTTCAAAAAAATGACCGGCCTTCATAAATGTAGCACTTCTCACCGTCCAAATTACGCATGGTTCACCTCTTCAACATCCAAAAATATTTCTCCTAATAAGACAACAATACATTCAAACCTGTGCATCAATCAACTGAAGACGATGACTTGTCCCTATCAGGAGATACCATGCCTAAGAAAGTAAAGGAAAACATCCAACAACTGAGAGAAACAGCAACTGCAAAACCTATTCACAGGTAAACATGAAATAAACTAGACCAGGGTAAAGCCCTACAATACAACCACTCTTAAATGTGCCTAGAACGTGAAGAATTACTTTAGATAGGTACTTCTAGTTAAACAAAAGTTGTTCACCGCTGAAATTCCCAAGAAAAGAAATACACGGGGAGGAGGGGGCACCAGTCTTCATGATAAATTTTGTTCGTGTTAACAAAACTTTCTTTCCGCTATCTTCCTCTTCATACTAAATTACACTAACAGGCTAACAGCACTATAATAATCATTTTAAAATAAAGACCTAAGAAAGGATATGCATTTCGTCCTTATTTCCTCCATTACTCAAAGGAGCCTCTTCTATTTCTTTTCTTCCACAATTAAAACAGCAACCCGAATACCTTTACCTTTAAACTTCTCTTTCGGAGCTTGGTTTCATCTTTGATATGTCAGTATTATTCTCTCCAACTGTAAGTGAGAAATTCATTTCCAAACCCCAGTTCTACACAATTTTCGTATTTGATGTTTATAATATATTACTTGTTATAAAATAATTGTCTTTCGGTTAATGAAAATTAGGGAACAACGAAAAGGCCAATATATATATACATATATATAGACAAAGTACCACATAACTTACAGAATTTTCGGATACAAAGCACCAAATAAGACATTGGAATGGAAAAGCAAGCATACCAGCTTTACCGTAGTCAGGAACTTCAGAACCCTCTCAGAAATGAACATTGCCAGTACTACTCAAAATAGAGTAAATAAGCGTTATATAATCGTGTCATTCTTCATCCTTCTCAGCCCTAACGGTCATCTACCAAACAGAATCAATATGTTCCGAAACAACTAATTTAAATATCAAATACGAGAACAGGGGAGAAGGGTAAGGGTTTCAAAACCAATATTTCCCAAACAATCAGACAAATAAAAATTACTTTGAATTTCATGCAATCACAAACCAAAATAAAAATACATACCAACACAAATAAATAACTCATAATCAAATACCAGATAAGAGCAAAAACCATAATTACATAGATATATTCCACAAACTATACAACAAAATATTACCTGTTTAATTGATATGAATCCGAGATCCAAAGAAATTTTATTAAGGTATCTTGGGTTAAAGGTTCAAGTGTGGTAAACAAAAGTAAAAAATGCAAGAACCGATTGAGTAAAACAAAGAAATAAGGCACCAACACGTCACTATCCAAGATGCACCACCTTAGTCATTCTGGAGGAGGCTTAGAGAACCATGTGGATTTTGTTGATTCAAATGATGAATTGCAGATATTTAGTTCTGCTGCTGGTTCTGAATATACTCAAGCTATTTTGTAAAACTGTCCAATTATGCGGAAGTTCCAAAACGAGATTTTAGGCAAAACTAGAGTACGGTCCTTGTCCTACATCCAGACTAAAACTTCACTATAAAGGGGTGAGAATAAAAAAGTTGCAAGTAAATAAACCCAAAACCCACCACAAAATAAGTATTACAGATTATCAATAAAGTACAAAGTACTAAAACCAAAATCCCATAATGAATGTAAAAGAAGTGAGACCGTATTTGATCCCCAAGTCTCAACCCCGTGATAATTCATGACTATCTCATTAATAAGAATACCCAAAAAGTAGAAATGGGCACCTATATACAGGAAAATAAGGGGCTGGCTAACAATTCTGCCTTCAGTGTATCACAAATAAACAAATTCTGACTTTATATCGGATAAAAATCCAATTCTATTCTTTGTGAGATTGTACAATTCAATAATTATTGTATGTAGGCGACGCAGGAGCGTACTAATTCGATAATGAACAAGAATGGAACAAGAAAGAAAGGGTATCAAATAAAAGAAGAATTAAGGGCAAAGAGGAAATCAATTTTATTAATATAATCAAGGGTCCATTACTACCATGAATAAGCAATCTATATATAGAGCAAAGAAATTGAAAAAAGCTAAAATCAAAAGAATTTCTTATACACTAAAATATTATCAAAATACTTGAAATAATCTAATCTAATCTAAATAAATATATTTTGAATCCAACCTTTTATTCAGAAGCTCCAAAGGGAGATTTGAGGCAAAGCATAAAAAAGAAAGCTAAGGGGCCGTTTGGTCCCAACCATTTTTTTCAAATTTTCCTTCAGATTCATTTTCAACCACGTATTTCTATGGGACACATCACTTTACACACTTTTCAATCACTTTGTAACCACACATAATCCCAAAAAGCCAAAATTCCTTAAAAACTTGAAATAAGGTTGAGACCAAACAAGCTCTCAAATGAGGAATTTACGTGATTCAGCCCTTGGCTGCTGAATCTAGAACGATTTCACTAAATAAAAGGGAAGATATGAAAGAGCAGCATGTATTTAGTTCCAAAACCCATATAATAAAATATACATAAATCATAACCAGAAGAGTACAAACTACTCAAAAGAAAAAGAAAAGAAAATGTAAGCATACCAAGTCAACTATAAATGATCCCCAAGTCTCAGTAATCCATGATTTTCCATGACTAACTCAAAAATTGGAATACACCAAAGTACAAAAAGGGTATATATAAAAGAGAATAAGAGGGTTAGCTAACCATCCCTCTTTTAATACAGGATAGTGATTGTAAACAACCAATTCAATCTTCAATTGGTGAGCAAAACTGCATCCATAAAATGAACTACAATTTAACTGCCTCCAACTAAATACAAAGGAAATAAAATTTCAATTGTTTTTGAAGCAATAAGTATACAAAATTTTATCTGCTTAACACCACCATTAAAAAAGGTACAAAATTATTAATTTAAGCAACATGTTAAATACCACGTTTTTAAAAAAAATAACATATGGTGTCATTCCGTACATCATAGGTTTCTATACATACAAAAGAACAAAAGGGTTAGCTAACTATCCCTCTTTCAATGAAGGATATTGATTGTAAACAACCAATTTCATATTCAGTTGGGATATGGCTAAAGAAGTCAAATCTGAGAAACATGATGAAGAATCTGAATTTCTCCTTTAGTCGTGAACAAGAAGTGGAAAAAGTATCTCCAAAATCTATTAAGAAAAAGTAGATTAACAACTTTGCAGCATTTGGACATACTAAAGCATAGCATCAAAGAGTTCTAATAAAGCAGTTACCAGCAGGCTGATCCACATATATTCTCGAAGAAGTAGAAAAATGTGAAGATGCAATAGGAGAAAATGATGTCGATACTAATGATAAAGGTGAGGGAAGTAGGTAGGGATGGCAATGAGAAGGGTACCCTTGCTCCGTGCTGTGCCCTACCCCGTCGCCCCCCAAATTTCGGGGACTGGCTATACCTAAAAATTAAAAAAGAAAGATGAAAACTTTCATCACTGCACATTTTCAAATCTTCAAATATGGAATTTAAAGGGATCAAATAGGAAAGGATACTTTGAGTCATAAAACCATAATGAAATATACCATCAAAAAACACTTATTGAATTTGAAAAAAAGTCAATGAGCCTCTTATCTTAATTCCTCGTACTGAGAAATTCATGAAAAATTCATGAATCGGGATCCTGATGCATACAGAGCAAGATTTTTCAAGAATATTTGAAACGTTTCATATTAAGATATGCCATCAATGTGAACCTAGATATGGCAGGAGGTCTATGACACTCAATTTGGAACCTGTTGATAATGGGGAATGCTAGCGGAAGTATCGGAGCACAACTTTTGTGGATGCGGATGACTGTAATTGTTTCTAAGCAATAGTAGTGAGGTAACAAGAATATGAGTGGTGGTGTTTGATGGACAATCTTGTCGCTACCCGACCAATACAAAACTACAGTCAATAATTACTTTTGCTATGACAACCGTAGTACTCTTAGAAGAACAATAGACATAAATTGTAACGACTCGGGTCTCACTTAACGAGCTGTCCCGACTGTTAAATGACGATGTACTATTCTCATTGTACCAATATAAATCTTTTCAGCATGCTTTGTCCTTACTCACACACTCCCCGAGAAAACTTCCCAGGAGGTCATCCATCATAGAATTGCTCTAAGCCAAGCATGCTTAACTGTGAAGTTTCTAACGATGAACTTCCGGAAAAGAAGGTGCACCTTGTTAGTATGAATAATACCTATCAAATCTTTTTAAGCTTTCCTGGTCTAGGTGTTACATAAATAGTTGTCCATGAAAAGTAAATAATTCATAAAAAGAACGTAAATTGTGGCTTGTGACTGTTTGGTCAGAGGAACACTTTGCTATTGATTGACGGATAGCTAGTAGACCCGAAAAAAATAATAATAATAATGGCGAGGGAGAAAGAAGTAAGAGAGATGAGGGGACCTGGATGAGAAATTTTAATAGCAATAATCGATCAATTCAATAGTCTAAATTGAAGCCCTAGTCCTGTTTTTGTAGTGTAACGAGCATAAAAATGTATGGGAACTTTTAAAGTCATCTACCAAGAGCAAGAAGAAAGGCTTACTACCAAGTCCTTTTGGGACCAAGAATTTAATAGTTATGGAGAATCCACGGTTATAGAAAATAAAAGAAACAAGCAGAGAAGGATAAACTGCTCACTGATCATTCAGGTTTCCATAAATGCAGAATTGTTTCGCAAACAATATTAACATTAATTCCCATACTGCCGTCTTTTACATGTGGAAAATATCCCCAGAAGTATCTTTATACAAATGTAGCATTGAAACTCTCAGAACAATAAAAAGGAAAAAGTGCACTGTCTTGAGGCAAACTGACATTATTCTCGTCAACTAGGTGGCACAAAAGAACTCGTTAAACATCGTGCAAGAATAAAGAAGGGAGGGCACGTGCTACTGAACATAAGAACTAATCATACAAAGTAAATATGTAAAACTGTCATGACAAACATTATCTTCAACACACCAGATGTCTCGATTATAAATTCCAATGCCTAACTGAACAAGAAGAAACCTTCTTTCATACCAGACCTAATACTTATACGTGCATGTTATGACATGCTTAGCAATAGGAGCTTGGTAAATTCAGAAGATTAAATTAGAAACACACACAATACAAGCACTCAAACTACTAAGTTACGCCATCTGAGACAACAGGTTAGTCTGCTAGAGTTGGCCTCTACCCCTGTCCTTGGAAAAATCAATAAGGATAATATTTTGTTGAATTACGCCTATCATCATAGCGTCCTGGTCTAGCGTGACTAATACTATCCAACGCTGTCCCAAATACTCTCCTTTTGTAATCATTATTGGTGCTGTCAAAGTGTGATATATGTCCATTAGGTTGGTGTATAGATACACCAGATGGAACTGGCACTGAATAAAAAAGAACATTGTCAAAAAGATAAGAAAATAATAGAAGTAAATCCAGATAAGAGTTGCATAATAGAGAAGAAAGAAAAATGGCTCCATAGAAAAGTGTTCATCACCTTCTGCATTATTTATTTGGTGCTCCGAAAACCGGCACAATGTTGGTAACCTTGCAGATTGCGGAGAAAATTTCACATTGTTATATGGTTCAGGGTAAGACCTTGGTTTGGGAGAAGAATTAACTGCAGGAGGGGTTGCAATAGACAAATTCGCCGAGGGCTTGTCTTGCCCAGATATCTGTTTTTCAAAATTGATTTCATCACTATTTACTTGAAAAATGAAGAACAAAACTCCGATATAGTTTTTCACTCCTCAACAAGAGATCAAACTGCCAGCCCACAACCATCAGCAGAAAACCAAGCAAATTCCAGCTATCACTTACAATAAAAAGTCGATGAATATTCACAAGTTTACCAATGCTCCATAGAATCCTTGATGGGAACTGGATAGGGGCTGACTTAATTGATAACCCATTGAGGAGTAAAAACTAAGCTAGAATAAAGCTGCATTAAGAAACTATGCGAGCAGCATACATTAATTTGTACGAAGACAGCAGAGTAATGTCAAATTCAATTAGAACAAGTAATTAAAGCCAAAGCATCGAACTGACAAAGGTAAATCCACGCCATCAATAAATTGAGCTATTTTCGGATTTGACTTACCGCAAATTTCAATGTCCGATTATACAGTGTAACAAGGCCAGTGAAAAGCTTAACAGCATACTCAGCTATCTCCTCTGATTCATATTGTGCAAAGGCATAACCTTTTGGCCTCGCAGTTTCCTTATCACGGGGAATATACAATTCCAAAACACGCCCAGCTTGAATGAGAATATCATACAATACCCTTTCGCTCACTCTCTCATCCAAATTGCCTGTATAAAAAATATTTTATCAAACCCCAGTAGAAAATACAGTCCTCCCAATAAATTAATCAATGGGATAATAACCAACGATGTTCTGATAATCTCACGGGAAGCAAATAGTAAAGAATCTGAAGGTGCAAAGATTATGACACGGAATTGAAAATATTGTAAGAAGATCAAATAAAATATAGAGCTCAATGTTTCATACTTTATTTAGCTTTGATATATTAGAATTCCATTTATACCTTCATTATTAATCCTACGAAACGGAACCTAGTATTTCATTGCATTCAGATTATTGAATATTGATTTTCAGAAATCTTCCTCCTAGAATTACATTCTTCTTCTTCCCTAAATTTGTATTACATTCTTCTTCTTACCTAAATTTGTATTTCTTCTTTGTTTCTCTCTCTTCTTTAATTTGTGAATCAGCTTGTATTTCAGTGATACTTGTTTTCCCACAAACAATTTTTCACAATTTTATTTTTTTTCATTAAAAAAAAAAAAAACTTGATTGACCCCGTTACGAAAGATCCACGCTTAAAAGGATGTATAGATTGGATAATTAGCAAATCATAACATAAAAAAAAAACCATCTAGTGCTTCGTATCTCAGTAGATTACAATAGAATATGAACGGTAATCCGGAAATAATTCGCCAAGAGGAACTAATATAGGGAGAAAATACTCAAATCCAAATGAAAGAAGCCAAATAAAATGCTCAGATTAAACTAAGAAGAGTTAGATTAAACAAAGAATTGAGAAAAACTTACCAACGTAAACAGAGGACTTGGGGTTTTCAGCCATTAGTGGGGAAAAAAATAATAAAAATATTCCTGGTTGCAGATTTGCGTGCTCTATTTGGTATTTATATATGTCTGCTTTTTCCTAATCCTAGTCGAACCGAAATTTATAGACGGGAATGGGAGTGTTTTCTCACCGACTTTGACCTAGTTTTTGTTTCGATTTTTAGTTTTCAATTTATTTTCAAGTTTTTTATTTGAGGGTTTATTTTAAAATTGTTAAAAATGTATTTAATTTGTCATTTTAAATATTTATTTGTAAACATAAACAAAAACACGTTTACTTGAAATTTATGATATTTTATTTCACAAAATTTAATTATTCCATAAAATATAAAAAGAATTATGTTAAATTTGATATATCTAACAATATTTATTTTTTTCGTACAAAATAAATAAATAAATAAATAATACATTGGATTAAAAAATATAGGAACAATAATAAATAATTAATGACCAAGAATATTCCTAAAATTTAATTATTCCATAAAATATAAAAAAAAATATGTATTCCGTCAGCCACGTCGTCAATTCATTTAAGAAAATTAAGCCAACGTTTGGTAACGAAATTTTTTTTTGTTTACAAACATGTTTATAAACAACACAATTTTTCAAATCATTTTTTAACCACACACATTTTCTCTCTCCAATTTTCAACCATTACTTTTTACCTCAAAATCATAAATAAACAAGTTTATAAATCAAACAGTGTTACCAAACGGAGGCTAAGTGAGTGAGCAATGTCCGGAATTTTGATAATTTTAGTGATCAAAACTAAACATTTTAAACTACGCATGTGTTCGGTAAACTAGAAAAAATGGTTTATAAACATATTTATGAACTACACAAAATTTCAAATCACTTTTTAACCACACACATTTTTCATCTTCAATTTTCAATCACTACTTTTTACCTCAAAATTATAAATAAATCAAACAGTGTTACCAAACGAAGACTTCATTAATCAATTGAAGACATAGACTTATGGTCAATGACTATTGAGACAATTAACTCGAAAGGTCTAACTGATCAATTGAAATTTGATTGAAAGCATCTCCAATACATTGTATGAATTGGAATCTATGTGACAATCTAATAATTAGACATTCAATCCACATGGCATTAATTTTCATTGATGTTCAAAATTGGTCGCCACTTCATACTATCTACAATTTAATAGTATTGCGTATGTGGCAATTTTTTTCTAAATAAAAATATAAATAAAACGTAAAAATAAATCCCAAACATGTGAAACCTTCCCTCGCCGCGAACGACATATCTTCAAACATCAAACATCCATTCTAAAAAAATTCTCTTATTTCTTCATCGATTCAGGAAGACCCACTGTATCTTCTTCCTTGATTCTTCAAAAGCAAACCCTTCATCCCCAAATAATTATTTTTTTAATCAAATTTATTGATTCTTCAAGCAAAGGCTGAAAATTGAAAGGTCATCCAATTTCTCCACTTCTTATGGTGTTTTAATCATTATCCATTGTCAGTGCTGGCCTTAAAGGTGTGCGAGATGTGTGATCGCACAGGACCTCAACGTTATAGGGATATCAATTTTTTTTTTTTTTTAATTGTAGGACACATAATGAAAAAAAATTGAATATAGGGTACAAATTCTTTTTATAAATTATTATTTCAAATTGTCGTACATGACACCCAAAATCTCAGGGTCGATCTTGTGCATTGTAACCAAGTAATAACAATAGGATTAGAGACTTAGATGTATTTGGGTTCTTATGAATTAATGGAATACATTGTTTTCTTTTCATTTATGGTCCCTCTTTGTTTGTTCAGTTTTGGATTCGATATTTAAGCCTCCGTTCGGATCTCAAAAGAAATTTGGTTTATAAATCAAATTTTAAACTACACAATTTTCAATACAATTTTTTAATTACATATTTTTCCTTTCTCCAATTTTTAACCTTCCACCCACCTTGAGATTTGTGCAAAATAATAAAAAAAACTAAATTAAAAACCATATTCAAGTCGCCGAACAGAGGCTAACTTACTTTCAAAGGAGATCATCCTGCAATTTTGCAATGAATGGAGTCCATTGCAAAATAGAGATTTGTTTAGGATCTGTTGGAATACACACACACACACACATATATATATATTTACAGGTTTGTTTAAAAACAAATGTCTTCACCAAGTGATGAATCCGACTCAAATTGTTCATTATCAAGCAATAATTCTTTGATTCTTACCCAAAAAATATTTGACGATCCACTGGAAAGTGATACTTTATCTGCTGAAATGTCTCATGGTGTGATTCAAACTTGTGCAATTCACATTCCTATAATAATTTCTACAATGCCCATCAACAAAAAAGTTCTCTTGGTGGCTCCACACCTGGGAGTAGGGGTGGACAAAAAATCGGAACCGAGTAAACCGAATCGAAAAAATCGAAATATTTCGGTTCTTGAAAAAAAAATTCAAAATCGAAATCGAAATCGATTTTTTTTAAAAAAAAAAAACCGAAACCGATTGGTTCTTAAAATCAAAACCGAAAACCGAAATCAAAACCGATAAAAACATTTTTTTTTTTTTGAATTTTTCATTGAATTATACAACAAAATATATTTATGTCCATGTTTTAATGTGTAGAAATTGTGATAGAGGAATATAAATTTACTCACAATTTTTTAATTTGAGAAATGTTGTCCAGATTGGTAATATTTTAATTAGAAATCACGATTCACAATTTTCTCCAAGTAGAACTACACTTTAATGTATAGACACTTAGATAGTGTATGAAATGTTGTCTATTTGATACATTATTATTATGAAATTTAGTAATTTACTTTGAAATCATTTCATACGCTATTATAGTATTATTATTTTATGGAATTTACTTTTAAATTTTTAATTAGATTCAAATGTTCTTGCTTCCTCGACGTAATTTCTTTTTCAAATAAGAATGGTTTTAGAATAGAAAAAAGGATTTTAACTATCAAGATTCTAAGATTAACATTCGTGGTATATTATACATGGAGTTTAGTTTTAATTGAAAGCTTTATTTGGTTGTATTTATCTATAATTTTTGCAAACAATTAGATTTTTTTTTGTATTTGGATCAAATTTAATTTTTTTAATTGGAATCTAACAAATATCGAAAAATAACAAAAAATCGAACCGAAACCGAAATCGTTCGGTTCTTGCCTTTGAAGGAACCGAACAGGTAAACACCCAGCCCTATTTTGGAGATGTTGTATCCATCGCGAAAGGAAGGCGAGTCGTGATTTAATTCTTAATGACTACTTCAAAGGTAAGAACTCAAAGTATACACCGAAGCATTTTCGACGTCGATTTCGAATGGATATGGAGTTATTCACACGAATTTTACAAGCGGTTGAAAATTATGATGATTATTGGAAACAAAAGGTTAATGCAATTGGGAAGAATGGGTTGAGTCCTCTACGAAAAAATTCTAGCAGCAGTGCATATGCTTGCACATGATTGTCCTACTGATCTCCTTGATGAATATGTTCAAATTGGAGAAAGTACTGCAATTGAGAGCTTCACTACAATTGAGAGCTTCCTCGGATTTTTCATTCAACGTGAATACAATAATTAAATTAAATAAACACAAAAGCAGAACTAAAAAATTATTCGAAAAAATAAATAAATAACTAGGATTTGAAAGACTAGCGGCGCCTAACCCAGAAGAGAAAACACAAAGATGTGAATTGACTGTGTTACCACCTTCTTCATATGAATGAACTGACTCAGATTTGTGGGTGGGGTTTTTGCACCTCCGGTGAATGAACTACACTGAGAGAAATATATGTCAGTTGGTGGAAAGGATTTGGGTGTAGTGATTGATTTTTTTCATCTTGAAAAAAAATTCCCCCAAATTCATTTGCTTTTTGTAATCGGAAGTCTACTCGTTTTCTCCAGTCTTCAATTTTTTTGTGTAAAAAATAAAGCGATGCCCATCATTTTCCCACAATTATTGTTGAGTCATCCTGTTAGACAAATCCTCTAGATGTAGAATGTGGACTTGACACTGTTTGCATTTATTATTGTCATGTCAACATAAAATAGACCAAGACAGCATGCATCGGAGAAGAATTTTTTTTACAATGTCTATTTGGATGATGTGGGAAATTTATATTTCCTAATCCATAGCAGTATTGGAGATGCTCTCAAGTTTAGTGACAATCCATGAAATTTATAAACTAAAGTGTTTCTTAAAGTATACATATATTGGGTGTCCACACTTTTTAAACGTTCATTCAGTAACTAATGGGAGATGGCCTACGATAATCACACCCCCTCATTTCCAATGTGGCTAGTAATATTCGGGCCACGCGGGAGTTTCCCAATACACATCTGTCTCGAACTCTTAGTTGGCTGCTATCTTACTTTTAAACTACCCAGATATATAGGTTAATTTTATTGTCACTACGATATTTAATTTCTACATCACGTTATTACTACACCACAACTAAGATATAGTTTTTATAATTACACTATAATAAACTTACATATATATCCCTACAATATAATTAAAACAACAATAAGAAAATGATGTGTGCACCACAACTCTCTTCATTTCCCCCATTCTCGGTGCCATAGATGCAGATAGAGATTCACCACTATTCTGGTGTCACCCATGTTTGGCTGCCAACAATCTCCCATTCAGTTGCACCCCAAGGCTATATGCCAAGAAGATTGTATGATCTTGACACATCAAGATGTGGAAATGAACATCAACTAAAGTCATTAGTTAAGGCTTTCCATGACAAAGTTATCAAATGCATTGCTAATATTGTAGCGATCGAGAATTTTCGTTTCTTTCTAAATAAAATATTTTTAGAACTTTAAATACGCGTCGCTACGACTTTTTCCATTTAATTTAATAGAGTGTTCGTCTAACCAAATTATAAATTAAATTAAATTAATTATCATCGTAATTAAATTTCGGAAATTTTATTTAAAATATTCCAATGTCATCATTTAAAATTTTAATTCAAATTGTAATGATTTTAAGTCCAAATTTCAATTAGTTCGGGTCCATATTATTTCTACCCAACCCAATTTCCTTAGCATCAATGTCTTACACTACAATATTTTACAAGTTTTCCTTCTTCCCCAAAATTCTTCCACTTTTAAAAATGTCAAGTTCCAACCCCCATGGAATGATACTGAATTTCCAATAATTCCACCTCCACGCTCCCTGATCCTCTCCCTCATTTCCCTAAATAACAATTTCAATTTGTGGTAAATTCCTGAAATCCATCCTCAATCAACAAACAACCGCAGCTTACCAATATTCAGCTGTACCAACAGTAACATATAGCCCATTTTTCCCTCCCACACGAACTCACCCTAAGCCAAACGATCTTCTGGTATAGTTTTCTCTCCTACGCTACTGAAATGGTTTCACAACACCACCACAACCAGCCTCCTCCATCTCTCCCAGTCGAACCCAACGCCTGCAACCCCACACTGCAGCACCGAACCACCCCCATCACCCAAACTCCCAAGCAACTGCCCAATCGACCGTGAACCAAACCGACCTCCATCACGCCCCCTCCTCTCAAACCGACCGCAACCACGCCACTGAACGACCACCACAGTCGCCACCAAACCACCCGCAACCAGTCACCACCACTTGAACCGAAACCACCACTCGACCTCAAATCCAAGCCAAATCCCCAAATAAAAAAATCCAAAACAGATCCCACAAACATACCTCAATCCCCAGACACTAATGTCGCCGGAAATACCCAAGAAATCCGAGCCTCCAAGCCTCGATGTGCCTCGGTTCTCGAACCCCAGAACCCACCCCAAAAAGGGACATAAAATTCATCTTCTCCACTGCCTGCACACACATACCACTCACCCATGCTCCTCGCCGCCAGTTGACGACGACTCCATCGCCGGTTCCTGGCCGGAAGCGCGACGGAAGAAGGGGCGTCGCCCCTTCTCTTTTCTCTGCTCTCTCCCTCGGTTCCGGCTTTGAGAGAGAAATGAGGATGTTAATTTTATTTTATTTAGTTTAAGTTTTGTAAATTGCCCTTTTAAACCCCCAAATTTTCGAATGAATGTTTTAGTCCTTTCGTTCTTTAAAGCTTCAGTTTCGGCCCTTGTAAATTAAAATGTTTTAATTCTGTTCCAAAGACTTCGGTGCGTGACAGATCAGTCCTTGTATTCCTTAATTCCTACAATCAGCTCCATTTCTTTCGAAAAGTCTAGTTGAGTCCCTAAACTTTTAAAATTCAGTTTTCTCAAAATTCCTATCTAGCCCTCAAACTTTATTTTTGTCACGTTTAAATCTTTAAATCTCTAAAATACTAATTTAATTAATTTACTTTTTGACTAGACGAAGCAGTTGGTGATTTGAGAAGCTGACGTACTATTCCCGCTCCGATTTTTGAGAACTCGTAAAGTTTGAGGTATACTCGCCCCCACTAATTGATTTAGACTATAATTGCACGTGATTATGCAGGTTTGTGTGATTTTATATGCTTAATTGCATGAGAAAAGAAAAGAATATCTCGTATGAGATAAATTTGAGAATTTATGTTATGCACGTCATAACTTATCTGCTAGCATGAGACAAGAAAAGAATGTGTTCATTTGCACTCATTTTATGATGCTTATGGATAAGAAAAGAATGTCACCACATTATTTGCATAATTACTTGTCCAATTATCTTATAGATTAATTATTGGAGTTGAGTCTACTGAGTATTTCATTTTGAAATACTCACCCCTTTGTTTTAACAATTTTTGCAGATTTCGGTGACGGTGGCGAGTGATGGGCAATGGCGACAAATATAAATTTGATATTATTTTTGAAAGTCGTGAATTTTGAAACAATCATGTCGTTTTATCAAGAATTCTCGTTTTTATTAAGTTTGTACGAATTATTTTATTTAATCTGAATTATCGCTAAATTTTTATTCAACAAATGTGATATTTAATATTTAGTCACTTTCCGCAATAAAGTTTATTCAAACATTTAGAAAAGTGACGTTCCCGCGTTTCTCAGAACTTGGGGCGTTACAGCGTGGTATCAGAGCGGGTCTACGTTTCTGTAGACTTGCAAAAAATTTTTTTATATAAAACAAGAAAATAAATTTTTTCTAAAAATAATAGAAAATAATGTTTTGACAACTTTTGTCATTGCAATCATTTTCCGCCGACTCCGAAAGTAACGAAGTTTAGCATGTTTATCTTATTTATTTATTTCGGATACTTGAGAATAAATGTTTTGAGAATTTGACGAGAAAAGAAAGAAAAGAGAAGACGAGAAATAATTAGAAAACTAGTATCCGAAATAATGAGAAAGAAAGAAAGAAAGAAACGAGTTCTGGAGCATAATGGAAATTTATTACGATTTAACATATTTTTCATAAAATATTTCGTCCCTAGATTTAAATAAATAATAAAACCCTAACTGGACTTTGCAAAATGGATTCTAGGCATGGCACCCATTGACGGGATATCAAATTATATCCTTCGTTTTTGCGACATACGTCATGACGCTATAGCTAGTGGACTTAGGCTGACTGATGCTCAATCTATTAGCCGCCTTTTGTCAACATTCCCAGAATGTCAGCGTGAATTAGCGATCAAGTTTTATAATGACGTGAAGAGACGTCTAGGAGAGGATGTGAATTTCCAGACTGTCTGTGACGAATTTGTAATGCGGTGGGACCGCTACCTAACCCATGCTTCAGCACCAGAGGTAATTATCCTATCAGATGACGAGGAAGAACCAGTTGAAATACCCGACACCGAGTCAGGCATATATGACTATACTCCCAACTCATCGGGTTATATTTTTGACTCTCCGAGTATGACACCGGGTGCACCCGACTATACTCCTAGCTCACCGGGTACACCTTTGACTCACCAACTATGACCCCAGGCGCACCAGATTATACCCCCGGCACACCAGGATCGATATCTCCTATGTCACCACCAAAGATGTAGAATATATGATGGTTATCTTAAATTTTAGTCTAGCATTATTTCCCATTCCCAGTATTGGCAGTTCTATGTTTTGTATCCTCATTTGAAGGAAATTTTAACCGTTAATGAGAATATTTCAATTTTCATTTTCATATTGGAGTTGAATTTATTACTATATTTGGTTCAAATTCTATCAGAAGTTACAAACACGTTCCTTGTTTTCATTTTTTTTAAAGGGAATGGCTAGACGCATTAACAGAAGTATAATGGACCGTGCTACAGCTGAGCAAGAGAACTCAGGACAGGGCCCCACGGCCCAATCCAGTATCATCAGGGACTTACATCTGGCCGTGCAAGATTTGAGGCAGACCCCAACAGGTTCATCAGTGCCAATTATCAAACAATTCAGGAGGTATCGTCCACCCACTTTTGATGGCGGGGACAATCCATTGGCCGTGGAGGAGTGGTTACAGGGGATCGAGAGGATTTTCAAGCATATCTCTTGCCCTGAGGACAAGAAGGTTACTTGCGCAGAATTTATGTTGATCGGTAGGGCCGATTTTTGGTGGGAGTTCGCATCACAGACTAGGACCGAAGAGGAGCAGGCAGCGTTGACCTGGGAAGAGTTTAAGGAAGAGATCAAGGACAAGTTCTTCCCACAAGCCCTCCAAGACCACAAGGAGACCGAATTTTTACAGCTAGTTCAGGGTGAGATGGACATCACGGAATATGAACGGAAGTTCGAGGAACTGTCACGATATGCTCTACATCTAGTAGAAACCGAAGTTAAGAAAGCACGCCAATTCGAGAGAGGCCTGCGTTCTGATATCAGGCAGATTGTTGGCTCACATGAACTACCCACCTACCGAGAAGTTGTGAAGAAAGCTCAGGCTGTGGCTTATGCTGGTGCAAAGATTGGCACCCAACGCAATCGGAACAATCAAGGGCATCAAGGTAAACTGAAATGGCATGGTCATAATCAGAAGAGGAACCAGAATTTCAACAAGAGATAGAATACAGGACCTAGCAGAGGTCAGGTGGCCAGTTTCCTCCCACCATGTCCGAAGTTCCAGAAGACACACAAAGGAGAATGCCTCTTTGGCAACAGAGTTGTTTGTTATCGATGTGGCCAACCGGGCCACTTTGCTCGAGATTGCAACACAGCACCAGCTCAAGGCTCGGACCAGAAGGAGAAAATAGACCAGAACAGGAAAGGGAAGGCTAGAGTATTTGCAATGGACGCCGTTGAGAACTCCGACGTGATTGTAGGTATACCATTATTTTAGCATACATATACCTATATTACTTAATTTCATGTATCATGCTTTGCTCGAATTAATAATATGAACGACGATAATAGGCATTTTATCTGTTTCTGGTATTCCCGTATATGTCCTAATAGATTCGGGTGCTACACATTCATTTATTTCCGACTCATGCTTAACTAGATTAAATTTAGTGGGAGAGACAACTGGTAGCATGCTTGAAGTGAGCTTACCGTCAGGAAAAATTCTTGATACTAATAGGATAGTCAAGTCTGTACGAATAGATTTCGATGGGATAGTGCTTGAAGCAGACCTGAATATTATTCCGATGAAGGACTTTGACATTATCCTAGGAATGGACTGGCTGAGTTCTAACCATGTCGCGATCATGTGCCATGAGAAAGAAGTAGTATTTCAGAAGAATGGGGATGAGGTGTTCAGATTTTACGGTTCGAAGGTTAAAGCACTCCCTCCCCTTATCTCGGCTATGCAAGCCGAAAAGATGATTGCCAAGGGAAACTGTCAGAGTTATCTAGTTAACCTCCAAGGAAATCCTGCCGAGGAAATCAAATTGGAGTCAGTGCGAGTTGTGTGTGACTTTCAAGATGTATTTCTAGAAGACCTATCTGGTACTCCGCCTGATAGGCAAGTAGAATTTGCTATTGACTTGGTGCCAGGAGCTGCCCCTGTTTCTAAAGCCCCGTATCGTATGGCACCGAAAGAATTGCAAGAATTGAAGGTCCAACTGGAAGAATTACTAGAGAAGGGCTTTATTAGGCCAAGTGTGTCCCCGTGGGGAGCACCTATGCTATTTGTGAAGAAGAAGGATGGCAGTATGAGAATGTGCATTGACTATCGGGAATTGAACAAGTTGACGATAAAGAACAAGTACCCCCTGCCTAGAATCGAAGATTTGTTCGATCAACTGAAAGGATCTGCGGTATTTTCAAAGATGTACTTAAGGACCGGTTACCATCAATTGAAGATCAAGTCTGCGGATCTACAAAAGACAGCGTTTAGGACTCAATATGGACACTATGAGTTCACGGTGATGCCATTCGGTCTTACGAACGCACCTGCAGTATTTATGGACTTGATGAACCGGGTTTTCCATCAGTACCTGGATAAGTTTGTTATTGTCTTCATCGACGATATTCTAGTCTATTCTAAAGATTCACAACAGGATGCGGAACATTTGAGAATTGTGTTGGAGACACTACGGGCAGAAAAGTTATACGCCAAATTTAAGAAATGTGAATTTTGGCTTGAGAAGATAGGCTTTCTGGGTCATATTTTTACAATCAATGGCATCGAAGTTGATCCGTCAAAGGTAGAGACAGTGAGTAATTGGACTACGCCAGCGAATGCTGGTGATGTAAGAAGCTTTTTGGGACTAGCTGGATATTACCGACGATTTATAGAGGGTTTCTCTAAGATAGAGGGTCCCATGACTCAGTTGACACGGAAAGGTGTAAAATTTCTGTGGATAGAGCAGTGTGAACGAAGT
This sequence comes from Ligustrum vulgare, assembly GCA_963555705.1. Classification (NCBI taxonomy): domain Eukaryota; kingdom Viridiplantae; phylum Streptophyta; class Magnoliopsida; order Lamiales; family Oleaceae; genus Ligustrum; species Ligustrum vulgare. Next base: position 23,444,108 of record OY743168.1, read on the forward strand.
TTCCAGGAATTGAAGAATAGACTGGTTTCAGCCCTAGTGTTAGCAGTGCCGGATGGATCTGAGGGTTTTGTGATATACAGCGATGCCTCGAAACATGGATTATGATGTGTGTTGATGCAGAAAGGTAAAGTGATTGCCTATGCTCCGAGACAATTGAAGCCATATGAGAAAAACTACCCGACGCATGATCTAGAACTGGCAGCCGTTGTACACGCTCTTAAGATTTGGCGACATTATTTATATGGGAGTAAATGCGAGATTTACACCGACCATAAAATCCTCAAGTATTTCTTCACCTAGAAGGAATTGAACATGAGACAGCGTCGATGGATGGAACTAGTGAAGGATTGTGATTGTACTATTCTTTATCAACCAGGTAAGGCTAATAAGGTTGCATACGCACTAAGCAGGAAGAATGTGGGTCAATTATCAGCTTTGGGAACAATACAAGAACAGTTGATTCGGGATTTTCAGAACTTGAGAATTGAAGTGAGAAACCCAGAAATCCACAGTTCTAGCAGATTGACAAATTTAACAGTTAAGCTAGATTTGAGAAGCAGAATTGTGATGGCTCAGGAAAGCGATAAGTTTTTGGAAAAGATCAAAGCTGAAATTGGAACTGGCAAAAGAGCAGCTTTTGAAATCGGAATTGATAAGGCACTATTATTCAAGGGTCGCCCGTGTGTACCGAAAGATGATCAGATCAGGAATGAAATATTGAGGGAAGCCCACTCAGCTCCATATGCAGCTCATCCAAGAGGAACAAAGATGTACCGAGATTTGCGTACCACATTCTGGTGGAGGAATATGAAAGGGTGTATTGCCAAGTTCGTCTCACGATGCATGACTTGCCAGTAGGTCAAGGCTGAACATCAGAGACCGTCAGGACTGCTAAATCCTTTAGACATTCCAGAATGGAAATGGGAGAAAATTTCCATGGATTTCGTAACAGGCTTACCAAGAACAGTGAGGGGACATGACGCCATCTGGGTTATTGTGGACCGACTTACAAAGTCAGCCCATTTTCTTCCAGTACGGATGACTCTCAATATAGATCACTTAGCCCAGATTTATATCAGGGAGATAGTTCGACTTCACGGGGTTCCAGCGTCTATTGTTTCAGACAGGGATACGAGATTCACTTCGAGATTTTAGAAGAGCTTACACACGGCTATGGGGACTAAATTAAATTTTAGTACCGCTTACCACCCGCAGACATACGGGCAGTCTGAATGCACCATTCAGAATTTAGAGGATATGCTTAGAGCCTATGTTCTGGACCTAAGTGGCAATTGGGAAACTCACTTGCCATTGGTGGAGTTTGCTTACAATAACAGTTTTCAGGCTACCATTGGTATGGCACCGTATGAAGCACTGTATGGGCGAAGATGTCAATCGCCGGTATATTGGGATAAGGTTGGTGAGAGAAAGTTATTGGGTCCCGAATTAATTGAAAAGACCTTAGAGACTATCGAGAAAATCAGATTGCGAATTAAAGCTGCCCAGGACAGACAGAAAAGTTATGCTGATCAGAGAAGAAAAGACTTGGAGTTCGAGATTGGAGAGAGAGTGTTTCTGAAAATCTCTCCTATGAAGGGCACTATTCGTTTTGGCAAGAAAGGGAAATTAAGGCCTCGATTTATCGGACCTTTTGAAATATTGGAGAAAGTAGATAATGTGGCTTATCGTCTAGCATTGCCACCCGAACTCTCGGCTATACACAATGTTTTTCACGTCTCCTTATTGAGAAAGTATGTTCAAGATCCCAGTCACGTGGTGAACTTTCAGTCAATCCCAATTCAGAAGAATCTATCTTCTGAAGAGGCACCCATGTGCATCATCGATAGAAAAGTCCATGTCCTAAGAAGTAAAGAAATTTCACTAGTCAAAGTTCAGTGGGGTAGACATAGTAGCGATGAGGCTACATGGGAAAAAGAAGAAGAAATTCTGGCCAAGTATCCAGATATTTTAGACCAAGTAAGTTTTAAATTTCGAGGACGAGATTATTTTAAGGTGGTAGGGTTGTAGCGACCGGGAATTTTCGTTTCTTTCTAAATAAAATATTTTTAGAACTTTAAATACGCGTCACTACAACTTTTTCCATTTAATTCAATGGAGTGTTCGTCTAGCCAAATTATAAATGAAATTAAATTAATTTCCATCGTAATTAAATTTCTGAATTTTATTTAAAATATTCCAATGTCATCATTTAAAATCTTAATTCAAATTGTAATGATTTTAAGTCCAAATTTCAATTAGTTCGGGTCCATATTATTTCGACCCAACCCAAATTCCTTAGCCTCAATGTCTTACACTACAATATTTTACACGTTTTCCTTCTTCCCCAAAATTCTTCCACTTTTAAAAATGTCAAGTTCTAACTCCCATGGAATGATGCTGAATTTCCAATAATTCCACCTCCACACTCCCTGATCCTCTCCCTCATTTCCCTAAATAACAATTTCAATTTGTGGTAAATTCCTGAAATCCATCCTCAATCAGCAAACAACCGCAGCTTACCAATATTCAGCTGAACCAACAGTAACATATAGCCCATTTTTCCCTCCCACACGAACTCACCCCAAGCCAAACGATCTTCTGGTATAGTTTTCTCTCCTACTCTACTGAAATGGTTTCACAACACCACCACAACCAGCCTCCTCCATCTCTCCCAGTCGAACCCAACGCCTGCAACCCCACACTACAGCACCGAACCACCCCCATCACCCAAACTCCCAAGCAACTGCCCAATCGACCGTGAACCAAACCGACCTCCATCACGCCCCCTCCTCTCAAACCGACCGCAACCACGCCACTGAACGACCACCACAGTCGCCACCAAACCACCCGCAACCAGTCACCACCACTTGAACCGAAACCACCACTCGACCTCAAATCCAAGACAAATCCCCAAATAAAAAAATCCAAAACAGATCCCACAAACATACCTCAATCCCAGACACTACTGTCGCCGGAAATACCCAAGAAATTCGAGCCTCCAAGCCTCGGTTCTCGAACCCCAGAACCCACCCCAAAAAGGGACATAAAATTCATCTTCTCCACTGCCTGCACACACATACCGCTCACCCATGCTCCTCGCCCCTTCTCTTTTCTATGCTCTCTCACTCGGTTCCGGCTTTGAGAGAGAAATGAGGATGTTAATTTTATTTTATTTAGTTTAAGTTTTGTAAATTTCCCTTTTAAACCCCCAAATTTCCGAATGAATGTTTTAGTCATTTCGTTCTGATGAGAATCGGGAAAGTCAAACCTCCATGTACGTGCCCGTGGGACCCATGACGAGATCCGAAGTTGAAGAGGTTCAAGATTCGAGACTAAACAATGTGAATAAATCAAGAAAAGCAAGTCGAGAATCAAGTTGGAGCCAAAAAGAAGAAAAAATTGGAATCAGCCAATTTCGGTCGACCGAAAATCATTCCGGTCGACCGAAACTCTGCAGAGGAATTTTGATCCAGCCTCAGTCACTTTCGGATGAGTGGCGGTCGACCGAAAGTCCAGTTTCGGTCGACCCATAGATCGACCGAAATAATTTCGGTCGACCAATTCGGTCGACCGAAACACCTCATTTTTCAAAAAAACGGGGTTTTCTTGCAATTTCCACAAAAACGGGGTTTTTCTTGTAAATACCGAAATTGCACATTTTTCCCATTTTGTACCTTTTATACACATTTCTTGTTCATTTGTAAGATAACTTGGTTGTTCATTGAAGCTTGGTCTTAAGAGAGACTCCTTGAGGTAAGGTTAACCTCCTTTGTTCTTGTATTATCTTTGGAATTTCTTCAACTAAATCTAGGGTATTATTATTCTTGTGTTTGTTGTTGATTTCCGCCACCTTGGAATTTGTTTATTTCTTTCCATTGGGTTAGGGTTTGTTAATCCTTGAATTTTGGGTTAGAATTAAACTTGGGTTAAGGTGTTTATCCATTTATTTACCACTTTAGCTTTCTTGGGTTGGTATTAAAACTGTTGTGGGAATTTTCGGTCAACGCACCGAAGGGGTTCGCATCATTTGGTATCAGAGCTTGGCTCTAATTTGGTAAATCTATCCTTTAAATTTCTTGTTATTCTTGTTAAAATTAAGAAGATATTGATGTTCTTGAGCTTTGTTGACTTCCTACACCTTGGGTATTTTGATTGTTATCATTGTTGAGTTTTTTGGGGAATTTCACCATATTCATACACTTGAATTCCTATGCCATTTAAAGTTTGTATACCAAGTGTTTGATAAATTGCCCCAAAGAAAACTTTCATGTTAGAAACTTATTTTCTCTACACCAAACACTTCCTTGGTAATTCTTTGTTCTTTGTCAAGCCTTTGTGACCTTGTGCTATTAAAAATTTGTCATACAAATTCCTAGCCATCTCTTGCATCCTAGCAAGTAAAGAAAATTCCATTACTTGGAGAATTGAGTGAAACACGAGTGAAATGAATTCTTTGTGAGGACACTCCACACTTGCACAACATGATCCATCCAAGTACTCCAAGTGAGCAAAACTCTAATGCTCAAACTCAAGACTTGCGTGAGATGTTGCAAACTCTTTCAACCACTTTTACTAAGCAAGTAGAGGACATCGAAGGGAGGTTGGATAGATTGGAGGCAAGGAGAGGAATCCCATTACTAAGGAGTAATAGAAAAGTTAGGGACGAGTTTGATGATGATGGGGGTATGGAACAAAAGTGGAACATGGGTAGGAGTAGAAGAGAGAGGTGTGATAGGGAGTTTGATAGGAGGCTTGATCGAGGTCATGTAAGGAAGCATAAGGGTAGGGATGGGATGGATGAAAATATTGATAGTGTAGAAATCAAGAGTCCATCATCCAATGGGAAGAATGATCCTATGTTGGACTTTAAGAAGCAAATAAAAATTTTAGAAGAAAAGTTCATTGCATGGGATTGTAAATATAATGTTGGAATGCAAAAGGGGAGTGATAATGAGGTTGAAGTTAAATTGCAAGAAGTGCCCTGGGGTAAGGAAGTTGAGAAGAAGGAGGGAGACATGAAGATTGGAGTAGTTGAACAAACTCCAACTTTTCATATGGATGATAAAAAATTTGTTGAGGGGGTGCATGAACTTACCAATGTAGAGGGGGTTGTTGAGAGTAAAAATGTGGGAGAGTTGATTAAAAGTGTGGGGGAAGTGAATGAACATGGAAATAAAAAATTTGAGGTGTTGGATGAGCAAGAGGACGAGAAGAAGATAGGAGGTGAAATGAAGAGCCTCGTTGTTGAATTTGATGGAGTGGTGGTGACTCCCCATGAATACAAGGATCCGTACCTTGTACATGGAGAAACTAACATTTCCCACCCCATTTTACTTAAGTATATTTTTCAGGATAATTGCACTTTGGACTTTGGACCACACCACATATGTCCAAAGGAGTTTATGATTCGATCATTCCACATCTCCAAATTTTTTAAGTATTATTGGTTGATCAAGTTACATGGAGGCCATAATTTTCCTTTTGATCCAGGAGGTGCAATGAAGCATCATGAACAAACCTATGATTCGGGACGAATCACCTGAAGAAGGAGGGTATGATGAGAATCATAGGAGGCTCGACAAAGAAAAATCAATAAATCGAGCCAAACAAATTTTGAGTACATTTTGAAGGACTCCCGAAGCATAAAAGAATAGTATTCAAGGCTTAAACAAGAGATCAAGTCAAGAAAAGAAGTCAAGAATCAAATTGGGAGCAAAGACATGAGGATTGGATCAAGTCTGAGATTCAATCGAAGTTTTGAATTAGACAAAGTCCGAATTTGAGGTTAACTATTTCTGGAATAATTGTATCTCTTTTCTTCTAGTGTTCAGATCATTTTGAATCGTGTCAATCGAATATCGGGATCAAAAGTTATGATCAAAATACTGAAGAGGGCGCTTGCAGTCAATTTCTGTTGACAATTTTCGGTCGACCGAAATGGAGTTCGGTTGACCATTTGGGTCGACCGAAAGTTACTGAAACATTCAAAAATGCGCGTTTTCTATTGTTTTTCATATTTTCTTTATTTTTCTTTCATATTTGTATTATTAATACTCATTTTCTTTAAAACCCTACAAGTTATAATGTATGAACAATGCAGCCTCTTTGGAGAGCATTTGTGAGGTAAAATTCCTCAACTTAATCTTGTTTCTCTTTTGAGAAATTATGCTCAACTTCATGTGGATTTAATGAATCTTGTGTTGTTGGAAAAAATCTATGAACTTGTTTATTTCTTTCCATTGGGTTAATGATTATTCCTTGGAATTTTGGTTAGAGTAAGCTTGGGTTTATGTTTATTTTACCACTTTAGCTTTCTTGGGTTTTGTATTAAATTGTTGTGGGAATTTTAGGTCAACACACCAAAGGGGTTCCCATCACGTTCTTTAAAGCTTCAGTTTCGGCCCTTGTAAATTAAAATGTTTTAATTCTGTTCCAAAGACTTCGGTGCGTGACAGATCAGTCCTTGTATTCCTTAATTCCTACAATCAACTCCATTTCTTTCGAAAAGCCTAGTTCAGTCCCTAAACTTTTAAAATTCATTTTTCTCAAAACTCCTATCTAGCCCTCAAACTTTATTTTTGTCACGTTTAAATCTTTAAATCTCTAAAATACTAATTTAATTAATTTACTTTTTGACTAGACGAAGCAGTTGGTGATTTGAGAAGCTGACGTACTATTCCCGCTCCGATTTTTTAGAACTCGTAAAGTTTGAGGTAGACTCCCTGATGAGAATCGGGAAAGTCAAACCTCGATGTACGTGCCCGTGGGACCCATGACGAGATCCGAAGTTGAAGAGGTTCAAGATTCGAGGCTAAACAATGTGAATAAATCAAGAAAAGCAAGTCGAGAATCAAGTTGGAGCAAAAAAGAAGAAGAAATTGGAATCAGCCAATTTCGGTCGACCGAAAATCATTCCGGTCGACCGAAACTCTGCAGAGGAATTTTGATCCAGCCTCAGTCACTTTCGGATGAGTGGCGGTCGACCGAAAGTCCAGTTTCGGTCGACCCATAGATCGACCGAAATAATTTCGGTCGACCAATTCGGTCGACTGAAACACCTCATTTTTAAAAAAAACGGGGTTTTCTTGCAATTTCCACAAAAACGGGGTTTTTCTTGTAAATACCGAAATTGCACATTTTTCCCATTTTGTACCTTTTATACACATTTCTTGTTCATTTGTAAGATAACTTGGTTGTTCATTGAAGCTTGGTCTTAAGAGAGACTCCTTGAGGTAAGGTTAACCTCCTTTGTTCTTGTATTATCTTTGGAATTTCTTCAACTAAATCTAGGGTATTATTATTCTTGTGTTTGTTGTTGATTTCCGCCATCTTGGAATTTGTTTATTTCTTTCCATTGGGTTAGGGTTTGTTAATCCTTGAATTTTGGGTTAGAATTAAACTTGGGTTAAGGTGTTTATCCATTTATTTACCACTTTAGCTTTCTTGGGTTGGTATTAAAACTGTTGTGGGAATTTTCGGTCAACGCACCGAAGGGGTTCGCATCATTTGGTATCAGAGCTTGGCTCTAATTTGGTAAACCTATCTTTACTTTCTTGTTGTTGTTCTTGGCATTGTGAAAAAAAAATCCGAAAATTGGAAAAAAAATTGGGGAAAATTGATATGCTCATGTGTATTGTTGATTCTATGTATTGGGTATATTGATTGTGAGTTTGTTGGGGGAATTTCATATTCATTCACTACAAAACCTACACTTTCCAAATTGTGTATTCAAAGTGTTTGATAAATGTCCCAATGAAAATTACTACATTAATGCTTTGTTGTTCAATGCCCATATATTGCTAATTACTTGGGGCTATCCAATTCCCATCATTGAGATTGTGTTATCAACATTTTATTCCATATATCACTTGCTTCATCTATTGGATAATTGTTGATCATTCACTTCTTGCCCCAATTGTGTTGTGGAAGTTTTCATATATCCACATTATCCACATTCAAGGTCATTCAAAAATTGAGTACAAGGTGTTTGATAAATCGCCTCATTCAAAATTTACACTCTATGTGCTTATTGCTCTACATATATGCCTTGTCTAATACTTGTGGTTTTTCAATCCCATTGTTGAAATTGTGATCCTAGCATCTTATCCCACATAGATATTGTTCCTTTTGAGTATAACAAGCACGTAAATTCTACTTGCTATTTGTGTCTACTTGTTCTAAATTCCTTCTTCCTTGTTGGTGATTTCTTTAACTCCACAAAAATTATACTTTGTGGTTTAGTTTATTACCTTTCTTGGAGAACTTGAGAAAGGAGATTTTGAGTGGAAAAAGGCAAGAGTGGTGAGTTCAATAGAGGGTAAAAACCAAATTTGAGTGAAACATGAGAGAAATATTTTCTTGTGAGAACACTTTCACACTTGCACACCATGTCCATTTTCAATTCTCAAACTCAAGATTTGAAGTACTTGTTGGAAAATCTTTCAACCACCATGGCTAGACAAATGGAGAAAAGTGGGGGTGAGTTGGAAAATTTAGGGACAAGAGGGGAGAGTACATCAAATAGGGGAGATGAAGAAATGATGTGTAGTAGAAGAAGGGTGAGGGATAAATTTGGGAACATTGTGTATAGGGATGGAAGTGGAAAACAAAATGGGAGTTTGAATAGGAAAATTAGAAAGGATGCTTGGGATGATGAAAGGGATGGTGAACAAAATGGGAGTTTGAATAGGAAAATAAGAGAGTGGTTAGAAGGTAGGAGAAATGGAGTTGATGAAAATATTGATAGTGCGAGAATGCAAAATTCATCACTCCATGGAACGGGTAGAAGTGGAGAAGTGGAAGAAGAATGGAGTATGAATAGGAGGAGAAGAGAATGGGTAGATAGGAGTGGATATGGAATTGATGATATTATTGATAAGGCAAAAATGAAAAGTCCATCATTCCATAGGAGGGGTGATAATGAGAAGGGAGTGTTGGAGATAAATGCTAGGCCACCACAATCTATGGCCCATACTAATGAGGTGGAGGAACATGGGAAGGATAATTTCTACACTAGGTGCCTAGTGAGTGATAAACCGTGTAGTCTCATGATAGATGGGGAGATTGGCACTAATTTGGTGAGTGCTAGTAGAGTTGAGAAATTGGGGTTACCGGTTATGAAGCATCCTCATCCCTATGTATTGCAAAGGTTGGGTGATGATGGGGGAGTGAGAGTGAGTGAACAAGTTCTTCTTGCCTTCAACATTGGATCCTATTGTGACCAAGTGATATGTGATGTAGTTCCCATGCACACTACACACATCATTTTGGGGTGACCTTGGAAAAGTGATAGGAGTGTGACACATGACAAGAGGAAGAACCGGTGTAGCTTCCAAATGGATGGGAAAAAGGTTGTGATCCTATCTTTGAGGGCGGAAGAGGTATACAAAGACCAAATGAAGCTCAAGAAGGAATTTGAGGAAGAAAATGAGAAAAAGAAAATGAAGAAGAAGAGAAGAAGAAGAAAGAAAACAAAAATGAGAGCATGAGAGTTGGGGCCACGTCCCTAGAAAAAGGAGAGGCGATGAGGGTTGGAGTCACGACTCCAGAAAAAGGAGAGGTGAGAGAAGAACCGAGGGTTGAGGATTCTACCTCAGAAAAAGGTAAGGGAGTGATGAGTGCCACAAAGAAAATTGAGGGGAGAGATCACACAAAAATGTTCTTTACTCTTGAATTTTCTAACAATGCCCTCCCTAGCTTGGTTACTTCCTTGTTGCAGGAGATCGTAAGACCGACTTATCAAAGCAACCAAGAACTCAAAAGTCATGCCGAGTGGAAGAACTTTATGGAGATATTTTCCTACCACAGCAAATACGATCAAGGTAAAGAAAATGTGGTAACCGATGCAACATCTAGGAGGTACGCTCCTAACACTTCTTCGAGAGCAAGGTTATTATATTTGGAATACATCAAAGGATTGTATGACATTGATGTGGACTTGACAAATGAAATTTTGTCATGTGGAAATGTTGCATGTAATGAAGGTCTTTGGCATGATAAATTCCTCATTTGTAAATTCAAATTTTTATGTGTGCCAAATTGTCTAAGTGTCAACTCATTTTGTATTGAGCATGTTAAGGGCATCCATGTTAATAATCCGAATTTGTTAAACATTTGTGAATCGTGCTATGAACAATATTTTGATGAATTTTATGGGCATGATAACTATTTGTTTTGGAAAGTTGGATTGTTTGTTTTTAAATGTGCCATGCGCGAATTTCTAACGAGTGAGACACATGTTGGTTGTTTGATTGGGCACTTTGAAACCAAGGGGGCCGTGAAAATATTTTGTGATCACTTTTATTGGCCTCATTGAAAAATTGGTGATAAACATGTTTGCACTTGTGGTAAAGACCGAACGTTCAAAATGGCTAAATCTAAGTTTTTACCTCAAGTTTTGTACACACATTTGCACGTTCCCGGTAAACCTTGGATTAATCATTCTATGGAGTTTGTGTTGGGTTTACTTAGACTAAAGAAAAGAAATGATGCTAATTTTGTGGATGTTGGTAGGGGTATTAAACTTTCACATTTTACTACATGTCATGAAACCCGCATTGCTATCAACATGATGAATCTTTTCTTTGGGGGAGCGGTGCATTTGCATAAAAATGGTGCTCAATTTGTGGTTGTCAAATTTGCTTACAAAAAAAGTGTTTATCCTAGTAGCGAATTTTCTCCACTTAATGTTGTTTTTGGCCCTAGCCTACTAACTCTTTTGAGATTGATGCACTTGTTTATTTATGGAGATGCTAGTTTAGGTGGGCATGAAAAGGCAAATTTGGTTGAGCCCCTAATAGAGCAGGGTGAGCGTCAATTTAGGGCGCTTATTGAAAGATGTACTTTCAATCCGAACCAAGATCGAATGCGCTTTGTATTTGACCCGGGTGGTTGGATGTTGTTCATTTGGAGGAAGGAACGGGTTCCCGATTTAATAAAATCCAAATTGCTGCTCTGCGGTGTTGGCACATCTCAAGCTTTTGGCAACGCCTACAAATTGATTTTGCACGGTGAGTATGAAATTTCAGTTACATTTATTATGTCTGAATTTTCTATTTTTATTGTAGGTGCCGATTCGTGATCGAATCTCTTTCGAGATGGAGGAGATGATGAGAATCGCGAAGGTCCAACTTCAACGCATGAACCTGTGATCCATAATGTTGCAAGATCAAAGTTCAAGGAGTTTCACGGCAGTACATTCAAGCAAGATTCGAGGTCGAATCCTTTTCAAGAGGGAGGGGATGATGAGAATCGGGAAAGTCAAACCTCGATGTACGTGCCCGTGGGACCCATGACGAGATCCGAAGTTGAAGAGGTTCAAGATTCGAGGCTAAACAATGTGAATAAATCAAGAAAAGCAAGTCGAGAATCAAGTTGGAGCCAAAAAGAAGAAGAAATTGGAATCAGCCAATTTCGGTCGACCGAAAATCATTCCGGTCGACCGAAACTCTGCAGAGGAATTTTGATCCAGCCTCAGTCACTTTCGGATGAGTGGCGGTCGACCGAAAGTCCAGTTTCGGTCGACCGAAACACTTCATTTTTCAAAAAAACGGGGTTTTCTTGCAATTTCCACAAAAAATGGGGTTTTTCTTGTAAATACCGAAATTGCACATTTTTCCCATTTTGTACCTTTTATACACATTTCTTGTTCATTTGTAAGATAACTTGGTTGTTCATTGAAGCTTGGTCTTAAGAGAGACTCCTTGAGGTAAGGTTAACTTTCTTCAACTAAATCTAGGGTATTATTATTCTTGTATTTGTTGTTGATTTCCGCCACCTTGGAATTTGTTTATTTCTTTCCATTGGGTTAGGGTTTGTTAATCCTTGAATTTTGGGTTAGAATTAAACTTGGGTTAAGGTGTTTATCCATTTATTTACCACTTTAGCTTTCTTGGGTTGGTATTAAAACTGTTGTGGGAATTTTCGGTCAACGCACCGAAGGGGTTCGCATCACTCGCCCCCACTAATTGATTTAGACTATAATTGCACGTGATTATGTGAGTTTGTGTGATTTTATATGTTTAATTGCATGAGAAAAGAAAAGAATATCTCATATGAGATAAATTTAAGAATTTATGTTATGCACGCCATAACTTATCTGCTAGCATAAGACAAGAAAAGAATGTGTTCATTTGTACTCATTTTATTATGCTTATGGATAAGAAAAGAACGTCACCACATTATTTGCATAATTACTTGTCCAATTATCTTATAGATTAATTATTGGAGTTGAGTCTACTGAGTATTTCATTTTGAAATACTCACCCCGTTGTTTTAACAATTTTTGCAGATTTCGGTGACAGTGACGAGTGATGGGCAATGTCGACAAATATAAATTTGATATTATTTTTGAAAGTCGTGAATTTCGAAACAATCATTTCGTTTTATCAAGAATTCTCGTTTTTATTAAGTTTGTACGAATTATTTTATTTAATCTGAATTATTGTTAAACTTTTATTCAATAAATGTGATATTTAATATTTAGTCATTTTCCGCAATAAAGTTTATTCAAACATTTAGAAAAGTGACGTTCTCGCGTTTCTTAGAACTCGGGACGTTACAAATATAGTAATAAACCACTTGACCACTGATAAACAAGACGAGAGATGTATATTTGCATTTTTGAGGGAGGGACTTTCAATGATCGCATCGACTGGTGGCCGTCATTCATTTTCATTTATCAAAGATGACACTCAATATTCGGATGGCATCGAAAATCTTGATACCGGAGAAGACTTTCAAGGATGGATCTTGGAAATTTAATTCCACAAAACTTCAAGGTTGCAACTCTGATATGGACTATGATGTTTGGGAGAAAAATATGTAAATCAAATACTTTTAACATAGCGAATAGAAAATCATTCCCGTATTATAAAATTAGAAGTAGAAGAATTATTTGTAAAGGGATGAAAGATTACAGTTGCTTCCAATGTCCCCCCTCTCTCTAAAAAATGATTGTCCCCCTCTCTTAAAAGAGGGTAGAGACAAGTTACTATTTAAAATGTGTCCCCCAAGTATTCACACGTAACCGGTTTAAGAAAAGAAGATATTTTTTTTGGGACTTATCTTCTCGCACATGTACAGCGAACTTATCCTCTTCTGTCTTCTGAGTTCTGAGATATCTTCTTTGTGATTTATATATGATTTTTACACAGGTTTTTTTTTTCTCTCCCCGACTAAATTGAAGTCCCAAATTCCCTCTCAGCCTCTATCTGTCGCAACCTAACTTTCCCTGCAGTTGAACACCCATATCTTCAAACCTTCCAATAACGCCAACTGAAGCATCCTTCTCGATAAGTGCATCTGAGTAAGCTCCATCTTCCCGAAATTGAAAATACCAACAACCGAACGGCGTCGCCGAGGTCGTTCCAGCCCCAAGGCATTTGTTCGCTAGAGGTTCGTTCTTCGAAAATGTTTTATTTTTTCAATTTTGTTGTATAATGAAACGAAAGAGGAAAGTTTTCTAGCTTTCCTTAAGATTCTGTTGTTTTCAGCATCAAGTTGAGATAAATTTATGAACAATAACATCTCTTCGAAGCTTCCAATAACGCCAACTGAAGCTCCATCTTTCCGAAAGTGAAAATCCCAACTACCGAACGCCGTCGCCGAGGTCATTCCAGTGCTTTGACAGGTTAACTTCTTCCCTTTTCCATCTTGTGAGGCTTAAATTTTCACCTAATTTCAATTTCTCCTCACATTCTTGATCGATTCTAGACAAAGTAATCAGCAAATCAGATTTCCCAACTAGAAATAATAGCATTTACTTAATTATTTTGTTTGTTCAATGTTTTTATCATTAGAGTAAATTTCTGGAAAAAAATATTTTACTACAATTTTGACCCCAGCTTCAGTTCAATCAACCTTGATATAGAGAATGTCGCAAAAATTTAATGGTGATAGATTTACATTATTTACTATTTTTATTGTCCTACTCTAATAATTTTTTAAACTGCAATTATGCCGAATATTTTCATGTTTTAATATGACATAACTTTGAATTGGCATACCCATGTTAAATGATATGCTGAAACAAGTAGATTTATTTGTTTTTATAGGTTACCGAAAAAAACTTTTTTGTTTCCCTATGAATATTTTGTGTACATGTCGACATTGTAACTTTCACATGGAAATGGAAATGAATTTATTAGTTTGATAATAAGGTATTTGATCATATTTTTGATTCCTTGATTACTTGTGTATTATATTCACAATATAGACGAATTACCAGGCATAAATTATTTTATAGATTCGTACAAAGTAAAAAAAAAAAAATTAAAAAAATAATGAGGAAACCCAGTACAATTTTTTAAATAATAAAAAAATGCTTTTTTGAAATCCTTACAACATTATAAACTATAAAATAATAACTAAAAATCTTATTACTTGATATGACTGTCATTTATTTTAGATACTTTTATGAGTTCATTTTGTAAGAAATTGTATTATTTCATTTGTCAGTACAAGAACTGAATTTTTTATGTTGGATCATTATTATTTCTTCTAATAGCTGGTTATTTCTTCAATTAGTTTATACTTCATTCATTTAACCCTCTAAAAGTGATATAGAAAAATTGTATCTAAAGTCCGTCATTATTGAACTGTATAACCTCCGTTTATCGTTACAGAATATTATTTCGTTTATTTGTTTCTCATACAGGTTCAAAGCAGGTAAATCAACTGTTATTTCCTAAACGAACAGTCTATACGCTATATCTGCTCTAAAAACATCTGTATGTCGTATACTGGCGTTGAAGGTATTATTTTGCAATATGAAAATTTCATCTTGTTTTGATTAATATTATGATTTTTATGTTTATTTACGTTTTTGTCTTTCAACTCACATTTTGATTCGCATTTTATAAATTTTGGATATATTAGAACTCAAAATCTTATCTTACATTTTTATTTTTCTTTTACAACATTAAATATTTATCTCATTATTCCAAAGCTGGAAATTCTTCATCCGTTAAAGAAACTGAACATCAATTTGCTTCCCAAAATGAAGAACAACATCTCCAAGTCGATGCAACATATAGACAACAACTTAAACAGTTCAGTACCAAAAAGAAACAAAAATCTCGATCGAGATCCAAAATAACTAATTCAGATCCTGTTACAAAACGTCAGCGCAATATCATCTCTTCAGGTAGAAGCAATACATTTCTTTAATTTTTTTTCCCTCAATAGCTTTCATGACCCCCTCATAGAATTGATTTATGTTTCCAACTTTAATTTTTTTAATCGAATTTTACTATTTTTGTAGGCAATGATAACGTCCCTGTTATTACTTCTGATATCAACCCTATTTTTACCTGCTTAACAAGTGTTGACATTGTGAAAGCCAGTATCCGTTCACATAATGAAAAAGAAGGTAAACATAAAAACGGACTAATAATACCAACATGTCCTTATAAATTACCTCCCTCTTCTCTTTGCGTCTACTGTAACGCAAAAAAATTTCATAGAGAAAGTAGAGGTTTTTGTTGTTCTTCTGGGAACATAAAATTGCATGCACACTCTACACCTAATAGTTTATTCGAACTCTTCACGTCTGCTTCTATCGAATCGTTTAATTTTCGGATTGTTGTTAGAACATATAACAATCATTTTGCTTTCACATCTTTTGGTGTGAAATATGATAAAGATCTGTGTAAATCAAATAAGGGAATTGATAAGTACGTTTTGCGTACTTATCTTGGCTTTAAATTTAGACAATTGTAAGTGTTTTAGAATAAGATATTGCTAATTATATATTTATTTTGTTTGTTTTAGGAAAAATCAAATTTTGAATGCATTTGGATGCGAAACGGAAAAAATGGACTAAAGCCGTACAAAAAAAGGGACAAAGTGGGACTCAAGTGAAACTTCCCGAAATTGAGGAACTCGAATTGACATAAATGAAGACATGAATTGCACAATTAAAAACTCAAGGACTAATTTGAGTTATTTGAGGAATTGAGTCTTTAAACATAACCCTAATTGGGCTTTTGTCTCTTGTTTTATACAGATAATATATACATAGAGCCTCTGGGGGGAAAAAAAAAAGGAGCCGCAGGTTAGCCGAGTGTGGGGGAGAAAAGAAGGAGGAGCCGCACACAAAAAATTGGGGAGCCGCTGGTCATTCTTTATCCTTGAAGGCTGAGAATATATACATACACACAGATATACACGGAAGGGGGGTGCTCGGCAGCTATTGGGAGTTTTTCTTGGAGTCCAAAAGTGGTGATATATACCTTTGATATACATATACATACACAGCTGGTCATTTTAATCAGGGGAAGTGGACAACTCGGCAGAAACATATACATATATACATTGGTATATTGGTGGTTGGTGGAGTATATAGTGGATTAAAAAAGGAGTTGCTGGTTGGAGTTTTAGAGGCAGATTATATACAAAAGGAGGTGTTGGTAGGTGGATTTAGAGGAAAAACACGAGTGCACAGCTTGGAATTAAGAAAAAGAGGGAGTCTCGCATGGGATAATTCTTGGAGAAGACAGTCGGCTAAAGTGAAAAACGGAGGAAAATTCCAGTTTATTTCGCGACATCAACCGGGTGATAATTTTCCAATTCTTTGTGTCTGATTTACATATTAAGATGTTAGGCTAATTTAATTTATGTATTGGATGAAGATGAAATTTGTTATTTATTTATTTCAAATCAAAAACTAGTAGTTTAATAATTTCTTGTGTTGTCTTGATTGATCTTGCATGCTTTATTGTTATTGTTTGATTGATTGGCCACCAATTAATTATATCGTTACTTGTTGTAGTCTTGGAAAAGTCACAATAGGTTTGAACATTGCATGATCAACATATGAACACTAGATGTTAGGAATAACACTATGACATGTGCAATCTAATTGATAATTGTGTGATTTAATGCGTTCTAAACATTCGTATTCGGACTAGGTATAGATTCGTTTCATGTTTGGGATATATTTAATTTGTCTTGGAAAAGAAAATTAATTGCATGTGAATTATCGATTGTCAAGCAACACATGAATGATTTAAACTTCGAATTGTTGAATTGAGATAGGTGATAACAAGTGGATTCGGATTCCAATACATGCTCTCATTCATATTTTACTCCCAAACATTTGTTTTTATTTAAGTTTTATTTATTGCAGATTTTTAGAATAGATAGACAAACAAAATCATCCTTTTATTTTAATTGTTTTCATTAATTGAGTCGACGATAAACTAGTAATTAGGACTAAACATTATTCCTCGTGGGAACGATACTCTCAACTCATCACAATTATTACTTGTCAACGATCCCGTACACTTGCGGGATTTGAACCGAACAGGAATTTATACATTCAGAGTACAGGGACAAGTACATCATTATGTCAACCAACTATTACCTAAACTTGATGACAACCCATCGTACTTACAATTATATTTTTATGACACAGAGCACGAATTGGGTAATCGTCTTCAAAGCTCAGAAAAATTTGTTGAATCAGTCGTGTTACAGATTATCGAAATTTTGAAACAAAATCCTTATTCAAACTTCTTTCAATCCTTAAACGATAAAACTAATTTGCACAACCAAAGACTTCAGATTAGATGCCATCCAAGTCTTGACCAACGTGTTTATAATTTACCTTCTGTTTCTCAAGTTGCTGGAATTTGGGTAGAAGACGACCCTTCAGCAGATGTTAGGCCACGTGATATTTCTATTTATGGACATTCTGGTGAATGTCACAAAGTCCAATATTATTATGGTTGTTATGATCCGTTACAATATCCATTATTATTTCCTCATGGTGAGCCTGGTTGGCATGAAGGTATTCATCGTACTGAACAATTTGTTAGTGAACCTAATGATGACGATAGTCAATATCTGTTAGATCCAAACAGTATGGAATGTGCTGAACAGCTCATTCAAAAAGAATGTGAAGGTAAATTTTATCATATAAATAAATTTTGAAATTATGCAATAATTATTTAAATTACACTAATTCAATTTATTTATATTCACGTATATTGACATTATTTTTTTTACAACATTGAAGTATGGTAAGAAACGTTTCCAAGTCTCATGTAGAGAATACTACTGTTATAGGCTACAAATTCGAGAAGAAGGTAATTCTATACTGCTTCATTCTGGTCGACTTTTACAACAATATTTCGTAGATATGTATATTAAAATTGAGACTTCTAGACTTGATTATTTTCGTCATAACCAAACACAAATACGTGCTGAACTTTATCAAGGAATAGTTGACAGCATTGAAAATGGAGAAAATAGAGGACACATGATTGGAAAAAAATTGATCTTACCTCAATCATTTACCTGTGGACCCAGAGACATGCAAAAAAGATATAGAGATGGGATGGCTCTTGTTCAACGATTTGGAAAACCGGATATATTTTTAACAATGCCATGCAACCCCAATTGGCCAGAAATTAAGCAAGAACTAAAATATTCTGATATTTCACAAAATCGTCCTGATCTAATCGCTCGCATTTTTAAATCAAAACTTGATGAACTAAAAAATGATCTTCTTCATGAACACATTTTAGGACAAGTTGCTGCTTATATCTACGTTATTGAATTTCAAAAAAGAGGCTTACCTCATGCACATTTCTTACTTATTTTAAAACCATCTCTCAAAATATTCACACCCGCACAGATTGACAACATTGTTTCTTGTGAATTACCTGACGCAAACTTATTTCCTTACTTGCACTCTACTATTGTTAAGCATATGATGCATGGACCTTGTGGAAATTTAAATACAAAAAATGTATGCATGGATGCGAACAAAAATTGTAAAAACAAATATCCACGAGATTATTCTACCTTTACATGTTTAGGTGAGAACTCATATCCTATTTATAGACGTCTAAACAATGGCGATTCTGTTAAAGTAAGAGGTCACTATCTAGATAATCGATGGGTAGTTCCTCATAATCGTTACTTGACTGCAAAATTTGATTGTCACATTAATGTAGAAATTTGTTCATCTGTTAAAGCTGTTAAGTATCTATACAAGTATGTTTATAAAGGCCATGATCGTGTTAGTTTTTCGATGGGTGAAAACCAAGATACTGCTGACATTGATGAGATTTCTAATTTCCAAAATGGAAGATGGATTTCTCCTCCAGAAGCAGCATGGAGAATATTTTCATTCCCTTTATCTGAAATGCATCCAACTGTTATTCCTTTACAATTACATCTTCAGGATTGCCAATTGATAACATATAAAAATAAAGATATTCTATCGAACATAATAAATACAAACAATGCAAGAAAAACTATGTTAACAGAATTTTTTTCTTTGAATTTATTAAATGACTTTGCACGCACTATATTATATAGAGATCTACCGTCCCATTTTGTATGGAATTCAAGTACAAAAATTTGGAAATTAAGAAAAAGACAAATGGTTATTGGAAGAATCGTAGGTGCAAGCCCAACTGAGGGTGAACGGTACTTCTTAAGAGTCCTCTTGAATCACATCAAAGGTCCAACTTCATTCGATCATTTGAAAACTATTAATGGTCTTACTGTTACTACATATCGAGAATCAGCTTTATTGCATGGCCTTTTAATTGGTGATAATCATTGTGATGAATGCATGTCTGATGCTATCATCTATCAAATGCCTGATTCTCTTAGAAAATTGTTCTCAACTTTGTTAACACTTTGCAACCCTACAAACCCCAAAAAATTATGGGACAAATTTAAAACTAATATGTTTGAAGATTATATATATGACGGTCTATCAATAGAAATTGCTGGAAAAAAAACTTTGCATCAAATTAGTTGTATACTCGAGGCATCAGGTAAAAATTTAAATGATTATGCAATTGTTACACATGTTGTTAACATAGATGATAATGAAAGATTTAACATGATGCTTGCTGAAGAAACAATTCTTTCAGACATCAAATCTGGGCTCATATGTGAAACGAAGCTAAACGACGAACAAAGGTACGCGTATGATTTAATAATGACAACAGTCACAAATCGTTCTGGTGCTGTCTACTTCATCGATGGTCCTGGAGGAACAGGTAAAACTTTTTTATATAAAGCTCTTTTATCTTCTGTTAGATCTAAAAATCATATTGCACTAGCAACTGCATCTTCTGGAGTTGCTGCAGCTTTGTTGCCAAACGGACGTACAGCTCATTCCACTTTTAAAATTCCTTTAGACACATTTGGCACCATAAATTGTTCCGTTACTAAACAATCTGCATTAGGAAGAATTTTAAAAATATGTGAACTTATTATTTGGGATGAAGCCCCAATGGTAAATCGTTGTGCTATCGAAGCATTAGATAGATTATTACAAGATATTATGGATTCAACACTTCCCTTTGGAGGAAAAGTTATAGTTTTCGGAGGAGATTTTCGACAGGTTTTGCCGGTAGTTCAGCGAGGAAAACGAGATGACATAATTAAAGCTTGCTTAGTTTGTTCACCCTTATGGCCCTTGTTTATAAAAATATCACTTGTCACAAATATGAGATCTTTTGTAGATCCAATGTTTTGTGAATATTTATTACGAATTGGCAACGGAAATGAGGAAAAACATTGCTGTGATTCAATACGTCTTCCAACAAATATTACTATTCCGTTCCATGATGAAATTATGTCGTTAAAAAGTCTTATCAACGTCGTTTTCCCGAACATGAATTCATATGTAGATAATTTACATAATTCAACGAATAGAGTTATTTTAACTCCGAAAAATGAATGTGTTGATCAAATAAATAATCTGTTATTGAATGAAATAAACGGTGAAATGCATACATATTATAGCTTCGATGAGTCAATTGATAAACATGAGCAGACATTCGAAGAAGATCTGTTAAATACTTTATCACCAAATGGTATTCCACCGCATGAATTAAATCTAAAGCTAAACTGTCCTATAATGTTACTCCGAAATATCAATCCATCTGAAGGTCTCTGCAATGGAACAAGACTTGTATGCAAAAAATTTGATCGAAATCTGATTACCGCTGAGATAACATCTGGGGAATACATTGGGAAATCAACTTTTTTGCCAAGGATCCCATTCATTCCATTACAAAACGATAAAACTTCTGTTCAATTTAAAAGAACTCAATTTCCTATTCGTCCGTGCTTTGCAATGACAATTAACAAAGCACAAGGACAAACTTTAGATTTTGTTGGCTTATATCTACCTCAATCAGTATTCTCACATGGGCAACTTTATGTCGCACTATCGAGAGCAAAAACATCTAAAGATGTAAGAGTATTATTAAAACCTTCACATCTCGATTCTAGCCATAATCTATGCACAAAGAATGTAGTCTATGAAGAAATACTTTGGTTCATCGAACATTGATATTTAAGGTATTGAGTTCTCTTTTTATCAAGTTTTTTTCTTCTTTTTATCTTCATTATACCTAAATTATAACTTATAGAAACACAATTAAACAAACAAGACAAATAAAATAAACCACTGTTATGTTTCTTCATTTCCTATTCTATATCAAGATTCTATGCTATGTTTCTTTTACTTGTTTTAGCTAAAAAACAACTCTATTTGTCTTAAAAAAAACTATCTAAATACTAAGCTTGATTATTACATATTATAAAACAATCAACACATAACAGAAAAAATATTGCTTCTGTTTTCCTTCTTCACATTTATGCCAAACTAGATACCAACTCATGATCCTCATGGATGAAAGAGTAAGTTTTAATGTACATTGTCATTTGCTAAAGAATTTATTATCGTTTGTGGTTGTCATATCACTCTGCACTCTCCATTACAACATATGTTATTATTACGTATGCATATTTATAAATGAACTTAGACCAAATCTATTGTGTTTAGAGTTAATTTCATCCAGGTCAATTATTCTGTAGAAAATGTGATCAGATTCACATCATAAACGATTTCAATTTCATATTATAATATAGCCCCCCCCCCCCAAATAATTTAATCCATATAATGTTGATCAATACATAGTTGAACACATTATTAGTAAAGAAGAGACTTAAAGCTCCTTCATTTCATTAACATAAAAGTTCAACCTTTTTATTTTTAATTTTTTTTAATTTTTTTTGAATTTATGATTTACGTATGTATGCTCAAGCAAGAAACTTTGTTCTTTTGGCTTAATAAGAGATGCACCCTACATTGGACAAACAAAAATTGTTTTTTACTTTTAATATTTTAATAATGAGGTTGACCATGTAAAGCTTTTCCTCAAAAAAAGGTAGTATTAGCATGTTATATATTTTGTATATTAATGTGAACATTTTCTTATTTAATTGATAGGACTGCCTGAGCAAAATTGCTACATATCATTCCTTATTGACACGGTTTACAATGCATACACATTTAAAATACTTCGGAGTATCTCAACATGCTGACTTAGGTTACCATTTACACAGTTTAGAATACATACGCGTTTTTATTTTCTTCTCAAATCCCCCCATCTGTAAAAATAAATAGAAGAATAATCATGTGAATACATCCCAATATTAATTTGCATAGCGATACTAGAACTATATTTAAGATGAGCTTACGGTCTTCAAAAAAATTTATATATTTGTTTTTTCCTTTCAAAATGATGATAGTTGTGCATTTTATTGATTCATTTAATCTTTCTATTTATTTTATTTCTACTGTACAAGCTTTACAAGGTTGAAATTTAGATAGCTGGCCAACATGCGTAATTAGGTAATAACGAATTCTAATTTTAATTCATTTATATTTGTTTCTCTAGATATTCGAGTATACAGTATGGTGTGAATCAACATGCAAATTGATCATGGTTTTGCAGGTAAAAGGGGAGGCTATGATTACAACGTGAATGAAACTGTCAGTGTTATAACTGCAAAAACTTTAGAGACTGGTCATATGACATGAGGACTCATGACAGGAATAATGGGTTTGGCTTCGCTGAAGGTTGAAGAATACACTAAAGAAAGCTCTAACTGGATAAGGACTTTGGACATGAGTCCAAATGATGAAATTCTTCAGCTGCTGTACAGCAATCATCTGGTTCACATATTGTTCCTTTTTGTATTTGCAATGAATAATTTCTGATTGTGGTATTGAATATTTTAGTTTCTAGACATTGAATTACTACTAGGAGTAGGACCTACTGTGGTCAAAGTATTTATTGACACGGGATGCAAAATGGTATGGGAGGGTAGGTTTTGATCGTTTATAATCACAATGCCTTTCTTTACATCTAACTTGATCTAAGTGTTTTTTTACATGAATTTTGAGTTAACCATATTTCGCACTCATCAAGTTAGTGCTAAGAAATCGTTTTACTATTCTCTTAGAAAACTTGACTGCAATAGTTTTTAATCGCTCATATTCAGGTTTATTCTTTTCGTTGTACTTGTGAAATAAGAATATTTGACAAATCTGAGTCTTTGTTTTTATTTATTTAGATAGCTTCTAAGAGGATCTTGAAGGAACTGAAGGATCTATAGAAAGATCAACATACATCTTGGACACTCGTAATATTTTTCAACCGCTTTTGTGAATTTTGTTTTGGTTTCATTATATTTTTTAGAAGCATGGTATATTGAGTTGTAATTTTAATGATGATTGGCCATAGGGACAAAATCATGATTTTGGCAATGAGGAAAACAAGTGTGCCTGTTGTTAGAATTAACTCAACTGTTGAGGCAAATGAGTTCCTGAAGAAGCATTTTTTGTTTGCAGTTGGGATTTTTTTACAGATTTGAGGTATGTTGGTAAATTCGAATACTACATTTATCTGGTTTGAAATGATTGAGCATCATTATTGTTTTGACATGTTGATTTATTTGTTTCTTCTTAGGACTTTATGATTTTTTTTTTCTCTTTGGATTTTCTGTATGACTTTTTGCTTGCTTGTCTAATTTTATAGAAAAAAAAATTATTCTGTTTCACAATTATTTTTGAATAAATTGAGTATTAATATATGAGAAAAACTAAGAAAGCTGTGATAAAGTAATAATACATCCTTTTATCCTTGCCGTTACATTGGGGATATTTATACACAACAAGTTGAATTTATTTTAAAATTGGAAAGGCATTTTTTTGTACAAGATGTTGGGTTACTATGATTTGTTTTTGATTGTCAATATGATAAGATATCAGGCTAGCTGTGTTTCAGTCCAAAAGTTTTTGCTACCTCAGATTTAGTTGTGCGCTGATGATAAACTAAGGCTTTCAAGTAATATAAAGTTGTTTTTCTGTCTCCAGTTAATGGAGTTTTGAAGCCAAAGCTATCTTATGAGACTGAAATGCAGAAAGATAAATTGCAGACGGGGATTGAAAACTCTCTCCTCGAGTTGGTGAGAGATTTGAATTTTACTTTACAGCTTTAACCATGGAGAATTGAGGCCAAAGTTCAGACGACTTATTCTTTTATCTTCAGCGGAATGATAAAAGCATGCTAAAATTGTTTTCTTCAACATATGATTGATTGTGCTTTATTACTTACTAATGAAGTTGTGTATCTTATTTTTGGTAAAAGGATAAAGAGAAAATAAAGTGGTTTTGATTATATCTCATAACTTGAATTTTCATTTAAGTTAAACAGCTAATATTTTATACTATAATTTCTGCGATAATGATAGTTACAGTATTCACTACGAAGTTTACATTTGGATTGTAAGATTTCATTTTTCATTGATGAATCTAAAATCAAGTATAATTCTTATTAGATTCAAGAATATTTTCCTAAGAGAATCTAATTATTAACTTTTCCACTGAGAGGCAGCTGGTCAAGAATGTTGAGGATGTTAGACTGGATGCAAACAAGGAAGGTTCAAGATCTCCTAAGGCTGTGGAAAGTTCCAAGTTTGTCCCTATTAAGCATGAGTTTAGCCTTAGCAAGGAGGAATCAAGACAAGTTGAGGATGTGGAAATGGCTACATCAAGACAAATTGAGCATATGGAAGTGACAAAATCAGCACAAGTTGACGATGTGGAAATGACAAAATGAAGAAACTTTGAGGATTTAAAAGTAAAAAAGATTATCAGAAGATGTCCAGGAGTTGAAAACAAAGATAAGTGCCTTGGATTCAAGCTTAGCTAATTAAGGTTAGTCTTTTCATCACCTGTGCTAAAATTTGGAATTGTGGAGGCACTTACAGATTTAGTGAATTCACATCGTGCATGTGATAGCAATGATTGGATAGAATTAAAGAAGAAAATGAAGCTGACATCTTGTTCATTATAATGTCTACCAAAATATGCACTTACCTTTGCAATATGATTCCTTTTGACCTCTCGGTTACTATGCTTCAAACATTTATGGTTCTGTACAATTCAAAATATATGCTTACTTTCTGCCAGTTTAAAATATTTGCTTATGTTACCTCCCATGAATTATTTTATTGGTTTTAATCTAGGAAATTTTGTTGTGACCAAGAAACCTCCCCATCATTCAATTGATTTTGGGCTCACAAAGATGATATCAAGTTCAATGAAACAGGCTCTGGAAAAATCAAGCAGAGGCTATATATCATAAGAAAATCTACAATTCAATGATTTCAATGAAAAGTTTTATTATTCCCCATTATCTGAAACGTTAATTTCCATGGCCCAGTAAAATACTTTCCATGTTTTTCTTTTTGCTAGATACATATTATTTCTTTCTATTTTGGTATTCATGTTTAAACATCTTTACACAAGTTCACTTTTTATTCTCAAAGTTAATGGTATAATTATCTCTGTTTTGGCTCAAAAAACTTAAAGAGGCTGCTTCTTGCAGGGCGATTACGTGGCACTTCTTTCTTCCCACGCAGAAATGGGATTACATTTGCACTTGGACATGCCAGAGCAACCAATGGAGATGGCAAATATATTATTTCGTTCTTCAACTCCACCAGGTGAAGCTCTTGTAAGCAGATACATCTTGTTCTTCAGTGTTCTTCTCTTTCCATATTATACTGACTTTAGTCTTTGGTCTAGGAATGTGTGAAATCTGTGGTTGAGCAAATGAATAAAAACCTGAAGTTCTTGCAGGAAAAGATGAAGCTTGATGAAAAAAAAGCAAAACGTTTTAATCCTGCAAGTTCATGTCATTTCCTATATTCCAATGTTATCAGATAGGGAAAAAAAACATTTTTGAAATTAACGTGGACCCAATGTGCAATCATTTTTGTTTATCAAAAAATTATTTACTTATTTCAAATGGTCTATTTGCAGTTAATTGGTCTTTTGGAGTTATTGTTATCGCATAATTTGATTCTTAGAAGCTCATTGCCACGTGATAAAATGGAAGTCGACTCAAAATTTTTGGCCTTTTCCAGAGAGATCGTTAGCACCCCGTTGGTTATGAATGATCCTAAAGCTTGAAATCCCTAAAGGTTTGTTATAATGGACTATATTATTTTTTTCCTACCCAAATAGTCCATAAATATTCTCTACTTGGAATTCAATATAAATACGAATAAATGGACACTAACCATGACTTTTCGGTCTTCTTTTTTTCTTTTTTACCTTCTCTTTCAGGTTATTCATCATCTTAATTTCTCCGACATTTGTGCTGGTTCACAGTTGAAATGTTAAGATGCAAACTTGAAAGCATCGAGAAACCATAACCTTGGTGAAATGTTCGACTAATAAATAATAATGTGAATATAATGTTAACATGATTTTGTGGTATTTCGGGTGGATATCATTTGAATAAAACCCATGCAGGTTGACCATAAGATAGGGGGTTTGACGATTTGATTATATGTCAAAGGAAAAAATATGTACCAAAAAATATTTTATTTGCCTGTGAGACTCACAAGCAATATCATTTATTCTTGTTTACTCGAGTGTTGGAAGTGTCTTAGGGTAAATATCATAGGCCACAATATCCTTGTCCCTAATCATGCATTTCTAATCAAGAATTCTATTTCTCTTTTTCACTTTATTTGTTTGACTTTGTGTTCCTTAGCAATATATGGGACTTGGTACATTAAAGTCCAATCAAAACTTTACTAGACACAATATTTTCAAACATTAAATTCTAAATTTTATTATTCTAGGGACAAATTGCAGCTGAATTGGAGCAGCTCTGGCATCCAATTAATGGTGAATTTCATATCATTTCATTAATATAGTTCAGAACTATGTGCATTTCGACACAATTTTTGCCCAGGAACTTAATGCATACCAACTTCACCACCTTAGTGTCATGACTTATTCACGACTTATTCCATATTCTTTATCTGATGGAGATTCACATGCACACATCCACTTCAGGGTCTATTTTAAAGCTACAAATTACATTTTTCTTGAGAATTAGATGAAATATTTTACCATTTCTTGATATGGGCTTGTTTTTTGAAATTTACATGTTTTTTTTCGCCTTTTCAAACAGATACAGATATTTGGTTCCTAGATGAAATCTTGAGAAATTGAGCAAACCCACTTCAGATTTTGGATTCTTTCAAGTAAGTTTTTCAGGTTGTAATTATCATATTATATTATGAATTTAAGTTATTTTGATGTGATATTTCTTGATCTTAACAATCAAATTTTAAGATCTTCATTTGTAAGAAAAATTATAATTAAGAATTGGCTTGTAATGTCTAGATCTGTTTGATGTTATATAGTTGTGGCTTTCTTGTTTGTAACATAATAAATAATGCACATTGGCCATTGCTTTGAATGATGCATGAAGTTTGTTAAAATGGACAAGAGAGTGCCATCAAAAGCATAGTGGAGGTTGTTAAAGCTGCCTAGGAGCATAGGTGGTATACTAGGCTTGAGATTAGACACACACTAAGTAATATATTAGATTCAGATATGGAAACTATGACATTTATTTAATTATTTCATCTTTGAGTGAATAATGTCACTAATTAGTAATTAGTTCCAGTTGAAGCATTAAATCTAATTGATATTTCAAGCAGCAATATCCTATGGTTATGCATAGCCATTTTAACAAAATTCAATAACTTTGTTGTGATTTGTGTATAAGATAGAACCACGATTATTTATTTAGTATTCCAAATATCGGATTCATATGAAATAACTTCTTACATCTACAACGTCAAGTATATATCCATCAACCATATTAATTCAAATATTTTTCCAAAATGTTTACGGAAAAAAAAGTGGAATCTTTAAATTAACGAAAAAAGAATCAGCCGGACTTTTGGGAAGTTTAAAGGCTAGGTTATTAATGTGCTCGAATAAACTGAATGTAGAACCTTTATTTAGTAATACTCTTGGTAGCTTTCTCTATTCACAGTCTGGTATCTCTCTTCTGTTACAGTTGTTTGTGTTGATATTTTCTTCACAGTTTTTTAAGATATAATATAAAACATAAACAATATCTTTGTATCAACCCCCAAACTTATAAGTATACAATTTGCTTTTTTTTTTTTTTTTTGTCCCTCCAGGTAGCTTTTACTTTTCGAAAGTTTTTTTCCGCACTCTCTTCCTTATGCATGCTCTGAATCTTCTTAGTAGATTGCGTGACTTGCAAGGTGCTATTGAATGATTTGAAGCCTCATACTCTTTAAGATTTTCTTGCATCCATTTCTTAGAGGACTAATTTCAACTTTGCTTTCTGCATGTTATTTGAAGTGGTGAAAATATTCATGTAGATGACCCTAATTTTTTTGAGCAAGTTTTTCGGATGCTTCTGCTGTTGTCTTGCATCTTATTTAGAAAATCCACATCATCTGCTGGGGAATCAGGAAGGATGCTTAAATATTTAAAATTTTAAAACATTAGTTTCATTTATCATATTCACCACTTGCTTGATGCAATGTACATTATCGATGTCTAAAAGTGTGGTTGTTTATGCTCAGAAATTATATTGTCTGTTTGAGGGATTTTTTTTAATTTTCTTTAAAATGTGCTGTTCTTGCACATTCTCCAAATTTTTGGTATTACAACTTCAGGTATTTATCTCGAATCAGCATCCAATATCATACTAAATAGCAGAGGTGTATGAATGGAACACGAAAAATTGGTGATGTACTAAATAGCCGGACTATGGATGATTTTAAGTTCCATCAACGATTTTGAGGTAGAGAATTTAGTTATGTGGGGCCCACATTTCCTGAGAATTTGTCCAATAATGCAGAGGTGGAAGAGTTCTGCAGCTGCACAGTGAGCACCATATGGCACTATCATGGCGGCTGCCTCGTCGGGAAGGTTGTTGATCGCAAGCTCAAAGTTGTTGGAATTGATTCTTTGAGAGTGGTGGATGGTTCTACTTTTACACTGTCACCAGGGACCAATCCCCAGGCCACTCTTTTGATGCTTGGAAGGTAAGAATCCTGCATACTTTATGTTCCTGTTCTGTTGTAGCAAGAAGGATTTTAAGATTCTTGAAAACTTATGGTTTCTCGTTATAGGTACTTTGGTTTGAAGCTGCTAAAAGAGCGAACGAGATAAGTATGACTTTGCACTCATTCATTTAGTATGTCATTTTAATTCAGTGTACTTTGTTGTATGTTCTCTGCGGTACTGAGATTAGGCAGAAGAGACTGTACTGGTTGAATCCGATTCATAATATTGTTGTAATAAATTTCAATTGCAGCTTAAATGTTCTTATTTACTACAAATTCCTGATAGCAAAACACGACTTGCTTAGAAGGTCTGCTGATATATCATTTCAGTTGATCTAACTTTTAAGATATATATACAAGATGAATAAAATGCACCCTTCGATATGTAGAATGTAGGAAAGATGAATTCAGTCTTAACATCATATGATTTGGTACATGACCTAAAAAAATCATTGGTTTTTTTTTTGGCAACTTGGATCTGCATCAAGTGGGAGTGAATGATTCTTTTCTTGATGGTTCACTATAAGGGTTCGGAATAAGTCAACACAGTTCGGTTTGGATAAATTTCAACCCAAACTGACCCAATTAAGCTTTTAAACTGAACCAACCCAAACCGTCGTTCTGTTTGGACTTTTGTCCAAATTGATACTCAGAAAATTGATAATTGACACATTGAAATTTTCAATTTGAAAAAACATATCTTCAAATAAACAATTTGTAAAATTATCTTCAAATGAACTTGATAATTGACACACTTGACGGTCCGAACTCCGACGTGCATACTACTTATTTGATACCTGTTGAAAACATGCAAGGAAATGGTATTAAAGCCACAAAAGTTAGATCATCAACTTCTTCTGTTTCGCCCTTTGGCGCGCGAGAGAGAGAGAGAGAGAGAGAGAGAGAGAGAGAGAGAGAGAGAGACCTATATTTATTATTAATTTGTGCGAAGTCCAATACAAAATCTTAAATCGGATTTGAATTACAAAATTTCTTCTTCGACTTCATTTTACAATGACTGCAGTCTGCAGAGAGTACAAACAAATGACAATAACTTCTCGCAAGCAACATAGAAAAGAAGCTCTCCCCGTGATCTATATTTTCCGACATGACGTTTTTGAAATCGAGTACTACTGCATAGCGAACACAAGTTTAAGGTTGAGCCTTCCACAGAGATGATATGTCAGCCACAGCTTCTCCAACTGTAAGATACAATCCTTCCAAATCAAAGGACTCCAAAATATTTGATTGATGCAGCTTTTCCATTACACTTCCAACAGGATTTTCTCTGTGAAGTATACAAAAATGTTAAAACATTTTCCCTTTGTAATTCTTTCAACTTCCCCTCATTTAAAGCCTGTTTGCTAATAGGATTTTTTCCCCCCGATGATTGTGTGGTTTAAATTTTTTTTAAAAATTCACAATCTTTTGAGTTGATTCAAAATGGATTATTGAGACGTTAAACCACGTAAGACAAGAAATTGCTCTTCTATGATGCGTAATTCTTTTCGTTTAGATGGTATAACTTGTTTTTAAAGGATCTTCTCTCCTCAAAAATCTCTACATTCTGTTTCTGTATGTCATCGACTTTGCTATGCCCATTCCTCACTCTTATTTACCTGGTTTCAACTTCACAAGTTCAAGCATTCTTTTTATCAACGAGATCAATCTTCTCTTCTTCACAAGAATGAATAGATCAAAATAAAATTAACATAAGATGCTAAAATTATATTACTAGAAATGAATAGCATTCATTCCGTACAAACAACTTCAAAAAACGATACGGAAAGTGAACTTCAAACCAAATATCAACACGTCCATACTTCTCTACACATATATAACAAAACAAAAGGCTCGATATATAAAATAGATACTAAACGGTATTCATTCGTTATCACTTCGGAATGAAATGTATCCCATCATATCACATATCAAATTCACCATAGCAGGCATTGGCATCGTTCCAATATATTCTTTCATTAAGTCGCGACGAATCTTTTTCGGATCTACTTCCGCATTCACCTTAACTCTACTCTTGAACTCTTCAGCCAACGATACCATGTCCTTGAAAGGAATGTAACGAATATGCGGGATCTGATATAAGTCACAACCGAATATACTCTCAATCTCTTTCTCCAACTCTTCGTCTGTAAGCCCACAAAAGTTAATATAATATAACGGTTCAGTAAAAATGTCCAACATTGCTTCTCTACGAACTACCTGACTCAAGAAATCACACCTTTCCCTTTCCTTGTTTTTTTCCATATACGCACTAATCAATGTTTCATCAAGAGAAATGAAACTATTTTCAACACTACAATTTGGATTTTCAACATAGACCATGATCTGTTTTTTTTTTCCAGTTTCAATTGTAATTTTTGGCCTGTTCATCTCTTCATTAGTTTCTGCCATTGAATTCAGCCGAAGTATTACCTTAAACAAACCAGGCACAGGTGTTAAGAATTGCAATACTCCATTCGCTCCAGGAATTTCCACTTGTAGAAGAAGAGGACTCGAGGTAGAACTGGAAGCCATCACAACGAAATTAAATTCTTATTACTAAGAAAAAAAACCACGTCTATTCCACTGTCGACAATAACACCTTATTCTTCAGATTCAGAGATATGGTTTTAGTGATAACTGATACATTATACTTATACAATTCAAATAGATAAAATATCTCATAACAAAGTTAAAAAAATAATAAAATAATACATGTCAGCCTCATTATAGAAGCAAAACTTTATTTCTCCAAAAGTGTTTTTCAAGTACGATGGACCCAGTTAATGGCTCAAATTTAAACTTTATTTTTTTTGTTCACTCAGATATCTTTTTCCCATTTAATGGCTCAAATTTAAACATTATTTTTTTTTTCACTCAGATATCTTTTTTCTGAATTCTATTCGTTTGATAAACGACACTTTGTAGATATTTTCACATTATCTCTGGTTTGGCAACCGTGCAGATAGAAATTAGTCTCATCCAGATCTATTCTCTCCAAAAAGTACATAAACGTTCTTCCCTCTCTGGGTCTCTCTCTCGACACTTCCGTCTCCAAAAATATACTACAAGAAGAACTAAAAATCTACACAAGAAGGCCAGGTGGTTTTTGACCGCGGCGTCGAAGAAACACTCGACCTAAGTCTAAAACACATGTTAGTCAAGTATTAAGAAGATATTTAAAAAATGTATTCAGTAAACATGTTAAAAAAATGTTAAGAAAATCTTTTATACACATGTTAATTTGTATATTAAATTTGTCTACCAATCTTTTATCCTTCACGTGCATTCTACGCACTATTATCTTTACAGTTCACACTTCATTCACACACACACATACACACACACACACACACTTTCTCTGAGGTTGCCCTTATCTTCTTCCAGATTATGGAAAAAAAAAGTTCATTTGTCTGATTTTTATCCAATCAAGTACTACACATTGTAGGCTCTGAATTTGATCTATATCCCATCCTATTGACCGACTGACTCCTCTTGCTCTCATTATACGTCTTCTCTTACCCAATTTTTTTTCTACTGTTGACCCTCACTTTCATCCAGCCTCACTGTAACGAACCCATTTACTTCAACGAATACAGAATACACAGTAAACGGAAATCTCCTATAACATAAGCCACTCTTTTGCGTTCAACAAGTTATCACTTGCAGGTATGCTTTACACGATTTTGTATTCAATCGTTTGCATAAATAATAGAACATGTCAACTTTTTTTTTCCTGAATATTTTATACATGTCGAAATTTAACCTATTACATAAACATGGAAATAAATATATAGTTTTCTAAATTAACAATTTTCTAATATTTTTCAATGCTCGTTTTTTTGTTTTGCGGTAATTTAACTGCGTTTGTTCTATTTAGGGATGTATTCATTTTGGTGATTTCACTATTTCCTTCATAGTACAGACATAATAGAAGGCATAAATACATTTAATAAATGATAGAAAATTAAACTACAAATAATAAAAAACTGATTGAAGAGAACATGTTCAATTTTTTTCATTCAAAAATCAAATATTTTTTAAAAAATATGTCCATTTTTTGTTCTCAATAATTTATACAAATGTCAAATTTTTAGTTCTCATGTACACATGAAAATAAATATATGAGTTTAGTAATAAACTATCCCATAATATATATATATTTACGTCATTTTTTTACAATCATTTGATTTCATTTGTTGTGTTTGGAAACTTATACATTTTCATTACTTCACATTTACCTTCATAAGACAATGTATTACCGTGCATAAATGAATTTAAAAAATCATTAAACGTAAAATGACCAACACAAAAATTAGGTACTCATGAAATCCATTCCTACTTATCGTGATCAATAAATCAATAGTTTTTTCATGCCCATGCAAATTTATGAATTCAGAATTTTCACTCAAATTGTTATTACTCTATGCAAATGTCAATTATTTGAAAAAGTTCTATGAATTTATAAATTTTCTCAAAAATATATATATATAATTTTTTTCTGTATTTTTAAGTGCTGGAAGTTCATTTTTAATTTTTTACCACTTTTTAATCTTCCTCTTGCTCGATGATTTCTTCAATAGATTTAAGCTTCGTTCACGTAAATCTGATAACTATATTTAGTCATTAAAATTCAGGCGGTGCACATGTGAAACGATTGAAGACAAAGATTTATTTTATTATGGATTGGTTCTGTATTGTTGCTCATCAAATTGTTGCTTCACAGTTGAAACAAATGAATGCAAATTATTAATACTATACAGTTTCCCAAATTCTTGTCACAGGAATGGAAATGACCTCCGTTTACTACTTGCACCGCTTAAACAGAAAACAACATCAAAACAAGTTTCTTCAAAGATTAGTAAGTATTATTTAATCATCACACTATTTTTCACACTTTCTTTTTCAGATTAAATATATTAATAAACTACTGTTTCTATCAGAAAATCCCAAACTCATTTTGTGGAATTCCAATACAAGA
This sequence comes from Ligustrum vulgare, assembly GCA_963555705.1. Classification (NCBI taxonomy): domain Eukaryota; kingdom Viridiplantae; phylum Streptophyta; class Magnoliopsida; order Lamiales; family Oleaceae; genus Ligustrum; species Ligustrum vulgare. The sequence continues at coordinate 23,478,336 of OY743168.1, forward strand.
AACAATGTTAGGTCATTTTATCTTACCGACTACTGAAGAAGTTTTCCAGGTGAAATTTGAAAACCTAAATGGATCATCATGGCTCACACAAGGATGGTTGAATTTTATGATAAAAAATAATGTTCAACCTGGGTATTACATAGCTTTTAAGAGAATTCATAATTGGCATTTTGAAGTTCAACTATTTGATTTATCATCTTTACAAATTACCAACAAGAGCAGGTACGTACATTATCGACATTTCATTCATTTATCTCTTGTCAAACAATTAATTATATACAATAACAAAATATCCATACGTATATAGTAATATATTCCACGTATAACGTACACTTACATTAAAATATAATTATTTGGTTAGTGCTAACCAACCTCGATGTGATGATAACATCAATTCTCGATTCGTGCGCACTCTACACAGACTTCCAAAAGAAGTTCCTACATTAGTACGTCAACTAAACTCTTCTAATTACCTTATATTTTGTTTCATCTTACTACAACTAACACATTCGATATTTCTTTTCTATTTCATGAAACATACATAGAGACTACCGCAAAAATTTACATATCTATTTGGATCAAACTTACGCACTCCTGTCAATATTATTACAAGTTCAAAATAAAAGACAATATCTTGCTAAAGGATGGTCCATATTCTTAAAGAAAAATTGCGTTTACAAAAATTACTCTCTTTTATTCAATTACATAGATCAATCAACATTCAGTATACAAATATATAATCCGATTGGCAATGAAATACTAGAGTATTCTCAGCCAACATGTCACAATTACCCAATTCCAGGTAACGTTGGTTTCTTCATCATTTAAAACTATTGTTTTTATTTCCAATATCATAAATTTTATTATTGATATGTTTCATTATGTCATCGACAACACTTTATTACAGGACGACCGATACACGGTATACCAACATTTACATTTCAAGTTCGTGCAGAAAAAAATTTACATCGTCGTATTGTAAGTCGATGCTTTCATATATTGCAGATTACCATTTATAAATTTGTCCAAAAAATAACTTACTGCTTCCAACTTTTTAATGGCAGTGGATCCCGTCTCGATTCTCTAGAATTTTTCTTCCACACAAACCATCAATGATATATATTGAGGACGCCAAAAAACATACCTGGGAATGCAAGACATGGAGAAGAAAACATAATGGCCAAGTAATTGCTATAATTAATGGTTGGTCATGTTTTTATACGGCTAAAAATATTGAGAATAAAGACGTGCTAATGTTTGAATTACTTAGCAATACACCTACAACCTTTGTCGTGTATAAATATCGCTATCCTACGGGACAAATGAGTTGCACTTAACATATGTCTATTTTTATTTAACTTTTATATTATTATGTGTAAACATAAATGTTAACAAGTACTAATATTGTAAAGTGGTTACACGACAACTTTCTGTCTACAAAACTACTAATATCGTAGTCGCTTCTATCCATGTTCTATTTAATAAAATTTTTATTTACAAGTATCTTTTGTTACAATACATTTTGCAAATTAATTTCTCTATTGTGCCGCTAAACATTGCGCTATTTTGTTGTCTAAATTTTTCATGCTATTAATTTTCCTACTTGTCTTCAAATCCCTATTTATTTACACAATGCCCATGTTTGAGCCTCATTATAATTTCATTATTTTAAAATATATATTTTTTAATAATGATTTTTTGGATAATGTGTGATTTAAATTAAGAGATAGAAAAATATAATTTTATTTTATTGCATAACGTGTTGTCAAAAGTAAGACAAAGAAAAATTTATTAAAATACAGTAAGTACCATATAATTGCAAAATTGTTGTATATATTCAATTTTTTTTAAAAAAAAATTATATCAGAGGAATAAAAATAATAAACCAACTCAAACATGTAAGACAAAATGTTTTTCAGTTTCAAGACACGCCTCAGTTTGTTCAAAGTTTTTTTTTTAAAAAAAAAACTTGTTTTTTATGTTCGTTAAAAATTGATTTTGAAATTTTTTTAAGAAAATACATATTTAAATATATATTTGTCAAATGGTATTCGACTTTTATGTAGCCGGCATTATTTTTACTTTTTTGTATTTTCAAGTAGCAATTGTGGTTAAAATGTAGCTACGAAATATAAAGATGGGCGTTGGTTGGGTTGGATCGATTTTTTTTCCCAATCCAAACCCAACCCACTATGGATGGGTTGATAAAAAATTAACCCCACCCAACTTGATTACGAGTTCGAACCTAACCCAAACCAACCAACCAAATTACGTTCATGTCGCGTCGTATTGGACAGTTTGGATTTTGGCCCAATTAGTAAAAATTTTGAAAATGAAAAAAACAACTCATTAATCAATCTTTAATTAAAATTAATTATGTACACTATAATAACCAGAAATATAAAAAATTATACACTTAATAATAAAATTAAAATATGTTCAATCAATATTTAAATAATTTAAGTTTCATTAAAAAAAATTAAAAAAAATCAAATTTATTTGGGTTGGGTTGGGTTGGATCGAGTTATTCATCCAACCCACAACACGACCCAACTCGACAAAAAAAAAAAAAACTCTAACCCAACGCAATTTTCATGAAAAACCAACCCAAACCGATCAGATTTGGTCGTTTTTGGCGGATTCGACGGGTTCGATAAGTTTTTGCCCACTTCTAAAAAAATATATGTTTATTTAAAAGTGGTGTTGAAATTTATTATAATAAATCAAATTATTTTATAAACTATTTACCAAACACTTGCTTAGTTATGGTTCATATATTGAACTACTATAAGATACGACAAAATTATGTATATATTTGGCTGTAAAACAATTAAACAAATCAATTACATAGACCAAACTGAACACTGTTATAGATAAAGACTAACTTCTCTGTCACACAACATGTCGGTACTTGAAATATCTCAGCCACTACCTTTGCTCACATTTCTTTTACATGTCAATAAGATAAGCCTACAATATTACAATATTTCTTTACGCTAAGTCTGTACCAACTTTTTAACACAAATAAATATCTACTCTTTCTAGGGTGTTTTCGGTAAACATTTGTAATAATCAACACAATTTTCAACACTACTTTTTAATCACACATTTATTCTATATTTAATTTTTAATCACACATATTACCTACAAAATACAAATAACTCAAATCATTATCTGTTATAACAATTGCCAGACATAAGCTTAGACAAACTGATATTACTATGCCTCCATTTATAACTGAATCTTTATTTTTTATAATCACGTTTTTAAACAATACAATTTCTCAAATCACTTTTTAATTACACACATTTTCTCTGTCAAATTTTCAACCATTATTTTTTTACCTCAAATTCATAAATAAATAAATAAATTTATAAAGCAAACGGTATTACCAAACTGAGGCTTCTTATGCTCGTTTGAATAAATAAAATTTGAATTCTGATATTTATTATATAATTCTTTTTATGTAACATGTATTGTTCAAAAATAAATATAGAAAAAATGTGTACTTAAAAATTTATTTCGACAATATATCCAATTACAGATAATTTTATTCTTTAAAATACAAGAACTGTATTACCGAATGAGTACCTTATATAAACAAAAAATACCCTTTTCAATCTGATCACATGCTTCACCCCCACTTTAGTAATATATATTGTAGTTCTCCATTATTTTTTAGATAACAGGTCATTAAAATATTTTTTTTATTTCAAATTTTAATGCTTAACTAGGATTTATCACAATCTCACACCTGTAAGGCTGTAAGCAAATAAAGGCTAAAGGAAGGCACCAACTTCCCCTTCCACCACATGATAACTTTTATAAACATTACCACACAATATCTTTCACAGACTCTGCTTCACTTTGTTTTCAACGCCCACTTTTTCCCTTCACTTTGTGTGTGTGTGCATATATATATATATATATATATCTCAGATTCTCACTACAAGAACGCTTCACATAACTTTCATTACGTTTCTTATCTTCAACCCTAAGATATACTTATACAGACACCACCAAAGTTTTAAACACCTTTAAAAATTCCTCCACTGCTGTTCATATCATGGAAAATCAGAACAACTATGTTACAGAAATTACTCCTGCTACGACTAAATGGACTGTTAAAGTTATTGTTGCCGGGAAGCATTCACCAAAACAAGCAAGATATAACTCTGGCCGATATCAGTACGTAGACTTCATGGATCTACAGGTACGTAAATATCTTCTCATTTTTCACTGCACTTTTTTTTCTACCATTGTAAGAGCTTAACGAATTTGTTCGATTTTCTATAACAAAATAGGGATCAATGGTCACAGCTACTATTTATGGTGGCGACATTTCTGCACTGGGTGACCAATTAATCCTTGGAAAAACTTACAATATGTCTGATGCCATAGTGAAGAAGAATAATCCAGCTTACAAATTTTCAAAAGGAGACTTCAATTGGACATTGACGGGTAAAACGAAAATAGAATTGCTGGATGAAGAGAACCTTGAGTTCCTTTTTTCACAAACTCAAATCACTCCTTTTGATCGATTTCAGAACCATATGGACCAAAACGACACCATAAGTAAGTTTTAAAATAATACTTTAACGAATATTAATGTTTCAACATTGTTGTCGTTTATACTATCCTTCTTGCTTCACTGAATATTACTCACATATCATTCTGTTCAAAATTATTTTATACAATTTCTATATTTGTAGACGTGATTGCCATTGTTCTTGACATACATCCGAAAAAAAAGGTGCATGGATACAACGGGAATCAAACGGTAATTCAAGAAGTGCTACTTATGAACAAAGACTTTCAAACAATTTTCCTAACACTATGGGATTCCTTTGTCGAGAGGGAAGGTTTAGCTCTTCAACAGTTGGTACATGATAAGCCTATTGTATGGATAACAAACTTGAAAGTGGCATCATACAATGGTATGTGACAATATATAACAAAATACACAGTATATAATATATTGAAGCAACACTTCTACTTCAAATTTATGCTATATAATTTACTTCAAAATATAGGTTTAAATCTTTCCACAAAAAATGACTCCAGCTTCTTCATTAACTCCCGTATCGCAGAACTTCTTCACTATAAAAATTGGTACATCTTTTTCATCTGTTCAGTACATTACTTAACCCAGTATTCTTGCTAGAAATATGTTTTATACGTCTTCTTACTCTGTATCTTATCATTAGGACCGAATTAAATATCGACAAAATCAACGCTAATAATCCTGAAAATCGCCTATCGTCGTTCATGGCACCTACTTTTCCACCTGCTGACCCGAATGATTTCTCAACAATCCATTCAATGTTAACTGCGATTCCGTCGGTCAATAAGAAGTTTTTTTGGTTGAAAGCGCGATCAAAAATAACAGCTACAAATCAATCTTATTGGTACGTCGGGTGCAGCTACTGCAACAAAACATCATGTGCCAACTTAGGAGAAATATATAATTGTGTCTATTGCGAGAATCACCACGCAAAGGCTGTACCAAGGTTATGCAATTCCCGTATTTATACTTGTTCAGAAGTCCATTATTATAGTACAAAATTTCCTGATAATTTTTATTCTTGTATAGAATTCGAGTGACATTACAATTGGAAGACGAAACTGGTTCAATTCATGCTAATGCTATAGGTCCGATAGCAGAAACATTGCTACATTCAACTGCAGATGCCATTTCTCGACACTTCATCTCGGTATTACTGCATTACATTTTATTTTTATACAACAATTTCTTATAGCCATTTAAATATAAATTAATAAATTATAAAATGTCTGTTTGATTCTCATTATAAATAACTCATTTTTTTAAGTACTCAACTTTAACAACATTTTTAATAATAAAATATTCTATACATAAATTCAAAATTTTTCTTTCATTTTCAATCATACGATATCATATCAATCATGGTAATACTGTTTGGTTTATAATAAACTAGTTTAATTATGATTTTTAGATAATAGTAATGGTTAAAAATTAGAGAGAGAAAATTTATATTGTTAAAAAGTGATTTGAAAATTTGCGTGGTTTACACTTTTTTATGTTTAGTGAACACATGCCAAATAATGTATATCTTCAGCTGATCAAAGTATCGAATATTGGTCATTACATTTACACTTATGATTTAATTGTCCCAATAATTTCTCGATGTATGTCTATTTTGTCGACTAATCATTAAAATTTAAAATATCGAGTTTTAGCCTTTGTTTGATTTTATTTAAATTTTTCTCTTTTTCTACAGTACTTAATCTCAATCATCCAATAAAAGTTAAGTCCACAATATTTGACTTTTCAACCAAATTTCAATCATCTATTCTTCTAAAAATCACCATTCATTTCAAAAAAATTATTTTTAAACAATACCAAACACACACTTAGTCACTAAATTTGTCAAAATGTTGGACTTTAGCCATTGACTTAACTTTACTGAGTTGATGACATGACAATCACTTTTAACCAACTAATCACGACACGCCAAATTACCGCGTAAGAAATTTTTAAAAATGTTTTGACTAGTCACTAAACTTTTAAAAATATCTTACTGTCGATTTATTATATGCAACTCATAATTTGGAAGAACATTTCTAAATTTTCAGGTCATTTGTGTCATTTTTACAAGTTTGGTGACCAGAATCAATCACCTTAAAATTTAGTAACAATCAAAGATGTTTTTAAAACTTTAGTGACCTATATGTTTTTAAAAATTTCTTACATTGAAATTTGGAGTGTTGCGAGTGGCTGATTAAGGGTGATGTGGCGACACGTATACATTTCACCCGTCATGTAATCAACTTCGCAATGAAAGTTAAGCCAATCACTAGATATGTCAACGAGCCGAGCTGAAGATTAAGATTCGAGATTTTAGGGATCAAGTTTTTTTTTGCCCGAGCCAAGTCAAAGCTCGAACAAATCTTTTAGGCTCAACTCGAGCTTCTTCGAGCCGAGTCGAGCTTAGCCTTTATTTTTTCATTGTTTTTATTTTTTTACATATACATGTTGCATATGAATCTTGTTTAGTTAAAAATATAATGCGTACAATAAATGTAGTACAAATATAACACGAACCAACCCTATGGATTGACGGGCCAAGCGGGCAGGCCTCGGTTCGATCCTCCGAGCTACAAGATTTTGCTTGCGAGTCCAAGCTGCTCGAGCTAACGAATTTTTTTGATACTCCTATCAATCACTAATGTCCTACGTTTTGATATGTTTGATGATTAAAACTCTGACATTTTAAACTTTACAAAGTGTTCGACTGCGGTGTTTCATTTTGGTTTATGAACATGTTTTTTAACACAATATCTCATACCGCTTTTTAATCATACACGATTTCTCCATCCAATTTTCAATGACACATTTTACTTTAAAAAAAAAAAAAAAAAACATTTTTACTGTCACCAGTTATAGTGATTAATTGAAGATGCTCTTGGCAGTGTTTGAAATGACATTTTCTCAACCAATTTTCCATCTTTGTAGTGTTTGATTGCTACTTTTTTCCCTTCAATTCATTTTCTAGCTTAGGGTCACGCGCGCATTTTTTCCTTGAATTCCGTGAAATCATTTTCTCGTGTATGTAGGTGAATATATTTTCCAGTCAAAACTTTTAACTATTTTCGTCATGTTTGATTATTTTTATTGTTATTAATTGATTTTTTTTTAAAAAAATTAACATTATTATTATCAAGTACAAATATATATAAAAATTAAAAAAAAAATTTCTTTTGATTAAAATAATTAAAATTTATTTTATTTATCATGAAAAATAATGTCAATCAAATAACAAAAGTTGAAAAATTCCTTATTTTTTCCACCTAAAAAATTAACAACCAAATACATTAAACTTTCAATTTCCAAAAATTTAATTCTCAAAAATTGAATTACCTAAAATTCATTTTCTTTCCAAATTAATTATTGAGACAACTCTCTCTCTTTTTTTTTTTTTTACTACACCTCTCTTACAAGTTACGCTGGGATTCCTATCAAATTCTCTCTTTTAAATTGAAAATTTTAATCATGAACTGGGATTGGTGGTGTTTTTGGTCTTGCAGAGTGGCGAGAAACTGAATATTTCAAGGTTTGTCTTTTTCTTTCATTTTTTTTTTTTTTTTTTACTGAATTTAACCGTCGTCTCGTTTCTAGTTTATTCTTGACTTTTTACCCAGTATCTGTTTGCGGGGTAATTCAATATACACATTAGAATTTTTTTTCAAATCAATCAAATTCAATAAAAACAAGAAAAGAGCCGCAATTCAGTGGAGGCCAGCACAGAAAGCCGTTACAATAGCGCAGAAAGAGACAGAGGTGGTGGGTTGGGGCGGGGCGGGGGCGGGGTGGACGGAGTAGATTATACTTTCATAATACGCATATATCTTTATATATATAAATAAAGATCATAAAAAGGAAGTCGACACGGCAAAGAAATAGCGGACGATCTGCTGAAAGTTAGGCTTAGCCAATTTTAAGTTTCCAGAACATTCAAAGACCTGTTTCTCGATACAATTCAGGTGATCTTTTTTGTTCTAGATTCAGATCGTTTTTCTTTCAGTTGAATTCTTTATAAGAATTATGGGTTTTTATGGATCTAGGTGCTGAACAGTCTTTTGATCAATCAATTTGATTTTCTTGATTCTGATCTAGATTTTTCAGGTTGTTTTCTTGAAATTTATAAAATTGACCTGGAATGATCGATTTTGGTTGAAATTTGAATGGATTTGTGGTGGTTTGAATTGTGATGTATTGAAACATCTGTATCTGGTTTTGCAGTAACGTCGTTTCTTACGTGTGAAAGTGCTTACTTATTCTTTACTTCCCTGCTCAAATAAAATTTGCAAATTTTTGCTTGTATATTGCCAATTATTTTAATGTATAAAATGCTTCTTTTTTTTTTTTTTTTTTTTTGTTACAGGCTATTCCTATTGTTTCCTCTCATTAGAGCTGTAATCCTAGCATTGGATTGGATTGATGTGCAATGCAGAGATCACGCAGGGCTCTTCTGCAAAGAAGAGTTTTAGAGAAGGCAATGGGTGGAAGGTCTCACTTGTATAAGGTTTCTCTTTCTCTTGTTGTTGTTCTTTGGGGCCTTGCGTTTCTCATGAATATATGGTTTGGCCATGGTGATGGTTGCAAAGGTTAGTCCAGTTTTTTTGAGTTCACCACCATTGGATTTTGTATTAGATCATATTTGTCTTGCATTTTAAAAGCAATGCTATTGGATAATATAGTCATTTATTATGCACACTAGTGGTCCTATGGTGGCTAGCTCTTTGTTCAATTAGTTCTCTAACAAAATGCGTAGGTGTATGAGTCTATGACCTATCTGAGATTCAGGGTGCTCAAGCTAAACTTGTGTTATTGTATAAAGGTCTTAAAAATGTTCAAGCTTGGTTTGCATGACCTTTTGATGTGTCAAATTCAAGCCAAGCTAGTGCGGTATTCTTTTCCAGTTTGCTTCTTTCTTGAGCTGGTTTTGAACATGCTCTAAATAAGCTAGTCCCTATTTGCTTGACTATATTTACATACCTAATTGGATGTTGGATCACAAGGTTGGATAATTGCTGTAATAGAGATGATTTCAGTTGCGTCCTAGTCTCGTGACTGTTCTTAAATTGTTCTTATCCAGCATAATTTGCTCTTCATTGTTCTATCACCTTCTGTATCGATTGTTTTCACCCACCTGCTAAATATTGAATGTTTTAATGGATGCAGATGAATCTCGTGAATTCCCTTTTGGTACAAGAACGGGGGATGAAGATCAAATGGGGTCTGATAGGAGTCAAATATTACAGGTGGATGAAGTTCCTGTAGTGGGAATTCATCCCGAAGACTCCATTGTTAATTTGGGTACAGAGGGTGAATCAAAAATCAAGTCAGCAAATGTTAAGTCTGAACCGGCCATTGCAGAGCAGACTGAGGCAAACAGATTGGACTCTGGAGAGAATATAAAGGAGACTCCTAAAAGTGACAAGTTGTCTCATGCAGTCCTTCCAGGTCTTGATGAATTCAAGTACAAAGCATTAAATTCTAGAAGTAGACATTTAAGTGGTGAGGCTGGAAGCATTATTCACAGAGTGGAGCCTGGAGGGGCAGAATACAACTATGCTTCTGCCTCAAAAGGAGCGAAGGTCTTGGCGTATAACAAAGAAGCAAAGGGTGCTTCTAATATCTTAAGTCGAGATAAGGATAAGTACCTTCGAAATCCTTGCTCTGCCGAGGAAAAGTTTGTTGTCATTGAACTTTCCGAAGAAACATTAGTGGATACAATTGAAATAGCAAATTTTGAGCACTACTCATCAAATCCTAAAGGTTTGGAGCTACTTGGCAGTCCTGTTTATCCAACTGATTCATGGGTTAAACTTGGAAATTTCACTGCTGGGAATGTGAAACAAGCTCAAAGATTCGTTCTTACGGAGCCAAAATGGATGAGATATCTCAAACTGAATTTATTGAGTCATTATGGTTCAGAGTTCTACTGTACCCTGAGTGTTCTAGAAGTGTATGGAGTGGATGCCATTGAGAAAATGCTTGAGGATCTGATCTCTGTGCAGGATAAGATAGCAGTTTCCGAGGAACTGGTTAACGAACAGAAACCTACATCCAACCAGCACATTACTACAGAAAGTGATCGTTGTCAAGATGCAGTTTATGAACCTGTTGATGAACATGGAGCTACTGGAATCAACGTGCCAGACCCAGTTGAAGAAATTCGTCGTCAGCAGTTTAACAGGATGCCTGGGGATAGTGTTCTAAAAATTCTAATGAAAAAAGTTAGATCACTGGATTTGAATTTATTGGTTCTGGAGCGATACTTGGAGGAGTTAAATTCCAGATATGGTAACATTTTCAAAGAATTTGATAAAGAAAATGGAGAAAAAGATGTCATTTTGGAGAATATCAAGTTAGACATAAAGAGTTTCTCTGACAGCAAGGAGGTCATGGTATGCAAATCTGTGACCGTGATTCTCATTATTTTTTTATTTTTCAGTCGTCAATTGTTGGATTGTATAATTTGTATTTTAATATTATTATTTTTGCAGAATAAGGAGATCAGCAACCTTCTATCTTGGAAATCTCTTATTTCCACACAACTCGAAGATTTATTCAGAGACAATGCTGTTCTCAGGTTTTTCCTTGTTTCGTTAATAATATGTGTTTTCTCACTTACATTGTGGCATGTGCTGCAGAAATCTGCTGGGTGCATTATTTCATTTGACTAAATTTGTGTATTAAGTATTAACCAGTAACCTAAAAACCTCATAATTCTGAGATGAAGCTTGTTCGCTAAAATCGTATACCGCAAGTGCACGGTTCAAGTAGTAAAGTGGACTCGAAAAGTTTGGGTTATGGTACCCACGAGAATTGATTGATTTGTAACTGAAATTATTGATTTCATTTTAAAAGAAAAATCAAGTAACATAAAAAGTTGATTTGATGGTGAATACTAACTAACATAAATTAAAACATGGCACTATGAAAATTAGTTAACTACGGCAAATAGGTAACAAAATATAAAAACTAGAATTAAGACTAATTATCCAAAGTAAACTAAGGACAACAAGAACTTGATGATTAAAATAAGTTAGAAAACATAAGACAAGGTAAATTTAGTTATTATAACTACACTAAGGGTGTGTTTGATTTTAGTTAAAATGAGATTTTTTAAAAATGAATAGTGATTTTTAGAAGAATTGATGGTTGAAAAGTCAAATATTGTGGGCTTAACTTTTAATAGATGATTGAGATTGAATACCGTAGAAAAATGAGAATAAAAGAATGAAAAGCAAACAAGGGCTAATTTCTTCTTTCAAAAATTAATTAGTAGTAGTCAATCAATTAACCAAATTACATGGAAAATTCTAAATTTAACCTAACATATATAATAGCTTGCAAATACAATACAAAATATTGACAACATTTTAATATTACATAAACATAAAACATTCCTAATTATAAAAACATAAACATAAATACCCAATATCTATAAAAACCTAAAATGCTTAATTAAAACTACACTAGTTAAATATTCTAACATAATATCATTAGCCCATAATAAAATAACAACAACATTTAACAAATAACATAAACATATCAATAATAATTTAAATAAGAGATTACAAATAAATTAGTAAAGAGAACTCCCTTCTAGTGAGCTTTTTGAAGAGAGCATTCCATGAGTTCTTCACTTTGAAGCAAATTTTCTCCTTCAACAATAAATATTTCCAACAACCCAAGCTCAAAGCATTAAATACATTAAAGATATAAATTTTTTTTGATGAAAATGTGAGAGAATAACAAAAATCAAAAGCTTAAACAACAGCAAAATACTTGAATATAAAAAAACATTACTAAAACATAAAAACATTAATTGAAAATTGCATTAAAGAAGTAAATGTTAAGAGAAAAATACAAGAAAAAACTAAAGAGGCATCAACTTCCATCAACCCTAAAAAAATGAGGATTTTTTCTATTTAAACCACCCAAAAAATCCTAAAACTGCACTAGATCCACAAAATTCAGCATTCTGGGCCGAGCCGGGTAGGTCAGGTTGACCCGGTTCGGCCCGGAATTTTTTTTTTTTTTTTTTTTTAAAAGGTAAAGCCGCACGATCGCGTGGCATAAAACCATGGGGTCATGCGGCCAAAATCCGGGACCAACTGTAGTCCCGGGTCCGTTTCAAGCCGTGGTTGCATGCGCTGCTCGATTCAAGCCACGCGTTCGCGTGGTTCAGCTAGGGTGCGATTTTGTAGCTTAGTCCCTTCCGTAATTGCCATGAAGTCCTTCATCTTTCAATGATGATCAATTCAGTCCCCAAAATTTCAAATTTATTTCAAATAGGTCCTTCTAAAATTGTACTTTAGGTCCTTCAACTTTTGGAATCTTACAATTTGGTCCCTCAGTTAGTTGCGCAGCTCGTCCCGAACTTCCCGGAAGTGACAAAATGGTCCCCAATCTTTCAATTTTAGCATAGTGTGCACTCCTTTTGTGATTTTTGGCCTCAAACTTGGATATTAACCTATTTAAACACAAAATATGCATAAATTAATAGATATTTGCTCAAGATATTCCAAAATATGTTCATTTAAAGGTATAAAAAGTGTATAAAAATGCACTTAACAAAGCTCTGTCTGCCAACTTCCTGCTGTTCTAATACTTGAAAGATTCTATGTAGGAATCAAATTATTTCCCTTAATTATTATTAGGAGGTTTTATTTGGTGCGACTGAAGACATAGGGTGGGAAAGGGTGGTAACATTATGTAAATGGGACTTAGAATAATATATAAATCATTTTTGTTGTTGACCTTCATTTGTCAGTATTTAGAATCCAATAGTGAAGTAGACCACCATCTCCTTGCCCCTTATAGTGCTTCCATAAGATTAGAAAACAACATTCTGACTTAAATATAATATTAACCTAAACAATGCAATTTTCTGATGTTCGGTTTTCTCATTCATCCAAATGGGTTTGTCAGTCCTTAGAAAAGAAAACCCCCAAAATTTTGGTTCCTAAATCCTAAAGAACAAATTGGGGTTCATTTACAAAGCTCTATGGTACGTACGCTAATGGAATGTAAATACAAATTTGTTGTTTCAATTCATCATTCTAACTTTGCTTTCCTACTTGAATAGCAGGCTTACTAATATGGTGACTTTTTGTGTGTTTAATTGCAGATTGGAGGTCGAAAGGGTTCGGAAGAATCAGATGCACATTGAGAATAAAGGAATTTGTATATTTCTGTTATGTATAGCTTTTGCATTCTTAGCTCTTTTAAGGATGCTGACAGATGTGATTTTCAGTATTTATGGGTCCCAAAATTCCAGGAAATTTTGTTCAAATGGGTCTTCCTGGGTTTACCTATTAGTGAGCAGTAGCGTTATTATGATCATCTTGTCTTTGTAAACCTTCCAATTTATTAATTCTTTGCACATTACATATCCCCCTTTTTTCAGTAATTTATTGTTGTCGACTTTATACGGTGTTGCTTCACATTAATTTGTGCAAAATTATGTAATCGTGCAGAAAACTAGTGCTCAGTTACTGGGATATATTTTCGACTGGGAACAGAGATAGTATTGGTTCCTTGGGCGCAATTGTTAACATCAAAACAAAGTAGCAGTTTTAGCACAATTTTCATTGCACGTTTACTCTTTAATCGCCTGTTGAACTATTGTGCTGATATTTCCTATTTGATTTCTGGGTTTATTGCCTCCTTAAATGTCACGCACAAATATCCAATTTTGCTCTGTATTCCTCTCCACAGCAACACTTGACAACGTGCGAAATTTCCTGTAAAAACCAAAGACAAATCAAACTTCCTTGTATTGAAGTGATGATAAAATTGTATTGTCAGATAGCTAATCTTTTTCTTTAATCAAGACTCTGTGATTGCCAAGAATTTAGGTAATCAAATAGAGAGAACCAGAAAGTTACTCGAGGCAACTCTTATGCCTAGCACATTAGTGATTTCATGCATTGTTATGATGGATAACTTGAGAGCATGGTTCGCTGTGCTTTTCCAGGAAGTAAGATGTACTTCTCGAAAAGCATTAAGATTTTTTTTTCAGTACAATTGAGTAATTTTGAAAATCTTGTTTGATAAACTTGAGTAAATTTGATTTTACTTGTAACCACAATAATCATGCTCTAAGTAGCAATATGGGCAAGGGTTGGAAAGATTCACCTTCAATTTCGTAATTTGGTGTTGCAGTGACTGCATATACTCAGTTTCTCCAGCTTTGTCTGATAAGATGGCCTGCAGCTCCTCTTCCAAGCTTTTCACATCCATCTCCTTAAGTTCTGGCTGAAATCATTCTCCACTCGTGGTAGAAGAGCGTGAGAGGATAAATTCGAGATTATAATTTTCATTTCTAAGAGCTCGAAAATTTAAAATCTGACATAAACTCCAACTGCATCATAGGAATTAGGGGGGGGGGGGGAAGTTCTTCCGAATACTTTGTATTCCATTGAGATGTTACTACGTATTTTGTTAAGTCTAATAGTTTACATTCAAGGAATATTAATTTGCTTTTCATGGTGCTTAGGTAGTAAATCTACTTTCTAGAGCCAAATATACATAAAAATCCAAAAGCAAGAGAAATTCAATGTCTGCATCATGCAGTGCTGTTGTTCACAATATACCTTTAGGAATTAGGATCAATAAAAAAATTCTATGCACTCTTTCTTATTATTATAATTAATAAAATTAAAAAGAGAAGAATGAACGAGAATAGATAGCAATGTACCTGGAAGTCGTTAACTTTACTCTTCACTAGCTCAACAGACTCCCTGAGCTGTAGCAGCAAAATAGCTAATAAGTAATATCTTAAAGGTCAAATTTCAGATTGAAATTCACAAATTTCTGTCAAGACACTTTAGGGGAGAAAAGAATGGTGCTTAGTCCGCAACAAATTCCGTCAAGAAACAATAGCTTACGATGTAAAGATCACAGATTCCATTGCTTCAAAGGTTAAATAAAAACCTCAAGGGTAAACAAGGGGGCAAAGAGTAAAGCAGATCTCTTGATTACATATATACATATCGGAACTTAAAAGAAGAATAGGTGCTCAGATCGCTTGATTACATAAATAACCAGTTCTAGTGATGCACATTTATCTTCGCATGTGTGCATGCCTAAGGGAGGGAGAGGGTAAGATTTTAACATGGTATTTTTTATTCTTACGTATTAGTTCAACAAAATATGACAAAAAAAAATTAATTGCCTCCAGGTTGCAAACGAATACCTTTCTATTCTCTACAACAAGATTGAATTTCAGTCGTGTCAGCTGATCAAACTTAACTTTAGCAGCATCCAAATTCACCATTATGCTTTTAGCCACATCATCCTGAGACACTGAAGATTGGCAATAATTTGTTACTTACATCTGACATTTAATAACAAACCGAGATGTTAAAAGAACAGCTATTACTAGTATTATTATCTTACTAAAGCGTACAAGTACCATAAATTAGAAACATCAGTTCGCCAGTAAGATAAAATTTGGAATCTACACTCTTGCCCTACTAATATGCATCAAAACTACTAATTTTGTCATAGTTCTTCTAAATTCATCATTATGATATTAACCACATCTTCCCAAAAGTTCTCAGGATAAGCATGTGATTTCTATTTTACACTGAAGTGTTTAATATCACACAGTGACGCTGAAAAGAAAATAGTTATTAATGACGTTGCTCGCTGAAAGCATATGAGAACCATAATTAGAGACAGATCCTCTGATTAGTAAAATGGAAAATATATCCTTCCCTACAAAATCATACTTTTGTGCCATTTTCCAAGAAGCTAAAGCTTTCTTGTGCTAAAGTAAAAATACTTATCGGTATGCACTACTTATTAAACTCATAAATGCTAATATTGTGACTTTCTATGGCTTTGGCTTTGTTCAGAATCCAATAGAATTGGAAATTTTATTCATCGTAGATGAAATTGCATGACTTGAAGCTAATGGAAGACAATGGTTCTTCCAGATCTGTATCTCTTATCCACAAGGCAATTTTGTCCACAGGCTTTTTGGGGATTTCATCATTATTCAAGATTGAGCTCTCTGTCTGGAAAATTATTCCAGCATTGCCACGTTTTCAGACTCAATTCCTGGCTATAGCTTGTAATGTGTAGGCAGTATGCCATTTGGTAATATGTTTCTCATAATTCATTGAGGGTGTTGAATTAGAAAGTCATTTCAGTGACACACACTCATCCATAAACTAGGACATTAAACAGGTGAAATGGAATTATCATTTTTATTGCAATAGCAGAATGTCGGGAATCTATTAGCTGTACCTTCCATGCCACCAGCTTTCTCAGTTACCTGCATTTGTCAGAATTTAGCGATCAAAATATCTCCATCAAGAAAGAGTATGATGTAGAAATGACAAGAATGCTGAAAAAGTTGAACTAGCTTAAAAATTCGATGCAAGTGTAACTTAGGTCAACAAGATGCGTCAAAGAAAATTTTTGCATGCATAATGCATGTAGCTAATGAGAACTATACATACAAACATTAAGCCCTATATTTCATACCAAGTGTTAGAGAAGAAGAATCATTCAGGTACGGATGCTAAGAATTAAAAATTGACACATATCAGTGATATATCAGTGAAGGATCAAAATGGCAAATAAAATATCCAATTCTACAAAATAAAGCTACTGGCCACAGTGTAGAGAATTTATAACTGGATTATGATTTAGTGCCAATGGCTTTGAACAATCGAGCTTGAAGAAGATCAGGGGAACATAAAACGAGTATTACATTTAACATTTAAGAACTGTCGATTTAGGTAGCGCTTGTGCTACATATGTGATGTGCCATCAAAGTCGAAATATATAAAGGATAACACGCTTGGGGAATTTACCGTGTGTAATCTAAATTTTTGTCAGATTCTTCTGGCACTTGAATAGAACTTCGATTTATTTAAAACCTGCTACATGCCTAGCTTAGTAAAATTATATATTTTTTAATAAGTAATATCACCATACACCTCATACATGTGGATATGCAGTATATTTTTCCTAATTATGCAGGTAAATCATTAGTTAATAGTACATGTTTCATTGGAACAACTAAGTACTTCGATAATTACCGGGCCACTCTCTTCAATTGGGGAACTAAATTTGTTAGCATTTTTCCACTCCTACACGGTAAAAATATGACGAGATATCAGATTATCAAAATGCAGCACGCATAATCTAGATAATTCAGCAGAAGGATTCAAACCTTCTGTTGTTTTAATTGCATAGCAATGTCCTCGGCAACCTTGGTATAATATGTACTGTTATGATAATCAAATAAGTCTACATCTAAAAAATATTCCTCAACATCTTGTGATATATATGCTGTTAATTACCTTCTTTCTACATATTTTGCTTCCAGGCTCAATTTTTCTTGTTGCATGAGGTCCAATGTCTGCATGCCAAAGAAGCAAGATGAGAGTAATTCTAATTGGTTCATGAGTTAGAGAGAGTTCTTTGTGGCCTACAGCCAAGTGTTGGGAAAATTATCAATTTTCCCACCCATTCATCTCTCTGATTCCAATTTTGGGACAATTAATCAATTTCCCAATCATACCACATAGCGAAAACACAAACACATAATAAAGAGAACAATAGAGAAAACAAGAATTTAATGTGGCTCAGCAGACCGCTGGCAACTACGGGAGGACACTTTTTATTAATAATGAAAGAAACTCACTCATATAATTTTTTTCTCATTCTCACAACTTCTCCCTACCCAAAACAAAACTAGAAGAACAACGCACGCAGTACCTCCACTCAGTACCGTTTTCTTCTAATTCACCACATCAACAATTTATCCATTCGACAATGAATTCACCACGATAGTCAATTCTCAATTATTGTTCATGTGTAATCCATCTTGAGAATACAAAACACAAAAACAAGCAACATTCACCCGGTAGTATCTTTGGTCTCTCTATCATGTGTCATTAACATCGTGGTAAACGATTATCATTCTCTACCCGTGTGTACTCCACCACGATACCCAACAATGCAACACAGCAAAATATCACTCATCAACGCACGTGCCAAATGCACGCGCCTTCTTTTTCCCTCTTACTCGTCTTTTCTCTTTCACGTCAATCTTTTGGTTACTCTACCCTCTCACCTGGCTGGACACATATATAAGAATAAATTATGCCAAAAACCTAACATAATTACAATTGGATTCTCTTATTATTTTCCTTGTATAATAATACCAAAAATATTTTATTCCTTTTCCAATTGGTATTATATATATAAAGAAAATAATCTCAATCTAATTTGGCCACTTTTTCTTTTCTTGTCAAACAAGAATTCTTTATTACATAATATTTTGGGTAAAAAATCCAACACAAAGCGTAGCCCTGTCTCAGCTGTGAAGTCTTAGTGCATCGGCAAGTCAGTTTAGTTGCATAAAATAATATGCACATGAATGCGTGCCTTCATAAGATCTGTGACGAGATTTACTTCCCGAATTTCAGGTAGAAGCATTTCCCCGGTTGTGTAAGAACACAAGGTCTGAGCACCACAAAATTTCATTTTCTTTCTTTATCACGTTCCATTATTTTCATTAGTGTCCTTCATAAGTTTCAAGTAGCAACTGGTTCTTTCTTCCAAAACCTACAGATAAATTGATGTTCGACTTGCTAATGCATGCAGTCAGAACCATAATACTTGTAATTCATAGCTTGATTTTTGAAAGGTAAATGATTTCAAGGACAAGTGGGGATGAAAAATAACTGTAGAAATTAATATCAGTGACTTCTGCTCGTACATTTAATAGATGAAATACTGAAAAACACTAGTTGTAAAGGTTCTCATTAATTTACACTTGGAATAATACCCATTGAAGAACAAAGATCAAAGAAACAGGTAAGATGATTGTCCAACTGAAGTGAAAACATAAGCAGGAATCAGAAGACGGCTAAAACTAACAAAAAATTATTTTGAAGTTAAAAATGTGAAACCATATATGTATTTAAAAAGCGTGGAAGAAAGAGCATAAAATCTGCACCCAACTTCGTCCACCGAATAATGGAATGAAGGGAACAGGGAAGTCTACTTTTCTCATCATTATACCACCAATCATTCTTGTTCTTAATCATATAACGCCCAACATATACGATAGGCCCAAAGGCATAAAGGAGAAATTGTGGCTTGCAGATGTCTTTGACAGCTTTGACCAACCACTTTCTTTTATATTGATATTATTATCACAGCACTTCATTTAGCAAGGTGAATGAGCCACCCTCCAATGAACATGTACTTTTTAATTCAAGTTTCTGTTCCTTTATTGTGTGTGGTGAGGGGAGAGGAAGAGGAAGTATAGAGGTTTTGAAATACTTGACAATAAGTGTATCTCCATCAAAAGAAAAAGTTTTAACATAAGTGAAATAAAAACATGGTACCTGACCAAGGGTGGAAGAATCACATTCCAAAGAAGCAATTTTCTTCTGCTTTTCAAGAATATGCAAACAGGTCTGTCCTTTAGCTTTTGCCATCTGGTCATTTTCCTCTTTCAATCTTCTCGTTTCATTCTTTGCTGAATTATTTCAATGTCAATAACTTTACTACTTCAAACAACAGATGCAATATTTTTGGACTTAATATAGACTTAATATATGGATAACCGTATATTAAAAAGAAAAGGTATTAGTATTACGTTACACTCAATTTAAAAATAGAAAAGCTAATTCTTAAACCGAAGTTCTAATTGAACACATAATTCAATAAGACAAATATTTAATGGATCAGAATGAAAGAGAAGGATCTATGTAAATTCGAAAGGAGAAAATCTAAACGTTCATGACTTGAATCAATGTGCAAAAATAATGCAGATAATCACACATCTATTAAAGCTAAGTGAATCTCGGTTAGAAATTTGATTCATGGATTCACAGATATCTATAATGAGGGATTATTTATTAAAGCAGATTCAAAATCAAAACATAACAAAATCAAAAGAAAAAAAACGGAGGGAGAATAGAAAACTTACTAGCAATTACAATTTTATCATAAAAGAGTATATATTATAATAGTATTATTAGTTGGTACCGCTAATTTTCTTTGATTATAAAAATGGTAACTTAAAAATTGTCAAGTAGATATTCGGTGGCACAACCTAACTCGAGATCGTTTTCCAGAGTTTGAATAGTGGTGCTGAACATTTGCTCTTCGACTGTTATTTTGGCCGCTTGATCCTCAACATCTGCAATTCCTTGTATAATTATTAATCGTTTCAATTTTAATTTGGCATAAGAACACAATTAAACACCCTTAGTTCACTTCATTTAAATGTAACATAGAACTAACCACGAAATATCAAACAAATTGAAAAAACTAAACAAGCGAGAAGAAAATTTTCTTACCGTTCATCTGAAAGCGGAGAGTCTTCATGTAGTGCAGGTACTCATCCATGTTCACCGTGTTCGCTGATATCTGCACGCAAAATCACACAATATAGAACATTTGATCAATTACTGGTAACAATTTCGGGAAAAATATCTAGATGCACGTGTTTGAAATTTTACCAAATTTTGAAAAAGAAAAAATATGTATGGTGAGAAGAATGCTGGATGCCTGGATCGAATTAATTAATGGAATTTGTATCTGGTGCGTGAAAAAACGAGGGTTTTGGCGGGAAAAGGAAATGTTGGGAGTTTGATTAACACATTTTACCTTTATATCACATATCACATATTTTATTTTTCTTTTTTCTTTTCAAGTTTCAACATACATACACATATTTTTTCGTCAATTTTTCGAGAATTTGTTCGAAGAAAAATCACCTATAACATTGTATCTATTGTTCTGCACAACTCTATTACCTTCTCATCCTGCATTATTCGTCGAAACTAGGTGGAAAATTCCACCTCACAATCACCCAAGTAGGAAAATTAGACTCAAAATCAAGAGTGACTTTATCCAGTAATTATATGCTAACTGTATTAGTGTATTTGAAGAAATAAAGATAAAACACTTTAAAAAATAGTTAATGGACTCATGACATGGTGGCACACGAGTCTGGACCGCAACGTTCCTACTGAAATTGTAGAGTTCCAAGCTCTTAAAGAGGGTTTGTTGGCCAAACATCAACGGTTCACTATTCAATCAATTGAATGATGCCACTGTTGTTGCAGCTAAGATTAGGAATGACAACGGGACGAGAAATACTCGAAACCGAAGGGAACCTGTCCTGAACGGGGCGGGAAATTCTCGACAAAGATGGGGATGGGGCGGGGATGGTCATCCCCGTCTCCACCCCCCATCCTCATCCACATCCCCAATTAACAAGTTCCATTAAAATTTTAAAAGTTAAAAAAAAAATCTTATATTATCTGTACAAAAGTCCTATGATGTCAAATTTCTTGCACCAAAAATTTATTACTTATCAAGTTATAAACTTTAAATGTTTATTTTGAAAAAGTTACTGATTATTAGTTATTAACCTTATCGAGTTGTATTTTCTTATCTAATCAAATATAAAATAACGACACAAAATAAATAAATATATATATATATATATATTAGATTAATGTCCAAATAAATGTGTAAAGATTATTGGATTTAGAAAATGTTAGGTTTATCCCTTGCATGTTTTCTTATATTGTCTGCATAAAATTATTTTAAAACTTAAAAAAAAAAAACAAATAAGAATGTAAACGGGGATTTTTCCCGAGGCGGGGATGGGATGATACATCACTAACGGGGAGGGGACGGGGAAAGGCATCCTCGCTCCATACCCGTCCCGTTGCCATTCCTAACTAAGGTGAATCATCACATTGCTCACAATGGTACATCCGAGTGTCCTTATTGATGATATTCAAGACTTGTTTTGAGAGCTACAAGTTATCAAATACAAGGCGATTACAAGACAATGGAATAGTATCGTCCACAACCTGGCCTCTTGGGCTCATGGATCCATTCGGTAAATGTATTTTTTTTATTTATAAACTAGTTTATAAATTATAAATTTTTTCAAATCACATTTTTTTTATCACATTCTCTCTATCAACTTTTCAACCATATATTTTATCTCAAAATCATAGATAAATAAATTTATAAATCGCACTCTTTTACCAAATCGTTCTTGTAATTTGGAAAACAGTTCTTATGTATTTTTTTTTCATTCAAAATTAATGGATTTTATGTTTTTATCAAAAAAAAAAAAAAAACACGGTGGCGCGGAAATGCGGGTACATCACACTTAACCCCAGATTCCAACTTTCTTGTCATATTCCGTCCACCACTCCAAGTTATATCTCACAGAAGAAACAATCAGTAAAGGCAAAACGTAAGTACGTACATGGACGACATCGTTTTTTGTCGAGAACTCTTCATGAATCCTCGCTGTGTCTTCAATTTCGGAATCTGAATTTTAACAAACAATTCAGTCTGTCAGAATATGCAGAAAGAGATAATTAAAATTATCAAAAAACTAAATTCAATTTCAGCATTTTCAGTAGCGCATCAATCTGCGTGATCCATCTGTCAACTGAATTAAAATTAGCAAGCTCCCCAGAATAAGAAAACTGAAAAAAGAAATCAAATTCAAACAGAAAGATCAAGATCAATACTTGGAGAGATGGCGGGCAAGCAGAAGGGGTTCGGATTCGGGTTAGGACTATGGGTCCGGAAAAGGATCGTCGACCCGCTTCTCCAAATACTTCGAAGGTAATTTTCGTTTATGTTTATGAAAGTTTAAAGATTACTGTTTTCATTTATCTAGTGGAAATAGGGTCGGTTGATTGGGTTTTACTGAATTATTTGATGAACTTCTTGTTTTTTATTGAAATAAAATTAATAGAGGGGCGGAGCCGAAGCAATTGGCATTTTCAGGGGCTTTAGGGATCACTTTGGGCGTCTTCCCCATATGCGGTATGTAAAAATTTGATTGAATTGTTATTGGAAACTAATTGTATTGAGATTGGATGAGCTGCTAATTTATGTTTTTTTAATGCTTTGCCCATTAATTTCTCCAGTTGCTTATTGAGTTCATTTTCTCTGTAATTCAGTTCAATAGCTAATTGACTGTTTGACAAAATTACTTCTCGGAAATAGTGTCTAATTTGTAAGATCAGCCAGATACGCTGTGTTCGGCAGCAGATTCAAGAAAATTGGATTTATAATTTTGATTTATTTGATTTTCTAGGTAAGATGTGCGGTTAAAAATTGGAGAGAGGAAATGAGTTTGGTTAAAAAGTAGTTTGTGAAATTGTGTAAATTAATTTGGGCAATCATTGCCAGTTTAATTCTCCAGCCGAATGGAGCCTAAGTAGCATTTTTCTAGTATGTAGAAAAGAATAGAGATTAAGGAATGGTGATGATCCAATGTGTTGCTGTTTAAATGACAACAATAAATTCCTTGGAGAAGTTGATCCAAAAAAGAGGCACAAGATATCTCTTAATTTATAGTGATAGAGTTGCATCAACGCCATGAAACTTATGGAATACAAGACTAGATTTCCTTGTACTTCTCCACCGAATACAAAGTAGATTTCCATGTTTCTCCATCGTTTTCTAATTGTTTATTTTCTGGCAATTAAAATGTACAATTGTTCATACAGTCAATTTGGTTTTTATTTTTCAACTTATCTATGCACCCGAAAGATTTCATCATTCTCAAAGTTCACATACTCTAACTTACAACATCGGGCTCTAAAGGTGCCCGGATATATTCAATCTTCACTATCCCAAACAAGGCATTTATAATATCTGTATTTCTCACTGACATTGTATTATTCATTAGAAAATTTGATTCATCTATTCGTTGATGCACCCTTTATGTTAGATGTTAATATCTCTGAAGTGTCATGATCTCATTAATTTGGTTCATATTCAAAGTGATGTACTAATTGTTGACCTCAAAAAATGCAAGCTAACAAGTCCTTGACGACCTACTTGCTCAGCCACATTTAGATCCTTTTCTGGCCACCAGAGCTCCAGTGGAGTAGTTTTCTAGTGGCGACGACCGAGAAGTAAAGTTATAGGAGGTGGAGAGCGAGAATTTGGCTAAAATTTCTAATAACTCCTCCTTTCCTAGTAAAACTACAAGGTATTTATAGATTTCCTAAGCTTTGGGTATTCTTGTCTTTTTACATCATCAGGATACATGCCCGAAATAGTGTAAAAAGAAGTGCTTCGAATCATTGGGCTAATGAAGCATGGAGATCATATTGGAGTTGGGACAACTTTATTATTTAATAGACCATAGTAAATCTCAATTCTGGATAGTTCCATGCACGTGTCATTTCCCCATTGAGTTGGTATTACTCTCACAAGATTTCCTGAATCGTCTTTTTTGCTCTTACAACTGTTTTCCACATGACACCTCTCTTATGCTGCTACGTGATTAAAAATATTTTTTTATTCTTCCATTTGAGGAGACGCTCATTTACCTTTAGTGCTTCCGATTGCTCTAAGCTCATTGATAAGCTCCATTATCTCAAGTATTTATATTCGATTATGAGGCTCTGACCTCAAAGGTTCAGTCTTTCCTAGATGGAACACTAATATTATTTTCTAACACTATTATTATGAGGCGTTGATTCATGAAATAACACTAATATGTTTTTCGAATTCTTTTTTAGATTATTTCTATATTAGGTAATTTACATTGTTCCTAAATACTGTTTATATTATTCTGGGTTATTTATGGATTTAACTTTGATATGGTTTGGGGTGAACAGTTTGTCTCGCTGAGTATATGGGGTTTCCATAGAAAATCTGGATGACCACAGCACCTTATGTTTGCGTTTGATCATCTTTGTTAGGGGTTACTGTATTTCTCTGTGGGATGGCAATTGCAGTGCTGGGATCTCTTTGCCATGCTCCAACTGTAATGCTCACTAATTTTATTGCTACTCCAATTGAATTGAGGTAACTTTTCGCTGAGCACATCAGAGGTTTTCCACTCCTGCTATCTTGAATTTAGATGACTTAGCCTTTGTTTGGTAAAAATTTTTTGCTTATAAATAAAGAATGTGATGTTTTATTGTAAAATATGTAGTTGAAAAGTGATATGAGGAAATGTGTGTGATTAAAAAGTGGTTTGAGGAAATGTGTTTATAAACAGTTTACCAAACGGAGGCTTAATGATTGACATCATTATATGTGCAAGACTAGTAGCCCATCATATAACTATCGTCCTCTTGTGCACCATATGCTGCTAGGATTTGTGCAAGACTAGTAGCTCATCAAATAACTGGTTGACTGGTCTAACATTTTTGGGCCCAACTTTTTCTTCTTTCCGCCCTTTTTGGGACAATGTTGTACGACATGCAGTTTCTTTTTTTTTTTAGAAGTTTTTGTTTCCTAATCCAACCCTTTTCTTTAGCAATTAGTTTGGGGTATTGCCCATGCTAACTGATAAAAACCGGATATATACTGGAGATAATTTTTTTGGGCAACTTCTGTTTGAAATCGTAGAAGTAATGACTTCCTTTTGGGGACTATTCTTTTTCAGCAATGATTTTCCAGCTAATATCCTCAGCTAATCCACTGATTGTTTCTTGACGAATGTCTTAAGATCCTAATTTGTTTCTTTTCGCTTTTTAAATGTAGTCTGGTGATTCCATTTTTACGCTTTGGTGAATTCATTACTGGTGGGCCTCACTTTCCATTAACATCTGATGCTTTCAAGAAGGTGTTGACTGGCCAAGCTTCACGGGAAGTCTTGCAGAGCATTGTCCATGCAGTATGTACCCCTCTCTCTCTCTCTCTCTCTCTCCCTCTCTCGCCCCCTCCCCTCCAAAATCTTGCTTCTTCATTTACTTGGGAATGCATCTGCTTGGGAATTATTCACTGCTTTGTTCTATACTTGGCTAAGAATCGTGCCCCTGTTGTCCCCCATTTTCCCCAACCTCATTTATAACTACACATTTATTGTGATAACAACTTTATCAACTTTTCAATCACACATTTCACCAACTTTTATCAAAATCTAATATTTATCGAAACCAAAAAGGGCTGATTTAGCCCCTGTTTGATGTTGTTTAAAAAGAGTTTTTTTTTTAAATGAATAATAATTTTTAGGAGAATGTGTGGTTATATTATTTTATTGATAAATGTATGGTTGAAAAGAAGAGAGAAAAATGAGTTAAAATTTTAAAGAGAGTCAAACGAGGGCTTAGATTTGCAAATAAAGCAGTTTGTCTTTGACTAGAGCTTAAGTTAGCAACTTACACGCATGTGAAAATAAATAGGTATAGTAATACTCTTGCCATGCTTAAAAAAATTTAAGATAATCATATGAACCCTATTATATTTAGCCTTGATCATATTGGCACGCTTTTCTATCTAAGAAACATCATAGGTAGTCCATCATTTTTACATATATAACTGCTGCGTAGATAGGGATGTCAAACGGGTCGGTTCGGCCCGTGAACTTCGGGTTTGGTCCGGCCTACGAGAGGACCGGACGCGGCTCGTTTGGGAGCCGAGTCGAGCCCCAAGTCCGGCTCGTGGCCTCACGAGCCGGGCGGGCCGGCTCGTGTTCGTCTATTTTTTTTTTTTAAACGGTTAGTCTTTTACTACTAATACTAAAATAATTGAAAATATAAAAAACTTAAACCCTCCTCCTTTAATCCGGGCTTGGGATCGACTACATTTAATTTCTTGTAGGCGGAGTTGAAATTGTACACGAACAAAATGTTATGTGTACAATTTTTTTATTTAAAAGAAAGAATTAAAAACATAGGGAAAGAAAAATACATATATTATAGCATAATTGTAAGGATAATAATTACTTATCAATACCGATACGATTGTTCTCCGAAATCCTCGGCCAAAATTTCATTTATCCTATCTTGTAACCTTTTCTCCGCAAACTGCCAATCCTTCAAACACATTAAGGCCTCCAATATGTCTTCTTTAAGCCTTGACCTATATTCAGATAACACGTTACCACCTGCACTAAAAGCAGCTTCCAATGCTACATTTGATGCCGGAGGTGCTAGTAGATCTTGTGCAATCATAGAAACAATTGGGTATTGACGCTCGTTTAGTCTCTACCGCTTAAGAATGTCAAAATTATTTCTCTCGTCCTCGTCAACATGCTAAGAAAGTCGTGTGAGAAATACCTAGTTAACTCGCTCGGAATTTTATCTGAACTATTAGGGGTACTAGAAGAATTAGAACCACTAGGAAGTGTACTATAAATTCCCTTCATAGTCATAAGATAGGAAAGTAAATCACTGTCTTAATTTTGTATCACATTAGGGATGTGAACAGTTCTTCTAACATTTTTACCTGACCTATTGGCATTGATCTCGTACATGTTACATAAACATTTTTCCTAAATCTGTGCATGTTAAGGGGGTCCCAAAAGTTAATTTCTTTGATATGATATTGCATTTATGGTGTGTTTAGTCTCCTCTAAATTTATTTTAGGGGTCATAATCATTGCTAATGAAAACAAAGTGGGTACATTTTCCCAATATTTTCTAAACTTAGTCTTCATTGCTACAATGATTTCAGAAAAAATAGGAAATGTTTTGTACTTGTCAAAATTATTAGCAATGCAATAAAAATGCTTCAATACTAAAGGACTAGTGGGAGAATAAACACCGGATAATTCATTCGTAGCATCATGAAATGGTTTCAAAAAAGTTTTAACATGAAATACAAGTTCCCAATCATTAACCACCAAATCAAAACTTGGGCCGTGTGAGTGCAGATCGTTGTAATATTCACATATTAAATTCTCGTAACCTTGACAATGTTCAATCATTAAATAAGTTGAGTTCCATTTATGTCCTACATCTGTAACAAATGATTGTGTTGGGATATCATTTTCTGCACAATGTGCATTAAAAGCTTATTTTCTAGAAGGTGCTATCATAATGAAATTGTAAGCATACCTAATTTTTTTCAATTGATTTTCTATAAACTTAAGACCATCTTGAACTATTAAATGTAAAATGTGACACACACAACGAATATGAAACAAGACTCCATCAAATTTAGGATTTATGTGGTTAGCTAATCTATCTATCACCGCTTTATTAACAGAAGCATAATCTAGTATAAAACTACGAACTTTACTATCAAATTCTCTAAGAATTGAAAGTAGTACATTGAAAATATTTGTTGCATTATATGGGTAATCAATAACTTTAAGGTTGTGTTTGATTTGTCTC
This sequence comes from Ligustrum vulgare, assembly GCA_963555705.1. NCBI lineage: Eukaryota > Viridiplantae > Streptophyta > Magnoliopsida > Lamiales > Oleaceae > Ligustrum > Ligustrum vulgare. The sequence goes on from OY743168.1 coordinate 23,507,001, forward strand.
CATTTCCATGGAAAATATCATTTTCCATTCAAATTTTCCATCCTAGTTGTTTGATACACTAAATTTTTCCTAGAATTGAATTCCATGGTACAACACTTTAAAGCATGTTTTGGGCTATTTTCCACGGAAAATTGATTCTAGTGGGTTGGTGGTTTTTATTTTCCATGAAAGTTGGAAAATCTTGAAATTCTTTTCCATGGAAAATAAGAGCTATCAAACACAACCTAAATGTTATAATTCTTTTGTTCATTAACCAAGTATCATCAATGTAATGACAAGTAACAGCTACGTAACCTCTATGATTATTGCCAGTCCACAAGTCCGAAGTAAATAATAAGTTACCATTATATTTATGTAAAACTTCTATAAAACTTTGTTTTCTCTCGAAATATTTAGTAATGCAATCAACTCGTAAAGTATTTCTAGAAACGGGTTTGTATCTGGGTTGGAGATACTTTTGAATGAAATCCGTGAATTGTGAACTTTCTACAATTGAAAGCGGGATCTCACCACTCGATACGAACATGACCGTTCCTTCCCGACGCGCTAGATCTTGGTTGAAAACCCAATTGGTTAGACTCGATTGACCAAACTGTAGAATTGATTGGTTTGCTTCAACTGAGCCAGGTTTTCAACATCCTTTATAGTGTTTGTTGAGGTGTGTTGTGCCCTCACCCTTCTTCTAAGAGAAAAGTCCGCCGCAAGTCTTACATTTTGCTTTGTATACTTGGTTGTTATCAGCGTCTTTAGCTGTTGTTTCATTTATATCGAAAAAATTCCAGCAATTTTATTTTTTTGACTTTTTTGAATTTCTGCTAAAGCCTGTCGTCTGCTAGTGGAGCCGGATCCATATGCAGCAGTGACATTCATCAACAATGTCATCCAAATTAATAGGAGTTCTAGTATCTATATCTTCGATCTCATTTTTCAAATCCACCAAATTGTCGGGAATTGGAATATCGTTGAGACCGGAAAATTCATCAACAAATTGGTTAGAAGAATAATCACGAGATTGTGAGTGTGCCATTAGAAATACTAGATTTGAAAATTTGTAGATGAAAATGAAATGTGAAATTTGAGACAATATTGTATGTGAAATATTATAGCATTAGAAATTAGAATATAGCTAGAAGTAGAAGATTGCAATTGAGATTTGAGACTTGAGAGTTGAGATTATGAAAAAAATAAAGACAAAAAAGAAGTATTTATAGGTAAAAAAATTAAAAAAGGTTGAAACGGTTTTGAGACCGTTTGGCTCGCTCACGAGCCGAAAAGGGCCGGCTAGTGAGCCTTCCCATTTCGTTGTCCGTTGGACTAGTCCATGAACCGATCCGCGAACTTTACGAGCCGAACCCGAATTGTCCAACACCCAATTTTTTGTCCAGTCCAAGCTCAAGTCCTTTTTTCACGAGTTGATCCAAACTTTTAACAACCGAACTCCCGAACTGTTCAGTCCGTTTACCACCCCTATGCGCAAAGTTCTAGCCTCTAGGAGTGCTATATTGCAGTAGCAGCTATATAATTCAGAGATAGAATACCTTAAAATGCTGTGTGTTAAGGTTGGGGGAGAGAGAGATTGTATATGACCCAAATTCTGCGCATTGAGTAGCTTTCTATAATTTCTCAGGAGGTGAGTGAATAATATCTATCTATACTATAGAGAGGCTAAAAGGTTCGATGAAGCAATGCCAAATTTGCTTATATCTTATTTTCAGTAAATATTAAGCATTTAAGATGGCGAGACGTGGTTTCATCTTTTGTACTATTTTCTGTAAAATTTTGAAACTGATGTATACATGCACATTTTGATTCTTGATTTCCTTAATTTTTTTTGGCGATCTCCTTTTATTTACTTCGGTTTATTGATTGGGTAATTTCTTAAAATATATGCAGTTGATGGGATGGGTTGTCGCTGCTCCATTTATCATGGGCACACTCTACATACTGTTATTGCCGTGTTTCAAGATCTTGGTTCGTAAATTCAGCACCGTTCCTTCAAGCCCAAAGAAGCCACCCCACTCCCCCACAGAAGTCAGGCTAAAAGTTAGGGATGTATGAGCAATGACTATTTCTCTTTACCATAAAATGGAACAAATCTATTGTTGGTTACACTGCTTGTACGTAAAACCTTTGCAGACTTGTAGTATATCATTGTATAAATATGACCATGTTTCAAAACCTTCTGCTTCGTCTCTTCCATGATTTCCATCAGGGTTTAGCGCGATCCTTACTGGTCTTACTACTTACTAGGCAAGACGAAACTGAGCCGAAACTACAAAATGATCTTGAGCATATAATATAATGGTAAAAGACACTAACAATGCGTTCTTTTACCTAATAATTACAATTTATAAGTAACACTTTTTTCAAAATCACTTTTTAATTACACACATTTCTCTCTAATTTTTAATCAATATTTTACCTAGAAAATACCAAAAAAAATAAATAATATATATATATATTGGCAGCTCATGGCCGTCGAACGTTCCGTAAAAGTCTAAAGTTGCTTGATATTTTGAAATTGAATGAGAAGCCATGGCGGAGCCAATTAAGGCCCAGCGCAGGCACTTGACGGTGCTAGACTTTAGGTCGCCGTTTAAATTTTTAATTATGCCCGCATTGAACTGAGTTGGGCGCCACCATTTTTAAGCATTTTAGTTGCTAGTAGAAGGAAGGAGGAAGATGAAAGAGAATTTCTAAAATGTCGTGTAGCCAACCTTTTTGTCTTGGAAAGTGGTATTTTATAATAATAATATTTTATTATTTAGCTGTTTGGTCAGAGTTTTGCATGTAGTTTGACTTTTGTGGAACTTAAAAAAAGTAATTTTTAAGCATCAAATTGGGAGTTTTTGTTTATTTGATTTAATTAGTCTTGCTTGATATTTTGTTGTTAAATATTTGTGATTTGTAAATTTGATTTAATTTGAGATTTGTGGTTTGTAAAGTTAATTTGTGATCTCTAATTATCACTTGCTTCTTTTACTGGAAAAATTGATGACGATCTTAGACAGTTTTTTAAAAGAAAATCTTTAGTTGAAGAAAATGTTGAAGAGAAGATTTCAAATATAGATGATTTTGATGAAAAAAATCGGGGGCGCTGCTCTCGAACCCCATTTGAGCCCCTCAATTAATTTTCGCCTACGCTGAAACAAATTCCTAGCTCTGCCCCTGATGAGAAGGTTTATAGGTTTGGTGGAGTCTGCGTTCTCTTTGGCGTTTTCCAGCCGTTTTCCATTTTTCATTTACGAAAACGCGGAAAACGAGTTCTCTTGCGCCGTTTTCGGAAAAAAATTTAGAAAATGTTTTCAAAATTTGTAAAAGAAATGGAAAACGTGAAAATCACGTTTTTCGAGTTTTCCAAAATTTATACCTATTAAGTGGAAAACGCACGTTTTCCATTTAAAAAAAAATTAAAATAATCAAAAAAAATGTGAAATTTGTCATTTTTAATTACATTACTGGTCCCTAATTTTCAAAACTTGTCATTTTAATCCTTAAATTTTGAAATTTCTTTCGAAAATATCATAATTTATTTGCAACTTAGGTTCCTCAACTTCAGATTTTGTTACATATTAGTTCACAAATTTTACTCTTTTTTTCCAATTTAGTCCTTCTCGTATTTGCTTTATAGGTCATTGTCTTCAAACATGTATAACTTTTGATGTACAACTCCGAATTGCACTCTGTTTTTTACGTCGAACTCCAAATTCAAAAATCTTTTTGATGATGTATCATGTGCTTAATTATTAAGCATTTCTTTTTTACTTTTGTATTGTAGACACTTATTTTGTAAGGACATCATTAATTAACATAAATTGATTTTTGCAAATTTTATTGAAACTTAAATTTTAAACGTTATGAGTGCTTACTGGAAGGATGTATATATATAAAGTATTAAATGAAACAATTACTTTAGAAGGGAAAATTACTACTCAAATGTGGAACGATTACTTTAGAAGGGTAACATGAATTTTTGAACTTTTTTGGTATAACCAAATTGTATGATAGGGGTTATTTCATTTATTTTTGTTGTACAACTCAAATATGACATCTTTATTTCATTTATATTCTCAAGCAATATAATTACAAGTATACAGAAATAATTTTCTTCAAAATTTTAAACAGAACGCGTTTTTCAACTTTTCATTTTCGAAGACGGTTTTCAGCAATTTCGAAAAAAGTAACAGAAAATGGAAAATAGAAAACATTTTCGAAAATGAAAACAGGAAACTGAAAAATAAAGAGAACGCAATCTAAGGTGGCGTTCTGTTTGTATTTTATTTTGTATTTTCATTTTCGAAAATGTTTTTGTTGACCTATGGTCAATTTGACCTTATTGTTTTGATCATAACAAACAAGAATTTATTGTGTTACTAACAAGTGTGCTTCAAGTGTTTCATGTAATGATAAATATTCAAAGCACTCTATGTTCAAATCGTCTCTCAAAGATATAAATCAAAATTATGTGATCGAGCACATGAGACGCAAAGAAGATCATGAAAGAATTGAAGATATTCAAAGATCAAAATTGAGGTTGAGAAGCATGACATGAAGATCAAGAATTCAAGCATACAAGATTAGAGTTGATTTAACATATGTAAAGGTATAACACTCTCAATCTTTAGCGATGAAATTCAAAGAGCTCGAAAATGATTTTTATGCATCAAGAAACTTACTTGAAAATTCATCACTTGCATAAAATATTTTCATCTAAGTCAAGATTGTCTTTCAAAGGTTATTTGATCTTAAATCATGATTATACTATGTTAAACCACTTTGAAAAACAAGTTAGAAACCTAAAAATCGAAAATTTTCATATTTTTCAAAAGTCAACCAAAAGTCAACGGTCAACAGTTGACTTTCGGTCGACCGAAAGTTTGGTCAACCGAAAATTCAACGGTTGAATTTATAACGGCTATATGGAAGATTCGGTCGACCGAAACTTCAAATTGGTCAACCGAAAGTTGCTGAATTTGAATATTTTGATCTATAAATAGCCATCTCATTCACATTCAATAACAACAACTTAGATAAGATTTTATACAAACTTTCTTGTGAAAATTCATTGTTCTTACTTAGTTTTTATTCATATTTTATTTTCATAAAACTTTGATTGATCTAAACTTTGTTTTATCAAATTCATCAAAGTTTTTGGAAGAAAGTTTTGTGAAGATTCTTGGTTTTACATTGTTTGAATTTCTTCAACATCTTCACACTATATTGGAATTGAAGTGTAAGTCTCTCTTTGTTCTAAACTTGTTTTAATCTTTTAAAAAGAGAGAAATTTCAATTAAGGAACTTTGATTATTTGTGCTACATTTTTCATCATCATTTGATTCATCAAAGTTCCATTGCCTAAACACTTTGAGCTTAACTTATTGTTAATTATTCAAGTGTGGCATCTCTTGGTACTTAATTCGATTCAATATTTTTAACAAGAGATTATTTGAAAAACTTTGTTTGATTGCATCAACTTTTCATTATCATTTGCATCAAAATTTTTCTCAAACACTCGAGCTTAATTCATTGCTATCTATTGAAGTGTTAGCCTAACTCTCTTGGTACTTAATTTGAGTATATCATTTGTCAAGAGAGTTATTTCAATTGTAAACTCAATTCATTATATCTTGTGGTTTCGAGAGCCTTGTGAAAACTCGATTGTTGGTTTTCGAGAGCCTTGTCAAAACTCGATTGTTGGTTTTCGAGAGCCTTATCAAAACTCGATTGTTGGTTTCGAGAGCCGTGTGAAAACTCGATTGTAAAAGGATAGGCGCTCCTTGTTGTAAGTCGCCTAAGGATTTGGTACTCCTTGTTGTAAGTTACCAAAATAGTGGATTTGGCCTTGCTCGTGACGGAGAGCTCGGTAACGGGGGACGTAGATCACGTTGGTTGATTGAACCTCCATAAATCGCGTTCGCACTCTCTCATCCCTTTTATTTACTTACATCGCACTTACTCTATTCTATCAATTTATATTGTGCAACGCTTTATCTTAGTGCTATACTTGCCTTATCAATTAAGTTTACACATATATAGCACACTACATTGATAATTTAGTTACTTGTAACACTAAGTGCTAATACTTGTACCTATTGGTTTTAAGTTTGAGATTATTTATCGAAAAAGTTTTATAAACCAATTCACCCCCCTCTTGGTTAGTTTACTCTTGGGCTAACAGTTTTGTGTTTTGTGTTTTTATTTTTATTTTCAAATTTGCTGAAAACGCGTTTTGTTTGTCATTTCTGAAAACTGTTTTTGAAAATGAAAAGCTGAAAAACACGTTCTGATTGAAATTTTGCAGAACACTATTTAAACTATTTTTAATTAATTTGCTTGCAGAATACTACTAACTCCAACTCAAATTTCCTTTCACAATACACTAAAAATATGGTTACATGCAACACACTAATGTGAGCATTAAGAGTCTATATTAACACAGCTTGGTCAGGTTTGGGACTTGAGAAAGCTCTACTTCTATTAAATTCCAGAAAATGCAAGTTCTTTCAAAACCATCAGAGTCCATTTATCATTACATTTTTTGAAATATAACAAGAATTCTCATTTAATTTTTTTTTTTTTTTTGTAATGTTGATATTGAATTAAATAAAACTTTATTTAAACTAAGTTCCAAGTTAGGATAATTCTAAAAAAAAAAAAAAAAATCTTTATTTAGGCTTAGTTCCAAGTTAGGATAATTCTAAAAAAAATAATAAAAAAATAAAAATTTTATATTAAGCTTAGTTCTAAGTTAAGATAATTCTTAAAAAAAAAAAAAAAAAAAAAATTCCCAAAACGCGTTTTCCGCGTTTTGGACATTTTTTGTCGAAATATACACAAAACGCCCAAAACGATGTTTCGGGCGTTTTCCGTTTTGTGTACAAATTTTTTTTTTATTTTCCAAAATGCGTTTTCGAAAATGGTAAAGAAAACGCGTTTTTAGCGTTTTCGAAAATAAAAACAGAAAACGACCTCAAAATAGCAAAGAGAACATGGACTAAGTTTTCGAGACGTAAGATATTTATCATTTATTGTCTACTATTAATAATCTTGAAATATAGACTACATATATATAGTATAAGAAAATGAACGGCTAAATGATATAATAAGGTGAAAATGACATGTAATCTATTGATATCTTGCCATGGAAATGGTGTACAGTTTTAAGTCTTTGTCAATGAGAAGATGGGTTCGATGCATTCACCATGGAACTTTCTTTGTTTCTACCCTTCTCAATCAAGAGCGAGTTTGACGTACTATCTCATATTTGAGATATTCAATTGAACGATTTTATATCTGATGAAATTTGGATTCCTTATTTTAATTTTAATGATAAGAATCTTCTTATTATTAGGTTGATCGATTAATTTAGTTACATTTATTTCTTGAAATTTTAAATGGATTAAATAAACCAATAATATGTATAATAAAATATTTATTTCTACAAGATAATTTTAAATATTTTCACACAGCCGGGATAATAATAAAAGAGAATGCGAATAGTTATTTTTTTTAGTTGTATACTTCGATTCCAGTTCTGTTATTTACATAAAACAAGGCTAAATAGCAAAAAAAATCATCATATCACTAAAAAATAACATCTGAACACATTGTAATTACAAATATAATTCAATTTCAATTGTGTCAATTACGTGAGACTCTTTGGATTCCTTATTTTAATGATTAGGATCTTCTTATTATTAGGTTAATTAATTAATTTAGTTACATGTATTCCTTAAAATTTCAAGTGGATTGAATAAATCAACAATATTTATGATAATAATATTTTTATAAGTTTTACTATTCAAATGTTAAATGATAATAATATTTTTATAATTTATACTTTTTTATACAATAAATGAACTATTTTTATTTTTTAAATGATCTTTAATTACCCGTGTTATTTTTTTTTTTTTCATTTAAATACTATACATTAGTTGATTATTATTGTTTAAATTATCATTTTCTTTTTTTAAACAACATTATCATTTTACTATTTTTCTATTTATCTCAGCATACGCATGTTTGACATATAATCAAAAAAATTTTAAAAATATGGAAGTCGCAATTATATGTTTTAACTAACATTGCACGGGAGAAACACTAGTTAAAATTAAAATGTATTTATCTTTCCAATTTTCAATTATATATTGGTAAAAGATTTTTATTTATGAACAAATAATATAATATTTTTTAGGTAAAATATATGATTGAAAAGTTGTTTGAAAAGAATCAAAAAATGTGTGAGATTAAAAAATTATTTGAAAAATTATGTTGTTTATATCTATATCTACATCTACAATCTATCTATCTACAATGTACAATATCTTAAAAGTTGGATGAGTGAAAATCTTTTGATTTTCCATTTATCCTCACATTTTTTTCTTTTTTCTAAATAATACCATTAGTTCATTTATTTAAACTTATTTTACATTTATTTTAAATCTTATTTCAAATACATTAATTTATTCACGTTGAATAAATTGAAATTAGTTATGCAATTAATATTAATTTAGAGTCGTTATTTTTAATTTACTTTTAGAATATTGTCTCATCAAAATTCATTTCCTATGATAACTCTATTAAACAACTCAAAAAGTGTGTTTATGTGTTTAATGAATTTGTTCTATTTTTAATTCAAATAATTATGTTATAGATACTGATAAAAATAGATTTTTTTTATTATTATTTTCAAAGTTGGGTGTGTGTGAAATTTTTTTACTTTGAAACCCACCTACATTCTTATCAAACCCTTTAATTAATATATATAAAAAGAATTTTTTTTTTCTGATTAAGAATATAAAATAAATCATTTCAAAACTCTTTGGAAAAGAATAAATCAAAACTGATGTTTTAGTTTAAATTTATAAAGTCACCAATGATTAAAATTACATTTTTAATTGATTTTGATAGAAATTAATAAAACGTGACCGAAAAGTTGTTGGTCCGATGAAACATGCGGTTAAAATCAATTTATATTTACATCTACATCTGGTCTAGATCTAGAGTCTCTTAAAAGTTTGGATGAGTAAGTATCTTTGATTTTCCATTTTATCCTCACATTATTTTTTTTATCTCAATAATACCATTAGTAATAGTTCATTTTTTTTAACTTATTTTACATTTATTTTAATTCTTATTTAAAAATATTAATTTATCCATGTTGACAAAATCAAAATTTGTTATCCAATTAATATTAATTTAGCGTTGTTACTTTTTAATTTACTTCCCGAATATTGTCCTATCAAATTTCATTTCTCGTGATAACTTTGTTGAACAATTCAAAAAGTGGGTTCATGCATTTAATGAATTTTTCCTATTTTTTATTCAAATAATAATATTTTAGTTATCGATAAAAATACATATTTTTAATTATTATTTTCAAAGTAGGGTAAGTGTGAAACTTTTTTATTTTTAAACCCACGGAAATTGTTATCAAAATCATCGATTAATTTATATGAAAATAAAAATAATTTTTTAATTATTTTCTAATTAAGAATATAAAATAAATAATTTCAAAACTCTTTGAAAATTACAAAAAAAAAAAAAAAATTAAATTAAAATTTTAGTTTAAATTTATATAGTCATTGTTTGGTAATGATTGAATCATATTTTTAATATATTTTGATAGAAATTAATAAAATATGTTTTGTTAAAATTAATTGCCGATTTAAGTTATATTAATATCTTACTTTAATTTCTCACAAACAAGAGCATAATATTATACTTTTTTCCTATTTAAAAATATGCTCACAAATTAATTCAATTTTTCTAACGCACGCTATTTTCACATTTCTTTGCGACTTATTATAACTATCGTATAAAAGAATTATTGATTTGCCTAATTTTTTATAATATCAAATTACTTCTTAATATAGCACGCACGATTTATTTATTAAACCGACATTTTAAACAATTGTTTAATATATATTTCAAAAAAGTTGACGAAAATTTTCAATAAAATATTAATTAATATATTAAAAATTGAGGTCAATTTACCATTTACAATTTTCCTCTAACAATATTGATTACGTAAACTATTTTCAAAAACAATATTAGTACTCAAAAAAACGTTACTTTAACATTTGCCATAAACATAAGGGACCATGATACTTAAAAAAAAGGTAGGTGTGGGCGTGAGTTGGGTTGGGTTGGGTTTTGGTCAAACCCGAACCCGAACCCAACCCAACTTTGTCGAGTTGATGTAAAATCAACCCAATCCAAGATTTTAACCCAACCCAATAAGGTATCGGGCAAGTTGGGCGGGTTGAGTTTCGGCCCAGATTGGCAAAATATATTAAAATAGCCCAAAAATCCAACTTTTGTAACCTCAATTAATTATTCAAGTGTATAACCTGTCAAATCACTTAAAATTTAAATTATTGACCCAATAAAGGAGCTAAGTCCAGCAAAAATTCCCGCTCAAAGTTTGGCTTAAATTCCCGCCCATGTGAAGCTTGCTGGGGAAGACTAATAAAGTAGGTCCACTTCAAATATCAAACTTGCTGGGGAAGACTAATAAAGTAGGTCCACTTCAAATATCAAATTTGACTAAAATTCAAAATTTGAAAATCACAAAATCTGAAAAGTTACAGAATCTGAAAAGAAGCCAGTTTTTCCATTTTCTGACCGGACTGAAAAAGTGACATTCCGGCCGATCCAGAACTCCGATCTACGATCGACCACCGCCATCAGAACGGGCTCTACAAGGAGAAGACTCGCCTAAAATTTTGGGGCGATCCGACGGTTGAAACAGAAGTTATTCACCGGAGAAGATATTGCTGGCGGACTGAAAAATCGCGATTCCGGCCAAACGGGAGCTCCAATCGCGAAACGGTCACCACCGTTGGGTTCGTGACGAGGAGGAGAAGCTTCCTGTGTTTTTTGGCATTTTCCGATCTCCGGCGACTGGGGCGGTTTCCGGCGGCGACGGCGGTCCGGCGAGGCGTTTCCGGACAGAATCTTCAGCCCGACCTGCTCATCCCATTTCCGAAGTCCATTTTGCAAAAGCTAACATATCGCCGCCCACATCCATGACGAATCCGACCAATTGACTTGCCGCTACCCATAGTAAGTTTCGATTTGTTCATTAACTAAAAAGCTGTCATTTAACTGTATTATTTTCGAATTTATTGTATTTTGAGTATGCATTTGATTTGGTGGACTGTTATATATATCAATCAAGATTTTAGGGTAATAAGCAAATCTTGACATTGGGATAGTATTCATTAATATTGTTTGTGTTTGACTAAAATTCAAAATTTGAAAATCACAAAATCTGAAAAGTTACAGAATCTGAAAAGAAGCCAGTTTTTCCATTTTCTGACCGGACTGAAAAAGTGACATTCCGGCCGATCCAGAACTCCGATCTACGATCGGCCACCGCCATCAGAACGGGCTCTTCAAGGAGAAGACTCGCCTAAAATTTTGGGGCGATCCGACGGTTGAAACAGAAGTTATTCACCGGAGAAGATATTGCTGGCGGACTGAAAAATCGCGATTCCGGCCAAACGGGAGCTCCAATCGCGAAACGGTCACCACCGTTGGGTTCGTGACGAGGAGGAGAAGCTTCCTGTGTTTTTTGGCATTTTCCGATCTCCGGCGACTGGGGCGGTTTCCGGCGGCGGCGGCGGTCCGGCGAGGCGTTTCCGGACAGAATCTTCAGCCCGACCTGCTCATCCCATTTCCGAAGTCCATTTTGCAAAAGCTAACATATCGCCGCCCACATCCATGACGAATCCGACCAATTGACTTGCCGCTACCCATAGTAAGTTTCGATTTGTTCATTAACTAAAAAGCTGTCATTTAACTGTATTATTTTCGAATTTATTGTATTTTGAGTATGCATTTGATTTGGTGGACTGTTATATATATCAATCAAGATTTTAGGGTAATAAGCAAATCTTGACATTGGGATAGTATTCATTAATATTGTTTGTGTTTGACTAAAATTCAAAATTTGAAAATCACAAAATCTGAAAAGTTACAGAATCTGAAAAGAAGCCAGTTTTTCCATTTTCTGACCGGACTGAAAAAGTGACATTCCGGCCGATCCAGAACTCCGATCTACGATCGGCCACCGCCATCAGAACGGGCTCTTCAAGGAGAAGACTCGCCTAAAATTTTGGGGCGATCCGACGGTTGAAACAGAAGTTATTCACCGGAGAAGATATTGCTGGCGGACTGAAAAATCGCGATTCCGGCCAAACGGGAGCTCCAATCGCGAAACGGTCACCACCGTTGGGTTCGTGACGAGGAGGAGAAGCTTCCTGTGTTTTTTGGCATTTTCCGATCTCCGGCGACTGGGGCGGTTTCCGGCGGCGGCGGCGGTCCGGCGAGGCGTTTCCGGACAGAATCTTCAGCCCGACCTGCTCATCCCATTTCCGAAGTCCATTTTGCAAAAGCTAACATATCGCCGCCCACATCCATGACGAATCCGACCAATTGACTTGCCGCTACCCATAGTAAGTTTCGATTTGTTCATTAACTAAAAAGCTGTCATTTAACTGTATTATTTTCGAATTTATTGTATTTTGAGTATGCATTTGATTTGGTGGACTGTTATATATATCAATCAAGATTTTAGGGTAATAAGCAAATCTTGACATTGGGATAGTATTCATTAATATTGTTTGTGTTTGACTAAAATTCAAAATTTGAAAATCACAAAATCTGAAAAGTTACAGAATCTGAAAAGAAGCCAGTTTTTCCATTTTCTGACCGGACTGAAAAAGTGACATTCCGGCCGATCCAGAACTCCGATCTACGATCGGCCACCGCCATCAGAACGGGCTCTTCAAGGAGAAGACTCGCCTAAAATTTTGGGGCGATCCGACGGTTGAAACAGAAGTTATTCACCGGAGAAGATATTGCTGGCGGACTGAAAAATCGCGATTCCGGCCAAACGGGAGCTCCAATCGCGAAACGGTCACCACCGTTGGGTTCGTGACGAGGAGGAGAAGCTTCCTGTGTTTTTTGGCATTTTCCGATCTCCGACGACTGGGGTGATTTCCGGCGGCGGCGGCGGCGGCGGTCCGACGAGGCGTTTCCGGACAGAATCTTCAGCCCGACCTGCTCATCCCATTTCCGAAGTCCATTTTGCAAAAGCTAACATATCGCCGCCCACATCCATGACGAATCCGACCAATTGACTTGTCGCCGCCCATAGTAAGTTTCGATTTGTTCATCAATTAAAAAGTTGTCATTTAACTGTATTATTTTCGAATTTATTGTATTTTGAGTATGCATTTGATTTGGTGGACTGTTATATATATCAATCAAGATTTTAGGGTAATAAGCACATCTTGACATTGGGATAGTATTCATTAATATTGTTTTTGTTTGCTTTGACCATTTATCCAATCTAGGGGTTAAGAAGCCAGCTGGAACGACTGAAGAAAATGAAAAGCACTTTGGTTCTGATTCCTCAAGACTTATCATGGTAATGAGATTTTCATGGACGATTAATAGGGTTTGAATGGCTATGGTAAATTTCACTAACATTGTCCGAACTTCACTAATACGTACGGATCTATCACCAATGCTTTAATCTAACATTTTACATTTTATTTTTTGCGTTCTATTTCTATTGTCTGAACTTCACTTATATTCAATTTTTTCGAACTTTCAAAATTGAATAGACATTATTAATATTGTATGAAATTATTTATGAATTATTTATTGGCACGTCATGATGTTTTCTTTTGGAATCATTCATAGAAATTACAGTTGCCGTGCATCGCACGGGTAAGAACTAGTTAAACAATATATCTAACAACTTAAAAAATGTACCAAAAATGTTAAATACCTATAAAATCCAATTAACCGGAAAAACCCAAAGAAAAATTACAAATATTACAAATTTTAATCATTTTAGCTACATCTATAAAGTATAAACTTGTAGAATCATTCAAATAATATCATACAGTCAATCAAACAAGATCGATCAATTCATCCAAATAAAATTGAGACATCTCAAATATAATTTAATAGTATAATCATCCAAATATAATTAAAATAATAATCCATCCATTAATAAATATGTAAAGCACCTGTCTTCATTTTCTTTTAGGTCACTTGGAACTTTTGGAAGTTTTCAAGAACTTAAACTTCAAATGAATATATGAAAAAACAAGAAATCTGGTTCTGAATCCGTCTACAGTAAAATTTGTTAAACGTCAGTGGGCTGAAACTACTTCTAAACTAACAATAAACATTAACAAACTAATTACCCACTAACTAATTAACCACTAAACAGAATACTCAACTAATTTAAATTTTTTAGTAGTAAAGAAATCTGGAACAGCCGAACACGGAGTTAGGGACAGGGGTCACCGGCGGCAGTCAACAGCTCAAAACGGGTTGGAAATGAAAAAACTAAAAATTCAAAACATAAACCCAAGCATATACCTCAATAATATTGATAAGATCTTAAAGAAAATGAAAGAACTAAAACCGAACTCAGAATAGTAAAATACCAAACAAGAACAAAGTTTGGTGCGTACGGTAGAACAAGGCGAAGACGAAAGCGGGTACGGAGGGAGAAGCTTGGAGCAGCGGCAACTTTGAAATCTGGTGGAGGCGTCGTCAGCTGGAGCAGCGACGGAGGAAGAGTGAGAGGCTGAGGGACTGAGCGAGGCTGTGAGAGACGAGAGCATGCGATGCGAGAGCGAGAGCGAGAGGTAGGGTTTTAAGTTTAAAAATCTGATCTATTTGTTTGTTTGTTTTTTTTTTTTATAAAGTTCATTACACATTTTACATTTACACGCTTTTTTCCCTCTAATATAAAAAAAGGGTTAGGTCGGGTCGAGTTAACCGAGTTTCAAGTGGTAACATGAAACCCGACCCAATTTTTGTAGCAAAATCCCGAACCTAGCCATATTTTTGTGAAAAATCGACCTAACCCAATCGGTTCGATTTGACAGGTTTGTGTGGGGAGGATTGGATTTTACCCAATCCTACTTGTACAAACTGATTTATTTCCCCTCACATTGAGGCGGCCCACAAATAATATAATATTAGTGGGCCCCTTTGATATGAGACGGTGTAAACCTATTTGTCATCCTCTATTTGTACCGTAAAAAAATTCACGCATAAAACACCTTCAGAAAATGAGTGATACATTTTTGTTGTTTGTTTATAATTTCCATATACTCATAAAAAATGCGATATTTTAATTATGATCTCTTAAATTTTAATTAATATTAGAAAACTCATAAACTTTTTTTATCAAAATAAATATAAGATTAATTTTAATAATTGTTTAAAGATTATATCATCTAAAACTTTCGATGTAATTTCTTAATCTTCAGTGACTGTCATTTTAAGCACAAATATTATTATTTTTTAGATATAATGATTTCTGTTTGATTTATAAACTTATTTATTTATGATTTTAAGATAAAAATTAATGATTGAAAATTAAAGAGAAAAATGCGTGTTATTAAAAGTAATTTGAAAAATTATATTGTTTATAAATAAAAAATATTTTTTTACCAAACGGAAAATCCCAGATTTTTTCTTTTTCATGCTGAAAAAAGCTTCTTGAATCGAAGTTTTCGTTCACTTCTTTCCTACCAGCATAATTTTTTTTGGGGAACTGGGCCTCAAAGAACCCATATAATATCAAGCTTAAAATCCACTTTCGATTTGTTTTCCGTCTGGAATTTCTACAATTTATCGGTAAAGTTAACTTAAAGGTGTTCTAAATTCATTTTCCTCTGATTTATTGATTTATTTTGTTATTGACAGGTGAGATTTCAAGAAAAGGAAGCATTTTTTAGTTGGTGATGTATCGTAATGTTAAAAACAGCATTCGAGGGCAAGAAACAACATCAACAATTCAAAATGGTACTAGCAGTAATGGTGGCAATAATTGTTGCAGCTGAGTTAAAACTCTACCAAGCTTTCATATTTTCTTCACATTCATTCTTCTTCTCCTGTTTTACTTATTCTATCTTCGCCGGGGGAGGGTTGAGAATGAGGACAAGTAATTCAATGCCATCTTTTCAAAGTAGCAGTGAAATCTCCAGGGTAAGTTACATGAAGATCCTTTACTGATTGATATTTATATTTTCATTGAGGACGAGAATCCAAAATGAATCTTTGTTTTCCAATTACCATAAATCGAAACTTCTGTAGATGAATGTCTCGGATCAATACAGCATTTGTTTGTATGTATGATTGTTTTTTATTTTCTTATTGTTGTGTTTTGCAGTGTGAAATGGGGTTGAAGAAGGAGGTGAGAGAGATGCTACCCATTATTGTTTTCAAGGAGAGCTTTTCTGTCAAAGAGACACAGTGAGTTATCTTCCTTGCATTTTTTATTCTTAGATTTGATTTCCTTTGATGCATTTAGACCCTGTTTGGCCCCAAGTTTTTAAAACACTCAATCTCAACCATCCATTTTAGTCAAGCCACAATATTTGACTTTTCAAATAATTTTTAACCACACATTCCCCCAAAAATACTATTCCAAACCACAATTTTCTTCAAGAATTGGAGGCCAAACAGGGGCTTAATGTTACTAGTGATATACACGTGATTGTGCACTAATATTTTAGATTTTTAATATTTTCATTTTTTTTATTTTATTAGTAGTTAATAGTTACACAGTTAAAGTAGGAATTGTAATAAAGATAAAATAATAATATTGTTAGATGTTATAATGAAGAATATTGATATTTTATTTACTTTCATAGAAATACAAGTGAAATTAGAGAAGAGTTTAAAATATGGTAATACTAAAAGTAACTTGAATCTGGTGAATACCTTTGGGTGATTAACCTTTAATGATTGATTAACTCGTGATATGAAATCTTATGAATTTGGTGAGGTATTAATACGGAAAAAAAAGTGATTGGAATTGTGAACACAGAGATATGTATGTGTACCTATACATGGAGTGAAAATATTGAAATTGGAATACAAATGATTTTAAGGAAAACCTGTAGAGAAAGTATATATCAAACGCAATGGTTTAAAAAGCTGGTGCTTGCTTTTGTTTACTTCTAAACATGAAGAAATTCGACCATATTCTGAGGAAAAAGAGTTAAAAATATGAACCATAAATTACAAATGACAATGTAAATGAAAGCAACATATATATATATATATATATATATATATATATATATATATAAAAGTAATAAGTAAGAAACAAAAAATTCAGCCACCGTTTAGTAAACAAATTTATAATCAACACATCTCCGCAAACAACTTTTTAACCTCGTTCATTTCTTCAAATTACTTTTCAACCACATTTTACCTCGAAAACATCACATTTTTTTTTTGTTTATAAACAAAAGACTTTTACCAAACAGAGGCTAAAAACTGCCAATACATGGCTATGTTTGCCTCTAAGAAAATATTATTGATTGGCAGAAGTAAGATGAGAAGAATATGTTCTATATATGTATATTATATATACGCATATAATTATTATTAATTATTAGGATTTCGAAAAGTTTTTTATGATAGTTCTAAACTTTAATCACTGTAATTTCATTTATTTAAAACAAGGGTTAATTTTACAAAATACTACTTAAGTTTCAACGAAATTTCAAATATACCACTGAAGTTCAATCGTTGCACAATCTACCACTCAAGTTCAAATTGATTACTCAAAATACCATTTTGTTGATTTTCTTATCCAAAAATAGGCACAAAGAGTTCCTAATGTTTGGAAAATTTGCTAAAATGGTTCTCAATGTTTTATTTTGATATAAAAGTCCTTTTTTTAATCTAAATTAACGAAAGTGGTTATTTTTATTGTATAATATAAATATCATTATGAAATAAATTAAATTAATATTTGTTTGGTATATATATATATATATATTTAAAGAAATTGATTTTTGTAAAGAAAGAAATCTTTTTTTTTTTTGAATAAATCTCTTCAAAAATCAAGTGAAAAGTATTTTTCTTTTAATATAATGTGTGTTTGAAAATTAAGAAAACAAAATTTTTGTTCGAAAATGAATTTAGGAGAAATGATTTTCAAAACTACTATTACAATCAAATATTAATTTAATTTATTTCATAATAATTCATAGATAGTTTTTTTGTATAATCTATGAATTATTATGAACTAAATTAAATTAAGATTTGTTTGTAATAGTTTTTTTTTTCTTCATTTCCCCCAAATTCGTTTTCGAACGCACACTTTAAATGGACCCTTAACATTTTTCTAATTTTCAACTGCACGTTATATTAAAAAAAAATTATCTATTTTTTATTTCATTTTCAAGAGATTTATTCAAGTATGATAATAATTTATTCGTTCTCAAGAATTAATTTCCTTAAAAATATATTCCAAACAAATATTAATTTAATTTATTTCACAATAATTTTTAGATTGTCATAACAAATTTATATGCATATTAACCATTTGACCAATAAAATCCTAGTGAAAAAATCTAATATACTAATTTTAGTTAATTAAATATATATATAAAAAATTATGAAAATGTTATGACACAATTGTAAATTTTATATTAGAAAATAAGAATATTTTTGACATTTAAATAAAAAAAAGGACCACTTTTGTTAATTTAGGAAAAAAATTAAGGACTTTTATATCAAAATAAAATATTAAGAACCATTTTAGCAACTTTTCCAAACATTATGGACTCTTTGTGCCTATTTTTGGATAAGAAAATCAACAAAATGACATTTTGAGTAATCAATTTGAACTTGAGTGTTAGATTGTGTAACGATTAAACTTCAGTGATATATTTGAAATTTCGCTGAAACTTAAGTGATATTTTGTAAAATTAACCCTTTAAAACAATGTTTTCATCTATATTTCAATTATTGCAACCATGATTGTTTGAACAGTCAAAAAGTTATGGGGACATACTCTAATTAATTGCCTGGAAGAATCGGACTTGATTGTGGAGCCGATTTACGAACTCTGATAGCAAACTCCTCTACCGCAATAATCAAAGTTGGGGTGGAGGAAATTTCCAATGCTAATCACGTTACTTCAAAATCGTTGTTCACGGTGAATCTAGTTTTCCATCACCGATTTGTCCTCGTTGGAGCAGTGGTTTTCCGTTTTTCAAATGGGTTTATGGATGATTAGTGTAACGCCCCGAATTCTCTTTTAACTCGACGCGTTATCAAACATAATCTCGTTCACATTAAAATTTTGAAAATAATAAATTTAGGCAAAATACTTTATATTGAAATAATAAGTATGTATATATATATATATATATATATATATATATATATATATATATATATATTAAAACTTTATTCCCAATTGACTTAGAAAAAAAATTCGAAATAAACTGTTTGTAGATGTCATAGACAAATTCTGCAACTAATGCCATTTTTTCTCGAGTAATGCAGTATGTTTGTAAAAATTATTTAAAATAGCAAACGACGTCTAAAAATTTTGAACTTTTACTACAGTGTCCAGAACTCATGTAAATACAACATATAAAAATTTGGGATTTTAATAACCACATTTGTAACAGGAAATTATTTTTTAAACAGGCTGGTCACTGTTTCCAAAACTGCCCCGTCGCAGTCTGCAAAAAAATTCATAATAAATTCTACGGGACTCCAATTGACCTGTTTTCAGTTCCATATGATAGATAACACATAAATGATCATTTTTCGTTTTAAAGCATTCGGAAATTGCAAATATACAACCTGCAGTAAATTTTCAAAGTGCAACCCAAAATCTGAAATTCTCCAGACAGTAATCAAAGTATACATATTTCCAAAAGTAACATTTAATTGATCAAGAATTTCATTCCAAGAACTTTTCAAGTCTTAAAGAAAATGTACTGCAACATTTACATAAATAAGTCCCAACATAAATACATAAAAATTTAAATTTTATTCACTACTGCCGCCATCACGCCTTGTCCAGCCCTTCAATCTGTAAAGTTTTTAAATATGAGCATTTCGAAGAAAATACTTAGTAGTATATACACACGCTAATGAAATTAAAATATACCAATATTTGATTTAATGTCAACATCAACTTTCATCTTTGGAAAACATTTTAACATGGCCAATTAATAAATTTACTGTGATTACCTTCAATCACAGGTGATTACCTTCAATCACAACATATTAGATGACTACCTTCAATCATCAATCATAATCCCATCATAAATAATTTCATAGCATGTCAATAAATAAATTAGCACATAATAGCTATGTATTTCATCAAACATAAGATATTGACACAAATTTCATGCTAGCATACTATTTAATTCAAAAGCGTAACCACTTGTGTACGGGAGAGGATACTACCTTGAATTTGCAGAAATTGTTGAGTTAAAATGCACGTGATGTTGAAATGCACAGCCACCCAAAACCAAAAGCTTTTCAATGTATTTTAATGGCCAAAAACGTGTAGTGTTAATTGATGGAAGAATAAAGAATTTAATTAATTTTGCTGTTGAAGAGACCGTACGAAAATTTATTTTCAAAAGTTGAGATTTTATTCTGGTTACGAGAGAGGGTGATGGAATTAAAATACACATATAAAAATATAACATCATGCGGCAACGGTTAGTAAAAGTGGGTAGATAAATGTGGAAGGTGGCTGAGAAAATTATGCAATCCGGAGCTAAAATCTGGGAAGTGTGGATAACTGAAATTTGAAAATCTAGCTGGCGCATGAACTGATTGTAGACAAAAGTTTGAAATCCATTTCAATTGAATATTATAATAATAAAATAATATATAAGTTTTCATTTTCTTTAAACTAAAATAACATGAGTCGATCTAGACTAAAATAATTTTTTCTCGACTCCGACTTACACTATTTAATGTAAGCTACAAAATGACACCAATGTTGATATACTTTTATCAACCTTTAAAATATCTTTAAATATTTGACCCAATTGAAATTTTCAATTTTTCACAAAGAAAGACATTAATTTAAAACACTTTAAAATATTTTGGCTCGACTAATAAGTTTGATATTTTAGAATGGTTCAAATTCGAACATTCAACATGATAAAATATTTCTCGCAATTAACCAAAATAATTGCTAGGAAAGAGCATGTAACATCATAACTTGACCAAGAATTTATTTAAAACATTTGGAAGTGTCGTAGCGACTTGACAAGCTCATTAAATACTTTTGAATTCTAACATAAAATTCAACGTTAAACTTAAAATTTCTGGTCGCTACAACATATTTTTTATTTGGCTCCAAGTTCTGTTTTCTCAATTATTTGGCTGAAATCCTTCATTTTTGCTGGACTTGAGAGCTTGGTTATGATGATTAGAGCATGATAGGCTTGGTGGTGATGGCTAGCTTTTATGGATTGTTTCTACTTCATTGACCGACTTTTGAGATTAACATTTCTCTCAGCTCCTTTCTTCCAATTTCAAGTAGTATTTTCATCGAACTAAACGTCATCAGATATATGCAGCTTCTCTTCGATACTTGGAACTTAGCATATCCGCCCAGACTTCATTTACTTGACCTAGAATATTTTTCTCCCATTCTAAACTTCAAATGAAGGTTGGAATTAATATATATATATAGCAATCTAAAACTCATACATGATGAAATCACATAAAACATGTGAAGATCAGAATTCCCCTTCCCTAATTTCCCCCCAACACGTCACCTTCATTCAATTAAATGCTACGATTACAATCAGATTTTCCAGCAATTTCATATCTTTAACTTAAAAAACCGAAACAAAAGAAATATAAAGAAAACAAACCAACTGATCCACTAGATATCACAACTGTTGACTTAGTGCCTGCCTGGGACTGGGGATCTGTAAGCACGGATCTGTGCACACTAATTTCTACATAAAAAAGGAAACTACTTGAAGAAACGTATCATTGAAATTATTGCCCGAAGATCCCAGCAGTCAAGTCATATCTAATTAAGTAGATTCTCTAGCTTTCGCCATCTTGGCTTGCAACCTCTGCATGAACTTTGGATTAGCTTTAAGTCTCTCTTTGATGTTTGAAGTTCCAGCTTCCTCCACCAGTTTCCTAGCTTTACCTGCCTCCTCAATCAAAGCAAACAGAGTCCGGAGGCAATCCTTTCTGTTCTCCTCCCGATGTTCGAACCTGGTAGAGAATATAATGTTAAAATAACAAAAAAAAGTACAGCTTGATCATGCAAGAATTGAAGAATAGCTGAAATTCCGCTAAGCTGTGACATTATGTTGTGTACCCAGAAATTTTACCCTAGATTCAGGAGCAATAAATAGATTTAGAATCTAAGCTAGAGCCCATATTACTTAGAGCTCAAGAATTATAAAGGGCACTCCTTGATGAGAAAAAGCAACACGCTATCTATCACTGAGTTACCTCTCACTCGTTATGGTAAGTTCATCTTTTCCTGGATTGTATCGCCTTCCTGCTAATTCTTTTAGCCGGCAGAATTGATGCTTTGATAAACCAAGCTCTTTGACAGTAACGGCCAATTTTACTTTTCTATTTTTCGGGTGCCATGCATCACCACCAGGAGCGAAGACCACGCGAGTTTGCCACCTAAGAATTGGTCCCTCACCAGGTGGGTCATCAAGGTTGTTTTTCTTATCAGGAACAGAGGTTTCATCAAACTGTTTAGGAGCTTCTGCCGCCATCAGTTTAGCACATTGCAATACCATTTGGTCTTCAAACTCTTTAAACAATGCATAGCCTTCTTCAACTTCAAGTTCACCTTTTTCAATCCTATTTGCTATCTCATCAAACTTCTTTTCCACTTTCTTTTTGATTTTGTCTGAGAATTGTTAAATAATAAAAGTCAAATTCAAAATATAAAGGGTCTACAAAGCATTGGAAAAATTAATATAATGTTTGAGAGTGGAAATATGTGCATCAGTGCATGTAATGGTTCCGTGTCATTGTATCACTATACTTAATCCACAAAGTCAAGTGCATTAAGCTTTTATTTTTATTTAGCCCAAGCATATTAGCTTTTGAAACATATTATTCTACTATGTTTCTAAGATGAAATTAAAAGAGTAATTCTCCACAAGTCGTGTGCTAAATCAACTGGGAAATGTCTACTCCAGAACCCACTCGAAGATGGTCTGAAAAAGCAAGAAAACATTGCTGCAACAACCGAAAGTTAAATCAGATGGGAACATACTTCTTGTCGGATGCAGCACCCAACGTTGGAATCACCAGCAGATACCAATTCTGGAAGTCTTATGAAGTTAACAAGGCAGATCTAGTTGTTAAAAGACTTTAAGAAACAATTTAAAATGCTGAAGAAAAGGGAAAAGAAGCCAACTTCCACTTGTGGGAAGGATGAAGAAAATGATGTTGGAATCAACAGTCTAAACATGGAAAGCAACATTGAATTGCTGAAGAGATGTGAGTCTAACTCTAATGCAGAGTTGCTGAAATATGTTTCTCAAGAATTGCTCTTACATTTGTGAGGAACTGGAACTGGCCTTTATACAAAGGTCTTATTTATAAATTATGACATTGATTATTTGACTTGTTCTCATGTACTTTTAGGGTGAAAACAATGCATTTTTAATCGCTTCCAACCCAAACATAATGGCCAGCTCCACGAGGTTGGGATGAGGGCATGGAGAGTGATGCACGACGAAAATAGAAGGGAGGAAAACAAAAATTAAAACTGATGACGATACTCTACTTGATGCTTTTAATTTAAGGCATTTCTTATATCGTCTTTATAACTCCCCGCTTCAATGTGAAGTCGGTGGATGTGCTGGTCAAGATTTTGCACGAATACTATGATGAAGTTGATCTACCTAAGCAGTAAGCTGTAATATAATGCTAATGGTTCAAAGGAAATGCTGATATGTTTTTCTCCAAGGATGACAAATTAAACTGCTATTTTATACAGGTTAAGATTTTGCAGCATTTGAACTGTATCCAGTTGATGGACATTACTAACTGCTTCATGCATCTTACAGGATTACAAATGTGTTCATCAGGCAATCCAACACACTCTCTAGCCCACCTCTACCTCCACTACACTTTTCTTCTTTAAATTGGAATTAATGAAATCCCATGAACTAGGGTGAACTTGGAGAGCAACTTCCTCATATACAGTCTCTTTGCATTCATAAGATGGTTAATCGAGATTTTATGCAAATCCTTGGAGCTGTTATTGCTTCTATTGAGAGCAAGACATGTCAGCTGCAATAGCCACAAGTAAAAAGTGTGTAATGGTACTTTTTGTTTAAAAAGGTGGTTGTGCAGGTCCACATCATGACAAGTCAAGATTTAACGTGATATTAAATCACAAGAAAATCTCCATCTGATCAATCCCAAAACCATGAAGAAAGATGGAAAGTTTTGTTTTCTATAATTTGAATTGAAAGAGAGAAGGAATAGAATTATTACGTGGTAGAAGTTTGTCCCAGTTAAGCATGTCTTCTAGTATTGCCTCGCACTCCCTAGTATCCTTCAGATGCCCATGTTCAACAGCCTCGGCAATCATGTCATCCCACTTCTTTTCATCCATGTTAAAGTATGGATCACTTGCCATTTTCTTCACCACAATATCCCTTGCATTGTACAAATCATCAATCTCTTCATCTGTTTCATGGGCGTCCTCAAAATCTGATTCAAAATCTTGGTCTTTAACATTATCTATCGGCTGTATTTGAAGCTCTTCAATCAACTCATCATCTGTTTCATCATGCTTATCAGAAATCTTCCTCCTTAGAATACTCTCAAGGATTAATGGGAGTGCTTCCTCATTGGCATTCTTAAAGTAGTCCTCTATCTGCATTTTTAAATCTGCAAACAAATATTCAGAATTAAGATGCAAAAAGTTAGTTCTTGAAACCCACCAAACATCTGACATGTTCCATGGGTTAATATGGAAGAAGGTCCATTGTTACAAATTCCAGAACCGATTTATACTGAAACGATTAAATCTTAACCCCTGTTTGGGTGGGATTTTAATCCAGATCTTAATCTCAAAGTCAACAATTAATTTCAACCATGTATTATATGTGATACAAACAAGTTTTGAAAAACACATTTCATCATTTTTTTTTTTACCAAAATCTAATAAAAATCTGATTTTAATCTCTACAAGAAAGGGGCTTAATCTTTAAAACACAGATGAAACAGGTAGACCTAGCAGTAACTCATGGTTACTCAGCAACCGAATCAATTTGTTCGTCAAAAGTTTTATATATCCAAAAAGTATATTGTGCAATCTACTTAATTTGGTTTCGAAAAATATAACCACTAAAAGCTAGTGGATTTTGAAACAATTAATTGACTGAACAATTATAGATGAAACAGGAATCAAATTACACTATTAACAGGTCCAATTTTCCAACGTTATCAATGCACTTATTCCTCCCGAATTCGTAATAAACAATCTTATTAATATAAAAAATTGCCTTTATTTTTATTATTTTTTTCAAAAAAATGAGCTTCAAAACTACCTGATACATCAAACACATATAGTTTCTCTAGATCTCAAATGTGAATTCGACGACCTTGAAATAAATCCCTTTTTTTTTTTTGATACTACAAAAAGTAACATAGTTTTCAATATTGTACCTTTATTCGTTACATCTTGGACCTCGGCAGCAACTTGTTTCTTCTCTTCAGGCTCGGTGACGCTGGACTCGGATTCACTCCTAGAATCGTGATTCGTCTCAGCCTTTTCTTTGGGGGCGTCATTATCAGAAGAAAAAAATCGGAATCTCGAAGGGACAAAATTGATTACCGGTACATTACTGGTACTGAAATTGTTATAAACATTGTTAAAGATTACTGGATTAGGTTTGAGATTGTGCGAGAAATGAAGATTTCGAGTATAGATAGAGAAATTTCTCAACAGAACCCCTCTCATAGCGATGTTTTAGGGTTTTAGTTTCTGGGTTAGACAAATTGAAAAATGTAAGGAGAAATGTATTCAAAGACCGAATAAAATTGAGAAACGGTAAAATTGAGAGGAGAAATGAACAAATGCTGTTACTATTTTACCGCTTGTTCGCGGTGGGATCCGACCGTAGTGATGGCTTCAACTTCAATGACAATTGAATATGACAAAGTAGTATTGAACTGCAAAACATATAAATATCATTAGTGAAAGTATAGTTACTCAAGAACATATAAAATAAACACAAGACCATTGTGAACAAAGAATGCAAAAAGTGAAGTGCAAAAGAGTCATTTGATATTGTATGTAAGAACTTGAAACTTAATCATGGTGCCAATATTATCTCAAAAATAATAAACAGATTTCTCAATAACATCAATAAATGTGAAAAACTAATAGAGAGACATGAATACATTAAAAATTCAAAAACAATGTTGTAATAATGCTTTTTCATACATCGTTGGAATATTCTAATGTTATCCCAACAGAACTTCACATACATCAAGTAGAATGGCAAATAGTAAGCACTAAGTAGATACCAGAAATACCATATTTCAAAATTCATCATATGGTTAGTTTGCACGAAATGATTTCAAGTATATTGCCCTTTTGCACATCCTATTGCTCAAGATTTATTTAGGTAGATACATAGCAATAGGACATATGTAACATGTGTCAACAAAAAGAAAAATAGAAGTTAAACGTAAGTCAATTGTTGGAGAATAAAAAAATTACATGTATTACCAGGTTGCCCATCAAAGTAGCATATCCCATAACAAAAATATTAACATTTGGAGTGGCCATTCCTCCAATTTTTTCTCATGCAAATCCTTCTTTAATGCTCTATACCAACTTCTTGGTGATCAAACTTTCCTACAATTCAAATTCATTTGGAAGAGTGTGGTGCCATCAAAAGTTAAAGTCTTTGCTTGGTTGGTGACTTTGGGGAAGGTTAATACCCGTGACTTGTTACAATTGAGAAGACCTTTTTTTATACATATCTCCACCATATTGTGTTATGTGTAGGAAAGAGGGAGAAACTATCGACCGTGTGCTCATACATTGTGAATTTGATAGAGGAATCTGGAACCGCATCCTACAATTTTTTGAAGTGGTGACCGCTTTACCTTCACGATGGGTAGATTTAATCCTCTGTAAATGGTCATTTGGAGGCAATAAAAAGGAAAAAAAAGGGGGCTTTGGAATCTAATAGTGATGACAGCAGATTGGATGATATGGAATGAGAGAAATAATAGAATTTTTGACAACAATGAACAATCTTTAGAGGATGTATGGGACTGCATCTTATTCTTTTCAGGACTATTGGCTAGAACAACTGGGTTATTTTGTGATGTTGAGAATTTTCTGTTTAGACTAGACCCTTTTAATTTACTACGTGCTATTAGTGTTAGTAACTCATAGGATTGTTTTGGATGCAGTTTTCTTTTCTTGCTTTGTGGCTTTGTACAGGAGGATTTCTTGTCCACGTTTTTTACATTTTATGTGAATTAATTCCAATTCCTTATTAAAAAAAAATACATCTTTAACACTAAATAATTTCCAAACACTGATATTGGGGGAAATAATCCTACTCCTAAGCTAACAATAAGATATTCATTTAAACAAATGAAACCAACAAATATAAAGAAATGGAAGTATATTGATAAACTAAGTTATGAATCATTACGTTCTATAGTAACAAAAAGTAGAAACGTGAAGGGTGCAACAGAAACATCTATAAGAAGTCAACTTCCTAAAATAAACATTTTTCCACCATCACTTCTCTAGAAAATTATGCATCTCAAGATTTGGCTGGAATAAAGAACCAAATTACTTAATCAATTGGACATGGCACACGTAATGGTAACTGTGAAGATATGATAAATTTGGAAGGAGTCGTCATACATTTACTCCATTTTCTATTGAAATCCTTAGTTGCAAGTTCAAATCCGCCACAATGGTCTCTCCCCCAAATTCTGTCAATCATTCTT
Source organism: Ligustrum vulgare (assembly GCA_963555705.1). NCBI lineage: Eukaryota > Viridiplantae > Streptophyta > Magnoliopsida > Lamiales > Oleaceae > Ligustrum > Ligustrum vulgare. Next base: position 23,534,820 of record OY743168.1, read on the forward strand.
CGTGTAATGGGAGTTGGAAAATATTTCATGTGGAAAACTACATAAGAATATTAATTATTTTAAACAAATACAATAGATTCTGATTATGGCCTGTTATTAGAATAGTCATCATTTAACTAAATTTTTTTTGTCTTTTATGAAGAAGCATCCCGCAAGATTTGAGGTGCTTGTACTAATTGTTTGCAAAAATCAAAATTTTAATCTTAAAACAACCAAGAAAATAATCAAGCAAACCCAAATTATGACACCCCAATAATCGTCCGAGTGTCACTTTCCACATCCCAGAACAAATCCACTCCTCTCCAAACCCCCCCAACTAACCTGCCATGCAGGGACGGAGCCAGGATTTTTAGTGAGTGGGGTCACCCCCAAATTTTTTTTGAGCCAAAATGATTTAAACGGATTTTGAGTTTCAAATCGAATAGTCTTAAATAATGATACATAAAAAAAATTGGCTCTTCAAAGCAATAAACCAAAACCTAGTATTAATAAATTATAATGGAATTTACAAATTTTGTTGTCTGATTTTTAATTTAAACCAAGATTTTAACTTAAATCTCATCCAATAAATCAAAAGACAACAACTACAACTCTACAACTCTACCTACAAGAAGTCTGTGACTGCAGTGCTGGACAAAATCTTGTTAAAAAAAGCACTTAACAAGAAGTTGCACTGCTGCACAACACAAACAAGACAAAATCCCATGGCCTGATAGCCATAAACAATTAGTTAAACTTAAAAGTTAAAACTTACATGGAAAAATTCCACTCAAGACTTAGTCCTAACGGTCTGATTTCTGAACAACTGAACACGAGAGGCGGGCTAGAGCATTTGGTGGCGCCGTTGGTGACTCAGTCGACATCTCGATGGGGAGGAGGACGCTGAACACAGGTAGTTACGCGGCGGACGGAGGTCACGGAGAGAGGCAGAGAGCGGGAGCGGGCGACTGGAGTAAAGTGGAAATGGTAATTGGATTTGAATTGATTTGGGAAATACTCTAGGTTATACTGGAGCAGAAGTGCAGAGTTTGGGTCTTTTAATTTTTTTTGGACTAAATTAATTCATGTGGGTTGGCCCATTTATATTGGACTTAATTTTTTTTCAATCTCAGTGGGGTCCAACAACCCTCCTGGGCCTATACTGGATCCGTCCCTCCTGCCATGTATAGGGGTGGGCAAAAACCGACCGAACCCGCCGAACCGACCCAATCCGATCGGGTTGGGTCGGTTTTTCATAAAAATTGGGTTGGGTTCGGGTTTTTTTTTAATTTTTTTTTCTCGTTTGGACATTGTATACTCTCATGCCGATATACCATTCATATCCATTTCTTATTTCACAAAAAAATCTAATAAACTGCACCCCAAATTTTTTATTTTTTATTTTTAATAACCATTACTTTCTCACTTCCTCATTTACATAACCAAGATATACTCGTCATATTCACTGACAACATTCTTAACCTTTCACTTTCCAACATTACACATTAGCATCCAATAATTTACAATAATTGGAACATCAAATAACATTTCATAATTTAAACAAAATTTAACTTACCAGATGATCGAGGAAGATGCACTTGAGGCGTGACTCAGTAACCGAACCATTTTCAAATAAATTTTAAAAGTCTACAGAATCGCTTTTAAAACTCTTAGCTCTGATACCAAAAATGTAACACCCCAATTTTAAATGCTTAAAACTAGGCGTGTTAACTTCCATTCACATTATATGCGGAATTAAATCATTTAAACATTAAACTTTTCATCTCTTATAAAAAATTTTACAAAAATTTCGGCAGAGTCTCCTCTATAAATTGGACCTAGCCAACCTGTAGAGGGACATCAAAACCATTTTAAACTACACATACAACTCATTCAATCTCAAACATTCAACATTCGACTCCAATTCTACATCAAACTCCCACGTCATCACACTAATTCAAATTCGATCCCCAAACTCATCAACACAACATTTTATATCAATAAGCTACAATTATGTGAAATAGGTAGTAATAGAAACCATATTAAAAACGACATGACTCATTTAAACCAATTTCAACCGAAACAATTATCAAAATAAATGAATTATGAAATAATCACTTAGAACTTAAATAAATTCTAATTTAAGTTTATTTTCAAGAATTGAAAGCAGGTGTAGCCTGAGTCTGTCGCCAAGTGCTCTCCTCGAATCACCTAACTTTCATCACCTGAAATGTTGGGGAGGGATTGGGGTGAGCTAAGGCCCAGTAAGTAAACTTTATGCATGAATGCATGCTTATGACATGAATGCTTTAAAAATTTCATATATGTATCCCCATTTACTTTACTTTCCAGAACATTCAAATTTTTCAAACTTTCACTTAACATTTCAAAACTTTCACTTCATTTCAAAACTTTCACTTCATTTCCATCGTGAGCTCACTTGATGTAACTTCTAGTCAATCAGATAACAGTGGGCAATTCTTATTTGGAACCAGATTAACTTTCACATTTCCACCGCAAAGCGGTTCATTCATTTCATTCCACCGCAAAGCGGCTCATTCACTTCATTCCACCGTAAAGCGGATCATTACATTCGGGTACGCCGGTCCCCCGCGCCCCATTTCCCACTCGCATCTTTCATGACATAGAAGTACACCAATTCTTTCAAAAAAAACATGGGATACATAATTTTTGACAAAAATTTGCACTTTGACACATTCCTTTCATTAAAACATTTGACTTCCCCATTTCAATGCCAATGCATGCTTAATGATGCGATGACATAATAACGTGCATGCTTGAGTATCTCCTTAACTACACATAATTGCATATGGTAGACCAAAAGCATTAAAATTCCGTAATTAACACGAATGTCAATTAAGCACATTAATTCCACATTAACATTCAACTTTGATGAAAGTAGGGGGAGGTTTACTTACTTGACGTCTTTAGTATTTACCGTTTCTGAATTTGCAAGTGGGAAAGTCTCGGATGCCCGTGACGTCAATGTACCAAAATTCCTAATTATATCCATTCATAAATAAGGTATAACTTTAGATTTGAAACAAACACGTTCATCATTCTATTTAATATTATAAACAAAACTCATAACTTGAGGTTAACATTTCTATTAGACTCGCAATTTAACTCAAACGTGTCCTTAAATCATGTCAAACACATATACTATCACATTCGAAAAAGTGTTTAAATTCAAGGGTAAGAAACATCGAACTCTTACTTATCAAATTATTCAAAAGTCAAAACTACTCAATATTATCACAACTTAATTGTCACATGGACAATTTCAATTAGCGTCCTAATTACTCAGAAATCTGAAAATAACAATTATAATAAATATGTACATTGAAATTCAGTTCAAACAACCTGATTATTTGAAATCTCTAAATTTGAAAATTTCCATTTAAAAATCAACATTGAACCAATAGAAAGTCAATTAAATAATATTATCATTTAAAGTCTGAAATTTACATACATTCGATATCTATATTTATAGATATTAGTATCATCATAAAATTCCCAGATTTGAAATTAATACATAAAAATTGCATTTAGTTCAAAAATCATATTTAACACTTGTAACTGAGGTTGATACTTTCATGTGACTTACAATTCAAATCAATAGGAATCTTAAACTACGTCAAACACAAATCCTACTTCCTTCGGAATAAGAGATTAAACCATTGTTTGAAATCTAACTAATCACATTGCACAAAAGTTGATTAAAGCTATGGAATCTTCATCACAACTTGAATTTCACAAAGGCAATTCCAATTAACATGCTAACTATTCGAAATATGTAAATTCTCAAAAATGGCAGTAAACATTTCAATTGAATTAACAAATTCATAAATTTTGGAAAATTGTGAAATTAACCCATATAAATTAATAAAATCTGAAATTTCATATATATATATATATATATATATATATATATATATATATATACAACTCTAAATATACACACATATTTATACATTATTCACTAACTGAAGTCAAGAATCTTAAAATCCATTGTATAATTTACACATTTATATATATATATGCACACACACACACACACACACACACACACACATATATATATACTTCTATACATACATATATATAAACATTATTCAAATCGCAAAATTAACCTTCAAAATTCGATATCTACATATCTTGAAATCTGAAAATTTGAAAATCTTAGCCTATATACATACACTCAGCATATATATACATCAATACACATAAACCCGTTTGTGTGTGTGTAAAAAGTGTGTTGTGTGTGTAAAATCGTGAGTGACCGAGCGAGTGTAGGTGGTGTGTTCGGTCCAGTGTGCGTGTGTTGGGTCGGGGGTACTACCGTGGGTGACGGTGGCGGCCGGTGGTGCGCCTGCTATCTGGCCGGGTGGTGTGCCGGCGAGGAACCGAGGGAGAGGGCGAAGTCGAGAGAGTGCCGAGGGAGAGAGTTCAGCGTGAGAGAGAGAGCGAAACAGAGAGAGTGTCGGTGAGAGGATGAGGGTTAGGTTAGGGTTTAAGTGAAATCTTTAGGATATTTGCAATTTAGTCCCTCAGTCTCCCTAAGTTTCAAAATTAAGTACACATCTATCATAAATTTACAAAATATCCTAAAATTTACCACTTATAATAATTTGACAAAAATAGGAATTGGCAAGCTTTTGAAATAAAACAATTATTCACATAAATTGCAAGTAGACAAATTTATAATTTTCTAATTGGCACATTGAGCGAGACGGCGTCCAAATCCTTCCACTGCAAAACAATTCCAAATCATTGACGTAAAATTAATTAAATTTCAAATAATATTAACATAAATATGACGTGAAATTTAAAATTGCACGAAAAATGAAAAGCGGTCTTACAGGGCTTCAATCAACATTAAAGATGAAGCAGCAAGACCTGAATGGCCCAAGAGTGTCATCATCGAAGGTCCAACCAGAATTGACAAGACCAAATGGGTCAGATCATTAGGTCCACACAATTATATTATGGGCTTTATAGATTTTAATTCAAAAATATTTTCGAACGATGCATGGTACAACGTTATCGATGACGTTTCTCCAGCGTATCTGATAAAAAACACTGGACTGAACTGATTGGCGCACAAGAAAATTGGCAATCAAACGCCAAGTACGGAAAGCCAGTTCAAATTAAAGGAGGTATACCATGTATCGTGCTTTGCAATTCAGGTAACGATGACAGATCTTATAAATCATTCCTAGATCTGGATTCAAACTCTGCTTTAAAAACCTGGACCCACGAAAATGCAGAATTCTTCTTCTTCAACGCCCCCATCTATAGGACGGAAGCATCATCGGTGCAAGAAGAAGAAACATCTATTCATCAAGCCTAGGAGATTAACACTTCCTTGCGGCTGCATAATCCTACAACAACTAGATTGCAGAAACCATGGATTCATCCACAGGGGAGCTACTCACACAGCAACAAATGAACATAGGCAAATATGTCTGGAACCTAAAGAATCCATTCTGGATAAGAGTGACCTACATCGGACAGAGCTCACACCACCTGTTCAGACTAGAAATCATGTTCAACCACAATCTTCGAAAAGCACTTGGGATAAGGAGAGCATGGTGGACTATCCGCATCTGGACAACATTAAAACCAGCACGAGTCTTAATGCAGAACCAGAATTGGGAGACGATGATTTCTGGGACAATATCCCAGCGTCTTTATTTCTTTATCCATAAGCGTTTAAATCAGTTAGGTGTAATTTCATTGTACAACTTCTGTTTGTGTCTCACGAGAACATTGGAACAATGGGACAATGTAATAAACGAATGGAAAATCGATAATCAATGGATATCATTTTATTAAATACTTCTGAAGTACATTCGTTTATTCAAACTCATACTACAATTATAGCCATGAAACGAAGCAACGACTAAGTAATAGGCACCCTGCTCCATATCGTCGACATCACCAGACGTAACGTCCTTGAACTTACTAACACCAGATAAACTCTTGTACATATCAACAGGTCTTGACTTCATATAAGGGTAATACGGAACTTTAGCAGACGGCGTTGCGTCGGTCATCTGGGCATCATTATGACCACCTCCAATCAAACTATATTTCTTCTTCAAACATATAACAAATCTATCACCGTTGTTAAGATTTTTAACCCAGGTCTCAGGTTCATTAACAGTCCCGGAGAATATATCAGATGGACTTGGACTAGTAATTCCAGGTCTTTTATCAAACACCAACCAAACAAACACCCACTGATACATATTATGGGTGTTTGCTTCAATACCCAGTTTAACATTACCACTCAGCGGAATACTAGTCCATCTAACCTTCTGTGTATGTCTAGTACCCAAAGATGTACCCACAGGACAATTATTCAAGAACATGATAGCACCTCTATCTCCGATATTATCAATCTGGTGAACTTCAGACAAGTACTGCATTGGAGGTCTATAGGTCCTTGTCCTTCGTCCAAATCGAAATGGCAACTGTCTTCTCTGAGTAGGGGTGAACTGAAGTACTCTCCTAGCCTTCCTCCCTACAGACCTGGACGCACCAGGTGTCCACTTTCTCTTCCTCGAAGAATCCATGTATAGAAACAACTAATAAAAATGATCTATAAATATCCCTCGGAAGCACGGGCAATTTCATGTTCGGCGGTTGATCCGAATCAACCCTGTTGACCCAAAGAGCGGATGGCCAGGATTCAGCCAGCTGGCTGTACGGAGGTGACCCCGGCGGGCGGGCAAACCAACTTACAATAAACATTTGTTTGAATGTATGCTTTACATTCAATAATATAGTACAATATTCCAGAAGAATATTGTATTACTATTCTAGAAAAATCAATGTTCCAGAAGAATATTAATCTAAATCAATATTCCAGCAGAATATTGTACATTAAAAATTTCTCATTTGAGTTATCTAATAAAATATTCTCGAAGAATATTTCGTTTTTGTTCTTGAAGAAGTAAAATCTCATTTCACATTGAATCAAGTTTAATATGTTTAATATGTTGTTGCTCCCGAAGAAGCATAACAATTATAAAATAACATTAACTATTCTTGAAAGAGCATGATATTAAAAGAATATTGACATATTGATTTTGAATGATCAATAAAAACTTGCTTTCAAAGTATCATATGTTTCTAAGAATATACCATTTGAGTTCATGTTTATCCATATTTATCCCTGAAGGAAAACATATAATTAATGTCATAAGGACATTGATTTTGTTTGACTACTTGAATGATATATGATTATATAATGTTTAATCATTGAATTATATCTTATATTGAACCAGAAGTTCAATTTGATTATTTGGCATGACCAGTTGGACCATCACTGGATCAATAATGATGCGAAATAAAAATGGATACTGAATGAAGAACCAGAAAATTCTTCAATTCAATCATATATGATGTTTGTTCTCTTTCATGAAATTTCTTGACTATCACTAGCTAAAATAGGAATTAAATTTCCCTATATTTCTGAAAATAATTAGGGTGATAAATGTGGCTTCATCATCCTCCACGTTGATCATCTAAATATTATTTGTATCTAATATATTTGATACATATACTAGATGATTGCATGGTATTCGCAACCTGAAGTTTGCGAAATTATTGATCAAATTTTAAATTATGAGCATAATTCGCATATTATATAATCAAGAATGTGTCTTGATAATACTAGTGGATACAAATCTCAACATTTTAATAAGTGTTAGTTAAGATGTCGATAAATGGTTTAACACTTTTGCTTGTTAAACGCCTCCAATTAATTTAATTGAGAACAAAATACTCCCCTTTATGTTTAGGGAATTTTATTACATATCATGCCAACATCATAGTTCTTCCTGTTATAATTGACTTATGGTTAGAGCCTAATTTTTTCATTTAATTTTTTATAGTGCAATTGATCCACCACAATGCACTGAAATGGAAAATAAAGAATGCTGAGAATAATTGTATGGTTTGAACGTATATCCCAAATTGGTGATATTTTATAACATCGAAAAAATGATTGTTAATTTGATTGGACAATCTTCTCAGCATTAAGGGGAGAATTAATAGCTTAAAATCATACAAATGCATCATATTATATATCCTTGCAATTGATAATACGAACCAGAAGTTCGATTGAAAATATGAACGAAAAGTTAAAGAGATAACATAATTACAAGATGCATAAGAGATTAATAAAATCTCATGTACTAGTTACAGATGCTCTATCTTATATTGATGTATGGCACGCCTGAAGCGTAGCGATGTCTAATTCGAATAAAGATCCTCAAAAAAATAAAAATAGAGCAAATTATTATGATGGTCTTATTGAGGAAGTATATTCTCGTAAGAGAGTATTTATTGACATAATTAATTGTAAATCTCCAGAAGAGGTTCAATACCTTGAAATATTGAAAATTTGAGATCTCTATAGTTATGTCTTGTGGGGAAAGAAATCGAATTGAGATGATAATTGTGTCGACACACTTTATAAAACACTTATGCAAAATCAAATTGCGAAACTAGCCGCATCATAATACGACTGATAGCGAGAATAATAAAAGAAAGTATGTCGAAGAAATCGACATAAAAATAGTTGGCAAAAGTATGCATTCATGCTAAATTAAACTTATTACAAAACCTGAAGTTTTGGGACCTGAAATCCAAACACTTAAAAGTGCAAAGCCAGTAGAACTTGTTGCGCAACGAATGTTTCAAAGATCTGGCACATATGCAATATTTTATTTGCCTGACAAATGCATAATAGGTGTTAATAAATATATGATTATTAGAAATGTATATAATGAAAGATAATTGACTCTAATTACTAGTTTGCGCTCTTTGATGGACTAATGAGTGATATCAAAATGTGTGATCATCAACCCGGTACGTTGGGAGTATTCTTTGAAGTCCCAATGAGTGAGATTTAAAAGGATAATCAATACCTCAGTACTTTGGGATTGCAGTGAAATTATTAGAGAAAATCTATTTGAAATATAGGAATCGTTATCTATTTAAAGTCTCACGACTTAAATTTGGTGGTAGCAATTTAACAATTGCAATGTAAAATATATACGATGCCTGAAGCATACAGTAATCCTTAAAGGATTAAATATATCTGAAATATATAGTTCAAGTTTTTAAGAAACTTGTTTGATCAAAATATATAGATACTTTGTGATCTGAATATTTAATATTGATGAGGTTCGAAGCGCGGAATAAACGCCGGAAAGTTCCGAACTCAGGTTGTGGTTGGACGGATGAATCATGACCCGATATTCACGACGCGATGGCTCGACGATGCGGAATAAAGAACCACGACTTTCGAAACGCCACAAGGATTTGCCCAATCTCCTTGATAAGTATCTGATTTTCAACGCCACAAATACTCTCGCGAATATTTGATAAGTTCTGGATGAACGCCACAAGATAATCAATCTTGATAAGTTTGGGTTTGTAATGTGAATCCACACATTAAACAATTGAAAAACATTCAATCTATTTTTATTCAATCATCAAAGTCTTAATTTACAATGAATCAAAAAGGCGTATAAATAAGCAAAATAAAACCCTAATCGGTAATTTATTCAAAATAGAATTCTAACTAACCTAAAATAGCTAAAACTGATAAGGAAATAAAATAATGAAAAATATTTAAATTCCATCAGCGGCGCATGTCCAGGAGCTGTCTTACGGCCGTGAATTGTGTAATTGAATTATGTTACGGCCGTGAATATTTTTGTTACGGCCGTAAATCCTTTTATCCGGTTTATGAATTAGACAGAGAACATGTTACGGCCGTGATCCTTCATTTACGGCCGTGATCTTCAAAAGTTACGGTCGTGACCAATCCATCCACGATCGTGATTTTCGGTTCTTTTCGACCCGATTTGATCTTCAAAGCTCGTCGAACCTGCTGAATTCTTGTTTTGGCTTGAATATTTAAATTTTCCCGTCAAGCCTGCTATGACTCCGATTGTCGAGGGTCCGGATCACATCATACCCTCCTTCTTTAGGATGATTCGTCCCGAATCATAGCTTTGTTCCTGGTGTTCCACTTCACCTCCTGGATCAAACGGAAAATTTCTGCTTCCATGCCATGAGTTCAATAAATTGGAATCCTTTGATTTGCTAACACGGAAGAGATGGAGCTTGAACTTCCTTTGCCATTCGTAGTGTGGTTGAAGCTTCCAGTCATAATTAACCTGCAAAAAAGATTTAAACAAAATGGGGAGGGACATGTTAGCTTCATGAGGTACAAGGTATGAATCCTTGTATTCATGTCAAACCACCACCAACTCCACTTCTTGAACCACGAGGCTCTTCTCTTCGCCTCTTTCCTCCTTTGCAATTTCTTGTTCGATTTTTTTATCTTCAAACTCAACCACATCTCCGACCTCCACATTTGAATCACCATGTTCATGTACTATCTCATCACTACCAAAATGTGGATCTTCCAATTCAAAGCTCAAAATTTGAACTTCTACCCCAACTTCTAATTCCTCATCATATTTTGGAGTTTGTTCACATAACTCCACGTTTTCAACTCCTACCACAAAGTTCGGGGTCTCTTCAACTACTTCTAATTCATGTTTCAAGCCTCCCTCCTTCTTTTCAATTTTCATATCCCGAGGCTCAACATGATTTTCACTCTCTTCTAACCATCTAATTACCGCCTTTCGTTTCTCCTCCTTCCTTTGTAATTTAGCCAAATATTTTCTTTCTGCCTCCTGTTCACACCTCAATCTTTCCTCATAAATTTCTTTTTGAAATTTCAAAATTGCTTTTGGATCAATCTCAGCTCCTCTCTTAACCCCGATTCCATCCCTAGGTTTAGGATCACGCCTATAATCACTACGATTTGCTTGAGATCGCCCCTTTTTCAATTTCCCTTCCCTTTCACCTAATTTATCCAACCTAACCAAAGCTTCATTCAAAAATCTCAACATACGATCTTTGGCGTTTTCATGGGAATTGGACATTGTGAAATTTTTTGTGGAAGGACACAGAAAATAATAATGAAAACAAAGGATCAAGAAATTCAAGAAAGTGGTTCTTGAATGGACTCTTTTTTTTTTTTTTGAATTTTAGGATGAATTTTCGGAATAAATAAATAAAAAATAATAATTTTTTTTTTTTATAAATCCGAAAATTCGACAACGAACACGACAAAACAAACGGAACTTAATTCGGAAAAGAATTAAGCAAAACAAACACTTTTGAATTTTGTTGGATTTTTATATGGATCAAACAAAGAAAACATTTGCTGGCACGAAGAACAAGAAAATCAAGAAAAGAAAGACTCAACAACAAGATATGGATGATTTTTATGAGACTCGATAATAAACATAAAAATCAAACTAGATAGAAAAACCTGAATTCAGAGTCCAGCTCTGATACCAGATGATGAGGTTCGAAGCGCGGAATAAACGCCGGAAAGTTCCGAACTCAGGTTGTGGTTGGACGGATGAATCATGACCCGATATTCACGACGCGATGGCTCGACGATGCGGAATAAAGAACCACGACTTTCGAAACGCCATAAGGATTTGCCCAATCTCCTTGATAAGTCTCTGATTTTCAACGCCACAAATACTCTCGTGAATATTTGATAAGTTCTGGATGAACGCTACAAGATAATCAATCTTGATAAGTTTGGGTTTGTAATGTGAATCCACACATTAAACAATTGAAAAACATTCAATCTATTTTTATTCAATCATCAAAGTCTTAATTTACAATGAATCAAAAAGGCGTATAAATAAGCAAAATAAAACCCTAATCGGTAATTTACTCAAAATAGAATTCTAACTAACCTAAAATAGCTAAAACTGATAAGGAAATAAAATAATGAAAAATATTTAAATTCCATCAGCGGTGCATGTCCAGGAGCTGTCTTACGGCCGTGAATTGTGTAATTGAATTATGTTACGGCCGTGAATATTTTTGTTACGGCCGTAAATCCTTTTATCCGGTTTATGAATTAGACAGAGAGCATGTTACGACCGTGATCCTTCATTTACGGCCGTGATCTTCAAAAGTTACGGTCGTGACCAATCCATCCACGACCGTGATTTTCGGTTCTTTTCGACCCGATTTGATCTTCAAAGCTCGTCGAACCTGCTGAATTCTTGTTTTGGCTTGAATATTTAAATTTTCCCGGCAAGCCTGCTATGACTCCGATTGTCGAGGGTCCGGATCACATCAAATATGCTTTGAATAGAATCTCTTTGTAATGGAATGTGATTGTCGCATAAAATTATATTTGAAAATTCAGGCAGTTGATTTTCAAGATACAAATTCATGGTTAATTATTCACCTGAAGTAAATAAGTTAATTATTCATTGAAGTAAATAAGTCACTTCCAAAATTTAGAACTACAATAAATGCATTGATAATATTGATTATAGAACATGACTCGATGCAGCATGTTCAAATGATTGGAAATATTTTATAGTTCTTCAAGTTCAAAGGAATAATTGAATTTATATTCGAAGAACAAATAATATGAGATATGCACCATTTATATATGCTTGGTGAAGATATTTGATATTGCACCGATTAATAGTTGAAATAATTATATGCAATATCCAAATAATTGTAATGTTCCCATGGGGGGAGCTAATATGTGCTACACTTTTTTTTCCTTAACCGAGGTTTTGTCCTACGAGGTTTTCCTGACAAGGTTTTTAATGTGGTAGATGTTATCACTTATCAATGTCTGTTGATATACTATCATATACGAGACTCCTGAAGAGATCAATATATGGATGATTCAATGGAGATTGAATCAGGGGGAATAATTATATGGATGATTCAATACAGATTGAATCAGTGGGAGTAGCTGTACTCTTTTTCCTTCGTTCAGGTTTTGTCCCACTGAGTTTTTCTGACAAGTTTTTTAACAAGACAGCATCAAAATCTCCAGAATTTTCAACAAATTCACTCAAATGACAATGAAGCTGATTTATCTACAAAAGCACTACTAACATCTACATTCAAAAAATCAGTTCACAAGATTGGGATACATCGACTCGATGATTTACAGTGATCAACACTGGGGGAGTAGCCGTACTCTTTTTTCTTAGCCAATGTTTTGTCCCATTGGGTTTTCCTGACGAGGTTTTAACGAGACATCATTGATCTTAATACTCCAAGGATAACTGTACTCTTTTTCCTTCATTTGATATGTTTGTCCCATGGGTTTTTATCAAACAAGATTTTAATGAGACGGATATTTTATAATATGTCATTCAAGGGGATATTGTAAATATTATCTTATATTGGTGAATGACAATTGTACTCCTATAACCCTAGACATTATTACTTTGTATATCTCTATTCTCCTATATATATATATAGGGTTCTGGTTTATAATAAAGCACAAAAGTTTATTGGTATCTATACTTTTCTCTCTTTTTCTCTCTAGTTTATAACAATAAACTATTTTTTTTTTTGGTAATAATTATTATTATATTATATTGAAGTCAACAAATATGTAATAGGGTATCAAATCGAAGATCTCATGAGAAATTTAATACAAGCTAATGTTCGCTAAAAATAGAGTACCGCAAGCGCACGAGTCGCATACAAGTAATAAAGTGAACTTTTTGAGTTCGGATTATCGATCCCACGAGGAATGTTTACTTTAGATTATACAACTTTAATTAATTTAATTCTAACAAAAAAATAAACACACAATTAAAAGTTGGGTTTTGAAAATTCTAAATTAAAGAAATTAATTTGAAACCAAATTAAAATAAGGAAAGTGGAAAATAAAATAGTTGGGATTCATGATTTCACTTAACTCTTATTTAAGTAATTTCTCAACACATGCAAATTAATAAATTACTCATTTACAATGTTAGACCCGATTTTTCAAGTTTAGCTAATTACCTCTCTCGAGTGAAATTAACCTTAATCAATTAGTTTAACCTACTATATCTTTATGTCGATTAAAGTCCAATCAATTGTATTAACTCTTTATGAAAATAGCTCAATGAATCATTTAGGGTTTAAGGTATATCTCTATCCTTAACAAGAACCTAGAACATTTGTTATTTGGTCTAAAATGCACAATATCTCTCGATTATCATACACTTCACAAATCACATATTTGGTGATCAATCAAACACATGGAATAATCTCAATAACAAACACACATAAAATAAGCTCAACATTAATAAATAAACATTAAAATTACTTAAACCAAGTTAAGCTACATCAATCATTCCAACATAAAACAACTAGCCCATTATATAAATATTGTACAAAAGTTGAAGTTTACAAAAATACATTACAAAATATAGAAATCAAAGATTAAAAATACAAGATAATGAAATAAATCACTTCCCTTAATTTTTGCCCCAAAATTCCTTTAACAATGTTTTGAATCTTTACCTTACTTTTTGCTTCTTTGATCTAATGGAGACTAGCAACTTGAAAATAAAAAACTAAACTACAAACTAAATTATAAAATAAAGCAAAAACAAAGAAAAGAAAAGAAGAAGAAAAATGGAGAAGAGACTAGGATTTGGGTAAAGAAAATTGTGTTTTTTTTTTTTATTGTGAAGAGAGAAGTGGGGGTATAAACACCCCCAAAAATCTGACCTAAAAAGGTCCAAAAACGCGTCCACAATTGAGCCAAACACGCCATTAAATTAAAATAATAAAAATAGAAAATTAAAATCGGTATTGGATTGAAAATGGCCAATGCGATCGCGTGGAAAACAGATTAAAAATCTGTTTAAATTCGTTGGGCGCATAGCAAAATTGAAAAAGCCCATGCCATATATATATATATATATATATATATATATATATATATATATATATATATATATATATATTGTCTTTTTTCTTATTTCGTCTTTTTCTTGTTTTTTTCCTTTTTCGTTTGAATAATTGCACGTCAAGTCCCTATATTCGTGTCCTTTTCAATTTAGTCCTCAAATTTTGACTTTTATTACAAATATGCCTCTAAAATATTTGCATATTTAGTCCTCCAAATTTTTTGAGATGTTGCAATTGAGTCCCTAAACTTTTGATTTCTTTTAATTAGGTCCTTAGACATCAAATTTGCTCCTCTTTTAGCTCAATTGCACTGCAATCTTGTTCATTTTCTTTCCAATTGAGGTTGTACCTAATTGTACAAGACAAACACAATTTATAAGTAGAAATTTGCTCAATTTGTCAATTAAATTGTCGATTTAAAAGCAAAATAAGTGTATAAAACACACTTATCACACTCCCAAACTTGAGTTTTTGCTCGTCTCGAGCAAAATTATCTACTAGTGCAATCAAGTAACATGGAATATAGATCAACAATGTTAGATAACTTGCAAATTACTCATGAGTTTAAAATTGTATAATCAATTCAAAAGTATGATTCTAAATAATGCTACCAAAAGAAGTTTAGCTAATCTGATATTCGATCGGTGTGTGTGTGTGTGTGCATAGTCACTTTCAATTGTCAATTAAGTTTCGAGAATATTGATGAGTAAAGAGATTTCAAGTCAAAACTACCCACCATTAGTGGTCAATATTTTTCTTTCTCACTCGTGACATTCATCCCTCAATAAATATTTTTCTTTCCTCTCCCGAGATATAATTCTAGAGGGTACTTCTCAATTTTCTCTTTTCTTTTTCCACTCTAGTTTGGTTGTGTTTTACCTGCAATTTCGATAATCTAGAAATGCACTGACTCTCCACTAAATGAGTGCTTCGACATTCAAGTTTATACTAAACAATTCAAATCCACCATTAATCTAAGCCCTTATGGAAATACAAATGCATGATTTCTAAAAACTAACTTGATGATTGCTCGTGACTCCCCCACTCCCTTAAGCTTTCTAATTGACCCATGTAGCGAGCTTTAGGTCGGCAGCTCCCCGATTTTTTAGATCAAAGGGTACCAGGTTTCAAAATACCCCTACGGGCTTATTAACTCGAGTAAAAAAGGTTACGAAGTGGGGTAGACTTATTAAGCAAATGCAATGATAATGTGCTCTCTTTTTTTCTTTTTTTTCAAGTGTCTGTGTGAATACCTTACTCATTAAGCTTTCTAATTGACCCATGTAGCGAGCTTTCGGCCGGTGACTCCCAAGTTTCAAACTTAAGGCACCAAGTTTTAAAATACTCCTACGGGCTTAATTACTCGAGTCAAAAGGCTTCTAGATAGGGAAATACAATGCAAAAATTAAAATGGGCTTAGAACTCTAGCATACGGTCATTACTTAGCTTATACTTGGCGAAAGACACTCCAAACAAAAATTTACTTCCAACATGCATGGAATCACCACACGTCTAGACCGTTTCCTTTGTCGGGTCGACCACCCCCAAACTTGTCTTACATTAGAGTCAAGAGATCTAGAGCATTAGGAAACATTGTATAAGTTGATGGAAATTAACATACAATCTCACAACCTAGTTCACCTACTCCTTTAACATCTTCACCCTTTAACAATTCCTAATTCACCAACAATCAAACATGACTATTGTGCTCAATGTACATAGGATCTTACATGGACAAACATTTTATAGAAAGTAGCACAAGTAGCAAATTTGGTAGTAACTCATGAATTAATGATAACGCTCCGCAAGTGCACGGGTTGCGCAAGTAATAAAGTGGACGTAAGTCCAAGTATCGATCCCACAGAGATTGTTTTAAATCGTATTTTTAGATTACTACCTTAACCGGAACAAGAAAAGCTTATGATTTGGAAATTTTGATTTTGAAAAATAAATTAAAAATTAAACTAAAGAAAATAAGAAAATTTGATTTATGAAAACGGTGAGATGAATTTGTTAGAATTATGAATCCACATTAATCATATCAACCATGTATTTGACTTAAACATTTAATAACAAGGTATGAGTATTGAAAATCCATGTTCCTATATTTATTTATGTCCCCTTTCGAGCGATGCATAAATACCTTTTCCTACATGAGATGAGTCTATATTTCTATGACAAATCCAAACATGTAGAAAAGTATTAACGAATTATGAACACTTTTAAGGATAACACGAAGCATAGGGGTATATTTCTATCCCCTATCGGACTTCGCGGCAATTAATCAAGGTCTAATAAATTTCCACTCTTTCGAACATAGAAATCTATCGCAAGGATCAATAATTATGCGTCCACAATCATAGATGATAATAATAACATAATTAATTACATCAATCTCATAAATTGCATAATATAAATATAAAGTCAAAACATGGAATCAATAAATTAATGCTTCATCACAATTCTAACAATTAAAACCTAGCCTAAATACATGATTGAAATTAAATCACAAGAAGTATGAAAAGATGTCACCCCATTCATATTCTTGATCCTTGTTCTTCAATCTTGAATTTGGCCTTCAATGGATCCCTCGGCAGTTGGACAGCGTTTTAGCATGAATTTCACAAGTTGGGAACCCTTAATTTCGTGCCCCAAGCCATGTATTTATAGATGTTCATGAGAATTAGGTTACTTGGGGAGAAAGAATGCTGAGTTTCACGTCCAAATTAAATTCCAAAAGAGTTTCAACCGAACAAGGAAAGTTACCTTCGCGGAAGATTTTTTTGTCACTGCACAGAGTTTAGTATTTTGATCATATCTTTTTATTCCCTTATCCGATTGAGGTGATTCAAAATCCTTTAGAAAGATAACGTAAAGGGATACAATTCTTCCTGAAATATGATTTTCCCAATTCAAACGTTTACTGTCTCGAAATTAGCTTTCAAATCTAACGAAAAATCTGCCAGAAATCTTGTTTGATTGGAATGAATTTATGGTAATATTCTTACCATATTTCATTCCTTTTTTACTTCTAATTGCATCCAATTGACTCCTAAAAGTCCTCAAGTATCTTATCTTGATCCGAATCAACTATTGAATATTTGTAATTTGGTCCTTGAACTTCTGAAATCTACCAATTTGGTTCTTTCTTTGACTTTTCTTTTAATTTAGCCCTTGATCTACTTCATCCATTCTTGATTTGCATACTTTGGTTCTTTTATCATCCAATTTGCTTGTTTTTGCTCCAATTTCATTGTTTTCTCGACTTTGGAATTATTTCTGAAATATAAAAAAATAATACAAAATAAATAGCAAATATTCTAAAACAAACATATAAATTCATACTTTTAGGATAAAAATAAGTGTATAAAATACACTTATCAACTAACAACAATTTCAAATATCAAAATCTCTTAAGCCGGCAAGGCTATCTAGCATGTCAATATTCCAAACAAAATAAGCAATTACAAACATCGAAACACCAAGAGCCTGCAAGGCATTCACATAGTAACATGATCCCAACACCCCCAAACTTAAATCAAACATTGTCCTCAATGTTGACAATAGCATAAAATAAAGAAAGGGATGGTTGATGAAACTTCCCCGGATGGATGCGTGAATGATGTTCACAATTGACCTAAGCTTTGATTCTCTTGATACGCAAATCTCCCTCTAAACTTGTTGAGGACAAGGTTGCTTAGGATTTCAAAAATATTGAACCTACAAAAGTTGGTGATTAACCAAGTTAGAAATAATAAAAATGCAATAAGTAAATATCAATAAGTAATTAAAAGAGTAGAAATTTGGGTTGCCTCCCAAAAAGCTCTTGGTTAAAGTCGTAAGCTTGACTTTTGGATACAATCACTCCGGATCTACAAGAGGGAGGGATGACTTCTCCTTTTCATACTCACCACCCAAGTATGGCTTCATGCGTTGCCCATTGACTTTGAAGTTCCCTTTGCTCCCATGATAAAGTTCAACCGCTCCATGTGGGAAGATTTGAGCAATAGTGAAAGGTCCCGGCCATCTAGAGCGGAGTTTACCGGGAAACAATCGAAGTCTAGAGTTGTAAAGAAGTACTTGTTGCCCAACTTGGAAGTCCCGTTTCATGATGTTCTTGTCATGCCACCTCTTTGTCTTTTCTTTGTAAATCCGAGCATTCTCATATGACTCAAGTCGCAACTCATCAAGTTCGTTGAGTTGGAGTAGTCTTTTCTCACCGGCCAACTTCGTATCAAAATTCAAAACTTTTGTTGCCCAATATGCTCGGTGCTCGAGTTCAATCGGAAGATGACATGCTTTTCCAAATAAGAGGCGAAATGGAGACATACCAATGGGGGTTTTGAAGGCGGTGCGGTATGCCCATAATGCATCATACAATTTCTTGGACCAATATTTCCTCGAGGCATTCACCGTCACTTCAAGGATCTTTTTCAACTCTCTATTTGAAATTTCCACCTGCCCATTTATTTGTGGATGATAAGGAGTGGATATTCGATGTTTGACGCCATATTTGGTCAAAAGTGAGTCGAAGAGGCGGTTACAAAAGTATTTTCCTCCATCACTAATGATAGCTAGAGGGGTGCCCTAACGAGTAAAAATATTTTTCTTTAAAAAGTTCACCACCACTCGAGCATCATTGGTGGGGAGTGCCACCGCTTCTACCCACTTTGACACATAGTCCACTGCAACTAAAATGTATTGATTTGAAAAAGAAGATGGGAAAGGTCCCATGAAATCAATACCCCAAACATCGAATATTTCCACTTCTAAAATAGAATTCAAAGGCATTTCATTTCGGTTAGAGTTATTACCTAGGCATTGGCATCGATCACATTTGGGTGCAAGTGTGTGAGCATCCTTGAATAAGGTGGGCCAATAAAATCCCGACTGAAGAACCTTTGATACGGTTTTCACTGCACCAAAATGGCCTCCATATGGTGAAGAGTGACATTGCTCAAGAATATTCTCCATCTCCTCCTCGGGCATACATCTTCGCATGATTTGATCCGAACCCCTCTTGAACAACAATGGGTCATCCCAAAAATAGTGCTTGATATCCGCAAAGAATTTTGTTCTTTGTTGGTAAGAGCGGTCCTGGAGAGTGATGTCACTTGCAAGGAAATTAACATGGTCCGCATACCACGGCACACTAGAAGCTTGTAGAAGATCCATGATTTGGAAAAGTTGCTCATCCGGGAATACCTCACTTATCTCTTCATCAATAACTTCCTCGATTTGCACAAGTCTAGATAAGTAATCGGCTACAAGATTCTCGGTCCCCTTCTTGTCACAAATCTCCAAATCAAACTCTTGGAGAAGAAGAACCCATCTAATTAACCGCGACTGGCATCTTTCTTTGCCAACAAATACTTAAGGGCCGAGTGGTCGGTATACACAATCACCTTGGAGCCAATAAGATATGACCGAAACTTATCAAAGGCAAAGACCACCGCTAGCATTTCCTTCTCGGTAGTAGTATAATTCAATTGAGCATCGGTCAATGTTCTACTAGCATAATAGATGACATGCAAAATTTTGTCCTTCCTTTGCCCCAAAACTGCCCCCACGGCATAATCACTTGCATCACACATAAGCTCAAAGGGAAAACTCCAATCCGGAGCCACAATAATAGGTGCCGTAATGAGTTTCTCTTTAAGAATGTTAAAAGCTTGGAGACACTCTTTAGAGAAATCAAATGTGGCACTCTTCTCTAGCGAAGAACAAAGTGGCTTTGGGATTTTTGAGAAGTCCTTGATGAATCTCCTATAAAATCCTGCATGCCCCAAGAAACTTC
This sequence comes from Ligustrum vulgare, assembly GCA_963555705.1. Lineage (NCBI taxonomy): Eukaryota > Viridiplantae > Streptophyta > Magnoliopsida > Lamiales > Oleaceae > Ligustrum > Ligustrum vulgare. Next base: position 23,555,407 of record OY743168.1, read on the forward strand.
TTATGCCTTTTACCGAGGTGGGGGAGATAATTTTTCGATAACTTGAATTTTTGCCTTATCAGCCTCAATCCCCTTACTTGAAATTTGGTGTCCAAGAACTATCCCCTCTCGCACCATGAAATGCCATTTTTCCCAATTCAAAACCAAATTGGTATCCTCACATCTTTTAAGCATCATATTCAAATTATTTAAACAATCATCAAATGAGGTGCCAAAAATCGAGAAGTCATCCATAAATACCTCGATAAATTTCTCCACCATGTCGGAGAAGATAGCCATCATGCACCATTGGAAAGTGGCAGGAGCATTACAAAGACCGAATGACATCCTCCTATATGCAAAAGTTCCATATGGGCATGTGAATGTTGTCTTTTCTTGATCTTCCGGGGCTATAGGAATTTGATTATAGCCCGAATACCCATATACGAAGCAATAGTGAGAGTGACCCGCCAATCGCTCAAGCATTTGATCGATGAATGGAAGGGAAAAATGATCATTCCTCGTAGCATTGTTGAGCTTGCGATAGTCAATGCAAATTCTCCACCCCGTCACTAGCCTTGTTGGAATCAACTCATTATTCTCATTTTCCACCACCGTAACACCTCCTTTCTTTGGCACTACTTGCACCGGGCTTACCCATGCACTATCCGAGATTGGATAGATAATACCCGCATCAAGCCACTTCACTACTTCGGCTCTCGCCACTTCATGTTAGGATTTAACTGATGTTGATGCTCCACCGAAGGTTTGAAATCATCCTCCATAAGAATTTTATGCGTGCATAATGAAGGGCAAATACCTCGAATATCCGAGATGGTCCATCCAATAGCCTCCTTGTGCTCCCTCAATACCCGAAGCAATTTATCTTCCTCCACCTTATTCAATAAATTAGAAATAATAACCGGAAGGGCAGAAGATTCCCCCAAGTAAGCATACCTCAAATGAGAAGGAAGAGGCTTTTGCTCGAGGGTAGGTGCCTTCTTGAGAGATGGTAGTGGCGGTGAAGAACTCTTTTTCAACTCCTCAAAGTATGGGGCCCTCTTGTGTTGATATTGTGGTGATGCCTCCAAGTAGTGAGCCATTTGTTCAACTTCATGATAGTCAAAGAGTGGGCAATGCAAGACTTCAATGGATCCTTCGAAATCCCACGATTGAAGGAGTTTACCACTAGATGATCAATTACATCCACCCGAAAGCATGAATTGGACTCCGAGGGATATTTAATGGCCTTAAACACATTGAAAGTGACTTTCTCATCTTGCACCCTCAAAATCAATTGCCCCTCTTGCATATCAATAAGCGCTCTCCGGGTTGCTTGAAATGGCCTTTCCAAAATGATTGGAATGTCATGATCTTCCCATCCCTCTTTCTTTTCTTGTGGCTTCGGATTCAACACATTGTGATTGTTACCATAAGATAGATTTGGATGACTCCTCCAAATGGGATTGTAAGTAGGAGTATATGGATTGAACCCTTGGTGTTGGAAATTTTGAGCATACGCAACTTGCTCGGTAGATGAAGATCCACTTTCCATCAATGGACACATAGAGCTTTGATGATTAGCCCCACATATCTCACGTACCGAAGGGACTTGAACCATGTTGGCGTGCCGAGAGGTTGAAGTAGATAACCCTTCCACTTTCTTGGCTAAGGAGTCTATCTTTGACAAAACAAGTGCATAATCATCATCCCCACGTGCACCACAAGAACTCCTTGGTGCACTTCTATCCGGCCACATTGCACTTTGTTCACTCATGATCTCAAACATAAGCCTCTCAAACGCTCTTTGTTTTGATAGACCCATTAGAAGATGAATCCACATTTGATCGGCAAGGAGGAGTTAACCCGGCATAGAAGTGGTTGACTTGTTGCCCCAATATGATCCCATGATTGGCACTTCCTAAGCATATCCTTGAACCTCTCCCAAGCTTCATGAAAACTCTCCATCTCGAAATGTTGAAATGTAGTGATATCATGCTTGAGTTTAGAAACTCTAGAAGGTGGAAAGAATTTTGTAGTAAATCTTTGGACAAACTCCACCCAAGTAGTGATGCTCCCCGGAGGCAAAGTGTCAAGCCATTCTCGTGCCTTGTCTTTCAAAGTGTGCACAAATAATCTCATCCGGATTGCTTCCACATTCACCCCATCATAATTGAAGTTGCTACAAATTTCAAGGAAGCGTGCCACATGAGCATGTGGATTCTCATCGGTTCTCCCATAAAATGATATAGTGTTGGAGAATAAATTGATGACATCCGGCCGAAATTGAAAATTTGGGTGATTGTAGGAGGGATAGACAATGCTTGATTGATTCTCGACAATAGGAGGATTCATGAAATCTCCAAAACGCATGTCTTCTCCATTAACAACGGGCTCTTGAACTCTAGCTGCTTGAGGATCAAAACCGGGTGAGATTCCACCCCTTGGAGGAATTGCAGCCGGAGCATTAAGCTCGATGTTAACTCTTTCTCCTTCCATCCCAGTAAGAAGTTGTCTCCTAACTTCCCGTTGTTCCATTAATCTACGTCGAAAAGTTTCCTCGATATCCGGATCTATTTTAACTAGATCAAGAATTCTACTTCGACACATGCACAATTAACAACCTAGAACAACACAAGAAATTAGAAGATTTCTTACACAAAACAAAAGAAAAGAAAATTTGTACAAGAAATAAAAGTAACTAATAGTCAAAACTAATATCAACTAAAATGTAATTTAAATAGAAACAATCCCCGTTGGCAACGGCGCCAAAAACTTGTTCGCTCAAAATAGTGTATCGCAAGCACACGTATCGCATACAAGTGATAGTGAACTAAATGAGTCCGATTTATCGATCCTACAAGGATTGTCTATTTCAATTACACTCTAGTTTAATCAATTTAAACAAGAAACACACACAATAAAGTTTTGGTTTTGAAATGTTCAAATATTTAAATCAAATTCACAATAGCAAATAGATAAGTAGAAAATGATGATGATAACGGAGTGTTGTGAGTCTTGATTCCACTTGACCATTACCTAATTGAATTCTCAACAAACAAATAGAAATGCAATTTATTAATCATGTTAGATCCGATTTTTCAAGCTTAGTCAATTACCTCTCTCGAGTGAAATCAACCCTAATTAGTGAAATTAACTTACTATATCTCTATGTTGATTGAAAACAAACCAATTGCATTAACTCTTTGTGAAAATAGCTCAATGGATCATCTAGGGTTTTAGGAATATCTCTATCCTAAACAAGAACCTAGAGAAAATATTGTATTGATCTAGAATACACAACAATTTCTCAATAATTGCACATCCCACAAAATCCAAGCATAAATATGGCTACAATAAATGCAAGTCCATAAATACAACAATAAATGTACAAGATAATAAATAGCCTAAATTCTTAATACAAGCATTAAAATCAATTAAGCTAGGTCAAGCTTCATCAATCATCCCAACACTAAATAACTTAGCCCATAGTGAAATAACAATAAAATTCAAGAATTAAACACGTCATTTCAACTATGAAGTAAAATAAATGGAGAAATATGAAGATTAAGCAATAACACTTCCCTTCACCAATGATTCTTGCTTCAAATATCACTATTCTTCCACAATAATGTTGGTATTTCTACCCAAATCAACATTCATCAACAAAACTATACAACTTACAAGAGAAATTACAAGATAAAAATGAAAGAGAAAGAGAGAACTAGGGTTTTTGGACTTGAAAGAGGAAGAAGAATGACCTAAACCTAGCCAAAACGCCCTAAAAAACACCCAAATTCGTGTAGATCCGCGTTATCAGCGTTTGGGCCGAACCGGGTCGCACCGGGTCTGCCCAGAATATCGTTCAGATATTTGACCGCGCGATCACGCAGCTGAATGCCTCGCGATCGCTTGGTTGACATGCTGAGTCTCTGGTTGGGTTTTTGGCCTGAGTCGCGAACGCGACTTGATCGAGCCACGCGATTGCATGGTTCTCCTGGTTGATGTCTTGCAGCTTGATCCTTCTTTTAATTGCAATTGAGGTCCTCCAACTTTCGACGTCGATCAACTTGGTCCCTAAAGTTTTCGATTTCTTTTAATTAAGCCCTTCCAAAAGTGTATTTGAGTCCTTCAACTTTGGAAACTTGCAATTTAGTCCTTCGACCAATTGCACATGAGATCCACAACTTCCGGAAGTGACAATTTGGTCCCCAAACTTTGACTCTAAGAAGGATTTGACTCTTTTCTCCTCAATTTCTTCAATTATTTATCCATTTATCTCCTTTCTTGTGTTTTCTCCATGTAGTTGAATGTTGAACCTATTTAATCACAAAATATGCACAATTAAATAGATATTTGTCCAACACAATTAAATAGATATTTGTCCAAATTACTCAAAAAGTACCACAAAAAATATGTGAAATGTGCATGTAAAATGCACTCAACACCTAACAAGTGAAAGATTATTTATAAACATATTGTCCGTAAAATCGTCTCAAAGATCAAATGTAAAATTATTTATATTTTTTTACTTTTCCTCAATATTTCATTCATTTTAAATTATACTATTTAAGTTTTATAATATTATCTATAATCTATTTCTGTATTAGTTATTATTCTTTTGATAATTATTGTATTATTTTAAAATCGAAAAATATGTAATATGAGTGTCAAATTAAAAGATCTCTACGAGAAGTTTAATACAAGATAATGAGTGAGAGTAAATTGAAAATATATTTTCCGTAAAATCGTCTCAGATATCAAACGTAAAAGTTTTTACTTTATATTTTTTTACTTTTTCTCAAAATCTCAATCATTTTTTTTAATTATATTATTTAAGTTCTATAATACTATTAATAAAAAAAATTGTAATAATTATTATCCTTTTGATAATTATTGTATTATTTTAAAGTCGAGAAATTTGTAATATAGGTATCAAATTGAAGATCTCAATGAGAAGTTTAATACAAGATAACAAATGAGAGCAAACTATAAAAACTTTGTCCATAAAAACGTCTCAAATATCAAATGTAAAAGTTTATTTTATATTTTTTAATTTTCCTCAATTATCCCATTCATCTTAAATTATGTCATTTAAGTTATATAATACTCAGTATTAAGCAATATTTTCAGACCCGGTCCGGGTATCGACCCGGCCGAGAGACTGGATCAAGGGTTAGAGGGTCAACTCGGAGTCGACTTGGGGTCGACCCGGGTATTAATTAATATTTAAAACATATTAAAATATCAAAAAATAAAAAATGTATAAAACTCGGGTTCGGGTCAACCAGGTCGGTCGGGTTTCCTGGGTCAACCCGGGTCGTTGACCGATTTTGACCCTACTGGGTTTTTAATGTGACCCGAACAGGTTTTTAGGTCGGGTCGGGCCGGGTTTGACAACATTGGTATTAAGAAAAGATGAAATCAGTTCGACTCGAAAAAGACAATAGATCAATGATCAGAAAGTCGGTTCGGGTCGAACCGATATTAATTAAAAAATTAATAATTATTTCAAAGATCACAAAATTTTCTTAAAAAAGAAGTTATTTTACAAATAAAACAATATTTATTCATTTTAATTAGTTTTGTACATGTTGCATTTCTTGTTTTGATTAATTTTGTCTTTTTTAAAGTTTTGAATTAAATAATATTTTGAATTAAAATGTCATTGTACTATATTTTTATTTGATATGATTGTATAATTAATATATTTTCATAAATTTTGATTGAAATCACTATTACAAGCATATTCTTGTGCATCGCAAGGGTAATAATAATAATAATAATAATAATAATAATAATAATCATTTGACCGTTTGAGCCAGCAGACACAATTGGCCATTAAACAGTCCATTACCACGAGCCAGGAGCGAGCCTGCCCATTCAGGCTCGTGTAATGAATCTGAAATAGGCCCTAATGAGCTGACCCATTTCACGGTTTGTTGGGCTTGTCTACGAGCCGATACACGAACTTCACGAGTAGAACTCGAACTGTCCAACATCCACATTTTTGTTCGGTCCAAGCCCAAGTTTGTTTTTTCATGAGCCGAGCCGAACTTTTAATGAGTCGAATCGAGCCGAACTCAAGAACTTTTCGGCCCATTTGCCACCCCTATATATAACTAATATACCATCTTTATTTAATAAATTTAAAAATTCATTACATTAATATATTATCTATTATTTTACAATTAATTAATTTATTTATTGATGTGATTTCTTATTATTATACTTTCTTATTTATTTAATATTAAATTAATTTATTATCTACCCTTCTAGAATGTTTTATAAGTACAATAAAACTTTAACTTTGTTAGGTTTTAACTGTAACTGGCTATCTCGTGAAAAAAAAATATTATGTTTATTGAATTGTAATTAAGCCAAAGTGTTATGTAGGTATTTGAGGCGAAAAATGATGACTTATGGATCAAAGCGATAAAGTCGCCTCAAAATTGCTCATTGTCTGCTCGAAGGGTGCTTGATGAGAGCTCGAGCGCCCGTATTATATGGCCTAAACATGTTCGGGATTTGCAAAATTCTAATTGTAATATAACATCTCTTAAAGTCTGCTACTATGTAAACCATGCCTCTATTTTGTTTTTATTGTGATTGATCATTATATTTCTTATAGAGAACATTATCTCAATTCTTTGATTCATCATTTGATTATTCAAAGATCAGTCATACAATGTTGATAGACCTAGCCCAGCCGGGCCCGATCGAACGGGAAATCCGTGACCTGATCCAAAATCTGTGTCACAAAATGGAAAAAACCCAGATTAAAACCTAATGGAAAAAACCCAGATTAAAACCTGTTGAACCGGTCGGTTTTTGATAAAACTGGTGACCCGTACCTGGGTTTAACAGGTCAGATTCAATGCTTTTTTCAGAATTAGTACAGCCCACAACCTTTTGTATTCATCCATCCAAAAGCCTATTTATAGGGACAAATTGACTATCCTTCAATTACAATCTTTCGATGTGGGATCATTCTCTTTTTCCATTTTTATTTAATTTTAAATAGTATATACTGTATGGTGATAAAGTCTATTTACATACCTATTTTGTGAAATTAAAAATTAGTCCTTGCTTTCTTTCTTTTTTAAAAAACAACCCCCTCCATTTTGAAAATTAATTTTTCTTTTCATCCTCCAACTATTTATATTTCATTGCTAGTATAATAATTTTAGAATAATTTTTTTATGAGTTCAAAATTAAAATACTTTAAATATTTAAAGTTTTGAATAAATAAATGTAATAAATGATAATTAATTTATATTTTCTTTAAATTAGTAATTCTAAAATTAAAAATATTATTACTATAATGCTTTATATCTAGTGTATATTTATTATTTAATTTTTATGAAAATAATCTAGTTTTATATAAAAAATTATTTGTCTTAGAAATATTTAAAATAATATTAAAAAAATACCCCGAGTCGACCCGCTGACCTTTTCCATTTTTCGGGTCAATGCCCGGGTCAGGTTTGAAAATATTGGTCATATAATACTCAACATTTGTTCAAGTTCAAAGATGCCAAAACCTAAATCTTTAACTATAAAACTTCATAATATTGAAGTTCGGTAGAAGTGGCAAGAATTCTGTTGAAGAAGAATGAGGCTTGTTCTTGTTGATTCATGCGATGGGAAAAGATAGTCCAGAGTTATTGAAAAGTGCCGGATGCAAAATTAAAGAGCTCTTTGGTGATTTATATATTGAGTGGATATTGTTTATTAAGGTTTAGTTATATTTGGACCAACTGTAAATTATTCTTTCTAATACATTATTTTAGCAAGGTTAGCTAGAAAGTCGTTTCCCTGTAAAGAGTTCTTTAAGGGGTTTTCATTCGCTACCAGGTTTTGTGTTCTTTATTTATCAAGCAAATATTTATTGATGATTGATTGATTGTTTCACATCTATATTTAATTAATAATTTTTGAATTTCGCATTATATACCTATTCACCCATTTATAGGTGTTAATTAGATTTTTATTTCAAGTGGTATTAGAGCCTAAACTTGATCGTTAATCCCAATTTCATTTAAACGAGTCAAGCGCTGTCAGCTCTTCTTACTTTGATGATAGTAATTATAACTACTGGAAGGTTAGGATGAGAGACTTTTTTTAAAATCAATAGATGAACAAGTTTGATGTAATGTTATTAAGGGTTGTACAAGCCATCTACCATCATTACAGGTGTAGTAACGCCAACTGACATAGCCAATTGGACTATGAATGAGTCGGGTGAGTGTAAATGAGATAGCAAAGTTATCCATGCCATCTTTAGGGATAATTCTCCAGAAGAGTTCAAACATGTGTGTGCATGAATCCGTGAAAGAAAGTTGAGATATATTAGAGACCTTATACAAGAGAACTAAAACTATTTAGAACTCTAAACTACAAATTTTGACCTAGTGTTTGGAAGTAGGATGTTGGATGATGAATCTTTTGATGATTTTATGCTAAATTGAATGATATATTCAATTTCGCTTCATTCTAGAAGAGAGAATTCCTGAAATCAAAATTGTTAGAAAAGTATTAAGGTCCCTATCTAAAAGGTTTAGACCTAAGGTAACTAATGAGAAAATCAAATACTTAGATTCTATTAAATAGTTGATATCTCCAAACTTATGAATTGACTCTATCTCATATGAAGAAAATAAGTCTATTATTTTAAATGCAACTATAAATGAAGATAATGACACTACATATGATGCGAGCTAAATATGAAGAGAGAGACTAATTTGTTAGGAAACTCAAGAAAGTTTTTGGAATAAAAATAAGAAACCTCAAATAAAACACAAGGGTCATTTTAGTAAATTCAGGAAAGATAGAGGAGAAAAGAAAAACCTAGGGATGACTGGAAGAAGTCTCAAACTGTTAGGTGTCATGAATGTCAGGTATCTGAACATGTGAGATCTGAGTGTCCTAATTTTAATAAAACCCGAGGTAAAGCCTTGAACACTACTCCGATCTGGATAAGGTTTCAAACCAAATGACTTTCACTTCTGTAGTTAAGAGTGAGCCTGTGGAGAAGAATGAGAGACGTCTAAACATAGACGAGGATTGTGACTAGCTGTTTGATGAGTGCCTTAAGATGAATATGGTGAATACTCTACTTTGAAGAAACGAAATAATCTAAAGTTAGAAAATAAGAGCTTAATAGTCAATCTTAGGAGTTAACTAGAATATTGAATGAATTAAGAGATGAGAAAGAATCCTTACAAATTAAGGTTAAGAATCTTATGAGTGATACTGAGAAATCTAGTGTCCAACTTCAATTTTTTTTAGTGGAACAAAGAAGCTGGACAACATCTTATGATTGAAAAAACCTGCATGGAATCAGGGAGGTTTAGGCTATAAGAAATCTAGTTCTCAAACTACTTCAACGTCTAAAACCATGTTTGTTCCTACCTCTTTGCAACATAGTTTCCTTGAACTAAGGTTCAAACCTTGAGATCTAGAGCTTCTCCTAGATTCATTCTCGTGTGTCACAATTGAACTAGTTACGTCACATTAGATTTAGATGTCCCAAACTATTGACTAGGTATGACAACTAGGGCACCCCTTCTCAAATTCTAGGTCTAACTAATCAAATCAGTAACTTGACTGAATTGTTGACTTATTTGGTTAAGATTACATCTTTTTCCAAGAAGATTGGGTCAAAAAGAGTGTGCAGTCTCTGGTAAGAATGGATGGAATCCATATGTTCTTCAAATGCAATGAAATAAAAGGTTTTGGGATTGTGTGATACAAAAAAGTTAGGATAAAGTTAATGAAAAAGGAAAGGTTTTGGATTTTTGTTGAAATTATTCCTAATTTCAATTTAAATTTGAAAAACTTTCGTACTTTTTTTTTTTGGCATGATTAAAAAAATAATAATAAAAAATCACTTTTTTAAAAGTTATTTACGTCATTATTAGTCTACTTTAATTCTTAATTAATAATTTTCAATAATTTTTTATGTTGACAATTGATATTCCCATATATAAAATTTTCTCTCGAGATTGACTATAATATTTTTTGTACAAATCAATAATATATTTATGAAGGACGCAAATAAGGTAAAAACAAGATACATCTCGAATAACAATTAAAAATGCACTAAGTATCTCTATCTTCTACATGATCTAGTGTTTTTCATTATAATGTACTAATCTACGTCAAACATCTCAAAAATAATATAGATTACAGACTTAATGATGATCAAGCATCAAAATGGAACAAGTTAATAATAAACAATCAATAGGGATGGCAAACGGGCCGGACAGTTCGGGAGTTCGCGAGCTCGGTTCGGTTCGTTTAAAGTTCGGCTCAGCTCGTTAAAAAAGAGAATTGGGCTTGGACCGGACCAAAAATTTGGGTGTTGGAAAGTTCAGGTTCGGCTAGTGAAATTCGTGGACCAGTTCGTAGACTAGTCCAACGGACTGCGAAATGGGCCGGCTCGTTTCCGTGTCTGCTTTTTTAAATTTTTTTTTTTTTTTTCAATTCAACTCTATAAATACCTCATTTTTCATACAAATTTTACACAATTCTCTCAATTCTATTTACAAAAAATTACACTACTCTCTAGTCTATATTCTATCAATTCTCAAGTTCAACAGTTCAAGCGATCAACTCTCAATTGCAATCTTCAACTTCAAGTGCTCTAAATATTTCATATTTTCATACAATATTCTATATTGTCTCAAATTTCATATTTCATTTTCATTTCAAAATTTTCAATTCAATTATTTCTTATAAAAAAAAAAAATTATATACGAGCCCGCCCACGAGCGGGCCCGTCGTGGACCAACAAGCCAACGAGTCGGACTTGGGCCGGCTTTGTGGGAGACGAGCCAGCTCGGACCATCTCCCCACGAGCCGGCCCATTTCCGGCTCATGGATCGGACTTGGACTTCGATCAAACGGGTCGAGCCGGGCTATTTGACATCCCTACATCAACAATCACAAGAATTTGAAGGAAAAATGAGCAATTAATTAATCAAAGAAATAAGAAGGTTTTATCATTTTCATAACATCAAGAAGTTTAGTCGAGCATGGTTGAATAACAAAAACACATTTTGTGCTAGAATATATCATTGAAATTTGATTCTCCATATCCCTACGTGAATTAAAATAAGAGTATTTACACATATTTTTTTGACATTTTTTGGTGATATGCTAATGTATCATCTCGGCATTGGTTGATTTCGAGGTGGGTCAACCTCGGCATCAACCAACACCGAGGTAACTTCGGAAATGTCACTTAAACATGTTCATCTAGAAATTTTGTTAAAATAATTCTAAATCAAAACGCATTCAAGTTTTAAGAATCTTATTAATGACCTTGATTATCATAAAATACTTAGCTGTTTCTATCCAAATGACCAGATTTTATTATGTGGTCTAAATCTATAATCTACCTATCAATTTTTCACCAAATTACTAAGGGTTAATTTTAGTAACGATCACCGAAATTTCATCAAAATTGCAAAACGTCACTAAAGTTTGATATTTACACCAACGCTCACCTCAAGTTTTATCAAACTTTCAAAACAGTCACTGAAGTTTGAAACTTACATCAAAAGTCATTCAAGTTTGCATGAATAAAGTTCATGAAGGAAATAATCGGATCTTGCACCAAGATTCTTCTTCTTCAATTTCAAAATTTTAAAATCCTAACTTATTGTTATTTCATCTCGAAGTTCTCTGTATTTCTCTATAAATTTGTCTTTTAAAATGAAATATATATATATATATATATATATATATATATATATATATATATATATATATATATATATATATATATATATATAGAAGTCTATAATAACTCTAAAAGGAATTCTAAAACGTATCCTATTCCCAAGTGGAATTTGAGTATAGGAAGGGAACTAACCTGCTTAAATTTCTTTCATTTCAATTCTGTGCACTTTGGTCCTCCAACAAGAAGAACAAGAAGCTCCAAGTCCTTTTTTATTTGCATGGAAGATCCTCAAACTTCAAGACTTGAATATTTTGGTCTTCTATTCTTCAATTTCATAGTTTCAATCTGATTACATCCAAACTCGTCTAATACGAATTATCTCCGAAATCAACCACAAAATAAGCAAAATTAAGTACGTAATAACTATAACACTTTCAAAAGCCCATTTTGAAGGCTCACGTAAGTGTAAAATTAAAAGCTCTTAATCTTGCTTTGTTCTTATTAAAAAATCCACGGTCGTGCTTTTACCTTGTATGCCCATTTATTGCCGATCACATCTGTAACGACCCGGGTCCCACTTAACGAGCTGTCCCGACCGTTAAATGACGGCGTACTGTCCCCACCGTACCAACACGAGTCTTTTCAGCATGCTTTGTCCTCACTCGCACGCTCCCGGAGAAAATTTCCCAGGAGGTCACCCATCCCAGAATTTCTCCAAGCCAAACACGCTTAACTTTGGAGTTTCTAACGATGGACTTCCGAAAAAGAAGGTGCACCTTGTTGGTATGAGTAGTACCTATCATTTCTTTTTAACTTTTCTTAGTCGGGGTATTACAATCACACCCTGTTAGACTCGCGACGTCCTCGTCGCGCTTAACCCATCTGAGGATCTGTTGCCAGATGTTGGGATTCTAGAGGTGGCTCCCGCCCTATGGCGTAGCACTTAGTTCCCGATTTCCGGCTGGCGGCCGTCTCTGATACTATTTGTAACGACCCGGGTCCCACTTAACGGGCTGTCCCGACCGTTAGATGATGGCGTACTGTCCCCACCGTACCAACATGAGTCTTTTCAGCATGCTTTGTCCTCACTCGCACGCTCCCAAAAAAAAACTTCCCAGGAGGTCACCTGATGTGATCCGGACCAGGCATCGAAGGGCGAAATCGAGCCATCGGCAATATGATAGTGATCTACGTGCAAAACGGAGCAAGTTCCGTGTTGGGGTCAAGCCGAGAAGGCGAAAGGATCGAGCCGAGGCAGGAAATCAAACAATAAGGCAGAAACTGATTCACGGCCGTAACCTCCATTCTTACGGCCGTAACATCCTTAAGGCAGAAACAAGCAGAACGTTGATTACGGCCGTAAGAAGTTTATCACGGCCGTAAAAATGAAATTGAAATATTTTACGGTCGTAACATGTTGATCACGGCCGTAACACCTAATTGAAAATTGAGACAGAATGTTCATTACGGCCGTAAGCAATATATTCACGGCCGTAATTCAGGATTCCAGATTTTCCGGAATTTTACCAATTGTTTTGTTTCCTTTTATTATTTTAGGTTATTTTCCTATTTTAGAATTTTAGCATAATTAGAATTCTATTTTGAGTAATTAGATGCTAGGTTTTCTTGCTTATTTATATTGCTTTTCATCATTGTAAACATTAGACAAGTTTGAGTTGATTAATAAAATTTGTGAGATGATTCTCCAAAATTGAGAGGTTGAGTTTAATCCCTTTTTCTTGAACTTATCAAAGATCCGATCTTTGTGGCGTTCTTCCAGCAAACTTATCAAATATTCGCAAGAATATTTGTGGCGTTTCCAAATTCGATACTTATCAAGGAAATTGACAAGTCCTTGTGGCGTTCACCAATCTTGGTTCTTCAATCCGCATCGCCATAAATTGCATCGTGATTGTCGGGTCAAGGCTTTACCGTTGTTCTATCCTTATTTTTCGTTGTTTGTTCTTGTGTCGATCTGATCTAGATCTTTCCGAGTGTTTTAAATATCGTTATTCCGCGCATCCGACGAGATTCCCCGACTGGAGCAAGTCTCGTGTTGGGGTCGAGCCGAGAAGGCGAAAGGATCGAGCCGAGGCAGGAAATCAAACAATAAGGTAGATACTGATTCACGGCCGTAACCTCCATTCTTACGGCCGTAACATCCTTAAGGCAGAAACAAGCAGAACGTTGATTACGGCCGTAAGAAGTTTATCACGGCCGTAAAAATGAAATTGAAATATTTTACGGCCGTAACATGTTGATCACGGCCGTAACACCTAATTGAAAATTGAGACAGAATGTTCATTACGGCCGTAAGCAATATATTCACGGCCGTAATTCAGGATTCCAGATTTTTCGGAATTTTACGAATTATTTTGTTTCCTTTTATTATTTTAGGTTATTTTCCTATTTTAGAATTTTAGCATAATTAGAATTCTATTTTGAGTAATTAGATGCTAGGTTTTCTTGCTTATTTATATTGCTTTTCATCATTGTAAACAGGAGACAAATTTGAGTTGATTAATAAAATTTGTGAGAGGATTCTCCAAAATTGAGAGGTTGAGTTTATTCCCTTTTTCTTGAACTTATCAAAGATCCGATCTTTGTGGCGTTCTTCCAGCAAACTTATCAAATATTCGCAAGAATATTTGTGGCGTTTCCAAATTCGATACTTATCAAGGAAATTGACAAGTCCTTGTGGCGTTCACCAATCTTGGTTCTTCAATCCGCATCGCCATAAATTGCGTCGTGATTGTCGGGTCAAGGCTTTACCGTCGTTCTATTCTTATTTTTCGTTGTTTGTTCTTGTGTCGATCTGATCTAGATCTTTTCGAGGGTTTTAAATATCGTTATTCCGCGCGTCCGACGAGATTTCCCGACTGGGATCGCGTCATCTGGTATCAGAGCTTGACCCGACAATCACGACGCAATTTATGGCGATGCGGATTGAAGAACCAAGATTGGTGAACGCCACAAGGACTTGTCAATTTCCTTGATAAGTATCGAATTTGGAAACGCCACAAATATTTTGCGAATATTTGATAAGTTTGCTGGAAGAACGTCACAAAGATCGGATCTTTGATAAGTTCAAGAAAAAGGGATTAAACTCAACCTCTCAATTTTGGAGAATCCTCTCACAAATTTTATTAATCAACTCAAACTTGTCTAATGTTTACAATGATGAAAAGCAATATAAATAAGCAAGAAAACCTAGCATCTAATTACTCAAAATAGAATTCTAATTATGCTAAAATTCTAAAATAGGAAAATAACCTAAAATAATAAAAGGAAACAAAATAATTGGTAAAATTCCGGAAAATCTGGAATCCTGAATTACGGCCGTGAATATATTGCTTACGGCCGTAATGAACATTCTGTCTCAATTTTCAATTAGGTGTTACGGCCGTGATCAACATGTTACGGCCGTAAAATATTTCAATTTCATTTTTACGGCCGTGATAAACTTCTTACGGCCGTAATCAACGTTCTGCTTGTTTCTGCCTTAAGGATGTTACGGCCGTAAGAATGGAGGTTACGGCCGTGAATCAGTTTCTGCCTTATTGTTTGATTTCCTACCTCGGCTCGATCCTTTCGCCTTCTCGGCTCGACCCCAACACGGAACTTGCTCCAGTCGGGGAATCTCGTCGGACGCACGGAATAACGATATTTAAAACCCTCGGAAAGATCTAGATCAGATCGACACAAGAACAAACAACGAAAAATAAGGATAGAACGACGGTAAAGCCTTGACCCGACAATCACGACGCAATTTATGGCGATGCAGATTGAAGAACCAAGATTGGTGAACGCCACAAGGACTTGTCAATTTCCTTGATAAGTATCGAATTTGGAAACGCCACAAATATTCTTGCGAATATTTGATAATTTTGCTGGAAGAACGCCACAAAGATCGGATCTTTGATAAGTTCAAGAAAAAGAGATTAAACTCAACCTCTCAATTTTGGAGAATCCTCTCACAAATTTTATTAATCAACTCAAACTTGTCTAATGTTTACAATGATGAAAAGCAATATAAATAAGCAAGAAAACCTAGCATCTAATTACTCAAAATAGAATTCTAATTATGCTAAAATTCTAAAATAGGAAAAATAACCTAAAATAATAAAAGGAAATAAATTAATTGAAAATCCCCGGAAAATCTGGCGCTGCGTCTCTTACGGCCGTGACAAACCTTCTTACGGCCGTAAAGGCCTTTCTGATCAAATTGTGATATTAGTTACGGCCGTGACGAATTTCTTACGGCCGTGAAGTTGCCCTTTTTGAATGTTACGGCCGTAACGTCCAGGCTTACGGCCGTAAGCCTCGTTCTGCAGCAAATCTTCATTTTTCCTCGTCAATTGATTACGGCCGTGATTGTTGGTTTTACGGCCGTGATTGTATGAGTTACGGCCGTGAATAATTTCCCTTACGGCCGTAAGGCCTTTTCTGCATAAACAATTCCGTGTGCTCGGCTCGGCTTGATTCTTTCCTCTTCTCGGCTCGATTCCAACACGGAACTTGCTCCGTTTTGCACGTAGATCACTATCATATTACCGATGGCTCGACCTCGCCCTTCGATGCCTGGTCCGGATCACATCATACTCCCTCTCTTGAAAAGGATTCGACCTCGAATCCATTTTTTGTCGGCTTTTCAAGCTCCTCCTGCTTTCCTGGGCTCGATGATCATTTTTAAGCTTCATGCAATCCTTTAGCCTCTTGGGCTGCTTATTTTGACCAATAACTTTCTTTCCCGCTTTACGTTCATGGATTGAGTTATGTCCCTGCAAAACAGATTTTATAGAACTGGGGAGGGAATTGTTAGCTCGGTTAAGTGCAAGGCGTGGATCCCCGTACACTAACCTATGTGCAAATAAACTCAATTTGGGGGTGGACTCTCTTTTCTTTTTGCACTCATTCTCTCCTTTTTCTGAGATCGTGGCCTCAACTCTCTTGTTTTCAACTTTCACACCCTCTCCTTTTTCTGAGTTCGTGGCCTCAACGCTCTTATTTTTCCCCTCGAACTCGCGCTTTATTTTCAATTGGTCATTTTGAGCTTCTTTTGGGGATAACGGCACAAGTGTAAATTTCTTCCCACCCTTCTCAAATGAATACTGATTCTTAAACCCATCATGCACTACCCTCCTATCATGTTGCCAGGGTCGCCCCAACAATATATGACCAACATGCATAGGTACCACGTCACAGACCACCTCATCCTTATAACCCCCGATGGAAAAATTGACCCTAGCCTGCTTATTTACCTTAATTTCCCCCGACTCGGTCAACCATTGCAATTTATAAGGGCTTGGATGTTTCATCAAGCTTAAGCCCAATTTATTAATCAACATTGTACTAACCACATTAGTACAACTTCCCCCGTCAATCACCATACTACAAGCCTTTTTGCCCACCAAGCACCTAGTATGAAATAGATTATCCCTTTGCTCGCCAATTTCATCCACCCTAGCCCTAGCACTAAGGACACGCCGATTAACAAGTGTTTCTTTTTCAGGATAGGTCAATCCTTCCTCATCACTACTACTAGCCCCAACATCCACTAACTTAGGCATTCCCTTAAATTCATCCTCAGAACTAATTTCACCATTATCACGCACGAGCATTACCCTTTTATTTGGACACTGTGATGCTATATGGCCCATCCCCAAACACTTAAAGCACTTAATATTTCTATCCCTAGTAGGTTGAGAATCAGAAATATTTTTACCTTTAGTAATAAGTTCTTCCTTTCCCTTCGGGACGTGCTCATCATTGTGATCCTTCCTCGGTTGTGATGTAGGATAAGTTCCCGGTGATTGTTTAGATGTCCCCTTTCCCCTTAGCTGTCTTTCCACCTTCATGGCCATATGCACCATATCTTCCAGCTCCACATAATGTTGCAACTCAATGACATTGGCAATATCTCTATTCAGCCCACTTAAAAACCTAGCCATCGTAGCTTCCCGATCCTCCACCACATTAGCCCTAATCATCGCTACCTCCATATCCTTGTGATAATCCTCTACACTCCTCGATCCCTGAGTCATACCCTGCAGCCTATGGTAAATATCCCTATAATAATGAGTCGGCACAAACCGCTTCCTCATTATAGTTTTTAACTCACCCCAAGTCTCCACCGGCTCCTCAAGGTTCCTCCTCCTACCCGTAACTAGTTGATCCCACCAAATATTTGCGTAGTCGATGAATTCAATCACGGCTAATTTCACCTTCTTCTTTTCCGAATAATTATTACAATCAAAAAGTCGTTCGACCTTTGTCTCCCAATCCAAGTATGCCTCCGGATCACTCCTACCCTGGAACGATGGTATTTTCACTTTAATTTTCCCAAGGTCGTCATCAACATCACCTCTACCCCCACGATGCCTCCTAGCATCCCGACGCTCCCTATCATGCCTTCTTTCGTGCCTATCTCCTCTATCCCTCCTTCGCATGTTTCCCAACGATACACTTCCACTCTCACTACCCATGCCTTCATCATCCATACCAACCTCACGCCTATTATTTCTCCTAACCCGAGAACCATCATGAGATTGATCCCGCTCGGCACCCCGATTTTCCATCTGTGCCATAAGCCTCTCAAACTGAGCCCTCATTGCTGCCATATCATTGTTACCCTGTTCATTCCTTCTGTTCACACCCTTGTGCTGTTTTCTGTCTCCAATAGAAGATGAAGATGTGGAAACCTCTCTATCAGACATTTTTTTTAGACACAAACAAGGAAATTTGGAATATTTGGGGAATATTTGAAAATTTTCGGATTTTTTTTTAATCTGCCAGAGAATTGGACTACGAGTATGGCAGAAAAAAGGGAACTGGATTTGGACGAAAAACGAAGAAGAAAAACACTTTTGAATTTTTGGGACTGACTCTTATGGATCAAACTGAAAAAAATCATGACTGACACGAAGAACGCGAAGAACAAAAAAAAAAAAAAAATCAAGAAAAGCAAGAATCTGAAATAGATCCAAGCTCTGATACCAGATGACGCGATCCCAGTCGGGGAATCTCGTCGGACGTGCGGAATAACGATATTTAAAACCCTCGGAAAGATCTAGATCAGATCGACACAAGAACAAACAACGAAAAATAAGGATAGAACGACGGTAAAGCCTTGACCCGACAATCACGACGCAATTTATGGCGATGAGGATTGAAGAACCAAGATTGGTGAACGCCACAAGGACTTGTCAATTTCCTTGATAAGTATTGAATTTGGAAACGCCACAAATATTCTTGCGAATATTTGATAAGTTTGCTGGAAGAACGCCACAAAGATGTGATCTTTGATAAGTTCAAGAAAAAGGGAATAAACTCAACCTCTCAATTTTGGAGAATCCTCTCACAAATTTTATTAATCAACTCAAACTTGTCTAATGTTTACAATGATGAAAAACAATATAAATAAGCAAGAAAACCTAGCATCTAATTACTCAAAATAGAATTCTAATTATGCTAAAATTCTAAAATAGGAAAAATAACCTAAAATAATAAAAGGAAACAAAATAATTGGTAAAAATTCCGGAAAATCTGGAATCCTGAATTACGGCCGTGAATATATTGCTTACGGCCGTAATGAACATTCTGTCTCAATTTTCAATTAGGTGTTACGGCCGTGATCAACATGTTACGGCCGTAAAATATTTCAATTTCATTTTTACGGCCGTGATAAACTTCTTACGGCCGTAATCAACGTTCTGCTTGTTTCTGCCTTAAGGATGTTACGGCCGTAAGAATGGAGGTTACGGCCGTGAATCAGTTTCTGCCTTATTGTTTGATTTCCTGCCTCGACTCGATCCTTTCGCCTTCTCGGCTTGACCCCAACACGGAACTTACTCCGTTTTGCACGTAGATCACTATCATATTGCCGATGGCTCGACTTCGCCCTTCGATGCCTGGTCCGGATCACATCATCACCCATCCCAGAATTTCTCCAAGCCAAGCACGCTTAACTGTGGAGTTTCTAACGATGGACTTCCGAAAAAGAAGGTGCACCTTGTTGGTATGAGTAGTACCTATCATTTCTTTTTAACTTTTCTTAGTCGGGGTATTACAATTAGCCAAAGTCAGGGGTCACAAGATTTCACAACGGTCATTACGCCACTTGGAATTCGATGATTTTTGTAGATCTAGTTTTCCATATTCGTGTCAGTGTCACTAGATAAGTGATTACGCTCATCAGGAAAGGTTTTGGGATTGGGTGTATCTGTGGTGTAACTGCTTAAATTTAAATAAATAATATTTATTTAAATTAAAAAATCACTATTGAACATATTTAAGGGTGAATAAGAAATTTTAGGAGATTAAAAAAATGCTCATTAATGAAAATTTACGGTGGATAAGGAATTTTAGGAGATTTGTGATGATAAGTGTATCTGTGGTGTAACTGCTTAAATTTAAATAAATAATATTTATTTAAATTAATAATCATTATTGAACATATTTAAGGGTGAATAAGAAATTTTAGGAGATTAAAAAAATGGTCATTAATGAAAATTAAGGGTGGATAAGGAATTTTAGGAGATTTGTGATGATAAATTTCCCTTAAGGGTCTTTTAGAAGTAGCATTAAAGGTGAATGGGGAATTTTAGAAGTTTTGTGAGGATAATATATTTCAAAATTGTTTTTCCCTTTAAGGGCCTTATAGAAGTACTTTCACAAGTAATATATATAGCTTCTATTTGGTACAAATTAAAATCTGAATTTTAATCTAAGTTAAAGCTAGCAATCAATCTCAATCACATATATTTTATGGGACACATAACTTTTTAACCATACATTTCATCAACTTTTATCAAAATTTCCTAAAAGTCTAATTTTAATCTCCACGAATCAGGAGCATATATTAAAATGTGATTAGTTATTTATTTCGGTAAATTTGAGACGTGATAGATAAAATATTTAAAAGAATGGACTTTAATAAACATTAAGGATGAATAAGGAATTTTATAAAATTTGTGAGGATAATATAATCCAAATTTTTTCTCCATTTAAGGATCTTTTAGAAGTAGTATATTGAACTTTAAAAAAAAAAAAAAAAAAAAGTATATTGAAATGTGATAAATTAAAAATAAAAATGGACATATTAAACATTAAGGCTCCGTTTGGTAACACTGTTTGATTTATAAACTTGTATATTTATGATTTTGAGGTAAAAAATAGTGGTTGAAAATTGGAGAGAGAAAAGTGTGTGGTTAAAAGGATATTTACCAAACGGTGGCTAAGCTTCTGTTTGGTTCCCATTCTTTTAATTTCATTTTTCTACTGTATTTAATCTACACCACACATCTTACTTTTGGCATATAATTTTTGACTTTTCAACTCAATCTACACCACACAATCTCCCAAAAACTCAACTTTTTCCAAAATAATGGGAATCAAACAAGTACTAAGGGTGAATAACGAATTTTAGGAAATCTGTGAGGAAAATATAGTTCAAGATTGTTTCTTCAATTAAGGGTCTTTTAGAAGTAATATATTAAAATGTGACAAATAAAATATTTTAAAAAATGGATATTAATGAACTTTAAGTGTGAATAAGGAATTTTAGGAGATTTGTGAAGTTAATATAGTCCAAAATTGTTTCTCCATTAAGGGTAAATAAGGAATTTTAGGAGATTTATGAGGAGAATATATAGTCTAAAAGACCGAAATTGTTTCTTTGTTTAAGGAATTTTAGAAGTAGTATAAAGGGTGACTAAGGAATTTTAGGAGATTTGTGAGGATAATATATTTCAAAATTGTTCCCCTTTAAGAGTCTTTAAGAAGTAGTTTATGCATTAAAATGTGATTATTATTTCTTTAGGGAAATTTAAAATGTGAAATATAAAATATTTTTAAAAAATAAACATTAATAACTTTAAGTGTGGATAAGGAATTTTAGGAGATTTGTGAGCATAATATATTCCAAAATTGTTCTCTTTAAGGACATTTTAGAAGTAGTATAGAATAGATAGTCCAAAAATTTTGTCCCTCAAGAGGCTTTTAGAAGTAGTATATTAAAATGTGATAAATTATATATTTAGGTAAATTTAAAATGTGATATATAAAATATTTTAAGAAGACATTAGTGAACCTTGTTAGATGGAGATTAAAATCAGATTTTCAATAGATTTTAATAGAAGTTGATGAAATGTGTGGTTGAAAAGTTGTTAGTCCCATAAAATAAGTAATTGATATTAATTATTGACTTTGACTCAAATTATAATCTAGATTATAATTCCTACCAAACAGGGGCTAAGGGTGAATAGGGAATTTTATGAGATTGTAAAGAAAATATAGTCCAAAATTGTTTCTCCCTCTTTAAGGACCTTTTATAAGAAGTATATATATACTAAAATGTGACAAATTATTTATTTAGGTAAATTTTAAATGTGATAAATGAAATATTAAAAAGAAATGGAAATTAATGAACTTTAAGGATGAATAAGAATTTTAGGAGATATATGAGGATAGTATAGTTCAAACTTATTTCTCCATTTAAGAGCCTTTTAGAAGTAACCTAGATATAAATATAGCTAGATATATTAAAATGAGATAAATTATTTATTTAGGTAAATTTAAAATGTGATAACTAAAATATTTTTAAAAAAATGGACATTAATGAACATTATGGGTGAATAAGGAATTTTAAGAGATTTGTAAGGATAATATTGTCCAAAATTGGTTCTTCCCTTAAAAATGGACATTAATGAACATTAAGGATAATAAGAATTTTAGGAGATTTGTAAACATAATGTTGTCCAAATTTGTTTTTTCCTTTAAGGGCTTTTTAAAAGTAGTATTGTCCAAAATTGGTTCTTCATTAATAAACATTAAGGGTGATTTTTTTCTTTTTGGTCTTAAAAATCTTTGTCATAAAAATGCCTGTAGCTCGTCCAAAAAAAGAAAGGAAGGAAGCTTCAACTGGATAACTGAGTTTCCAAGACCTGAGGATATGATCGGTGATGTAATGTTTTACATGTTTATTTTGGCTTAGCAATCATTTTTCCGACTTAATATGAAACCAAGAATGAGAGATTAGTATTTCCTATAAATTGATTTTCGCCCCAAACATTTTTTTTTTTTTTTTTTAATTTTAGATGATCTCTAGAAATGAATTCTCTTTTTATGAGTTGCCACGAGTTCTATAAATGAAGTGCATTGGTATGTGTAGTTGAGTTGTGTGCATTAAGACATGTCATGTTCTATGATGGGGTCCACCAATTGCGACACCTTTTCTTAATTTTCCATTTCTTTACCTTTTTTTTTTAAAAATAAACATACTGTGAACTATGTGACTCTAGGTAAACATACCCTAATTGATGGGGTGTGCGGTTATGTATACCTTTACTGGGTATCTGCACTACTCTACCTGCCCCGAGAATGGTCAGTTCAGTTGTATTACCAAATATGAGGAAAATAAACGTGGAAGCTAAGGAGAGTAGTAGTGGACACGGACATAATAAAACATGCTTATTTAATGTTCAACGTGTGTGCAAGTCTAGTGTGGAAGCTAAGGTCAGTTGTAGGCATTGGAAGATACACGGATTACATTGATATGGATTGAAAGCTATTAGCTAAAATCATTTTATCTGGGACGAACCACCTCAAAGCACAAATCTATATGCTAGTGCATTTAATGCGGTTTCTAAGAGAAGAAGACAGCACTTCTATTCTAGGTGCAATTTTGACGTCCAAAACACTCGCATATAAAAAAGTGGTTTCTGAACGTGAACTGGATGTAGCTCCTTCTACTTGATAATGCTTAAGGGGCAACCTGGTAACTGATAAATACAGGCTTCACCATCTGCCAGTTTGAAGGGACCAGGGAATACCGAATGCAGTGCAACTACTGGCAAGTGAATATCACGTTCATTTGCTCGTAGGTCATTGTCTACTAGTGGTTAAAAAGCTTTGTCAAATGACTTTTTTCTCCCAGGGTTCAATTAATTATATTCGAACTTTCAAAAACCTCGTCCTGCTAATTTTTGCACATATTCAGCTTATCTTTTGCATAATACTGTAAATTCACAGCTTTACTTTGACACAATTGATCCAGTGTTACATCTACTAAAATGTCCAATGAATCCAGATCTACCTTTATTCAATAAAAACCTTATTTTCTTTTCCCATTCTTTTGAGAGAATGAAGCGAGCTTAGGACAGTGCTGTGTTGCATGAAAGATATATGCGGGGAAGTTTGGATAAGATGCTATATATGCATCGTTCTCAAAAGTGAGTAAAAGCAATTTGGAAATATGTTAATGCGCATGTTTCTTGAGTAACAGCTGCTGCTTAGCGGGGGATCTTTTAATCATTTCTGTTAAGGAAAGGTTATTGTCTTCTCCTTTCTTTGGAGGATGGAGCTTTAAACAGCAATACATTCCAGCCTAAAGGATGTAAGGGAGGAAGTATTGACTCCTGAGATATCTACTTTGGAAGATGATCTACTTTGTCCAAAAGCTAACAATCAAGCCCAAGAATTCACTCCAAACCAGTCTGCCAGGCCCACTCCTATTTTCAGGCATGCTTTTGCGTAATCCACCCTCTGCGAGAATGCTCTAACGTCAATTCGAACAGGGGACATCCAGCTTTGATACTGGAGGGTATTGCCATTACTTTGTGTAAAAGATATAGCTTGTGATACCGCTACAATCGACGAATCTAAGCCCATGTTTGGTTCTGATTAAAATCCCAAGTTAAAGTCAACAATTAATTTTAACAACTCATTTCATAGGATCCATAACTTTTCAACCATACATTCCATCAACTTCTATAAAAATTTGATTTTAACCGGCCAAACTGAGACTAAAATATATTTGAGTTTTTATAAATTTCTTCAGAATCAACTAATTTATGAACGGTATTTGTGTGCAAATCAGGGAATCTTGATTGTCAAGTCTCGGTATTCTAAGTGAGTCAACATGTTATGATTTCGTTCTTTAATTGTTTCTTGGTATTGAATTGGAATCAATGAGTTTCGATCTTCATTCGTTTATATTCATGCTTTGTCTATGCTGGAAAATAAATGTGCTTGACATTCTCTAAAGTGAGGAAAAATAGCTATTTGAAGATGAGCTAATGTATATAAGCTACTAAGCAAAAGACCAGTGCTTAGCTATAATGAACTTGTGAGATAGGAGATACTGTAGAAGTTGTTACCGGAGGATGGATTGTCTTACTGTAAGAAACCTTTACTGGATTAAGCCATATAAATCACATAATATGGTCACTGGTCATAAAGCACTCTGATTTTATCTTACATCAAATTTAATGGAATTATTGATTTTATTTTATTTTGAGGGGTTGGTGTGGGGATCAAAGGATTTCACCCCTCCCGGTTATAAACATATCAACCACTACTCTTCACTTAAGAGTAGCTACCTTCAATTAAATTTCCATTTCTTGACGTGCTATGAGTCTATGACAAACGAAGGGGTGATTTCTGACCTCTGTTTATCATGAGAAGCAAATTATGATGATTTTGTGGTTAAGAATTGCATTCAATGCAATAGAAATTTTGCATTGATTTCTCTTTTAGGTGAGATTGTAAAGTTTGATTCTTAGTCGCATAGCTGCAGCAATGTGCGTGAAACTTGTTTATCACGACGCTATGAGAACTTGGAATTTAAATCAATTTTGTCAGCAGGGAAATTACCATCTTGAACCGCTACATTTTAACTTGAGGATTTTCTTTTCATCGAAATTGCTATGGACTTTTAATTTTTTGGTTTAACATTTTTTGTTTAGGCCTGCTGTAACCTTCTCTTTTATGCTGAGAACGTCTATTTCCGCAAATATGTCAAAAAAAAAAAAAAAAAAAAATGCGAACGTTTAAGTTCATGAGTTTTTGTTATATCAATGGCGCTAATTCAGTGTCGCTTTTGTTCTTTATTCTACTGAGACTGAATTTAGACAACCATCTAAACATGTATGAGAAGCAAAATTTGTCATAGTTTTGAAGGATTGATTGATTTTGAGAGTTTTGTCTTAAAACTAGCCAACTATTTATAGGCTCTTCGTTTCTTTCCTGAAGTCTGATATAATTAAAAGAATTTCTTTATTTCCTAATGGCAGATGTTCAGTGTGCCTAGCAGATTACCAATCAGAGGACAAACTTCAACAGATACCAGCCTGTGGTCATACATTTCATATGGATTGCATCGACCTCTGGCTAGCCACTCACACTACATGCCCCCTCTGCCGCCAATCCCTCCTCGCTTCAACTAAAGCTACAGATGGAGAAGAAGAAGAAGGAGAAGGAGAAGGAGATATCCATGTAGAAATCAGTAACAGATCCGAAACATCTCTTCCAATTATTTCCCAGTCTATTGAAGACGACCCTCAAACTAGCCAGCAACAGTTGGAGTCGAGCAACAGAGGAGACGGGAAAGAATCGTCACAACCTTCTGTTGCATGTGAAGAAGGGGGGAGAGTTTCTTGATTTTCAGTGAGATGTGGAATCAAGAATGGAACTAGAGAGAGTAAATGTAATGCGATCTGTCTGTATTAGATGTCAGGGACTAGAATAAAGGACTATATGTAACATTATTGGCGGTTGTTTTTGTCGGTCTAGATTGTTCAAGGTGATGATTATCATTAATGATGAATAGGATGTCAACGAGTCGAGTCGAGCCAGCTCGCGAGCCGAAGATCAAGGCTCGAGTTTGGCTCGAGCTTTTTGGGGTCGAGCTTTTTTTGGCCCGAGCCGAGCCGAGCCGAGCTAAAGCTCGTCCCCAAAAATAAGGCTCGACTCGAGCTTTAGCCCGAGCTTTTTCCGAGCCGAGCCGAGCCAGTCCCGAGCTTTTACTTTTTTTTTTTTTTTTATAGCAAAAATTCATAAAATTTGTATTGAAAATGTGTATATATAGCAAGTTGAGCCGAGCTCGTGGTCGAAATTCATTGCTCAAGCTTCTATCGAGTTTTTTTAGCGGGCTTTTTTTGGCTCGAGCCGAGCCGAGCCGAGCCAAAGCCCGTTTCTCAAAAAAAGCTCGGCTCGAACCGAACTTAGCCCGAGCTTTTTCCGAGCCCGAGCGGCCCGAGCCGACGAACCGTTTTGCCATCCCTAATGATGAATATAATTTATCCATGAAGGAACTTGCCATTCATCTTCTGTGTGTACTTTCCAAATTGAATATTACGTGAAACAATGACGATTATGCCGAACAAATATACAGTGGAAGAGTTAAAATGACATAAAGAAATGTACAAGAATTTTACTGTGGTTTGGTTATTAGTAAAGAGGAATGCTTTTAATCCAACTGGTGATTGATCACATATGACAATGAATGATAAGATAAATGTTTTATGAATTATGCTAAAGGAACCAAAAAATAGGATCGCAAGTTTGCCCAAATTCATGTGAGCTGTTGATTTGATGCGTAAAATAACAGATGACTGTCATGTGTGTAGATGTAATTCATTCGGTTAACTATTACGTCCCTGTAGCGCGATTGAGATTTCATATTTATATATTTATTCGTCTTGTCATTTCATTTCTTATCCCGTACCACTTAGATTGATGATAATCTTTTACATGTCACTTCTTGTGCATTAAACTCCTGATTTTATACTCCATTTTAGTTATTCTAGTAAGCACATGTTTTGCACATTTCATGTATAAGATGAATGATGCGCTTAATGTTTTTGAAAGATTAATAATGTTTTTGAAGTATTAGTAATGTTTTTGAAAATAGTTGAGTTAATTTATATTATTAAAGGAAAAATAAAAATAAAAATTGTAATTTGTTTGCAGTTTTTAATAAATTAATATTTTATTAAAATTCTTCACTTAACTTCTTGAAATATATATTAGATAGTTATTTAAAATGTCAACTTAATAAAGAAATAACATGTCATATATCAAGAAATAACTTAACATCATAAAATATTATGCAAATTGAAAATTGATTTATAAAATATTTATGATTCGCAGAAAATATATATATATATAAACTGTGTATAGGAAAATCGAATTAATTGAGCATATTTTTACAATAAAAAATTAATATTATGTAAGTTTAAACAAAAATTTCAATCTCATTTTTTTTATTTTTTCAAAAGAATTTTGAAATTATTTAGTTAAATTTTTAATTAGAATATAATTAAAAAAAAATTAACTTTCCTTTTAAGAGATTAATTATGGTAATTAACACAAAACGTCTATACGTTTGACAATCTTTGTGCAAAACCCAATTGTTTGGATCAAACTTAAGTTACTTGTGAGACAAGAATAGTCTAAGCGGTTAACTAAACCCAAATTAGGGTTCTGTGTAACTTATAAGTACTAGTACTAATACTAGACTTAATACAAGATATTTAGAGATTTGGTTGTTAGCACAATTAATTCTAGATTCTAGCTTGCTGTGTGGATTTTTGTTAGATGCTGAATAATTGGATAGTTATGTTGACAATGATTGTACCTTTTGTTTTAGATTATTACAGATTCACGACGTTCATCAATTGTATAATTCTCATCACAGACTCTATCTTAGTACAAGGTTAACTCAGGCTATGGTTTTAAACCGTTTAATTTATGCTACTCTTGTTTAATTTAGAACCTTACAGATGTGATTACGACTGCATTAGTTTTCCTCAATTCAATTGATCGAAAATGGCTGCTTGAACACTGGCAAACCAAGGGGGGTCACCAGTGACGAATTCAGAAACTTTGTTCAGCCAGGGCAGTCATCCAATTTTTTTGTCCAGCCTAGGTGAGCACCGATCAAATAACTGTATTTTTAAAGTTGCAATCCAAAAAATGCCAAAAAACTTAGCTAATCTTTTCTCGAGACAGATTCAGCACCGACGAACGTGTCGATTCGCCATGTGGTGGCTCCATCCTTGGGGGTCACATAACTGTGTTTTTCCCATTTTCTCTCCATCATTTTCCTCGTCACCTTCTTCATCCCATAAAACATGGAACCTATACGAGTATCCATATACAAAGATTCATACAAGCGTTCGTAAAGATGAGTTCTATAATCTATTAGGCAAGATCTGATCAATTTGATAGGCTATTCGATTCTCCTTAATTTGCTCTTGATGTTCAACAATATTGGTGAAGTCAAGGTGTTGGATCGATGCTGCGTCATTTCTGGGCGCTTCCACTCCCTTGTTCCCTTGGTCGACAGCGTCATGGTTCGTGTTGATTGTGTATTAGTCTTTTTTCCTAGTCGTCATTGTAGCTGCCACTTCAAGAAGGTATTATACCATGTCCTTTTCTTGATTCTTGTTTTTGGGCATGTTCATACCCTTTCTGTAACTTGTGAACCTGGGGTATTCTTTAACAATTAACTCCGTGTGGCAGTCCACATCATCCACCCTTAGCTTTAGAAATCAAGTTTTGTTATATTTTCTAACATCCCATCGACAGTGTGGCATAATTACCATTAAATCAAAGTTCAGTGACCCAATAGTCGACAATTAAAAAGTTCAGTAATCTACTTGCAAGTAGGATGGAAGTCCAGTGACATCAGTTACAATTAATCCGTTATATGGATACGGGATACCCGAAAATTCGTCTCATTATAATAGACGCGACCTCAATAAATAATACCGATCTACGGACTACGCCGAATCTGCCTGTTGTTTCAGGGCCTAATCGGAGAGTAATCGAGCGAACATGAAATCGCACTCAGCATGGGGTACATCAAAGAACCTCGTCAAGTTCAGAATGTAAGTAAATATATTTAATTAGTAGAATCAGTAGTAACTGGATTTCTTTTCTTCTGTTTATGATTTGTTTATTTTATAATGATTTTCGGAGTTCTAATTCCTATGTACGGCAGTCCGACTTCGGACAACCTAGTTCCTATACGTCTGGATATTGAAATCGACGGCCAGAGATTTAGAGATGCATTCACCTGGAACCCTTCTGGTAGCTACTCAAGCTATACTTTCTTGAACCATATATTGTGCGTTTTGTGTTGTTCAATAATGCTTAGTCAGCTTAGTCATGATCCAGGGTAGTAGGTACAAACGTTTTTGCTGTCAAAAAGTTGAAAGACAGATAAAATGATATATCACTTGTGAAAGATATGTAGCAGTGGTAATGATTCAGCACTGCGAGATACGACTTTGATCATCAGGAAAAAGAGTGGTCAATTTACTTTGTTCCCGTTTGTTTTCGGACTGAATCATTTTTTTTCCATCGTATGACATGCTTAATGCTTTACTAGGTTCGTGGTAGGATCAGCATCAAGGGTGAAATTTCTAGTATCCCACCAGCACTAGGGACGTGATTCATAAACATATTTATAGTATAGTAAACTCAACCTTAATTTAGATCATAGAGTGGAGAGTATTATTCCCTTTCTCCTTTTCACTTTGGTCTCCATCCCAAACTACACCCTAAGACCAACTATGCCATAACCCAAGTTGATTTTATGGCATGTGCGAGAGGGGATGTTCAAACCACTTGAATGGTTTACTCATAACTGATATTACATTTTCCTTACATGAACTATATAAGTACTGGATGATCTGTACTAGTAATTTATTCACATAAAAAATATCTATCATTACTTGCAGAGTTCGCAAAACCATGAACTAAGTTTATGTTTTTGTTATTGTAGATCCTGATTCTGAAGTTGTGGTATTCGCAAAAAGAACAGTGAAAGACTTGAAGCTTCCGCCTGCTTTTGTCACACAGATTGCTCAATCTATCCAAGTATAATATTACAATCCATAAGTTAGTTGCCTTTTTTGTCCTTATATTTGAACACCATATTTCTTCTATGCTCCATATTTCAATAAAAAATTGGGTATAGAAAGGCCCTATTTTATGTGAATAAGTTAAGATTTAAGAAACATCACATATGCTCATCTCACAAAAATTGGAAACATCATCACGTATGCTCATCTCACAAAAATATCTCTATCGAGTTAAGTCCAAAAAAAGTCTCATGCTGCTCTTGATGTTCAAATCACATTTATTGCAGACACAGCTAACAGAATTTCGGTCATATGAAGGGCAGGATATGTACACTGGAGAGAGAGTTGTCCCCATCAAGGTTTTGACAAGTCTAACTTATGATTCCAGTTGCCCCTCCCTTGAGACTAAAATGTGTTATTTTATTGTATTTACTTGTAACAATCCTGCATTTTCTTTTTGCTGGTCAATGAACCACAAGTAGTGGTGGTAATATTTTGTTCGTCTCTATGTATTGTCCAGCTAGACCTTCGTGTTAACCATACTATCATAAAGGACCATTTTTTGTGGGTAAGTACAGCCACATGCTTTTATTTATTTCTTGAACAGCCTCATGAGAATTTTTTAGATCTTGTGTTAAAAGTAATAGTTTTGATATGTGTGCTGCTTTAGTCATTTGACAAGAAGAGTATATATAAAATGATTTCAGGAGTTGAACAACTTTGAGAGCGATCCTGAAGAATTTGCTAGAATTTTTTGCAAAGATATGGGCATTGAAGACCCAGAAGTTGGAGTAAGTACTTGCACTTTTTCGCATTTTCAATATTTGGTATGGCAAGAAAAATCTGTAAAAGAGAAAATAATTGCTGTCAAAGGAAAACGAAGTGGTTCTAACTGGACATGTTTCGTTCTTTTGGTATTTATAACTTATTATACCAACTTACATGAGAGATAAATAGTAAATACACCACTCAACCACCACAGAAAGCCAAAGCACCACTTACCTTTGATGATCACCAGTTGAATGCCAACGACCAGTTAGTGAACACCTGGTACTCACTGATGACTGCCAAATGGTTTCTGTAGACCACCTGATGATAATCGATGACCATCAAGCAATTTATGGTGACCGTCAGTTGGTTGCCTGAGATTATTAGCAGGTTTCCAGACTGTTTACTGGTCCAGACAACCTTGGATGTGTTGCTTACGACCACCAGGTTGTCGTTGCAGATCACTTACTGATCTTTGATGATTTCAAGACACATTAGTGACAACTAGTCAGCCATCAGCAAACACATGCTAGTCGTCAGATTACGAGGACAAGATTTGTCAAACATAGAATTGTCTTCCAACAACAATGATTTTTAAAGTTCATCGAGTGTGAACAAATGGAGCCTTAATAGTTCGTAAATTACAGTATTTTCGGTGATCAGTTTGTATTCATGAACATGGCAAATCTGCCTGTCCTGTCTAGGATATTCGCTTGGTTTTATTTTCTATTACTTGTTTTGATAATTTGTACATGAATCTGAACTTTTAGTCGGTACCAGTATTCTGATGGATGAGGCTAATTAGTAACATAACGCTTTTTTAGTTTCTACATGAACAAAAAATTTACCAGAATAGTTAGTACTGTAAGTTGAACATGTTGTTCAATGCACTTCAAATTGAAAAGAAAGGACTGTACCTCACTTGTAGATGTATTTATGAACTATAAAAAGTGAAACTCCATGGAATGAGGCATCACTATACCTGTAAGGTTGTATTGCAAGAAGAAGATAAGATAAGCATGGCTCAGAATCCGGTCCGATGTGATCCAAGCACATTGGAGTTGAATGACATTTTGTCGAAGAAAAGATTGATACCAAGAACTAGTGCACTCCTTTGTTGCATCTAAAGTGCAGTTGATTGATATTTTCGCTGAACGGGTGGTTAGCCGAGCTATAAGTTTGACACTGAAATGTAAGCTTGGAATGGAGAACATTTTCATACCAGCCCGAGGGAAAAAAGAGGGGGTGGAGAATTGTAGATGACTGATATATTTCCAAATTTAGATTTAATTTTCTAAAATCTAGAAGAAACTAATGGATTCACTAAGATTAGGCTCCGATTTTTTTTTTTTTTTTTTGAGTTGGTGTCTTTGGGGAAGGTTAACACTTGGGATTTATTACAGCTAAAGAGACCTGGTTGGTATATTTTCCCATCGTTTTGTATCATGTGTAAAAAGGCTAATGAAAATATTGATCACTTATTGATCCATTGTGAATTAGCAAAACAAATTTGGGACAGAGTGGTGAAAATATTTGGCGTATGGGGTGCTATGCCTAGACGTTGAGCGGATCTTATTCTTATTAAATGGAACTTCGGGGATAATATGGACAAAAAGAAGGAGATCTGGAAAATGTTTATAATGGCAGGAGCGTGGATGATTTGGTTAGAGAGAAATAAAAGGATTTTTGACAATGTTGAAAGAACGATTGAGGATATTTGGGAAAATATTTTATTTTTCACGGGTCAATGGGCTAGAGCAGCCAATATGTTTAGTGACCTAGATAATTTTCTGTTTCGTCTTGATCCCAGGAGTTCTTTGGGTTCTAACGTTATGAGTAATCTATAGACTAGTAAATAGTTCTTCTACTTTACATTGACTGAATCTTGCTGTGATGGATGACTCGTCCATAATTGTAATTTTTGGATTTGTTTAATAAAATTCAGTTTCCTATAAAAAAAAATATATATATAAATATGTGCAAGTCTTTCATGTTAATACATTGAATTTGTTTCAACCAGTAGAATGCCACTACGCATGCATGAGCTGAAATAAATTGATTCGTATAAACAAAGATGTGTCACACCTTCATATGCCCTATATGTTACCATTACTAAGTCATGCTTGTTTGTCTAAATTGTTGGGTATTATATGACAATGAGATAGATGTTTCCAACAGAGCTTTTAGTGAATTGCATCTTGTTGTTGAGGATTCTAATGATTTCCTTCGAGCTGTAACGAATTTGAAAATTTTAAGCACTTACTGCTTTAGAGGTTTATTACGAGTTGGACAAATAATTTATGTTTCCTTATAGCTTATAGATTCCATCTTTTGTTATAGTTTTTATCTTGAGTTGTAATATACTTCTTATTGTGTAAATGGAATATGTTTGCTCGATTATGTTCGGATTTTCTTCCCCCTTCTCAGCAATTAACTAATTGGAAACATTTCAAGAAGTTATTTAATGAAAAATATATTGTGGTTCTTGGAGATCCTCAAAAGGATAAAAATATAATCTATATTAGATGAATTCAGGTTTGATAAGTTAGGGAGGTTGTGAAGCAGATAAAGATAAGAAAAGAGAGGTAACAATGGATGCAGAGGAGGTCCTTCCCACTCACACTGAAGCATTTAATTTTCTAGGTAGACCAACCTCAGTCTTCTTGTTAGTCGTTATAAGTCCTCCTTAAGGTGCCCCTCTTATTTTACGTTAAATATCTTACCAAATTAAGGTGAATTTACCATTGTGAAGGACGTATTAATTGATAGCCAAAGCTAGCCAAAATTTCCTCCTTATGCCAGTGCAGTCTTTTGGTGACATGATGCGGTGAAACTATAATTTTAAATACTATAAAAATGTATACCCCAGGGTGTCAGTACCTTGCTTTGCCATGGCAGCTTTTACTCTGAAATTTATTTTATACCTATATCACCATCAAAAGGCTTACAGACACTCACCAGTTGATTCTTCCTAACTCGTGCTTTAACAGAGTGATAGACCACAAGAAATCTCTGAGTACAGCTTTGATGTTATGAATTAATTCTTATGGCAAAATGAAATTTTAATAAACAGGACAGACCATTCTAATTGTAGCTGCCCTGCATAAGTAGTTTTTATTTACTCAGCTCCAAGTTCTTCTGACAATTATGGCCTCCCTGCATAAGATAATTTTTATTTGCTTAGCTCCAAGTTCTTCAGACAATTATAGTCTCCCTGCATGGGATAGGTTTTATTTGCTTATCCAGAAGTTCTTCCAACTATTTTAGCCTCCCTGGATAGGGTTGTTTTTATTTGCTTAGCTCCAAGTCACACCAACTAGCAATCATTTCTTCTTACCTAGTAGATATGAGGTTACTCGTGGAGCATGGACATGCCTCCTAGGACTGAGTATTAATGCTCAACAGTATTAATGTGGAACACATATCGAACATTGATATGTCTTGGGAATTCCGCGAACACTTCCCTGATAAGCGGGCATGTCCTATTTTATAATTTGTGTGTTTTATTTAAATTTCTGACAAATGAGGAACAGAATCTTTACAGTGTGTTCAGGCAACTCTCTCTCTCTCTCTCTCTCTCTCTCTCTCTCTCTCTCTCTCTCTCTCTCTCTCTCTCTCTCTCTCTCTCTCTCTCTCTCGTGTGTGTGTGTGTGTGTGGTAGTTGCTTTTGTGGTGCTGTTCTTGTTGTCCTATTTACATCATCTATGTGTCTCCAATTTATGTTTGGTGCTTTGTGTTGCATTGGGCAGTACTAAGTATTTCTAAATCCTTCTGGAATAACTAATTAATATTATTGTATGAAGTGTTTTACTTCCGGTTAACCTATTCCCTTTGATTACCTTTACTTGCACTTCTGCTATGGAAACTATCTGCTTCATGAAAACTGTGTGTCTATTTGTTTTGCAGCCTGCCATTGCTATTGCAATCAGGGAGCAACTTTACGAGGTTAAAATTCAATTGTATTCGTAATAGTTTTTGTTGGTCTCACTGCCCTAACTTTTGTCTTCTAATAATTAGATTGCTGTACAAAGCGTGACTTCTGCCAAGGAAAGCAGAATAAGCAAGAAAGGGAAACGGGCGGGTGAATTCTTCTCTTCCAGGTATTTTAATATTGGTTTCAAAATTCAAATTTCTTTACTATCTTTTTCATCCTGGAAACAAAGAGAGCAAGCATCCTTGGAACAGATGAAATTATTTTGTGCAACCTGACAAAATAATACCTCTTTATGTCCTCCCCTCATCACTGTCAGCAAGACAGGTGGAAATGCTGTGGACTTGATCAAGCTGTTTGGGAACAAATCCAGTGTTATTCGGTACGTCAGCATTCTATTGTTTATCCTAGGATGAAAACTGAAGAAGTATTTGATCACGAAAAAAGCTAAAAGCTAATATGCTGGAGTAAAATGTACGTGTCCTTGGCTTTTCAAGGGATCCATTATGAAGTTCTTATTCTGTTATTCTTTGAACCAAAACGAGTGCATCAATTCCCATAAAACCATTGGACAA
This sequence comes from Ligustrum vulgare, assembly GCA_963555705.1. Taxonomy (NCBI): domain Eukaryota; kingdom Viridiplantae; phylum Streptophyta; class Magnoliopsida; order Lamiales; family Oleaceae; genus Ligustrum; species Ligustrum vulgare. Next base: position 23,590,999 of record OY743168.1, read on the forward strand.
ATCTTGTAGTGCAGATTTTTTCAGATTGTAATGGATTTTTATTTTTATGCTTCGATGAGCACTAGCATTTATTTCTCCATTGCTTCTCTTCCATGCAGGAAGAGAAAGGAGTGGGACGTATACGAACCCTTTGTGGATCTCTTATCAAATGAGGAGGTGGATGCTATCAAGGCAAGGCAAGGGAAGAAAGGAATATTCGATGACAAAGTCGTAATCACTTAGGGGTTTGACTTCGACCCCTAACTTTCTTGTATATATTCTGATTCAGAAATATATCTTGGTTTAAACCCGAATGTAGTATGCAAGTCTATTAATTCTTGCCGGATTTCAATACAGAATTTCCTTTCTGAATTGCCAGGTTCTCTATAAAATGAATTTGAATTAGTAATTGTAGTTGAGTTGAGTTTGTACGGGGTTGTGTGCTTCATCAATAAACATGGCTAATTTCAGAAATAAAGATCAAGAAACATGAATTCTGCATATTTTAACCTAGAGACACAATTAAATTAATACAAGAAAAAGTCGAGCCATGATTGGATTACGAGTTAGGATCGATTGTGTAAATTCTTTTTAATCCTCGATCGTTTTTTTTTTTTAATAATTATATGTTCAAGTTATTTTATACAATTAATCTTAACATCCTCATTTTGGCTGTGCATTTAGTTCTCTACATATCATCGTTGAGCTGGTACATTTTACTATGTTTGACTTGTGTTTATAAATACTCAAATCAAGTGTTTTAAAAAGCGTAAAGTGTGATGAAGTGATGAAAATCATGTTTAAGCGTGCGGCGTGCTTAGGTGCGTAAAAGTTTGACAATGCACGAGAGAAACGCTAAGTTTGATGAAGAGCGAAGGTCGAGAATTACGTCTAAGCGCACTTTTTAGAATAGAACTTTATTCACATATTTGGAGAAATTCATATGTATTATAAATGTATCATTACTCGGCTCTATTTATTTATAACGTGAACTGTTATATACACTTTTCATGCACGTTCTAAAATACCTAAAGATTAAAGGAGAGCATTTATCCGAAAACAAGTTTTGAAGAAATCAAATATAAGAAGGCATTTTTATAAAATCAATTTTTATTTGTTTACGCAAAGTAGCTGTACAATCTTTTAACGTAATTTAGAAAATGAATTGTTAAATAAGTGACGTCGTGGAAGCTAGTTACGAGTTTATGTGGAAAATAAAGTCAACTTTGTTGAAATTGACAAGCCACCATTAATAGTCCATGTTCACACCTATTTGGTAAGACACCATTAGTCTACAATCCTCATATGTTCACACCTATTTTATTCCTTCCATTATTGATTTTTTGTCCAAACTTTCCCTATAAATAGAGGGCAAAACCTCAATGGAAAATGCACCAAGTATAGAGGAAAATAGAGAGTGAAAATAGTAGAGAGAAACATTTGTGAGTAGAGAGAAAATTAGAAAGAAATAAATTGTTTTCTCCTAAGTAATTTCCTACTTTGTTTTCTCCTATTACAAGAGAGGTTAAATATTGTTATCTCCTTGTATTTAGAGAGAAGGTTGTTATAATTCTCCTACTATAGTGAAATCCTCCTATACTTGCCCGTGGACGTAGCCATTATTGGTTAACCGCATTTTCTCAATTCCACTATACTTGTTGACCAACGTGATCCTCGCCTTTCCTAACAAGTGGTATCAGAGACTGGTTACATCTTTTGAAATTCTTAGTATGCTCTGTGGTTGCAGCTTTGTCTGATCTTCCACATCAGAAAAGATTTCTTGAGATTGTTTTGCGTAGGGTTGGTGTTCACTATCACTCGGTATTATTACCAAGTCGTGAACAAAAATGGCAGCAAAGTATGAGGTTGAAAAGTTCAATGGGAACAATTTCTCGTTATGGAAAATGAGAATAAAAGCAGTTTTGAGAAAAGATAACTGTTTGGCGGCAATTGGAGAGAGACCCGCGGATATCACTGACGATGGCAAGTGGAACGAGATGGATAGCAATGCAATTGCTAATCTGCACTTAGCACTAGCTGATGGAGTATTGTCAAGTGTGGCGGAAAGGAAAACAGCAATTGAAATATGGGACACCCTAACGAAGCTATACGAGGCCAAATCATTGCACAACAAAATTTTCTTAAAGAGACGGCTTTACACCCTTCGGATGATGGAGTCAACTACAGTGACAGACCACATCAACACCATCAACACTCTATTTTCACAGCTCACATCAATGGGTCATAAAATAGAGGCAGGCGAACTTGCTAAAATTCTACTTCAAAGTCTACCAGATTCGTATGATCAACTCATCATCAACTTAACTAACAACATAGAAGATCTAGTCTTCGATGATATTGCAGCTGCGGTTCTTGAAGAAGAAAGTCGGCGCAAGAACAAGGAGGACAGACTATCTAGTTCACAGCAGGCGGAAGCCTTGACGATGATGAGAGGGAGATCAACGGAACGTGGCCCCAGTGGGAGTCATACCCAAGGTAGATCTAAATCCAGAAGTAAGAAGAATGCCAAGTGTCATTACTGTGGCAAGAAAGGGCACTTAAAAAGGGATTGTTGGAGTCTTAAGAGAAATGAAGAAGCCAAAGGGAAGGCACATGAGATACCAAAAGCTCATGGTTGTGTAGCAAGCACCTCATATGATGGCGAAATTTTATACAGCGAGGCAACGACTGTTGTTGAAGGCAGAAAGCATTTCACCGATGTCTGGCTCATCGATTCAGGAGCGACATGGCACATGACACCAAGGAGAGAATGGTTCCATCAATATGAACACATCTCAGGAGGTTCAGTGTTTATGGGAAATGATCATGCTTTGGAGATCGTTGGTATTGGTACTATCAAATTAAAATGTATGATGGTACAATTTGCACTATCAAGGAGGTTCGGCACGTAAAGGGCTTGAAGAAAAATCTATTGTCTTTGGGACAACTAGATAGCATTGGGTGCAAAACTCATGTTCAAGATGGGACTATGAAAATAGTCAAAGGCGCGCTTGTAGTGATGAAAGCAGAAAAGATAGCTGCAAATCTGTACATGCTTAAAGGAGATACTCTACAAGAAGGAGAAGTATCTGTTGCATCGGCAGGTTCAGCAGAAGAATTAACAATGATGTGGCACCGCAAACTTGGCCACATGTCTGAACGTGGTTTGAAAATTCTCTCTAAACAAGATCTTCTTCCAGGGTTCAAAAAGGTATCATTACCCTTTTGTGAGCATTGTGTCACTAGTAAGCAGCACAGATTGAAGTTTAGCACTTCTACTACTAGAAGTAAAGCTATCTTGGAGTTGGTTCATTCTGATGTTTGGAAAGCACCGGTTATGTCCCTAGGAGGTGCAAAATATTTTGTATCTTTTATTGATGATTACTCCAGGAGATGTTGGGTGTATCCAATCAAGAAAAAGGCTGATGTGTTCGAAGTCTTCAAAATCTACAAAGCGCGGGTAGAACTTGAATTTGAGAAGAAGATCAAGTGTTTGAGGACGGACAATGGAGGAGAATATATTGGTAATGAATTTAATACTTTTTGTCAACAAGAAGGTATTAAAAGACATTTCACGACGGCATATACTCCACAACAAAATGGAGTGGCAGAGCGGATGAACAGAACATTGTTAGAAAGAACGAGAGCAATGTTGAGAACTGCGGGGTTAGCTAAATCATTTTGGGCTGAAGCAATCAAAACCGCCTGTTATGTGATCAACCGGTCACCATCAACCGCGATTGATCTGAAGACGCCGATGGAGATGTGGACAGGGAAGCCAGCTGATTATTCTCACTTACATGTCTTTGGAAGTCCTGTGTACGTTATGTACAATGCCCAGGAAACATCAAAGCTGGATTCAAAATCCAGAAAATGCATTTTCTTGGGGTATGCTGATGGAATCAAGGGGTACCGCCTGTGGGATCCCACTGCCCACAAGGTGATAATCAGCAGAGACGTGATATTCACGGAAGGCAAGGTACAAGAAAATGATAGCACTTTAAAAGAGCCAGAAACTACTACGGTTGAAGTTGAAGTTGAAAATAGAGAAGAACAAGAAGTCCGGGATTCTTCTGAAGCAGCACCGGAGCATGAAGAAGGAGAACAAGCTGAGTTTACAGTTCCTGAAATCAGACGATCAACTCGGGAGAGGAAAGAACCAGCTTGGCACTCTGAGTACATTATGGAGAGCAATGTTGCATACTGTCTACTGACGGAGGATGGAGAGCCATCATCTTTCCATGAGGCTTTAAATAGTCAAGAAGTTTCGCAGTGGATGGAAGCTATGCAGGAAGAAATTGAGGCTCTTCATAAAAACAAGACATGGGATCTTGTTTCGCTACCACAAGGAAGGAAAGCCATTGGAAATAAATGGGTCTACAAGATCAAACGTAATGGAAATGACCACGTGGAGCGGTATCGTGCTAGACTGGTGGTAAAGGGATATGCTCAGAAAGAAGGCATTGACTTCAACGAAATATTCTCTCCTGTTGTTCGACTCACGACAGTTCGAGTATTATTGGCGATGTGTGCTACAATAGACTTGCACCTGGAGCAGTTAGATGTGAAAACTGCATTTCTTCATGGTGAGCTTGAAGAAGAAATTTATATGCTCCAACCAGAAGGTTTTGAAGAAAAAGGAAAAGAGAACTTGGTTTGCAGGTTGAACAAATCTCTATACGGTCTCAAACAGGCGCCGAGGTGTTGGTATAAGAGATTTGATTCCTTCATCATGAGCCTTGGATACAACAGACTTAGTGCAGATCCTTGTGCTTATTGCAAGAGATTTGGTGATGGTAATTTCATTATCTTGTTGTTGTATGTTGACGACATGTTGGTAGCGGCCCCAACAAAGATTGTCTCAAAGATTTGAAGGCACAGTTGGCTAGGGAGTTTGAAATGAAGGACTTGGGAACCGCAAACAAGATTCTAGGGATGCAAATTCACCGAGACAGAAATAATAGGAAGATTTGGCTTAGTCAGAAGAACTACTTGAAGAAAATCTTGCGACGTTTCAATATGCAAGATTGTAAGTCAATTTCTACCCCCTTCCTATTAATTTCAAGTTATCCTCAAGTATGAGTCCTAGCAGTGAAGCGGAGAGGATGGAGATGTCTCGAGTACCGTATGCATCAGCAGTGGGTAGCCTAATGTTTGCTATGATCTGTACAAGACCAGACATTGCACAAGCAGTGGGAGCGGTCAGTCGATATATGGCAAATCCTGGTAGAGAGCATTGGAATATGGTGAAGAGGATCCTAAGATATGTCAAGGGTACCTCAAATGTTGCATTATGCTATGGAGGATTAGAATTTAATGTCAGAGGCTATGTAGATTCAGATTATGCAGGTGATCCTGATAAAAGCAAGTCCACCACTGGATATGTGTTTACTCTTGCTGGAGGAGCTTAAGCTGGGGTTCAAAACTGCAGTCTATCGTGGCTACTTCTACGACGGAAGCAGAATATGTGGCGGCTACACAAGCTAGCAAAGAGGCAATATGGTTGCAAATGTTAATGGAAGAACTCAGACACAAACAAGAGAAGATTTCTCTATTTTGTGATAGTCAGAGTGCTTTGCACTTAGCAAAGAATCCAGCATTTCATCCAAGGACGAAACATATTAGAGTACAATATCACTTTGTACGAGAGAAGGTGGAAGAAGGAAGTGTGGATATCCAGAAGATCCATACGGAGGACAACCTAGCGGATATGTTCACAAAGCCGATCAACACTGATAAGTTCACATGGAGCCAATCCTCTATCGGCCTAGCAGAAGCATAAGCAGCATGAGAATGGCAAGTGTGGGAAGGATGACATGTTACAACAAAAGTGACTTTAAGTGGGAGAAATGTGGAAAATAAAGCCAACTTTGTTGAAATTGACAAGCCACCATTAATAGTCCATGTTCACACCTATTTGGTAAGACACCATTAGCCTACAATCCTCATATGTTCACACCTATTTTATTCCTTCCATTGTTGATTTTTTGTCCAAACTTTCCCTATAAATAGAGGGCAAAACCTCAATGAAAAATGCACCAAGTAGAGAGGAAAATAGAGAGTGAAAATAGTAGAGAGAAACATTTGTGAGTAGAGAGAAAATTAGAGAGAAATAAATTGTTTTCTCCTAAGTAATTTCCTACTTTGTTTTCTCCTATTACAAGAGAGGTTAAATATTGTTATCTCCTTGTATTTAGAGAGAAGATTGTTGTAATTCTCCTACTATAGTGAAATCCTCCTATACTTGCCCGTGGACGTAGCCATTATTGGTGAACCACGTAAATACTTGTGTTCCATTTTAACCGCATTTTCTCAATTCCACTATACTTGTTGACCAACGTGATCCTCGCCTTTCCTAACAGTTTACATCTGTATTTTCTTCTTCCCATTACTTTTCACATATTTCGTGGTAATAATTTCAAGAAAAAATGCTTCTCCGATCCCAATATTTCGAAAGGTCAAGTCGATCTTCAACATTTCATTATTATTACACCATTAATATCATGCAATCCTTTTAAAAACATGTTTCACTTTAAATTCTTGGATATAAGGATAAATTCAAAAGCAAAATCTAACTTCATAAAGTTGAACATAAGATACTTACGAAACGATATAAATGTCAATAAGATATGTCAACAAATGGTAAGTTATAGAGTGTTGGAAAGTGTATGCCCGTCGAGTTAATTTATTTGTACTCGTGACGTTTTTGGAATAAAATATTATTTTATATATTTGATTATATTATTTTGAGCTTGCATTAATCCATAGATCGATTCGATATTACTAATTGAGTGTTTAAGTTGTTAAACACAGAAAGATTCAATTTGTAATTCGATCTAAAATTATTGTTCACGATCAGTAAAATAAATATGGATAATTTATTTTTGATCGTCTCGATTTCATTAAAATCTATCTTTGATTTTGAAAATGAAATTGAGAGTTCATTTGATATGTATTGAACGGGACCACGTGAAATTAATTTGTGACATTGACCGTGCAAATTTAATTTCACTTGACTATCGTACATGGAACCTTAATCCTAATCGGATAATGAACTTCGATTACTAACTTGAAGTTCTTTGAGGTATCAATGGGTGAGATCAAATTGTTGGTCAATATCTCGGTACTTTGGGAATTAAAGTAAAATAACGAGGAACATATATTCGTATTATGGAATCCGTCACCATTAGGTATGATCATGATCTCACTGGTTCTTCTAGTGGACAGTTAAATCTGAGCTCAGTAATTCGACAATGATTGTTGGATTTTATGATGTGATGTGATCACATAGAACTGTCAGATAGAAGATGGGAGTCGAGAATTTATGAATATTCAGATAAGGGTATTTTGGTCATTTAACCTTACTTCGAATATTCCAGTTGATCGACGGGGGTAACATGTAAGAGCGATAAGTCAGAGGATATAATTATTGGTTATTGCTTCAGTAATTACAATTTTACTAAGAGTGCAATCTCGTTCTTTTAGTGGAATAGAACGTGATTAATAAATTATTTTGATTGGTCAAGAGTTGACTGGATCAGAATTAATTTATTGGAGCTTAGTTTAATTGGGTCCGATCAGGTTCCCTTGGTGGCTTCAATAAAACAGGCATATACATGCTTATAACTTGTATTGGGTCGTGCAGAAATGGGCCTGAGTTATAGTATTAGGGTTGGTAGGGTTTTAGAGGGTAAAGAAGTTATAAATAGTCTTCTAAGACTATTTTTCTTTACCTAATACACATGTGGGCGGGACACACACTAAAGTGTGAAGTGTGTGTTTTGTTCTCTTGATAAAAACCCTAACCCTAGTGTAACCAAAAGGCCAGAGAAAAGTGACCACACACTTGCATAGCCTCTGTTGAAGAACACCAAGGAAAACTTGAAGGTTTGGAGATTGGTGGAATCAAGATCTACACAGATAATTGTCAAAGCACGCTACAAGGGTAACGATTGCTAAATTATTATCTGTTCAAAATTATTTGATCTAGTCAAATACATAAAACGGCGAATTCCTATTATGGGATGATCCAAATCACAAGAAATTAATTTTTGTGATTAGATATCCCGTTGCGTCAATAATTTTTTTTTTCCCAACATAGAGATGGTTTGTTTGACTTACCACTGAACTTACCTTACACATGTATTTGAGATTTTTGTCGTTGAGAACTGATTATGTGTCCTGTCGCTGGATACTATCTTATATATATAATATATATATATATTTTTTGAAAAAAACTGGGAACTATCTTAAAAGTAAGGCAATAGGTTGGGGACTGATTGAACAATTTTCCTCGACGTTAACATAAGAACTCGTCAAAGGTCTCAACCATCAGACACAAATCACCATTACATTCTAAGTAATCATCATTTGATCATGTTGTTTCAATATAGAGAAATATTTATTTGAGTTCCATCGTTGTGGTTGTTAAGATTTAATTTTGTCATGTTTTAAATAAGTTTGTTGAAGACCAAGTCCTTAGTAATTATTTAGGATTCTTCTTAGTGGTTCAGATTTTATAGCTTAGTGACAGATTTTCCCGTAATTCAGTTTAGTTTTTTGGTTATAAATAGCCCACCATGATCGTAGATTTATTATTAGATTTCTATTGAATAAAAGTCGTCTTCATCTTAATACAGAGAAGTTCAAGGCAGCAGTCCATTTTTATTTCCTTCCTAATTGTTTAACATTGGTAACAGTGCCAAGGTTTGTAGCAAGGAGACTTCTCTAGCAGTAGCTAACCAGCAACTTCAATTTTCCGTCACTTGTTTCTTTGCAACAGCAGTAGAAACGAAAGATGGCCACTGAAAACTTTGTGCAACCAGCAATCCCTCGCTTTGATGGTCATTATGATAATTGGAACATGCCCATGGAGAATTTTTTAAAGTCTAAAGGGTACTGGCATGTTATTGAAACAGGTGTAGCAGCATTTCAAGATGGCGTGGTACTCAAAGATGCATAGAAAACAAAGATGGATGTACTGAAATTAAAAGATTTGAAAGCGATGAATTACTTGTTCCAGGCCATTGATCGATCCATCCTTGAAACAATTCTTAGCAAGGAAAGTTCTAAGGATATTGGGATTCATTGAAGAAAAATTATCGAGGCACGTCAAGAGTGAAGGGTGCACAGCTTCAAGCCTTAAGAAGGAATTTTGAAACTTTACGGATGAAGGACGGTGAGTCAGTTACCAGATATTGTTCAAGAGCTATGGGAACAACAAACAAAATGCGATTTCAGGAAGAGAAGATGGAAGATGTTAATATTGTGGAGAAAATGCTACGTTCCTTGTCACCAAGATTTGACTATGTTTCATTTCATTAAAAAATAAAAAATAAAAAAAAAGAAGCCTATGTTGTCTACTCAATTGAAGAATCCAAGGATATTGATGATCTTTCACTTGATGAACTCCAGAGCTCTTTGTTGGTCCATGAACAAAAGATGAACCAAAGTTTAACTTCAGGTGAGTAAGCTTTAAAACCTTCTACCTTTACTCAATTCTCAAATTCTAGGGGAAGGGGTAGAGGTAGTGGTAGAGGAAGGGGAGGTCGAGGAAATAGAGATGGCAGACACTATCAACATTCCAAAATAGATGATGAGTAAAGCATGAGAAGGGGACGTGATCAGCAATTTGACAAATCAAAGATAGAATGCTACAGGTATCATGAGTTTGGTCACTATTGCTTAGAATGTATTGCAAAATTTCCTAAAGACAAATAAATGTTTGAGAAATCAATGTTTGCAGAGGAGGAAGAAACACTACTAATGTCTTATCATAACAATAAGGAAACAATCTCTGATGTGTGGTATGTGGATTCTGGTGCGAGCAATCACATGTGTTGTAGTAAGTCTTCTTTTCTACTTTAAATGAAGGATTTCATACTTCAGTAAACTTTGGTGATTGTCATAATGAGCAAGTGATGGGAAAAGGGGATATTAGTAAAAACCAATTACCCATTGTGAGGATGAATTCCGCAAAAGAAATCAAAGGTGAGGATGAATTTTGCAAAAGAATCCAAAGGTAGGGACGTTTTGCGCCAATTACCCTTTATGATTTTTCGCCTCAACCTTGAATGTTAACCTATGTAGACGCAAAATATGTATAAACGAGTAGATATTTGCTCAAAATACATAAAAAAATGCTACTTTAAATGTATGAAATGAAATGTGCATATAAAATGCACTTAACAAATATCCCCAAACTTGAACTCTTGCTCGTCCCGAGCAAGAATATCCACATGCAATCAAATCAAATCAAGTAAAATGACAAAATGAACAATGCTAGACAACTTGCAATATTTCCATGAGTGTAAAAGTGTATAATTAATTCACAACTATGCTTCCAAATAATGTTACCAAAAAGAAATTTAGCCTATCCGATATTCGATCGATGCATATGTGTGGATAACCACTTTCAATCATCAATTAGGTTTAAAGACATCAAAGAGAGGAGATGTTTCAATTCAATACTAACCCACAATTAGTGTCAATTTTTTCATTTCCCACTCATGACATTCATCTCCCAATTAATATTTTCCTTCTTTCCCGATATGTAATTCTAGAGGATACTCTCAAATAACTCATTTCTTTTTTCACTCTAGTATAGTTGGCTTTATCGGAAATTTTGATAATCTAAACATGCAATGATTCTCCATTAGATCAGTGCTTTGACATTCAAGCTTATACCAAGTAATTCGAACCCATTATTAATCTAAGTCCTTATGCAAGTATAAATACATGATTTTTATATACAAATGTGATGATTGATCGTGACTTCCTCACTTCCTCAAACTTTCTAATTTACCCATGTAGTGAGCTTTAGGTTGATAACTCCACGATATTTTTAGGATCAAAGGGTATCGGGTTTTGAAATACCCCAAGGGACCTCGAGTCAAAGGGACGACGGAGTGGGGTAGACTTAATAAGCAAGTGCATTTTTTTTTGGTATGTCCTATTCATTATGTTTTCTAATTGACCCATGCAATGAGCTTTAGACTGGTGACTCCCAAGTTTAAAACTTAAGGAACCAAGTTTTTAGATACTCCAATTCACGTTTTACGTTTTTTAGTACATTGCTTACAGTTGCCTCATTGGAGCAACTCTCAGTTACGGTACGGGTTATGAGTGGCCGGCTGCTTATAGTGAGCTCTCTCCTTCGCCATGTAAGGACAACAATGGTCCAATAGAGACCGGTGCTTCTACACAAGCCCCTTTATTGGGAAAGCTGAGCAAGCAAGAGAAAAAAAGAAAACGAATGAACATGTAATTGCTGTGAGACATGGACTCTAACGGCCAAGGTTCAACAGTTTCTCTAGTCTCATTACACAAGGATATTGAATCAATGAGTAAAAGGTCTAGATCTCAAGACTTGCAAAAGAAATGGGGTCACAATGTGCGGATTGTTCTCGCCATTGGATTATTTGTCGTTTGGTTAGGCATATGCGGTGGTGTGAAGTGTATTCGTTTAGAGGAGGAAATTTATAGTGCTCCCACATAGGTACCATAAATTTAACCCAGTTGTCACGTAGCGGTAAATTTAACCCAGTTGTCACGTAGCGGTGATGATTGACTATGAATGAGTATGTGTCAAGGTGACCACATTGGGGGACCTTAAAAATTTTCGTCGTTAAGAGTTCCCTTTTTATCGTCTCAGAATATTAAGGTGGCGTTCTGTTTGTATTTTATTTTGTATTTTCATTTTCGAAAATGTTTTGTATTTTGTGTTTTCATTTTTGTTTTCAAATTTGCTGAAAACGCGTTTGGTTTGTCATTTCTGAAAACTGTTTTTGAAAATGAAAAGCTGGAAAACAAGTTATGTTTGAAATTTTGCAGAACACTATTTAAACTATTTTTAATTAATTTGCTTGCAGAACTCCAACTCAAATTTCCTTTCACAATACACTAAAAATATGGTTACATGCAACACACTAATGTGAGCATTAAGAGTCTATATTAACACAGCTTGGTCAGGTTCGGGACTTGAGAAAGCTCTACTTCTATTAAAATCCAGATAATACAAGTTCTTTCAAAACCACCAGAGTCCATTTATCATTGCATTTTTTGAAATATAACAACAAGAATTCTTATTTAATTTTTTTTTTGTAATGTTGATATTGAATTCAATAAAACTTTATTTAAACTAAGTTCCAAGTTAGGATAATTCTAAAAAAAAAAAAAAAAAAAAAAAAAAAAATCTTTATTTAGGCTTAGTTCCAAGTTAGGATAATTCTAAAAAAAATAAAAATAAAATAAAAACTTTATATTAAGCTTAGTTCTAAGTTAAGATAATTCAAAAAAAAAAAAAAAAAATTCTCAAAACGCGTTTTCCGCGTTTTGGACATTTTTTGTGGAAATACACACAAAACGCCCAAAACGATGTTTCGGGCGTTTTCCGTTTTGTGTACAAACTTTTTTATTGTTTTCCAAAATGTGTTTTCGAAAATGGTAAAGAGAACGCATTTTTAGCATTTTCGAAAATAAAAACAGAAAACGACCTCAAAACACCAAAGAGAACATGAGCTAAGTTTTTTACTTTTTATCACCATCTTGAAAGGAAGTCGTAGTTTCCAATTTTTACAAGGCTTACTTTGGCAAAATTCTGTCTCCCGATGACCCATGTAAATAGCTGGACACGTGTTATACCTCCATTTGCTTCGTGAAGAAAAAGCCTTCAATCATGCATCATGCAGCCAAAACCCATAAAAATTGTGTTACATACGCGCATGGTGTCCAACTCCATTCTTAGCTTCTGTTTGACTCCCATTTTTTAAACCTTATTTTCATCCACATAGACTCACAGCTTTTATCTACTTTTCAACAATATTTCATGAACTTTTATCAAAATTTACTATTTTTAGCTAAACCAAATTGAGGCTCAATGAACAGCAAACAAGATAATTGAAAGACAACCATTTTCAAAAGTCAAGGACATCAAGCATGGACAAACAAGGATACACATCAAGTATTCCGGATAAAAATTTCTGAGCGTTTTCAAAAGTCAAGGACAACAACATAGACAAAGGCTATCGCCCTTTCTAGGCCAGAACAGCAAGGTCATCAATTAGTTAAAGAAAAAGCATGGTTGTCTTCCTAGAGATAACTGACACATACAGAACTTCATCTATCCCACTCAGTCGCCATGAATTCCGAAGCAAGCTTTGGTGGATTCTCATCTACGACTACGCTCTTGGGAGGCTGATTGGTATACTTGTCCCATCCCATGATGTGAGGCAACGCAAACTGCAGCAATAGCATGGAAAGTATTGATGCATGATTATAATATGAGATGGCCAGAGGAAAATAAATTTGATTGAAACGAAAACCTTGCAGATGGGTTACATCAATCAAGCAAAATCGAAGCTACCATTAGATATGGCATCGACATGCTTATTTTCATGTTCATCCACTCGATGCATCTAGCAGCCTGTCATAATTTGAATCTTGGAAATAGAAAATTTTCAGTATTTCAATTTCTCATTGGACTACAGAGATGGCATTTTATGGGCAGGTTATTTTCCTCCAGATAGAGAAAAATTAATAGTGACCACAGTCCTGTCTAGGAGTTCTCAAATTGCCAGAAGTTTCACTGGGAAACAATGCTAAACAATATATGGCACTTTCCGGGCTACTAGCCTTTTCTTTTCGCATACTTTGTTCTTTTCTCACGGAAACAAGACTCAAAACATGTGATGGAGGACAAATGCACCCATGACCCTAAACAATTCTATACTCAAGCCTAATTCATTATCTAGTGAAAATATGAATTTGCTCAAGCACAAAATTATTGTAATTATCAAGAAAAGCAAAGAAATGGTGTTAGCATTTCATCCTCGACCCTAAGATATACTAATTTCAAGAAGTACTCCACTACCAAATAGATAAAGAAAGACGGAAAAATTAAAGATACAGTGCCATACGTTGAAAGCTGTTCTCATGACTGCAAATTCAGCAGTAGTGACAGGGACAACAAAGCGATCATTGGTTTTGAGGATATTGTTGACAACATCTGCAAATAGAACACATGTAAGATAATAAGAATTAATCAGGTACTACATAAAATGCTTAACATATTCCTGGACGCCTTAAGAAAACAGGTCAAGATCACTTCAGATACAAAATTTCTGCATTAGTATTTGTATTTCTAACTGCATAATAACATTCTGCAATTTCATGCATAGGATAATCATACACTCGATATTCATTGTTGACGGACGTGATTATTCAATTAAACATCTTGATCGAGAAAGCGGACTATTAGTATGCAAAAAAAAAAAGAAAAAGGAAGAGAGACTTACTCAGAGAAATGAAGTAGCCACCAGCATTGTCATGTGCCTTAATTGATAAGCTCTTTCTAACCTGACCTGCATTGCTGTAAAATAGAACTCAGTTAAAGCCACAAACTAAAATCAATATTAGTACAAAAAACAAAATAAATAACTAAATAAATGAAAGATAGAAAAATGTGAATAGACAATCACGGAAAAGTCTTAGGAATTAGAAAATCAACCTTGACAGCATCGATGGATCATGGAAGAATTCACTGGAATCTCTTGGACCCAAACTAATTAGGGATCCAACCTCCGTGGCCGACAAAGCAAAAGTCTACAATATATATTAGGATAAAGTCAGTCAAGCCACAGAATGCATGTGAACGCATGCATGCATGCCTATGCGTGCATGAGGGTGTTCTTGTGCGTTTCAATGAGAGAGAGAATTTAAATCTTTTGGAAGTACATGTTCAAGTCAACTGATGAGAGTAGGTGAAGAGCAACTTATGCAAAAGTTACAAATGTCCCCGAGATTGCCACATCCTAACAGGAGCTTCCAAGTAAGAGTGAATTGTTTTGACCCTTTCTTAGAGGCATTAAGGAACAATAAATTATAAACTTTTGTGCCAAGGAAACACTTGACATTTGGCCAAGAACGCGAACTGATTACCTGTCTCTTATCCCAATCATACTTGTGCTCACCAATAGCAGGTGTGAAAGTCAAACAAATGACACCGCGGCGATCAACTCTGAAACCTCCAGACTATAGAAAATAAAATAGGCATATAATCAGCATTCAAATCTGTATAACTAACGATAATGTTCAGGGAAAAGATTTCAGAATTGGTATTGAGCATTGTACTTCCAATTTAATAAATGTCGGAAGAATAGGGGAGGCAGAAAGTGCAGCTTTCCCCTTGTAAATTGAATACGGTGCAAATATTTTAGCTGCAGATCTCCCTGAAAGCAACAAAAGCAAAGCAAAATGATTATTGACAGCTTCACCTCCCTTTGAAAGAGGGGAAAACGTAGTGTTTGTTTGAGGCCCATTATAATTAGATTATTTGAGAATATATATTTTGGAATAGTGATTTTTTGAAGAATATGTAGTTAAAAATTAAGAGAGAGAAAATTGCATTGGAGAATGAGGGGTTGAAAGTAAGAGAGAGAAAAACGTGGGAAATTATAATGGGGCTCAAACAAGGGCATAGAATTGTGCCAAAATGTTTTGATACCATCAGGTGAAATTTTTTGTCTGGCAGTTGACAGGCTAGACTGGGTACTCATACCACGCAACCATTTATAATCATTCGCAGCTTCCACAAATAACCTCTTCTTGGACAATTGATTCCTATTTTCAGTCAACAAAACGGACAGTAGTAACTAATTCCATGAAGCTGAAAAGATTAAACAAACACAGGACAGTCTACTAAATTATAGAATTATTCAACTCCAGTTTGCTCCTTGACAGACTGAAGATTTTATGAAACAGCATAACACCAACTGTTAAGATAGGTACTTGTGTAAATGATGAAGGGTGGCTTGGACTGGGAATTTGATGGGCACAACAATTTCATATAACCTTTTAAAATCAATTCAGATAACTGCACGTAGAATTCACGTGAAACTTCATCAAAAAAATGAGTAGTCGCTTTAACATCTCTGTATTGACACTGTATTTGAGCGTCCAGAATCTGACAGTCTACACAAGTTAGCCTATAATTGACCACAGTAAGCAAGATTCTAAGATGCCAAGCTAGGGTTCTCCAATTTTCTGGATTAGTATATTGTTCAATAATGACCCAAATTTCAATCTCTTCATCCATGTTGATAAGCTGCTGTTTCAAGTTTGCAGACACGACCTTCCCATTATAAACATTTTTACAATCTCGAAAGTGTGCGGAATATGTTTAAACAAGAATACTAATCCAAATCTACTGTTTCTTAAATCCTACCACCTATACATATACGATAAATATAACTTGAAGATTCAAATATTTATCCCTTTTAACAATTGTGGCTCATCCATTCACATTAAGGCTTTAGCAAACCAATTCCCTTTCTTTTGAAGTACAATGGATTGCAACCACATTTCTCCAAAATTTGCCTATTTAATTGATAACATGATTTCAACTAACCTATTAGCGGATTCTAAAGTTGATACTAGAATATCTATCAGAACCCTAGATCAGCCCAGAATCTTCAGGTCCATCTCAAAAGAAACACAAGTTGTATGAAAGGTGACAAGAAGGGCCAGTGACTCTGTGACAACGGTCAACGGGCTTAAAAAAGGACTGACCAAGTGGAGCAATGTTGCACTAAGTGAGCTCAGTCTCCTACTCACCAAGAACAGCTCAACTTCCCAATCTCACTCTGCATTACAATTCCCAATAACCAAAACCTTAAATTCCCATCCTTATTTCAAAAACCGTTCCAACATAAATGACCTGCACATTTTGCATCCTTCAATAGAAAATAAATTTTAACCGCAAGATAACATTGGTTCTATTATTGAGTACCTAGAGAAAGGGGGGGAAAATGAAACTTGACCATCAACGAAAGGTTTCTCAACAACCCAGTTAAAAAAATAGGCAAAAATTTAATTGTTGAAATACCCTAATCTTTTTTTTTTTTGCCCCAACTTTTACTAGGAAAAAAATAATAATAATAATAATAATCAAGTTATATATAGTCTTATTCTTTTTGTTTTCAAGAAAACGATGAAACCCCCGCAAAAATCAATTAACAGAATACAGAAAAGCTTAAGCAGTATACCAAGAGAGAGAAAGCAGCTTCGATAGCTTCAACATGGAGCAAGAACGAGAGTCGAGAGACTTCCTTAAGGTTGTCGACTCAGTACCCACATACACACTACACTAATCCCTGGAATTTTCCGAACAGAGTCCAGTACCTTTATTAGTAGGCATATATATATATATTATTTTTTAAAATATCGGTTCGCTCGGTTCCATTTTCTAATTTCTATTTCTTTTTATAACATTTTAATATTTATTCGTACTATGCACGAAAGTTAATTTTAGTAATATATATTTTAATAAGCATTAATAAAATTTTAATGTTTTTACAAAATCAATATAAATAAAAAATGTATAAAATAATAATATTCTATTATAATTATTAAAGTTTAAAAAATAACATAACTAATTTAAATTATTAAAAATTTATTTGATTTTCATTATTTTTTTTTAACAGTACCCAATCTTAACCATTTACTCCTCCCATCTCAATTATATAGGCTGTATTTCCTTTTTCGTTTGTCACAATCATATAGACTTATTTCTTTATTGGAAAATATTTATTTTGTTTGTTTATCAATGTACACCTATTAATTACTTTCAATATAATAGTTTTGATATTAATAAGGGTAAGTTGAAAATTTTATTCACAAAAATTACATTTTCAATGACATTAAATATATTTTCTTAATTTGTGTGAAAAATCAAACACGCACACGCACACACACGCGCGTGCGTGCGCACACACAAACACACTTGTAGTAGTAAGCACCTTTGCACATCTTATGTATATGATAAATGTTAAAATAATATTTTATAAGTACATATACGATTTTTTAAAGTAGTTCACGTAATTGATATTGATAGAGGAAAATTGTAAATGGTAAATTGATTTCAATTCTTAATATATTAATTTTTATTGACAAATTTGGTCCAGATCTTAGAAATATATATTAGACAATTATTTAAAATGTCATCTTAATAAATAAATCACGTGTGATATATTAAGAATTAAGCTGATATCATAAAATATTAAGTAAATTATTAATTGCTTTATAAAATATTTATGATAAGTCGCAAAAAAATGTGCATAGATAAATTAAATTAATATGTGAGCATATTTTTATAATGAATTTCTTTTATCTGATTGGAAGAAATTAAAATAAGATTTTAATTAAAATTAAAAATTAATTTTAACCACACATTTCGTCACACAAATAACTTTTCAATCATATTTTATTATTTTTTTATCAAAATTTATTAAAAATCTGATTTTTATTATTAAAAAATTGTGACTATATAAGTTTAAACTAAAATTTCAATTTTTTCTTTTCTAAAGAGTTTTGAAATTATTTATTTTATATTCTTAATTAGAAATTATTAAGAAAATCTATTTTTTTATATAAATTAATTGATGAATTTGATAAGAACTTAATTGAGTTTAAAAATAAAAAATTTCATGCTCAGTAGCTCACCTTACTTTGAATAAAAAAAGTTAACTAAAATATAATAGTCTGAATTGAAAATATAAGAAATTCATTAAAAGTATGAACATATTATTTGAATTGTTTAAAGAGTGTGCTTATAAGCGAATTAGTATTAGAGAGTTAAAATATAATTGTTTAAATTAAAAATAGAAAAAAAATTATTAAACGCATTCTTTGAATTGTTCAATGGAGTTAATACGAGAAATGAAATTTGATTGAATAATATTGTAAAGTTAAATGTAAAAGTAACGTCGCTAAATTGATATTAATTGATCAATAACCAATTTCGATTTAATAAACGTGAGTAAATTGATGTTTTTGAAATAAGAATTAAAATAAATGTAAAATAAATTTCAATAAATGAACTAAGTATGTTATTGAGAAAAAAACGTGAGGACAAAATGGAAAACAAATGATTCACACTCATTCACACTTTTAAGATAAAAAAAATGCATGTGTATGTATGTGTGTGTATATATATATATATATGTATGTATGTATGTATGTATTGTATGATTGTATTGTATTTGTATGTAAATATAAATGTAAATGTAGATAAAGATATAAAGATTTTGTCCTTTTAGTCCCTGATTGAGTCTTATTTTATATATTTATAAAAAATAAAAATAAAAAAAATCAATTTTTAAAATTAATTTTTAATCACAATTTTCAATAAAATAGTTTCATTTTTTAACCACACATTCTCTTAACAATCACTATTACAAAATATATTTTCCAAAAATAATCTCAAATAAATCCTTAATTTCGTTTTAAAAAAATAGATTATCGAAAAAACTTATTTTGATTTTTTTTTTTAAATTCGAAACAAGAAATACACATTGATTTTTTTTATTTTTTTATTGAATAGAGTTTTATTTACAAAATCTAATTCATGGCCATTGATAACCTTCTTTATTATTTTTCTAAACTTAATTGAATCGAGAATATATTTTATTACATCTACTTATAAAAGATTGTCTAAGCAAATACGGTCAAGAATTTTTTTCCTTCTAATATTGAATATGTTCAAAATTGATAATTTACTTTTATACCTTTTGTGGAAAATAGAGATGGCAACGGAACGGGGCGGGTAGGCTTGACCCATGCCCCGTCCCGTCTCGAATTTTTTGCCCCGGATTCGTCCCACACCCCGCTTAAACACGGGTCAGGACATTGTGGGGCGGGGCGCAGGGCATTGCAGGGGAGACAAATTTTCCAATTTAGTGAACCATTTATATAAGCGGAGCAGAGCTAGACAGATTGAGTTTCATAGACTAAACTATTTCTTTCTGCATCAAAACAAAATCATGAGCTTTGAGCTCGCGTAACCAAAAACTGACATTATTTTGGTATGCAACTGGACAAATTGAAAAGGCTCACACTCAACAAAGTGGCTTCACGCATACACATACAAAATTGCCCCCATTTTAATATGATTGTGGACAAATTAAAATGACCCACTCTCAATAAGTGACATCCAAATTTCAGAACATATGAACAAGCATGAAGATGAAAGAAGAATTACCCACTTAAGATTTTTAAGTTCTGTCCCAATAAAACAAATAAAACCTCTACATCGCTGGCTCAATGAAAAATTCTAGAGACATCAATTTTACCTTAAAGCCCACCTCATTTTTTAAAAAAAAATTGGAGAACAGTGCGGGACGGATCAGAGTGCAGAAAATTATCCCCGCCACGCCTAAATAGGGTAAGAGTTTTCTTGCCTTAGATCCGCCCCATTGCCCCATTTATACGGAGTGATTCTGCCCATAATAGGGCGGGGCTTCTGCAGGTCTCGATTTTCGCAGTTCGTTTTGCCATTCCTAGTGAAAAATGAAGGTAAGCTACTTTTTTATTATATATAAATTAGATTTGTATAAAAAAATTATGGAATTTGTGGATTTTAATTCATTTTTTAGCTGAATAATGGGTAAAATTCTAAAACTTATTGGAGTAGTAGAAAAGAAAATGATACCTTCTATTTTCGGAACCTTTTTTTTCTCTCTCTTCACATATTTGGTTCCTTGTGTTTTTTTTTTTAATTCAAATTTTTTTCACATTTATTTTTAACCACATATTTTATGAGATTCATCATTTTTTCGCTATGCATTCTCCTAAAATTCAAAAATTTCTCAAAGTTTTGAAAAAAGACATGGGGTTCAAACAGGCTCTAACGTCGTATTGAATGTATGAATGGTAAGATGACGGCATATCTCATCTATGCAAATGGTAGCATGTAAACATTAGGAAAGGTAAAACGACGATGTTTTGTGTATGGTATAAATATGTTATTTAGAATTTGGTTATGGGTTTTCCATACTTTTCCTTTCTGTGTTACTGTTTTGCCTTTCTTTCGTCTCCGATCTCTTTGCCAACATCCGCCACATTTTCTGTAGCGTTCAAGAAATTTTCACGTAGTAATAATTATTTTAAATTATGAAAAACGTGCCGCTGCGATCTCACCCATTTTTAATTTAAAGTCACGACGTATTCGTCTAACCAAGTCGAGAAATGTCAAGCCCATTCGATTTTAATTAAATTCCGAATTTCTAAAATTATATTATTTTATTTATTTATTTAAATTATTCTTTCCAAAATCGTTTTAAATTCCAAAATTCTATTAAGCTCATTTTATCAAATTCATTTTTCCGACTCAGTTGATTCACGCCTATTATATTTCTCGAATTTCGTGGATTGCTTGTCAAGACTTCCAAAATGCCTAATCAACCTATACTACCAACAACTTCCACCAACTACATCAATCACTTACCCTATCAATTCTCATTCTCTACATCACCAACCCACTCCATTATTCATCACCACCCACACTCCACAACCTATTCCTCAAGCAGCCGGCCCCACTCCTCAACAACCAGACCTCTGTTCCCAGCAACACCATTCACGATCAGCTGGAGCTCAGCAAACTTCAAACCACAACACTGATTTTCAACCACCTCCCTCAGCCAGGTAACTACCTCACCATTTGAATCATCATCATCACCTCGACCAACCCCTGTAAGTACCGGAGCCATCACCAAATCACAACCACCATCACCCACCGTGCACCACCAATGCACCACCCGGCCAAAAATCGAATCACCACCACCATCACCAAATGGTAACCACCGTCAACAGCCACCACCACTACTACCTCATCACTACACCGCCACAATTCCACCACAACGCCACTACACAACCCATCACCTCCACTGTCCAACTTCAATCCCCACCAAATCAACCCAAAACCACCAAAATAAAATCCAAAACCAAGAATAAGACTTAACCTAAATACCTACCGTGGACCGTCGGCCTTCGTTACCGAATTCTCGCCGGCGAAACTCCCCATATCGCGACGCTGTAGCCGCAGACTGACCTTGATTTTCGCACCACAAACCCAAACCTCGGCCTCACCCACACTCACAACCACTCCGCCGCCACTCGACGGAGGTATCGTCGGCGGGTCGCCGCCTGGCGACGTAAACGGTGAAGCCGTCGCGGCCCTCTCTCCTTTTCTCCCCTGTATACTGAAATGTGTGTGAGAGAGTGTAATTTGTTTTTAATATTTTGATTTGTAAAAATTACACTTTGGTCCCCAAGTTTGTAAAATGATTTAATTCAGCCCTTTTAGTTTTAAAACTTATCATTTCAGCCCCTTATGTTTTTAAATGATTTCAATCAGTCCCTTCGTTTTAAAAATCAATTATTTCAATCCCTACAGTTTAATATCCGTTTTGAGTTTCAACCCAAGTTTTGAAAAGTTCCATTTTAATCCCCAAAGTTCCAAATGTTTCATTTCGACCCACGAGTTCAAATATTTTAAAAGTCTATCCCTTAATTTAAAAATCTGATTATTTCAGCCTGAATATTTTAATAGAATTTTAATTGAGTCCTTAAAGTTTTGAAAATTTACATCTCCTCAAGTTTAAAAGTATTCATTTTAGTCCCCCAACTTTCAAATTATCAATTTCAGTCATTAAACTTTAATTTATCATTTTAAACTATGAATTTCAAAAGACTAATTTAACTTATTTTCCTAATTGGCTAGACGAAGCGTACGCAGATTTAAAAGATTGAAGTCATTCCCGCTCAACCACACTCGTTAAGTTTAAAGTAGACCCGCCCCTATTAATTGATTTAAATTATGATTGCATGTGAATGTGAATGTTATGTGAAAGTCATTTTTATGAAAAGAGACGAGAATATATTTATTTGGAAATATTTATGTTGTTATACTTGTCATAACTTATATGCTTTTATGCATGAGAAAAAAAGAAGAGAATATCTTGTAAGATAAATGATGACGTTATGCATAACTTACGTTCCTTAAGTGCACGAGACGAGACTACCCACACCCGGTGATTTTAAAGAGCCTATGATTTTTTTCAAAGAGAAGTCACGTGTTTTAATGCACAAGAAGAGACTACCCACACCCTATGTTTCTAAAGAGTCTGCATTTATGTGTTCAATTATATTGTAAATTAATTAATTGACGATGAGTCTACTGAGTATTTCTATGAAATGCTCGTGTCTATTTTAACAATATTTACAGATTTCGGAGAGAGTAGCAAGTGATAGATGATTGTGGCAATAGTCGCTAAATAGTTGAAATTTTTATTTTGATGATCCGTATTTCCAAACATGGGATATTTTTGAGATCTTCAATTATTTGAGAAACTGTGACATTTTCAATTGTTTTGCAATATTAATGGCTCGATTTATTATTTCGAATTGTTCCATAAATGTTTTCAAGTTTTATCGACCATTATAGTTTATTTAATGTTGCAAAAAAAAAAAAATGAATTTCAGTTATTTCTTCCGCTAAAATATTATTTTAAAAGTTAGACCAGACAATGACGTGATGAACCGGGTATTTAGAACTCGGGGAGCTACAGCTTGGTATCAGAGTCAGTCTGCGTTTCTGTAGACTGGAAAATTTTCAAAAAGAAATTTCAAGAAACAGTTTTCATTATTTTATTATTATTAATGAAGATTGCCACTACCATTATTCGTTCCACCAACACCGAGGTAAAGAGTTTATGATGTTTAACGTTATTTCAGTATTTCTGATACTTATTTTA
Organism: Ligustrum vulgare; assembly: GCA_963555705.1. Taxonomy (NCBI): domain Eukaryota; kingdom Viridiplantae; phylum Streptophyta; class Magnoliopsida; order Lamiales; family Oleaceae; genus Ligustrum; species Ligustrum vulgare. The sequence goes on from OY743168.1 coordinate 23,614,566, forward strand.
ATGATTTATGAGATTTAGAAGAAAAAGAAAGAGATTGTATCCGAATAAGAAAGAAATAAAGAAAGAAAGAAAGAAATGAGTTTTGGAGCATAACGAGAAATTGTATCCGAATCAGAAAGAAAAGAAAAGAAAGAAAACGAGCGTTGAGTATAATGAGAATAATATGGTTTAAGAATGATTTTATAATAATTTTTGTCCTCGAACTTAGAAATGATGAACCCTAGCTGGACTTTGCATAATTGATTTTAGACATGACACCATTTACGAGGAGTCAACAGAAAAGATTAGACAAAATTTTCGGAATATCTATCGTTTAGACCAACACCTCATGTTAGGATATATGACCACACTATCGACTACTGTGCCGTGCGTTATGAGGCCGTGGCTAGTGGTTTTAGAGCAACTGTTGCGAGAATTCATTAGTCACTTGTTGTCAACGTTTTCAGTAAATCAACGAGAAATAGCAGGCCAGTTTTATGAAGTTGTGATGAGATGTTGAGATTATAAGTGATATGATTTTATTGAGACTTTTATGAGAAGAATTATGAAATTAGAGATTTAAAGTTTGGGGTCTTGATTATTGGGAATTAAGGACTTGATATTGTGTTTGAGTAAGTGGATCATTACTCTATTTTGAGAGAAATTTATAATGTTGTTTGGTATTGTAATTAAGAAATTTTGGAACTATGATTTGTGGCATATATTTATAAGTATGACTAATGAGTGGTCTTTTGAGCCAATTAATGTATTGAAGGAAGTGAGATTTTGATATTGGAAACTATGATTTGAAATTGTTATGTTGAGGAATTATGAATTGACTTTCTGGGATTTTTGGTGGTATTGAAGTTTGTTGGAATTGTTGTCAATGTTTAAATCGTTGTGGTCAAATGTGGAGTGCAAAGTTGGTTATGAAGTATACCTACAGGTTGGATAAGTCCAAATTACAAGGGAGACTCTGTCTAGAAGTTTATTATTTTGAGTTAAGAGCATAGTATGGTAAGCACCCACTAAGAGAATTGAGGTTAGACTTGCAAGTTCATTTACACCACAAGCAAGATTTAGTAAATGAAAAAGGGATAATGACTCTTGAGCTTTTTCGAAGTATAATCATTTTTGTAATGGATATAGTTATATTGAAATGCTCTCCTTGTTTCACAATTTCCAAAACAAGATGATGTATACAACTACTGGGTTATCAAGGTATACATGAAGTTATGTGATGACTTGATGCATACATTGGGAAATGTCAAGTTATATTTTGAAGGATGAGTGAAGACAAATATTATGGCAATATTGGGAAGAATCTTATTTATTCTTGGGAACGAATTGATTATTAGTATGAAATGATCACTTATATAGGAGAATATTATAAATTATGATGGTATGTGATAATACTGTTGATTTATTTTGAAAGTTGATTGGTAGATGATGTGTTAGAGATTTGGTTATTTACATGTAATATGATTATTTGGAAAATTCAGTTATCATGAATGAGAGATATTGAAAATATTTTATAGTGAGATGCCTTAAAGGAGTAACCATTTATTCGAAGTGGGAATTTGGGGACATATGATTGAATGTTTGAGATTATGTGAAATTATGACGATTGTCATAAGGTCATTTGAATATAAAAAGTACAAGATATAATTATAAGGAATAATGCGATTGCTCTTATGGTGAGAAATGAACGTGATGATGTATTGAGATTATGAAATAAGTTGACTTTCCATGAATAAGTTATGCTATGTTTGGTTCTAAGTGGAATTCAAAGAAAGATGAGTCTTAGTCATGGAAAATAAATCAGGGTTTCCTCGTAATTTGAATGATTTACTAATGTACATTAAGTTTTCATTTATGATACTAGAAGATCATGAGAGAAAAATTGTTGGATGAAATTGCTAAAAGAAATTTTATCAGGTCCTAGATTTGTATAAGTATTGCAGAAGTAATGCATTTGATCGGAGGAAAGTTTATGATAAGATTCTACCTCGAGATTTTGGAAATTGTTACTGATGGTATCTTGGTTCGAAAATAAGAAATGAACTTTTATGCATTTGTCCTTGTGGATAGGATTTGTGGGAAGTGGGGATAAGACTTCACAATGATTACTTACTATGGAGTAGTGTGTTGCTAAGAAAGAGTGACAACTGTAGAATCCAAGGTTTATTGAGTTTGGGAGATTAATATATAATCTTAGTGAGTATATTGACGTATAAGGTTCATGTGATAGATATGATGGTTATTATACTGTAATCTTAGAGAGATTGATATGATTATTTGAGGTCATATGATATGATGATAAGTGACATGTTACATGATTGCTACAAGATATGGTGACTAGACGGTTAATAGATGTTATGGTTATCCCGTGAAGAATTGTGTGAATATATTGAGTCAATTGATCTTATTTTGATGGTTTATTGAATTATGGTGAAATAGTACCTATGATTGGGAATCTTCATTTTTGGTCATAAGATATATGGATTTATTTAAAATTTTGGAGATGCATTTTTGATTACCTATTGTCGATTGTACTTTTGATGTGAGTAAAGTATTTTGTTACGATAATGGAAAATCGAAGAAGGTCATTTGTGTTATTTTTACTTATAATGGGATTGTATCTTTAGGTTAAGTAAACTTGATGAGGAATCCTATATGATTCACAGAAGTCTTATTTATTGGTGCTAGACTTAATCAGAGTATTGTTCAAAGCATGACACAAATTGAAGTTGGAGAACATGAGAAAATGGTATTTTGAACTTCAGATTGGGAAATTAGTGAGGTTTCTTAAGTTTGAGAATATCATATCTGATCCTTATGATGATACTTTAGATTAATACATTAGTTCTCAGCTAGAATGAACATGTGATACCAAGTACTTGATGCATGATTTAGAAGTATGGACTAAAGGATTTAAGTATGAATTCTCCAATATTTAAAGGAAGTTTCAGTCAAGCTTAGAAATGATTACGTTGGTAAATCTTTCAGAAAGATTCTGCCTAGTTTGGGTTTGTGCTCAATATTTTGGAATTGATACCACGTTTCTATATTTTGGACCATAAGGTTTTACTCTTGATCAATCTTCTTGATTTTTAGTTCAAGCATTGGAATAATTAATATTTATATTGTGGACTCGATATTAGTATAGATCCTTGAAAGGTTGGAAATAGAAGGCCAATGAATGAGTTAATAAGTTGGATAATGTCGGATGATTGATTGAGTTCTACACCATAGCTATCTAGCATCTTTTTGCATAGCTTCGTATGAGGTACATATATATGTTAGAGGGGTTGTCCGATTTCATGGATTGCTAGTGTCCATTTTTCAGATAGAGATCCGAGGATTTTCCCTTGAGATTTTGGAATAGTTTACATGTGGCAATGGGTACTAAATTAAATTTTAGTACTGCCTACCATCTCCAGATTCAGACATTGAAAGATATGATTAGGGCATGTGTTCTAGACCCAAATGGTAATTGAGAGACACATTTTCCATTAGTAGAATTTGCCTACAACAAACAGTTTTCTGGCAACCATTGATATGTCACCATACGAAGCACTGGATGGGTGAAGATGTCGATTGCCAATATTTTGGGATGAAGTTGGCGAGAAGAAATTATTGGGTCCAGAATTAATTGAGAAAACAGTGGAGGCTATCGAGAAGATCAGATTACGGATTAACGCTGCCTAAGACAGACAGAAAAGTTATGCCGATCAAAGAAGAAAAGACTTAGAGTTTGAGATTAGAGAGAAAGTGTTCTTGAAAGTAGCTCCTATGAAGGGTACTTTTCATTTCGGCAAGATAGGGAAATTAAGGACCATTTGAAATACTAGAGAAAGTGGGTAATGTAGCTTATCGTATGGCTTTGCCACCAGAACTTGCAGTTGTTCACAATGTTTTCATGTTTTCCTATTGAGAAAGTATGTTCATGATCCAAATCATGTGGTGAATTATCAGTCTATTGCAGTTCAGAAAGATTTGTCTTATGAGGAGGCACATGTGTGTATAGTAGAGAGAAAAGTCCATGCTTTAACAAACAAAAAGATTCCTTTAATCAAAGTCCAGTGGGGTAGAGACAATAGTGATGAGGCTATTTGGGAAAAGAAATAGGAGATCCTAGCCAAGTATACAGAAATCATAGACCAAGTAAGTTTAATTTCGAGGACGAAATTATTTTAAGGGGGTAAGGTTGTAGCGACCAAGAAATTTTCACGTATTAATAATTATTTTAAATTATGAAAAACGTGTCGCTGCGATCTCATCCATTTTTAATTTAAAGTCACGACGTATTCGTCTAACCAAGTCGAGAAATGTCAAGCCCATTCGATTTTAATTAAATTCTGAATTTCTAAAATTATATTATTTTATTTATTTATTTAAATTATTCTTTCCAAAATTGTTTTAAATTTCAAAATTCTATTAAGCTCATTTTATCAGATTCATTTTTCCGACTCAGTTGATTCACGCGTATTATTTTTCTCGAATTTCGTGCATTGCTTGTCAAGACTTCCAAAATGCCTAATCAACCTATACTACCACTACCTTCCACCAACTACATCAATCCCTTACCCTATCAATTCTCATTCTCTACATCACCAACCCACTCCATTATTCATCACCACCCACACTCCACAACCCATTCCTCAAGCAGCCGACCCCCACTCCTCATCAATCAGACCTCTGTTCCCAACAACACCATTCACGACCAGCTGGAGCTCAGCAAACTTCAAACCACAACACTGATTTTCAGCCAGGTAACTACCTGATAAGGTTCGAAGATGCGCGGAATAAATGCCGGAAAGTTTCGAACTCAGGTTGTGGTTGGACGGATGAATCATGATCCGATATTCACGACGCGATGGCTCGACGATGCGGAATAAAGAACCAACACTTTCGAAACTCCACAAGGATTTGCCCAATCTCCTTGATAAGTCTCTGATTTTCAACGCCACAAATACTCTCGCGAATATTTGATAAGTTCTGGCTGAACGCCACAAGATAATCAATCTTGATAAGTTTGAGTTTGTAATGTGAATCCACACATTAAACAATTGAAAAATATTCAATCTATTTTTATTCAATCATCAAAGTCTCGTTTACAATGAATCAAAAAGGCGTATAAATAAGCAAAATAAAACCCTAATCGCTAATTTACTCAAAATAGAATTCTAACTAACCTAAAATAGGAAAAGGAAATAAAATATACGAAAATCTGGAAAAAATCTGATCCGTTAATCCGTTACGGCTGTAAAGAAGACACTTACGGCCGTAAGTGTGTTTATGGTTAAGGTTACGACCGTGACACTTATACTTACGGCCGTAAATTGAAAATCTTGAAATTCTGCATTTAACCCGAGGGGAGGTTACGGCCGTGACTTATGTTGGTTACGGCCGTGACAGCCCTTCTGCGTAATTTTCAGTTCTTTTTGACACGATTTTGATCTTCAAAGCTCGTCGAACCTGCTGAATTCTTGTTTTGGCTTGAATATTTATATTTTCCCGTCAAGCCTGCTATGACTCCGATTGTCGAGGGTCCTGGATCACATCATACCCTCCTTCTTTAGGATGATTCGTCCCGAATCATAGCTTTGTTCATGAATGCAACTGCTCCCCCTGGATCAAACGGAAAATTATTGCTTACATGCCAGTGGGATGACCAATAGTATTTTGTAACTTGGGTTACATGAATGGATTGAAGCTCGAGCTTGAATTGCCATGATTGGTGTGACTCAAGCTCCCAAGTGTAAGAAATCTGCAAGAAAGAATTAAATAGAATGGGGAGGGACATGTTAGCTTCATGAGGTACAAGGTATGGATCCTTGTATTCATGATAAACCACCATCTCCACTTCTTTTTTAAGAACCACGAGGCCCTCCTCTTCACCTCGTTCTTCCTTTGCATTTTCAACAACATTTTCAAAATTTTTACTTTCAAATTCGACCACATCTTCTATCTCCAGATTTTTATCACTAATTTGATGCACTCCCCCAACAGTATTCAAATGTGGATCTACCAATTCAAAGCTCAAAATTTGAACTTCTACCCCAACTTCTAATTCCTCATCAAATTTTGGAGTTTGTTCACCTAACTCCACATTTTCAACTCCTACCACAAAGTTCAGGGTCTCTTCAACTAATTCATGCCTCAAGCCTCCCTCATTCTTTTCAACTTTCATATCCCGAGGCTCAACATGATTTTCACTCTCTTCTAACCATCTAATTACCGCCTTTCGTTTCTCCCCCTTCCTTTGTAATTTAGCCAAATATTTTCTTTCTGCCTCCCATTCACACCTCAATCTTTCCTCATAAATTTCTTTTTGAATTTTCAAAATTGCTTTTTGATCAATCTCAACTCCTCTCTTAACCCTGATTCCATCCCTAGGTTTATGATCACGCCTATAATCACTACGATTTGCTTGAGATCGCCCCTTTTTCAATTTCCCTTCCCTTTCATCTAATTTATCCAACCTAACCAAAGCTTCATTCAAAAATCTCCACATACGATCTTTGGCGTTTTCATGGGAATTGGACATTGTGAAATTTTTTGTGGAAGGACACAGAAAAAGAATAATGAAAACAAAGGATCAAAAAATTCAAGAAAGTGGTTCTTGAATGGACTCTTTTTTTTTTTTTTTTGAATTTCAGGATGAATTTTCGGAATAAATAAAATAATAAAAAATAATAATTTTTTTTTATAAATCCGAAAATTCGACAATGAACACGACAAAACAAACGGAACTTAATTCGGATAAGAATTAAGCAAAACAAACACTTTTGAATTTTGTTGGATTTTTATATGGATCAAACAAAGAAAACATTTACTGGCAAGATGAACAAGAAAATCAAGAAAAGAAAGACTCAACAACAAGATATGGATGATTTTTATGGGACTCGATGATAGACATAAAAATCAAACTGGATAGAAAAACCTGAATTCAGAGTCCAACTTTGATACCAAATGATAAGGTTCGAAGATGCGCGGAATAAACGCCGGAAAGTTCTGAACTCAGGTTGTGGTTGGACGGATGAATCATGACCCAATATTCACGACGCGATGGCTCGACGATGCGGAATAAAGAACCAAGACTTTCGAAACTCCATAAGGATTTGCCCAATCTCCTTGATAAGTCTCTGATTTTCAACGCCACAAATACTCTCGCGAATATTTGATAAGTTCTGGATGAACGCCACAAGATAATCAATCTTGATAAGTTTGGGTTTGTAATGTGAATCCACACATTAAACAATTGAAAAACATTCAATCTATTTTTATTCAATCATCAAAGTCTCGTTTACAATGAATCAAAAAGGCGTATAAATAAGCAAAATAAAACCCTAATAGCTAATTTACTCAAAATAGAATTCTAACTAACCTAAAATAGGAAAAGGAAATAAAATATACGAAAATCTGGAAAAAATCTGATCCGTTAATCCGTTACGGCCGTAAAGATGACACTTACGGCCGTAAGTGTGTTTCTGGTTAAGGTTACGGCCGTGACACTTATACTTACGGTCGTAAATTGAAAATCTTGAAATTCTGCATTTAACCCGAGGGGAGGTTACGGCCGTGACTTATGTTGGTTACGGCCGTGACAGCCCTTCTGCGTAATTTTCGGTTCTTTTTGACACGGTTTTGATCTTCAAAGCTCGTCGAACCTGCTGAATTCTTGTTTTGGCTTGAATATTTATATTTTCCCGTCAAGCCTGCTATGACTCCGATTGTCGAGGGTCCTGGATCACATCATACCCTCCTTCTTTAGGATGATTCGTCCCGAATCATAGCTTTGTTCATGAATGCAACTGCTCCCCCTGGATCAAACGGAAAATTATTGCTTACATGCCAGTGGGATGACCAATAGTATTTTGTAACTTGGGTTACATGAATGGATTGAAGCTCGAGCTTGAATTTCCATGATTGGTGTGACTCAAGCTCCCAAGTGTAAGAAATCTGCAAGAAAGAATTAAATAGAATGGGGAGGGACATGTTAGCTTCATGAGGTACAAGGTATGGATCCTTGTATTCATGATAAACCACCATCTCCACTTCTTTTTTAAGAACCACGAGGCCCTCCTCTTCACCTCGTTCTTCCTTTGCATTTTCAACAACATTTTCAAAATTTTTACTTTCAAATTCGACCACATCTTCTACCTCCAGATTTTTATCACTAATTTGATGCACTCCCCCAACAGTATTCAAATGTGGATCTACCAATTCAAAGCTCAAAATTTGAACTTCTACCCCAACTTCTAATTCCTCATCAAATTTTGGAGTTTGTTCACCTAACTCCACATTTTCAACTCCTACCACAAAGTTCGGGGTCTCTTCAACTAATTCATGCCTCAAGCCTCCCTCCTTCTTTTCAACTTTCATATCCCGAGGCTCAACATGATTTTCACTCTCTTCTAACCATCTAATTACCGCCTTTCGTTTCTCCCCCTTCCTTTGTAATTTAGCCAAATATTTTCTTTCTGCCTCCCATTCACACCTCAATCTTTCCTCATAAATTTCTTTTTGAATTTTCAAAATTGCTTTTTGATCAATCTCAGCTCCTCTCTTAACCCTGATTCCATCCCTAGGTTTATGATCACGCCTATAATCACTACGATTTGCTTGAGATCGCCCCTTTTTCAATTTCCCTTCCCTTTCATCTAATTTATCCAACCTAACCAAAGCTTCATTCAAAAATCTCCACATACGATCTTTGGCGTTTTCATGGGAATTGGACATTGTGAAATTTTTTGTGGAAGGACACAGAAAAAGAATAATGAAAACAAAGGATCAAAAAATTCAAGAAAGTGGTTCTTGAATGGACTTTTTTTTTTTTTTGAATTTTAGGATGAATTTTCGGAATAAATAAAATAATAAAAAATAATAATTTTTTTTTTAATAAATCCGAAAATTCGACAATGAACACGACAAAACAAACGGAACTTAATTCGGATAAGAATTAAGCAAAACAAACACTTTTGAATTTTGTTGGATTTTTATATGGATCAAACAAAAAAAACATTTACTGGCACGAAGAACAAGAAAATCAAGAAAAGAAAAACTCAACAACAAGATATGGATGATTTTTATGGGACTCGATGATAGACATAAAAATCAAACTGGATAGAAAAACCTGAATTCAGAGTCCAACTCTAATACCAAATGATAAGGTTCGAAGATGCGCGGAATAAACGCCGGAAAGTTCCGAACTCAGGTTGTGGTTGGACGGATGAATCATGACCCGATATTCACGACGCGATGGCTCGACGATGCGGAATAAAGAACCAAGACTTTCGAAACTCCACAAGGATTTGCCCAATCTCCTTGATAAGTCTCTGATTTTCAACGCCACAAATACTCTCGCGAATATTTGATAAGTTCTGGATGAACGCCACAAGATAATCAATCTTGATAAGTTTGGGTTTGTAATGTGAATCCACACATTAAACAATTGAAAAACATTCAATCTATTTTTATTCAATCATCAAAGTCTCGTTAACAATGAATCAAAAAGGCGTATAAATAAGCAAAATAAAACCCTAATCGCTAATTTACTCAAAATAGAATTCTAACTAACCTAAAATAGCTAAAATAGGAAAAGGAAATAAAATATACGAAAATCTGATCCGTTAATCCGTTACGACCGTAAAGATGACACTTACGGCCGTAAGTGTGTTTATGGTTAAGGTTACGGCCGTGACACTTATACTTACGGCCGTAAATTGAAAATCTTGAAATTCTGCATTTAACCCGAGAGGAGGTTACGGCCGTGACTTATGTTGGTTACGGCCGTGACAGCCCTTCTGCGTAATTTTCGGTTCTTTTTGACACGGTTTTGATCTTCAAAGCTCGTCGAACCTGCTGAATTCTTGTTTTGGCTTGAATATTTATATTTTCCCGTCAAGCCTGCTATGACTCCGATTGTCGAGGGTCCTGGATCACATCATACCCTCCTTCTTTAGGATGATTCGTCCCGAATCATAGCTTTGTTCATGAATGCAACTGCTCCCCCTGGATCAAACGGAAAATTATTGCTTACATGCCAGTGGGATGACCAATAGTATTTTGTAACTTGGGTTACATGAATGGATTGAAGCTCGAGCTTGAATTTCCATGATTGGTGTGACTCAAGCTCCCAAGTGTAAGAAATCTGCAAGAAAGAATTAAATAGAATGGGGAGGGACATGTTAGCTTCATGAGGTACAATGTATGAATCCTTGTATTCATGATAAACCACCATCTCCACTTCTTTTTTAAGAACCACGAGGCCCTCCTCTTCACCTCGTTCTTCCTTTGCATTTTCAACAACATTTTCAAAATTTTTACTTTCAAATTCGACCACATCTTCTATCTCCAGATTTTTATCACTAATTTCATGCACTCCCCCAACAGTATTCAAATGTGGATCTACCAATTCAAAGCTCAAAATTTGAACTTCTACCCCAACTTCTAATTCCTCATCAAAATTTGGAGTTTGTTCACCTAACTCCACATTTTCAACTCCTACCACAAAGTTCGGGGTCTCTTCAACTAATTCATGCCTCTAGCCTCCCTCATTCTTTTCAACTTTCATATCCCGAGGCTCAACATGATTTTCACTCTCTTCTAACCATCTAATTACCGCCTTTCGTTTCTCCTCCTTCCTTTGTAATTTAGCCAAATATTTTCTTTCTGCCTCCCATTCACACCTCAATCTTTCCTCATAAATTTCTTTTTGAATTTTCAAAATTGCTTTTTGATCAATCTCAGCTCCTCTCTTAACCCTGATTCCATCCCTAGGTTTATGATCACGCCTATAATCACTACGATTTGCTTGAGATCGCCCCTTTTTCAATTTCCCTTCCCTTTCATCTAATTTATCCAACCTAACCAAAGCTTCATTCAAAAATCTCCACATACGATCTTTGGCGTTTTCATGGGAATTGGACATTGTGAAATTTTTTGTGGAAGGACACAGAAAAAGAATAATGAAAACAAAGGATCAAAAAATTCAAGAAAGTGGTTCTTGAATGGTGCTAATATTTGAGATCCTATTTTATGGTAAGATCTTTTAAGATCTATCATTATCATTGTTTATGGTAAGATTTATTTAAGAATAATTATCTTACCTTTTACTAATTATCTCTACTGTATTTTGCAGGTATTAGAGATCTTGTGCAATAAGAAAACTTGGGAGTCAAGTAAACCGAATTGCACTATAAAGAGGAGAAAAACGGGATGTTTTCTTGAAGGTGTGAAAAACACAAAAATCCGTGAGGTGCTTAATCATTCACGTCCACTTCATTAAGAAGTTTTGAAGCTTTATTTTCGTGTGGTGCAAAAATAATTAAAGCTTCAATTGTGTTGTGACTTTGGTACTCTGGGAGGAGGACTCAATCACTTAGAGAATGAAATAATTTCAGCGTGAAGATCAAACAGGAGGTTTGGATCAAGATCGAACAGGAGTTCGTGTTGCTAAAAAGTGTTGCAAATTCAAAGAAAACTACTGAAGAGTGGTGGGACGCCAGCTCATATTACATGCCATAGAAGGATTATAGAGTGATCTATTTCTTGGATGTTTGATAAAGTCTATACGTAGATTTATCCTGTAGTTTATATTGATCTGTATAAACTCTTTCCTTATATAGTGATTGGTTTTTGTCCGCAGGAAGTGGGCCGTGGGTTTTCCCTGTTAGGATTTTTCCCACATTAAGCTCAAATTATTGTGTTCTTATCCATTTATTATTCCGCACAATTTATTCTGGTTGTTTACGTTTTACTAACCAGACGAATCTGCATTAGCAAGATTCATCTGGTAATGCGCTAAACAAAACTTAACAATTTACTGTTAACTGGTTACTGTCCAAACTCATCTGTGACAATTTGTTTATAAAATTTAGACAATCTCAAATTTTTCACAAATCATGCACATTTACGAAAATGTGTCTTTTCTCCGGACAACCGTGCGGTCGCACGGCTTTACACAAAAAGTCGAAAATAAATTTGACGTGTGATCACACGATTTTCCAACCACGTGGTCGGAAGGTCAATCATTTTGACCCGGTTTCGTCTTTTTTTTTTTCGTAATTTTTCATTCATCCAATATTGATTTTCGAAATTTCAAATATACCCTTTAATACATGCAGAGAAATCAAAATTCTCTTTAGATGTGCTATGGTCTTATTTAATATTTTTTGTATTAAAATGTTTTCTTATTTTTTAAAATGTTATTCTTTACTTTTTTAAGCTGTAAATGAAGTGTCACTGTTTTGGTTTTATACATTGTAAAGAAGGGAAGAAAATATATAGAGTTAAAAGGAATTATTAAAAAAAAAAAAAAAGTGGTTGAGACTTATATTTGATAATATGTTATTATAAAATAGTTATTTGAAATGGTTCAAACGTCATGTGAGCTTTTGACTACTCTTTATGAAATTATATTTCTATTTTACTTCCGAACTTTCCATTTCTTGGCCTTCTATTCTAATCATTATCTATCTCACCTAATTTTCCCTTTTTTGCTGTCTTTAGGTACGGTTGTTTATTTAGGCTGATAATGTGTTATAAAGTTCTTTTTTATTTTTTTTATCGTTATATTACAAACAAACCCTTCCCTCTTCAAGGCTCGAACCTAGGTAAGAAAATTGGTAAAGTGGTGCCTCTCCCATTAGGCTATCCATCTTGGCTTTATAAAGTTGTTATTTGTATGAAATTGAATATCACTACACAATAAATGAGTCGTTTTAAAAATCTTTATTTATTCAGACTTTTTTCCTCACTACAAAAGGAGATCTTTAAATTTGGTAGAAGGTTTCTTCAAATTTCTAAACTAATACAAAATTTGTTATTATAAAAAGAAACACGTATGTGTTAAAGAGTACTACACAATGAAAGAGCTGCATGTGAAAGTGTTGTCAGATACTTGATTTATGAATTGTTTGGATTGATGACTTCACATTGATTTTCCTAGCCAACTAGAGATTACTTGCATCAACCGAATGGTGATAGATTTAGCATTTTCTTTGACAGGCGATCATTAAATGGAGGGAAATTAAGGTTGCGTTCTGTTTGTATTTTATTTTGTATTTTTATTTTCGAAAATATTTTGTATTTTCTGTTTTCATTTTTGTTTTCAAATTTGCTGAAAACGCGTTTGGTTTGTCATTTCTGAAAATTGTTTTTGAAAATAAAAAGCTAGAAAATACGTTCTATTTGAAATTTTGCAGAATACTACTTAAACTATTTTTAATTTATTTGCTTGCAGAATACTATTAATTCAAACTCAAATTTCCTTTCACAATACACTGAAAACATGGTTACATGCAGCACACTAATGTGAGCATTAAGAGTCTATATTAACACAGTTTGGTCAGGTTCGGGATTTAAAAAAGCTCTACTTCTATTAAAATTCAGAAAATGCAAGTTCTTTCAAAATCAGCAGAGTCCATTTATTAGTGCATTTTTTGAAATATAATAACAAGAATTCTCACTTAATTCTTTTTTTGTAATGTTGATATTGAATTCAATAAAACTTTATTTAAATTTAGTTCCAAGTTAGGATAATTCTAAAAAAATAAATAAATAAATAAATTATTTAGGCTTTGTTGACCACAAAATCTGGCTGGACTTTGGACCAACACGTCTCAGCTCCTCCCTCTTTGACACGTGGATTTCCTGCGCACTAGGACAAACAGTCGGCTTGCAAAGGGGGCCGAGGTGGCTCCCATTTGCACTCCGATGCCTAAGTCAGTACTCATTTTAGGCGAATATATATATTGGGTGCGGGAAATATAAGTGTGTAAAAAAGAGAAAATGGAGTGAGAGAAATATAGAGTTAAGAGTGAGAAATTGCTAACCTCCTGCTTGGAGACAATTGTGCTTTATTTATAGTGGAACTTTTTGTCTCGGGTTGCGACACGTGGCATACTTTACACTTGTCATCACCCTAGCTCATGGAAGTGACAACCTTGCTTTTCAACCGTAATCATTGCTACATTTCGTAGGGGTGGGTGCCTGTCACGTCTTGGTAAAGGCAATGTCCCATCACTGACTCCATCTCTCTTCTGGACAACGCCATAAAGCGCCCCGGCTGGATATAAAGCACATCGGCTGGTGCGTTAACCAATTCGGCTAAAGAGGTTTGCTTGGCGTACCACCTCGGAAATCATCCCAAGTGATACTTTAGGCCTTTAACGGTGGGTCGGGGTCCGCTGGACCACTATTGGGCCTTAGCTGGTGGATCACTGTACCTTTCTTTGGGCCCGGAATCAACACTAGTCCCTCAAATCCGAAGGGATCATTCATGGTCGTGTAGGATTTGCTATGATTTTATAGCCGACCTTCCGCCTCGGATTTCCGCTCCCTGATGGCTAAGATCATGTCAGCGCGTTTCCTAGGCGGCGCACTCAATTCGGATGGGCTATTGGTATTTATTTCCAAGAAATATACGCATGAAATGGGAGGGGGGTAGCATTTCACGGCGCGTGGCATTCACCGTGGTAGCTGAACGGTTTTGTCTCTCCCTTTGACGGCTAGCGCTTTGATTAGCCCATTTTCCAAGGAGCATGGGTTACCCACATTAATCATGCGGTTCACGAAAATCAAGGAATTTAGATTGTTGGGATTCCTATAAATCCTTCTTCATTTCATTATTTCACCTTTTACCACTTTCTAAAAGCCTTTGCAGCAGTATTCTGGCGAGAGCTTGTTTCGTTTTTCTCTTCCTTGCGAATCTCGTGTCTTTTCTTCAAGGGTTTTCTACCCCGCACCCACCCTTAACGTTCCACCGTTTTTCTTGGCGAGTTCTTCATTCCAAGTGCATAGCGTCAAGCATTCGTTTTTTGAAGGTAAATCTCTTGATCCCTGTATATGCAAGATTTTCTTATTATTAGTTTCTCATTGTGGGTTTGAGAACTTTGTTTTTGCACCTTGTTTTCCTTTTGTTGAGTTTGACTCTCCTTTAAAACAAAAAGAAAAAATGGAAAGAGTTGGGGGAACGGGTTCACAGGAAATGTTAGCGATGGCGGTTCCTGTCAGAGGTTTCTGCCCCATCTCTTTATCGGTTTTTAGTTCCCGCTTCTTTAGGGAGCAGATTAAGAGGAGGAATAGGAAAACTAGCGGTATAATTTATTTGAGTGATTCTGACAGCGAAGAAGAGAGAGACCAGAACTACATGGCCCATCTGTCGTCCGAAGAGGAATCCGTGCTAAGAGAACTCCGAAGCAAACGTGATAGAGACATGGGGAGAGAGGGAGCTACAGGTTCTTCTTCTGGCCCACAGGACCTAGATTTGGGCACCAGGGCCCCTTTCCGGGCGCACAGAGAGGAGTTGGGGCTCTCAGTGGAGGAGATAGCCCAGGTCGAAGGTTGGGTGGACCTGGTGAACAACATATCAAGATATCATGTGGACCCTGACCCGAACCCGGATTTGTGGGAGAGCAGCGAGGTCGCCACTGAAATCCGAGGAGTTGACTTGGCTGGGGCCTCGGCGAAGTTCAGGATGTCAGAAGGGGTCCGTTTAGTGCATCCTACGCCCTCTTGCCGACCATGCAGCCCTCCTTCAGGCCAAGCGGCCATATGTTACGATGCCTTGTCCTGCGGTATGAGGTTACCTCTGCATCCTTTTTTCAGGGCCCTGCTTAGGAGTTACAACTTGTGCCCCTACCAGTTAGCACCTAATTTCTGGACACAGGCCGTGGGCACTTGGCTAGCGTGGCAAGAGGTCAATCCCGACTATCCCATCTCTCTATACATTATTCATACTTTGTACACTCTGAAGAAGTCAGTGAGAAGGGAGAGGGACGTCAGGGCCGATGTGAAGGACTGGTATTATCTGTCTCCTCGAGGCTCATATCCTCCTGTTATTACTGGCCAACCTACCTCCATAAAGAACTGGAGGAATCAATGGTTCTGGGTGGCCGGGGAGTGGCAGAGTTCTCCTGTGGACCCTTGCCCGGAAATTTCTGTTCCCCGAACTCTTTCCCTTCCTAGTGAGTCTTGCGTTTTCTTTAGTGTCCCTAAGTGTCATGTGTCACTTGTTTTTACTTTCCATTCATCTTCCTTTGCTGGTTTTTAACACGTTTTCGATTTGTGACAGGGGACATTTTTGCCCGCCTACTCCCTGACGCGGATTTAGCGGCCGTTAGGCGTCTGTTCGCTTATAAGGGCACTTTTCAAGGGGTTATTCAGCAGAACAAACTATTCGTCAAACACGGTCTTATGCGAGCCATGGGTGAGTTTGCTTTGTTACTGCTTTTATATCTCATGCTTTTTCTGTTCGTAGCCTCATTTCCCTCTCTTTCTCGTTAGGTTCTAAGGATTTTCCAAAGATTTCTCTGAAGGGTCTCATGGCTACAAAGATTCCCCCTGCACTTCGCCATGGCAGTGAAGTTGAAAGGAAAGAGAAGGCGGTATTGGCCAACCTGCAAGTTGGGGTGGCAAAGGAAGTCTCCGAGGCGTCTACGGCCCAACTTCAGGGCCCTCTTCCGGCCCTAATGCCACCGCCTACTCTGCTGCCTGTGGGCCCTCAGAGGCCTAACACAGAGAAGGAGGCCGACCTTAAGGGAGTCCTTCCAAAGGGGAAAGGGAAAAGGTCTGACAGGGGCGGATCCAAGAGAGACAGGGCGGCTAAGGATGCCTCAATGCCGCCTCCTTTTTCCGAGGTCATATTTGAACATGCCCCTGAGGAGGAGCCCGCCCCCCTGAAGAGACTCAGAAGAGGTAAGGGCAAGGAATCCACCTCTGCACCTCCGCCTCCCATAATTGAAGACCTGGAGGATGAGCCCTCTGTGTCCATTCCGGGCTTGGCCTATGAAACGACACCTGAGGGAGCAGAGGAGCTCAAGAACATCAAAACCAGCATTCTCCTCAGGGATGTCACCTTCAGCCCTTCACTATTTGACTCTCCCAGCTCCCCTCTAGCCCGGGCCGCCTTTATTACTGAACAGTTTTGGACGGAGGGCTGGTCTGCTTTCTCCTCCAGCGTTAGTCCGTCCCGGAAGTTGCTCGCCGCCAAGGCCATGAACGCCAGGGCATTGGCCCTTATTGACGAGGTGGAGTCTTCCGTGAATGAGGCGCAGAGGGACAAAAAGAATGCTGAGACGGCTCTCCGGCACGCGGACAATATGCTCAAGGAAATCAACGACCTCAAGGACCAGCTATCCATAGCCCGTAAATCTTCTTCAGAGGAAAGGGTTAATGCGAAGCGCCTCCAGGAGGACAATGATAAATTGAAGCATGACCTCCATGCCTCTGAGTCAGACGTGGCAGTCTTGTGCAAGAAATTGGATGATTCCAACCGGGCACAGTCTATCGCCTCTGAGGCCCTGGCTGTCGTTAATGCAGCCAAGTCGAAGTTAGAAGCCGAAGTGGCAGAAGTAAATGAAAAGCTGGGGAGGGAGCTGGAGGCTAGGAAGAAAGCTGAGGAGGACTACACTTCCCTGGAGAAACATATTGACTCCAGAATTTCTGAGGCCTTGGAGCGTACCATTGTGGCTAGGGTGCAGGAGGTTCTGGGTGAAGAAGTTTCTAAGGCAGTTCAGAACTTCAAGGATACTTTCGAAGATACCCCGGAATACGAGGCTATGCAGAGGGTCTTTGG
The DNA here is from genome assembly GCA_963555705.1 of Ligustrum vulgare. Lineage (NCBI taxonomy): Eukaryota > Viridiplantae > Streptophyta > Magnoliopsida > Lamiales > Oleaceae > Ligustrum > Ligustrum vulgare. The sequence continues at coordinate 23,632,132 of OY743168.1, forward strand.
GAACTTTGGGGCCAGAATGGCCTTAGGGGATGTGAAGGAAGCTTTTCCGACACTGGACCTGTCCTCCATTGAGGCTTTTTACCCTGAGCCTCAAGGTAATCCTGCGGATCCTCTGGGCGTGTCTGATAAAGGCCCCTTGGAAGATGTCCCTCCACCACAATAGTCCTCTTCTGCATTTGTTAGCTTTAGTTTTTTGTTTTCTTCTTCTCTTTTTGTAAGTCCCCCGGCACTTCATATTGTACATGTCTCATTTTTATGAATGGAGCAGTTTATTCATATTTTGGTGCAGCAACGTTTTTTCTTTACTGCTTAAACTTGAGTATTTCCAAGTGCGAGTAGTTCGTAATTGTATGACGATATGCGGGTATCTGTAAATGTCTAGTCCCTCAGATTTAACGAGCTTAATGCGTTCACGCTTGCTGGTTAAATCTGATGTCGACTAACTTTTGAGCAACTTTTACCTTACATTTAGTAACACCTCTTACAAATTTGTATTAACTTCTGTTTGTGGCGTGCCTATTTTCAATCTATAATTTCAACGACGTGCGCTTATGTTTTTACAACAGAAATAATATAGGGACTTTTACGTTTGAATCCACAGTATTTAGTACGCATATGTCTTGTGAGCGTTTCGCTTAAGTGTATGCATGAAAGTATCAACCACTTTGCGGAAACATTTAATATTTCGCGCGAAAGAGCACCCCGTATGTACGAACTAATTTATCGTTTTTAGAACTTTGGTTCATATGACAATGTTTGAGGCACTTACGTCTGAGTTTGTATGGATTTCAGAAATAATACAGTGATCGCCGTGTTGGCTTTATAAGAGTCCCTTGTTTTCAACAATTTCATGCATGACGAATACACATGGCTAATTAGTATTTGGTGCAATCCTCATCATAATTAACTAGCGATTTCATACAATCATGTGACAACGCTGTGCCTCGTTGAAGCGGAATTTGACTTATTGAAAATAGCGACGAAGGTGATCTTTGTTCCAAGGATTACACAAAGGTACCCCGGACAAATCTTCAATTATGTAAGTATCAGGTACCACCTCTGCTGTGATCCTGTAAGGGCCTTCCCAATTGGGACCCAAAGTCCCTACTCCTGGTTCTTGAGTTGAAGGAAGTACCTTTTTTAGGACTAGGTCCCCAATATTAAAGCGTCGCCCTTTCACCCTTTTATTGTAGTATCGAGCCATCTTTTCCTGGTATCTGGCCATCACCACTTGAGAATCGTTCCGTTTCTCCATGAGGAAATCCAAACCGGCCCTTTGTGCTTCTTCATTTCTCACTTCGTCGTAATTAATCTGTCGAAGTGAGGGTACCCCAATTTCGACGGGACATACCGCCTCAGCGCCATATGCCAATGAGAACGGAGTTTCACCAGTTGCGGTGTGAGAAGTGGTGAGAAGCGCCCATAGCACTTGAGGGAGCTCATCTACCCATGCGCCCTTTTTGGACTCCAACTTCCTTTTCAGGGTGTTTTTTATGGTCTTGTTCACCGCTTCCACTTGCCTGTTGGCCTGCGGGTGATGTGGAGATGAAAACAGCTTTCTAATTCCCAAATCACCGCACAACTCGTCCACGCTTCTGTTTTTAAACTGTTTAGCATTGTCACTAACCAACGAATGGGGTACCCCAAACCGGCATATGATGTTCTTCCAAATGAACTTGGTGGTGTTGGCCTCGGTGATTCTCATAAGTGGTTCAGCCTCGACCCACTTGGTGAAGTAGTCAATTGCTACTATAGCAAAGCAATTATTTCCGGAACCCCTAGGCATATGACCTATAATATCAACCCCCCATTTTGAAAAAGGCCAAGGGCTGGTCACCACGGTTAGCCTGTGATGTGGCTGATGCAGTATGGTTGCGTGTCTTTGGCATTTATCACACTTGCGCACAAAGTCATGAGAGTCCTTTCGCATAGTGGGCCAAAAATACCCCTGTTTGAGGGCTTTCCGAGCTAGCGATAGTGCCCCGGCATGGTTGCCACATATACCTTCATGGATTTCCCTTATTACATATCGCCCTTCCTCAGGCCCAACACATCTTAGCAACGGGGAGGTGAAACTCCGTTTATAGAGTAGATCATCCAAGAGTACGAAATTGGCAGCATACCTTTGCAATTTCCGAGCTGCTTCAGGCTCGTTTGGCACTGTCTGGTGCCTCAAATATGCAATCAGCGGATTCATCCAGGATCTCTCTTCCTCTACCGTCAAAATCTCTGGTCCTGGTTCAATAGAGGAGGTCAACATGCGCTCAACCGGGATTAGATTATATAGCTCCGCGTCACTGCTGCTTGCTAGTTTGGACAGAGTATCAGCGTTGGAGTTTTTTGTTCTGGGGATGTGCTGCAATTCCATTTCTTCAAAGTGTACCGCCAAATCTCTTACTTTCTTCAAGTAAGCAATCATAGAGGGTTCTTTGGCAGAAAATTGCCCATTGAATTGATTTACAACGAGCTGCGAATCGCTGTTAGCCACTATGGACTTGATCTTTAAAGCTTTGGCAAGTCTTAACCCAGCTAACAACGCCTCGTACTCAGCAACGTTGTTCGAGGCTTTGAACTCAAAGCGGATTGCGCTATGTAGTTTAAACCCTTCTGGGCTTATTAGTAATATGCCCACACCGGATCCCTCCTTAGCCTAGGACCCATCAACAAATAATTTCCACTCCTGGCTATCCTCTGTGTTATCAATCATTTCGACCTCCGGCGGGTGTGTGAATTCGACTACGAAGTCAGCCAAAGCTTGGACCTTTATCGCAGTCCGAGGCGCATAGTGTATGTAAAACTGGCTGATTTCTATTGCCCATTTCAGTAATCTCCCAGATACATCTGGTTTTTGCAACACTTGTCTCATGAGAAAGTTGGTGAGCACGTGTATGGAGTGTGCTTGAAAGTAGGGGCGAAGTTTGCGAGAAGCGGTGAGTAGTGAGAGGGCAAGTTTCTCCATATCTGGGTAGCGTGTCTCCGCATCTAGCATGGATTTACTCACGTAATATACTGGAAATTGATTCCCCTCCTCTTCTCTGACCAACACGGAGCTAACAGCCTCCTTGGACACAGCCAAATACAAGTAGAGAGGCTCGCCAGCCTTTGGCTTTGATAGCAATGGGGGTCGTCCCAAGGATGCTCTCAGGTCGGCGAAGGCCTGCTCACACTCCGGTGTCCACTGGAATCGTTTCCCCCCTTTTAGGATTTTGAAAAATGGCAAGCATTTGTCTGTGGATTTGGAGACAAATCGATTCAGGGCTGCAATTCTTCCCGTTAAGCTTTGCACCTCCTTTGGATTTCGAGGCGATTGCATGTTTAACAAAGCATTGATTTTGTCGGGATTAGCTTCGATTCCTCTTTTATTCACCATGAACCCAAGAAATTTTCTAGATGCTACTCCAAATGCACACTTCGCCGGGTTGAGCTTCATTCGATATTTCCTCAAAACATCGAAGGCCTCTGACAAATGGCGGATATGATCCGCGGCGACCATGCTTTTGACCAACATGTCATCAACATACACCTCCATGGTGTTTCCCAATTGTTTTGCAAACATGCGATTCACTAGCCTCTAATAGGTAGCTCCCGCATTTTTCAAGCCGAACGGCATTGCTTTGTAGCAATAGAGTCCTCTATCTGTTATAAACGAGGTATGCTCCTCGTCCGATTCGCACATGGGGATCTGATTGTATCCGGAGTAAGCATCCATGAAGCTCAGGAGCTCATGCCCTGCCGTAGAGTCAACCAATTGATCGATCCGGGGCAGTGGAAAGCTGTCTTTTGGACATGCTTGGTTCAAATTCGAAAAATCAATACATACTCTAAGCTTCCCATTGTGTTTTGGTACCAAAACAGGGTTTGATACCCACTTCGGATAGCGCGATTCTCTGATGAAACCATTTTTCAATAGCTTCGTGACCTCGTCTTTCAAGGCCTCATACTTGTCTGAACTCATAGGTCTTCTCTTCTGCCTATGCCCAGGGCTTCGTGGATCAACCTGGAGTCTGTGACATGCCTCCTTAGGATCAATCCCAACCATGTCGCCATGATTCCATGCGAATACATCGAGGTTTTGAAGTAGGAAGTCCTTCAATTGACTCTTGTATTCGGTTGGCGAGTCCAGTCCGACCTGTAATTCCTTAATTGGGTCCAATGGGTCTACGCCGAAGCACTCCAACCTTTCGACCGGGGTGGGGAAATTGTCACCTACCATCCTGGGGTCTAGATCTGCTAAATCCTCTTCTAGGATCATCGTGACATCCTTATCTCCAGATGGCCCTTCACCCAATCTTTCAGGGTCTGGAGCAGCCTCGGCCATGGCTACATCACTGATCATGTTTAAGCTTCGATCTTGAAACTTCCGGATTGCATTTGTGTAACAAGCCCGGGATTCTGTTTGGCTTCCCCTCACAGTTACAACACCATGCTCCGTAGGGAACTTTATGCAAATGTATTTGGTATACGTTACAGCCCCCAAGTCAATGAGACCAGGCCTCCCAATTGAGCCATGATAGGAGGAGATTTTGTCAACCATCAAGAATTCCATAGGCATTCTGGAGAGGGTCGGGGCTTGCCCTACTTCAGTCATAAGGGTTATGGACCCTCTGGGGTTTATGCTGTCCCCGGTGAATCCGTATATCGGATCAGGGACCGGAATGAGGGGAGTGCTGATCCCCATCTTATCAAAAGTTACCCCGTAAATCACATTTACCGAGGCACCATCATCCACCATCATCCGTGATAGCCCATTTCGAGCCACCACCACCCTAATAACCAATGCGTCGTTGTGTGGGAAGTGCACTCCAACGGCATCGTCTTGTGTGAAGGTGATAGGTTCCGTCCGAGGCACCCCCACAGGATGGGAGTGGATATGATAATTCACGTTGGCGGGCTGCTTGGCCTCTCTTATATACCTCTTTTGGGAGTTGCTTGTGCTCCAACCTGGGTGGGGGCCTCCCAGTATTGTGTCAATTTCACGGATGGGGAGGTCGGCCACAGGCATAGGTGCTTCCCGTGTGTCTTTGGCATGTGCCGAGGCAGTTTCTTGGCCCTTATTCCTGTCTCTTTGACGATTATCAATTCTTTCCATAGTTGAGTTCTTTCACGGAGCTCTCCTATCAGCTCGGTTGAGCTTCTGGCCACCAGATTTTTGTGTCCGCCCTGTGTCAGGGGGAAAGTCACCTCTACTTCTCCCCTGTGCCTTTTGGTCGACTAGCATGTGGATTTCTCTGCAATTCTCTGTTGCGTGACCGTAATATCTGTGGTAGGCACAGTAAGCCCCAATCATGGGCTGTTTTCCACTTCGGCCGCTTTCCACTCTCCCTTGAGCCGTGTGAGGATTTTGAGAAGGGGTGTTAGAGGCTAAGTGAGGGATAGCTTCCGTGATTTCTGCTGCAAAGCTAGATCCCGTCCCCGGGAATGGCCGAGGCGCGCCACCTCGGTTACCGCCAATCCTATCCTTGTTTCCTCCCTTTTTTAGGTCCGCTTCATTGGGATATCCAAGGTTGTATCTCCCTTGAGGGTGATTATCTCTGGCCCTAGCCATTTCCTTTGATACAATCTCTTCCTTCATCAGGTCTACCAGGGTATTGTAATCTCTTGGTTTCCTGCTTCGGACATCCCTCCAAAACATGCTGGTCATATCTAGCCCTCCTTTTAGGGCGGAGAACATCTCCGCTTCTGTGATATTTTCGCAGATATGCATTTCTTCAGTGAATCTAGCTAGGTAACTTTTCAGAGATTCGTCCCTTCCCTGCCTCAGATCCTGAAGGCGTTGGAGTGGGAGTTGACCAGGCCTGGAAGAAACAAAGTCATTCTTAAAAGCAGTTTTCATATCCCTCCAACTGTGGATGCTGCCAGGAGGGAGTTTTTTATACCATCGTATGGCACTTCCCTCAAGGGTTAAAGAAAAAGCTTTACATTTCAGTACCGGGGTGGCCCCGGCTATTTCCATGCTGGCGCGGTAATTTAACAGGTGATCATCAGGATCACATCGGCCCGAATACTTTGCTATTTCCGACATTTCAAAGACATGGGGGACGGGGCATCTACGGAGGCCCTCTGTGAAGGGACTTACTTCCTCTTCGTCATCCAATTCGTACGACGGCAGCTCGCTGTTCTCGTCATGACCGGAATACTCCGGATCACGGTATTGGCCATAGAGCGGTGGAGCGTACTCCTGCCTTTGCGGTGGTGGAACGCGGCCGTAGTTTGGCCTTTCATGGCTCTGTAACTCATTGCGAGGATTAGTCCAAACTGCTTCGGCTCTTCTTTCTTGCCTATTCATAGGCTCATGTGCTGATGCCATCCTTTCTCCCCCATACCTCGTTGGTTACTGTACATTTGACCATGCGATAAGGCTTCTTCTGCGCTTCGCTCGCGCCTATTTCTAGGCTCTGCGGCATTGTGCCGACCTGGGTCCGTTTGTCCCCGTCGTTGTCCCCTGAATAACCCTCCTATTCGGCTGAAAACACTGCCGGAATTTGCGGGAGAAGCCTCCCTGTGTCTAGCTGGGAGTGGGTTTTGTTCCCCATGTGTTTCATGTTCTGGGTCTCGCTCGTAGAAGGGCTCGGATTCCACTTCGGCGTATGCCTGCGGGTCCTGATAATAATAAAATAGAGTGACCGCCTCAGATGGTGAATAATGTGGCTGTGAATATTGCTGAGGCATCACGGGTTCGTTCGCAGCATACCCTCTGGCCATAAAGGCATTCATTGCAGCAGTTTGTTCTATTTGCTGCCTCTGCATCTCCAGCATTTGGGCCGCCATGAGTGTCATGTCTCGCATCATGCGGCGATTTCGGTGCCGGCGAGGTGGATTAGGTTCTGCCACCTCCTCGTTGGCGTTTTCATGGAGTTCTTGAGGAACTTCGTCCTCGCTGTGTCGGCCACTTCTTCCCCTACGGGGGTTAACATCACCGTCACTTTCATTCATATTTCAGAAGAATTTCTGGTCTTAGATTGCTTTTCAAGGATAGATAGACCTTTGTCTCGCTGCTTCAAACCTTTTTCAAGGTTGTTAAACTTATGTTTCAAAGTTCTTTACCTTTTTCAAGGGTGAACCAGCTTATCTTTCAAAGCTCCTACCTTTTTCAAGGCCAACCAGCTTATCTTTCAAAGCTCCTACATTTTTCAAGGCCAAACAGCTTATCTTTCAAAGCTCCTACCTTTTTCAAGGCCAACCAGCTTATCTTTCAAAGCTCTTACCTTTTTCAAGGCCAACCAGCTTATCTTTCAAAGCTCCTACTTTTTTCAAGGCCAACCAGCTTATCTTTCAAAGCTCTTTGCAGTTATCCGCTCTTTTTATTGTAAGAGGTTATTCGTCCTTTTTCAGAACTACCTTTCTATGTGTGGCTTTTTACCATGCGTTTTCGTGGTTAGCAGTATGGCTTCCCACAGACGGCGCCAAAATGTTGACCACAAAATCCGGCTGGACTTTGGACCAACACGTCTCAGCTCCTCCCTCTTTGACACGTGGATCTCCTGCGCACTAGGACAAACAGTCAGCTTGCAAAGGGGGCCGAGGTGGCTCCCGTTTGCACTCCGATGCCTAAGTCAGTACTCATTTTAGGCGAATATATATATATTGGGTGCGGGAAATATAAGTGTGTAAAAGAGAGAAAAGGGAGTGAGAGAAATATAGAGTTAAGAGTGAGAAATTGCTAACCCTCTACTTGGAGACAATTGTGCTTTATTTATAGTGGAACTTTTTGTCTCGGGTTGCCACACGTGGCATGCTTTACACTTGTCATCACCCTAGCTCATGGAAGTGACAACCTTGCTTTTCAACCGTAATCATTGCTACATTTCGTAGGGGATGGACGTCAGTCACGTCTTGGTAAAGGCAGTGTCCCATCACTGACTCTATCTCTCTTCTGGCCAACGCCATAAAGCGCCCCGGCTGGATATAAAGCACATCGGCTGGTGCGTTAACCAGGTCGGCTAAAGAGGTTTGCTTGACGTACCACCTCGGAAATCATCCCAGGTGATACTTTAGGCCTTTAACGGTGGGTCGGGGTCCGCTGGGCCACTATTGGGCCTTAGCTGGTGGATCACTGTACCTTTCTTTGAGCCCGAAATCAACAGGCTTAATTCCAAGTTAGGGTAATTCTAAAAAAAGTAATAAAAAAATAAAAACTTTATATTAAACTTAGTTCTAAGTTAAGATAATTCTTTAAAAAAAAAAAAAAAATCCCAAAACGCGTTTTCCGCGTTTGGACATTTTTTGTCGAAATACACACAAAACGCCCAAAACGAGGTTTTGGGCGTTTTTTGTACAATTTTTTTTTTGTTTTCAAAAATGGGTTTTCGAAAATGGTAAAGAAAACGCGTTTTAGCGTTTTCGAAAATAAAAACAGAAAACGACCTCAAAACAGTAAAGAGAACAGGGGTTAAAATTTTTCAATCCCTCCTTCACAGAGTTATTAAAATAAAGATATAATGCTTTTCTTTTTCTTATGGTAGTTCTTTATGCTAATAAAGGATCTCCTTTACTTTTAATTTATGGATAGAGGCACGTACGTAACGTACATTGCGCTACATATCCAAGCCAAGTGTCACCTTCCCTCCCAACGAAATGCATCATTGTCTCACTATGAAGGGCAATCCGAATGCTATCTTTCAAAGCATAAAGGCTTGCGTAAAGAAAAAAAATATATATTGGACGATCTTGTATATGATCTAACTCTGTGAGAAAAAAAATTAATTATAATACATATAGTTTCATACGAATTTCCATTCGGCTATACAATTTGTATGATATTTTTACTGTGCCAAGTTATTTTAATTTACATTTTTGTAATTTTTTTTTACCATTTATGCTTGTACGTCTAGGTTTACCTATTAATGATACATGGAAGAATGGGATTCATTGGAGGAAACAATGACCATTTGGCAGATTATAGATGCTGAGGGCATAAAACAACATGTATAATAGCTAGTCTAGACATATACTTCCTATACATAATAGCATAAGGTATCTCTATTGACTATGTGAGATCAAAGGATAAAATTGCGGATCTGCTAATCAAAGGGTAAATAGAGAGTTAGTTGGAAAATCGACTTAAACCCGTGAACGAATGAGTTAATACAGTTGATTGGAGATTCCAAGATCTAGGTTCAAATGGACAATCTAATTGTAAAGATTTAATCAAATCACATTGAGAGATAACATCCCTAGTCCACTCCTATGATGCAACAATTATGCACATAAGAATGAATGATAAGAAATATAATTTTAATGATTCTTATGTGTTTGGAATTAGAGTGGACTAGAGCAGACTGTTCTTAATTAAGAAATTCCCTATATGAGAGAGAAGAGGGGTCGATTCTAAGGGAATTTGTAGGGCTCAATTCTTAGAAATTCTCACCAAACTAAGCATATGTTCATGGAAAAAAACTAACATAACAATGAGAACTGATGATGCGAACCCCTTTGGTGATTAAACCAAAAATTCCCACAACAATATTGTATCAACCCAAGAAAGCTAAAATAGGTAATAAATGAGAAATCTTGACCCAAGTTTAACCTAACCAAAATTCCAAGGAAAGTTAACCCTAGCCAAATGGAGAGATTAAGACAAATTCCAAGACTTGTGGAATAAATAACAACAAATACACAAGAACAAACTCTCACTATATAAGTTGAAAATAAATTCCAAGAAAAGTTACAAGATAAAGAAAGGATTATACCTCTCCAAAGCTCCAAAGGAGTGTTCTTCAAATGTCAAAAACTAACTAGGGTTTGGAAGGCTTCCCAAATATATACAAAAAGTGAAAGATAAGAAGTTTGAGAAATTGCACAAAAAACCCCGTTATTTCATTCGGAGGACTTTCGGTCGACCACCTGGTCGACCGAAATGGTAGTTTCGGTCGTCCATTGGTCAGCCGAAACTGCCTACAGCAATGCTTCAAAAACCTGCAGAGTTTCGGTCGACCGAAGGGAACTTTCGGTCGACCGAAAGTTCCTGTTCTTCCAAAATTATGCAATTGACCTCGATCTTGCTCTCTTCCATGTGGACTTGATTTCGGAGCTTGAAAATGAGTCCCGCCATCAACTCTTGGACCTCTTTAGCCTTGGATCTTGTCATGGGCCCCACCAGTATTTTGATAGAGGGTTGACCTGTTTGACTTTGACTCGATTGACTCCCTAGATTCTCATCATCCCCTCCCTCTTGAAAAGGATTCGACCTCGAATCTTCACCTGCATCAAAAGGGGATAAGTCAGATACGTTAAAAGAAGCCGATACATTGTACTCACCAGGAAGGTCAAGCTTGTAGGCATTGTCATTGATTCTCTCTAGGATTTGGAAGGGGCCATCACCACGTGATTGTAATTTTGATTTTCTTTGAGCCGGAAACCTCTCCTTCCTCAAATGCAACCACACCCAATCACCGGCCTCAAATGTCATTCGTTTCCTACCTTTGTTGGCACTGGAGGCATATTGTTCATTCTTCTTCTCGATTTGGAGTTTGACTTTCTCATGGAGAGATTTTACCAACTCCGCCTTTCGCTTCCCATCTATACTACCTCTTTCATCAATAGGTAACGGAATAAAATCCAAAGGAGTTAAAGGGTTAAAGCCATAAACAATCTCGAATGGAGAAAAAAAAGTAGTAGAATGAACACTTCGATTATATGCAAATTCAACAAAAGGTAAACACTCTTCCCAATTCTTTAGATTGCCCTTAAGGACGGTGCGAAGAAGTTGTGTTAAAGTTCTATTAACCACCTCAGTTTGGCCATCGGTTTGGGGATGACAAGTTGTTGAAAACAAAAGTTTAGTTCCTAATTTCCCCCACAGGACCTTCCAAAAGTGGCTAAGGAATTTAACGTCCCTATCCGACACAATGCTCCTAGGAACCCCATGGAGTCGCACGATTTCCCTAAAGAATAGGTCGGCTATATGAAGGACATCATCAGTTTTATGACAAGCAAGGAAATGCGCCATTTTACTAAACCTATCTACAACCACGAAGATGGAATCACTACCTTTTTTTGACCTAGGAAACCCTAAAATGAAGTCCATAGAAATTTCCGTCCAAGGTTCACTAGGGACAGGTAGGGGTGTATATAATCCATGTGGTTCTACCTTGGACTTGGCCTTTCTACAAGTTATGCACCTAGAACAAATTCGTCCAACGTCTCTACTCATTTTTGGCCAAAAGAAATGTTCTTGTAAAATTTCAAGGGTTCTCCTTACCCCAAAGTGACCCATTAATCCCTCGCCATGGGCCTCCCTTACCATCAATTCCCTCAATGAGCAATTTGGCACACAAAGTTTACCTTCTCGAAACAAAAACCCCTCATGCCTAAAAAACTTCCCAAATCCAACCTTCTCACATGATATAAATATACTAGCAAAATCCGCATCATGCGCATACAAGTCCTTAATGCTCTCAAAACCCAACAATTTAGCACTTAAGGTCGTAATAAGAGCATACCTTCGAGAAAGGGCGTCGGCTACCACATTCTCCTTACCTTGTTTGTATTTGATGACATAGGGAAAAGTTTCTACGTACTCCACCCATTTGGCATGCCTCTTGCTCAACTTTCCTTGCCCTTTCAAGTGCTTCAATGACTCATGGTCGGTGTGGATGACGAACTCTCTAGGCCACAAGTAGTGGTGCCATGTTTCTAACGATCTTACCAACGCATAGAGCTCCTTGTTATAGGTGGGGTAGTTCAGGGCGGCTCCACTGAGCTTCTCGCTAAAGTAGGCAATCGGACTTTTCTCCTGCATCAAAACTGCTCCAATACCTGTGCCTGAAGCATCACATTCAATCTCAAAAGTTTTATCAAAATTAGGCAAGGATAAAACCGGGGCGGTGCACAATTTGTTCTTTATTTCATTAAAGGCCTTTTCTTGCGCCTCCCCCATTTAAACCCAACATGTTTTTTAACAACCTCGGTAAGTGGTGAAGCTAGTGTGCTAAAATCTTTGACAAAACGTCGGTAAAAACTAGCTAACCCATGGAAGCTTCTTACCTCGGTGACACTTGTGGGCGTGGGCCATTCCTTAATGGCTTTGATCTTTTCCTCATCGACCTCTATTCCCTTAGTACTAACTACAAATCCAAGGAAGATCACACTCTTCATGCAAAAATTACACTTGTTGAGGTTATCATACAATTGTTCTCCTTTCAAAACCACAAGTACACTCCTCAAGTGTTCAATATGCTCATTCAAATTTTTGCTATAAATCAAAATATCATCGAAGTAAACTACCACAAATTTTCCAATGAATGCACGCAAAATATGGTTCATTAATCTCATAAAAGTGCTCGGTGCATTAGTGAGACCGAAGGGCATAACCAACCACTCATATAACCCATATTTAGTTTTAAAAGCGGTTTTCCATTCATCTCCTTCCCTCATCCTAATTTGATGGTATCCACTTCTCAAATCGATTTTACTAAAAATGCACGAACCATGCAACTCATCTAGCATATCATCTAACCTAGGAATGGGGTGTCGATACTTTACCGTTATGTTGTTAATGGCTCGGAAATCGACGCACATTCTAAAGGTTCCATCCTTCTTGGGCACTAGTAGCACGGGAACGGCACAAGGACTCATGCTCTCACGAACATATCCTTTACCCATCAACTCCTCAACTTGTTTTTGGAGTTCCTTGGTCTCCTCCGGGTTGCTTCGGTATGCCGGTCTATTTGGAATGACGGCTCCGGGGATGAAATCAATTTGGTGCTCGATGCCTCTAATGGGTGGAAGCCCACTAGGCATCTCCTCCGGGAAGACATCCTCGAACTCCTGCAATAAAGAAGAAGCTAAAATGGGGAGGGAAGTGTGAGGGTCATCAAGTGTAAGGAGTGACTCCTTGTAGACCAACAAAAGAATTGATTGATTTTCCTTTAAAGCTCTCTCTACATCACTTTTACTCGCATAAAAATTCATTTTTTTCCCAATATCTTTTGCTCTTTTTCTTTTTTCTTGCATCCCCTCTTTTCTTTTTTCACTACTTTTTTCCCCTCTTTTGTTCTCACTTTCTTTCTGCCCCTCATTCAACTCCATCTTTTTTTTTCTTCCTTCTTTTTCCTCCTCCTCCTCCTTCTTGAGTTTCAATTGGTCCTTGTAAACTTCTTCCGGACTCAAAGGTAGGAGTGTCACGGGTTTTCCATTCATTTGGAAACTATACCGATTTTTTCTACCATCATGCAATACCCTCCTATCATATTTCCATGGTCTCCCCAACAATATATGTGTAGCCTGCATGGGCACCACATCACATAGTACTTGATCCTCATAGGTCCCTATGTTGAAAATAAGCAATACTTGCTTGCTTACTTTCAACTCACCATAATCACTCAACCATTGCAACTTATAAGGATTAGGATGTGGCATTAAAGGTAATCCCAACCTCTCGACCATACTAGTGCTAACTACATTGGTGCAACTCCCCCCATCAATGATGAGACTACACGCTTTGTCCTTCACAAGACACCTAGTATGGAAGATATTCTCCCTTTGCTTAGCCGTCTCATCCACCTTGGCTTGAGTGTTGAGAGATCTAATGGTGACTAAGGACTTGGGGGGACTAACAATTCCCTCCACCTCTCCTTCCTCGCCATCACTATCTCCTCTACATGGCTCCTCCTCTTCGTCCTCTTCATCTTCCGAGTACCACTCCCCATTTCTAATAACCATCACCCTATTGTTAGGGCACTCTCGAGCATAATGCCCTCGTCCTCTACACTTAAAGCATTCTATATCCCGACTCCTAGAAGTGGTAGGAACAACCTTTGGTTTATCCTTGACGAAGCTAACTTCCTTTCCCTTGGAGGTGTCAAGATTGTCCTTAAGTGGTGCCTTATCAACCTTTTCACTCCCCCACTTAGACTTCCAATTGGAATTAGGACCCCCGAAGAATTTTTCTTGTCCCTTTCTTTTAAATTGATCCTTCTTCTTCAATTGAGCCTCCACTTTAATAGCCATGTGGACCAACTCCTCCATCTCAACATAATGGTGTAATTCAACCACATTGGCTATCTCCCTATTCAACCCACTCATGAATCGTGCCATAGTGGCTTCTCTATCCTCCTCTATGTCGGCCCTCATCAAAGCTTTCTCCAACTCCTTATAATAATCTTCAACCCCTTTTGTTCCTTGGGTAAGAGTTTGTAATCTTTGATATAACCCCCTATAGTAGTGACTTGGTACAAATCTTTTTTTCATAAGGCTCTTCAATTCATCCCAAGTATCCACACTACCCTCTAAATTCCTTCTCCTAGTGAGTAATAAATTATCCCACCAAGCTAAGGCATAGTCGGTAAACTCCACTACCGCTAACTTAACCTTTTTATCCTCGGAGTACCTATGACATTCAAAAATCAATTCCATCTTCCTCTCCCACTCTAAATAGGCATCCGGATCACTCTTCCCATGAAAAGAAGGAATTTTCATCTTGATACTACCAAGATTACCATCCACTCCATCCCTACCCCTAGGGTTCCTCCCATGACCTCGACCAACTCCCCTCACATTCCTTCCTCCTCTATTCCTACCCATGTTCCAATTTTGGTCACTACCACCTTCACTCTCCAATTCATCATCATCAACATCATCATCCTCATACTCATCTCTAGGTCTTCTCCTATCACCCCTCCTAACATTATCATCCCTTGGGAGTGGAGCTTCCCTCCTAATTTTCAACCTTGCTAACCTCCCTTCCAATCTTCCCCCATATCGGCCATGGTGACCGTGAGAGCTTGTATCATATCCCGAAACTCTTGAGTTTGTGCATTAGAATCTTGTCCACTCGAAGTATGTGCATTAGCCATGGAGTGTAAGTGTGCAAGTGTCCTCACAAATTAGGTTTACTCGTATTTCACTCAATTAGGCTTTTTCCCTCTAATGAGCTCACCACTCTTGCCTTTTACCACTCCCCACTTTCTTACCCAAACCTTCCAAGGAACGTAATTCAACTAAATTGAGAATTCAACTCTTGTGTAGCACAAATTTCACAAACAACAAAGGAAGCAAAGGAAGGATTGACACAATAGCAAGTAGAATTTAGTTGCTTGCTATTATACAAGGAAGTAAGGAATTGAATCTTGACCACTAAGATGTTCAAGGATATAGTCACAATAACTTGATGTAAGACACAAGGAATTCAATTAGGAATGTGTTTGGTAGTTGAATGTCAAGTTTCAATATGAAAACACTCTTTGAAACATTTTATCAAACACTTAGGATGCAAGCTTTGAATAGTTTGAAAATTTCAAGTGTTTGTTCAATTGCATCCCCAATAACTTTCAAATTGATGATAACAACAATGCCCAATATGTAGGAATCATGAAATTTTCATGGGCAACTAATTTTCCCCAATTTTTTTGTAATTTTCGTTTTTTTTTTTTTTTAACTATCAAGAACAACAACAATAAATGTAAAGATAGGATTACCAATTTTAGAGCCAAACTCTGATACCAAATGATGCGAACCCCTTTGGTGATTAAACCAAAAATTCCTACAACAATATTGTATCAACCCAAGAAAGCTAAAATAGGTAATAAACGAGAAATCTTGACCCAAGTTTAACCTAACCAAAATTCCAAGGAAAGTTAACCCTATTCCAATGGAGAGATTAAGACAAATTCCAAGACTTGTGGAATAAATAACAACAAATACACAAGAACAAACTCTCAATATATAAGTTGAAAATAAATTCCAAGAAAAGTTACAAGATAAAGAAAGGATTATACCTCTCCAAAGCTCCAAAAGAGTGTTCTTCAAATGTCAAAAACTAACTAGGGTTTGGAAGGCTTCCCAAATATATACAAAAAGTGAAAGATAAGAAGTTTGAGAAATTGCACAAAAAACCCCGTTATTTCATTTGGAGGACTTTCGGTCGACCGAACTTATTTCGGTCGACCACCTGGTCGACCGAAATGGTAGTTTCGGTCGTCCATTGGTCAGCCGAAACAGCCTGCAGCAATGCTTCAAAAACCTGAAGAGTTTCGGTCGACCGAAGGGAACTTTCGGTCGACCGAAAGTTCCTGTTCTTCCAAAATTATGCAATTGACATCGATCTTGCTCTCTTCCATATGGACTTGATTTCGGAGCTTGAAAATGAGTCCCGCCATCGACTCTTGGACCTCTTTAGCCTTGGATCTTGTCATGGGCCCCACCGGTATTCTGATAGAGGGTTGACCTGTTTGACTTTGACTCGATTGACTCCCTAGATTCTCATCAACTGAACTATACCAAGAAGAATTCTATGTGAGGTATATTATCATTTATACAAAATGTAGAACAGTTCAAGGACATCGCATCTACAAGTTAGCTAGTAAAATAAATATATTTTCACGAGGGAATGTCCCGTGAAATGTTCAAAGGGTAACACCTACATATTCTATGTATGTTTCTAACGTTGAACTATATCACAAAATCTTCTGTGTGTCTATCAATTTCCATTCAGGTAGGGGATTTTTGAAAAATTGTTTATTATGCCATGTTTGGTTATGATTCTTTGTGGGACCCAATTTTCCTTTGTTGAAGATGAAAGTGAATTTGAATTCTCCTCAATGAGAGATTCAAAATTATATATTCACATGCCCAAATTGATACTTGGTGAATGAGAAATTGATGCTCAAAAATAAGTGTTGGAAATGGGAAAAGCTTAAGAAAAGTTATCCTACATAGGAAAAATGTGAATATTTGGACTACTTTACATATGGATACACTTTTGGAAGTGTATAGCATAGAGGTTCTCAGGGACGAAGTTAGAATTTCTTGTCAGTGGGGGCGAAAATTAAATGATGTTGGGGGGACAACGGGGGTTCGGGGGCAGCGCCCACGATTTTTTTTTTTTTTTTAAAGGAAAATTAAACCAATTAGAGAAAACTTAATTTCACAAATGACAAGTAAACATATTTCAACTCAAATGAAATACCTTAAAATCATTAGTTACGAGTTTTCATACTTTAACATCGTTGTACAATAGCTTCATTATTAATCTTCGAACATATATCTTTCTCTGCATAAATAACAAGACTAGCATTTATCCACTTGATATGATATTTTCTCACTAAAATAAACAAGTTATAATTAGAGACTAGTAAATTTATTTCACAATTTACAAATCTTTAACATAACATGTCAAACAATATCAATCAAATCAATTAAACTAATTAATCAAAAAAACCCCAAGACTGGAACAAAATATTTAAAAAAAAAAAAAAAAATGGACTCAAAATTCAGTAGGGGCCAACCTCCCACCTGGGCCTTAATAAGGTCCGTCACTGGAGGTTCTCTCCACATGCTTCTCTCTTACTTTCTTTTACTTTCGGCCCTTCCTATATTAGGGTTGTACTTGTACACCACACATATCATGGTGCTTTTTCTAAGCACAAGGCCATCATAGAGCGTTCTTTTATATCCATGAGTACGCTACCTTGATTTTCTTTATATCACTTTGCTCACGAGCACACTGGCTCGCATGGGACTTTCTCCTAGGGGCATCTCATAGTGCGTGACCTCAATATAGGGCATTTGTACAACTAAAATAGGGACTTCTTAATTGTTCGTGATCAATACTTTTAAACATACTTTGCTCTTTAATGTTTAATGATCATGAATGCTTATGATGTCATGATACAAACATTAGACATAAAATATCATGCTAACATAATTTAAAAGACCTTGTACATAATCATCCACTCAAGCTCATCATATATATTGCATAAATCACACTTTAACACATAAAAGACAAAGGATAAAATCCTTTACCATGTTGATAATTCACTCTTAGTTCTTAAGATCCGAAATCAAGTTTTCCATAATTAATACACATAATCTCAATACTAAGGAAGTTATAGAAGATGAAATTTTCATAAATTCATCAAAAATATTAATTTTTGACACATGAAAGTGACATATCAATATAATGGTTCCAACATAATTTTGAATCATGTTTACTACATTATGGCACACCTTTTCTTTTGTGTATTAAACATATAACATAAATTAAGCCTATAACATGCTTTATCATAAAGTTCAAATCATTTAATCTCAAAATCTTATTTTTAGACACATGCAAAATGATATCTTCAAGTGAGGTGTTCCAAGAGATTTTCAGACCATGTTTAATTCCGCTTTTCACACTTTTAATCACATGCATTGATAACAAAGCATAACTTAGGCCAACAATAATGTTTAGTCATAAAATTAGACATCATTTAGTCTAGAAACTCAATTTCAAATCTCTTTCCATACTACTATAAATTTTAGATTTCAGATCTTAACAAAATCAACTAAAAATTAGGACTTAGATACATGCAAACCATGTTGGGAATTAAACGTTGATTCCCCCTTCTTTAACCCACAGGATCTTTTGATGTTCACGAATTAAATTGAGTAAAAAGAAAATAATAACAACAACGCAAAATTTTCGGATCGTCAAAGCCTTTCACTATATAATAAATTGTTACAATTATATAGACTTTCACTCACCAACCCAATCCCATTGACTACAGAGAAAATACTAATAATAAACTTCTGTCTAACCCAAGTTTCTACCCTTTGAATTATCCCACAAAGAGTTCACAAGAAACTACAAAGATAAAACTCTCCAATTCTCTCTAATTAGTCTCACATAAGATTCACAATATTATGGCTCCCTAAGACACATATTTATAGGTAAAAAAAACCCCTAGAATATGTAGAATTCGTGTTCAAGTAAGTTTCCTTATTGAAGTAAAATACCAAAATAAAGTCTTTTATTTTCCTTTTCACCTTTAACTTGGTCTCCAAGTTAACCACTTTAATATGGAAAGAAATTGTCCAAGATATTCTCATTCTTAATTTGGGTCAAATATCCCAACAAACCATAAACAAGCTTAAGTCATAAAATAGAATATGATTTAGCTTTTGTTTGATGTAGATTAAAATCAAATTTTTAGTAGATTTTAATAAAATTGATGAGATGTGTAATTGAAAAGATATGAGTCCCACAAAACGTGTGGTTAAAATTCATTGTTAACTTTGACTTGATGTTAAAATTAGATTTTAAAGATAAATAAACAGGAGCTTAGTGTCCAAGTTCAATTTAAATCCTATTTTAACACTTCGCCAATGTTGTTTATCGTGCTGACGTGGATTCGATATATTGACCTCAACTTAAAATAGCAGCTGGTTTATTTAGACCAAGGTGATTTGATGCCGAGGTGAGTTTGTGACCGACCTCAACTCGGAGGGAGAGGTGATTTCCTAAAACCGAGGTGACAAGTTGCCGAGGTTATTTTGGAATCGACCTCCAATTAAAGAGAGAGGTGATTTTCCATGAACGAGGTGACTTGATGCCGAGGTGTTGTTGATCGAGGTGAATTCCGAGCGTGGTGAAACTGGCGGCGCTGCTAAAACATCAAATCAACCATATTTATGTGTCAGTAATTATGATTGTTTGTAAAATGTCAGTATAATCATCTGTGACATGTTGTCATCAGTTTCAGTAGTCATTGTCAGTCACATACTGCAGACGTGATATGTTGTAATGATTATGTTTAAATTCCTCAACTACTATAAATAGAAGGGGTAAATGCTCATTATGGGGCAAGTGATATAGAAAAAACCTCTCAAAACTCTTGTTATTTGTTTTCGTTGATTCGACCTGTCTGTCAGATCGGTATCGAACTGGACGTGAATTTATGTAACTTTAATCTCAGTTCGCTTTCGATCTGTGGCTTTTCCCACCTCCTGTTATATTTCAAACTTTATTACAACGTCGATCCTTTCATTCAAGAGCTGCATACTTAGACAAATTAATCAAAGAATATACAACTTATCTTTCAATTTGGGAGATCCTACTACTTTTATTTGTTGACAAAAACAGACGTCAACACCCAAGATCTCTAATCTTAGTAAACTTCAACGTAAAATCATGATTTAGATATTTAAAAACCATAAGCAAACATTTAGAAATTGTGTAGATTTTTATTTTACTAAAACTAGATAAATTAAGTAAAATTAGCAACTTATAAGCACGATTTCTTTTAAAATCCGTAAGAACAATAACAAAATATAAAAGAAACTTAAATAAACATAAAAACACGTATAAAAAAAGTTTGGAATAGCTAGTAAAAACACGTAAGAGCACATTTACTTTACCTTTAAGTTGTATGAAGTTTTCCTTTAGTTTAAAACTAGAAAATTAAACTTTTCGATGGTTAATTAAGTTAAAATTAAAGGGAAAATGAAGACTCATAGTTAGTTTCAAGTTTAAGGAGGAATTTTTGTTCAAAACTTTATTTATTTCTATTGGGTTTACATTCTGTCACAAAACAGTATCAGGGGCTATTAGTACCATGTCCGGTGTTGTTTTCGGATGCTATTGGTATCCTCGACTTTTCTGCAGAATCTAAATTTTCGAGTATCAGACTAGAAAATTTTCTTTTTTTAACATTCTTGATCATAAATGTGATTAATCACTTGTTAATTTAAGTATTCATCATTTTTATCTCATGAATTTGCAATAGAAAGGATGAATTATTTGATTTGGAAGACTTTCATTTCATACATTTTTCTCTAAAATTTGGCAGAGTTTCCCCTCCATTTTGTAATTCCTTTCTTAAAGATGTCATTTTGCACGTGTCTAAAACTAAGATTTTGAGACTAAATGAGGTTGGATTTTATGACTAAATCTTGTGTGAGCTTAAGTTATGTTCTTCTATGTTTAATACACATGGGAAAAAGTGTGCTCAAATGAACTAAACATTACTTAAAATTCTAGTTGAACTATTTACTTAAATATGTTACTTTGCATGTGTAGAAAATAAAGATTTTTGATGAGTTATATGAAAATCCCAGCTTCTATAACTTACCTTAGTATTGAGATTATGTGTATTAATTATGGAAAACTTGTTTTTGAATCTCACAAGAACTAAGAAAGAGTTATCAACATGGTAAAGTATCTTATCCTTAGTCATTTATGTGTTAAAAGTGTGATTTATGCTATATGTATGACGAGCTTCAGTAAATGATTATGTGCAAAGTCTTTCAAATGATGCCAGCAAGATATTTGATGTCTAATGTTTGTATCATGACATCATAAGCATTCATGATCATTAAACATTGAAGAACAAGTTATGTTTAAAAATATTGATAATGAACAATTAAGAAGTCCCTGATTAGGTTGTACACCTAGGGAGAAAGTGTCTATATTGAGGTCACGGGCTATGAGGTGCCTCTGGGAGAAAGTTCCATGTGAGTCAGCTTGCTTATGAGCAAAGTGCTCCCAAGTGGGTGTAAAAGAATGCTCAAGTGTAAAAGAACGCTCTATGGTGACCTTGTTTAAGGAAAAAAATCATGATGCCCACAGTGTACAACTCTAATATGGGAATGGCCCAAAGTAAAGGAAAGTAAGAGAGAAAGAAAGAAAGAAAGAAATGAAGGAAGGAAGAAAGAAAGAAAGAAAGAAGGAAGGAAAAGAAAGTACGAGAAAAGTGAAAAACATTATGCATATCATTTCATACATTAAATTTATGTCATAAATAGTATTTTGATCGTTTGAATGTAGACAAGAGGGTGCAAATCATGAACCAAAATTGCTTTCGGATCTTGAACTTGTATGGGGACCTGACATGCGTACACGAATGTCTGACCAAATGGACCAAATATTGGCCACAAAGTACAATCTAAATTTTGCAATTATTTTTCCCAATTTATTTTCAGAATTAAGATTTTGACCGTTGCTATGTTAACTCCAGAATTAATACTGGTTAATGAGGGTGATTAATTTCATAACACCCGAAACAGTCTAGAAACTAAATAGGCATCTGTGAGCTTATATACTGGTCCATATTTCAATAGTTTAGACATACGATTTTTGCATTTTGTCTAGAAAATATCCCTTCATTCCTCTATTCCAAAAAATATTCTTACACTAGTTCCACTTGGTGATTCTGTTTGGGCAATAGCTTAGTTCACTGGTGCAGTAGCTTTGTGTTAAGTTAACCATCGATTCTTCTGTTGTATCCTAGGCAGCAGACGCTCTAATTTCCTCATAGTACATTGGTGAGTGGTGAATTTGTTTTAAGAAAACTGTGTTTACACATGTCTTGATTTTTTAGATTTGATTTCGTCTTGTGCCTCAGTTATAGTTTATTTTGTCTTTTGTTTTAATTAACATTTATTTTTGCAGTTGTTAATTTCCTTTTTTATGTCATTTATTTCTAGTATATTTTGTACATTTTTGCTAATGTATGGTTGGTTCATTGTTTAAGGTTCCAATGCACATGTAGTATGAAGTCTTATAGGAGAGGCATTAAAGGATAGAGTATCAGGTTGCCCAAGCTAAGGAGGACTCAAAGGGTCATAGTGGTTCACGTGACCAACTAAATTTCAATTTTTTTTTTTTTTAAATTAAAAATAAATTATCATGTTTTGAGGTACCAAACAAAGTAGGAATGTAGTATTCTTGATACCATTTCAAAATCCTCAGAGTATAAATTCTGAAATTATAGACTACAAGTAAAACAATCAATCGCAGCAAAAGGTACAAAGTATCAAAGTAGGTCTTTCAATCTAGAGTTTGAGAATTTTGATGACAAATTGATTTTAAAAATTCGTCAACAATTGTATGCTAGTCGATCCACGAATTGACTACGCCATCTCGAAATTTGTTCAAAAACTACATCGTATATGTATCGAATGGTCCAAACGAAATCAAAGATAATTAAATGCGTGTCTCGAAAAAGGACGTTTAACTCGTATATTATTTTGCAATATTTTTCAATTAATTCAATTATATTTATATTTTAACGCGACAATTTTTTCAATATAATTTATAACATTTTATTAGAAAATTTCAAATTGGGTATGCAGTCATATTTTTTTGGGACCGTAATATTAAATTTCACGTAATTCAAATTAGCTCAAAAAAAATTATCAAATAATTCAAAGCGCAAAAATATTATATCTAAAAAAGTACAAAGATCATCTCGTGACCATGTATATAAGGCTTGTGCCTCCTTATGCCACTTTTCTTCTTTGTAGGTACATAAGGAATATGATTATGAACTTGTATGCTCTGTATAAGGTATGTCTTCCAGCACGTAGATTCTGATTCCAATGGACATTCTTAAAAGAGCTCTATCTTCAATCTTTACCACGTAATAATATAATGGTATGGTGAAGTCCCAAGAATCGTCTATTCAACTTATGGCAAATCCATATGTGTTGTTTATCGTGTAACTGTACGGACCATCATCATCATCATCATCGTTGTCGTCTTCGTCGTCATTCATGCTTAATTGTGTTTATTGGTCATTTCTCAATTAAATCTTCATAAAACAATTAATGAAGTGCTAAACTTTAAATAAAACTTTATACAAAAGAAATAATCCCCCCCCCTCTGTCTGTCTCTCTCTCTAAGAAAAAATAATCCTCTCTTTTAGTTTGGGCTCAAATTATTAATTTGGTCAGTCAGCAAAATATTTTTCTTTATGTGGGCTGAACCCAATGAATTTTCCTCGTCTTGGGGGACTTTGCATTGATACCCTCTAATGAAACCACTGTTTGCATATTGACATATCAAACATTTTAATTGTAGAATTATCATCCTAAAATAAATCATTTGTTTAAAAACTTTATCCTAGATTATCGGAACTAATTCAGCATTCTATTTTATAATAAGAAAAAGAAATAATAATAAATTCATTAATTAAATAATTCATTAACGTAACTGAAAGATGAATTCTTATTATTAGGAACTCGCATCAATTGTCCACATTATCTAACAGATTCTCAACGTAATATCCAAAAAATTTAAACAATACAATCAGTGGTGGCATTGAAATGATTAATCTTCATCAATCCGACATCTCTGTTGAAGAAACTATGAAGATTATATATATTTAACTGGGAGAATTAATCAAATGGATTGAAATCAATAAAGCAAGACACAATGACTATGCAATATATTTACAGTATTATGAGTTTCACCCTCTTGTGCGATACTACGTACAAGATTAATTAGTTACTAATTTGATCATATGACGTCGTCAAGAATCGGTCATTATCGCAGACGACAGTCAGTGAGAATATTTTAAAAAGTCGCGCTCCTTACACCAGAATGACCACCCTTGCCCAGATTCATTGCATCCATCACAATCATAACCTACACGCTTGGTGAGAACATTTTTGCCGGAATTAGTTGTCATGGAAGGAGTGGTTCACTTTCTTAACCAAGAAAAAGAAGATGAAATTAGTGCACACATTCACAACTTCATACAGAAGTTTTGATCTGTTTTTGATTACTTAGACGTTCATACAAACTGACTTGGATATAATTTCGTGATATGAATAACAAGACTCCTTCACAATTATATTTGGAGGATATCCCCTCAGAAATATATCTATTGTGTATTAACTTCTTCAGTTGCAGCATTTTGGATATCTCAAAGACATGAGATTGAATGTTAGTAGTTTCTAGCAAATACATTGTACTTTAAAAATTAATGTTTCATTCTAGGGGGGGGGGGGGGGGGGGGGGAATAAGAAAAACTTCCAAACCGCGATATCCTGTATGAGACTACATGTGTCATGTTATTAACATTAGAGTCAACATTTTTCTAAGTTTTGTCTGCTTTGCTCTGATTAGTTTGTACAGGTAATGATGTAAAATTATAATCTGATGCCATTTATTTATGTTTATTCAGTTAGAATATGGTCGGTTTGTCCATGTTTGTGTACTTTGGAGGTCATTGGGATGATTCAAACAAATACATCGATTACTCGATACAAGGGATTCTCCTGTTTCTTTTAATATTGATCTTTGTGGACTAAAAAACATAAAAATAAAATAAAATAAAATAAAAATATTGCTTTGAATATATTTGAACGTCAGCAAAGCTCAATGTTGAAGAAAGTGCTTAAACTCATCATCTTTTGAATTTGCTGATGACTTGGTAACTCTCCATTCAGAATCTATTATAATCGGTTTAGGGAAGGTAGCATCTGCATTCACACTTCTCGGCATCAGAGCAGAGTACACTGGAAAATTGATCAATGATCCCTATGGTAAAATTTTAACATATTTTGCAGTAACTACCCAAAATCTACTGCTTTTCCAAACCCAAAGATAAAGGACGAAAAGTGATATTATGATGCCTTCGAAATATATTAAATGGCATTGGATGCATAATGATTTTAATAAAGCTATATAACTTCAATGATACTAGAAGAATAGTTACATACTTAATAAATACAGTTACATGAATCAAGTGACATTTAAATGAATCTATTACCTATATTAGCATCTCTTTCCTGCTCAAACTCGAGGTAGTCTGAACACTGCAAGAAAGAGACTTTTATTTAGATCCTGATTTGAACTTTTCTCATAAGCATCCAATTCTTTTTTCAGACATTTGTTTTCTACCTTGAAATCGCCCCGGTCCTTCTTTATCTTAACAAGTACCCTCAGTTTTTGTTTCTCTTTGATTTGTTCAAGAACATCATCAACAGTAGAAACCAACCTAGCTGAACCTTTACCTCTATCAGATGCCCTTTTTGAGACAGAATCGACAAATTTTCTCACTTCGACTTCCTCGCCAGCAAATTCATGAAATTCAAAAAATTCTGCCATAGTACAAAAATATTAAAATATTAGCAGCTATCCCACAAAATCTCTCAATATCAGAGCTTCTGAATTTGTACAAGTAACCAGCTGCTAATATCATTTGAAATATTTTCCAAACTTATATTATTCTAGTGAAAAATGCTTTGTTCATCACCAAATCTACTCTAAACATATGCCAGAAACTCGTATTAGACTGAGACAAAAACTAATGCCAAGAAAATTCATTTGACACAAATTGAATTGCAACGCTAGAAGGAAACCCATTCGAGTGAAAATTAGATCTCATAAGAATTACCTGTAAAGCATTAAAGATCACCTCATCTCTACCCCTGCCTACAGCAGCATCCTTAACTGCTGAAAAGAGCAGCTGCATCAAGTTTCTTTGCCTCGTCACTAGCACTGTTCTGAGTGATGCTAGGACACTTCGTTGAAATATCTTGGACAGTTGATGACATCTTTTTTGGTGCAAATCCCAAATATTTCATCTAGCTATGAAACAAAAGCATGTTAACATTCAGTATAAGCTCAACATAAGAGCATATTTCAAATATGTTGAAATGAAGCGGTTGCTTACAGGAGATGACATCTTTTGGGGAGTTCTTTGAGAAGTTTTATTTGCAGTTGAGCTGCCCTTTTCAAAGATAGTTTTAAGAGTTTTTCTGGAAATTCATTTTTTCATCTATTGCCACACAGCATTCACCCGATCTTTCCTTTCTAATACCACGAATATGCATATAAACTCTGTGAACATAGACTGTTCACAAATCACAAAATCGCAGTGAACATCTATCTATAAATTTGAAAATTGCAATTTGTGGCAGAATCCTTTCCGATTTAAAACTCCATTTTGAATCAATGGCAGAATACTCTCCAATATGATTTTATTTGATCGAATGAAATGGATGAAGAAAAATATTCACCATTAACAACTTTGAGAGAAAAAGGGACGGTTACGGCTAGGATTATGCTGAATTTGAAATTTAAGATTATAGATAACTTTATATGTAAATTTATTATTTATTTCACAGGGTGATATTTATACAATTTCTTTTTACTGGAGGTGGCAGATCTCAGGTTATATATCTGAGGGTGTCAAGTTTCAAATGGTGTGCATCTTAGGTGGTTGCTACCTAAATGCCAAAATGAATGTGAAATACAGTGTACATTGCTTCGAAGGGAAACTTGATAAAATATACCTTCAAGTTTGGCAGTGATTGACTAATTGAAGAGTAATGCAAATTGAGTACATTGAACACCCAACACGATACCTTTGTGCAGTGGCGGACGTAGACGTTCCATCATAGTGGGGCACAAAAATGAATTTTCTTTATTCGCGATGGAGTTTACGGGGGTTCGGGGGCAGCGCTCCCGATTTTTTTTTTTTTTTTAGAAAGATCCTTTAGAAAATGCAGATTTATGTTTCAAATATCTATTCATAACTAATACAAACAATCAAATAAACAATTGTAAACAGATATTCAACGAATACCAATCACCACGATCAAAGTTGTATAAATGTTGCGAAAAATGAAGAGACACTTGAAATGTTATTACAATTTTATTTATCAATTACTGATACAAACAAAGAAATAAACAATTGTATAAATATATTCAATCCCCAAATGTAAATTTCAAAAGAGATCAATAACACAAAATATTAATTTAAAAGTATAAACTCCAAACAAAAGTATATAATTTAACCTCTGTTTGACAAACTATAAAAAAAAATAATATGTTTTTAAATAATACAATTTTTCAAACCACTTTTTAACATCACTAATTTTCTCTGTCTACTTTTCAATCACATATTTTACATTGAAAATATAAAAAAATATTTTTAAACACAAATTTTTAACAAACAAAAATATCAAATTCTAGTTTTTTTCCAAAAAAAAAAAAAAAAGGAAAAAAAAAATCAGATTTTTTAGTGGGGCACGTGCCCCACTAGAACCCACCTTAGGTTCGCCCCTGCCTTTGTGATCAGTTATACATATCAAAATCAAATGTGAGGCTAAAATGTAACTTCAAATACATGGTTCTACACTTAATGCACTCAATATCCGATTAAAAATCATAAACGAACCTTCTACTGCACGGTGTTGGACTACTATTCTCTCGCTTTTTTTCCTTCTATTTAATGCCAGATTGGAGATTATGGAGCTAGGATATGAAAACGAGTTGAGCTTGACATGGAGAATCGGAAGGATTGTAATTGTTTGACAATCAATTAGATTTTTTGAATGTACACCAATTGATACTTTCTCTACTATTACATTTAACATTAGTGGTGTTTTTGTTGAATGCTATGCAATGTTGTCATTAACGGTGTGAGAAGAATCTGGAATCAGTTACAAAAGCGGATATTCTAGGTTCCGTTACATTTAAATTTGTATTTCAATTTATTTATTTATTTTTTTGGGTGGCATTTTCACTGAATTGTTTCAGCGTAGGTTGCATATTTCAGTTTTCAAACGTTTTGGGGGTGAAACGTGAAATATCATGTATTTCACATGGTTGTATGACTAAATTCCACCTTGTCTAAAGTATAGTACTCATACTAAATTAATAGAATTATTTCAAGGGATAATTGCGTTGCATACGGTAAAAAAAAAAAAAAAAAAATTGAAAAAATACAGTACAATTATAAAAAATTGAAAAATATCGTTTCAGCTCGAAGTATCATAAACGCGTGATAAAGTTTCATGTTATGATACTAAAAATTTGAAAATATCATAAGTATCATGTTGTGACACTTTAAAAGTATTATAATATAATAATTATGGTGAAAAACGTATTTTCAGTTAAAAAAAATTGAGGTATATTTTTTTAAAATGACGTAAATTTCAATTATGATACCAAAATTTTGGTATTTGTGCAAACACCTCTTATTTCAAGTACTTGATGAAATATGTGACACAAATCTTCGGACACTACAAAAACATACGTTCCGCTCTCGTTTAACTTCCCCTTGCTTGTATTCATCTAGATTGTAGTTTGGATGTAGTTGTTTTTTTTTCCTTCTTCCGCCTCATTAGTATTCTTATTGGAGGCTCCTTCAAAGGTTGGAAATTCATAAACGCGGACAGCGCAGAGATCGCAGATTTGAATCCTCACATATACGAATTTGATGAGTACTTTGTCATCCAGTGGGTGATACTCTGACCCTAACCAGCTTGGAGTATAACTTGTGATTTACATCATTCACCATCTCGGATGAAGGGACGCCTAAGGTTGGTGTTCAATCTTTTTTTTTATTATTGGAGTCTTCTTGGGTTAATGACATTGAAGTATTGAACGAACTTACAAAAGATTGTATTTCTCAAAATCATGTCTTTCAACAACATTAGGTGTTCAGTGAAGCGCTCAGGGTCAGGGAGGGGATATGAGGAAGTTCGTGAAGTCAAATTAAAATTGAGTTCTAGAACATATTTGATCGTGCTTTAAAGTTGACTAGTCGAGATTGTGAGTCAAACTGTCAAGGACATAAGCATGTGTGAAGTCTGTGAATTACAACTCCACTCCACATGTGCCCACTGCCCACATTAGAGAAAAATCTGAGTTTATGGTCTAAACTCTTAAAGCAAGTTGGAGACAGCTCAAACCATCACAACCCACATAATTTTATAATACAAATAACATTTTTTCCCCTTCCCTCCATCAATCAGACTTTTCCTTTTCTTTAAAGTTTAGCCAACTAGTACTCAAGGAATCATCCTGACCGTCAAAACTCATTCTCCTTTTTTCATGGGATCTTGCCCTATTTTAGATGCATACATATGCAGTAGGTGCTAACCATGGACCGAAATTGCATTCGAACATTGATCGAATCTTGAACTTGTGTGATTATTCCTTATAAATGATTTTTTTTTTTTTAATTATTGTCTCTACAACTCCTGAAACTCCTGCTTGTTAATGCAGAGATTATCATCCCGAGTTAATGGTGTGTTAGAGGCTATATATAATGCCTGCAGCTATGGGACTGTTAACTTACCATTGAACCTATTTATACTGGTCTTGTTCCAATAGTCTGTACACATGAATTCCATTCAAACTCCTCCACTTTGGTACAGAAATTTCCAGTTTCTTTGATTTCCAGTGTCCTTAGTGATTTTGTTCAGGCAATCGTTCAGTTCGTCAATGTAGTAACTTTGTTCTAAGTTCGATGACGGTTCTTCTGTTGTAAGCAGACAAGTATTTCCTCAAAGAACATTAGTGAGGTGATGAATTTGTTTTAAGAAAATTGTATACACACGCCTCGATTCTCAGAGTTTGCATACACTGCTACAGTTTCCAATTTTTGATTTTGTTAAAGTTTCTAGTCTCTGATTTTATTCAAAGTTTATTACTATTTGAAACAACGATACTACTGTTGGATTTTCCGTTATCCTGTAAATTTTCGTAACAATGTCATAGTTAATTTATATCTCACTCGAACTCAATGTTATGAGGGTATTGTTTATTTTTTGTGATATTTCTCTTTGTGCGCGCACGAGGAGAGAGCCTCAATGCCACAGATGATTACACACTTCTAAAGTGTAACCATATATAAATTGATCATTGTTTTGTTAAACATCTTATTCGGGACAAGCACAATTGTTTTTTTTTTCCCAATTTCATAAACCCCTTCCAATCGATCACCTTTGATCTCCAAATTATCATTCATCCAAGCATTAATTTTTGTTGAGGAATTTTTTGACGGGGAAATTGGAGAATTAATCCCCACAATCTCACTTTCACAATGAATTTTCATGTCTCAATGACATTCCCATACTAGAAAATATTGAAGAGGTAGGAAGTAGTCATCTAACAATTAATTTGGACAACATTGAAAAAGATAATGAAATACTCGAAGACGGTCTATATTCCCGAAGCAAGAGGGAAATGAAAGGGTAAGAAAAATGCAAAGTGTTGGGAACATTTTAAATTGATCGCAGTTAAGGTACAAGTGATGGAAACCAAGAGTTTAAAGAATTGTGCAAATATTATGCATGACAGTTGACATGGTAAAAGGGTATAGGTATTACCCACTTCAACAAATGTGTGACCAAACACGAACACGTTGAATCAAATCAATCTCAATTGCAATTTGGTACGTCTAGTAGTGGCTCTACATTTACACTTACAACGTGGATGTATTTTAAAGAAGGTTTTCCCATTGGAATTGTGAAATTTGTTATTGGGACGAAGTTGCCACTAAATATAGTAGACAACCAACACTTCACTACGTACATCAAAAAATATCTTCAACCGAGGTATGTTAGGATTAGTAGAAATACTCTTCGTTCTATCATTGTAGAATATTTTCTTAAGAGCCATGCTACTTGTACTTGGGGATTGATAAGGAGTTTGACATAATACATATATGATACAATCCTATTATTTTACCCATCACATCAACTCCTAAATCAACACATATAATCTTACTACCTCATTTTTTATCACCTTCTTTGTCAACCTAAAAGTACAAGTAGCATTAATATTTTCTTAAAACTAAGAAGAAATCAATATCTTACTTAAATAAATATGGCGGTTTTATTTCATTTACCTTTAATCTTTGGGAATGTATTAATAAAAAAAGCTACATAGTTGTAACTGCACGCTACATAGATCCATTTTGAGTTATGAATAAAAAAATTATTTCTTTTAAGATTATAGAATTTCCCATAATGCCACCAATATATTTAGTTATATATTACAAATTCTTAGAGGATCTCGATGTGAAAGTAAAACTCGTTAATTTACTTTCGATAATAATGGTTTAAATAAACTCATTGTAGATAAATTAAGTAGAATTTTTAATCTTGAATTTGGTGATTTTTTATTCCATGATTGATGTGTATGTCATATTTTAAATTTAATTGTTCAAGATGAAATGAAACATATTAAAGACCAAATGAATAGAATTAGAGATACACTAGTTTACATAACTATTTCACTAAGTAGGAAAAAAATACTTTGAAGAATTATGTTTACAATATGGTAAAGATAGTGAAAAAAAAAAAAAAAATACTGACGTAGGGCATATGTGGAACTCTACATATTTATTACTTTAATTACGTGGAAGTTATGAATACTTAACAACCGAGTACTATAATAGTAGAACATTTAGAAATAGAAATGAGTCTACATTAGTAGAAGATGATTAAGAAGCTTCTTTTAAAGTCAAAAGATTTTTGACAAATTTTTATGATTCAATCAATATATTATCTTGGGTATATTATCCCATAAGTTCAAGAATTCTTGAACGTCTTTTTATTATTACAAGAACTTTTCATAAGTACACAAAAGATCAATTTTTTACTGATATGCTATTTGCAATGGAACTAAAATTTATAAAATATTGGAAAGATTTACCCATATTATTTCCTTTAGCGTACGAAATAGACTCCGTTAAAATTTAAAAGGTACCAAACATATTATTTCAAAAATCAGTAGCGCATTGAATTTTGACTCCCGTATCACTTCTAGAAATTTAGAAAGCATATTAGTGAGCATTTATGATTCATATGCAATACGATTAGATGCTAATGTTAGTCATACACCCTCCGTACCATCGCGTTTTGCTTCACTTAGAGAAGATGAAATAGAGATATTGGATCTAATGGAAGAAATTAGAGATGCACAATGAACTTCTTACAGTATGTCCCATGTTTCACATAATATATTTGAATCTGGACCATTTGGTCAACTTGCAATACTGAGGAACTAAAAACTTATTTTAAAACGTAGACCATGCTGATTCTTTACAATTTGATTTATTTGAGTTTTAGCGAACAAATAAGCACCGACATCTAAATGTTTTTCGCCATGGCAAAATATCTACTAACACTTCCGGTTAGTACGGTAGCTTCGAAATCTGCTTTTAATGCAGATAAAAAGACTTTGTTGGAAGTAAGGAGTTGATTCAAAGAAGATATTTTGGAAGCGTTAATGTGCGTCAAATATTGTAAAGACACTCATTTTTGCATACAATATAAGTATGTCAAAATTGCATGTAGTCAAATAAATGATCTTTAGTTTTACTCTCTTTACTTTACATAATTATTTTTTCTCTAAAATATAAATACTATTTTTATTTCAAACAAAATTGTATGCATAACAAGTTGTTTGTGTACAAATTTAATTTCGCCTATTGGAAAATTCAATTAAGTAGCCAGTCCAAGCCCGGAAAAAATGAGGATTTTCAACTATACGTTTTATCTTTTTTTCGCATAAAAAAATAGGCCAAGCTCTAGAGAAACGAGTTGACCATAAGCTCGACTCTTTTGTCATGAGCCAGCTCTTTTCTCACGAGCCATGAGCTCAGCTCATCCAACAGGAGTACTAGGTCGAGCTTGCCACCTCTATGAATATACCATTTCGATGTTCTTATGGAGGATAACTCAAATCTACTTTGATCTTTTACAAAGAAGAAGTGCATCTCATCCAAAATTTTGTTCAAATATCCATATTTTCCATTTTCCGACATAAACAAATAGAAAAAGTGAATGATGAATAAATTTTATTAATCGTACAGCCTAATGATATCGAGCATTGCATATCAAACATTCTGAATAAAAGAATTCTATTGAATTGAATATATTAATTGTTGAGAAAATGCAAATAGTATTTAACATCGATTATATGTAGTAATATTAGATCATCCTGATCCAATTCGATCCGCGAGATTTCGAATCAGATCGGATCAAACAGTAAAAAAAATTGTTATCTATTTTCGTTAACGACAAACAAGTCAATATATAATTCATAAAACAACTAATATAATTCAATTTATACAACAAATCAATGCATATATAGAGAATTAGATATTTTGTGGCAAATTCAACAAAAGATTTAAAGTTTTTTTTTTATTTTTTATCTCTAATTATATGGATAATAAATGATTTTTTTAATAAATCTGAGTTGTTTTAACTAATAAAGTAAGTTCGTGTCTGATATTGATTATTTTAATTTAAGGCAAAGTCATTAACTAATATTTATCATATTTAATGAAATTCACAATGTTGTATCGGAATCTAATAACTATAGTAACGTACATATGAATAAGGGAAAAGTGCACAACACTTAAATTCTAAGTTAACTCTTTAAAATTAACAGACTTAAGTTTAGTTTTTATTTATTTATTTATTTTTTATTTTTTATAATTAAGGCGTTAAATAGGAATTAATAAATATAATATTATATATCTACACTACCTTAAAAGTGTGGATATGGAAGAATCTTTCACTTGACGAATTTGCCCTCACATTTTTCAACTTAAACCAATTATGCCATTACCTATTGTCCAAACTATACGTCGCTATGCTAGCTCCAACTTGAAAATCCTAGAAACGAAATCAGATGAAAGATCTCCCCACCCAATGCCATCAGCGACTCCAGGTAATAAGCTCCTTTCTCCCTTCTTATTCCTTTCGAAATCATTATCGAAATCATCACTGTTGATTGTATAGTTGGTTAGGACTTTTTTTATTTTTTATTTTGAAGCTGGTTCATTTTTCCTTTTTCTTTTTTGATTTTACAATCTGGGTTTTTTTGTTCTTTAGTCTTGAATTGAGTCTTGATTGATTGCTTGTTTTTAATTTTATCTTTTTGCCGGAGATCTTTGGTTTTTCTTAGTATTGGTATATTCACTTTCTTTAATATGTCTGTGAAATGATCTTTTCAAACTTTCAATTTCAGCTTGGGCTAAAATGGCCATATGGGTTCTTTTTCACCTTCTTCTATTCCTTGTGTTAGCCCAGAAATGCAAATTTAAAAGGTTAGATCTCTATGTAATAAATCTGGTTTTTTTTATGATTATAGTTGTTTTGAAGTGATTTTTGGTTAACAGGGGATGCTCTTTTTGCACTGAGGAGAGAAGATCATGCCCTGGATAATGTTTTACAGATGTGGGATCCGACACTGGTGGATCCATGTACTCGGTTTCATGTCACTTGTGATGCTAAAAATTGTGTCACTAGACTGTGAGTAAACTATACTACATTTTTCGTAATAATTCTCTAAATATACAAGTCTACATGTAGAAATTTGATTCCATGAAGTCACGTAAATGTGCTTTCGTGTGAAATAATTGCATTCTACGTCTCTGTGTTTTGCAGTGACCGGGGAAATGCTAAGCTATCAGGTAAGTTAGTTCTTGATTTGGGGAAGCTAGAGCGTCTTCAATATCTGTGAGTAAAAATTCTTTAAATGCTTTTATTTATTATGCAATTCACTACAAAATAATTCATAAATTTTGTTATGTTTGAGATATGTACATGGAATTATACTTGAACACTTGGTGGGTCCAATTCCTGTTGAACTAGGAAATTTGAAGAGTCTTGTAAGCCTGGATCTTTATCACAATAACCTAACTGGATCCATCTCTCCATTTCTCCATCTTTCTCCAACTCTCCAACCTCAGATTCTTGTAAGCATTAACTTTATTTGCTTTAACTCTATTTAATCTTCTTACCGAGCACTTATGAGACCACTTGTTATATTTAATCTTGCATCTACTTTATTTGTTGATTCCGTGGTTCGCCGTGTGATATATTGGTGGTTGTATTTTACATTACATGTTTTCTGGTGCTTTGATTTTTTTTCGAAATTTTGAAGATTGTGACAGGTTGTGTTAGTCTTATTTCTTTAGAATTTTCTATTATTGGCTTTGCGTTTGTGATTTTTTGTTTGAATTTACAAAAGATTTTAGCTTTCATTTGGTATGGTTTGGTTTTTCTTACGATTAGCGTATTGACTTTCTTTAATATGTTTGTGAATCGATCTTTTCATTTCCTTTTTAGCTGATTTGCAATATAATCAAGATGTGTAGATTAGATGAGAACTTTCTCAACGTGATCAGGCCTTCAAACACTCAAGGTACTATTAAATTAAATAGTTTAAAAAGTTTGAATTTGAATTAATTGATTCTTATTCGGTTTCTCAATATCTATCATTAGTTCAAGTCTTATCAAATACATTTAAAATAAATCCTCTATTTTTTATACAGATTTGTTTGGTTGAATAAATGAGTTTTTTTTTTTCATCTGTAATTTAGATTCAATTTTTTTCATTCATGAGTAACTTTAGAGCTCTAGATATTTAAATTTGACATAACTCTTATATTTGTTTTGATATCTCTGAGATTTTTTATTACATCATGGTTATTGTTTATGAGTATTTTGATTTAAATTGCAGATTTTCCTTTAAATTTGGTGTATTGTTTTTTACTCCCTAATCGCGATCTCATCCCGTTGATCCAAGATCTTTTTTTTTTTCAAAGCAATGATTGAATCATTCAGCTCACGCATCAGTTTCTATCAGTGTATTTTTTTCATTAGCTTTACGACTGTTATCAGTATCTCTCAATCTTATTTAAGGAGAAACGCTGCAAGTCAAAGTACTTATCAAGATCAAGTTGGAAGAAAGAGATAAACTGTGAGAGAGAGATCGAGGATAAATACCAGCCCTTCCAAAGATCAGCTCAAAAAGTTATGTTACTATGGCTATTTTATGATAGTCATATGGTATAAAAACATTTCAACTAGCCCTTCTTGCTTAATACAATGTATGTTGCTGTTTTATAGCATGAAGGTGAAGATAAAATTATATTGTACTAGCTTCAAATTTAATGCTCATATTATACATCGTTTACGTGAGACGTGCAACGCACGTGCTTACAACTAGTAATATAAAAAATAATTATCATTTATATATTAAATTAAAACTAATATAATATTAAATAATACAACTCAAACAATACCTAATCCACAACCCGTTTATCCCACCACCCCTACCCACCGCACACACCCCACCCCACCGCATCCACCCCACCCAGTCACAGTTGGTCATACAAAATCACAATTTGATTACTTACATATACAAATTTAATAGCAAATTTAACACCCCACCCCACCCCACTCCACCTCACCCCACCACACCACACAAAGTCATAGTTGGTTACACAAAATCACAATTACAAATTTATCGTAAATTTCACCCTAGCCTCACCCCCAAAGTCACAATTGGTCATATAAAGTCATATTTCAATCACAATTACAATTTTGATCGCAAAATCCACCCCAACCCCACCCTACCCCAGTCACCCCACTCCACTCACAAAGTTACAGTTGGTCACACAAAATCACAATTACAAATTTAGTGTCAAAATTTATCCCACCTCACCTTACCCTACCCTATCGCAAACTCACAGTTGGTTACATAGTCACATTTCAGTTACAATTACAAACCTGGTCACAAATCTCAATGCAACCTTACCACACTCATCTTACCCCATCAGCAAAGTCACATTTGGTCATATAAAGTCGCAGTTGAGTGACAATTACAAATCTCGTTGCAAAATTCACCCCACCCACCCGCAAAGTCACAGTTGGTCACACAAAGTCGTAGTTCGGTCACATAAGGTTATAGTTCGATTACATGTGGTCACAGTTCGATCACACAAGATTACAGTTCGCTCACAAGAGGCCACAGTTCACTCACAAAAAGTCATAACTCGGTCACACATAGTCATATTTTACACAACTGTAGGTCATATCACGTCATTGTCCAATAGTCACACAAAGTCACAATTGGTCACAATCTCTAATATAATTGGTTACAATCATCCATAATCTATCACATATTATTTATTTATTTGTCACAACTTACATGTTTATTTGGTCACGATTAGTCAATATTTCTGTATCAATTACCCAATAATTGATCACAATCATCCATAATTGGTCACATATTATTTATTTATTGATCACAACTTACTCGTTTTCTTGTTCACATCCCGCATTTATCACAATTCGCGCAAAGTCACAAATAGTCAATATTTTGGTCACATTTACCTAATAATTGGTCACAATCACCTATACTTGGTTACAACTACAAAATTATTGATCATAATCACCCATAATTAGTCACAATCACCTATAATTGGTCACAAACAAGTTACCCAACCCAAACCCCATTCAACCCTAATCGGCTAATCCCACTCCACCACTACTGTCGCTATCGCCTCCACTACGCTCACCACCACACCTCACCTCACAGCAGATTGTCACAACTAGAACCACTGCCCTTGTACCCTAACAGTTGGCACCATCTTCACACCACGCTACCAGCACCCTGCACCACCACTGACGCCCATCGCATCAAAACTACAAGAAGCACCACTACATCATTTCCATATCCATTTCCATCTCCATCTCCACACCCACACCATTCCCACAATAGCAGCAGTGCTCGCAAGAGAGAAGCAATCATCGAGGGATGCCATTGCACAGGTGCCCACTGCTATTTTGGTGGTTGTGTTGGCAGGGTCGTCATCGTAGAGGACGCTATCGCATAGGTTCCCACCATCTCATCGGGAGCCATTGCGCAGGACGCCATAACACACAGTTGCAACTTCTCATGCTTCTCTACTGCCACCTGAAGCCACCGCCACCATAGCAGTCAAGTCTCCTAGTAGATCTCATGCTTCTCTATCATCACAGTTGCAAATTAAATTGGGTTGGAGTGTTGAATGTGGAGATTGGAGAGACATAACTCACAGTAAACTATTTAGTTAATAAAGTATTTAATTAATAAATATTAATTGAGTATTTAGTACCTAATTTTTAAAAATGTAAAATTAAACACCCTATTATTACAATGTTATCTTTAAAAGTAGGAATCCATATAAGAACCCTTCTTGTTGTATCGCAGGGGCAGTACCGTGGAGGGCACGTGCACCCCTCTATTGTGAAGGAGCGATACCCACAACAGTACTACCCCTGCGGTAAAACTCTTTTTCTCCATATAATTTTACCTATGAATAATTTGCCGTTCTGTTTGAGCCACTAACTATAATAAGAAATCAAATACTATTTATTGTAATTTTTAGACAGTGATACCACCCCCGCGGTACAACTCTTTCTCCATATAATTTTTCCCTATGAATAATTTTTCGTTCCGTTTGAGCCACTAACTATAATAAGAAATCAAATACTACATCTGTGATCTGTCCCATAAAGATAGGCTTGTATACTATTTTCGTCCGTCCCACAAAGATAGACCACTTACTATAATGATCATGTATTTAATTTTTCATTTCCTCATATACCCCTAATTAATGCACCCTGATAGTTAATTCCAATGTCAATTTAATGGCATGTAGTTTGAAATAATTAATGAGTCTTTGAAATTAACATAAGGGTATATTTGGAAAAGTTTAGATAAATTTATTATTTCAACTATATTAACTACAATTTCTTAATCTGTGGGAAAATGAGAACAAACTTATTTTTGTGGGACGGAGATAGTACTATTTATTGTAATTTTTAGACAGTGGTACCACCCCTGCGGTACAACTCTTTTCTCCATATAATTTTGAATCATGCTGCATGAACAATACTTTGGGACAACAAAGTGAACAACACTTTCACATGTAGTGTGGAGCCCTCACATATGAACTCCACATCCATGTGAGAGTATTATTTACCTTGTTATTCAAAAGTATTACTCATTTAGCATTTTTGTATAATTTTTCCTTACGAATGATTTGCCGTTCGTTTGAGCCTATAACTATAATAAGAAATCAAATACTATTCTTTTGTAATTTTTAGACAGTATAATTGGCCCCATTCATTTATTTGTACCAAAACACAATAATTGTGTGTACCACAACTACTATTAAGCCCCACACTCAAAACTAGCGCGTCTATTTCAGCGCTCTTAATTTCCCAATTCCCTACAATTGTTGCTCCTAGCCTTATCCAATTAATTTCCACTCTTTTTTGTTCATAGTTCATATACGTAAACATAATTAATTAAATATCCGTTTGGTAAACCATTTATAAAAAATATATTTTCTCAAATCATTTTTACATACATTTTTTCAAATCAATTTTTAACCATATATTTTACCTAAAAAATCATATTTTTTTGTTTATAAACAAAATATTTTTACCAAACTGAGACACCTGTCTAGCATTTTTTTAAAAAGTTAAAGTAACTTCTAATTTTTTTTATTTTTATTTTTTCATTTTTTAGTTTTATTCAAATTTGTTTTTATAGAATACTAGTTAGATTTGTTTTATGATTTTCTAGTTTACTTAGACTTATTTCTTTAATTAGATTTTAGTTTTAACTAGAATTCGTTTCAACAATATAAATACATGTTAAATGTTTGAAAGTAGGATATAATTTGATTGATTAATAATATTTTAGTTTTCTTCTTTATTGGTGGATTCCAATATATTCTTATTTTCGGGTAGATTCCAGGAATTTATCAATTCCTTTTGAGAGAAATTAGAGCAACACTCCTTCACATGTTACTGTTGGGTGGATTTTGTGAATAGTGACGTCAAATAATGAAAGTTTGTAAATTCGAGCCAAAATTTGGACA
Source organism: Ligustrum vulgare (assembly GCA_963555705.1). NCBI lineage: Eukaryota > Viridiplantae > Streptophyta > Magnoliopsida > Lamiales > Oleaceae > Ligustrum > Ligustrum vulgare. Next base: position 23,672,094 of record OY743168.1, read on the forward strand.
GAGTAACGGTAAGTAAAGTACAAACAATGAAGAAGAAAAAAAGAGGGACAAAGCCGAGGCAAGAATTGAACTTTTTGTTCTTAAGTCAAATTTGCCCCGCAACGGTGCCTAGGGATAAGGCAATCGACTCCCAATATACAACAACTTCACTTGTGTTTGTAGCACTTCAATACACAAGTACAACGAACCAAATTTAGGCTTATGTACTCCAAAGATGAAATAAAAGAATATCAAAACAAATGAAATGATTTTGATTTTGGAGAGAAGTGAGGATGAGAGATGTTTTGCATATCAAATTGTGAGGAATAGGACACCCAAAGGGTCCTATATATAGATTATGAAAGGGTGTGGACGAAGTGGTTGAGGCCCAAACCATGCACCATTTCCAAACAATGCACCTTTTTGAAAATGTGTCATTTGGCCGGACAACCATGCGGTCGCACGGTTTTACTCAAAAAATCGGATATTAGTTTGACGTGTGATTGCGCGGTTTACTAACCGTGCGGTCGCACTGTCAAACATTTTGACCTGATTTTCGTCATTTTCCGTAATTTTTCATTCATCCGATATTGGTTTTCGAAATGCCCGTTTGTGCACCCCGAAGCGGCGAAGTGGCAAACAATTTTGCCTAAACGAATTGAGTTGAGCTTTTGAGTATTAGGCCGAAGTCGACACAAAGTCACTTTAATCGATTTTCAATTCTCGATTTATTAACCAATATCCAACAGTTACAAAGTAGATCCATTTAATATTATTCACGTTTTATTCCTGCATTAGGTGGTATCAGAGCATCGATCCCTGTCTCTATATTCTAAATTTATATTCATGGGTGACGTACCAATTACTATGGCAGATTTAGATGCTCAAAATTGATGAATTGACAATTTTGCTACTCAACTTGAAAAGATTCGTCAATTGTTTTTACTATGAGAAATGTGTATTGTGTAGAAAATCATATGATCACCTAAGTAGGAATACTTAACTCAATGTAAGTAGACATCTCTAGCAAATTGTCGATTCGACGATGCTATTTGTAGTTTGATTCCGATCGAACCACATCCAGCTCCTTATCAGATTGGTTGGGTTAAGGAGACTTTGTTTACTCAAGTGATTCGATTTTGTAAGGTACTTTTGTCCATTGAGACCTTTTACAAATCTGAAGTTATTTGGGACGTTGTTGAGATGGATAGATGTTATATACAACGGGGTAGACGAACAACTTGATGTGAATATTATGCATAAGGATAAAGATAACATCTACAAGTTTAAGAGAAAAAATAAAAAAATTACAAATTCAGTCAGTGAGTTTTTCTCCATTTTATCCTGATGACAACTCAAAGTTGTTTTGAAGCGAAAGTGAATAAGGACGATTAAAAAAGAAAATCCTCAACCAAATGAAAAAAAAAAAAATGAAAAATAAGAAGGATTTATGAAAATGAGCATAACTTTCAATTCAAGTATCGTATTTACGCAAGCGAGCGTATTCTTGAAGCGTTTTTCGATTCTGCAAATTTTTACTAGATGACTTTTCCAACTTTCGGGGTCAAATTTCATCGTTTAGAGGTTCATTTTAATATTTTTCTGTTTAGAGTCAGTTTTAGGGACAATTTTGATTTTATTCAATTTTTTAAATAGAATCCTAATTTGATTTTTTTTTTTTATATAGTTTTATAGTTTACTTAAGACTTATTTAGTTTTAATTAGATTTTCGTTTTAACTAGAATTTTTTTCAACTCTACAAATAAGCGTTTGAAAATAGGATATAATTTGATTAATTAATAATGTTTCAATCTCATTTATTGGTGGATTCCAATATATTCTTATTTTCGGGTGGATTCCAGAAAATTATTACGTCCGTTCGAACGAAATTTGAGCAATACTCGTTCATTTGTTACGAAGTACACCAAATTAATATTGTTCACGTTTAAGTCGCATCACTTTTGATCTATCATTTTGATCGTAAAGAAGCATTTTTCTCAAACTATCATATGATTGTTCACAAACCTAAAGATAATGGTCATTTTCTCTCGTTCGTATGCAACTTGTGCTCCACACACAAGAATACAAAATCATTTATCCCCAACTCCCACCGATCATTCATCGAACTTCGTTGGCATAATGTGCAAAAAAAAATTCTTATTGAAAAATCTAGAGAAATTTATGGGCATTTTTGAAGCATTTTCTAATACAACTTTATCAAAATATGAATTCAAATCTACTTATGAGTTGTAGAAAGTTTCTAAGATCCAGTTTGTCATTTGCTTCTGTTCTTTAATGCAATTAGTACAACTTATAAATTAATTTATAAACAATACAATTTTTAAAATCACTTTTTAATCACATATATTTTTCAACCATATATCTTACCTAAAAAATATAAGTAAATCAATTTATAATTGCTACACTAATACCGAACTAAGAAGAATGACATAGATAAGCCTATTTTGTTTCTTGATTACAAAAAAAAAAAAAAAAATGTCATTTTTCTCAGTAGTCGAGCAATGTAAAGAGGATGGAATGAGAATGATTGAAGCGCGTGGTTACATTGGATAAACAAGTGGGGGACTAGAATAGGATGTATATAATTCATGTCTTTTTTTCTACCTTTTGCTTTCTCACTTCTCAGTCTTCTTCCCTCCCATTTCTTCTTCTTTTTCCCTCGCAGGGATCTCTGACCTAATTGTCTCTTCATTATCCCTTCTCAGTCCTCCTTCACCAAATATACCTTCAGGATCCATATATTTAGATCTGAATTACAGATTCAAAAGATTGAAGATGAGCAATCCAGCAGGACAATTCGGAGACACGACTTACACCAAAGTTTTTGTTGGTGGATTGGCATGGGAGACTCAAAAGGACACCATGAAGAAATACTTTGAACAGTTCGGCGAGATCTTGGAAGCCGTCGTCATTACTGACAAAACTACTGGAAGATCCAAGGGTTATGGATTTGTATGTACCTTTTATTCTACTTAAATTTAATTTATTACATCGTAATTTAGATCTGTTAACATTTGTATGATTGAAATTAAATAGGTAACTTTTCGCGAAGCCGAAGCGGCTATGAGAGCTTGTGTTGATGCTAGTCCAGTGATTGATGGAAGGAGGGCTAATTGTAATCTTGCTTCCTTGGGTGTTCAAAGATCCAAGCCTTCCACACCAAAACACGGTATATTTTATTTTTACTATGGTCATTTTCTGCATTAATTAGACCAGTGATCTGATGAACAAGATTATTCACATCTTCATAAATTGCAATATTCTACTGATTATGGATATTCTTTTTTGGCTGTCAATCATTGCTTTACAGCCATAATAAGTATAAAAAAGCACGATGACAGCTCATTCTACTGTGTTACACACACTTTTACTTTGTAATGTGCTATTCTCTGCAAACAAAAGAGATTATATATTATATACATACACACATATACATATGTATTTAATTATGTGAGTAATAGTTGAAGATGATGAGGTGCAGGAGGAGGAAGGAACGCGAGAATGATGGGGGCATTTCAAGGAGGGTTTCAAGCTGGAGGAGCAGCTTTTGCTTCAGCTGCAACATTCCCACATTATGCCATTCAACAAGGAATTCCTTACAATGTTTATGGGTAAGTATATATATATATATATTTTTTTTTTTTTTTCTCTGTATATATATTTTGAAAGGCTGCATGTGCACGTGCATTGCCAACTCAAACTAGGGTTTCTATTCACGCATGCTCTCTCTTTCTTAAAGTAAACCCCACTTCTCTACATTATTTTGTCCGTGTCTCTCTGTTGGTAAATGTTTTTTTTTTTTTTTACTGATATTTTTGAGATAAAATATGTAATTGAAAATTAATTGGGAAACCAAACAAATATATCCCATTCTTACCTTCATTCAATCATTATGCTTCCTCTTTCTCTCTCACTCTCAGTAATTGCATATAGCTTTGCACAAACATAAGACTGTGAAGAACAATGAGTACGAATAAACAATGTTACCTATCCTAGAAAAGGTAAAGTGACAGTAGTCAAAGGATCGAACTAGCTGGTTTGATTTTGACAATTGCAGCTCTCTCTCCCTCTTTCTCTTCACGAACAAGAACAACTCACATTGTCAAGAAAATAAGTGCCTATCTTCACATTTCTACATAAAATGATGGAATGCATATGCATTTTGGCATATAATTATGTAACAATGCCATACATTGCGTAGTTCTAGTTCTAATTTTTTTTTTTTTTTTAACGTCAGGTACCCTCCATACTCGGCAGACTATTCATATCCTACGGTTTGTACAAAGCTCTCCCTTAGTTCCTTTCGGGAAATTGAATTAAAATCATGTTGAAGAAGGCCATTTAAGCCGCGTTTCAAAAAAGAAAACCCTAAAGTTTTGAGAAGGCTTTTAGAGAAGGTTTATCGAATTCTTTAATGACATGCAAGTCCAAGTGCCAACCAACATTTTGGCTTCGCTTATAGTAAGTTAAAAGCCATTGTTTGATGCTCATACTATTTTTTTTATAATAATCAATTTCAACTATCCAAAAAAATCAAGTTCACAATTTTTTACATTTTTTAACTACATGATTTTCCAAAACTATTTTTTTCTCAAAAACTAGGAGCATCAAACAAGGGCAAACCTGTTTGGCCCCCCATTTTTTTTAAAAGCAAAATTTATTCAACACTCAACTCAACAATTTATCTTAGTCAAATTTTTCATTTTTTACTTTTCATACATTTTTAATCGCACCTTCTCTCAAAATACTATTTACAATCACATTTTTTTTTCAAAAATAGGGGCCAAACATATGCTTAGTTTTGAAAGAACATATTTTATGACCTTTTTCTTACTCACAAATGAAAAGTCATTTATTTTGATATTGGAATAAAGCTAGTATTGTACCCATAAAATGACTGACAGGCCACATCAACAAAGCTACAATCCATATATGAGGATTATAGCTCCTGTTACGTTTAGATAAAGATTATATTTTTAGTAGATACGTGGTTGAAAATTGTGGATCCCATAAAATGTGTGATTAAATTTAATTGTTAACTTTGACTTCGATTATAATTTAAACTTTTAACTGAACCAATTACGAGCTAATTTTGTTTGAATATCAGAGATATGATCCTTTTTGTATCTGTGAATACCAGTTTCTAACTGCCAATTACGTAGATAAATCGACACAGAGATACTTGTTTTGATATCGATTCCTACAATGCTAATAAGATCCATTCAGCTGGAAAATCAAAGTTTTAGAGCATGTATTGGCTGTGCTCATACTTGTTAATTGTTATTTTGCAGAACATGATTTTCAAAATTACTTATTTACTATCTTTTTAAAGAAACAAGTCTTCATGAATTACATTTTTATAGAAGTAACTAATTATAACATGCTCTAATGAAGCAAAATATCCACTCTGTATAAGTCTTTTTAGCTCCTTATTGAAATTTAATCTTCCTATGTAGCTTATACGGAATATATGTAATTTTGTATATGCCATGCTTGAGAATATATACAATAGGTTGACAGTTTTTCCATTTTGATTAGAGCTACTATGGTATGTATGGAGGATCCCCGGGCCAGTATCCCATGTATGGAGGTGGAGCTGGAGGAATGTTATCGGCTGCTGCAACTTCCTATTATCCTTATCTGAACCTGGGCGAGGGGAGCGGAGGCGGAGCAACAAGCGGCTACTCTACTACTCAAGGTTATGGTTATCCACACCCTCTCCTTCAGTACTCAGCAATTAACTCCACCGGAGTTTATCCACAGCATTATGGTACCCCGATGTCTCTTGCACCTGCTACTCCATTGCAATCTGCAGGTTTGTACATCTTATTAATAGCCTTCTATAAGTTTCTTGTGGAGGAGGTACTAATATCTTTGACAGTGTGTTTTGCTGTGCCGCAGGCGTAAACACGGTTCTGCACAATTCACCAATACCTCATCATTAATGAAGATCGAGATTCATGTCACTGATCAATCAAGAGAGATACATTTCCATCTACTTCACTTCATCAGAAGCTTCTGAAGTGCCTTTAGCCTAACCATGGTTCTGTTCTCTTTCTCTCTATCGTGGAAGCCGCCGATGCACGTGGCATTCGGGCTACCACACATGAAGGAAGCCCCCCATAGGGGCTAAATCGAAAACGGTATCTTGGCAGGAAAGGTTCCTACAAGAGAACCGAAGCTTGCATTTGCATCTCATTCCCAATTCATCAAGCCATGTGAAAGGCTGATCAGTTGGTGAAAATATTTCTTAGTTTAGCCTAGGAGGCTAAGACTAAGCAATATATATGTACATCCATTTTGAAAATTAAGCCCCTGAAAGGCTAAGCAAACCTTTTTAATCAATTTTGTTGAGTGTTGTAAATTTGCAAAAGCTCAACTAATTATTAAAGAATCTTTGATTTTCAAATGACTGATCCCTCCAATATTTTCCAAGCATAGCTATATACTAATTTGAAGTAGTGGCAGATTAGGAAATCGGGGCATGGATGCCCCAAGTTTTTGTTCGCGACAACGGTCAATTTATCTTTTTTTTTCTTTTTCAAAAAGCAGATCATCACTCCTTAGGGTAAGGGTGATGATACTGACTGACTCTCTGCGTTTTTCTTCTTTGTATAATATATCAGTTTAAGGGCTAAACTTGTGGAGTTGTTGACCCCTGTGGCTGTAACTAACACCAAGACTGCTAGATTAGGAGGGATAGTGTACCTAGAATTTTTTTCTTTTTCAAGTTGTTGATTCAGAAACTACACCAAAGGGTTGTGGAGTTTCAATCAAATTGCATCTGGAAGTTGACTCAATGATATTTTTTCTCTTGGGTACTTCTACACTGACAAATATAAACCATGGTTAGGATTCAGGTCATCTTCATCTTCATTCTGATCCCTCTCCTTCCCTCGTCTTTCCATTTCGCAAACTTTATGTTGAAGCAAACTTGATGCTCTTTAATTACATTCAAGTCTATGGTTTGGATTGTAAGTAGCTAGTAAAAAGGCTCATTCTCCATCAATGTTGATCCAGAATGGGAACTACTTATTTCAGTCATTTTATTCAAGAACTGCTTATTTTACATGTCAGTATTTTATTCTCAACAAGTATAGCCATAGGATAGTTCACCAAATTATAAATAGTTAAATACTGATATTCATGACCCAAAAAGCTAGTTAGCCGATCGAGTAAATGAATGTTAATAAATAAATTGATTCTCATCTAATTAATACTCTCTACTTCTTACCCTTCTTTTGTCCTCAATATTCATTTCTTGATATTCTTACCCTCCACCCTCCACCCTCCACTTTTTTAAGACCCTGGCTGTTAGTCCCAAATCGCATTTAATTTCCGTCCAGATATTCACTAAACTTGTCATGTGATGTGAGGTGCAAATGATGGAAAAGGTTGGACTATCGCCTACTCTTCTTTAAAATGTACTTAGGAGCGAAGTTCGCCCTTCACACTTCGTCATGCTTTCGAGCCTAGACGTACTTAAGTGATGCTAGGAGTGCTTAAACATGATGCTCGATTTTACCGCTTCATCACAATTTATACTTTTTAGAACATTGAGCTATTCACATTATATACTATAAATAAGTTGGAAAGAAATGATATATGAAAAAGTAAAATAAAAATAAAATAGTAACTCTTCTTTGCATTAAAACCGGCCCATCCCCACCAGCGCCGACTAGCAACCCACCACCAGCCAGCGATGGTTGGCAAGAAAACAAATGGCCTGATGCCCATCAACTACACCATCAACAAACTCGAGTAAAACCACCACCACGCACCAAATTGGTGTGGGGTCCTGAAACAAAAATGGAGATTTTACTCGATTTCAATTAGGTGGTCTACAAACTTTAGTTGCTCTCCTGGCGCTTTCGAAATAATAGGGTTCATGTTACTTCAATTCAAGCAAGCTTGATTTGTGAAAAAGTGCTTGGAATAAAATATATGGACTTTAAATTCGTCTTAAATGAGCAAAGACTTCATATTGCAAATTTGTTCACCAAGTCTCGTACTCGTGCTCGACATGAGTTCATAGTGTACAAAATACTAGGCTCCGTTCAATAGCGATGGTGAAATCTGAATGGAAAGAAAATGAATTTCAGGGAATTGAATTCTTGAAAATTGAATATTTTATGTGTTTGATTGATTTAATATTCTACGTGTCAAAAAAGTGATTTTTTTTTTTTCAAATTTTGTTGTTAGATTGACATTATTTTTTTATAGTAAATAAAACAAAATTTAGCTATTTTAATCAAAATATATACTACCTCCGTCCCAAAAAGATAATCCTACAGTTATTTTCACACGGATTAAGAAATAAAAGTTAGTATAGTTAGGATATTAAATTTTATCAATGTTTTTCATTTATACTATTTATTCCTTATTTATTGTTTTAAGTTGACTCACTTTGTTTCCAACAAAAAATTTGAAAATGCAATAGTTAAATAATTAATGTGCATTGTACCAAAATACATTAAATAAGGGTACATGTGAAAATGAAAAATTTAATGCGTACTCAATATGGAAATAAGACTATCTTTTTAGGATAGACAAAAATAGTATACATGACTATTTTTTTGAGACGGATGGAGCATATTTTTTATTTTTCACACATTTTCACTTGATAATAATAATAATAATGTTAATTTTTTGAAATAAATAAATAAATCAATCAATTAACAATAACAAAAATTATTAAACGTGATAAAAATGGTTAAGTGAAGTTGCCTGGAAAATAAAATCACCTATATAGACTCGAAATGGAATTCCTTGTTTTGATGGAATTGGAGGTGCGTGGGTTAAAAAACAAGAAATGATTTCCAAGGAAAAATTTGCCAATCAAATCTGCTAAAATGGTAATATAAGGTGGAAAACAAGATTTTCCATGAAAAAAGTAAGCATTCAAAAGCACCCTTAGTTCTCGAACTCTTATTAGTTCGACTTTGAAGGGGAGTGCACCATTATCACCAAAATCATGACAATCGCCAAATAAATTAAAGAATACCCCTAATTGACAATTCAATTAAATTTATCCACAAACTTGCAAGCAAGCTTAAAAGGGGGAAAATCGATTCAAATGTTTCACTTCAATTTCTAAAATGCAGACCAGCATCAATGCCAAAACAAACCGAATGATAACCAAGATTGCCAATTGATATCCTTTTCAAAAACACAAAATTCGAAGCAATTCATGGAGAACCTTTTCCCTCGGAAGATTTTTTTTTTTTTTTTTTTAAATAAAATTATATGCTTAGAAAGTCCTCGAGTATTTTCTGATTTCATACATAATTGATGATATGGATACCAAATCCTTGTTCAATGCAGAGCCACCGACGATCCTCTTTATACAATCTGATAGCCTGGTATAGTACAGCAATAGTTGAGTCAGTGCAGCTCTCAAGATTTCCATACCACAAAGGAAGTTGCTGAAAGAAGTGATAACGTCATTATGCATTAGCTCGATTGCAGTTTTCCATCTACCAGCAAAGTCCTTAACAATAGGCTCGACTTCAGCAACAGTTATTGGCCGTTCTGAACCAGAGCTTGGGTCCTCGGCTATCAACAAAAGTAAAATAAGCCAAGTTTAAAAAGAACAGAAGATTGACAAGCTATAAATAAATTCATTGTTGTACTTACAGGCCCTTGTCTTCACGAACTTGATAAGGTCACTGAAGTGCTCAACTAACAGTTCTTCCTGCACGGAAAACTTAATAACTTGAGAAAAAATTCATCTCTGTTAGATAAAATCCATATCAAAACTTCAAAAATCTATCTGTTAAGAGAGGCTGCTATATATAAAAATGACCAGAAGAGCCTATTGAAGCCAGTTCCAAGTACCACAAGGAACTAGAATTCTAGATTGAAATTTATTCTCTCATATTGCCTATTAAAGGAACTTTATAGTCTAAAAAGGATGGTCTTTTGCCTATAACCAACGTTAAGTAAACAGCACAGTATCATACTGCAAATTAATTGGTCTTAACAAGGAGTTGGGAGTAGAAACTACGACTTAAAAAGTTAAAACGGCGGTCATAATTTGGTTTCAAGAATAAACTCTTGCAATGCATATAGGCTTGAAGCAATCATGTGTATAATTACCACGAAAATGGCAGTATTATTCTTCAGCAACTCTTCAAAGTGCATTTGAATTTTCCCACCATCTGGACCAGCTTCCTGAAATCATGTGAAAAGTACGACTTTGTTAGTTACACTGACGTTCATGTGTATTTAGGTAAAATATTTATATATGAATGATTTACTACACCTTTAATACTGCAATTGTCATGTCGTAGTTATTTATCAGAAATACTGTTTGTAGCTTTTGTTTCGGGAACAATTTAGCAAGCTTGACAAGCAAGTCATCAATAGCCATTCGCAGTCGCTCCAAGTTCAGGTCAAGCTGTACATTTTGCCAGTGTAAATGATTAATAACATAATCAAAAGTGTGAAGAATTGAAAACTAAGTACCTCCTAGTATCTCTAACCTGACCATCTCCGTAGTCAACATTGAGGTGAATGAGAGAAGCCGTAAACTCAGCATAACGCCTCATGACGTAATGTGGATGTACATCATCTTCCCACAAAGTTCGGACATTGGCAGTCCGGAGGCTGTTAAGGTGCATGTCAAATACCATCTTGAATCGTGGCCACAAAGCAATGTTGACCTGGTTAGATATAAAGATATCAAGATCTTCATATAGTTTATCGAGTATCATGATAATACAAGCCAATTGCTTTAGACCTTTTAGCAAGTTCAAATTACTGCTTTGTCATGACCAGAGGTTGATAGGTGTTACATATAGTAATATATACTGAAAAAGTCAACTGATCAAAAGTTCCCATAGTACAATCATAGGGTATACCATTCCATCATCCAAACTCACAACACACTGGTCCTCACGAATTTATAAAACACATACCTTATCCAAGAATGAATCTAGGCATGGAATTCTGCGTCGAGACATAACCAGCTGCAGGACAAGCAAGAACAAGGCACTCAAATACTTCAACAAGAAACAAAATTTAGGATTAAACCATCATTAATTTTTTTTCTGGACACCAAACTTGACAGCGAATAGTCAAAAGACAACATTTCACTTGTAGTAAAAAATTACTACTATCTGCAGGTTCTCTACACCAATGGAAAAAGAACTTTATGGAGTAATAATTATCAATCATATGCAAAAATATAATATCTTACACTTGATTAATCTCCATTGTTGTTCAAAATCTCAACAGATATTCGCTCCAAATGCCTATTTAGGCGTGAGCGTGGTTCCATATGGTTCTGAACCGAACCGAACCGAACCGAACCGAACCTTATGGTTATTTTGATTCTGGTTCTGGTTCCGATTTCCTAAACTAAAATTTTCAAGCTTAAGCAATGAAGCGATGATAGATTCCAGCTGGTAAGAGTTGTAAGACGATAAAGTCATCGGCTTTGATCAATATGAAAATACAACAGTTATATTTGTCCTTGACATCAAAATATTCATTCCCTTCCAGACAGTAACGTATCTCCTCATCCGCGTCGCGTGTATGTACTCCTAAAAATTCTTCAATTCTACTTGTAGTTCTCCAGCTTTTCAAGAACAGTCGCACAGGTCCAGCAAATCTTTGAAAACAAGATAACAACTAATTGTAAGATGGAGTGAAAATTTATTATTTGTTGATTCTTGAAGAACTGACGACTAAAGGTTTGAAGTTGAACGACAGAACCAGTAAAACAAAAATAATTTTTGATCTATGATTTTTTATTTATTACATGTTTTGCTTATAGTTATTTTAATGTTGAATGAGTCAATAGATGTTGAGTAATTGATGACTAATGGACTGGATAACATGCATTAAGATTAAGAATTGATGATTTTTAATTTTTTTTTTAAAATTTATATTTAAAAAAAAATCGTGTTTTGTACTATCAATTCTGGTTCTTGGTTCTCGTTTTGAACCAAGAACCGAACTGAAGGTTTCGGTTCTTTTGCCCATGCCTATGTCTATTTATTAAGGAAGTTCAGAATCAGTTTGATATACACAACAACTGCTAAAATGGGAAGGTCTTTGAGACCCAGTTGATAGCCACCTGAAACAATTATGCCAAATGTGGGGTCTGCACTGATCTAGCCCTTCAAGCACTGGCGGATCCACCATGCAGCGAGCTAGTGCGGTAGCGCTAGCTGGCCGCCGGCGGATCCCCGACTATGCAATGGTTTCAATTTTTTTTTTTTTTTTTTTTTTTTTTTGAAACTTAAACCAGAAAGCCCCTAACCAAATACCCAATAAATCCCCAAAACCCAACCAAACCCATTTCAATTATTCCCCCACTTTCAAATTCTTGGTCGACTTCTCGACTTCCTCTCTTCTCCATCGACATTTGACAAACGCTGGTTGCTCGCCTCTAGTCTTAGACTCTTAGACGGTCAGACCTGAGTGCTCTGCCTTTTCTTCCAAGTTCCGCTAGCTTTCTTAGACTTCGAGGACCCCTCCTTGGATGACTTCCTAGTCGCGTCGCCACTTCTCTATTTCAGTTTCAAAGTCGTCATTCTTAACAGTTCACAAATCGGCGGTTGGTTCTTCAAATCAAAGTTGGGTTTTGTAATTTTTATGTTTTGTAATTTCTAATTCTAATCTTAACTATTGATTCTCTTGGCAGCAATCAACATTAGTAAGGTACTTTTGATTATTCTCAATTTCTCATGTAGTCGTCATTCTCATCAGTTCACAAATCAGTGGTTGGTTCAAATCAAAGTTGGGTTTTGTAATTTCTAACTCTAATCTTGAATATTGATTCTCTTGGCAGCAATCAACATTAGAAAGGTACTTTTGATTATCCTCAATTTCTCATGTGAAAACTGAATTATCAAGTATTGAGGCCAACCCTTGAATTTGATTCATTAGTATTGTCTATTGAAGTGTTATTTGGAAATTATGCATAAATGACGAATGGCACTTTTATTTTTTTGCAATTTGGTCACTTGTAAACCCCATATCCCTCTTGATTGAATTGTGAATTGTGATTTGGAGAATATTTGATTTGATTTAATTTGTGAATTGTGATTATCAAATAAAGGTTGTGAATTGTAATTTGGTGAATATTTTATTTGATTTGTGAATTGTGATTATTGATTTGATTTGTGAATTGTGACTTGAGCAACAAAATGAGAGATGATTAGTTGAATGATAATTTGGTGGTGTGCACGGAGCGATTGATTTTTAAACAAATTGAGAACGAGGCCATATTGCATCGTTTCCAAAGTATTAGACTTCGAAAAATGCAATTATATGAGCTAATAGTTACCGAATGTCATATAATGTATTTTGTCTCTTATTTTTGTTAATATTGGATTGTATTTTTCATATTTTATAATAACGTTTTAGTGTATTTATATATTGATTTATTAATTTTTAATATTAAATTAAATAATAATAAACTTTCTCGCTACTGCGGTCGTTGACAGTCGTCGGTCAATGGTCAATAGTCGACCGCTCTAGCTGAACTTCAGTCCTGGATCCGTCCCAGCCTCCGAGTACTTACTTGTCAGTTACCAAACTATGCAGTGGCCTCCAGTCGTTTATGGGCCAAGGAAAATAATATTGAATGCTCGAAAACCTTCACTAACATAAAACTATTGCGGACAAAATATATCACATAAGAAATCATGACAGAGTCTTAAGAGGAGAAATATTAGATACTACCTCCGTCCCACAAAGATATGCCTGTTCCCATTTTCACACAGATTAAAAATGGTAGTTAATATAGTTGAAATAATAAATTTATCTATATTTTTCCAAATATACCCTTATGTTAATTTCAAAGACTCATTAATTCATTCAAACTACATGTCATTAAATTGACATTAGAATTAACTACTAAGGTACATTAACTAGGGGTATATGAGGAAATGAAAAATTAAATACATGTTCATTATAGTAAGTGGCCTATCTTTGTGGGATGGACGAAAATAGTAAACAAGCCTATCTTTGTGGGACGGATGGAGTATTTGATCAGAACAAAAACTCTTATTCAAGAGTTATGTTATAGAAATGAATGCATTATAAGAAATAATGATGGTCATCCTCATTGTAAAAGTTTAGAGAGTTACCTGGTGCTGGTGTATAATGCGAATCATGAGCATCAAACCAATTGCGTCAAAACAATTTGGAAGAATTGTATTGAAGTGCTCGTCAACTACTGTAAAGGGGCCTAATAATTTCGAAAACAAATTATTCAATCATCATTATCATGAAGCAAAATATTTGTATTTTGTGAACTCCATGTAATATAGTTAGCTCGTGTTTGGTGGGGATTAAAATCATATATTTAGTGGATTTTGATAAAATTTGATAAAAATGCGTGGTTGAAAAGTTGTGGGTCCCATGAAATATGGGGTTAAAATTAATTATAGTTTCTGATCCCTAACATACAGGGGCTTACTAAAAAAAAAAAAAAACTTGTGTCTTTGAAATAAACTTCAGAGAATAAAACTTAATGAAGACAGTAAAAAGTTGCAGTATCCTCAGACAGTAAACTTCCTAGGGAAACAGTGGATGCAGTAAGCACAACATCCAGCATCAGCCATAACTTTAAATCTGGTCTTAACAAAAATTAATTAATTGTTTCTCTTTGTTGCAAATTCCAGCTATAAAGACTTTCTTTGTTATTATATGCAATTACAAGTACCCGAGTTTGAGGCATAATAAACTAAAAATTCAGGATATGTTTGTGGATACCTGCAAATATTTCATGAAATATGGTTTCTTCACCAAAGAATTCATCGGAGAAAAGGTATCTGGAAGATGACAAGCCAATAGAGAACAGACACATTTAAAAATGTGCATAATATTGTGTACTCGTATAACCAACCATCACTAAAATTCAATATAAAGGAAAGGAGAGAACTATATAGTACTCAGAAGTAGCAGTATCCATTAGCAACTTGTGCAAGCTCCTGAAAAGGACTTCATAAGGATACTTTTTGGAGCTGGCTTCAGCTATATGTGGAATTAATGCAGGTTCATCTATTTCCTGGAAAAGAGACTAGAACAGTCAATTATATTAATTTTGAGAAAACAGATAAGAATTTTGTTTATGCATTCACTTAAAATAGAACATAAAACAAAAGCTGTAAATAAATTATTTTCATTAAAAAAAATAAAAATACGAAAGATTGAAATCCAGCATGAAATAACATACTTGTAATGATACCTTTGCTTGCCTACAAAAGACAAGCAAGCAGAACTAGGTATGATTCCACTCAGCAAAGCGTCCAATAGTTAAATAAGTCTAAAATCACTAAAATGTAGTTCAGAATGAATTTGATTCCTTCATATTGACAGACTACTTCCTAAAAGAAGATCCTTGACAAACCGTAACTTTGAACCTCCTAGACACCCAAATTATCATGCACATATTCCACAACTAGCTTATCTTTGTCTAGTACATTTAATACAAAAGAGCTTGGAAGCACCTCAGAAAACAACAAGTCTCAGTGCATATATTTGTTTGGATGCAGCCTCTCAACAGAAAATATTTATAATATTTATTCAGAGCACTAGGTCTAAAATAATTCCCAATACCGTAATTCGTAACAAATCCTCTTCTGTGGAAAACCAACCAGCAACTACGGACCTCATGACCTAAAGATTGTACTTTCAACCATTAAAAACAAACAATAAACTAAGTTTCATTCCTAATAAATTGGGGTTGTGCCCATGACTCCTTGCGATCATCTGGTCTTATGACAGTAAATATACTCAAAGATCCATTGCAATAAAAATCTTTTATGAACTCAACAAGATTGGCTATCTATGATGAATTAAAAACTCCTCAAAACCATAGTTGTGAGACTCGTCTTGACTCGATCATTAACCCATCCAGAGGATTGGGTCACTCATTGAACTTGTTTATCTAGTGAGAAAATAGATGGATGCCAAATCTAGAAAAAAGATATTTTTAGATAAAAATATGATTAATAAACATAAACCTAGAATAAAACTTTAAGACATACTAAAAGTTCACAGTGCCTTCCATTACAACCATCATTCATGTTTTAGTTACACTAAAATGGCAGTCTAGTGGTATATATTCTGACGAATGTTTTAGTCTATCATATGTCAATAATAGTATGCACTGACATAAGTAATTTAAAAAGCATTTAACTTGAAATTTTGTAGTTGATCAATAAATTATTGTATAATATAATCAAGGCAAACAAATTTTTTTTTTTTTTTTTAATTCTGTAGGTGTGGATTGAAAATATTCACAATTAATTAGAAAAACATAGTAATAAATAGGAAATTTTGTTTTCTCCATGAATGAAATTTTCTAGTAAAATAGTTGAATGTAATCAAGGGGAAAGAAGTTTCACATAGCTTCCAACAGAACTGGGATTGAATCTTGAGAAAACAAGTGAGAAAAATAATTATAACTAGCTCCAGTTTAACCACATTGGTAGCCGTCTCTCCAATAACCCATCCGGCGTATACAGGCGTTGGACAGGTTTGTTTATAAACCAGCCCAATTAAGCTGGCCCTACAAGGTAAACAACCAAGTGGTTGGTTTCCGAATAATAATTTTAACAAAAAGGAAGTTTTACGTCTAACTACACTAATCCCAGTACCTCTGGCACTTGTTTTATGAGGTGTCTTTACTAGTTGGTTGAAAATAATTAAATTCATCTATTCCTAGATGTTTTAGGCTTTAATTCACTACTTTATTCTCTTCCCCTTCTTTCCCTATAAAGTTATGGATTCCTATTTAAGTAGAATTGTTCAGTTTCAATTGCATCAGATTAAATTCATTTCAGTTCAGGAGAAAAATTTTCAGAGTTTCAGCAACAAACAATCAGATTTATTCTCCATCACATCAAGAAACAATCCGATTAACGGATATTCTTAGTTGTCATCAGCACTTAATCCTCAAAACCAACACATCCAGTACACAATTCAAAGTGTGGTTATGTTTATGATTGAAAGCAATTTAGTTTACACATATTAAATAATATTACAAAATAATCAGAGATATCTGTCCAGTATGTATATCATGAAAAGAAAAGAAAATATGGAATACATATATATTATTTAGTTCTAAAGAGAGAGAACAAGCCTAAAGGGCACAACATATATAGATGCAGAAAATTAGCAAGCAAAAATTCATGTATGAACCAGATTGCAGTGTTAAAATAAATACAACTCCAGTTCTGTTTGGCCCCCATTATTTGGGAAATAAAGTAGTTTTGAATAGTATTTTTTGGAGAATGTGTGGTTTAAAAAATGTTTGAAAAGTCAAATATAGTGGGCTTGACTAAAATGGATTGTTGAGATTGAGTGTTATGAAAACTTGGTTTTCAAAAATTGGGGGTCAAACAAGGGCAGAATATCAAACCTTGAGGATGTTTATTCTTTCTCCCAAAGCAAAAACAGCAGAACGGTTCTTCAAGGGCTCTCTTCCTCTCAAAAACAGACTAGTGCTTCTAGTGTCAATACCAATCAGATCACTAGATGTTGCTATGTCCAATTGCAACTTCTCTAGTGCTTGAATGTAAGCACGGAAATTGGCACTTAGAACCTGCAAAAGACAACTAGCACCTCAAGATTAATATCCCACTAACCATCTAATTGGTGTGAAATAGTTGCTATTTGGTGGTAACTTCAAATGGAACAAATCCTTAATCCCGAGAAACAAAACAAAATAAGAAAGTACAATTCATAAGCACAAAATTTTAACCTGAAGTAGTAAACGATTCCAAAGAATTTACCTTATTCATTGTGTCAATATATGCAGCCCGAACCTCAAGATAAACTTCTTTTCCATGTTCCTTGAGAAATGAAATAACATATCTGCATATTTAATAAAACATATAAAGTCAGGTTATATCCATTTTAAAATTTCTCCATCACCTCTACCCTTAAGAAACAAACAGAAACCAAAATCTAATAGCTCAGAATTTCAGAGGTGCTTGGCACAAGTTATCAAGGTGAACAAATTCTCTCTCATCTATAAAGTACATCACAAAACATGCACAGATGAGAATGCAGTCTGTCTGTACAATAGGTACACCTGTGGAAACTGTCTCCTAACAAACATGAACATTGCAAAGCCTTAATGACACACACACACACACTTATCGAGACAAAGGGAAGGGAAAAATTACACAGTAATTGAGATGTATGAAAGGAAGTGAAGCGCTTCAATTAACCTCCTTCTCAACCCTCCCAAAAGATGAGAGATTTGTGCATATGGTTGAAACTTGAAAGTGATAACAAATGGGATGCATGATGATATTATTGGACAAGAGCCCAGATTGGATTTGTAGTCATTTTATCTTAGCTGAAAAACCTGGATTTAACGGTTTGCTTATCTATTATTTATCATTGCTAAAAAGTGGTTTCTAAAGCATTTTATCCGCCTCAATAGGGACATTCACATAAGCATATAGATGCTAGGTCGTTTGGATGTGACTACGATGGCCACAAAGACTCTTCCCCTTTGCTCACATTTCACCCCTCCCAATCTGTTACATCCCTTTCTTTTTCCATTTTTGACTATGCCTTCCCATCCCTTGCATTGCATGGATAGAGAAGGAGGTCAGAGCTTTTGCTTTTTCATGTTGGCAAAGAGTTGAATAATGGTTTTTCATGTTGTTTCCTTCTCTACTGCTCTAATTTTTTTACTTCTCCCCTTCACTTCCATTCTTAAAATTCTACGGAAAATAGACACTGCAGCCTCACTTAACATTTGCAATACAAAGCTTACAAATAGTATTGCTTAAACATTCATTACATCCAAACAAATTAAAATACAATATACAAAGAAGTTTACACAATATGTGACTAGAAATATAGTTCACCCTACTAATGAATTACTGTAATTAGTCACTCAACAATCTCGAGAGTCAATCTAATTGCATTTCCACACCATAGAAACTTAATCGAGTTGAGGTGTATTTGGAATATCAAACAAAAAACAGATATTAGATAGCCTAATCCGAAAACAATGAGGAACTAGCTGATCATACACAAGCACCTAACCATAATTCATATTAGAAACAAAATTTCCACCCATGACAATAGTTCAAACCAAGTTTGAGCAGGAAGGAATCTTCATAAAATATTAACTGATCAAGGATGTAGACAAATAAATTGGAGAGATGCATTTGCTGATAATCAGAGCAGCTAAGATAATGAAGGCCTAAGGTATCATATTAAATTAGCAGAAGATAATTAATATGACAGAGGAACAAATAAGAAAGGCTTGCAGCCACTAATTGGGATAAGACTTTGTTAAGTTCGTCATAAATAATTAAAAAATTCATATAGGCACACAGAGATATGAATATCAGTTAAATTTCAATATAACCACACTTACTTGTATTTCAGAAGGACACTTTGTTGAAGGATTTGTACGTTTGTTTTGGGCTTCCTTAATGCATAAAGCTTCTGAACCATGAAATCAAATACCTTTTGGAAGTGCAAGAAAAAATAAAATATTATTAGATGGAAGGAGATATTACTGCAATGGAAAGTTCTAAAACTTGAAGAAGAAACTGCAAACAGCAGTTATTAACTAGTATAACCTCAAAAATAAATAAATAATAAATAAGAACCAAGTCTCATGATGAACTCCAATAAAGTTTAAATACACTCAACAATTAAAACAAGTCAGGGTATTAAACTCATCATACATACTGGTGGTATGTCCGTCAAATTCACTATATGTATCAACCTTAGCGGCCCTTTTGCACATTGCATATAAGAAATATTTCACAGCAAGGAGTCATAGCTACAGAAAAAAAAATTCTATGACATGAAACTTTATACCACAAAACTCGTCATGATGCCTATGTCATACATAATATATCCTTTTCAAAGGCTTACAACTTTCTGCATGCAGAATATTACAAGTTTCCAAGGAATGGTAAAAAAAAAAAGACTAAAATGAACACCAACAATAGAAGAGGTTTTTACTAAAGCACAGAAGGATTAAATGTATTACAAGGGAAGAATTAGAGATGATGCTAATTAACTTTAGATGTGATTATTTTGCATAATGTACACATACCTTTGAAACTGCTTTTTGCCTAAGCCTTTCCAACTCAGGCTGAACATCAGTTAGAGCTTTTGATGTCTTAACCATTGAGTCCACTTCAACAAACTTTAGCTTTTTACTCAGAATCTCAAGAGTCTTCATATATTCCTCATTAACCTATGGATGAATACATTATACAGTGTAGTCACCAAAAATTAAATAAAAATACACATTCAAAAGCCAAACCACTCTGCAGTATCTATTGCAATCTGAAAATGCCTCTGTGAGCATTAGACAAAACAATTTAGATTTCCCAATTTACTACTATATATAAGACAGTTTCAGCTTAAGCAAATTAAGATGGTGAGCAATTATAGTGATACGATTAATATTGCCAATATTATAATCCAAACTGATAATAAAGACCAAACAATCTAAAGTTTCAAAACAATAACTAAAACAGTAACCCTAACACATTAGAAATAATCCCCTTCTGGAGTTGTAGTAATCATGTTTCCTTGAAAGACTTTGATCCTCAATTCTATGGATATATATTTATTAATTTGTTTATTCCAGTGAATATCCACATAAAAAATGATCGGGCCAACTAAAATTCACACATCTTACACCAATTGATACAATCTACATCATCATTATTTTATGACGTGTATGCACCCAGAACAATGTTTTTCAAATCCATTATATTATTGACGCTTCAGTTCTGAATTGCAACTGGAGTAATTCAGAGATATGAACCAGCTTTGCTGACTTCCATTCATTGCAGGGAGAAAAAGCTAATACTCTCTTAATAACATCTCCAATAGTGTCAGCGGACAAAAGCTCTTTGTTGGTTGATTTTTGGATGCAGGTAATTCGCTTGTTAACCATGAATTGGAAAGCATTGAAAACTTAAAATTCAAGATTTTCGGGAGTCATTTTGGATAAATGTCAAATCTGAGGGCAAGAAAACCTAAGCAATGCAGCTTTCTTATGATCTACAAATAGTTAAACCATTATATTTTAGAAAAGGATATATCATATTCTTGTGACCTTTCATTTATTATAATAACTATATATAAAATAAAGATAAAATTGGTTGATGGCTTCACGTATGTCAATAGTAGACTGGTATTGGCAATGAAAGTCACATCAATAGAAAGTGAAGAATAGGGAAAAAGAAAAAGAACAATTGCTGTGTAAAGCTGCATGACACATTAGATGTGACCTAATTGCACAATGAAGTCACACAAATTGATGTTTCACATTGAATAATGAATATTCAAAATAAGAAAGACAAATGAACTGAAAGAAAACCTAAAGTACCTCTCCATCAACTATTATGTCTATCATCCTTGGTGGAACAATGATGTCTTCAACAAACTTAGCTAATTTTGATTCTGCCACCTGCAGAGTATGTAACCCAAGACGAACTATGGCATAAAGACAAAGCAAGAAAAAAGCAAAAACTCGAGCTTTTTGAAAAACTGTCCAATAAACTCTTGAAGGTTTCCAATAAACCAGATAAATTTAATAGAGTGAGATAACAAATGAAGAAGAAGAAGAAGAAAGCATACATCGTGTTGACATTCTAAAGCTCTGAAATACAACGTTTTGTAACAAACTCTTGAAGGTTTCCAATAAACCAGATAAATTTAATAGAGTGAGATAACAAATGAAGAAGAAGAAAAAAGCATACATCGAGTTGACATTCTAAAGCTCTGACATACAACGTTTTGTAACGTAAGCTTACAAGACTAGCAAGTCTAATATGTATGTCAGTAGGAGCATTCATTAGGAATCCTACTCCTACAAAATGAGGAAGGAACATACAAGCAGATAATAATTCAAAATTTGATTATCCTATGGCCATTTCATTTCATTCCTCTTTCCATTGCTTCTCACATAAAAATGGTTCAGAATTTCAAATCTTTCATCCATGAAATACAAAGAATAATTCATTTTTCTGTATGGAATGCTCTCCAAAATCCACTTCCACACCCCCCCCCCCCCCCCTTTCTTTTTGGTACCATATGGCCAAGTCTAGGGGTCTAGGGTACATTTGAACTATTTTGAAGTAGAGGACACATGGTAGCAAAAATCAAGAAAGCAACTAATGCCAATTGCAACCAAAGGAAACCTAACTTTTTAATGATAATTAATAAAAAGGGAAAAGAAAAATTACAAAGGTGTGATAATTTGACATCAATCTACACTAGCCTTAAGTGAAAAAAGAGAGCGGAAAATTGTCCAAAATAATTTTAAAAATGGTTGCCATCAGTAGACGAATAACACAGGAAGTGGATGAACATTTCAGAGAGTGCTGGCACTTGGAAAAAAGGTCATCATTGATTCTAGAGAAAAGCACTGTCATCATCTTCTGTGTTCAAGTTTTTTTCAGGTGATTCTCTTATTAGTTATTAGAGTAGGTCAAAAAATTGAATCACCTGTGATGGTCACACATATATTCTGCCACCAAGCTACAAAGCACATTCATGATATCTTACAAGTACACAACGACATTACGCTTCACTATATTCAGTTCAGTAGATATAAATAGCTAATGGAAAAGCAATGCTGAATGCCAATATTATTTCATAACCAAAAAATATTATGAAGCAATAAAATCTAATAATTATCTCAATATAATCTGATTATGATTATCCGATCAAAAATACTCAAATGGCATAAACAATAACATTACCTTTCGATTCTTCAGCTTCAGCCCCATATCCATAGACTTCTCTTGAAGAATTTTTATATCTGAACTTATAGAACCTATCTCGGCCTAACACAATGACAATGAAATTAAATGATATTGAAAACACAAGTTTTAGGCATAAAAATAATTAAATTAGCAATATATTTGCTCAAATTTGTATAATATAAAGACACAGAGAAAGACCATAATGTTAACAGCACAAAGTAAGCTTCCAGAGTCTTCAAGAAAAAATTAAAACAAGTGCTGCACAAAAATTTGGTAAGCGACTTACTGAAAGTAAATAAATACTAGAACAAAGTTCCACCTGGTTCTTTATAGATACACCACTAATATTAATCATCAAAGAGAAAAGAACCAGCATGCCACTTCATATACTGAGGAAACGAGTATAAACAAGGATAAAGGTAAATTTATATTTAATAGTTCTCATGTATTTGTTTCAATATCATTTAGGAACCTGAAATGTAATTTTTCGCATGCCTGATGACAAAGAAATGTACTGAGAAAATGAGAAGCGTACGTGTGGTAATTGAATATAAGTGAATATACCTGAAATCCACTTAGTAGTGTTTCCATTTGTGACAAAATGGTATCACAATCCCGAATTTGATCATGAAGTGAGACTAAATTATCACTTTCTTTTATATAATCCTGAAATAAACATAAAAGCAGCATTGGTAAGCTTATCTTGAGTGCTTTACTACAATATTTATTCAAAACTACACACTCAGTCAAAGAACTCCCCACATATTGCATATAAAATAGATGACTATACCAAGGGTCCTTTTGATAGTGAGAGATGAATTTGGATGAAAGGAAGGAAAATGAATTTTAGGAAATTGAATTCTTGGGAACTTATTTTCCTGTGAATTGGAAGTTTAATGTGTTTAATTGGTTTAATTTTCTAGGTGAAAAAAGTGGTGAATTTTTCAAAATTTGTTGTTTGATTGGTATTATTTTCCATGCCAAATAAAGCAAAATTTAGCTATTTTAATTAATTTTTTCATACATTTGTACTTTATAATAATAATAATGTTACTTTCTAGAAAAAATAAGTCAATTAACAACAACAAAATGACCAAACGAGGCGAAAATGTTTGCAAGGTGGAAAACACTTTCCAGCCTATTAGGTGGGAAAGTGTTTGCCTTGATTGCATGGAAAATCCCATGTGAAACATGGTCAGAAGGAAAACGAATTTCATGGCAAAAAAAACTATCAAACACACCCAAAAGGTGGAAAACAGAAAACATTTTCCAACTTCTTAGGCAAATAAAGTCTAACAAACGGACCCTAAAGAGTACATGACAATGACATCATCCCATTTGACACGTGCATTCGAGCTATCAAGAGGGTGTCTATTTTCTAAACACTTCTGAGTTTGATAATATTTTAATCATACAAAGAGCCTATTTGGTACCGGAAAAAGTATCAACTTGGTGAATTTTTTCTCAACTAGTGGACTCCATTGAAGTAAAGAATGGAAACCGCAAATGTAAATTGAAAACCAGTCAACCTTTTCCAACAGCTGGAAGCACGAAATTCCATATATGCTATGCCCTTGTTATTAGAAATTATTACAACCTTTTCTTGCTGCCAAATATTAAAATCGAAGGCTATATTCTATCATGAAAGACAAAGGTCCACAGGGTTCTGCCTTGTACCGCGTCAGTCATTTCCAGCCATTATTTTATTGTTTTTCAAATCTTGGGCGTGGACTTGGCAAATTTTTTTCTTCCTTTGCATTTTTTTCCAAGGACTAAACAGGGAGAGTCTGATAACTTCTACATAAATTTACATTATAACAAGAAAAACCTTTTTGCAGGATAGACGGGAGTTTGAAGAGCACAAGCATGATTTGGACAGTTAAAGGCTCACATCGATCAAAGAAAAATAAATAAACGATATATAAGGGCTTGAGCTATTATCCTGAAATTCCAAGAATCAAATAAAATCAAGTTCAAGCGAACAATTAGATCCATCTAAAGCCCAAAAGCAACCGAGTTCCAAAATTGGCATTTTCAAACAAGCACGATCTAGTGGGGACTTTGATGAATACAAGTGTGGTAATTTTCCTGTTCTAAAGCCCTTGTTAAAGCTAGTGTCTAGTTTAGCTGGTGTTATATCAATTGTCCCTATATTTTGTGTACATAATGAGCAAATTGTGAACTTATTCATAGGCGAGCAAAAAATTCTAGTGTTTTTTTATGAACTATCGATCAAGCATCTAATCTAGTAGGAAATTTGCAAAATGAAAGATTAGGATTTATTCAAAGGGTGTTTATTACAATGTGTTGCTGCTACAAGGAAAATCAACTTAATGAGAAACTGACCCCTTAAGGTTGTCATTTATTGCTTGTTTAGTAAATTGAAGATGCGTCATTTCTCTCTAGTATAAAGCAACAAACACACCCTTAAAATCTTCTCAAACTCCCGTGCACAACCCAACCCCTTCATACCTTAAACTGCGTTGTCCTTTAGAATAAATTCGATATCAGAACGTAAATTTGTGTTTTAATCCATAAATTTGCAAGAATATGATGTAGAACGCCACATGAAAAGGGATAAATAAGATTATGTAAACAATCACATAAAATATGATCACGAACAGAAATGATAAAATAAACTAAATCACAAACCTCAATAGAGTCCAGTTCAACTTTCCTCAGATTGTTTTCAACATCCTTGGTGTAATCCCTCAATTTTGTACCTTTAGACAGTATTGTTGCTACTACCTTCAGAATGAAAAACAGAAAACCCATAAAAATGTTGGGCAAATTATATTACAGCTCTAAAAATTTATGACTCTACTTACATCATCAGTTTTGCAATCTTCAAGCTCTTGCTCTAGTCCATCAAGTGATACACCATCACTAACAAAAACAACGCAACAAACCAAATTCAAGAAATCGTTAAACATTACCATGATTACTGTTATTGCAAAACCCAAAAACAGAAAAAACAATGTTTTTACCTGAGAGCATCGTCCTCGATGGTCAAATCCCCAACAAAGGTTTCCAAATCCAAGGCAGGTTTCTGCCCAACATCTCTCTCATCCTATATACATAATGCACACTTAAAAGCATAACATCTATTTCCTCATATGATAATTGTATGTAAATATATAGCCATAATTGAAGAATGAACTACAAGGAAATAAGAAGAAATGTGCTTACTGATTGATATGAAGCCATCTCAGCCATCTTCTTGAAACAATTGTCTTCACAATATGTTTATATCAATTCACGTACACTAAAATAATAACAGAAAAAACAGTAGAAAAATTCAAAAATATTACGAATTCTGGGTATGGGTTTAGCAGCAGATCTCAGATCAGATCATTTCTACTGACCTCTGTCAAGACCCAAAGAGTTTTCTAATGAGTCCTCGTTGCGCAAGAAATAGTACACCTCGTAAAGCCTGGTGTACAATAACAATGAAGAAAATCACAAACAATTGGCTTCTTTTATTTTTAAGAAAAGTTGCAGCTATGGTCCTTAAACTTTTGGAAATACATTATTTAGATCTCCTTTTTTTTTTCTTGACATTTGCACAAGTCTTGAGTGGATGAATCGTGAATCGGTCTATTTGGGCTGGGATCGATAAGGAGGGAAATGTCGTGGTGCAGGGTGGTGACTAGTTAACACATTTCGTCATGGGTAATTTCACTAATAGTCATTGAAGTTTCAGTCGAATTTCAAAATGATCATTAAAGTTATTAATTTACTTCAACAGTCACTCAACAATTGAACGCTTAAGATAGAAGTCACTCTGTTAACCCTATTAACCAATGTTTGTTGACGTGGCTCCGTTTAACACACACGGCATTGGCTCCGTTAAATTGAACGCCACCTAGATAATAAAAAAAGAATTAATCTAAGTGCACAATTCATTTAATAATGTAGATGACAATTTGATGATGTGTAGGTATTATTGTTATTGATTTAAAAAATGATATAATGTGTGAAAGAGAGGATTGTGCCAAGTACGTAAATTATGACCCTAAATGTAATTATAATTGTGACCGTAGTAAAACTAATAAAAAAATGACCAAAATGTTTAACTGTACAAGTAATATCAAAGATGTGGTTGACGCTCATCAAAATCCGAAGAAAATTAGGGCTACTAATTCATTTGGGAGAAAATGTCTTACTTTGGCCTTTCGTCATTCCTTCTCAGTCGTCAAATGTTTTCCAACCACATCCCGTCAACAAAACTGATCGCCGAAGCAGTGAGTTGAAGAACTCAATATTATTGAGTATTTTCAATTCGTGTTTGCAAGTCCATTATTGACGATTCTGTATCGTCTCCGAAATTGATTCTCCATTGAAACCCTTCATTGAATCTCGAGACTTGCTACTGATTCTGTCACTCGCACAAAGTTGGGTATGTAGTTATTTAATTACATTGTGATAATTTCTTCTGGATTCATGTTATGCTAATGGTTCCTGAATTCAATGAATGTCAGTATTGTGAAGTTTTTGCTATTTTTATTTGGTCTATTTTGTTGCTTGAGAACAATTATGCTAATATAAAATAAAATCTTTAGAGTAAATGTTAAAATTCGTGAGGCAAATCATTTAATTTGAACATCAGTATTTCCCCAAATGTGGACCCTTTTTTTGAAGTGTGATTTCAGAATTATTTTTTGTGTTTCCTAAATCTGTGAAATTAATGTTTTTGAGTTGTTGGTTTGTTGAATTGACAGGAACTCGTAATGAGAGGGAAAAACTATAGAATTTGGCGGGGCATTTGTTGGATGATTGCCTATCGAAGAGGCGATGCCCTGAATGTGGAGATGGCTTCTTGTGATTGTTTGAGATGGAGAAATGACTTAAAATAGAGGACAGTTGTTCTACTCTTGTAATCCATTGTATTGTTGATACTTCAAGTGGCATGAAGAGGAATCATGTAAATACGTTGAATTAAAAATTGAGGCGATAGATGAAAGTGATGAGTTGTCTCAACTACTTAAAACGTGTGCATGGATATGCGACGAAGAGAATGTTGAAATAAATGTCATCACATTTCGTAAGAGTAATCGATGTAGAATGGAAAGGGAAGGAGAAGGTGTAAGACTAATGGAATTGTAGGAAAACTGTGCAGTCCGAACATTTACAATGCTTGAGCATGTATTTCAATTTTAGCAAATATGTAGTAACATTAGTATTGGTGCAGTATGAAGTAGACTGTTGTTGGTGCAATATTTTAATTCTGTGCAACATTTTAATTTTAACCAATGTATTGTATTGTATTGGTGCAGTATTTTAATTTTAACCACTATGAAGCAGAATGTTTTTTCTTAGCTTAGTGATATGTAATTCATACAATTGATTCTTTAAAAACTATTGAGTGGGGACTTTCTAAGGACTAATTATCCACTATAATTTTAAAACCATCAGTGGGAACTTCTAGATAGATTACTTGATGATATAGACATCTAATTATTCTTTACTTGCCAATTTGTAACAGTCCACTATAAGTTAACCATGCGTGTGACCTCCTCGCCTTTCCCTGTCATTCACTACCTTCCTGACTTCCCATTGATCAGTGGGAACATTGGAGAAACTCAAACAGATTGTGTAAGATAAATAGGAAGAATTAAATGTAACAAATGCTATACTTCAAACACCAACGAATTGAATAACAATAACCATGCTTGGCCTTTGCATAACATCAGCTTAATCCATGTTCATTTACAGAGAATAGAAAGAAATTTCAAAACGCTACACTTAAAGATTTAACCACTGAAACAAAATTCCATTCAAAACCCACTTACACTACGCTCTAAAGATTTTTACGTATTTCCAAATATAACACGTCCCAGTTACACCAAATAATTAAACTACTATCAATAACCACAAAATAATATGTGCATTCATATTTCTCCAATTGGTCTGCTCACTATTAGATTCTCCCATGCATCCTATATTTGTGTACTTGAAAAGCTTTCTTTCGTTATCAACCGTCGTTTTGGTGTAGTAATTTTTCTTAATGGGGGTTAACAGAGTCTCCAGTTCTTTCCCTACCCTAATTGAAACAAAATAAAGTGAAGTTTGAGGCCTCAAATCTTCAATTACGTGAGACCTCCGGGTGATGAGGCGACTTCAGTGGCGAAAGAGACGGTGGTAGTGCATGCGATGGCGTATGGTGGTGTATATGGTAGCGTAGATGTACTAATCTGTGCATATCGATGTGTGTGTTGGTTGCAAATTTGGTGGCGGTGGCTTCAATGGCAAAAGAGACGATAGTGGTTTGTGCGGTGGCGTGTCGTGGGGGACGGTGGAGATCTATGCAGATCTGTGTGTGTGTGTGTGTGTTGGTTATTTGGTTGGTTGTCGATTGTGTATGTACTGATATGTGCAGAACTGCATATCTTTTTGTGCATAGATAGATCTGTACAGATGTGTCACGATATATGAATTTGTGTGCACGCTCTTGGAGACGACGATGTTGTGTATGCGATAGTGGTGATGTGGGTAGTGGTGCAAAGAAGGGTCTGCAATGGATGGTGGTGTAATCTAGAGGCGGCCGAAGCTTGCGGCTGGTGGGTTGTAGATCTAGAGGCGGCAGTGGTCAGTGGTGGCGGTGATGACGGCAGTGGCGACGATGACGATAGTGGTGGGTGGGGTTGTGGGTAGGATTAACATTTGTAAGCCGTGATCTGTAATAATTTGTGATCGAAAAATAAGTTGTACTTGTGACCAAAAAATAAGTCTCGATCAAATAATTTTATAATTTGTGACTAAGAAATAAGTTGTGATCAATTAATTTGATAATTTGTAACCAATAAAATTTGTTTGGTGATTGTGACCATAAAATGCATATTATTGTGACCTTAACTTATTTAAGTAGTATATATTTAATTAATTAATAATGACTTAATTTTTGGATTTAAATTTATAGTTTATTAAGTTAGAAAATGTGCATTTTAGACACATGTAATCTTCCCAAAATTGAAAGAGGAAATTACATGTAGACAGGTTTTTAAAGAGTGCATTTCATTTTTCATATTATAAAGGTATTATTTCACAAAGAAGGTTTTAATTATTTATATTAATATTTATTATTAAGGATTGAAATATAATTATTCCAAATTAACAAGAAAATAAGTGAGTTGTAGTTATGTAACAGAAATTTATCATTGAATGAAATAGATCCCAGATCATATATGACATGGACTCCACATATAATTCCTTATATTAATGTAATATTGGCTTAGGATTGCTAAAGTTGAGATCCTTTTATGAGTCAACCTCCCTAATATTTATAGGAAAAAAGGGGTGAGCTGACTTATTACAAAGTATAAATTAGTTGACTTTTAAGTTTTAACTAGTGTAGTTGTCCTAATGTCAGAATAGCCGTCAGAAAAGTTGTGGCTTTGTCAACCATCAGGTTGTACGCACAACATCATCTCCAGGTCATACATGACCTTTTCTGTCATAGTGCCATTGAGATATTGTGCGGTCTGGGTTCTAGATCCTACACATTCCACTACCCTTCAGGTCATCTATGTGCATGAGCTAGTCCAATTCAAGTTCCGATCGTGCTAAGTTTCTCTTATTGGACACATTTCATGTCATGTCTTGTATCTTCAACATTGCATGTCAGATCGTATCATCGTCTATGACACATTGAATCGTATGTTATCACCCAGGTTCCACGTCAACAATTTCCCCTAGGATTACGCTTCAATAGATAACAAATATTTAAAGTTCAAGTGTTTGTAGAAATTTTAATGAATGATATATGATAGTTTAGTTTGTATCAAAGTTTTTCAACCAAGGATTTCTTTTAACAAATAATACGAGTTAAGTTTGAAGAGACATATACACACTTCAATATAAGTGTTTGGTGATGAAGAACTCAATCAATAATCAAGAATAGATAAGACTAGTGAGTTTTCTTCAAAATAGAATCTTTGATAAAGATGTATAAATAATTTGATCAATCAAATGATTCTTTATAATAAATGAAATAGAATATAAAATCAAGTAAGCTCAATGATTTTCAAGTGAATAAATTTTCCTAATTACTCTTGTAAGTTATTGAAATTGAATGCAAGAGAGATGTCTATTTATAGATCAAGAAAATAAAAATTAGGCACTTTCGGTTGATTAAGAGGGAAGTTTCGGTCAACCGAACTATCAAAGTAGACGTTATGAGTTTCGAACCGTTGGACTTTCAGTTGAGTAAAACTTTCGTTTCGGCCAACTGAAATTGGCGATTTTTGGAAATTTAATTTTATATCTAAATATTCATTTTTCCAAAATATATTTCATATTATGACTCAAAAATATTTTTATGCAAGTGATGAATAAATGAAAATGATTTGAGCTTTACGTACTTGCTAAATATTGATGAGTCAATACCTTTACACATAATTTGAAGTTTCAATAAAGAACTTCTAAACTCTAATCTTCGACATTATTGTTCTCTTCGAGTCTCTTTTGATGACTAGTACTTCAATGGATGACGATTTAAATCTTTGAACACTTACGAGATATATAAGAAAAACTTAAGAATTGAAACTTGTTAGAAATACAAGTAATTTGTTTGTTATAATCAAAACAATAAGTATGTGAATAATTATAGGTCAATGGGTGAGTTTCTTAGAAGTTGAAATCATTAAATTGAAATTTCAATTCGTTTACAAAAGTATTAAATTACACATAGACTTTAATTTTTGTTGTGTGTTCTTATTGGCAGAAGTGAACTATTTGGGGGCAGTTTTCTTCGTTTTGAGTTTTGCCTAAAAAAGTAAGGGTAGTGTATGAAAATTGTCCGATTTTATTCCTAAGACAAAGTATCATAAAAATTTGTAAAGTATCGAGCAGTGATATTAATCTTTTGTTAAAATATCATAAGTATCATACCCGTGATACTAACAGATTTGAGAAGTATCATAAGTATTAGATTGTGATTTTCATATAAATTTCAGTTATTCAAATAATTGAAAAAAGTCTTAATAAAATAAGATAATTAAATAATTTTACTAATTAAAAAGTTTAAAATACTAATATAAATTTATGATTACGGTTACAAATTACAAATTTTCCAGGTCACAAATTATCAAATTAATGATTCACAATTTATTCTTGGTCACAAATCACAAATTTTACAGGTTACAAATTATTTTTCGATCACAAATTATCAAATTAATCGATCACAATTTACTTTTTTTGTCACAATTCACATAATTTACATGTCATGACTTATTTCTACGTCATAAATAATGAAAATAATCGATGATGACTTATTTTTTGAATATAATTCACGAATTTTAAAGGCCACAATATATTTTTTGATCACAAATATCGAGTTTTATTGGCCACAATTTATTTCATTATCATATACTTCAAAATATTTGGTCATAACTTTAAAATTGCGAGTCACAGTGTAATCTATTTTTTGTAAGTCACAAAATGCGAATCTATAGGTCATTGTTGAGTGCATTTTATATGTACATTTCATACATTTTAGATAGTATTTTTGGAATAATTTGGATAAATATCTACTTATTTGTGCATATTTTGTGTCTATATAGGTTTACCACTCAACGTCATGGGAAAATCACAAGAAAATACAAAATTAGTGCTTAATTAAAGATTTTGGAAGAAAGAGAGCTAAAGCATACAAAGCTAGGAAGCTTAGGGACCAAGCTGTCACTTTTTGGAAGTTCAAAACCAGCCATGAAATTAAAATAGGGACCAGAGTGCATATCTCCAAAAGTTTGAGGACTATAATTGCAATTTTCTAAGGACAAAATTGAGAGGAATCTTAGAGTTTGAGGACCAAAGTGAACGTTCCAAAAAGTTGAAGGACTTGATTGCAAATTCATAGTAGCTGAGTTGAAACATCACCGCAAGGTTAACCACATGGCCGCGTGGTTCGAACCAGGCACGATCACTAGTTGTTGAACAAAATGGGCAGAACTTGGGTCTTGGCTTCTGGCAAGAACCACGCAATCCTGCGGTTTAAAGTCGCGTGGCTTTACAAATAAAAAATATTAGGCCTTTCGGGTCGACCCAATTTGGCCAAATTGTTGTTTCTCTTGGGTTTTTAGCATGTTGAGCGATTTTGGGGAAAATATAAATACCAAAAAACCCTCATTTGTTAGGGCTACACTTCCTTCTTGCCTCTTCTCATTTTTCTCTTTGTTTTCCTTCCATTTTTAGTAAGGTTTTCTTTAAGTTTTGTAATTTTGGTGGTTGAAACATTGATTGAAGAAGGACAAACCTACTACAAGGTAGAAGATTATTGAAGATTTGAAATCACAATCCTTGTTGGAGGGGAGGTTTCATTATTTAGACACTATTTGGCAAACTTGTTTGAAAACAAGTTTTTTACAACATAATTTCCCAAATCACTTTTTAACCACACATATTTTCTCTATTCACTTTTCAACCACATATTTTACCTCGAAACATGTTTTTAAACCAAAAAAAAAAAAAGAACAAACAAAGGCTTAATCTCCATTTCTTTTTATATTTTAATTTTTTTTTTCTTTGCTTTCCTTCAAACTTTGCATTTTGTTGTTATTTCATCATAGGCTAATTTAATCTTCATTTCTTTGTATATTTTAATCAATTTCTTTGTATAACTTAATCCATTAATTTGTATATTTTAAGCCAAATTAATGCTTGAGTTTTGTGAAATGTGCAATTATTGAGAAATTGTTGTATATTCTAAACCAATACAATATTTGCTCTGGGTTCTTGTTAAGGATAGAAATATAACTTAATCCTATATGACCCATTGAGTTATTTTCATTAATGTTAATACAATTGGTTGGACTTTAATTGACATAGAGATATAATAGATTAATCTAACTAATTAGAACTATTTTCACTCGAGAGAGGCTATTAGTTACAATAGAAAAATCGGGTGTAACATGTTTAATGAGTAATCTATCTATTTTTATGTTGAGAAGTTAGTTAGGTGAGGTCGAGTGGAATCAAGAATCCTAACTCTCTTTAATCATCCATTATCTACTTATTTATTTACCTTATTTTGCATTTAATTCAAAGTTTTAATTTGAGTACTTGAACATTTTCAAAATCAAACTCTATTGTGTGTGTCTATTGTTGAAATTGATTATATTAGAGTATAATTATTAGAATAAACAATCCTTGTGAGATCGACAGTTCAAATTAATTAGTCCATTATTATTTGTATGTGACACGTGCACTTACGATGTATTTCTAGCGAACAATCACAACCCCTCAAATAATTGCTCAAAAACACTATCTAAGTCACCAACCACAGTCATCACCAACACACTTGACCATCACCGAATCGCACACAACCCACCGCACAATATTTTTGTCAATATGTAAATTTTGCGTCATATTTTAATATATTTAATTATTTTCTATTTTATTTGAACAACAAAAAGATCTTATGAGTAAATTAAAGAGAATTTTATTCGATTCCCAACAAATGGTATCAATTAGTCAGGTGGTTTGAAGAGTTGGAGCAAAGTGAAAATACATCTATCAAATATGATGTGGAGAGTTTTGATTGGATGATCAATTTTGACTTGTGGCAAGTACAAGTCAGGGATATATTAATTTAAACTGGACTATACAAAACTTTGAAAGAAAAATCGACCCCAAGTTTTGACAAAGATACTAAATTTAGTAAGGGTGATGATGATTGGGGAGATTTTGATTTGAAGGCTGTAACTACGATATGTCTTTGTTTGGACAAAAATGTTCTTGGAAATATTCATGGAATATTTGCTGCTAAGGAGCTTTGAGAAAAATTGAAAGAGTTGTATCAGACAAAGAATCTCTTAAATTGATTGTAATTTGTAAATGAAGGAACAATTTTATTATTTGAGAATGAATGCAGGTACGAAAATCTCAAATCGTTTCTCAACTGTAGGGTACTGGATTTTAAATAGATGATGATGATGATAAAGCTTTAAGGCTCATTTGTTTTATCTATCTTATTTTGAACACATCAAGCCTATTTTGATGTAGAGAAAGGAAATTATGAATTTTGCAGAATTTACAAGTAAGTTGATTTTTGAAGAAAGAATATTAGGTTTCATCTGAAAACTCATTGTTTGTCACTGAAAAGTGAAAGAGGAGTAACTCCATGAGGAAGAAAGTAATTTGTTGGAACTATGGATAGAAGAAATTATCCAAAAGGTGAAGCAAACTTGGCTAACTACTCAAATTCGGACAATACATCTCTCTTGGTGGAGGGACGTGAAGATGTACTTTGAGTAAATTTTTTACATCCTCATGACATGTCGCTAGTTTTCAGGATAGATGATATGTTCTTACTAATGGGTCCATATATTTGCACATGAGCATTAAATTGGCGTTGATGCAGGGTGTGTAGTGGAGTCAATGTCAATGGTTGATGAGCTTCAGGAGAAAACCAAACATGGGGTTGTACCATAATTTTTCAGCAAGTTTGTTTCGATATGAGCCGATGAAGTTCTTAGAATTTGTGGTTAATTCTAAGTGATTATACTCATATGATGGCGTTGAAGTGTTAGCATAACTCTCTCGGTACTTAATTTGAGTATATCATTTTTCAAGAGAGTTATTTAAATTGTAAATTCAATTCATTATATCTTGTGGTTTCGAGAGCCTTGTGAAAACTCGATTGTTGGTTAAGGGTGGGTGCTCATTGTTGTAAGTCACCTAAGGATAAGTGCTCCTTATTGTAAGTTACTTAAGGGTAGGTGCTTCTTATTGTAAGTCACCTAAGGGTAAGTGCCCCTTGTTGTAAGTCACTTAAGGATTTGGTATTCCTCATTGTAAGTCACCAATATAGTGGATTTGGCCTTACTCGTGAAGGAGAGCTCGGTAACGGAGGACGTATATCACGTTGGTTGATTGAACCTCCTTAAATTGCGTTTGCATTCTCTTAACCCTTTTACTTACTTACATTTTACTTACTCTATTCTATTTATTTATATTGTGCAACACTATATCTAAGTGCTATACTTGCTTTATCAATTAAGTTTACACATTTATGGCACACTACATTGATAGTTAAGTTACTTGCAACACTTAGTGCTCATACTTGTACCCATTGTTTTTAAGTTTGAGATTATTTATCGAAAAAAGTTTTATAAACCAATTTACCCCATCTTGGTTAGTTTACTCTTGGGCTAACACTTTTCTCCAGTTTTTGCAGCTGAAATTAGACATGTGCATGTACCTTACAAACTGCTTTTATCACAGATTTTTGTGAGGAAAAAGTATTGTCTAACATCTTGATTTTTCTCATTTTGTTTGTGGATTGTGCAAAGAAGTAGAAACTGGTAGACGTGGTAAAGTTTGGGTATTTTCCTACAACTTTTGGGGGTTTGGCGAGTGAAATTCTATATGATTTGTAATATTTTTTCATATTGTGGAAATCTTCGTTAGTCTATAAATTTTGCGTCATATCTTTATATATTTATTTGAACAACAAAAAGGTCATGCTGGTAAATTACAGAGAATTTAATTTGATTCCCAACATACAGTTCATGCTAGGAAAAATTACACAAAATCATACCTTTAGATTTAAATTTTTTAGAATCAGATAATTATAAATTATTTTATTAAATTAGTTATCTATCTATACATATATAATAATAGGATAATTGTCACCATTTTACGCACATACTTTTCCGCTCATTTTCACCTGCCATTTTAGGAAATTTTTTATTTTTATCAATTTATTTTAATAAATGAATTAGGAAACTTCAATTAATGCATGTAGTAAATGATTCATGGATTTGTGCCAAAAAAATATCTATAAAAAGTCAAATTATAGATTATTTTTTTCTTTTGATTATTATTACATTATTTTGAAGTCGAGTGTTAAATCCAAGATCACAACGAAAAGTTTAATACAAGATAACAAATGAGAGCAAACTCTAAACATATCATTCGTAAAATCGTCTTAAATACAAAATGTAAATGTTTTACTCGTACTTTTACTTTTTTCAACATCCAATCTTTCTAATTTATCTCATTTAAATCCTAAAATGATACGTATCATTTATCACATAAATTCAATTTGACATAAATGATTAATTTTGAATCTTTTTCTTATCAAATTGATAGAAATAATAGATATTCGATCTTTTTAAATAAACTCAATTAAATAATATAATTTTCTATAACTTTAGGTTCCGATAAACTCATTGGTGCAATTTGTAAAATATAAGGTATTAGCAAAATCATTCTACTTAAAAATAGAATATGGTCAACTCATTTATTTAATATGCACAAAAATAGTACGTGCAACTGTGAAAAATGAGTTTTAAAGAATGTGTACTTGAGAATGAATATTGAAAAAAATTATTTTTGAAGAATCAATTCTATACGAATAAGTGATAAAGTCTTATGTCTTGTGGGTTAAATCTACATTTATAAATTGAGATGTATAGATGATTTTTATATATAAAGTTAATTATATTTGTAATATTTATTCAATAAAATTTAATTAAAATTTGTATTTCATATTATTTATTTATTTGTTACATTCATTTAAATATAAGACTGCGTATAAGTTTATCAAGTGTAAGTTTAACAAATTGCAAAATTTAATTTAAGTTTCAGCAATTTTTTTATTTTTTAAAAATGTTAGGTAAATTTTGGTCGTAATGTATTTGCTTTTTTATACATGCAATGAAATGAAATATTTGTTTAATATATTTAAATATCAATTATTGCATTAAGATAGTTAGTATAAATTCTTATGGTACTATATGGTGAGCCGATAAATTAATTCTGTAAATATCTGTTAGCCTCTTTATTTCATTTTATGATTTGAAAATTGTAAACATTTCAACTTTTAAAAATCAAATAACTGTAAGCTCGACTTCAGTCATCAAATCAAAATAGTAAAGTACAAAATAAGTTACATGTCCATATCTGACTTCGCCTAAATAGACTAAGAAAACTAGATAATGGATAACTAGCTGTTAAAAGAAATATGCAAGTCGAAATTTTATGTTTTACTTTTCTGTATATTTTTCATTATATATGAACGCACAATTTATATCTAGCATTGTATTTAATTTTACAACTTATATTCAAATCGAACCTTAAATAATCCATTTCTCTTTTTCTCTTCGCGCAGGCGATGCTTACTCTGACTTTGAGATGCTTCTTCACCATTTGGGAGTCTTCTCCGTCGACTTGGGCAGTTCTTTTTAGTCTTCAAAACCCTAGAACAAAT
The DNA here is from genome assembly GCA_963555705.1 of Ligustrum vulgare. Lineage (NCBI taxonomy): Eukaryota > Viridiplantae > Streptophyta > Magnoliopsida > Lamiales > Oleaceae > Ligustrum > Ligustrum vulgare. Next base: position 23,710,035 of record OY743168.1, read on the forward strand.
TGATTCCACTGCACTTGTGTTCTTTAGTTTCTCTTAAATTTGACAACATTCTTTAATTTATGGGTCAATTTCTGGAGTTTTCTCATCTTCCATCATCTTCAGCACTTTTATTTTACAGTCGTTCCCAAAAGCACTAATTGGCCTTTACTTGGAAAGGATGATAATCAGAAAACACCTCATATGCAATATCACGTTTAAATTGTCAGCCATCACTTTCCCAACACCACTCTGTCATTGAGGATAAGGTCTTCAAGTTTCTTCCATACGTAAGCCCGAAGAATGGCCAAACGCATGTCATGGGGTAATACCTGAGGAACAACAATAGATCATTTACTTGCAAGGGTAGCAAGCAGGCCAGACCTTTATAACAAATCATTTTTTTTTTTTTCAGGATATCAAGCAATTTTTAGGATCATTTGTTTTTCTTTGGTGAGGTAGTTGTAGTGGTGGTGTGGAGACGGTGATGCTGGTATTGAGACGGTGATGGCGGCGGCGACGGCGGTGGTGGGATTGAGATAGTAATTAATTATGAATTACACTAATGTTTTACAAATTCATTATTTACAATTGTAATTAATTACAAAATTGAAATAAAATTACAATAGTAATTGATTACAAATTATAATTAAGTTGCAATTGTAGTTGTAATTAAGGTGAATATAACTAATTCAATTAATTTTAGCAAAAAAAAAAAAAAAAAGTCATGTTTTGCAAATTCGTTAGTTCAAATTGTATTTAATTGCAAAATTGAAATAAAGTTATAATTGTAATTAATTGTAAACTATAGTTCATTAACGTAATGTAATTAAGTTGTAATTATGTTGAATGTAACTAATTCTAATAATTTTAGCCAAAAAACTATCTACACATAATAATAGAATATTATATGCCAAAAAAGGAAAAGCTCAATTTCCCTCCTAAACTTCTTTCTAAATTTAGAAACTTTAAAAAATCTTTCAAAACAAGTTTAATTAATGCAAAAAAGTAATGTAATAAATATTTTAGCAATTATTATAGTATATAACATTAGAATTCGTGCTATGTTATTAATGGGTTCAAGACTTAGCCGAGCGTTAGCGAAGCTATCATCAAAATTTTAATTTATTTTAATGTATAAATTATTCTCACTTTAAGCTTTAAGTCAATTTAAATTACAATGTTTAAAGAAATTTTTTTGGAACAGTAAACATATTAACCGTAAAAAAAATAAAAAAAATAAGGTATGTGTTATTGTACATTTTTTGTAATTAATTGTCTTCCTTCGTTTCTTATTCTTAATTAAATATTCATTTCATATGTTAACATATGAAAATCAATTATAATTTTTTTATTTTAAATTCGTAAAAAAAAAAAAAAAAAGGGTTATCAGTATCACATAATTATTTTTTCTTTTAAAAATAGAAAATGAAATAGAATAAAATTGGAGCGTACATCGATTTATTTTTTCCTTACCTTTTCATTTTAATAAAATTTTGAGCGTAAATTTCCTGAAACGATAAACATACGAACAGTAAAAAAAGTTAAGGTATGTGTAATTGCACATTTTTTGTGATTAATTGTCTTCTTTCGTTTTTCATTTTTAATTAAATATTCATTTCGCATGTTAATACATAAAATCGATATATGTGAATAACAAATGACCGTGCATCGCACGGGTGTAATACCAGTAAAAAATAAAATCTGTCATGCTTTTCAAATTTACTAATTACAATTGTAATTAATTATAAAATTAAAATAAAGTTACGATTATAACTGTAATTGATTAAAAAATGTAATTAAGTTGCAATTAAGGTAAATGTAACTAATTCAATTAATTTTTGCAAAAAATATGTCATGTTTTACAAATTCGTTAGTTATTGTAGTAATTAATTACAAAATTAAAATAAAGTTGCAATTGTAATTAATTAACTACAAACTGTAATTCATTACAATTTGTAACTAATTCAATTAATTTTAAAAGAAAAAATGAAATTTTGAGTGACTTGTAATATATACAATTAAGTCACAATAGTATTTTCTTGGTTATAAATTTAAGTTACAATTATAATTAATTACAAACTGTAATTCATTAAAAATTAATGTAATTAAGTCACAATTGTAATTAATTACAATTCGCAATTGAGTACAATTACAACTTAATTACAATTAATTGGTCATTTACATTTGTAATTAATTACAAAATCATAATTAAGTAATAATTGTAATTAATTAGAAATAGTCAATATAATTTACATTGTCTGATTACGTGATTTTGATAATATGCTTTATATTCTTAAAATATCTTTTAAAACGACTAATATTTAAAAATAAGTCCCTTAGAATTTTGTATTTGTGTACTTAACCCTTCATGTCGCACATACACGAGCTTGGGCTCAAGCTTGACAGGCTTGGGCGTTTCGGTTTTCGGTTCTGTTCTGGTTCCGATTCTCAAAACTTAAGAACCGAATTTTTCGATTCTTTGTTCGGTTCTTTTGTTAAAAAATTCAACTTTGAACGAACGTAAAAAATGTGTGCAAAAAATAATAAATGTTGAGTCAAAATTTCTCAAACAAAATCATCCATCAAATTGAATATATTCGAATTCTAAAGACACTAAGGACAGTTATAATATTCTGTATATTCCTACTAGCAACTAGAAAGGTAGTATCTTCATCTTCTGTTGTTCTATTTACTGCTTATGGTAGAATGCTCGGGTCATCTGGGCTTAAAAAAATGATAATTATGGCATATAGACACCTTTACCATAGCATAAAATCATTTAGGTCATTTGAACCTAAATATATTTCTGAGATAAAAATGATTTTTAACGAAATCATACCTCAAACTTCAATGTTAAAACACAATTCACTAATGCACATACACAAAAGTCACATACAAGTCAAACCACACATCCTTCCTGCAATTAGTTCAGTACATTTCACCACAATAGTCATTGTCTAAATTTGTAAATTTGTACTAAAAAGATGCATATAACCAGTACGAGTGAGAGACTAGACATCCAATTTTCTAAAATTGGTGCACAAAATTTCATGTAAGATGCAACACGATGTGAACAATTCAACAATTATCATAATACATCTAAGTAAGCTAGATTTATACACTCTGTCATATAAACACAAGACAGAAAGTATCAAAAGCGTCATGTGTGCGTAATTTTTAAAATCGATTCTTGATTCGATTTTCGATTTTCAATTTTCAAATATCCATTTTTCGATTTCAGTTCGGTTCTCATTTTTCTTCTAAAGAACCGATCAGTTTTGATTTTTTTTTTTTAATTCGGTTCCTGTTCGATTATCTCGGATCCCTTTTTTTGTCTACCCCTACTTGACACTCTTCACAAGTATGGCTAAATTTGCAAATAATTCTTGAAACTCCATAAAAACCTTTGGTTGCTTTTATACATGTTGAATCACTTCATAATAAAAATATCGAGTTTGTTATATAGCTCATTGACAAAACAAATAGCATCTAAACTGCGCAAGTCTAGGCAAAATGTTTTGAATCGATACAGAATTGTGTTTATAATTATAATTTAAAAAATATAAGGTGACATGAGAGGTATTTAATTTGAAATTCCATAGTGATTTAAAGCAGACAGTTTGTTGAAACATGAATACTACATGATTAAACTGCCACCTATTCCAAACAAACACTTTCATCTCATACAAGAAAAACAAGACATCATACGTACACACATATGTATGTATATATATATGAATCCTAAATAAAGAAATATATGCTGTGAAATCATCGTCTTCCAACAATAATTTCTCAACATTTCCTCACGATCTTTCATGTCATAGTTAACAGGTACATTCTTACGTACTTGCTACTCTAGTTTCTCCTATTACGTAATTAATTCCTATAGCTAGCAATTTCCGCATTTATCGGATAAGTATTTATATATATAGTTTTATATCTCTATCGACACATAATTACTACTATTTCGAGAGGGAAGAGCTTTCATATAGTTATTGTTGCGAGTCGACATCAATCAATCGAAGTCGATTTGTGCAAAAATAAAGAACACACATTTTCGTGCTTTTAATATAAGATAGAGATGTTTATTTTCCGAAGAGCATAAGCAATTAAGTGCTACGGCGTTGCAGGTTTCTCCGATAGTTTGGCAAATGGCGTCGATTTTTTGGCCTTCGCAGCTAAATGGGGAGAATAACAAGAAAGCGCGAGGGAAATCAATTTCGGTAAAACTCATTTTTGTACTATGCATCGCAAGCTTTCTCTCGGGGTCGCTTTTTACATCGCAGACACGGTCATCGCGACCTTCGGATCATCATGTCATCGCTCATTTGAAAAAGATGGACACATCTACACAAGAATATGATCACAAGAAAAGAGTAAGTCTATAAAATATTTGATCATCAATTTTTGTTACTTTAATTTATATATATGTTCCTAATAGAATTATCGATTTTCAATCAGAAACTGGTTGAAAAAAACTCGGTAGATGTTATGGAGGAAGTGATTAAGACCCACGAAGCCATCCAGTAAGATCACAACTTTCTCGTAATTTTTATCTCACAATTTAATTAATTTTTGGGATTTGTGTGCAAATCAAAATGTAGCAGATCACTTGACAAAACTATATCAACATTGGAGATGGAACTGGCTGCATCTCGGTCGAGCCAAATCGGTGGACAACGAGCTTCAAATCACAGTCGTGTGCAGAAGGCCTTCGTCGTCATAGGAATTAATACGGCTTTCAGTAGCAGGAAACGAAGAGACTCTCTTCGAGAAACATGGATGCCTAAAGGTTTCCATTATTATTTTTCTTAATTTCATCAAAACGTACTCGATAATGCAGGACTCGAAGAAGTCTCGTCTCATTTAAAAATTTAAGCTGTTAGAGCAAGTTGCGAGAGTTATACATGATCAATATAATTTTGAATGGCCCAGGAGATAATTTAGAAAAAATGGAGAAAGAGAAAGGAATCGTGATACGATTTGTGATAGGACACAGCGCAACACCGGGGGGAGTTCTAGATAGAGCTATCGACGCAGAAAATGCAGATCACGGAGATTTTTTCCGACTCAACCATGTCGAAGGCTACCATGAGCTTTCTACCAAAACTCGATTATATTTCTCAACGGCTATCTCGATCTGGGACGCAGAATTTTACGTTAAGGTGGACGATGATGTCCATCTAAACTTGGGTACGCTGGTGAACACGCTTTCCAAGTATAGATCAAAACCCCGGATTTACATTGGATGCATGAAATCCGGGCCGGTTCTCGCTCAAAAGTGAGTTGTACCTATGCGCACAAACGCTAAAGTATTATTATTATCTATATCACGAAATTAACTCGATAATTTTGTCCTCTTTGGCAGAGGAGTTAGGTATCATGAGCCCGAGTACTGGAAATTCGGGGAAGAAGGAAACAAATATTTCCGACATGCGACAGGTCAAATTTACGCAATTTCGAAGGATCTAGCCACTTATATATCGATCAACTCGTAAGTATTTATTAACTAGGAAACGGTCCAAAATCCTGTGTTCAAGTTCATGTTCCTTAAAATTAATAAATAATAATGTCCAATTTCGTACATGCACGCACATATTAGGGGCATCCTGCACAGATATGCGAACGAGGATGTCTCAATGGGTTCGTGGTTCATTGGCTTGGAAGTACAACACGTGGATGAACGGTCCATGTGTTGTGGAACCCCTCCGGGTATGCTCAAATTAAATAAAAATTTTCAGTCTATATATGATTATTTCGAATGTTTACTTTGTTGTAGTAGAAAAGTTTACGTAGACTTTTCTCCCATTTTTTTAGTTGTCGTGAGATATTTGTATGTATAGTTATCTTTACAAATATCATTTTTGTTATTTTTATTTGTACTTCTTGTTAATTTCCCTTGTTTACAGATTGTGAATGGAAGAAGCAATCGGGGAACATGTGCGTGGCGTCATTTGATTGGTCGTGCAGCGGAATATGCAAATCGGTCGAGAGGATGAAAGACGTTCACAATGCGTGTGGAGAAGGAGAGGGAGCTTTGTGGGATAATAATTTACATCTTTAACTAATGTATATGCATGAAGATATGGGGATTTTTGTATGATCAAATTCTCCCAAGGCCATTAATTAAAAAGGAGAGAAATTTCAATAATAATAATATAATACATAAAAAGGAGCAAAATTACGAAATTTCATTCACTATAAATGAATAAGAGTTATCTTTAATGTTAGTAGCTTGTGATTATTTTCCGCCTTGTTCACCTCAAATTATTTTTGCTCGACAATATTATCAATTTATCACATGACGAGCATGAAAGCTTTGACTTGTAGCTCCTATGAAAAATTGAGTGAATAAACTCTAACTCGAAATCTCAACTCCTTTGATTAACAATTTTAGTCACTAAAAAAAAACCTTTGTAAATGCTATCTTGGTCAAATTACATGAAGTACTTGTTTGAGATCCATTTTTTTTTCTGAATAATAGATTTTTCTAATAGTGATTTTTGGAAAATATAATTAAAAATTAGGAAAATTTTTACATTTACGTGCAAAATTATTTTATTGAAAGAATCTATTATTAAAAAGAATTTGAGGAAAAATGAATTTTATGAGAGTGAGGCTCAAACAATGGCAAAATGTCCTTGAAATTTTCTTCTAGAATTCTCTTTCCTTGTACCCATTCTTTGTTCATTCCCTTCCTAACTCTCACTCACCCCAAATTCATTTTATTCCATATATCCACTCCTCACCACCCCTAGACCTTAATCCTATTTTATGAGGAAATTTCAAATAATACCCCTTTTTTCCTACCTAGTTTCAATTTTACTCTTGTAACCAATTTAACTTCTTATTCACGTAGAAATTATGGTGTTAAACCCAAAACATTGAATCTCTATGCTCAACAAAAATGATATATGTAGAAATTATGGTAGTCATTTTTTTTTTACCAAAATCATGGAGCGTATGGGTTTCCCAGAATGTTAGTGTAGGTTGGTAACTGAATGTATTTCTACTTCTTCTTTCTCTTTCAATCTCAATGGAAAAATTTGTGGTCTGGTTACCCTTGGAAGAGGGTTGCGGCAAGGATGCCCCCCTTTCACCATATCTATTTATCCTTTGTGCTGAAGCTTTGTTTGGACTAATTAAGCTTGAGGAGATCGGTGGTAATCTAGTTGGAATGCAGTGCTCACGAGGAGGTCCCCGGGTTAGTCATTTATTTTTCGCAGATGATTCTATTGTGTTTTCTTGGGCTAAGCTGCAGGACTATGAAAGCATCCTCAACATCTTGGACATCTATGAAAGGGCGTCAGGCCAGAAAATCAATTTGATTAAATTAAACATATCTTTTAGCCCGAATGTGGGACAGGAGGACTGCGAAATTATCCGGACTAACCTTAATCAGGAAAGGAACGAGAACATGATCAATATTTTGGATTACCCACGGTGGTGGGGAGGGAGAAGGTCAAGACTTTTGCGGTGATAAAAGACAGAATGTGGAAAAAAAAGTGTAGGGATGGAAAGGGAGTTGCTTTTCAGTGAGAGGAAGGGAAATGCTTATGAAATATGTTCTGCAAGCCATCCCAACTTATCTTATTTTATGAGCATTTTTAAAATTCCAGTGTCCTTATGTCAGCAGCTTATTTCGATTGCCAGAAATTTCTGGTGGGGTTCAAGAGGAGTACAAAAAAAGATTCGTTGGAAGAAATGAGGTGATTTATGTCGCAATAAGCAAGATGGTTGGTTGGGATTTAGTGAGTTCACCAAATTCAATCAGGCTCTGTTGACAAAACAAGCATGGCGGCTGATTAATAATAAAATGTCTCTTCCTATGCGAATTTTAGTAGGAAAGTATCATAATTGGGTGGATTTCTGGATTGCAGGTCCTAAACAGGGGTGCTCTTTCTTGTGGCATAGCATCTTATGGGGCAGAGAAGTTATCTCACTTGGCTCAATGGCGTGTGGGGAACGGTGATATTATACGGGTATTTAAAGACCCGTGGTTGCCTTATCAACTTAATTTCACTCTTATCACCCGGGATGAGTCAAATGATTGTGTTGTGAGTAGCCTGATGACAGTATCTGGAGGTTGGGATATAGAAAAACTGGAAAACTTGCTCTTGCTTGTGGACGTTCAAATGATCTAATCCATTCCACTTGGGTTGCTTCGTGCGGATGATAGACTTATCTGGCACTATGATAGATTAGGCAACTATTCTGTGAAGAGTGGGTACCACCTTTTGCTGCATTTAGACTCGAGAGATGAGGGGCCTAGCTCTAATGCCATGGAGAGATAGTGGCAAAAGGTGTGGGACTCGCTAGTGATACCGCGGGTATGCATCTTCTTGTGGAGGTTGTTCTTTGAGATTATGCCATCAGGGGAGTTATTAGGGAGGAAAGGATTAAAAGTGAACATGAGTTGTGTATACTGTGGGGATTACGAAACAAATTTCCACATCTTCTTTATGTGCGCGCAGGCAAAATCAGTTTGGAAGGCGGCGGGGATATGGACAGAGATTAAGCAACATGTCTCAGCCTCGCTTTCAGTAATCTCTTAGTGGATTTTGAGAATATTGGAGCTCTTTTATGGGTAATTTGGTGGGAAAAGAATTATGAGGTGTTTGGGGGACGGCGAAGAGATGTAAGACTTCTGGTCGAGCTGGCATCATTTTTTATCTAAGTTATGGAGCATCCAATTGATTGTAGAAAACAACTTTATGTGGTTTGGAGAAGATGGCAGTGCCCTAGTTAGGGCCGTTTCAAACTTAATACTGATGTTCCTGTGAGGGAGGAGATGGTGGGGGTTGGAGCTGTAATTCGAAATGATCAGGGGGCTATGGTTGCCGCTATGAGTCGATTGATAGATGGAAAATTTGATCCGAAGGTGGCAGAAGCTTTGGCATTGCGAGAGGGACTTATTTTGGCATAACAGGCCGGAATCCAAATTGCTGTAGCAGAATGTAATGCTCTGCAATTGGTTCGGGACATTCAAAAAAAATTTCCACTAACCCCTATTGCCATGATTTTACTTGATATTCGTGAGCTTATGGACGAAGTTCACTGTGGTTCTTGCTACTATATTTCATATGAAGGAAATAGTGTAGCCCACAAGTTAGTTTCAAATGCTATTTCATTAGTTGATTCGATCATTTGGACTGATTGTATTCCGTATTACATTACGCCCCAAGTTTTGGCGATCTTATTGAATGATAATACAACTTCTAATTTCCAACCAAAAAAAAAAAAAATTCCGGTTTAATTTATTTTTAATGATATTTTTCACCCTACAACACGTCACCTCAACTTACCTTCAGCCTATCCTACCTATAGAAAAGAATACAATAGAATGCACAATTTTATTAATGCTCATTGGCACATATATATAGTACAAGAGTTTTGAATACAATGGAAACTAAATCAATCTAATCTAATTCACCTAAGTATAATCTAATACAATCTTTGAGTAAATCAATCTAATACAATATTTAATGATAAGAATAATATATTTCCATGTTGATCTAATTGTTTCTGACGTATATTCCTTAGCATGCCCCCGCAAGATGGAGTTTCCGTTGGAAACTACAATCTTTGAACGAAAATATATTGATGGAGCGGTAGACATAACATGTAGTGGAGTGGCTGAAATTAGAATTATAGATAAAGGAATTTGTTGAAGATATTAAAAAATGAAGGAAAAGTTAAGAATATTAGGAGAGGAAAGACAGAAAAATCATGAGGCGGTGAAGGAAGAAAAACAAAGAAACACGAGTTTTTTTTTTAAATTAATGGATATTGGAGAAAGTATAAGATGAAGGAAAATGGAGAATATGTAGAGAGGAAAGTGAGGAGGAGCAGCAGGTCGACATTGAATAAAGAAGTGAAGAAGTCGAGATGAAGTTCGATCGAGGTGATATAGTTGGAAGAGAAAAAGGAATGCAAAATGGTGCTGGAAATAATATATAGAAGGAGTGGAACGTGGAGAATAGAGGAAGGCAGAAAGTGATTGAACATGGGAAAAAAAGGTTTGACCAAAAAATTGAGAGGCATCCAAAGGCAGCATTTTTTCGCCGGCTGGAGAAGGAATAGAAAGAGAGAGAAAACACAACTGGAAGTGGCTGAAAGCAGCAATTATTTATTTATTATTATTTTTTTTTGTGAAGAAGAAAAAAAAATGAGAGAAAAAAATTGAAGGAACTGAATCTGCCGAAAGTTAAGAGAGAGGAAGTCAAAATAAGAGGCTGCAGAAAGTAACGATGGGCCGCTGAAGCTACTGGATGGAGACTCCGGCTACGAAAGGAGGGTGAATTAAACAGAAAACAGAGAAATAAAGAAAGAAAGAAAGAATTTGAGGAGGCGTAGGTTAGAGCCCAAGATACAAGGCAACTCCACGCAAATTGAACCCAAAGAATCTCCAAATTCCACCATGGAAAATTGTTCACGAAGTCACCAAGAAAGGTAGTCAAACGGTCTGTACAAAGGAACAACAATAGGGTCGTGTATTAATGAGGTAGTGAGGGGGGAAAAATGGGGGGAGGCCAAAATATTAAAGAAACAGGGAAGGAAGAAAAGGTAATTGGAGAGAGGAAGCCTAAAATTATGACTGTCGGAAGGTTATTGAAAAGGAAGAAAAACTGAGGTTGATGAGGGAATTAGTGGTAGGCAAAAGGTAAGAGAATTAGTGGAATTTAATGGTAGGTTGCTTGAGTGAATTACAAATGATGGAAGAAGAAGAAACAAAATATACGAGGAGGAGGCCAAATGGTGCATTCGAAAAACGGCCAAAGGAGGAGAAGAAAAGCTAGGGTTGCTCGTGAGAGTCTTACACTAGCTCTGATACCATATAGAAAAGAATATAATAGAATGCAAAATTTTATTAATGCTCATTGGCACATATATATAGTACAAGAGTTTTGAATACAAAGGAAACTAAATCAATCTAATCTAAATCAGCTAAGTATAATCTAATACAATCTTTGAGTAAATCAATCCTAATACAATCTTTAATGATAAGAATAATACATTTCCATGTTGATCTAATTGCCTCTGACGTATATTCCTTAACACTACCCAAGTCAGATACTCTGTTTGGTCCTTCCTATAAGATATCTTTGAGTCTATACTTTCTATTGTATACTTTTGCGCTATCAACTTCAGAAAATGAATGACCCCTCTTAAAGATTATTTATTTTTCCGATTAGTTGCAAATTCTATCCCACCTAATTGAGAGGTACTCCTCGGACTGTTGACGCTTAACGCATTAGAGTTACTCCAGGTTAAATGGCTCCCCCACCGATTGACCTTCGATTCTCGGGTTACTGCTTCTCATATGGAAGAACTTTCGGAAAGAGCTCGTTTTGAAGGTTAAAACAAAATATCATATATTTTTTTGATCGAGAAATAAATCGTGACCCTTAATATTTGTGATTTGTGACCGAATGATAATTTGTGACCGATTAATTTGATAATTTGTAATTGAAAATAAGTCGTAACCTATAAATTTATTATTTATGATCGGGAATTAAGTTGTGACCGAGAAATTTCATTATTTATGAACTATAAAATTTGTAATTTGTGTCCATGACCATAAATTGTATAATTGTGATCTCAACCTATTTAATTACCCTTTTATTTACATATTTTTTATCAAAAACCTCATTTTTGTATTAAAATCACAAGATTCTTAAATTTTAAAATCCATATTTTAAACTCCTTACATGTGTATTTATCCCTTAGAAAAATGCTAATGGTTTGATTCAAATTGGAGGGATGTTTTGGCCGTGCGCTTAAAAAATTGAGAATAAAACTCTAATGAGGATAGGGATGACTTTTGAAAAGTTAAAAGTTGTTTTTGAGACTCAAAAGTTGTTTTTGATCTGTTTGATAAAAAGCAGCTTCCACCTAAACATGGACAATATCTTAATTTGTAAATTTTTAAGTACATCGACACAACAAGTACTCATTACACTTCTCTATTTTCATTATACACATGTTGTTTGGATTTATTTGTTAGGGCTTTTTTATGTTTATCTGATTTCGTTATCCCATATTTATTATTTACTCTTTATTTTTCGACGACTCATTCAAAATTTTGTTATCTTCGGGCTTTCCTAAAACATGGGAAGTTCAGCTTTCATATTAAAATTTTGTTGAAGATGTTTGATGTGACGAAGAATCTAGTAATTGAATAAATCAAACTATTAGTCTAAAACTTCAATGTCTTTTCTACATGTTACATGTTCAATGTGATGTGTCATCTCCAACTGTTATATTGAATAAAATCCTTTTTGAGTACATGTGCAATTTTTGTGACAGAAACTAAGTGATGTGATCTAGAACCCCAATAATACGAATCATAGCAGGCTTGATGGGAAAATTCAAATATTCAAGCCAAACAAAGGAAAAAGCATCAAAAAGTGAGAAATCAAGATGCGGGCAATTCAACAATATTCTACATAGGAAAATGAACAAGTTTCATGTTGGGCTCGAGTCGAGATTAAAATCACGTCAATGGATCAGAAAATTGGGCATAAGATGCATTACGGCCATAACATTGTTTCTCACGGCCGTAAATGAATATTGGTATTTTCGTTCAGAAGGAGATTTACGGTCGTAACATAAATCTTCACTGCCGTAACTAATATTAAGACTTTTTGATCCGAGGAGGACTTACGGCCGTAAGTCCGACTTTTACGGCCGTAACATAAATCTTCACTGCCGTAACTAATATTAAGACATTTTGATCCGAAGAGGACTTACGGCCGTAAGTCCGACTTTTACGGCCGTAAGCGGAGCGAATCAGATTTTCGGGATTTTAGTATTTCAGTTGATTTTTATTTCCTTTATTGGTTTTTTTTTAATTCTTTTTTTTCCAATTTTGGTAATCTAGGTTATTTTAGTTATTTTAGTTTAATTAGAATTCTATTCAGAGTCAATTAGCGACTAGGTTTTATTTTGCTTATTTATATGATTTTCCATTCATTGTATTAGTTAGACGATTATTGAGACTATTATTGATATTATTGTGAGGCAAATTTGCTTCAAACTCTATTCTTCATTGAATACAATTCGAACTTGCAAGTTAATCTTATTTGTTCAAATCTCGGTGAGAATTAATATTGCTTGTGATCAAGAGGTCAATATATCCCTGTGATTGTATTGGTTGCTTGGTTCAATTGATTTTAATTGGATCCATAAATCGTGGTTCTTTGGCGTTCTTGGGTCGATTCAATATTTTGTGGGTTGCGTAGCTACAATTGCTACGTGGTTTGCATCATTTGGTATCAGAGCTTATGCTCCAAAAATCAAGGTTATATCTTTATTTTGTTTTCTTGAGTTTTCTATCCAGTTTGATTTTTATGTTTATCATCGAGTCCCATAAAAATCATCCATATCTTGTTAAGTGTTTTGTTTTTCAGTTTTTTGCGTTCTTCTTATTCTTGAGTTTGTTGAGTCTTTAATCCAGAAAATCGTTCCAAAAAAATTTCAAAAGTATTTGTTTTGCTTAATTCTTATCCGAATTAAGTTCCGTTTGTTTTGTCGTGTTCGTTGTCGAATTTTTGGATTTATAAAAAAAAAGATTATTTATTTATTTTATTTATTCCGAAAATTCATCCCAAATTCAAAAAAAAAAAAAAAAAAAGTCCATACAAGAACCACTTTCTTGAATTTATTGATCCTTTGTTTTTATTATTCTTTTTCTATGTCCTTCCACATAAATTTTTTGAATTTCTTTAAAATTCTTGATATTGTTTTTCCTTTTCGAGTCAACATTAAATTCCTTCTTGATATTTGTCAATATCTGGACCCTCTTATTTTGTGTCTCTTAAATTTTTTAAAGCTGCATAAAGGGATGAATTATGAGTTCGATCCTACTTTCATGACTAGATGTCGTGTGGGTGATAAGCTGTGTAGTTTGGCTATTGATATGGAGTACATCTCTAATTTGGCTAGTATCAACATGGTTGAAAAATTGGGGTTGCATTTACTACAACATCATAGACCTTATAGATGACATGGTTGAAGGAGTGTGGGGGTTCAAAGTGACCAAGCAAGTCTTAGTGAATTTCACCATTGGGAGGTATAGTGATGAAGTATTATGTTATGTGGTGCCTCTTGAGTCTTGTCATATGTTGTGGGGTAGGCCATGGAGGCATGAGAGGAAAGCATTTTATGATAAGAATAGAAACATGTACAAATTTGTGATGGATGAAGAATCAATCACCCTAACTAGTTTAACACTAGAGCAAATACTTGAAGATCAAAAGAAGGTGAAGGAAAAGATTAATCTGTTATCCAGATTGAATTATCAATTAAGACTTCTAGAAGAGGACATGATTGTAGGAGGGGTAAAAATGTAGTTAAGTTGCAAGAAGAGCCTCGGGATATGAATGTTGGGAAGAAGGAGGGAGAGTTGAAAGTAGAAATAATTGAAAAAAATTCAACATTTAAAGTAGGAGATGTGGAATTGGGTAATAAAGAGGTGGATGAACAAGAAGTTAAAATTATTGATGAGGATATGTATAAATTGAAAGTTGACGGGGTAGAGAATGAAAACATGAAGGAGTTGGTTGAGGCCAAAAATTTAAAAGAGGTAATTGAGCTTGACAAGGTGGAGTTAGGTGATCAAACTCCAAAATTTGATGAAGAAAAATTGGAAGTTGGGGTAGAAGTTCAAATTTTGAGTTTTGAATTGGAAGATCCACATTTTGGTAGTGATGAGGTAGTACATGAACATGGTGATTCAAATGTGGAGGTCGGAGATGTGGTTGAGTTTGAAGATAAAAAAATTGAACAAGAAATTGCAGAGGAAAGAGGCGAAGAGAAGAACCTCGTGGTTCAAGAAGTGGAGTTGGTGGTGGTTTATCATAAATACAAGGATCCATACCTTGTACCTCTTGGAGCTAACATTTCCTTCCTCATTTTGTTTAAATTTTTTTTGCAGGTTAATTATGTTTGGAAGTTTCAACCACATTACATATGGCAAAGGGAGTTCAAGCTCCATCTCTTCCATATTTTTCAATCAAATGAACATAATTTATTGAACTCATGGCATGGAAGCAGAAATTTTCCGTTTGATCCAGGGGGAGCAGTTGCATTCCTGAACAAAGCTATGATTTGGAACAAATCATCCTAAAGAAGGAGGGTATGATGTGATCTAGAATCCCGATAATACGAATCATAGCAGGCTTGACGAGAAAATTCAAATATTCAAGCCAAACAAAGGAAAAAGCATAAAAATGTGAGAAATCAAGATACAGACAATTTAACAATATTCTACATAGGGAAATGAACAAGTTTCATGTTGGGCTCGAGTCGAGATTCAAATCACGTCAACGGATCAAAAAATTGGGCATAATATGCATTACGGCCGTAACATTGTTTCTCACGGCCGTAACTTACTTATGGATTTCACGACCGCATCACATTTCTCACGACCATAAATGAATATTGGTATTTTCGTTCAGAATGAGATTTACGGTCGTAACATAAATCTTCACTACCGTAACTAATATTAAGGCTTTTTGATCCGATGAGTACTTACTGCCGTAAGTCCGACTTTTACGGCCGTAAGCGGCGCGAATCAGATTTTCGGGATTTTAGTATTTCAATTGATTTTTATTTCCTTTATTGGTTTTTTTTTTATTCTTTTTTTCCAATTTTGGTAATCTAGGTTATTTTAGTTATTTTAGCTTAATTAGAATTCTATTTAGAGTCAATTAGCGACTAGATTTTATTTTGCTTATTTATATGTTTTTTCATTCATTGTATTAGTTAGACGATTATTGAGACTATTATTGATATTATTGTGAGGCAAATTTGCTTTCAAAATCTATTCTTCATTGAATACAATTCGAACTTGCTAGTTAATCTTGTTTGTTCAAATCTCGATGAGAATTAATATTGCTTGTGATCAAGAGGTCAATATATTCCTGTGATTGTATTGGTTGCTTGGTTCAATTGATTTTGATTGGATCCATAAATCGTGATTTTTTGACGTTCTTGGGTCGATTCAATATTTTGTGGGTTGCGTAGGTACAATTGCTACGTGGTTTGCATCACTAAGAGTAGGACTAATTGCACCCAAAAACAAAATGTTGAGCAACTTAGTCTAAAGAAAAAAGATCGAGGATAAATTGCTAAGCTCCTGTCTGGCCCCCGATTTTTTTGGAAAAAGCTGAGTTTTGTACAGTTAAATGATAGTTGGTTAGTTCAACATTTAATATTTAAAAATAAAGGGGCCCACAAAGTCAACAAAATGGTGGCGTTGAAGCATTTAAAAAAGTAGTACGGCCTCCACGTATTCTTGCAATTTCAGTTAAAAAAGTAGTACGTCTACCAACTTTGACTTCCACGTTACTGTACAAAGTCTGAGTTTTTGCCAAATATCGGGGGCCAGACAAGGGCTAAGGAAGGGTATACATAGTGAAAAATATAATTATTTCATAGAAACTGCTTCTACCTAGACAATTACGCTGTTTAATTCCTAAATATTTGTTAGGTCTTTTTGGCTTATCTATTTTCGTTCTTTGTATATTTATTACTTTTCATTTTTTATTGTAGCATAACCTTGTATTAGTTGAACCATGATTCTGCTATGAAAGTTCATTTTTCACGCGTATGCTATACCTATTAATTGTTACATTGAATAGGCAAGGCGAAGATGTTTGATGGGGGCGGAATTATTAAAGAAGCGTGCAATTGAATCAATGAAATTAATAGTCTAAAACTACCTCTACATGCTGCATGTGCAATGTGCTGCGTCGTCTCCAACTGTTATATCGAATAAAACCACTTTTTGTGTGAAATTCTTGCTAATAATGCAGCTTAAATATTTGCCGTCCAATCAACTTTGACAATCCCAAGAAGGTTTAACAGCAATTTTTTTCTCAACATTGCTTAACTAACAATCAAAATGCATTCCAATTTTCTTAACTATTTCCTCGGGATCGTTGCTGCAATATTTAATAGCACATAAACATTTTAGGAACAAGAAACTAAACCGAAATATGAAGCAAGTGGCTTGCACCATCAACTTATTACTCTTAATATAGATTTACAGCTAATCATTTTCGTATGAAAGCTATGCTGATTGTTAAAAAAAAGGTTGAATGTCAATCTTAGACGTCTCCACATACCATGTGGATTGGAGGAGAATGTAAATCGCAGGTTATGTCTCAAGTTGGTCAGAGTCTGGATATTACTCATTGGACTGACAAAATGCCTAAAAAATTCGAACCTGTGAATTCTGCACTACCAGCGTTTGTGGATACCTAACATTTACCGGTTGGAATGTGCCCTGGGACAGCTATGTATGATTGTTAGTTGAGTGGACCAGTGGACCTAATTTACTAGGTGTACAAACTAGTTTATACACACGCCACACGTATAGCATTTTCCTAGTCGAGTTTTGTGAAAGTTTATGGTTCTATAAACAAAAAGGAACAAAAATCGTTTGGTTGTGGTTCGGTCCAATTCTTTTATGTAAACTGTAAATTTGCTGTGTAAATTATTTTGTTAAACAAAGGTTATATTTTTTAACCATTCGTCATCCAAAATATCGTTTTTCAAAACATTATTTCTCATCAAACCGGGGCTAAGTGATATATCGAATTAAAGGTATGAATATACAATTTATCTAATGTCACCTTAAAAAAATATAATATTTACTGAGTTGGGGGAGGCTGGTTCATTTTACAGTTGACAGCGCTATGCAGATTCTACTCTCCGTAGACGCGCGTGGAAGCTGTAGTATGGCTAGGTTGAATCGGAGCAATTTCTTAAACTTACCTTTTACGTTACCTTTATGCTTTCCCGCCGGCGGCGTCACCGGTCGTCAACTTCCTCCATCACAATATATCGTTGACAGTTGACACTCATCAGATATATATATACAAACCTTCTTACGTAGAAATGATTTTTCATATATAGTTGCCGTATACTATCATCTCTACAGAGAGAGGAAGAGAAGTAGAGAAATTATTGGTTTTATTAAAATTGGTGGATGGGTTCATCGAGTCACAGTGGTGTTCCTCCGGGGTTCCGGTTTCACCCGACAGATGAAGAGCTTCTTCACTATTACTTGAAGAAAAAAATTTCATTTGAAAAGTTCGAGATGGAGGTGATAAGAGAGGTGGATTTGAATAAGATTGAGCCCTGGGAACTGCAAGGTAATTTTAATCAATAACGTTGTACTAGTAAATGTTCCATTTGATGTTTTAAAAAAAAAAAATTATATATTGTATTTTAAATTTTTAATATTGCAATTTTCAGTGTGGGTTTAATTGTTGGAAGAGTTCTTTAACACAAAATAATATGTTTTTAACAATGAAATTAAAACTCATCATCAATAAGTGTTTCTTTTTATGTATATCATCATATAAAGATCTTTTAATGAAGAAATTAATGTTTTCATTATTGTTTTATTGATAATTAATTCAACAAATATATTTGTGAGTTTTGTTGCTACTAAAATTGTGTACTGCCAAAATTTTCGTTGTTCAAACATCAAAACATTTAGAGTATTTTGGGTAGTCCAAGTTTATATTCGGCAACTATACTTGTTATAAACAAATTTTTAATATTTTAAGGTAAAATATATGGTTGAAAGGTGATTTGAAAAAATGGGTACGGTTAAAAAATAATTTGGTAGGTAAAATATATGGTTGAAAGGTGATTTGAAAAAATGGGTACGGTTAAAAAATAATTTGGTGAAATGAAAACAAACATTCCAATGTAGAACCTCAAAGAGTGAGTTTCATAAATATTTTTTGCCGTTAAAAGTGAAATTTCGTTACATGCATGATGATAAAAAAACCAAATAAGCAGAATTTTTAGCTACTTCACAAAGGCGCATATATAAAGTCGTTTATCCAATTAACTATAAATATATATAGGCTTCGATAAAATTGTAGCAATTATAAATTGATTTACTTATATTTTTAGGTGAAATGTGTGGTTAAAATGTGAAGACAGAAGAAAGTATGTGATCTAAAAGTAATTTGGAAAGTTGTGTTGTTTATAAACTGATTTATAAATTGTAATGATTGCGATAAAAAACATATACTAAATAATCAACAATATTTAGCCAATGCTAAAAAGAATTAAAATCAGATTTTTAGTAAATTTTGATAAAAGTTGATGAATGTGTGGTTAAAAAGTTGTGGATTTTACGAAATATATGATTGTAATCAATTATTGATTTTGATTTAAAATTTTAATTTGGGTGATGATACAAGCACCTCCGAGCATACCCCCGAGGTGACCCCCTCCATGTGAGGAGGGGGTCACCTCGGGGGTAAGTCCCGAGGTGCTTTAAGCATTTTTCATTTCTTTATGCATATTATAATTTTTGAGAAAAATGGCTTGTTTGGTAATGGTAAAATTTTTACTACAACTTTTCAAACTCAATCTCAACTATTCATTCTTAGTCAAGTTCACTATTTTTTACTTTTCAAACATTTTTAAACCACACATCCATTAAAAAATAAAAAAAAACCTACAAAAACAAAAAATTTCACATTACCATACAAGTTCTAACATGGCTAATTAACCTTTGAGCTAGTTAATTACTTCTCTATCCAACTTTTTCCTTTTGACATTGTCTTGCATGGGATATACACACGTAGAGATGTGCAAGATTGGATCAACTCCACAGAATGAGTGGTACTTTTTCAGTCACAAGGACAGAAAATATCCAACAGGTTCAAGAACAAACAGAGCAACAAATGCAGGATTCTGGAAGGCTACAGGGAGGGACAAATGCTTAAGGAACAGCTTCAAGAAGATTGGTATGAGAAAAACCCTTGTTTTTTACCGCGGCCGAGCTCCCCATGGCCATAAGACTGACTGGATTATGCACGAGTACAGGCTCGAAGACAGTGATGATGCTCAAGGAAATCCCAGTGTAAGTAATTCTTTCACAAAACATATTATAACTACATACGTACGTCTCCGTCTGTCCCACAAAGATAGACCTATATTCCTCAATATTTATCCATCACAAATTATATGTTACTTTTCTATTGAAAGTATAAATATTTTTAAGTTTTCTAATCTGTACATTGTTATTACACTAATTCTATCATTATTTAATGTAGTGATATATTAGGAAATGTAAGAAAAATTTATATTTCCAACAACATTGATTATATTTTTCTGAATTCGCGTGAAAAAAGAGACAATTACACGGGACAGAGGAAGTATATATACTAGGTTGCACACAAATAAAACACAATTTGACAATACCTGGGAAAATGCTATTTCCGAACACTTTAAAATCTCCAAATCACATGAATTAATACTAAAAATGTTCACGGAAATGCATTCAGGAGGATGGATGGGTGGTTTGTAGGGTTTTCAAGAAGAAAAATCTATTCAAAGTTGGAAATGAAGGAGCAAGTGGGGTGAGTTCAGATCAGCAGAATACTGCAGCAGCCAACCATTCTCGTACATTCTTCACACAGAGGGAAAGGGAAAATCAATATCTAATGCAGCAACAACAGGCTCACGGACTAAACTATTCTCAGATCCCAGTGGCACTGCCTCAATACCCACAGGCACAACTACAAGCCCAGAACTTTATACCCACCCACAAGCCATTGGGTTATGATCATTTTTCAGATCACTCACCAATTATGGTGAAGCAATTCATGTCCAACACTAGAGATTGTGAAAGTGGGAGTACTGATCAGAATCTTGGTTATGGATCGGGAATGGAGGCAGTCGGGAAGTGCCAGCCGGAGAGTATGCACGAATGGGGTATGATGGATCGACTTGTGACTTCTCAACTCGGACATGACGACTCATCTAAAGGGGTGAGGTTTGAGGATGCAAATGAGTCATCTATGAACCAGATCAATCAACTATCTTTAAGAAGCGAGATGGATTTCTGGGGTTACGAAAAATAGTAGTAACTCTTATTTTTCTTTTTTGTAAAAAAAATGGGGATTGAATTAAAGTGAATGGATTACATTTACATATTAATGGGATGACGGGGTGTTAAATAAATATGCTATAATAATAACATATTTTTTTTAAACTATTTTTGATAACTGGATATTCTTATATGTTCCACTGATTGAGGAATTGAATGATCGAAAAGATGATTATTTTATAAACTGTTTTTAGATAACGCTTGGTACAGTGTTCAAAATACTATCCATCTCGCTAGGGTTTGAGCTCTAGAGCTGGTCTTGAGCATTGGCGAGTAATGTCGTCGCTTATAGGCCCCGACTAAAAAAGGCCAGCCATCAAACCCAATATTTTTAAAATATATATATATATATATATATATATATAGATTTTTCAAAAGTACTATTGAATTTTTTATACCAATAAATTCGGGTGATGATATTAAAATGATAATTGGATAAATATATCAATACTTAAATGAATAGTTCGACTCGATAACGACTTGTGACCATTAAAAATAAATTAATTAAGTAGTTGTTCATGATCACCCACTTAGAGATGCCCAATAGTGTTGACCCAATTAGTAGTCTTGTGTTTTGTCTTCGTTGGGTAGTTGGCCCATTTAGGTTGGTTGCATGTATGTGTATTGCATTTGGGTAATTAAGTGACCTATTTGTTTGACCTAGCCCAATTCAACCTATATAACTTCCCTTGTCTCTACATTGGTGGCTTGTGATTGAATGATAGAGAAAGAGAGGAAGTGTTTAGCCATTCTTGGAGTCCTTCCATTGCTAGTTAGTCTTCTTCTTTTCTCCTTTTATGATATTGTTCATCACCCTTAATCATTGTTCAATATAGTGAGGCAATCAAGGTGTGTCGGTTGTGGAGTCGAGCTTGGTGTGTTTGAATGATAGAGAAAGAGAGGGAAGTGTGCATCCATTCTTGGAGTCCTTTCATTGCTAGCTAGTCTTCTTTCTTTCTCCCTTTTTGTGATATTGTTCACCACCCTTAATCCTTGTGTAAGAGGCAACCAAGGTGTGTCAATTGTGGAGTTGAGCTTGATGGGTTTGGTGTTCGTTTGGAAGTGTAATTGAGCCCAATTTTGGTGAATCAAAGGACTAATAATTTAAACATGGTATCAGAGCATGATTGGGTATGATTTGGGCAAGAAATCATTGAAAAAGAGACAGTAACAAGCTGGAAATCGAGCAGAAATCCAGCACAGAAATTGTCCAGAATTTCTCGGAACTGGTCGGACCTGTTTAGGTGATTTTCGTCCAAACCAGCAGTCGTTTGGTAAAACGGAGACCACTGGTTGACTCAACAGACGAATGCGGTCTGGAATAGGTGGTGCATGGTGGCCGATCAATGACGTTGGAGTCCAATGACGGTCTTAACAAGCAGTTCTTTCCCTCGTCGTGGTGGAACTATTGGTGGTTTCAGATTTCAGTTTCGAGTATTGAACAGAAATTTGGACAATTTCAAATTTCGCCCCTTTGGTCATTCGGTGGATAGGTGATTTTCGTGTTGCTGCAATTTTCAGTGGATGCTTTAGAGTGTATGATGGTGTCCCTAAAGCAGTGTCCTTAAAGTGATGATGTTCACATATCTCCTTATTTACGGACCGACATATTGGTTTGCTTGGTATTGTGTTCTTTATCTTTATTATTGCAGTTATTTACTTTCGCATTAGAAGTCATCGTCTGACGATGACATTAAGTTTTGGGTTACCATGAAGGAGAATTATTTGTTTAACCCGAATCATGTATTCTGTATGAATTTAATGTATTAATTTTTGTATGAATTTGATAAATTGCGCTTCAAATGTTCTATTGTCATTTAGAAATGTTTGTGAACTTAGGAAGTTTTATTGGCTATTTTCTGTATGACTTGTACCTATACTTTGCTTGTGGTAATTGTCTTTGTTGCATGTCGTGTCTGTACATTTTTGCATAAGATTACAACACTTGGCATTGCGATTTTTTGATGGCATGGTGATTTAGTTTTCTAGAGCGTATGATGTCAAGGTTTTAGGTCTAAGTTAGTGAGAAATGTAAGATGTTATAACTGCGGTATATTTGGACTTTCTTATGGGAGTTTTTCTTAATTGGGATAATATATGGAAAGTGGATGATGTTATGAGATATGTGAGGCAAACGGTGCCACTGGATCTATTTATAATCCGAGTAAAGCTTATTGAGGACAAGTGTTGGAAGTTACTGCATGTCCATTTGTGTGAAATCCATTTGTATGTTTAGTAGCTTAATTTGGTGCATTGTTTTATGTTGCATTTCAATTTGTTTGATATGTATCTTTGCATGAAATTGTGGGTGATCTACTTTACCGTGTAATGTGTGTACATGCATAGTGGTAAGGGTGGATTTGCAGTAATTATGTCTTTTGGTAATGTACAATATAAATGTTTGAGGGTGAATTGGTGATACGTATGGGATGAGTATGACATTTGAATCACAAGTGAAGATGGGATTAAACATGTTTGAAGTCCTCTATTTGTGATAATCTTGATCAGTAAAGTGTAAAAGTGACAATTTGATCACTTTTATTAGGTGGAGGCCTATTACCACTTAGGTTGAGAGAAGTGAGGTATTGATAGAAGAGTATCCCATGGACTTATGATCTATTGTGGTTTACCAGTTAGACATATATAGTGATCAATCTAGTGAACATATGTGGCCGTGTGTGTGATATGTGTTCTCGAGGTGCGAGTTACATGAAATGTGATAAAATAAGATAATTGTGGTGAGATCTTTTCACGAGTTCATTTATGCATTGTGTTGTATATGTTGGCTATTGTGTTTGATTAACTTGATGTTAATCTTATATTCCTTAGTGAACATGTTTGAAAAAATTGTTTATTATCGTATGATTATATCTTCATTGCATGTGTTATATGTTCTTGATTGATTATTGTGATTATGTTTCTTCTACTTGGGTATTCTTAATATTGGCCCTGATAAGTAAATGGAGCAGGTATGATGTGTGGTTCAAGTTCGAGACACAGAATAAGGTCTGTGATTCTAATTTTTTCCCGGTTATCTTTATTGGACAAGTATAAACATTGTGTTGTTTGCTTATAGGTTGATCGAGTATCAATGTGAAGATTTGTTGAGTTTTTTACATCTAATAAATCCGAACGATGATGTTAAAACGATTTTGGGATAAATGTATCATCAACACCTAAATGAAAAGCTCGATTCAATAAAAACTTGGGACAGTTGGAAGCAACTTAATTAAGTAGTTGCTCATGATCCACTTGGGAAGGCACACTAGTGTTGGCCCATTTAGTGGTTTTGTGTTAGACTTTGTTGGGTAGTTGGCCCATTTATGTTGGTTGTGTGTGTATCAGGCTCAGGTAGTTAAGTGGCCTATTTGTTTGACATATCACAATTCAACCTATATAACTTACCTTGTCTCTACATTGTTGGCTTGTGTTTGGATGATAGAGAAAGAAAGGAAAGTGTGCAGTCGTTCTTGGAGTCCTTCCATTGTTAGCTAGTCTTCTTCTTCCTTTCTCCCTTTGTGAGATTATTCATCACCATTAATTCTTGTGTGTGTTATAGTATAGTAAGGTAAACAAGGTGTGTAGGTTGTGGAGACAAGCTTGGTGTAATTGTTGATCATGGAGACTATTAGGTGGAAGATTAGTTGGTGAAAGAATTAGGTGGAGACTAGTAGGTGGAGGAGTTAGGTGAAAGAATTAGGTGAAATTTTTTATTCCCAATCCATCCTAATTCTTGCCTATTATAAATAGAGGCTCTCATTTGCAACTTAAACCACCACAACAAAGAGTGATCTTTTGTAGAGAGCAACACAAGAGAGACATTTCACAAAATAGGGAGAAAAGTGAGTTGGAGAGAATAGCCTTTGCATAGGCAGATAAAAATACAGTGTAGTATTTTTGTACTCCTCATTTTTCGAGTTAGTGAAATATATTGGTGTGGGTCCGTGGACGTAGGAAAATTGCTGAACCACGTAAATCTTTGTGTTTCGTATTTGCATTTTTATTTTTGCGTATTTATATTTTCTCAGTCCAATTTATTTGCGTCACATCGATCCTGGGCGGGATTAGTTGCGTCCTAATTCCCAACAATTGGTATCAGAGCTTTGGCTCATTGAAATCTTTTGAAATTCTTAGTATGCTCTGTGGTTGCAGCCTTGACTGATCTTCCACATCAGAAAAGATTTCTTTAGACTGTTTTGTGATTGAGTGGGAACAATGTCGACAGATGAGAAAATATCCAAATTTGACAAATTTGATGGTTCAAATTTTGGATTTTGGAAAATGCAAATGGAGGACTATCTGTACCAGAAGGATCTATACAAGCCACTAAAAGAAAATCTAGAAGATATAAGCCAGGGGGATTGGGAGTTACTTGATCGAAAAGCACTCGGCACAATCAGGCTGACGTTGTCAAAGTCAGTGGCCTTCAACATAAAAAATGAGAAGACGATAGAGTCTCTCATGGCAGCCCTTTCTAGCATGTACGAACAGCCATCTGCAGCAAATAAAGTCCACTTAATTAAAAAGCTGTTCAATATGAAGATGGCCGAAGACGGAAGATTTGGGGAGCACCTAAATGAATTCAATGAAGTGACGGACCAGCTAAACACAGTCGAAATCACTTTTAGTGATGAAGTTCGAGGTCTGTTAATTCTTGGGCAGTTGCCAGACAGCTGGAATGGTACAGTCACAGCAATTAGTGGCTCTGCCGGAAAGTCAAAATTGAAGTTCGATGATGTCGTAAGCATGATCTTAACGGAGGAGATCAGACGACAATCAGAAGGTACCTCAACTTCAGGATCGGCGTTGAACGTGGAAAGCAGAGACAGAAATTCTAACAGAGGAAATGGGCGTGGCAATGGCAAATTCAGAAGTGGAAGATCAAGATCCAGAAATCCAAACAATTCCAACAAAACTAAGGTTGTGGAATGTTGGAAGTGTGGGAAGACCGGTCATTACAAAAATCAGTGCACAGTACCTCCAAAACAAAAGGAGAACAAGACAGAAGTCAATGTTGTGGAAGAGGAAGCGGACGATGCTTTGATATGCTCTTTGGAGAGAAAAACGGAATACTGGGTGATTGATTCCGGAGCATCTTTTCATGCTACATCAAACAAGGAGTTTTTTGTAAACTATACGCGGGGTGATTTTGGTAGAGTCTATCTCGGTAATGATCAACCGTGTGACGTGGTCGGAAAGGGTGATGTACAGATCAAGATCAATGGATCTGTGTGGAAGCTGAAGGACGTGAGACATATTCCAGAATTGAGGAAGAACTTGATCTCCGTCAAGCAATTGTCGGGAGAAGGACATGTCACCACCTTCTCTGGTGATAACTGGAAGATCACCAAGGGCGCCATGATTATCGCTCGAGGCAAGGATACTGGCACCCTCTACACAACGGCGGATGCTTGTGTGAAAATTGCAGTTGCTGAAAGCAAGGAGGGCCCAAACTTATGGCACCAGAGACTTGGGCATATGAGTCAGAAGGGACTCAAGTATATGCATGCAAAGGAGAAACTACCAGAGCTTCAGTCTACTGATATAGACTTATGCGAGAGTTGCATCTTTGGGAAGCAGACCAGGGTGAGTTTCAACACTAGTGGCAGAACTCGGAAGCAAGAGAAACTTGAGTTAGTCCACACAGACGTTTGGGGACCAACCGCAGTTTCATCTATTGGCGAAAAATCATACTTTGTGACTTTCATTGATGACCACTCGAGAAAAGTGTGGGTTTATTTCTTGAGACACAAGTCCGAAGTATTCGATGTGTTCAAGAAGTGGAAAGCCATGGTGGGAAATGAAACAGGATTGCGAGTAAAGAAGCTGAGGTCCGAAAACGGAGGAGAATATACGGATATGGCGTTCAAGAAGTTCTGTTACCAGAATGACATCAAAATGGAGAGGACGTTGCCAGGGACTCCACAGCAAAATGGAGTTGCAGAACGTATGAACCGGACATTAACGGAGAGAGCCAGAAGCATGAGGTTACATGCAGGCTTGCCCAAACAGTTTTGGGCAGAAGCAGTCAACACAGCGGTGTACTTGATCAATCGAGGACCCTCGGTACCGTTGGAGTACAGGATACCGGAGGAAGTATGGAGCGGAAAAGAAATAAAACTTTCCCACGTGAAAGTTTTTGGATGTGTCGCATATGCACATATTAGTGATCAGGCAAGGGGCAAGCTAGACCCCAAATCACTAAAGTGCACATTCATTGGATATGGCGGAGATGAGTTCGGCTATCGCTTATGGGATGACCAGAACAGAAAGGTCATCAGAAGCAGGGATGTCATATTCAACGAGAAGGTTATGTACAAGGACAGAAATGCAGTGCAGTCCGATGAAACAGTACATGATGATCCAACATATGTTGAGTTGGATGATGCTCCAGAAAGTAGTACGTCGCAGCAGACAGAGGAGGATCTGCAGTTACAGGAGCCTGTTCTAGAGACTGATGCATCACAGTCTCCAGTCCCTGTTCTTAGAAGGTCAACCAGACCTCATGTTCCAAATAGAAAGTACATGAGCTACATGTTACTTACTGATGCAGGTGAACCTAAATGCTATCACGAGGCATGTCAGGTCGGTGATTCTGGCAAGTGGGAGCTTGCAATGAAAGATGAGATAAAGTCTCTCATCTCTAACCAGACGTGGGAACTAGCCGAGTTACCTACAGGAAAAAGAGCTCTACACAATAAGTGAGTGTACAGAATCAAGGAGGAACATGATGGATCAAAGAGATACAAGGCGAGGTTGGTGGTCAAAGGTTTCCAGCAGAAAGAAAGAATTGACTACACGGAAATATTTTCCCCAGTTGTGAAGCTGACAACAATCAGATCAGTCTTAAGTATTGTTGCAGCAGAGGTTTTGCACTTGGAGCAGTTAGATGTGAAAACTGCTTTCCTCCATGGTGACCTTGAGGAGGAAATATATATGCAGCAGCCAGAAGGCTTCTTAGTCAAAGGAAAGGAGAAGCTCGTTTGCAAATTGAAGAAGAGCCTGTATGGCTTAAAGCAAGCCCCGAGACAGTGGTACAAGAAGTTCGAAGGATTTATGCAGAAAAATGGCTACTTCAAATGTAATGCAGACCATTGTTGCTACTTCAGGAGATTCGAGTCCAGTTATATAATTTTGCTACTTTATGTCGATGATATGTTAGTAGCAGGCTCAGATATGGACGAAATCAAGAAGTTAAAGATGCAGCTGTCAGCAGAGTTCGAAATGAAGGACTTGGGTGCAGCGAAGCAGATTCTCGGAATGAGAATTTTCAGAGATAAGCAGAAGGGTATCTTGCAGTTATCTCAGGCCAAGTACATTAGTCAAGTTCTGCAGAGATTTAACATGTGCAGTGCGAAGGCTGTCAGCACGCCACTAGCTAATCACTTCCGTCTATCTAGTGATCAGAGTCCTAAGACAGAGGACGAGATAAACTTCATGGCTAAAATACCATATGCCTCAGCCATTGGAAGTTTGATGTATGCCGTGGTTTGTACCAGACCAGATATTGCTCATGCAGTGGGAGTTGTGAGTAGGTTTATGGCAAATCCAGGAAAGCAGCATTGGGAAGCAGTAAAGTGGATATTAAGATATCTACGGGGAACTACTGATAGATGCTTATGCTTTGGACGAGGCGAGGTGACTTTACAAGGCTTTGTAGATGCAGATTTTGCTGGCGAGGTAGATCGCAGACGAAGTACTACTGGTTATGTTTTCACAGTAGGTACTACTGCAGTTAGCTGGATTTCGCAGATACAGAAGATTGTTGCTCTATCCACTACAGAAGTAGAGTACGTGGCAGTAACCGAGGCTAGCAAAGAAATGATCTGGTTACAGGGTTTGTTGGCAGAATTGGGATTCAGTCAGGAGAAGAATGTTTTGCACAGTGATAGTCAGAGTGCGATACATCTGGCAAAGAATTCAGCATTTCATTCTAGAACCAAGCACATTGGACTCCGTTATCATTTCATCAGGTCTCTTTTGGAGGATGAAATATTAACATTAGAGAAGATCCAGGGTAGTAAGAACCCAGCCGACATGATGACCAAGACAGTAACAAAGGAAAAATTGGAGTTGTGCTCAGCTTCAATTGGTCTTCTGAAGTGAAGACAAAGGAAATGACTCACACCATATTTCACAAGGAGTTGCAAGGAGGAGGTGTCTCAGGTGAAGCCACATTAGTCTCCAAGTGGGAGATTGTTGATCATGGAAACTATTAGGTGGAAGATTAGTTGGTGAAAGAATTAGGTGGAGACTAGTAAGTGGAGGAGTTATGTGAAAGAATTAGGTGAAATTTTTTATTCCCAATCCATCCTAATTCTTGCTTATAAATAGAGGCTCTCATTTGCAACTTAAACCACCACAACAAAGAGTGATCTTTTGTAGAGAGCAACACAAGAGAGGCATTTCACAAAATAGGGAGAAAAATGAGTTGGAGAGAATAGTCTTTGCATAGGCAGATAAAAATACAGTGTAGTATTTTTGTACTCCTCATTTTTCGAGTTAGTGAAATATATTGGTGTGGGTCCGTGGACGTAGGCAAATTGCTGAACCACGTAAATCTTTGTGTTTCGTATTTGCATTTTTATTTTTGCGTATTTATATTTTCTCAGTCCAATTTATTTGCGTCACATCGATCCTGGACGGGATTAGTTGCGTCCTAATTCCCAACAGTAATTAAATTAGAACACGCCCTTTTCTTATTCGTCTTCCAACAAAGGAGATTCTAGGAAAATCTTTGGCTTCTTTCCTACCTTCTTCACTAACAATGATTTTGGGTTGATTCATCAAGGTGCATTTATTCTCTCTCTTTACCCTCGAGGATAACAAGAATACTCCTCTATTTATAGGTTGAGATTCACCAGTTTTTTTCTAATTTCTTTATTCCCTGTTGATCATTACTTGAATAAGTCTCCTCCATAAGTCGTTTGGCATTACAAGCTATATTGTGGCAATTTAGACTCAATATGCTAGACATGTCATTTCCTCACATGTTTGTTTAAGAATTTTAGTGATTTTCTTCTATCTTTACTCCATATTCTGGAAGGCCAAACGATGTCTAAATGTTATGTTTTTGATATATATGGAAAGTGCGATCCTTCTAATTTAATATAAAACTTATCGAGCAAAATAATCAACTATAATGAAAGCTATGATGGGTTAAAGAAGGAATATTTTTGAAACTAAGATTAGGAAATATTCAAAAATATTCGGTAACGTGTTATCTTCATAAATTCACCAATGATAAATCGTAGGTCGATATTAAAAATCGATTTAATTTTCTCGAAGTTCGTCTCGAGAACTGTAGTGAACATATCGAATACTTCCCACGAATATCGGAAGTGATCAAACGATCGTCTCGAAAA
The DNA here is from genome assembly GCA_963555705.1 of Ligustrum vulgare. Taxonomy (NCBI): domain Eukaryota; kingdom Viridiplantae; phylum Streptophyta; class Magnoliopsida; order Lamiales; family Oleaceae; genus Ligustrum; species Ligustrum vulgare. The sequence goes on from OY743168.1 coordinate 23,740,308, forward strand.
GAAACGTTTTCAACTTTTTTTTTTTAATTAGAATTTTGTGACTTTTATCATTTTCATTTATTCCTTTCACAATAATTTTTTTTATTTTATTACATCAATCGCTAGTAGGAACTTCATAATTATTCGAATGTTACATAATTACTCAAAACTACAACGATTAATTGATGGAATTAATTCGAATAAATAAGTACTTTCTTTAATTAGGCGACAAATACTCTTGCAGGAATACCTCGATCCTCACCTCATTTGGAAAGACGAATGGAGAAGCCATCTCGAAACCTTGAGGCACGGTCTATGCTCCATTGATCATCATACACACCTCCCTGGTAGACAGCTTCCATCCATTGGAAGTTTGAATAGGTAAAAGGTAGAGTTTGTGCCTCTTCAAACTGTATAAATCTGTAATGTATAAATCTATGATTCAAGATATTGAGCTAAGAACTATTTTATTCTATAGTCGTTCATATCCAGAAGAGGAAATACACATACACTGGCTATATATAGAAGCCAAAGACACAGACCAATGGAAAAGGAACCAATCAGAAAATGACACGTGAGCTAGGTAAAGGAAAATGAAATATATCTTTCTTCACAAACCAATCTTTATTGGTGACAAAATACAGGGCATTCATACTTTACACAACACTAAAGTCGACCACAGTCATATTTGGTGTGACCAATCGGGTCACGAAACAGAGTGACCAACAAAATGATTCCGACGAGTTTCGCTAGCCATGATCTTGTTTCCATTAAAAGGCCAGCAATGTATGATCGTGTTGACAATGCCAACAGCCGTTTTCTCCTTTCCTTCACGTATTGATCAATTGCTTCTCCAACTTCGTTTATTAGTATCTTCTTGCCACACTTAGAGAAATCTTCGTCTCTTACTTTTCGTCCCAAACACCTGGCAAGGACGACGGCATCTTCTAGAGCTGCCGAACCACCTTGTCCTAGGAATGGACCCATTACATGCATTGCATCTCCAGCCACTGTCACTGTCCCTTTCCTAAATGTCGTTAGTAGTAAGTCCCAAGGAGCGCGATGCCTCAAGCGAGTCATGGACAACGAATTCGCCTCAGCCTTTTCTATCATTTCCATTACACCACTTGGGAAACCATTCACTTTGCTTGAGGTTAATCGTCTGATCAGTTCCGGATCGTGAGTCGAGTTCTCATCTGTTTACAAGTAGAGATGAATAAAATGAGGACGAATTGAGATGAATACTAAAAGGAAAAGGAAATAAAAAATAAAGAAAATTTCACCTGATGCAGTCCATGGTAGAACGACAAACCAGTATACCAACTTATCAGTAATTGGAACTCGTCCCACCCCGATTTTGTCCCCCCTCATTCGAGTGGGCTCTTGACCAAATGCATGACCATTTGGGTAACTGGTTAAACCTCTAGCTGCAAGAATAGCGAAAGGTTTTGTACTTTTGAGACCAATGAAATCGGCCACGGTCGACCTGGATCCGTCACATCCAATCAGAACCTGTAACAGGGGACAAATGGCATCGACAAGAATCATCTTATCTTATGCATACAAAAGCATGATATTCAAACCTAAATAAAATTCAGATTGGTTCTTTATTACCTTAGCGCTAATTGATTTCTCACCATGAAGTTGAAGAGTTGGATACGCGGTTTCGTGGTCCATATTCACGGAGACAATCTGGCTTCCAAAACGCACTGTTCCGGGTGGCAAAGCGTCAGCCAGGACTTTGATCAGATCATTCCTTTTCACGCAACGAAACTCGCCAACCCTATCGAAACCAATTTAATAGGATAGAATAGAGATGTTTATATTGGTTAATTAGTTCTATGATTCATGACTTACTCTGGTATTTCTTGTTCCTTTCCTACATCAATCCATATCTCTCGTATGCTGTACAGTAAGCAAACCACTTTAAAACTACAGAAAAGGTTCAAAGACACTAATGGGGAAAGGTTTTGTCATAGTCTCGACCAAACAACTAAACAATGAACTAAAAGTGAGATTTCTCGTACCTGTGAATGGTATTTGCCTTGGGTCTAAGGTCAGAGGCGACACCAAGCTGATCAAGTGCTCGCCAGCCATTAGCTCTGATGCCAATAGCTGCTCCTGTATCTCTCAAAGTTTCTGATTTTTCCAAAATTATGCTTCTCAACCCTTTCCTGCACGAGTTTCAGTATGACCTACTTTTGCGAAGGAATTGGAATATATTGCTGGTGTGACGGAGCAAATCATGTCCAGTTTTATTTTGCCGATCGCTAAATTAAATAAAGAAAAGCTCAAGTAACCCACCTGTGTAGAGCAAGGGCGGTGGCAAGCCCGCAAATCCCACCTCCAACTATCACAATCTCATGACTTTCTTCCACTGAGTTCATATCCATATCCATATCCTACCCACACCCTTAACTTTCACAACTAAAAAAATAAAAATAAAAAATCACAATGTAGATTATTTTGTATAGCAGCACTAAGTTCACCAGACAAGATTTGTTTTTAACTTTTGAGATACTTCAGAAAAAGGGTTTATTAAAAAAGGTTGGACACAACACATTTAATACGGAAGTTGACGCTTGATTTTTTTTTGTAAAAAATTTGGATACGACACATTTGTGACACACAAAATATATATTTTTTAATTTATATTATTTGTCTTATGTTAAGGATATAAATCTCATATCGATTAAAGATGAAAACATAGATCAATTTATAAGAGTTTGAGCTACTCTTCATAACAAGATTGACCTTTTAAGATGGATCCATAAATCTTTAAGTATCCGAGTCTATTAAGTTCCAACAACTAATTCGATCTCATTTAGACTCAAAAAAATGAGCACGCGAATTTCAAGATTGATTTGCTCAAACGACCCACCATCTTGAGTGAACATGTTAAGGGATAAAAATTTTACATCGATTAAAGATGGAAACACAAACCAATTCATAAGAGTTTGAGCTACTCCTATTAATAAGTTGATCTTTTAAGATGGTCCCTAAATCTTATTATACGTTGCAACCTTGGTCCCACAAACTATATGTCTTGATGATAACTATTTGATTTATAAATTTATTTATTTATGATTTTGAGGTAAAAAATAATGGTTGAAATTTGAAGAAAAAAATGTATATTATTAAAAAATAATTTGAGAAATTATGTAATTTATAAACTTACTTATAAACTAGTTTATCTTGATTAGTAAACTTTGGCGAAATTGTTGCGAAATAGGCTCATGAGCAGCCAAAATGGATTAAAAGATAGGCAACAAAGTCAAGAATTGTGGGGGCACAGGCACCAGTCGTAATTGGAAGATTATGCAATTAAATATTGATTTTGGTAGTCCATCGTAGTCACTGAATCAAATGAAGATCTCAGTCAAAAAGTTACACTGGTCCAAGATCAACAATCAGCAAATGAAGAACGTCAAGTGGAAGGAGGAAAAAAGAGATGATGGGGAAGTGAGATATATATTTGTAACTCATCTATTTTTAGTACAAAATCAGCATAATACTTGTGGACTTCATAGAGACTTCTAGTTCAAGCTGTTGGCTTTTTTGTTAATATACCCAACATGTTCTGGTAATGATATTAATCGGTTATATTATATTTCATAGTCTTTGAATGAAGATAGAAAAAGAAGAAAATTGAAACCACTTGCGAAATCGATTTGAATGCTCGGCTCAAACCTTAATGGGCCATTGGATGCAATACTTAAAGGGAAGAGTACACAAATAAGGTGGTTATAAACTACATTTCAAGATTAAAGAAAAAAGTGTAAAGTTTTGATAAGTGTGCTTTACACACTTATTTGACTTTTAAATCGACAATTTAATTGACAAATTGAGCGAATTTTTACTTATAAATTGTATTTATCCTATACAATTAGGTACAACCTCAATTGGAATGAAAATTGACAAGATCGAAGAGCAATTGAGCTAAAAGAAGAGCAAATCTCATGTCCAAGGACCTAATTGAAAGAAATCAAAATTTGTGGACTCAATTGCAACATCTCAGAAAGTTGGAGAACTAAAAATACAAATATTTCAGGGACATATTTGTAATAAAAGTTAAAATTCCAGTACTAAATTAAAGAAGACCAGAAGATGAGAGACTTGCGTTGCAAATAACTTAAAGAAAAAAAAAACATATATATATATATATAGCATGGGCAACGCCCATGCCTATTTGATAGTTTTGTTGGGCACTCGTTGAGCGCCCAGTAAAGTCAAACAGAATTTTCATCTGTCTCTCATGTGATCGCGTGGCGTAGGTAAATTTTTGTCAAATCGAGATTTAATTTCAGATTTTATTATTTTTGCCTTAGGTCGCGTTTGGCTCAGTTTGAACGCGTTTTTGGAACCTTTTTAGGTCAGATTTTTGAGAGTATTTATACTTCCACTTTTTAAAATCCAAAAATCACAATTTTTCACTCTCAAACCCTAGCCTCTTTATCTTTTTTCTTTCTTTTCTTTTCTTTATTTTTGCTTTAGTTTGTAGTTTGGTTTAGTTTTCAAGTTGCGGGTCTCCATTGAAGTTATAAAGCAAAAAGTGAGGTGAAGATTTAAAGTATTGTTGAAGAAATTTTGGAGTAAAAATTAAGGGAAGTGATTTATTTCATTATCTTGTATTTTAATCTTTGATTTCTATATTTTATGATGTATTTTTATAAACCTCAACTTTTATGTAATATTTATACAATGAGCTAGTTGTTTTATGTTGGGATGATTGACGTAGCTTAACTTAATTTAAGTAATTTTTATGTTGTTTATTAGATTTTGATCTTATTTGATGTTTGTTATTGAGATTATTCCATGTGTTTGATTGATCACCAAATATATGTTTTTGTGAAGTTTATGATAATCGAGAGATATTGTGCATTTTAAACCAAATTACAGATGTTCTAGGTTCTTGTTAAAGATAGAGATATACCTTAAACCCTAGATGATCCATTGAACTATTTTCACAAAGAGTTAATGCAATTAGTTGGGTTTTAATCGACATAGAGATATAATAGGTTAAACAAATTGATTAGGGTTAATTTTACTCGAGAGAGGTAATTAGCTAAAGTTGGAAAATCGGGCTAACATTGTAAATGAGTAAATTGTTAATTTACATGTTAAGAAATTAATTAGGCGGTGGTTAAATGAAACCATGAATCTCAACCACGTTTTCCTCAAAGATTTTCAAGTATTTTTTTTTTATTTCCTTCTTTAGCAGACTTTTAGTTATTTTCCAAAACCAACTTTTAATTGTTTGTTTTACTTATTAAAATTAAATTAACTAGAGTATAATAGAGTATACATTCCTCGTGGGATCGAAAATCCGGACCCAAAAAGGTCCACTTTGTTACTTGTAAGCGACCCGTGCGCTTGCAATACACACTATTTTAGCGAACAAGTTTCATGAATCAGGTGGTATTAAAAATTTATTTTATTATAAAAATTAAACCAACCAACCAACCACCCAACCCCGCCTCACATCACCCCACCCACTCCTACCCCTATCTTCAATAATTTGTATCATTGTCACCAAGAAAGTTTAATTAATATATTATAAAAGTTTAATTAATACACCCCACCCCACATCACATTCAAAACTCAGGCAGTATTTGTATCTCGTCGTCACCACCTCTACATGACACCACCACCACCAACCACTGTCGCTACCGCCACCGCCACCACCACCATGACCATGACCAACCACTGCCATCGTCACCACGATCACCAACCACCGTCGTCATCACCATCACCATCACCACCTCCAACATGACCTTCGACTCATTGCCGCTGCCACCACCACCACCATTTCTGACGTACCACTTCCACCACCACCACAATCATTTCTGACATACAACCACCACTTTTTTAAAAGATAGGAAATGAGAAAACCGATGTTTATATATATAATTTAAAAATTGGAAAATTAATAAAAATATAAAATTTGTAACTTATGTTGAATAGGTAAATTGTTTATATTGATCCATGACTACCAGTGACTTGCAATATGGAGTGTTACCACATGTTGTGATTGGATAATTGTGACATGTAACATACGTAAAGTGACCTTAATATTTGAAGTGTGATACGTGACCTTAACATTTGACCTATAAGTGTGAATTTTGACATGTGACCTAAATTATTTAGTGTGACCAATTTTCCGGAATCTGTGACCTTTGAACTGTTACCTGTGACGATGTTGCACTGTGACATGTGACTTGAATTATTTAGTGTGACCAATTTTCTTCAATTTGTGAGCTTTGAACTGTTACTTGTGACGATGTTGCACTGTGACATGTGACACGTGACCTGTGACTTAAACATGTCACCGATGACTTGAATATGTGACATGTGACTTCAAAATGTGATATGTGATCCGTGACCTGTTGAAATTGATATATGACCTATGTAATAAGAGTTGTGACTTGTGTTGTTGAGACCTAAACATCTGTGAACTCAAAAGTACGACATGTGAACTGTGAATTATGATGAATTGTGACACGTGACCTGCCCCATATGAACTATGACTAGTTACTCCCACCATATTCCTACCCAGTCACCAAGTCTGGCACACATCGCCATTGTCGTACAACCTAACAGCATAATTGTGGTCGCAGCCCAAAAACAGAACCTACCACCATCGCACAACCACCAACTCACCATCGAAACCACCAACACCACCACTCACACCCCACCTCCAAACCAAACACCCCCATTTTCAACCTCACACAACACCCGCCTCCACTACAAACAACAATTTCACAAATCCTCCATTCACAACATCAAATTAAACACTGCAATTTCAAACCAACCAAGCATACCGAGCACTCTAAATCCAATTCATACACTTTCACAACAGAGAAAGACTCAATCGACGCGCTATTAAGTGATTCCAATTCAAGCTCTATTCCGTCTACTGCTCAAGGATTGAATCGATTACAGGACTCGAAGTTTCCACCACTGGCGGCGAGTGCATTTATCATCGTCGTATCTTATGTCAGAGTTCGCAGGTGCTTCCTCTTCACTCAGTGTAAATCGAAGGGAACTGGGCTGTGGTTCGGTGGATTCTATTGCTCAAAGACTCAATCGATTACGGGATTCGAGGTTTCCACCACCGGCAACGAGTGCAGTTGTCATTGCTGCAGCTTCTGCCAGAGTTTGTCGGTCGGTGCTTCCTCTCTCTCCAAGTGTGAATCGAGTGGAAATGCATTGGGGTTGGGTGGGTTAGGTAGTGACGAGGGTAATCTACCTATTTTAAAGATTTTAATATTATTAATTAAAAATAATAAGTCTAATTAAGACCTGAATAGTGAATATAATACTTTATTTCTTGAATTGAGAATTATGGAAAACAAAAACCTGTTGTAGTGTAATTTCCTCATACTTAAACTTGTTTAAAAGTTGCTCATGGCCACTCTAAGTTAACAAGCGTAAGGTTATCTGGTGGGTTGACCCATTTAGGAATTTCTTGGCCCATAATGATTTGAAACTTATTTCCCTATTCCCTCCTCTAAAAGTGACTTTCTGGGGCTGCCTCTTTCTCATTCCAACGGTCACACTTCTATGTGTAGAGAATGTTATTCTTCTTTTGAAGTAGGGTGGTATTCTTCCTTTTGTGGTAATGTTTCCCTTGATTGTTGGTTTCATCTCTTTTGTGAGGTTAGAAGTTGTTTTCCTTGTGAGCTACTTGGAGGTGGTTTGAGGTTGATTATTAGGGTGTTTCCTTGTGGTATTTAAGGAGTTTAACTGAGCCCAGGACTCAACAAGTATCAAGCTACTTTTTCAACATGGTATCAGAGCTATTTGGGGCTTGGATCTGTGCGAAATCTTGGCATAAAAACTTGCTGGAACAGCTCAAAAACACAGGTAAAAATAGACAAAAATTGAAGCAGAGAAGTTGTCCAGCTTTTTCAAAAAATTTTGAAACTTAGGATCTATTTTTCGGCCAAACCAATACTACCCGATTGAAGAATCTGAGACTACCGAGGGACTAAGCAAGTGGAGCCGCACCATACGATGAGGCTCACGGTGGAGGATGGGGACGGGAGGACGATGCTTGGAGAACTTTTCGATAACGACGTCTAAAGGAAGATTTTTACCAGAGGAGTGACAGACCCTGCAATGGTGTTCGATTTCTGCTTCAAGCAATACAGTGGTTCTGAGCAATTTTACTCCTGATTGTTCGTTTTTTCCCTTTTTTGTTGCAATTTTTGATAGATTCAGGGTGAACGTAAGAGTCCCTAAATCTGAAAATTCTTATTTCTCCTTATTTACGGACCGACTTATTGGTCTGCTCGATGAATTGGTTTATTCCTTTTTAATTTCAGCAATAGCAGACCATCATGTGGATTGATCATTAGGATTAACCATTGCCTGTTGTTGGAATTTAGGATTTAATTGTCTTACTTACTTACATGTTTGAGGTGTTAAGCTGCTTATAATCTCCTTGTTCGGTCTTTTGATTGCATGTTGACTTATTCCTTTTTGTTGCATTTTGTTAATCCCGTTATATTTTGTTGGTTTTCGTGTGCAAATCAACTAATAATGCGGATAACACATATAAATATAAACAAGAATAAGAATAGGAATCAACCACAAAGTTCTAGCGCAAAGTCCCTTCTGAAGGAACAGTGAAAATACCCGACCTTATTCACCAAAGAAATCACCGGGCCTATCAGTACAAGAATGTCCACAATCTAGTCTACAAATTGATCCAGATTACAATATAAGTATTTCACAGAAGGGCGCTAGAGAATCGAACAGAAACAGAGAGGGGAAGAGAGCAGTATTGCGCTGGAGAGAGTGAACCAGAGAGTACGTCCAAAATAGTCAAGCCAAGAATATATTTCTAGTGCCAATAAATACCAGCCTTTAGATCTGATCCAAGGGTCCAAAATGTGGTTGCTAATAAGCCCTCCAACCTTTATTGCACATGTGCTCCTCCAAGTTTAGTTGGTTTTCTAAGAGGCCCTACAAGAATAATAAACTTCAATTTGGGGATCACTTCATATTTCTTTTGAGTTTAGAACTACTTGTGGTTTAATTATCAATTCGTGACTTCTTGTTCAATCTGTATCCAAAAATGAATACACGTTTTGATTTGGTGACTTTCAATTGGAAAAGAGATTTTCCCATCTGGTAATAGAAAATGAGGGAAATTTTGGTTCAACAAAACGATTCAAAAGCTATTACTTGCAATTTTTCCCTGATTTTTCAAATGAACAAAAAGAAGATATAGATGAGCTTGCTACACTTCAACTATTACACCTATCCAACACTATTTTGAGAATGATTGGTGAAATTAATACCACAAAAGAACTTTGAAAAATTTTATAAGACTTATATCTGCTTAAAACTACCCCTAACAAATTTTACTTACTCGAAAGACTTTTTCAGCTTTAAAATGGATCCTTCAAATGATGTAGATGACATTTGAATATGTTTAATAAACTTGTGCAAGATATTGTTAATTGTGGTGAAGAGATGTCTAAAACCTAAAAAATCGTTATTTTACTTAATTTCTTGCCTAAATTATGTAGAGATGTTAAAAATGCAATCAAGTATGATAGGGATAACCTAACACCCAAGACTGTCTTGAATTCCCTTATGAGTAAGGAAATGGAGATTAAGGCTTAGAAAAAGGATAGGAGGGGTGACAAAGTGCACGCGATGAGGGGGTAGGGCCAATTTAAGCAAAAAGGGTCATATAGTGATAACTTGAGTGATGAAGAAGCATAATGGTAGGAGTTGGGGCAAATCAAAGTCCAGTATAAGTGGCAAGCAATGTTACAGCTATCATAAGGCTGGATACTTTATAAATGACTGTCCTAAGAAGAAAAGTAAGTAGAAGGCAAGTGTGAGAGGTGAGGCGAATGTTTATGTTTGGTATAGTTATGAGATTGACGATGACCCTTATTGGTAGGGAACATAGTTACTACATGTGCATCTGTGTGAAATTTATTTTGAATGTTTGATAACTTAATTATGTACATTGTTTATTGTTGCATTTCAATTTGGTTGAAATGTATTTTTTGCTTGAATTTGTGTGTGATCTATTTTATTGCATGTATTGTGTGTGAAATTCATTTTGCATGTTTTATTACTTAATTTTGTGCATTGTTTATTATTGCATTTCAATTTACTTGATATGTGTTTTTTTGCATGAATTCGTGCGTGGTCTGTTTTATTGTATGTATTGTGTGTGTGCCCGCACACACACATACTAGTCGAGGTGCATTAGTAGTAGGTATGTCTTTCGTAGTTTGTAGCATAGATTCCTGAGGGTGCATTGATGATATGTATGAGGATGTGGAGTGTGACATTTGGATCACAAGTGGAGATGTGATTAAATGTTTTAGGTCCTCTTCAATGATAATCCTGATCGGGGTGAAGTGTGAAAGTGGCACTTTGATCACTTCTATTAGGTGAAGATATATTATCCACTTAGGTTGAGAGAAGTAAGGTATTGACAGATGAAAATCCCATTGACTTAAGGATCTATTGTGGTTCACTAGTTAGACATGCATAGTGATCAATCTAGTGACAATGGGTGGCAGTGTGTTTGATATGTGTTTTTGAGGTGCAAGCTACACGGAATGTGAAATGATGATTGTTGTAAGATCTTTTCATTGGTCATTTATGCAATTGTTATGTTGGCCTTCAAAAGTGACGCTTTTTATCCAACATCAAAAAGTTTTCCTATAGAGCCTTCTCTGATGATACTTATTTTAACAATTTCCTATGGGTGTTTTGGATCCTAAATATACCAAGTTTGATTGGTAGACTAGAGTAGCAGAAGCTGACTTTCATTAGATCAGATTCTTATAAATGGAAATTACACCCACACAAGATATTCAACTCACAATTCAAAACTCAAGTTTACAGGTTATTTATACAAAAATTAGATAATAATTCATTTTTAAATATTAATAATAATATTACTAGCTAAATTAATCTATCCCCATTTCACATACATACCCACCCACCCCACCCCACCCCATCTCATCCCATCCACCCCACTCCAAAATGATTTTAACGGTCTCACCCTTACCCTCCCATCACTAGTAGCGCTCGTCGCCATTGCACCGGCGCTCACCGCTTCTTCTTCTCAACAGTCGACATCATTTGTTGTTGCTTGACACTAGAAATTTGGAAGAGCCAGTAACCAATCAAATGGATGTGGCAGTGGCATCTTCGTCCCATTTATTCTTCTCATTTCCAATACCCATTCTTTCTTAATCTTCTTCAATTTCAATTTTGAAAGCAGGACTAGCTTATAATCATCGTCATGTTCAAGTGATTCATCACAAGAGAACATCTTTACCCACATCAATTTCTTCCTCCCCAATTACAACTATTGCGATGTATCTAATGTTGGAATTAATTGAATTAATGGGGAAATTAATTGATCTAATTAGTTGGGTTATTAAATGTTGTATATTTAATAGCATGGTCCATGTAATTAATTAATTGGGTGAATTGGACAATTCTCCAATAAAAAGCCCACTATATTAAAAGTTTACTTTAAGTGTCTTATATATGGTAACGTATATCACACATAGGAAGTTTATAAGAAAAAAAATACTTATTTATATATTGAGATATTATTCTAAGTTGTAATTTGATAAAACTACTCCACCTACACCATGACTAGCCTTTGAATAGTCTTTAGTGCCTTACATGACTAGCTTTAGGTAGCCACCACAAGGTGGTGGGTAGCACCACCCTTGCCTGCGATCCCCGTCCCGACATCGGGTCGTGCATGTCTCAAAGTTCGCATTGGATGCTTTAGAGGGGCACTTTGCACGTACACATCAATGCAAGGGACATTAAGGAGCCCTAAAGTTTTTGAAAATGGAATCATGACTTGATGATGTGGCATTAGGGTGGCTCAGTAAGTTAACACACTCATGGAGGGTGACGAGGCATTGGTTGTGCATGGTGTCTGTATGACTTAGTGAATTGGTGCATGGTATGATGAATGGACATAATCATTGTAGGAGTTATTCTGGACCGTTAGATCTCGATCTAGCGTCTCAAGATGATCTAAACCAATTGGTGCACCCATTCAGAACATGCACACACCATTTTCAAAGGACACTTCAAAACCTCTAAATAGGGTAACCCAGATTCGATTTTTTCACACCAAATCTCACTCAATTTTATATCTCTCTCTCTCTCTCTCTCTCTCTCTCTCTCTCTCTCTCTCTCTCTCTCTCTCTCTCTCTCTCTCTCAATTCTGCTTTTATAAAATTCTGCAAAATATTTTTTTAGTTTTTTTCGCTCTTTTCCGTCCATTCCTAGAAGAATACAAGTTAGACTCTAGTTCGACCAACAAGATGGGTATAGTGTAATACCAACTTTGGAAGAAGTGTTGCATTTTGGGAGACTGGCGTCATTCGATCCTGTTGGTACCTTTGAATGGGCTAAATTTTTCTTATGGATATTTGCTTCGGCAAACCATGCTTTATCTCCCTTCTACATTTTTGTTTTTGGTTTTTAATTTATTATTATTTTCGTCAATTTTTAACAAAATCTAAATGGTTTTTTTTTGTAATATTTCTCTACATGGTTGTATTGATCTGATAGTGATTTCTTTTTAATTACTCATGAGGATGATGAAATCGAACTGGAGAATAGAAATCTTGAGTCGATCTCTGTTGTTAATGACATCAAACGTAGCCTTGCCGCTACTCCAAGATCAACATTTTTCTAACGAGGAGGCCCTAGTTTGTGTTTGTTTCCCTATTCAATAATAAAAGATAACTATTGATAAATTTATGTGGAGATTTTACGATGGGTACAAGTGATTGAGGGGTGGAGGTGGGACAGATCGCTGTGTGCACACAGGCACGGCGACAAAGGGAGTATATACCGCGTGGCGACTCTGTGCTGCTTTGCATGTTTCCAATTTTCTATGGTGGTTATGTGGTTGCTTTTTGTGGTAGTTTTTAGTGGTAGAGAGGTGGTGATGAGAATCATAACGGGTTTGGGGAGGCAAATTTTTTATTCAAGCTAAACAGATTTTGGAAGAAGAATCAAGGTCAAACAAAGTAATTAAGCCAAAAGAGGAGCTAAGAATCAAGTTCTGGATTCAATTAAAATTTTGACAGAGATAAAGTCTGAATTTGAGGTTCCCTATTTCTTGAAGAATTGTAACCCGTTTCGTCTAGTTTCCAATGTATTTTGAATCACCTTAATAGGACATGGGGATCAAAAGTTATCACCAAAATATTGAAAATGGCGCGTGCAAAATTTTGAGTTAAAAACGTAAGAGGCCAGAAATTCAACTGTGCGACCTTCAAAAAAAGCTCAAATGGACAGAATGTCCATTGGGGTTCCGAATTGGCCTGTTCGATAGCACGATTCTTAACCGTGCGATTGCACAGTATCCCGAGAACCCAAAACTCGGGATTTTTATTGTATTTTCTATTTTTCTTTATTTCCCTAATTATTTGTACTATAAATAGTACTCTCTCAAACCCAAAAACAGTTGGATGGCTTGAACTTTGAAGCTCTTGTGTTATGACATTTGTGAGGTAAAATCCTCCTTTCAACTTGTAATCTCTTGAAATTTCTTTAACTGCATTTTGAATTTATTATTCTTGTGTTGTTGATTTTCACAATCTTGGAATTTGTTTATTTCTATCCATTGGGCTAGGTTTTCTTAACATTTGATTTTTCGCTAGATTAAACTTGGGTCAATGTTTATTTTACCATTTTAGTTTTCTTGGATTGATTCTTAATTGTTGTGAGAATTTTTGGTTTAAACACCAAAGGAGTTCGAATCGGGTGGTGTAGTGGTGGTTCCAGTGGTAAGTCATGGTGGTGATGGTCGTGTGATTTTGAGGTGGTAGCTTGCGGTGGTGGAGTTTTGTTTTGGTGATGGTATTTGTTTGCTAGCAGGTTGTGGTGAGGTGATTGGCGATCGATTGGTGATGGTAGTGATGGCAACGATGACAATGATCAATTGTTGGTGGTGGGGTAAAGGTGGAGTGTGATGGGATAGGGTGGGTTTAAGACTAAATAATATATGACCTAAATAAACTTGAGATTACGACTAAATTTCTAATTGTGACTCACAATTTTTTTAAGTTGTGCTCAATTAATTTAAAATTATGATCGTGAAATAAGTTGTAATGTGTAGAATTTGTTAATTGTGTAAAAAATAAGTCGACCTATAAAATCCGAGATTGTGATTGAGAAATAAAACTTGTCCTATTAAATTCTCTATCTGTGATCGAAAAATAAGTCGTGACTTATAAAGATTTGTAAATTGTGATCGAAAATAAAGTCGTGACACATTATTTTCTTAATTTTTGACAAAAAAGAAGTTACAACCTATAAAATTTGTGATTTGTAATCAAAAAATAAGTCGTGGCCTATATATATTTGGAATTGTGACAACAAAATAAATCATAGATACAAAATCCAGATATGTGATCGAAAATAAGTCGTGACCATTTATTTTCATAATTTATGATCAAGAGGCCTATAATATTTGCCATTTGTGACAAAAAAAGTAGTGATCTATAAATTTTTAATTTGTGATCGAAAAATAAGTCGTGACCAATTAATTTGATAAATTATGACTATCAAATAAGTTGTGACATATAAAATTTGTGATTTATAACTGAAAAATAAGCCGTGAATATTTAAATTGATAATTTGTGACAGAAAAATGTACACTCTCATGTCATACCGCTCGTCCCGAAATTAGGACATACCCTTTCCTTTGACCAACGAGTCCTCAAAGCATGTTATTTGTTGTATGGTTCATCTCACAGGAATAGTTCTAGCAAATTCTAGGTTAGACATTGCTCTACATGATACTTATTATTATGTGGTTGCATATTTTGTGACCCAAAAATGTATCAACTAATTACTAATTTGTGATTTCGAAATAGATTTTGACCTATAAAATCTTTGATTTGTGACTTATATATTAGTTGTGACTTATAAAGTTTTTGATCTGTGATCGAAAAATAAGTCATGATATTTAATATTTGTGATTTGTGAAGGAATAATAAATTTTGATCGATTAATTAGATAATATGTAATAAAAAATAAGCTGTGACAAAAAATTAAGTCGTCACCAAATAATTTTATAATTTGTGACCGATAAATAAGTCGTGATCAATTAATTTCATAATTTGTTATCTTTAAATTTGTGATTTGAGACCGTGATCATAAATTGTATATTTGTGATAAACATCTAATTAATTAATAAACTATATTTAATAAAAACCTGATTTTTAAATTAAAACATCAAAACTCTTAGCCCCTGTTCTCTTTACTATTTTGAGGTCGTTTTCTGTTTTTATTTTCGAAAACGCTAAAAACGCGTTCTCTTTACCATTTTCGAAAATGCATTTTGGAAAAAAAAAAAATTGTACACAAAACGGAAAACGTCCGAAACATCGTTTTGAGCGTTTTGTGTGTATTTCGACAAAAAATGTCCAAAACGCGGAAAACGCGTTTTGGGAATTTTTTTTTTTTTGTTTAGAATTATCTTAACTTAGAACTAAGCTTAATATAAAGTTTTTATTTTATTTTTTATTTTTTTATTATTTTTTTTAGAATTATCCTAGCTTGGAATTAAGCCTAACTAAAGATTTTTTTTTTTTTTTTTTTTTTTTTTGAGAATTATTCTAACTTGGAACTTAGTTTAAATAAAGTTTTATTGAATTCAATATCAACATTACAAAAAAAAAAAAATTAAATGAGAATTCTTGTTGTTATATTTCAAAAAATGCAATGATAAATGGACTCTGGTGGTTTTGAAAGAACTTACATTTTCTGGATTTTAATAGAAGTAGAGCTTTCTCAAGTCCCGAACCTGACCAAGCTGTGTTAATATAGACTCTTAATGCTCACATTAGTGTGTTGCATGTAACCATATTTTTAGTGTATTGTGAAAGGAAATTTGAGTTGGAGTTAGTAGTATTCTGCAAGCAAATTAATTAAAAATAGTTTAAATAGTGTTCTGCAAAATTTCAAACAGAACGTGTTTTCCAGCTTTTCATTTTCAAAAACAGTTTTCAGAAATGACAAACCAAACGCGTTTTCAGCAAATTTGAAAACAAAAATGAAAACACAAAATACAAAACATTTTCGAAAATGAAAATACAAAATAAAATACAAACAGAATGCCACCTTAACTTTTAAATTTCATCTTTTAAAAACCTTACATATGTATTCTTTCCTCCTTATAAACTCCAGTCCAGCTACCAGCAATGGAGTAAGATGCAGTGCAGGAGCCACATGGGGTTCGGTGGGGTCCATGGCCCCCACTGAACATTGAAGATTTCTTTTTTTTCTTTTCTTTTTGGGGTTGTGAAAAATTGAATATTAGAGCTTATATAAATTTCATTTGAAATATGCATTATAACTTTCCAACTTTCTTATATTAATTCATCAATTTTAGTTTACATTATTATTAGTTTGTTCAATATTTAGTCTTAAATTTTGAAAATATTTTAATATTTATGTTGAAACTCTACCTTAGTATGATTTGTTTTAGTATATTTTTGTTAAATATGTTTTCCTTATTCTTTCTTGTAATTGGATAGTGGACTTGCTTAATTTGAGTGAATTATGGCGTGTTTGATAGACGAAGTTTTCCATGGAAAATATGATTTTCCAACTTTGCGTTGTTTGATTGTCTAAGTTTTCCATGGAATTCATTTTTCCACTTGCCTCGAAATCCGATATTTTCCTTGTTTTGGATGAATTCGTTTTCCCGGGGGGGAGGAGGTTTTATTTTCCATGAAAAATCTTATATCATTTTCGTTACGTTTGATCCTTTTTGTTATTTTTAATTGATTTATTTTTTTTTCTAAAAATTAACATTATTATTATTAAGTACAAATGTAAGGAAATTTTTTTTTTTATTAGAATAGATAAATTTTACTTTACTTTCTATGGAAAATAATGTCAATCAAACAACAAAAGTTGAAAAATTCCCTACTTTTTTCACCTAGAAAATTAAACCAATCAAACACATTAGACTTCAAATTTCCAGGAATTGAATTCCCTAGAATTCAATTTCCTGAAATTCATTTTCTTTCCACCTAAATTCCAGTCTTGCTATCAAACGCAGCCTTATTGTTAAACTTAATTTGAGCATATTTTATTTTATTATTATAATTATATATTTTATTTTGTTTCAAAATGTTCTGGCTTTGTTCGGCCGCTTTTGTGGATTATAAATTTAGTTTATGTATGCTTTATAAGTAAAATGAGTGATTAAAAAGTGGAGAGAGAAAATATGTGTAGTTCAAATGTGATTTGAAAAATTGTGTACTTTATAAATCCCCCTTGTTGGTATTTTTTAAATTTCTCTCTCCTTTTTTTTTTTTTAAGTATTCGGTCTCAACCATCTATTAAAAGTTAAGTTCACAATATTTGACTTTTCAATCAAATTTCAATCATTAATTCTTCTAAAATCATTATTCAATTAAAAAAAACTTTTTTTAAAATAATACAAAACACGTGCTAGATTATAAACCATAATGATTGTGTAATTAAGCACACTGTAACTTGTGTTTCCACTTAAATTCTTTCTTGACTCCGCCACTGTTAACTGTTAAGCTGTGCAGGAAATGGCAAGTTCTCCCACTACAGTGCAAAGAACAAGAACTTTGTTGACGTAAAAGATATGTTGCTGTTATCACCGGACAGCAACCAGTAGTAGCCACAACTCATTGCACGGGAAGAACTGCACTTAATGAGCCTAAGTAATTTTGTAATCTGGTGAGAACTAAAATATTATTTATTTATTTATTTATTTATCTATTTATTTAACCTTGCAATTTTCCCGATATAGTAAATTAACAAGAACGAATATTCCAGTTGCAATATTTTGGATTTTGAGACAATAATTTTAAGAAGGCATTTTTTAGGACATTTTTAAGTGATATTATGATATGTCATACATTCATTGGGTGATAAAAATAACTACCTCACCACTCAATGAATGTGTGACATATCACAATATCACTTAAAAATATACAAAAAAAAAGGTCTCTCTAAAATTACTCATTTTGGCGTGAAAGATTTTACACTTGGAGAAATTGAAAGCCTATAGGAAATAGGCTATATACGGATTTGATCCCTAAAAGTTGCAACAACATTTCATATTGATCCTTCAAGTTTATTTAATTCCAAATTCAATCTAAACAATTCCAATCTAGTCAATCAATTAGTAACATTGACGTCAAAATCCATGTGCACACGGTTAATGCTGCTGTGTACTAACAAAACATGTAATTCCATCACTATGCAACTATACAAGCCTAAATCATGCTAACAAAGATTGGAAAAGTAATTATGAAATGTTGGGAATTTTAAGACGTCGATTCTCACTTTAATTTTTCTACAGGATCTTTCGATGTTCAAAATTAAATAAGTAAACAAGAAAATAAATATAAACACAAAAATTTACGTGGTTCGACAACTTGCCTACGTCCACGGACCCTCGCCAAAGATTTTCAATATATATTAAATTGTTACAAATATATAGACTTTCACTCACTAACCCAATCCCACAGACCACGGAGAAAATACAACAAACGGGTTTTACCACATATAATTTTTACCCTTTGATTTACACTACAAATAGTTACAAGAAACTTCACAATATGCTAGGTTCACAATTTTCTCTCTTTGATCACAGTATGGCCATCAAGAATTTTTCTCTCAAGACACACGGCACTACCTCTCTTGCAGTACATTCAACGAAGCAATATGCACTCCCGTTTATAATACTTCAACCACGTAGTTCAACTATTCATGAATAGTGACAATCATATCAACTTTCATAATTAGTCAAAAAGAACTCATTATTCTTTTTGCTTTAATCATGAAAGTTACATGTCTCTTTCCTTTCACTAAGAGACAAAGTCTGATTACACAACTGTACCATCAAAAGAGCAAAACAAAAGTTGTTGTCATAATCATGCATTTGTTGAATTTTGGGTCAAATACCCAATATGAAATACAATTGAGGTTGACTTTGCTTGTTACCAACTTTATTCCCCAAACAAATGGTCTACGGGTTTCATCATCCCACTTTTAGCAAGAGTATGTTAACAATATACACGCAAATTTTACAATTGGATACGTAAAAAAAAATGTAGATGGATTATTATTATGTCCCTATTTGATATAGATTAAATTTAGAATTTTAATAAATTTTAATAGAAATTAATGAAATGTGTTATTAAAAAGTTATAGGTCCTACAAAATATGTGGTTGAAGTTAATTATTAACTTTAATTTATATTAAAAGTTGGATTAAAATCAAGATCAAACGTGGGGTATATATTGGAAGAAGATTTTGCAATCGAAATTTTTTACATCCTCACCAACCCCCGGGCCCCGGCCACTGCCAACAAGACAAGAGCCACTAACTTTTTTGATTTGTGGAATTGGAAATAGCAATTTCCATCAAAAGTTAGATTTTTCACCAAAAGCCAAAGAGTGTTCTTCACTATATAAGTATATATAGGTAACAGGTACAACAACACACAGCGCCAACACGTAGATCTTATTTCCTCTTGTGCCAAATCTCTGTTTGATAGAAAAACAGACAGGAAAAATGGCCGCAATCTCAGCCGCCGCCCCCAACTCCCTCCTTCTCAAATCCAAAACCACCTCCACCAACCAAATCGCCGGCTTCCCGACTACCCTTTCTCGCTCATTCAACGACTCCACCGTTGTCCACAAGCGCATCACCTGCTCATCCACCACCCTTCAAACTCCCGCAGTCGCCGCCACCTCCTCAGATCGCGTGTTTAACTTTGCTGCTGGTCCCGCCATCCTTCCTGAGAACGTCCTACTCAAGGCCCAATCGGAGCTTTACAATTGGCACGGATCTGGAATGTCTGTCATGGAGATGAGCCATCGCGGTAAAGAATTTCTCTCCATCATTCAGAAGGCCGAGTCAGATCTCCGGACCTTGCTGAACATTCCGGAGAATTACTCCGTTCTATTCCTACAAGGTGGCGCCACCACCCAATTCGCCGCCGTCCCCCTCAATCTCTGCAAACCTGATGACCCCGTCGATTACATCGTCACGGGCTCGTGGGGAGACAAGGCCTCCAAAGAAGCCTCAAAATACTGCAAGCCCAAGACCATTTGGAGCGGAAAGTCAGAGAAATACGTCAATATCCCTAACTTTGGCGCCCTTGAGCAAACTCCTGAAGCCAAATACTTGCACATTTGCGCTAACGAAACCATTCATGGGGTCGAATTCAAGGATTACCCAGTTCCAACTAATGGAAATTCACTGCTTGTGGCTGATATGTCATCCAATTTTTGCTCCAAGCCAGTGGATGTGAGTAAATTTGGGGTGATCTACGCTGGAGCCCAGAAAAATGTCGGTCCATCTGGGGTTACAATTGTGATAATAAGATCGGATTTGATTGGAAATGCGCAGCCAAGTACTCCTGTAATGCTGGATTTCAAGATTCACGCCGAGAATAATTCACTTTACAATACGCCCCCCTGCTTCGGCATTTATATGTGTGGGCTGGTATTCGACGATCTCATTGCTCAGGGCGGATTGAGCGAGGTGGAGAAGAAGAATGTGAAGAAGGCACAGATTTTGTATGACACCATCGACGGGAGCAAAGGGTTCTTTAGGTGTCCAGTGGAAAAGAATGTAAGGTCATTGATGAATGTGCCATTTACTTTGGCAAAGCCAGAGTTGGAAGCCGAGTTTGTGAAGGAAGCAGCCAAGGAGAAGATGATACAGTTGAAGGGGCATAGGTCAGTTGGTGGCATGAGAGCTTCAATATACAATGCTATGCCTTTGGCTGGGGTCGAGAAGTTGGTCGCATTCATGAAGGATTTCCAGGCAAGGCATGATGTTTAGGAATTGGGTAACTCTGTCTTGATGAGATTATTTTTGCTTGCTATCTTGTTTGTTCCTCGTATTGTCCTTGATTAATAGTAATGTTTGTTTCATGTTCTTGTTCAGGCTGTGTCTTTGTTAGGCAATTTTTTATTTTTTTTTTGAATTTCCACTATGAAAGTGAATGTTGTCATTTGTTGAAGTTTATCGATGAAAGAATAAATTATAGAACTTTTCAAGCTCAATTGGTTCACAGGGAATTCTCGGGTCTCAATTCTAGTAGGTGACACAAGGCTTGATTGTGTCTCTCCTATTATGAAAAATGCTACTTGTACAAAATAAAAGAATGACCAAAAATGATGTGGCGTTGTTTTGATTATTAATTTTAGAGATGACGAGATATATGAAATAACATGACATTGTTAACAATGCATTATGTCATCCTTTTGATCATCCCGTGTACGTACATATAGCACAACTGGTTTGGTTGACAACAAATGGTGTCGAATAGTGCTAGAAATGATTTCAACTTTTAAGCAGAGATTACTTTATTATGTGAACTACATTATTATAACAAAAGTTCATAAATAGAGGAGATTGGTTCATCATTTTTATTTATTTATGGACAAATTTCTACAATCACCATTGATGATCGAGCCCCACAACCCATGCGAGTGTGTTCTCACACCTGGGGTCAAATGTAAGGTACTTGTAGCATTGTTGGGAATGAATTAGTCTCAACTCCAAACAAGAGGAGGAATTGGAAGCTACTCACTTTTTCTGGCAATGGTTGAGTTCAAAAGTTATCATTTTCTTCAATCGTCTTTGCTTTTGTCAGCAAAGTTGTAAAATGAGCCGAAATTTTTGGTCTGGCTCCTAAATCTTTAACAAACAAATGTTGTAATTAGCAAGAAAGAGAAGCCAAAAGCCTGTACAAGTAGAGAGATTCAGAATTCTACAGGAAACAAATGGCAGAACAAATTTATTTTCCCACCTTTATTTCTTTCCCCAGTTTCTATAAGCAAATCAGTGATGGCGAAAATGGGATTAAAACAATTGCGGTGAGTGAAATCTTAACAAAAAGTAGAAGCGATTCAAATATTTTTAGAGAGAGAGGAATAGACAGCAGGTGGATCTTTGGTGCTGCCGAACAACTGCTATAAAAATAAGTGAAGTAAAACATGGGCAATGTTAGTGTCCATCAGTCTAGAGCTGCTATAACTGCATCAACAACTTGTTGAGTGGTGCTATCTCCACCAAGGTCTTTCGTCCGGTATTTTCCCTCTGCGATAACATGTTTTACGGCAGTCTCTAAACGATCAGCAAATGATGGAAATCGGAGATGTCTCAGCATCATAGCAGAAGAGAGGAGAAGAGCAATTGGGTTTGCTCTCTTTTGCTCCAACAATTTCGTGTTTCCCACGTTCCCAGCTGAAGCACCTTGTTCAAAAACAGCATAATCAGCCCCAGCATTGCCTGCAAAAACCATGTCCTTTGGTGTCATACAGAATCTCAACAGCAGCTAAATATAATAGACCTTAATGAATATAAGATAATGTTCACTGCATTTCTGTGCACCTAGCACTTCTCCTTAACAACCCACCAAATGACAACAAAGTAAAACTTTTAAAAGAAATTTGAATACTTTGGCACTATGATAACAATAAAAGCTGACACAGAAAAATGATGCCATAGCACGCAAGAGGCAGATCTTTTCAGCCACAAGGAAAGAAATTCTAACTTTAGGCATAGACGCGTCTTCTTTTTGTAGACGTACATCAACAAACTCGTGATAAACAGTTTATTTATTTATTTGTAAAATAAATGGATTGCAAAGGTACAAAGCATGAAAGTGAATCCATTTATGAAGTATTGAATAATGAAATAGGAATGTCAGGTACAATAGAGTGTTTCAATAGGTGTGCAGCTATAACCTTCCGCTTAAACCTTGACAAATATCTGAATTAGTAGGGCAGTTTACACTTGCTTTCCATCTTTTTCATCATTTTAAAACTTTTTAAAGGCGTTGCAGTGTGTCGGAAGTAGTTGATATCCTCGTTGCCTTGCCAAAGATACCGAATACCCAGTTAGTACTTGAGTCGATATGAGGAAGAGTCAATCTATCAAGCTCAGAGTACAGTAGTGCTTGAGTCCATATGAGGAAGAGTCATCTATCAAGCTCAGAGTACAGTTTGCAGTGATCTTCGTCTTTGAGCAGATAGCTACAATTAACTCGCCACTATCCTTTCAGCTTTGCACCAACACAAACCTAACAATTGAAAAGCACATCTATTGTTCTGAAAGTAGTAAGATCATATGATTTCAACTTTCCAACACTCCACTCTTCAAGATTTTGGTTCTTAAACAAATTCTATCCCATTCCAAGTCCTCTTTTGTTGTAATATATATATATATAGTTGTTTTATTATTGTAATAGATAGGGACTAAGTAGGATAGTTTAATAGTTGAACTTTGTATTTATTACTTGGAAGTTGGAATGGAAGGAATCAGATTCAACCTCAATATTTACATGGTATCAGAGACAGGTTGAACCCTAGCACCACCGCCACCTCTTCCGGCTCCGTCCAGCGTCAGCGACGCCGGCGATAATCAGGTCAGACGCCGGCGTCTAAACCCTAGGCAGTGGATCCGCGTTTCCGGTCTGCTCCGTCCTCTACCGCGACACCGACTGTTTCTGGCTTGCGCGACACCGACCGGCCTCCGCGACACCGACCGCGACCTCCAGTGTTGTGGTTCCGGCGGTCATTGTTTTCCCTTCAAAGTTGCACGCGATTTCAGCTCGCGACCTGGAGACTCCGCTGTGACCTCCTGCTCCCTCGCCCATCGGAGTTTAGCCGGAATCTCTTTCTCAAATCTGTAGAAACATCGCTGAAAGATCAAGGAAATGAATTCTTCAAATTTGGGAATTACCTAAAAGCGCAGCGTCTCTTTCTCTCTCAACCTTGTACGTGAATTGCTCACCCTGTATAATTGTATTAGTTTTTTTTTGTAAAAAAAAAAAAAAGGAAAAAAGTGCTTCACCAGTCAGATTTCTCTCGACAGATTCTTGGTCGATTTTCTGGCTTCTCGCAATCCGGCAGCAAGTAATTTTTTCCCCAATTTTTTTGGAGTTTTTTTCAGACTTCTTGTCTTGTTTTTTCCGTTAGGGTATTGTGGTTCTCCTGATTTCTTGTGGAATATGTGGGTGATCTGTACTCAAAGGTGTTGGTGGCTTGGTGCCTGGTAACTCAATTGCTGTTTGCGATTGAAAATTTATAAACTCTTAGAAATATGACTTCACTAATCCATGTAGCACAATCATCTTCTGGGGAAGGTATTTTTGGATTGTCGTCCATTTCTTCTGTATCAGACTCTTGGGTTATAGATTCTGGAGCTACTGATCACTTTACTTGTAATCCATCTACGTTTGATTCTTCGACTGTTTCACATATTAAGTCCGTCCAAGTGGCTAATGGGACTCCTGCCCAAGTTACTGGGGCCGGAAATATCTCATTCTCACCTACCTTATCTCTATCATCTGTCTTACTTGCACCTTCATTCTCTACCAATCTTTTGTCTATCAGTAAAATTACAAAGAGTCTAGATTGTTCTGTTATCTTCTCATCTTCTCATTGTGTCTTTCAGGACAATCAAACAAAGATGACGATTGGCACTGGTAGAGAAAGCGGAGGATTGTATTTTCTGGAGGGGACAAAGAAGTTGCAAACAGAGGCTAGTCATGGTCTTCAAGTAGGTAGTAAATCATCCCCTAGAGATAGGATTCTATTGTGGCATTGTCGATTAGGTCACCCTTCATTTTCTTATTTAGAACACCTGTTCCCAAACTTGTTTCAAAATATTCCCAGTGGTAGTATGCGGTGTGAACAATGCATTTTTGCCAAGAGTCATCGTGTACCTTTTAAAATCAGTTTTAATAGAAGTTCTGTCCCCTTTACCCTTGTCGATACTGATGTCTGGGGCCCTTTTTCTACTCCATCTGCCTCAGATCATAAATATTTTGTTTCTTTTATTGATGATTGTACCAGAGTATGTTGGGTATACTTGCTAAAAACTAAGGGTGATGTAGTCAATATCATTCCTCAATTCTTCAAAATGGTTGAGACACAATTTCATACACAAGTTAAGGTCTTCCATTCTGATAATGGTCGTGAGTTTGTGAACCAAACCCTTGCCCACTTCTTCATGACTCACGGGATTATTCACCAGACAACTTGTGCCTACACACCACAACAAAATGGCATAGCAGAGCGTAAGAACCGACATATTCTTGAGGTGGCTCGGGTATTATGCTTTACTATGCGTGTTCCAAAACGTTTTTGGGCTGAAGCAGTGACAACTGCTGTCTTTCTCATTAATCGTATGCCTGCTCGCATAATTGAATTCCAAACTCCTCTAAGGATGTTGTCACGTTTTCACTCTATTCCCTCTGCCTTAAATATTTGTCCCAAGATTTTTGGTTGTGTGTGTTATGTCCATGTACACTCACACCTCGGAGATAAACTCGATCCTCGAGCCTTGAAATGTGTTTTTCTTGGCTATTCTAGCTCCCAAAAGGGCTACAAATGCTTTCATCCTTCTACAGGAAAATACTATATCTCTATGGACGTTGAATTTTGTGAATCTGAATCTTTTTTCTCTGATGATGTGTCGTTGGTTCCTCTTCAGGGGGAGATTAGTAGTAAAGAAGAGGAACAAATATGGTTAGAAGAAAAGAAAGTATGGATTTCAGGGGGAAAGGAGGAGGTTGAAAGTGATAGATCAACTAGGTTGTTCAAAAAATGTTATACTAGGAGAAACCTAGATACTACCTGTACTCCAGCGCCTGTCGCCGAAGATACTTCTCAACACCCTCCCGACTACGACAATCCTTCTGTTGATACTACGGTGCCATCGGACTCTTTTGCAATTGAAAATGAGGTACATTCTCCTTCTTTACCTACTATTCCCATTTCTGATTCCAACCCTGCACCTTTAGACACTGTTGATGTGCATAGTAGGAGATATCCTCTTCGGAACCGTAATCCACCTGATAGGTTGGGTATCTCAAAGTCTATTTCTAATGCCATCTTTCCGATCTCAGATTATATCTCTTATCATCGTTTATCTAAGACTAACATGGCATTTGCCCTTCAGCTATCTTCCGTGTCTATTCCTAATCTCTTTCAGGAAGCTCTTGATCAACCTAAGTGGAAATCTGCTATGGTAGAAGAAATGAACGCTCTCCAAAAGAACTCTACTTGGGAGATGGTTTATTTGCCACCGGGAAAAAGGACAGTAGGGTGTAAATGGGTGTACTCATTGAAATACAATTCTGATGGGACCGTTGACAGGTATAAAGCGAGACTGGTTGCTAAAGGTTACACACAGACCTATGGGATTGATTACCAGGAGACCTTTGCTCCGGTAGCCAAGATGAACACAGTTAGAGTCATAATATCATTAGCAGTCAATCATGACTGGTCACTGAGGCAATTTGATGTAAAAAATGCATTCCTTCACGGTGATTTGATAGAAGAAGTGTATATGGATCCACCACCCGGTTTTACTCCTCCAGGGAGTAAGGTATGTAAATTAAAGAAAGCTCTATATGGACTAAAACAATCACCGAGGGCGTGGTTTGGAAGGTTGAGTTGTTCAATGAAGAGGTATGGCTTTAAACAGGCATTAGCTGATCACACCCTATTTTATAAAAGAGAGGGTCATGATGTTACTTTACTTATTGTTTATGTGGATGATATGATTGTTACTGGTAGTAACCCTTGTGAAATTGAAAAACTTCGGATTCACCTAACAAAGGAGTTTGAAATGAAAGATTTGGGTGTTCTAAAGTATTTCCTGGGCATTGAGGTATCAAGATCCAAGCAAGGACTTATTCTTTCTCAACGTAAGTATGCTCTTGATCTTCTAGCAGAAACTGGTATGTCTGCTTGTGCCCCGGTTGATACACCTATTGAGGTGAACCATGGTCTGTCTATCTATCCTGATCAGATTCCTACAAATAAAGAGAGATATCAGCGCTTGGTAGGGAAACTGATCTATTTAACTCACACAAGACCTGATTTATCATATGCGGTGAGTGTTGTGAGCCAGTTCATGCATAATCCAAGTGATCAACACATGGGTGCAATTATTCGAATTTTGGCGTATTTGAAGTCTTCTCCTGGCAAGGGCATCTTGTATACTAAAGGGGAGCATTTGGATATTGTAGGTTACACGGATTCTGATTTTGCCGGATCAAGATTGGATAGGAAATCTACATCAGGATACGTATCATTTGTTGGAGGAAATCTTGTTACTTGGAGAAGTAAGAAACAAAATGTGGTGTCACTGTCCAGTGCGGAGGCAGAATATCGTGCTTTGCATCATGCAACTACCGAACTTTCATGGCTAAAAATTCTTCTTAGTGAACTTGGTTTTGGTCCAAACAAACCCATGTTACTTTTTTGTGACAACACGGCAGCTATAGAGATAGCTAACAATCCAGTACAACATGACCGAACGAAGCATGTTGAGCTTGACAGGAATTACATTAAAGACAATCTGAACTCCGAAAATATAGAAATTCCGTACATTAAGAGTGCTGACCAACTAGCTGACGTAATGACACATGGAGTTGCTAGTGGTCCATTTTATACTTCTATATCCAAGTTGGGCATGTGTGATATCTATGCACCAACTTGAGGGAGAGTGTTGTAATATATATATATATATATAGTTGTTTTATTATTGTAATAGATAGGGACTAAGTAGGATAGTTTAATAGTTGAACTTTGTATTTATTACTTGGAAGTTGGAATGGAAGGTGGAAGGAATCAGATTCAACCTCAATATTTACATCTTTCATACATAAGTCTGAAAACAAAAGGTGAAGGCCCACTTGGTCCTTGATGCTTAAGAGTCATATACTAATGCATCCCAATAAATCGCACTTCACTGTGCACACATAATGCATTGTGCAAGGAAATCATAAAACTGAGTGTGAGTTTCACATGTGATTCCTTGGTCCCTAGAGGGGATATGTTTCTCATCAAACTTAGTGGAAATGAGTGAGAATAAGGAAATATATACTTCGGTTGTGTGCTTGATATTGGAGTCAATTGGTGGGATTAGGGCTGGATTCAAGGGGCTACAGCCTCCCACCTAAATGTGGATGAAAAAAAATTAAAGTGGATTTTTCATTTTTTATATAGTAGCACACCCCCAAAATATTTTATAGCCTACCCCAACATAATTTTCTATCTCCACTCATGGACAGGGTTCTATGTTGCATGGAGATGACACCGTGACACATTGACACATGATTTTTCAGAAAAGTAGTGCACGGACACGTCAACTTAAATTCTTTATAAATTTATCACTATTTTTTGTACTTCTTAATACAGGACAAGTCACATTCCATATCGAACTTGCACGAGGAAAGTCCCTAAAGTATCCTTTTAGTGTCAGAAATTTAAAGAACATATATAAAATAGTACATGACATGTGGCTAATAGAACCATATCATGGAGTGTCAAGGTTCAACATGACACTATACATGTTGATACACCCCCTATTGTAAGTGTACATGCATCATGGGCAGGGTGTAATGCAAGGACCTACGAGCCACAAAACATCCATTGTGTTAAAGGATGCAAGAGCTCTCTTTGGCGCACAACTCTTACTTACTTAAGAATGGAGATAAAATTGCAATAGAACTGATTACTCTTAGATGCTTTTCTCTCAGTCTTTAGGTCTAGAGAACATATCCTTTTGTATTTGTACTCTCCTGCTTTAAGTTATTTTTTACCATCAGAGCAAAATAAAGAGAAAAATTATGGTCCAAGGGATGAAAGAGAGTCTTCCTATTGTATTCCTAAGCCAATTGTATACATATTCCTCTGAAATGTCAAGAATGCCCCTCTAACACCGCATTACATTAGTAGATAGGAAGACAAAAGACTAGGTACCATCCTGTAAGGCTGTAATGGCAGCACAAACTTTTCAGAAACAAAACCTATCTATTACATTCATAACCAAACATTTTGATGAAGAAGTCCAGGAAACACTCTACTATTCTATTTTCCCGAGGGAGGGAAGTAAACAACTAACTATTGAACATAGAATGACAGTACTCCAAACCACGACCTTTTAGTTATTAATCTACCATGAGTGACCCCATAATCATTATACAATATCAAGTTGTCTTTCTTTAGGCAGTGACGTCAGTCATGTGAAAACACAGAATCCCAGATATATTTTTAGTAATTATAAGCTCTTTAATTGATCAATCTATGATATTCCAAATCCACATATCTAATGGAACCCAAATGGTCTCAGGATTGATTAGAAGACTTTAAGTAGGCTAGAACCCATTCACTTGAGGAAAACTATATACTGAATGTTTGATGATATATCACAGCCCTTTATTACAGACGTTCACCTTTCAAAATATTACAGAAATTGCAAGTGAGGACCAAAACTGGAAGAAAACAACAGAGTGACATTTGGTATGTCATATATGATAGCTGAACAAGAATGTTAAGCCAAGTTGTCAGCTGCAGTTAATTGTTACCTAGCATATGCATTAATACAGCTTGTAGAAGGCAATTTCCATGCAAAATGTTGGCTCACACTTTCCCATTTCAAAGTTATATTCCTAATAAAGATTAAATCGTAGGTTTTTAGAGTTTCAAATTATCCCCAGGTATCCATGGAATAATTTCATTAGGTTTCTAATTTCCGGAGAAAGATGGATATAGAAAGCAGCTAGTTCAAAGTAGGATCGTTTGAACAAATTTACCTCCAGGCATAACTCCAGTGCCACCAGCTATACCAGCCGCTGTATTTGCAACAAGATTGCCATAGAGATTTGGTGTCACCTACAAACATATGCACACATGTTAGCAACAAAATTATTATTATTTTTTTTTTTAAAATTATAATCACATGATAAAAAATGGCAAAGAGCAGAAGCATTGACATGGTAATGTTTCCAAGGGAAACTGAAACACAGTGTATAAAGGCTGGCAGGTTTTTTTTTTTTTTTTCCAATTAAAAGTAGAAGTTTAGTTTGAACTCTCACAGAGGAAGCAATCCATTACACTAGAAATATTTCAACAAAATAAAACAACAGACAAAGAGTTTGTCTTAAGATTACTAGTGAACTATCCATATCTCCCCCCAAAACATGCATTCTTTCGAAATATCAATATCACACCAGCAATATTTCAAACAAAATGAAGCTAAAGACAGAAAGCTCATGATATATCTCCCCAAAATACCCATTCTTTCGAAATTTCAACATGGCTTGCCTACAGAAGTATTTACTCATTTATATATGTTTCTTCCCCTCAAGATCAAAGAGCATTCCTACTTCTTGAGTTCTTGACCTACGATCTAGTCCTTTTCCATTCATTCTCCTTGTTACTGTCATGACTTTGTGCAGGTAATAAATTCATAATTAACCCCCACTCAAAAAACTCTCCAAGTTTCACAAGGGCATATGCGAGTTCATGTACATATCTTAGGTGATTTACAAGATCTTTGGTTCCACATGAACGATATCAGGTGCATAGTTCACTACATTGGTGTATCAGCAAACACTATAGTACTGAGCAAGCACTAGTGGATAGTAATACCATGACATCAAATTGCTCAGGCTTGGAAACCAGTTGCATACAGCAGTTATCAACAATAATCTCATTGTAGTTGATCCCGGGATATTTTTTGGCAACCTCTCGACAAGATTCCAAGAATAAACCATCGGCGAGCTTCATGATATTGGCTTTGTGTACAGCTGTTACTTTCTTTCTGCCATTTAAATAAGCATACTCAAAAGCATATTTTGCAATGCGCTCAGAGCAAAACTTTGTTATCACCTAAAATAGTGCAACATAAAAAATGAACTTCTCAGCCAATGCACAGTAGAATATATATGCCTTCACATTTTCAAGGAAGAGAACAAGTTATGAAAGAGAATATGACATAAAAACTGGTAACAAGTCATGACAAAAGCTTCTATTTTTATGACCATTTCTGATTATTTCATCAATTCTTGAATTCCAATAACAGCCAAGTTCCAACCAAGATAATCTAATTCACATGTAGATTAATGTCACAACAGAATAAACATAAAAAAAAAAGATTAAAATAATCAATTATTTCCTATCAAACTTATATTTTGTCGCATGTTTTATCTGTACATATTTGACATATCATATAATCCTCTAAAATCCATCTATCAACTTCAGTTTGGAGATCATATATAAAAACTATTATTTGCATTCATAATCCTTAGAAGTCACAAACAATTTAAAGACAGATTATTACCTTGAGACTTTCCACAACACCGGGAACAACCTCATGCTCTAGTCCCGAGTATTCCCCTTCAGTATTCTCCCGAATAACGACTATATCAACATTCTCATGCCGTGTGGGGAGCCCTTGTAGATTAAAGCAATTGACGAGGGAAGCGTAAAGATCGAGTTCTTTCCTGAGCTTCATATTTAGAGAGCTGACGCCACCGCCTACAGGGGTCATGAGACCGCCCTTCAAGCACACCTTGTTCTTCCTGATAGAATCCAAAACTTCTTGGGGAATCTGCTTCATGTCGCCGTGTACCTCATACTTCTCGAAATGAACCGGCGAGTGCATAGCCTCCATCACCTGTTCGACTGCGCCAGTCACTAAGGGCCCGATGCCATCACCAGGAATAAGGGTAACGGGTCGGGGCGTCCCATCGCCTGGACGGGGCATGTAGGTGACGGATCTTTGGGAGGATAGGAGATGAGAGGAATTCGGGTGGTGTGCGATGACCCGCTTTAGGATGGAAAAGGATCGATGGGACATCTTTCGAGTTTGTACGTGATCTGGGATTGGATCCAAGGTTTTCTGTCAAATGTTGGGTTGGGGTGGCTAGTCAGAACTCAGAAACCCACCATGAATTCAGTACGCGTGGGAGAGACAGGGGGGGTGAAGTCAAGCGAAGAACAGGTGAAATAATTGATCAATGAATAGAATTTCATTTTTATGATTTTTATTACTATTTTCTCTTTTCATATATATATTTTTTTTATCTAATCTATTCAACTAATTAGAGGTGTCTAGACGGATGAGCCGACTAGCTCCGTCAAATCGATTTGTATGACCTAAAACCACCGACTAAAACGTAAATCAAACGAATAGTTTACAAATCAAATTAGCCCTCATTTGATGCTCCTTTTATTTTATAAAAAACTATATTTTTTTTTATAGTAATCAATTTTAACCATTCAAAAAAGTCAAATTCACATTTTTTTACTTTTCAAACTACTTTTTAACCATAAAATTTCACAAAACTCTTTTTTTCAAAAATTAAGAGCATCAAACAGGGGCTAAGTGTGAACTGCAATAGATGGGAATCGTGGATAAACGGTTCACACCATCATGTGATGGGTTAGCAATTAATCCTATGGCCCATAAAAAAAATATTATTAAAAAAATTTAATACTCAATAGCTCTTTCAAATATTATGAATTTAATTATTATAATTTGCTACATAAATATGAAGTAGATAATAATTTAGAAATCTTACGATGGTGAAAATTAAATGTCATACCCAGTATTATAAAAATGGCAGGAGATCTATTAGCAGTTATAGTCTCAACGGTGACATCTGAGTCTGCTTTTAATGTAGATATAGAGGTGACAAACGGGTCAAGTCGCTCGTCGGCTCGCGAAAACACGAGCCGAGGGCGGCTCGACTAGTCAAACGGACGAACTCGTGGGCGAGCCAAATATTGTAGTTGAACCACGAGCCGAGCTCGGCTCGTGATTCAACGAGCGGCTCGTGCCAACGAGCTCAACGAGCCGGCGAGCCGAGTGGCTCGCCGGCTCGTGTAAAAAAAAAAAAAAATTTAAACGTCGTTTTTTCACGTTGAAAACTAAAAAAAACATTGTTTTTTTTACTTATTAAGTTATTAATAATTTATTTCCGAGCTCGTTGCTCGGCTCGTCAGTTTGACGAGCCGAGCCGACTCGACCCATTGCCACCTCTATGTAGATAACAAGATATTGAACGAAAGAAGTTCGAGATTTAAAGAAGATATTTTGAAAGTTCTCGTATACATGATTTATAGTTAAAAACTTAGTTGAGATGTACGTAAACTATAATTATGCAAATGATTGATAGTAAGGATGCATTTAATTGTTAGGATTATGATATTGTACAACTTTTTTGTACAACTCTACTTATAATGTATGATATGGCAAATTGTGATGTATTGATTTTGAAAATGATCTGATATGTGAACTAAAGGGATTATGACATATCATAGTTGCAAGTAAAAGTTGTACAATAAAATTGTACATGTATCATGGTTCTGTTTGTTATTTGTTTACGTTGTATTCAAATTCACAAAGTTAAAAACAATTCAATGTAAAATAAGTTATAAATCCCATGTAAATATTTTATTGCTATAAATTTGAATTTATCATTGTTATTTATTTTGTATTAGTAGTTTAACAAAAAAAAAAATTATGTTTTTAAATTTAAAAAATAATATTTTTTTTTAATTTAAACTGCCCAAATCGAGTCAAACCCTGGTCCACATGGATTAGCAGGTGAGCTTGAGTTTGCGTTCAAATTTTGTGGGCGAAACTGTAAACCTACAAAAAGTGGACTTTTTATGCGGGTTGTTACTATGCTCAAATGTAGGTAGGCCGATTCGACTCGAACCACTCGGATTAGTACCTCTATTTATAGCGAAGTAAACACGACCTAAACATTTGGCAAGGGACTCTATAAGAAATTTTAGGTTAATTAGTTAACCCATGTCAAATTTTATTTTAATATAAAAGTATAATAATTCTATCTATTTAACATTTGATTGGTAACTTGTTTATAAACATATTTATAAGTAACATATTTTCTCAAATCACTTTTAATTACATACTTTTCAATCATATATTTTATCTCGAAAACATCATATTATTTATTTATAAACAAAAAATAAAAACTTTTAACAAGCAAATGCTATTTGAGGAAAAAGAAAGATACATACGATCCAACTTACAATCTACCATCCTCAAGTATGAGAAGTATGGGTGTACAAAAAAATCGTAAAATCGCAATCAAATCGAACTCATTGGTTTGAAACTGTTTGTTAAGACCGCATGGATCCGTGATTTTGTTTTCCTCAAACCAAATCGTTTCAAAATGATTTGGTTTAGATTTTGATTTTAAAAAACCTAAAAAAATTGACCTGGACTGCTTTTAAATTTTTAAGTTAAAAATTAATTTTATTAAATTATAAAGAAAAGAAAAGAATTAAAAATTAATTTCATGCTATATAGGTTTTGATTTTAAAAAACCTCAAAAAATCAAACTGAACTGCTTTTAAATTTTTAAATTAAAAATTAATTTTATTAAATTATAAAGAAAAGAATTTAAAATTAATTTCATGCTATGTGCGTGTTTTTACTTCCATTTATCAAAGTACTTGATTTAGGACTTACACTTGGAGGATGGACGCTCGTTTACTTGGTATCTTTTTATTTGTACTTGGTTCTTATTTAAACTTATTTTAAAAATATTATTATAATATCCAGAGACGAGCTAAAGGGGGCAGGGATGGCGATCGCCCCCCAACATTTTTCACTGGTCTATTACTCCTAGTCAATTTTTAGTGTAATTTTAGGTTTCACCCCCAACATTTTTTGTTCATCCCAGCATAATTTTAAATTTTTTTAATTCTTTTCAATTGAAAAATATTAGCTCAATAACTTAAAGTTTAAAGACAAATAATACAAAAGCTTTAGACTAACTAGAAACACTAGACGACCATTAATCAAATTTCAATTCATTCCAGTGAATTCAATCAGCTTAACTCTCAAATTAAAAATTTGACAACGCTTCCCAAGGTGTACCAACTATTAGCATAACAAGAAAATCAGTGAGTTATAATCTTATTGACAGATTAAATCGTCTTACATTAACTCTTCTAGTTTCAGCAACAATTAAAAGACGTGCATGTTTCAGTTATGAGGATCATTAAGACGATATTGTGAAATAGAATGGA
Source organism: Ligustrum vulgare (assembly GCA_963555705.1). Taxonomy (NCBI): domain Eukaryota; kingdom Viridiplantae; phylum Streptophyta; class Magnoliopsida; order Lamiales; family Oleaceae; genus Ligustrum; species Ligustrum vulgare. Next base: position 23,775,200 of record OY743168.1, read on the forward strand.
AGATGAATTTTTGTCCAGTATCATGCTTATGTATATTGAGGAGGAGATTGTTGGGACTTTTTTAGTAAGTTCTCTTGTTGAGAAGTTTGAAGAAATGTGGATAATGAGTGACCAATTTGAGATTCCCAAGGCATCTTTATCATTTCTCTTATTGATAGGCAGTTTGTTTTTGTCTTTTTTATGCCCATCTAATGTTCGTATTTATTTTCAAATTGTATAGCATTAGACACATAGATAGAAAAAATGTTTTTGTAAGGACATACTGATTTTGTCTTTTTGGTCGATCAATCTAACTTACCTATTTTGGTACTCAAAATCCTCGATTTCAATCATTTTGGTTAAAAAAATCCCCTCCACACCCATATTTTTTTACCCCGCAACATATAAATCCTAGCTCCATCACTAGTAATACCGATAGATAAAGCGCGGATTAAAACCAAATCAAACCTCAAATAATGGTTTGATTTGGTTTGGTTTGAAAATAATATGGTTTAGTTTGATTTGGAAAAAGTCTAAACTGCATGAAATGATTTGAGTTGAAAATATTGCACAAACCGCCAAACCGAACCTTGTGCATCCATGATGAGAGGGATTTTTATTTTTTTAAGTTATAAGTAGCTTGAGTCGAGAAATGATGTAAAAAAATGTGAACTAATGTGGCAAAACGTACTCCTGGATGTTAAAGAGCTGCACTGAATTGTGATAGAATACTCGAATAATCTATCATTTTTTTTTAATGAAATGATTGTATGAAATATTTTTTGGCTTATATTCTATCAAAGTTGTTCTCTTACCCACCGTGGGTAGGAGTTATGTTGTGACAGATGGACATTATACTCCTATCTTAGGCAGGAGAACATCTTCGTGCATTTTATATTATGATACCGTACTTGGATTGCACATAGTTCTGGTCAAGCTCAGATGGTGGCCATTGGCGGAAGGAGGGGGTGTCATGGGTGGTCAATTGACCACCCAATTTTTTGACTTTTTTTTTTTTAATACAGTAACTTCCAGATTTAGTGGGCTAGCCCAAAGCCTAATTACCAATTCAACTAAGCCTAACAAAACAATCACAACTAAAACCAAATGGTCCAAACCAATTAATTTACTCCTTCTGCCAGTGCTTATGCCAGTGTTCGCCCCCCTGTCTGTCTGTGCTGCTGCCCTCCTTTCGCCAGCTACCATTGGCAGATCAGCGCCCACAGGTGACAGGCCACATTCCTCATCTCATACTACTCGTTGCTGGTTGTTAACTTATTATCCAAACTCCAAATTGCAAAGGTAAATAAAACCCTAACCTTCTATTTCTCCCAAATAAATAAATAAATGGTAGTTGCTAACTTGCTATTATATGTTTTCCTTGTTTGGCCCAAGCATATTCCTTTGTTCAATTGAATTAAAAATTTAAAATGCATTGGCAGGAGACTTTTAGATTAGTTTTATACTTTTAGACTTTTAGTGCTTACTGGCTGCCTTTTAGTATTTTATGCAAATCCATTAGGATTACTCTAATTGAATGTTTTAATTGATTATTTGTATCAGATATGGAAAAGTACTTTAAACGTAAATCTACGTTTACTTGTGGTGAGCAAAATATAAATGAAAGGAATGCTAGAGATAAAATGAATGAAAATGATGTTGGTGTTGAATTGGATGCCAAACTTGGGGATGAAATTGATGAATCTAATGTTGGAGATGATCCATTTGAAACTAATGTTGGGAATGTCAGAAATGAAATATTTGAAATTAATATTGCACAGCTTCCTTTTGATCCTGGATTGAGAGTTCCAATACAAAATTATGACGTTAATGTTCGAGATGAGATTCGAAGAGAAAATGTGCAAAGAGGTCCTTGTCAACCTCGCAATCATGAATTTCCACCCACACGAATGTGTAATATAGATAGGCGATTTTGTGTTTTATGGTATAATGAGCATCCTAGTTGGTTAGAATACAGTATATCAAAAAATGTTGTATTTTGCTTTTACTGTTATCTTTTCAGTTAAAGTGGTGATGCATTTGTTAATAATGGTGGGTTCTCAAATTGGAAAAAGAAGAAAAGTATTAGAAAACATGTTGCAAAATCGAGCAGCGCACACAATCAAGCTTGGGTAAAGTATGATTTATTTAAGAATCAAGAACAAAGCATTTGATCATGTATCATTAAGCAATCGCATCAAGCTAGAAATGAATATCGAATTCGTTTGAATGCTTCAATTGATTGTGTTCGATTTCTTCTACGATAAGGGATGGCCTTTCGTGGACATGATGAACTATTGTACTGTTTGTGTGATTATAATGCTGATATTAAGGCTGTAGCTTTGACGAATGCGCCTGAAAATCTGAAATTAACATCACCATGAGTTCAAAAAGATATTGTAAGTGCCATAGCTTCAGAAACTCTTTATGTGATTATGAAAGATATGGGTGATAATTTGTTTTCTATTCTAGTTGATAAATCTCGAGACATTTCAGTAAAGGAGCAAATGTCAATTGTAATTCGTTATGTGAAGAATGGGCTTGTATTGAAACATTTTTATTGGTGTCACACATGTTTCGAGTACTACAGCTATCTCACTTAAGACTGGAATTGATCATTTATTTTCCAAGCATGGCTTAAGTATATCTAATTTGAGAGGTCAAAGATATGATGGAGCCAGTAATATGCGAGGTGAGTATAATGGTCTCAAAGCACTTATTTTGAAAGAAAACTCAAGTGTGTATTACATTCATTGCTTTACTCATCAGCTTCAACTAGCTCTTGTAGTTGTAGCACAAAAATATTCGAAGATTGAAACCTTGAATACTGTTGAAGGATCGACTAAACAGTGTGATCTTCTTCGAGAGAAACAAAGACTTAAAATTGTTGAAGCACTCAATGTTGGGGAAATATCAAGCGGACGAGGTCTTAATCAAGAAACTACTCTGAAACGTTCTGGTGATACACGTTGGGGCTCTCACTACAATTGTTTAATTAACTTGATTGTCATGTTTTCAACTACAATTGATGTTGTTGATATGATTGCTACTGATAATTTAAGTTCAGGAACAAGAGGTGATGCTTGTATTTTACTGGAGTCGATGCTAAAATTTGAATTCGCATTTCATCTACATCTCATGAAAAAAAATATTGGGAATTTCAAATGAATTGTCAAGGCATTACAAAGGAAAGATCAAGATATAGTCAATGCCATGAGATTGGTGAAATAATGTAAATCAAATCTCCAAACCATGAGGAATGATGGATGGGATTCTTTTTTAGGAACAGTTTGTTCATTTTGTGAAGCTCATGCGATCAGTGTTCCTAATATGGATGATATGCTCATAACTCTAGGTCGTTCACGACGTGATACTGTGACAAATTTGTATCACTTTCGTGTGGAAATGTTTTGTGCCATCATTGATATGCAACTACAAGAGTTGAATGATTATTTTTCCAAGGTCAATAGTGACTTTCTCGTTTGTGTTGCATGTTTGTCTCCAAACAATTTATTTGCTGCTTTTGACAAGAATAAATTGATTCGTCTATGTGAGTATTATCCGGTAGATTTTGACACGGCAGATATCTTGGAACTTGATTATCAACTTGATACTTATCTTCTTGATATGCGCACTGACGAAGATTTTGGAGGATTGTAGGGTCTTAGTGAACTTGCACAAAAGTTGGTTGCAAAAAATAAACATGAAGTGTATCAATTAGTCTACAGACTTGTAACGTTGGCCTTGATTCTTCCCGTGGCTACTACTACAGTTGAAAGGACATTTTTTGCAATGACTTATGTCAAAAATCGTTTGCACAACCGAATCGGAGATCAGTGGTTGAGTGATAGTTTGATTGAGTATATTGAAAAGGATGTATTTGACAGTATTGAACATGATGTAATCATGGAACATTATCAATCGATGAGAACACGTAGAGAACAATTGTAATAGAATATCAAATGCTATAACTTTTCACAATTTTTTTGCAAGTATGATTTTGAGTCTTGACCCCCTAACTCTAAATGTCTGCGTCCGCCACTGATGGTGGCTGAACGTTGGAGTGGGTTTTCGGCTAATGTTTTGTAAAGAAATAATGATATGGTTAGAATTAGGGCAATTTGAATTCCAATTCTTCATAAATGTAGTGAAGAAGAAAAAATCATTTGCACCAGATGGGATTATAGAATCGTATGTGGCAGTTTCGTAACTGTTGATTTTGGAGATGCCGTGATGTATGAAAAATATATTTCTGTCAAGTGTAATTCAGTTAAAAATTTTGTCAACTTTCTGTATATGTAGCATCTCTCGTTTATTGAATTAGTGAAGTTTCATGCCTTTATGTTGTTCATTTTAAAACATGTGAACAGTTACAAGTACGAAATCGTTTATTTTTCCTCACTTGACTTGTTGAATCATTTTCTCATTTCTTCTCTCCAAGGATTTGGAGTCCTTAGTTACTTTCTTGAGATTGAAATGTTTAAAATACCAGAAAGCTTGCTTATGTCTCAAAGCAAATATATTACTGATCTTTTTGAAGAAACAAAATGGACATGACACCCTTCTCTACTAGTGAACTGCATATCTCTGGGGTAATCAGGTATTTACCTTAAAGATAAAGCACATTGCGACTAGCTATCATTTTATTAGAGACCAAGTTAAGAAGAAACTATTCATTACACAGCAGGCTGCCAATATCCTTGGCTCTGCCTTTGAGAACAAATTTTTGAATTTTTCCAGTTGAGTTTACAGGTAAATCCCCAAAGATTACATTATGAGGAACCATATAATGGGGCAAATTACTTTGGCAAAACTTGATAATCTCTTCAGAACTCTCATAAGATTCCTGCTTTAGCTTCACAAAAGCACAAGGTGTCTCCCCAAGAATATGATGAGGTTTTCCAACAACAGCAGCCTCCAAAATCTTTGGATGCTTAACTAAGATAGCTTCAATCTCAAGTGTACTGACGAGCTCACCTCCACATATGATCACGTCGTCCCAGCGATCCTTCATTTCTATGCAACCATTGGGATATCTCACCCCAACATCTCTAGTCCTATACCACCCTCCTTTAAAGGCTTTTTGTGTTGCTTGTGAGTTTTTCATGTACCCCAACATCATAGTATTGCTTCTGAACATCACCTCTCCTGTTGTCTTTCCATCAGGTGGCACACTTTTCATTGTAATGGGATCTTTTACATCTACACATTCCACCAACAGGCTGTGAATGCCATGACGAGCTTTTATATTTTCCTCGCCTAAATCAGCCGAGTTTTCTTGATTCAAGATTTTCAGCATCACTGGACCAAGTGCTTCACTCATTCCATATCCATGTGTGATAACAAAATCCAAAGCTTCAACTCTTTGCTGAATTTCACGAGGTGGTAGTGTTCCTGCAACAATTATATTCACCTTGTGACGCAAAGGGTACTGATCAGCAGCTGGTGTTTCCACTATCTTATTTAAGATTCCGGGCGCCCCAAAAAAATGTGTGACATTGTGATGGAATACAGCATCAAAAATGTCTTTTCCAGTGACATTTCTGAGACAAATATTTGTGCCACCTAGAGCAGCCATTACCCAAGTGAAGCACCATCCGTTGCAGCGAAACATGTCAACAGTCCATAAAAACACAGGCATTTTCCTCATCTCGCTGCGAAAAATCATAGCTAGTGAATTCAGATAGACAGACCTGTGACTGTACACAACACCTTTAGGCCTTCCTGTTGAGCCAGAAGTGTAATTTATTGAGATTGGATCACACTCATCCTTTGGATATAGGATCTTGAAATCTGCCTTTCCCATTGCAATTAGCCTTTCATATTCCAAGCAATCTGCTACTTCTGGTTCCTTTATATTAACTAGTAATGTTGAATCCATATTGCTTTCCTGGATCAAGACTAGGAGAAGTGGCTTGCTTTCTATTTGAGATAGCATACCAATAGCTTGCTGAACAACTTCAATGTACTGATAGTCCACAAAAACAACTTTGGCTTGCAACTGGTCCAGTTTCAGTGCTAATGTAGTTGCATTCAGAGCTGTGTTAAGCGCGCAATGGATGGCGCCGACCATTGGAGCGCCAAAATGCAGCTCGTAGAGTGCTGGAATGTTTGGTGCCACAGCTGCAACCTGATCATACAAAGCAATGGCTTAGTTGAAATAGAGCTATAAATGAAATGTAAGAACCAACTTTAGCTTATCAAGCAAGATGGAAAATTAGCCTTCTAACAGCCAAAACACTGCCAGTTTTTTTTTATCTTCAGAAGACAATAATTTGTTTGACGTAATTAAGGTTATTAATACTCATCACATAAAGCAAAAATTATATCTTTTTTTACCACTCAGGTGTCCAAGCTTTGCCGACTAATCTTGGAAGAGGGCGGTCTTCCCCCTGGTCCGCCCTTCATGTAAATCCGAATTCGGATATAGCCTATGCACGTTTTCCTCCCCACGAACCCCCTTTACGTCGTGCGGACGGGGTCCTCAGAAGGGTATCAAAGCGCACCATGATTCTGTCTTCATGTAAGCACTTTCCTTCCAGTATTTAAATGCTATCTTTTAAGAGCCAATGTTCGAACATCTGAATCCTTTAATTTCAGTTCCTCCTATTTTACCATTGCACCATGCCCGTGGAGCAATCTTAGGTTTCTTTAATGCAAGAACTTTATGGAAACTAGAGTGGGCGAAGCACTGGCAAACCAACTAGACACCGCGATGAAGCATCAATATACATTAAGAGATAAATCTCACATCGATTAAATACTGAAATATAGATCAATTTATAATACTTGATAAGTGTGTTTTTCACACTTATTTTGTTCCTAAATTAGCACTTTAATTGACAAAATGAGCAAAATTCTACTTATAAATTGTGTTAATCTTCTATAATTAGGTACAACCTCAATTAGAATGAAAATGGACAAGATTGAAGGGGAATTGAGCTAAAAGAAGAACAAATTTGATGTCCAATGACCAAATTGAAAGAAATCAAAAGTTTGGGGACTAAATTGCAACATCTCAAAAGGTTGGCCGATCCACTTTGCAAATATTTATGGGTCAAAATCACAAAATGAAAGAGAATACGTCAAAAAGGAGTGAAAATTGATTGAAAGCATGCAAAAATGTGAAGTTGGGGACCAAAGTGCACAAATGCCAAAAGTTGAGGACTTGGACTGCAAAATCAAAGTTGAGGGACTCTACAGCAGTTTAAAATCTGATTTCATATTTTTCCAAAGAATTATTGTGCTGGGCACGTGAATCAAGAGAAAAATAGAGTTTGGGGACCTTTTTGCACACCTTCCAAAGTTTTGGAGACTAATGTTGCAATTTCCTAAGTTTTAAAGTTTAAAACTTGATTTTTTACACAGGCTGGAGGTCTTCTTCATTTGTTTCCAGCTTCTGCCGTTTTCTTGCTGATCTTTCTTTTTTTTTTTTTTTTTTTTCTTCTTTTCTTTATTTTCTTTATTTTCTTCTTTTCTTTTAACTACTTGATAATCTTTTAGGAAACAAATCAAGAGTAAGGAGAATACATCTAAAGTGGTGAAATATTTGAGGAAATCATAATCAAGCTTCAAAAAGGGATTTATCTATAACTTTGTATTTTCTCCATTATTTTGTCAAACTTTCAATGTATTGTTATAAATATTCTTATTTGTATCATTTATATAACATTGGCTAATTTATTATGTTGGGATTTATGGTAGTAATTTAACCTAGCTTGGATTAGTTTTAATATTTGCTATTTGATGATTAAATGCTTATTTCATGTGTATTTGTTATTGAGATTATTCAATATGTTTGATTGATCACCAAATATATGTTTTGTGAAGCGTATGATAATCGAGAGATATTGTGCATTTTAGACCAAATGACAAATGCTCTAGGTTCTTGTTAAGGATAGAGATATACCTTAAACCTTAGATGATCAATTGAACTATTTTCACAAAGAGTTAATGCAATTGGTTGAGCTTTAATCGATATAGAGATATAGTAGGTTAAACCAATTGAATAGGGTTAATTTCACTCGAGAGGGGTAATTAGCTAAACTTAAAAAATCGGGTCTAACATTATAAATGAGTAATTTGTTAATTTGCATGTTGAGAAATTAATTAGGCGACGTTTAAATGAAACAATGAATTCAAACCATGTTTTCCTCCAAATTTTTCAAGTAATTTTTATATTTCCCTCTTTGGTAGACTTTTAGTTATTTTCCAAAATCCATCTTTAATTGTGTGTTTTATTTGTTAAGATTAAATTAGTTAGAGTATAATAGAGTATACATTCCTCGTGAGATCGACAACCCGGACTCAAAAAGTCCACTTTATTACTTGTACGCGATCCGTGCCCTTGCGATACACACTATATTTTGAGCGAACAATACTTCTCTTAAGAAGATTGACCTTTTAAAATATAATAACCACAAGTTAATAACATACATTTTACATAACACAACTTTACCCTCACGACGGATTTTGAGGTAAACACCATGCAAGTGCTCAATTTCACGACTGAAAATTGAAAAGAGAAGAACTTACAATGTTACCGGGTGTAATTCCGAGCTGTGACAATGCGGAGGCTAGCTTGACGCATCTTTCGTGCGTCTCTTTCCAGGAATATTTTTTGGTACCATAAATGATAGAGAATTGATCTTGATAAACAAATCGTGCACGTTCTAAAAAGCTTATTGGAGAGAGAGGTATATAGTTTGCTTCACAAGTTACTAAACCCTCTATTCCTTCCATATTTTGCTAGCTGCCAACCTACTTAATTTCTATCAAATTAAGTACAACTTATCTCATTGAATACTTTGCGCAAGGTTTACTTGGTATTTATAGAATACCTACCGTACCTCACCTCGGGCGTCTTTCATATTTTGGAGATTATTATTTAGCTATTTTCATTAAATTTATCATTTTTTTTCTATAATATTGATTCTTAATCATCCATTAAAAGTCAAATCCACAATATTTAATTTTTCAATCAAATTTCAATCATTCATTCTCCTAAAAATAACTTTATAATCGTATATATTTTCTCTATTCACTTTTCAATCATATATTTTATCTCGAAAACATAAAAGCATGTTTTTAAACACAAAAATTTTAACAAACAGTGGCAAAAGTTTGTTTATAAACGTCCACATGAAAATATCTCATTGGACTATTTTTTTTAAAAAGCCAACAATTTTGACTGGTCAAATATTCACGACCGTCATTTTTGACTTTTTAAAAAATAGACCAACAAGATGTTGCCCGTCATTGTGTATAAAAAAAAATTTAAACAAACTTTTACTATGCAAAGGCTTGGGTGTGTGTGATTGCGAGGATGAAAAATAGGTGGAAAGAAAATATTTTTTAATGAATTAATTTATCTAGAAATTATTTTCGTGAAAAATATCAATTAAAAGTATTTGATTAGTTTAAATTTTTAGGTGAAAAAAGTGAGGAATTTTTCATGTTTTGTTATTTGATTGACCTTATTTTCAATGTCAAATAAAGTAAAATTTTGCTATTTGAATCAATTTTTTTAACACATTTGTTCTTGATAATAATAATGTTAGGGTCTGTTTGATAACCATTATTTTCCGTGGAAAAAGAAATTTTTTTCCAACTTTTCTACTTTACTCCGTTTGATTGCGAAAATTTTCCACGAAAAATGTTTTCTTTGGGTTTTGGTGGTTTTTTGTTTTTCATGGTAGATGGAAAATTATTTTCGACACGTTTAATCAATTTTGTTGTTGTTAATTGACTTATTTTCTTTTCAAAAAATAACATTATCATCATCAAGTACAAATATATTTAAAAAGTAAAAAAGAAAAAAAAATTGATTAAAATAGCAAAAAATTATTTTATTTTCCATGAAAAATAATGTCAATCAAACAATAAAAGTTGGAAAATTCCCTACTTTTTCCACCTAGAAAATTAAACCAATCAAACACATTAACTTCTAATTCCCAGGAATTCAATTCCTTAAAATTCATTTTCTTTCCACCCAAATTTCACCCTCGTTATCAAACGCACCCTTATTTTTTGAAAAATAAATAAGTTAATTAATAATAACAAAACTAATCAATAAAAATTATTTTTCATTCAACATGGAAAATGATTTCTTTCCAAAAACATAGAAAAAGGGTTTCCACCAAATTGAGCAAAATCAGGCGCGCGTGAGGTTGATATTGAAAAATATTTTCTTGTCAAAATTTTGGCTACCAAACAACTAAAAATGAGAAAAGTAGGAATTGATTTTCATTTTCCTTTGAAAAATAAACACCTATCAAACATAATAATACAAGCAACTCTCTGAAAAATGTTGGGTTTCGTTTGACATAATTATATTACATGCTTATAAATAAAATAATTTCCATTAGAAATCTTTTTAGAGGCTCAGGGAGAAATCACTATAAATTTACATATTTGCTTGTGGATTTTCTTTTTCTTATCGGACTGGGTGATGTAGATTTTTTTAGAATAGTGAAGTGATATTTTGATAATGCATGTTTAAAAGCAATGAGTTATGAGTTCACTTGTAAAATTATTTTATTAGGGGTATGTACGGTAGAAAATGAACGTGAAAAATATTTTTTTAATGATTCTATAATAAAAAGGATTATATTACTTTTGTAATTGGAATGAAGGCTTGAATCCATACTCCATAGCATGAAACTAACTCTATGAAATGCACAAATCATGTGAATATTTCGAGCAGGACAACTTCTGGACTTCTTCCGGGGTTGCAAAATATACGACCCCATTTCGATTTGGTGTTTTTCTCGCCTCTTTTTTCACTTGATTCCATGTTGATATAGATCCTAGTATTTTTCAATCTTTTTATTTGATTATTTTTTTATAAACCAATATTTGAACAATACAAATTTTCAACCTGAACCATTCTAGATCTATGACTTTTCTTGTATGGGCTAAACACAATACATTTTTTCGAACTTTTTCCAAGTCTCGTGTTGGATTTTGAGCCATTCTAAATATTTATTAATTAAATACATGACATTATTTGTGTACTATGACAAGGAAATAACTTGTGACATTAAATAATAGCAATTGGCTATTGTTTATCCCATTGATGGACTAGCTAACGGCTAATGCTCCATTGATTTATTCTCATCCATAAAAATGTTGTAACATTATTGTATCTGTATTAAGTATTTATTCATTTTAATGTATACCGACTCAGACCATTTATAATAATAAATATTAAAAAGAAAAGAATCCAGAAAGATGTCGTCACCATATGTGCGTATATGTTGATTGTTGCATTGTTACGTCATGCAATATCTTCGTAGAAATTTACTTTATTTATTTAAGCAATAAAATTAATTATTTTTGTAGACTATGAGTTTCGAGTCTTTCTAAATTCGATTATTTTAAATGCATGACTTTTCGAATTAGAATCCTTTGCTTATCTCATTTTCTGTACTTATCCCATGAATGCATATGAGCTCACTAAGAAAGTAAATTTTTTTTTTTTTTTTTTTTTTTTTAGAAATAAATATTGAGGATATTTTAATCTTATGACGAAATACAAATGACGTCTGCAAGCACAATAATACTTATTGAAAAATATCAAATATGGATTTTGTCTCCTAGTTCTCTCTCATTTTCATTTGTTTGGTAAACTTTAAATTTTTTTCTTTTTTTTTTACAATACGCAATCTCAATCATCAACTAAAAGTCAAGCATACAATATTTGACTTTTCAACCAAATCTCAACCATCAATTTTTTTAAAAATTACTATTCATTTCAAAAAAACTCTTTTTAAACAATACCAAACATTAATACTAACTGTACGTTCAATGTACTGCAAAGTTTATACTCCAAAAGTTTGTACTTCAAAATGCATAGGTAATTTTCTCAAGTGAAATTTACATTCTTCAATCTCTGCGAGGAGCTAAAACTATTCAATAAATTAATAAAAAAATATATAAATCAACAAAGTATCGACTTTAGTTTTTAATCTTAGCTAAAACTTAAAAGTATCATATTAACAAATCACCTTGGTAAAACTAAGACTTTTCCTTACTTAAACAATAAAGAGTTTAAAATTCTAGAGAACAAACGGACACAACAATTAGATATTAACAAAAACTAAAATGCAAATCAATTAACCCCAACAATTTCATAATTTTCTATATTTGCAAATAACAAATTAATTAAACTTTATCAAAAACTCAAAATCAATGTCTTAAACTAGAGTTAAATCAAAATTTCTTTCAACAACTAAAATAATATATATTAGTTAAATTAGAGGTACATTAAATTTGAGTATTAAGTATTAACTATGTCATTATCCTTAAAGTTTTTTTTTTTTTTTTTAGTACAACAAATTCTCCTTTATTCATTTTATTTTAATCTTCGAGTCAAAATAGAACAAAGCAGAAGGTGAAATTTAGGTAAAAATTATTTAAAATTAGACGAGTTAATGAAGAATGTTTTACAAACTTCATAATTGTTTCATTTTATATATAATGTTAAAAAGCAAAATACAATGTTCCAAACAAAATTCAAAAACATATATATATAGTTGATGAGATGTAGTTAAAAAGTTACGGATCCATAAAATATGTTGTTGAGAATATTGATTATTAACTTTAACTTAAATTAAATCTATATTTTAATTTGTGCCAAACACGGTAGAATATAGGTTAATGCTCGAATTGTCCCAAAACAAAATTTTGAATTCGTAACACTCTTTTATCGATTTATCTCACTTTTATATGAAATAATTTATATGCAAAAATACAACAAATACATAGATAAATAAATATCTCTAGACCAGTAATAATTGCTAAAGAGGAAGGATCGGAAAAACATAATTACTTATTTTTGAAAGAAAAATATTTCAATAATTCATATTTTTGAGGTAATTGGCGATTTAATTTCGTGTTGGAATAATAAAGTCCACAACGATTCATATTTGAGTTGAAAAAGTCCAACCATGTCTTTTTGTTAAGCAATTGAGTTTTGATGTATAATGTTGAACATTTAGACAAGTTCAGATTAATTAGAGCTTGTTCATAATTTTAAAACAGATCAACACAGATCCTTAAGGGTTCATATTAAAGGAAATTTATTTGATTTCATTTTTGTCATATTTTTTTAATTGGTCATATTTAACATAACAAATTGCCTAAATATTCGTGTTTTTAAATTCTTAATTTGGTAAGAATATGATTTTTGTCCCACCCTCTTGTTCCCAGAGATTGAACCGTTGATATTTGACCTCATGATATGAAATTTATTAGGGCATTCTCGGTTCCACTAGAACAACTCGATCTAGTGGTACTAGGGATGCCCCGAAAAACCTCATATCATAATGTCAATGATTCAAATTTTTGGAGACGCGTCCAGTCAAGATTAAGACAAAAACCTCTCTTAAGACACGTTTATGATGTTACGAGTTTTTTGCAACATGTGCCTACCCATAACATCATATTCTAGTAGTATCATGAATCACCATGGAATCCTCATATCATGAGGTCAAATATTCAAATATCTGGGGACGCGTCCAGCCATGACTGGGACAAAATCCACTTAAGAAGGGAGCAATCCGTATGGTATGAAAAGCACGGGTTACCTAAAATACTGTAACATCATAAAACACGCGTTTATGGTGTTACGAGTAGATACGGTCTGTCAGAAATCGTATCATAAAGCACGCATTCATGATGTTGTGGATTTTTGGTAGTTTGTGGTGTGACACACACGCCACAGGCTGTGAAAAATCCGTAACTTCATGTATGTAACACCATCTTTATAAATTTGTAAAATTAAAGGAAAACATCAATAAGTGATGTCATTGCTCCTAATGCTAAAGTCGCTAAGGAATATCCGAAGCCTTTACAGACGAAAAGGTGAACATGTCACATGTGCATAGACTTTTACTTTTCCAATTGGTTTCTGACGTTGATACTCGGGGAAATTAGGATGTATACCATCAGCTATAACCATGCTTTTTCTAAAATATGGAAAAGGAAAAGGCATCTTTACTTTCCCACATCATGTTAAAGAAAATATTTAGCTTGAAATGAAGTAAAACATGCATTGAGGCTTGTACTTAGAAAATATTTTACATAAAAAAATTTGTCAATCAAATAAGAAACATAAAAAATATTTTTCTTAATTTGATATTTTTCATGAAAAATTTGACATATCAAACACATCATTAGTGTCAAGTGGTACTTCAATTTTGTAATTTAGTTCAATTTCATAATTTGGATGAAGAAAATTGTTGGCATGAGGCTCAATAAATGACGACATCATTTATTTCACTGAAATTGTACTTATTCTACATCTCAACAACCAATTATGCGTGATAACTATCATTTATTAACAGTCACATCATAGTTTTTCTTAAGTTCAAAAAATTTCTATTCCGAATAAGGAATCTCGATTGTTAGGCTTGTGGATCGGTGGGGCCCACATGTATTGTAAAATAATCGAAATTTTCGATTATTTAGTTCAATGTCATAATTTGGATGAAGAAAATTGTTGGCACGAGACTCAATAAATGACGACATCATTTATTTCACTGAAATTGCACTTATTCTACATTTCAACAACCAATTATACATGATAACTATCATTTATTAAAAGTCACATCATAGTTTTTCTTAAGTTCAGAAAATTTCTATTCCCCGAATTGGGAATCCCGATTGTGAGGGGTGTGGACCGGTGGGGCCCACCTGTATTGTAAAATAATCGAAATTTTCGATTGTGGGGAACAAAAAAGTCCACTTCTTAAGTGGTGGGGCCCACCTGTATTGTGAAACAATCGGGATTCCCGATTGTGCGAAACAAAAAAGTCTACTTAAGTTATCACATTTTTCTTAAGTTGTTTTGGACGAAGTTACAAACACTTCCACAGTTCCACGACCCCTTGTCCTTGGCCTTCTGTCATGGAACACCTAACTAGCCCACATAGGCACATCTACATAGATCAAAGCTATCAACATTTTTAAATAAGAGGTATGATCCCCTGCCGTCACAAGTAGGGGGATGCTGGGCCGCCTGTGACGGGCAAGGGATCAAAAGTGTTCTAAATAATATATCTTTCCTACCTATGAAATTGGAGAATATTAAAGTGGAACATGTGGTCAACTTTGATCACAAGGAGAGAAGAGAGTACATTGGAAGTCTCAATTCCTATTCTCCGATCAACTGCTAGAGGAATCTAAGTTTACATCGTCCCCAACCTTGCCCAAAAATCTTATTTGAACCTAGAACCTTGTTCGCCGTAAAATCTTCGTTAATAAGAGGAGTGTAGCTGCAACGGATTACATGAGAAAAAGAGATTTTGCACATGAAAGAATATATTAGTCTCTGTTTGGCAAACCTCAAAAAAACATATTTTTAAACAACATAATTTCTCAAACCATTTTTTAACCACATATTTTTCCTCCATTTTTCAACCACGCATTTTACCTCGAAAGCATAAAAAATATGTTTTTAAACACCAAAATTTTAACAAACAAGACTTTAATAAAATGTAATCACTCGATTAGCCACAATTGAAGTACGATTATTTGATTGATAGTAGAGTAAAACATAGTTACTTGAATGAATTTTACCCTATAGAATCATTGAGTGATAGAATGAAATTCTTTGCACTAAAGGCACCTCGACTAACCTCGTCGGAGCCAGACATTTTGGCTTGGGGGTCCAGTATTAAAATTCACAAAAATGTTAAAAATATATATATTTTATTACAATTTTTCCTCATAATTCTTCTACTTTCTTAGTAGATTATAATAACACATTTCAAAATATTTACATTTGGTCCTAAAAATGAAATAAAAAAGTTAGTAAAAAATTATTTAAAGAAAATTGGAGGGATCCCTGGACCCCACCAGGACACCCTGTAGCTCCACCCATCCAGCTAACGATCGTCAACACGATGATGGTTAGGTAGTAATCTGCATAGCACCCTAACTGTCCACAGACTTAGTGGTCGGGTAGGGTGCTTGAGCAGATCTACCCGATCAATGAGCTGTATAAAATTAGTCATAGACAAGCTATTCAAGCTGAACAGTATACAATTTGAAAATATTAATCGTAAAATCAATGGGTATTACTTGTGAAAAAAATCAACATATAAGATGTAGTCCAACTAATTTTCATTCCATATAGCTACAAAGAATCAATACACAAGGTCTCCTTTTACACGGACTTTTCTTCTATTCTACCTGTGAAGATACAAAAAGTCAGAAACAAGAAGGAAAAAAAAAAAGGTCCCCTTCTAAGAATTCAGATGTATAGCACAGAAAGTCAGTCATTACATACAATGGTTGCGTTGCATGGTTAATAAATAATAATAATATACATACAATGCTATGCATTGTAAGGACCATGCGAGGCATGTTCCAAGAGAAACTCGAATTTGAATAAATCGGCAAGGTTCTTGGCTTAGAATCTTACCAGAGATTTACCAACTATAATTTCTCAATATTTTGAAGCTTGTCGATGATCATCGTATGGTATACGAGACAGTAGCGATTCATCTGAAAATCATTTATCGGCGTCTATCATTTCTATTGATGACTGGCGTTCTTTGAGGATCTATGTTGTTGGATGACTAAAACTGAACCACTAACATCATAGTCTGAAGAAGCTAACAAATCCCCTACCTTACCAAGCTCAGGACATTCTTCCCAATCACTCATACCTGTTGTTAAAATTGAGTGATCTCGACCGCCCTTTCCAACAATAAACATTGAATACATGTCTGCCATGTCCCTCAGGGCTGATGCTGTATCGGCACCATTTTCCACATGCTTCTCTACGTATCCCACTTGACCAGTCGTTACATACCTATAATTCACAATTAACGGCATATTGATAAGAATAATAATGATTATAATTTGAAGCACTTGTAACATGGCAACATCTCGTTAGTTTATTTTTAAAAAAACAGTCAACAATTTCGACTAGTCAAGGATTCTTGCCTCCCATTTTTGACTTTTTAAAAGGACCAACGAAATATTGACAGACTACTATTTATAAAAAACTGTTTATAAATGGTTTACCAAACATAGAGGCAAATAGGATGCCTGGCCCTACCTATTGTAGAAATCAGTCAGGACAGCATTGTCTATGTTGCTTTCTGTCTCGTGATCTGATATTGCCATCAAAACATCCTCTTTGTTCTGGGCAATATTGACCCCCATAGTTTGCCTTCTTTCAGATGTATGGAGGAACCTAATAATTGTGAGGTTTATGTGATGGTGCATTCCAAGTCTTCTACTGAATCCCAATGCCTCACGATCGTCTGGTCCACCAAAAAATAAAGTAGCAACATGTTGCAATGATTCAGAACTAGATGTAAAGGAGCCACCAGCTGTGAGTCCACGGTCGATGAGGATGGCAACCGAACATGAGGCGTGTCGAAGCACTTTTTGATTAGTAATCCTTATGCCCTCCTTGCCACTTTCCAACTTTCCATCAATTCTCTGGTGTTTGTGGAAAGGGAGGATAATAATAGAAGCCCTTATCTCGTTAGCATAGTCGCATACATCTGCATACATGGTTGCATAGGGAGAAACAACTTTGACTTGATGAATCATCACTCCAGTTTCAGCACCAAAGATATCCACTGCCTCATTGATTTCCACCACATCATTACCGCCATAATCATCATCATCACTAATTTCGTCTTCTTCTTTTTGATGATACATCAAATTTGTTTTGCTCTTCTCGGGGAGCTCAATAAGGTGCATCAAATACGGACTTACAGATACATTTTCAGGCCCCTTAGATGCTGCAATTAGTCCTACCATGGTTGCCACAGAGCGTGGGCCGTGCACACATGCTATTAGTCGCAACTCACTCTCTGGATTTTGTGACTCAAAAGCTATGTGCCTATAACCAAGGATATCACTCTCTCTTTTTACCATGAAAGCTACAAGAGGCCCCCAAATCAAAGAATTGATTACTACTGCTGCTATCATCAAATTATAGAATGTGTTGCTGGACATAACCTGCATCAACCATTTCATATCTAGTAAGTAATCTAATAATGTAATAATCAATGCCAAGAAGGAGAAGAATATATGGAATTAATTCAAGATTTTAAATTCAGAAAAGTATTAATATAGATGCATGGAAAGTGTGCTGAACTTTAACATGGAAGTGAAAATGTTAGATCCTGCAGTAACAAGGAGAATCAAAGTTTCTGACAGCCACATGAAGAGATTACAGATGACTTTCAAAAAAAAAAAGGTTCTTTGGTTTACATTCAGTTCAAGTTGCAAGAAGAAATTTTGGAAATTAAAACAAGATGAAATGAGATGTTGGCAGAGAACTTGCAGAATACATTTTCCCCATAATAAGCATTCAACATCAGAAAAAAGCACTTACTTTATTCTCTAAGCCAACAGTCAGAGTCAGCAAGTCAACATGGCCCTTCAAGTTCATTAAGAAAGCAAGAAGAACCCCCTCATTTAGTGGAATCTTTAGGTGAACACAAGCAGCAAGTGTGCCAGTAATTTTTCCACCAATGCTCAACAAGATAACTATGACAACTATGGCAAAGTTACGGAAACAGTTTATAAAAGTAACATCTGCCCTGAATCCGGAGTAGCCAAAGTAGATTGGGAGTATGAAGTTGTTAACTGAGTATGAGAGTTTGATCAAGAGCGTCCGAGCAGCTTTGCCCCCTCTGGGAAACATTGATCCAATGATTAAAGAAGCTATTATGCTGCTGAAACCCATAGTTTCAAGTGCTGTAGCAGCAACAATAACAATTGCCAAAAGACCAAAGATTTCAGTGTTTTTGAGATATTTCTGATTCCTATTCCTCCGGTTCAGCCAATTGGCTACATACATATTGAGAACTATTACTGCTACAACAATCAGGAAATAGACAATGCCCAACATGATCCATAAGGAGAAGTCGTATTTATGTTTGTTTCTTGAAATTATGATCAACAAAAATACAGCATAGACATCACCAATTAATGAGGAAGATACGGCCAGCCGCCCAACATCTGAACTTGCAAACTTGAGTTCAGCTGCCAAACGAACCACAATAGGGGATGCTGTGTTAGCTAAGATCACAGCTACTGTTAAGGCCATCATGACTGCAGAACCATGTGCTCCAGTCTCTTCGTATATAAAATTGGTAACAGCTATGGCAAAGATTGTACAAACAAAGCAGCTTGATCCAGCAATAATGCTTGCGACGCGCAAGTTGCGCTTTATATAAGGAAAATCCATCTCAAGGCCAATCAGAAACATGATTATGATTCTAGCATATAGTGCCATGGTTTCATAGTAATCTATAGCAAAATTTTGAAAGAAGAACTTTTTTACTTTATCAATATGTGACAACCCAGAAGGACCTAGCACGAATCCTGCCTGAGTTACAAAGCCAAAGCAAAATAAAAAGAAGTGAGAGGGAAGAAAGTGTACATTCAAGCGCAACAATCTTTCATATTTCTAGAGCAAATACAACAATTCAGATTTATCTGTTATTATAAGTAAAAAAATTCTCGCTGAAAAGGCAGATATTAGAAAAAGAAAGCCGAAAATTTAAAAAGAAAATACATGAATTAGATCTGTATAACATATATACCTCATCAACGTTAAATTATAACATATTTTCACTTTTTCTTTTTAATTTCTCAAATTTCTCTTTATTAAATTCCTACAATAATCTTACATGCTTCATTCATTCATTCATCGGTTAATTATTTTTTCTCCCCATTCATATAGCATTCATTCAAGAAACCCCCATAGAATATTCACCATTTGGTTATGCATACTTACAAGAATTTGAGCGACGGGTCCCGGTTGGCCTAAAGGCTTGAACAAAAGCTGAAAAAAGTGGGAGATCACAAGAAGGCAAGAAACTTGAGTGCCCATTGTGAGAACCGGATTGAATAATTCCCCACTAGGGCAGGCCAGACGTACAGAGTCATCCATTATTTCTTAAATAGAATTCAGAGACAAGGAGATAAATCGAGAAACAGCAAAATAATCAAGGTATTTCAAAGGCTACCAAGATAAGCAAATCATGATTGGCGGTTGAATCAAAGGCATAAGAGGATGGTAAAGAAGCTGAAAATGGTAGCCTATCTTCCCCCACCCAACCTCTCTGACCTTGGACTTTCTGTAAGATTTTCTCAATACCATTTTCCGCTTCTACTGTCGTGTGGGTTGGCCGAAAAGGGGAGAAGGCAGCCAAACGAAAGTTTTGCTCAACTTTCCCAAATCCCATACCTATGTTTAGCAATGGAGGGCCGTGCATGACGGGAACGACCCATTTTCCAAAGATCATTTAGAGGATGTTTGGCTATGGCGCTAAGTTTTTTAAAAAGAAAGGTAATGTTCCAACGTCTTGGGCAAAGCAGTAGTATTGCCCTCCGTACCGTATGTAGCTAACATATTTAGCGTCTCGCACCCATTTTTTTGAAAAAAAAAAAAAGAAATTGTGGTCGTGAATTATATATTTTTACGAACACGTGGTTAAAAATTATTTGAAAAGTTAAAAATTGTAGGTTTCTTTATTTAGTAATGCTATTTAATTTATTTATGATTTTGAAGTAAAAAGTAATAATAGAAAATTGGAAAGAAAAACCTCCGTATGTAAGCTAACATATTTAGCATGTAAAACTCATTTTTTGGAAAAAAAATTGTGGTTATAAATAGTATTTTTTGAAGAACATGTGGTTAAAAATTGTTTGAAAATTCAAAAATTGTAGATTTCCTTTGTTTAGTAACACAGTTTAATTTATAAATTGGTTTATTTATGATTTTGAGGTAAAAAGTAATAATCGAAAATTGAAGAGAGAGAAAATTTGTAGTTAAAAAATAATTTGAAAAAAGAGTAACTATATTGACACCACAAATTTAAATATTTTCTTTATTTATAAAATTAAATATAATAAAATTATATAAATAACCATTTAATACACCACAACATCTCAATAATCTTTTTCTTCTCTATTTACTTCTCTGCACCACAATCCAATCGATGAAGTTCCTTGAAGAACTATGTTCCAAGTTGAGAATGGACCCAATCTAGTCAAAACTGTAAGGATTTTAATCAATCATGTGAGCTTATATGTGAATTATTGTGTATTGAATAAAAGGCTATCAAATTTGGTTAAGCCCATTTGAAGTGATCTAATAAGGATTTTATATATATCGGGCTTTAATGCATCTAATTAATGTATGAACTTTTATGTGTAGATACCAGGCCATTACCTAATTCATGATGGGCCGAATTAGGTTAACTGGCAATTCAGTATATAAAGTCGGTTATGGTTCCTGAATCATACGTATTGTTCATTCTTTTTGACATCCCATCATCAGAGAGAAAATAAGGACTACGTATTGATTTAGAAGATCCAACCAACCGAATCGTTCATCGTGAATCATATTTGATTAAGGTACGCTTCCGCTTCAGTTATTTAATTCTTGATAATTCAGTATGATGATTTTGGATCGTAGATAAATTTATCTGTGATAGAATTATCTAACAAGTGGTATCAGAACCAATCATCAAGTTTAATTATCATATTTTTCATACTCATGTATGATTAAAGAAATTAATTCGATTTTGGTGTTGCATTTGATTAAGGATGTTCAATTTCATATTTTATGCCTACTGAATCGAGAAATTATAATTGAATATGTTTGTATGTGTTTGGATATAGATATGATATATGCGTTCGGTTTTTTGTATGTATCTGTTGAAGATTCGAGTTTGGTTCTCCTCTCACTGCCGACATGTATATCTATTTATATATGTATGAATTTCTTGAATTTTGGTTGGTGGAATTGGGTGTTGAGCATGTGGACTCATGGATTCGTTGTTAAGGTTGTGATTATTTGGATTAAAATTTGGTATATATGAAATTATGTATGCAAATATAGATTTTGGCTTGGATGTGGATTTGGTGTCGGATTCGACTTAAGGAAGTTTGGTCAAAAGCTGCGGTCGCTTCCGTCACTAGCGGCAGCAGGTGGAGTTGCAGCGCCTGCAAGTGCTGCAACTGAGTTCAGTGCTGTCTTCGCGAGGCTGCTTGTTTGAACAGCCGCGGACTGCGCTGCGGTGGCACCAGTCGACAGCCATTCTAATGGCGATGACTGGTGTCTTGGAAGGGGCTCGCGGCTGTCGGGACGGCGGCTATGGTTGAATAAAACTGTAGCTCCATTCAATTTTGGGGCAGGGGGTTTCATAGGAAATTTGATGAATTCAGGGACCCTTGTGCAATTTTCCATATTTCGGTTTATTGCTCTTCCGGTCCTCTAAGGTTATAAAGATATTGATTTTAATCCCTGAAAATATGGAATTTAAATTAAGCCCTCTCAAGTTATTGAATTTTATGATTCAGCACCTGAAGTTTGAGATTTTCTAATCCAGCCCCTAATGTTTGAAATTTTTTAAAATTGGTCCTTAAAGTTTGAGAATTTTCTAATTCAATCCATAAAGCTTGAAAATTTTCTAATTTCGTCCCTAATGTTTAAAAATTTGCATTTTTAGTTCCTAAATTTTTAGAACTTTTCTAAATTGGTGCTTAAAGTTTGAAAATTTTCATATTTAGTCGCTAAAGTTTGAAGATTTTCTAATTCAGTCCCCTAAGGTTTGAAAATTTTCTAATACAGCACCTAAAGTTCTGAAATTCTCTAATTTGGTCCATATAGTTTGAAAATTTTCATTTTCAGTCCTTAAACTTTCCAAATTCACTATTTTGGACCTCTAAAGTTTGATTTTCTTTCAAATTGGGACATAAAGTTGGAATTTCTCTAAATTGGCCAATAAGGTTTTAGAAAAAAATTGTAATTTAAGCCCTTCAAGCTTAAAATTTCACATAATTGGCAACCTAAGTTTTAAGAATATTGCAATTGACTCTCTCAACTTAAGGATTGCTTTATTCTAAAGTTTTGAATTCTATAATTCAAATCCTAAAGTCAAAATATATGCAAATCAGTGATTTTAGTTTCAAATCTTGGTACCTCAGAATCTTTTGAGAGATATAATATTCGAAAGTAAGTTAGTTGAAGCAACATGTTGCCAAAACAACCTCTCTTGTGGATATTAATTAACTTTGAATATTAGAAGGTATTTGTGTGTGTTATTTATTGCGGATATTAATCAGTCCAAATGAAGGTCAATATTTGGCTCAAATTTCACATGCACCTGTGGTGATAAAAACATGGCAATTATTTGGTTTAACGTGTGACCAATAAATCGGTCCAAAGAAATGTTTATTAGTTAACATGTCTTATTGTCAGTGTTTGATCACTACACCAAGGGAAAATTAGGTGTTTGTGTGTTATTTCATGTAGATATTGATCGGCCGAAAGGAAGGTCAATCTTTGGCTCGAATTTCACATGAACTTGTGATGATAAATACGTGACGGTTATTTAGTTTTACGTGTGATCAATAAATCGGTCCAAAGAAAGGTTTGTTGGTTGACATGTCTTACTGTCAGTGTTTGATTGCTACACCAAGAGTACCACTTACAAGTCAATATTTCTGTCCAAAGACTAAATATTGATGTTGTGTTAGGTATCTTGTGATGGGCCCTACCATTATTTGAAAGTATGATTTGCATAATAAGGTACTTATGTGAGCTATTTTATTTAAGTGTTCTCTATTCGATTTCAAATTCTTTCAAATTCTGCTATTAGTATATCTACAAGCTCAAATTTAATCCCTATATTTATGGAACAAACTTCAAGGATCAAAGCAAGAATATTAATTTTTTGTTGGCTGCATGGATCTAGACCGTGTACTAAGAATTGAGCAACATGCTCCTCTTACGGATGAAAGTTCATCTAATCAAATGAGGAACTTTGAGAAGTGGGATTGCTTAAATTACGTGAGTCTCATGATCATTAAGTGCGGCATTCCGGAAGCCTTTAGTGGCATAGTATTTGAGGAGGTAAATGATGTCAATGAATTCCTTACCGAAATTAAGAAACGTTTTGCAAAAAACGATAAGGCTGAAACAAGCACGCTTATGCAAAGCTTGATTTCAATAAAGTATAAAGGTAATGGGAAAATAAGGGAGTACATCATGTAGATGTCTCACACTGCTTCAAAACTTAAGGAACTAAAACTCGACTTGTCTAATGGCTTGCTCGTGCGTTTGGTATTGATATCGCTTCCTGCACAATATAATTAATTTAAGGTTAGTTATAACTGTCAAAGTAGAAATTGACTCTCAATGAGCTCATTTCATAGTGTGCAAGCTTCTTGCACAATTCAGTCAACTTAAGGTCAGTTGTAACTATCAAAGGGAAAAATGAACTCTAAATGAGCTCATTCTATTTTGTGTACAAGAGGAAGAAAAGTTGAAATAGGATAGAACTGAAAGTGTTCACTTGGCAAACACCTCTAAAGATAAGGGCAAGAAATCAAATAAAGAAAATAAAGTTGTTAAGGGTTCAGAACAAAAGAAACCACATAAAGACATTAAGGATTGTTTCTTTCGCCATAACTCTGGACATTTGAATAAAGATCGTACATAATACCAACTAAAACATCTACTAAAACACCTTATGAGCTTTTAACAGGCTTAAAGCTTAGTCTAAAGCATTTCCACATTTGGGGATATCCAGTTAAGGCTAGGCTTTATAGGCCACATAAAGAAATTGGACTCCAAAACAGTCAGCAGCTACTTTATTGGTTATTCTGAGCATTTAAGGGGCTATTAATTTTATGATCTCACACTTAAGTCAACTTTTGAAATGGGAAATGCAATAATTTTTGAGGATGTTGAGTTTGGGGGAGAAATAAGGTTAGAGATATTGTCTTTAAGGAAGAAGTTGAGGAATGATCGGTTTCTATTCATATTGTTGCTTTTGACAATGTGCAAGTTTTTATGCATGTCATTGATCAACAAGCATATCCGGAACCTCAATTCGACGATATTGAAGAACCTCCCATCCAAAATAAGGTAAATTTCAGAAGTACAAACTCAACAACCTCAATAACTAAAGCCATTAAGAAGATCCACGAGAGAAAAGGAAAAATGTTATTCTGTATAATTTAAATAGTATTTTTCCAAGAACATAAGGAAAATAATGGAATGGTGGAAGATGGTTCAATCAATTTCCATCAGGCCATGCAGGGTTCTAACTTTCAAATGTGGATTGATGTCATAAATAAGAAGTATGAGCATATGCAAGACAATAAAGTTTGAGATCTTGTCCTATTACCATAAGGTACGAAGTCCATTGGTCTTAAATGAATTTTTTTTTGTAATTGATGAATCTATTTATCTGATTTTCTAATGCAGGAGTGGAATGCTTCCAAACCTAGGTATTCGCGACTTCTCAAAAGTGCTCTGCAACGCCGAACTTTGAGTTAGTTTTTTTCAATTTTAGCCATATGCATGTATTTTCAACATAAAATTATTGTCTATTGAGTTGCAATAAAAACATTTCTTCAGTCACTGGTTTTTTCTTTTTTCAGTTGAATGAACAACAGCTATGGATGCCTTTGGCCAACCAATGATGAAAAACCTGTACTGAATCAGACCCTTCCCCTATTGAGTAATTATGATGAATTGAAAAAGAGTTTTATTATTTTAATTTATATTTTCCTTTTGATGAAGGCCTTTTTAAAGAAGTGTAATTACCATTATCTGTACGCTCACACATTTCTAGCTTTTTCCGAATTACTCATTTTTTTGGAACAACATTGCCAGAAAATCTAAAGGATATAATCAGGTTTTCCTTCATGGTGGACTAAGTCAACAGAGAATGGGGGTAGGCTTTTTATTATTTAACTTGTCATTTTAATAAATTATTACTCGAGGATGATAATTGTGGATAATAAAAGTACATCTACTGCTTCATAAGTTGTTGTCAATTTTAAAGTAAGCAACTTATGTGTACTTTTTTTTTCTTTACAAAGATTTGTGATGCAGTGGCTGTTGCTAAATTTTGGAATGCAACTCTTGTTGTCCCTCATCTTGACGTAATTTAGGTAGCGTTCTGTTTGTATTTTATTTTGTATTTTTATTTTCGAAAATATTTTGTATTTCCTGTTATTAGTTTTGTTTTCAAATTTGCTAAAAATGCGTTTGATTTGTCATTTCTGAAAACTGTTTTTGAAAATGAAAAGCTGGAAAACACGTTCTGCTTGAAATTTTGCAGAATACTACTTAAACTATTTTTAATTAATTTGCTTGCAAAATACTACTGACTCAAACTTAAAGTTCATTTCACAATACACTGAAAAAATGATTACATACAACACACTAATGTGAGCATTAAGAGTCTATATTAGCACAGCTTGATCAGGTTCGGGATTTGAGGAAGCTCTAGTTCTATTAAAATCCAGAAAATGCAAGTTCTTTCAAAACTATCAGAGTCCATTTATCAAGGCATTTTTTTGAAATATAACAACAAGAATTTTCACTTAATTTTTTTTTTTTTTTGTAATGGTGATATTGAATTCAATAAAACTTTATTTAAGTTTAGTTCTAAGTTAGGATAATTCTAAAAAAAAAAAAAAAATCTTTATTTTGACTTAATTCTAAGCTAGGATAGAAGAAAAAAAAACTTTATATTAAGCTTAGTTCCAAATTAGAATAATTCTTTTAAAAAAAAATCCTCAAGCGCGTTTTTCGCGTTTTGAACATTTTTTACTGAAATACACACAAAACGCCCAAAACGAAGTTTTGGACGTTTTGCATTTTGTGTTCAATTTTTTTTTTTTTTGTTTTTCAAAATACGTTTTCGAAAATGGTAAAAAGAACGTGTTTTTAGTGTTTTCGAAAATAAAAACAGAAAACGACATCAAAAGAGCAAAAAGAACAGTGTTTTATGTTCTTCTATTTAATATATGAAATTGGTTCTGATTGGAATTTGGTTCTTTGTCATGGTGATTTTTTCTTCGACGGAGCCTCAAGTGGGTTTTCATGGCCTTGTCAAAGCCAAGTGCAGCTCCAGGTGCGACTCTGTGCTCGTCATCTCTACAGACCCAGCCCACAATTTCAATGATGCATTTCAGCAAAAATTCACAAAGGCTCCCACCCTTGTCAATGGATTCCCAAATTTGTATGCCATGGTACTTTACCACAGCCTTTTTCCCTCAATTTTGAAGTTTCGGTTTATTAGTTTGTCATTTGGGTGGATTGTTTTTATGGAGAAAGTAAAATCACCATATTTAGTGGATAAGATTTATTAATACAAAAGTTCAAGTTTCTTTGGAATGTTTTGAATCACTATTGGGATTTTTGAGTAAACTCTTTTATTTTTTTAATACATTTATGAATTGAATTTGGTTTACTTTTTGAGCTTTTATGTTTTTTAAGTACAATTAATTAAAAACAAAATTATAATCACTTTTAAGCAAATAAAGATGGAAAAGTTGAAAATATGTTAGAAACATCATTTATCTTATTAATAATAATAAAAAAGTTAGGAATTTTTGCTTTATTTGGTGCATTTGGTATGAAATTGTGAATTTTTCTCATGGCTCTTAGACAACTTTTTAAGTGGGAAGACCAATTTAACTCTTTACCCTCTTTCATGATTACTTTGAGTCATTAGGTACTGAGACTCTTTCTAAATAGCATGTTGCATGCGGGTATTAGTCTTTTCAAATTTACTAGCTCCAAGGAATAAGAGTGATGAATATATTTATATCCTTAACAACTCCAATCGTGGTCTAAATTACACCTAATTAGTGATTTACATCCCCTAAAGTTGTCAAATTGATCTTCAATGACGGGGTGTAAAACAGATGTAAAATAGAATTTCGGTCAAAAATCTTAAAAAAAAGATCCATATTTGCATCTTGTTTTATACCTTCACATGGAACAAATGTCACCTAAATTTTAGCTATCAATCCATAAAATTTTGATTTGAAATATATAATTTAAATCTATTATATTAATTTACATTACAAATTGAATTTTTATATTAATTTACACATTTTTAATTTTTAATATTTTTATTTTCTTGACCAAATTTCATTTTTTTAAGTCTATTTGTTCGTAATATTTATAGATATTCACAAATAAAAAAATAGATTAATATAAAATTTACTAGCTAAAAAAAATGCAAAAACTAAATTTAAATCTTAAAATTTGTATCTAATCGTTGGAGCAAAACTTTGATATAGATCCACCATGATGTATATTAGGATGTAAAAGTGATTTTTGGGGATGTAAATTACACCACGATTGGAGTTGCTCTGTAATACCTCGAGCTATTTAGTTAAGGTGTTAAACAAATGCTAAATAGCTTTTCTTTTTGTAACTTCTCTAGGGTCAACCCACATTGGTGGTAGCAATCTGGACATGAGACCATTCCTATTTCAAATGAGGAAATTACACCATGTACATATTAAAAATAAATTATTCAACTTTTACTACATATGATTTTTATTTCTATATCTACTGCAATATAAAAGTAAAATTGATTTTCAAAGAAATCACTTCACTCCTCAAACCAATATAACTAATTTCCTCGTCTTACTCCCAATTCCGTCAATGTGATAGCAATAGCTCAAAAACCGCCAAATTTATCCTCAATTCGCTCTCTGCAGTAAATCTTTCTTAAAATCAGACACTACATTTCATTCTTCTTTATCTGTCATTCCTAATTCAATCATCTCAAAAAGAAACCATAAAAATCAGCAAGATCATCATCACCTTTTATCATTCAAAATACATCAAAATCTTTGTTCACGGAAGAGCAAAGATCAGAGAGATTATAGTAGAAAATTGACGTGCAAAGATACAGCAAAGAGTTATGTGCAGACATTACGGTCCAGAATAATGTTGGAACAGCCAAAAGTAAAGTTGAAGCAAGGTCCAAACCAGTGGAGAAACACAAGGATAGTCGGTTGGAAGATCAAGAGAAAAAAGTGACGACAATCAAGGAGATAGACACAAGGGAAAAGATAGAGATAAAAATGTCTTTGGAAGGACAAAGACAAGAAAAAGGAGAAGGATCGGGTAAAGATCTTGACATCACGATTCATTGAATAGCAACTTCAAACAGTCTTCTCAAGGATGCAATTGTTGAAGGAACCTGATTTAAATCTACAGTATTAGATAGTATTCTACGAAAGATGTTAACAATGTTTTTGAGAAGAATTCTCTGTTGGAAAGTGCATTGAGCTGTCCAATGTTTCATTTGTCTCTCTCTCTCTGTGATTTGGTTTTTTACGTTGCCAGTGTTTTAAATATGATGTTACCTGGTTTTACCCCTTCTCTATTCAAGGAAAAATGTCACAATTTTCTTTGAGCTGTAACCTTAAAGCAATACTCAGTATATTACTATGTGATGATGAAGTTTTTGTAACATAACTAAAGATGTTGCACTCGAAACCAAGTTTTTTGTATAAGAGAAAACAACTATATTATCATTTGTAAGAGAAATTGTTTTGTCTCAGCTATCCTCCAGCCTCTTGGATTGTCTATTTGTTGCTGGGGATGTATAGTTATTCCTCAACTATTGCAAAACAATGTTTAATGATTACGATCACCGAGTGACGCAATCATCCCTTGATAAAAATCAAAGAAGATTATTTCGTTTAGTAAATATAATATATGATAGCAAGGGAGCACACCACCATTTACATCAACATTTGGCAGTTCTATTAGATGTTGAAACTTGATAACAGAAAATAAAAAATAAAAAACCAAGATATCTTTAAGAGTTAGCGGAAATCCTACAACAGTATGCACTAGCAGAAATCCTACAATAGTATGCACTAGTTGAAGAGTGTTGAAAATCCAAGCCAAGTCCCTAGTGCTGACAAATGGGTATACCAATGCAAAATGGGCACATGAAACTCCAGATATTGCAATCAAGTATGGGAGCTGCATTTCATTATCATCTCTGATGAGAACAAGATTTCGGCAACAAACTCCATGGTTTGCTTACTGCAATTTGTTAGAATGCCTAATCAAGATTTTGGCAACACAAACTCCAGAAGACGAGCACGGTTCCATTTTCGAATATGAATAAATCATTCTAACAAAGTAAAGCAGGCAATGAAGGAAGTACGACAAGTGTATTCCAGCTTTGCCCACAAGTATTAATCTAGCCTTCCTTTCAAGATTCCCTTTGCAACTTCAGTTGGTATGTTGCACAACAAAATAATTCGTGTATGCAGTTACCTCCATTGATATTAGCTAAAGAAACACTTGATACCAAATTAGCTTGAACAAAAACTACAATTTTTCATTGTTGTTTTGAAATATTAGTTGTCTTGAAGATACAATTAATAATAGCATTATTTATAGTATTATTTGAAGTTATCAGTTACAAATTATGTAATATATATATATATATATATATAAGGGAGGTAGGGAGGGAGTAAATTTAGGAAACAGTATTTTTAGTTTTATTTCATGTAATAAAAAGTATAATACATAAATAAAACATTGCGTAGTATTTTATGAAATGATTTTTTAACAGTGGGCAATTACGATTTTTTCCCTTTTTCAAATTAATATTGAACAATTATCCCCAAAAAATGTCTTTGTTATCATTTCCAAAAAAAAAAAAAAAATGTCTTTGTTATTCAGGTTTGATGACACTCTAAATGGGTGACACTATAATATGGATCAATTGCTATTCACTCACTGCTGGAATACGAATCTGACATGGAATTGTTGAATAATGCTTTGCTATTGAGATAAAATTAATAAAATCTCTTGATAATTTATATCAGTGAGAACAGAATGTATTTTCTTCACTGCTTTTGATTTTCTTTTGCACATAAAGGGTACTATTAACTCAATTTTGTTTCTGATTTTCAAATGTTTGATAATTTATTTTTGTGCATGATATTGAGTACATAATCTAAATAAAAAATATTGGCGCCCCCTTTAATCGAGGCTAACTTTTAGATGAATTTGTTTAATGGTTACATTGCACGTTTGCATACGCTATTATATACTTAATGACAATACAGCACGTGCATTGCACATGCGTCCGACTAGTAAAGTAAAAAGAGGCTGAGTTTATAAGGCCTCGTGAAGACGTAATCATAGAACTAAATAAATTTGTGGGAGGAATAACAGTATAATATTATGCTACTTGTCCGGGTTCACAAGAGCATCAAGCAAAAGTAACTATAACACCACACAAGTATAATTTAAGAACTAAGAGGGGTTTATTCAATTAGGATTTCGAAAGGCATTTAAAAATATTTTTTAATGGACTTTTTTAATGAATTCCATTGGATTTTATTGACTTTTATGGATTTGTATAGGCTTTCAAAAACTTTTGTGGACATTTATTTAAAAGACTTTGATGGACTTTTGTAAATTGATTTAAAAGACTTTCATATATTTTTAAAAACTTTTACAGACTTTTATTTTTTAATTGAAAAACTTGAATATGTCAAGTGCATTGAAAAAAAAAAAATTACAATATGAGAAAAAAATAGTTTTATGACAAATAAACATTTGTGATTAAAAAAAATGAGAAAAAAATAAAATCAAAATTGTATTATGTTCATAATCCCACTAAGGTAACATATTATTATTAGTCAACTCAATGACAAAATCTTCTTCATTTACTTTCTTAATTGGAGGACTCTGTTATGCCAAAACACTATATCAATAACCAAAAGTAGGGAAATGAAATTCTTCTAGATACATAAACGCCAATTCAAAGAAACCTACTCCTCGGCTCCTATTACAAAAGCATGAAATTGGTAAACTAAAAGCATCCCGTTTAATCGATCCTTAAACTGAAAATATAAAGCGTATGAATGAGCACTTGCTGGGAGGAGTTGAAATCCAAACAGATCCACAAATTGAGTATGCAATGTGCCCACCTTAGAAACAAACAAAGAAGCAATTGTAAAACGGGAACATGTATACCGGTGGGTTCTCTCGGGTTAAGCTTCTGGTAGTGAAGTGAAACAGGGTTGAATGGAGAGTTAACGGGGAAGTGGAAGGAGAAGGGGGATGCGGCTGTGCTCAGGGGAGAAGTCGAAATCTGTAGGTTTAGGATAAGTTAGGTCAAGTTTAAGCAAAAAATATAGAAAAGAAAAAAAAATTGAGTTGCAAATGGTGTGGACCAAACATGTGACCTCTCTACAAGTGTGAAGGTTACCAGATGAGCTACCACAATCGAAGTCATAGCAGGCTTGACGGGAAGATTTAAATATTCAAGTCAAAACAAGAATTCAACAGGTTCGACGAGTTTTGAAGATCAAACCGTGTCGAAAAGAACCGAAAATTGAATCACGGCCGTGGATGGGATTGGTCACGACCGTAACTTTTGAAGCTCACAGCCGTAAATGAAGGATCACGGCCATAACTTGCTCTCTGTCTAATTCATAAACCGGATAAAAGGACTTACGGCCGTAACAAAAATATTCACGGCCGTAAACGAAGACACTCACGGCCCGTAAGACAGCTTCTGGACGTGCGCCGCTGTAAAATTTAAAGATTTCGCAATATTTTATTTCCTTATCAGTTTTTAGCTATTTTAGGTTAGTTAGAATTCTATTTTGAGTAAATTAGCGTCTAGGGTTTTGTTTGCTTATTTATACGCTTTTTCCATTCATTGTAATTCAGACTTTGATGATTGAATAAAAAGAGATTGAATGTTTTTCAATTGTTTAATGTGTGGATTCACATTACAAACCCAAACTTATCAAGATTGATTATCTTGTGGTGTTCATCCAGAACTTATCAAATATTCGCGAGAGTATTTGTGGCGTTGAAAATCAGAGACTTATCAAGGAGATTGGGCAAATCCTTGTGGCGTTTCGAAAGTCGTGGTTCTTTATTCAGCATCGTCAGCCATCGCGTCGTGAATATCGGGTCATGATTCATCCGTCCAACCACAACCTGAGTTCGGAACTTTCCGGCGTTTCTTCCGCGCTTCGAATCTCATCACATGTTCTCTTTGTGATTTTAGAAAACTGTTTTCAAAAATAGAAAACTGAAAAATTGCGTTTACTTTATAATTTTTTGATATATTTTTTTTGTGATACTTTATATGTAAACAATGGTTGATTTGTTGAATTACATTAATTTTAATGTTAATAAATCAGTTAGTTCTCTATGTCAATAAATTCATCATTAATATTGTTTCAGCTAAACAAAAATTTAACCTCATACCAATAAAATCTTAACATAGATCTATATATAATGGCAAAATAATATAAGAACTTCAAATGAAGTAAGTGTCTCACATTTACCAAATAATAATAAAAAATAAAAAATTAGAAAAAAAAAATCTTAACATGGATCTATATAATAGCAAAATAACATAAGAACTTCAAATGAAAGAAGTGTCTTACTTTTACAAAAAAATAATAATAATAATAATTACAAAAAAATTACAAAAAAAAATAATCTTAAAATGGATCTATATATAATGGCAAAATAATATAAGAACTTCAAGTGAATGAAGTGTCTCATGAATGAAGTGTCTCACTTTTACAAAAAAAAAAAAAAAACTTAACATTGATCTATATATATATAATGACAAAATAACATAAAAACTTCAAGTAAAGGAAGTGTCTCACTTTTACCAAAATAAATAAATAAATAAAAATAATTTACCAAAAAAAAAAAAAAATCTAAACATGAATTTATAGATAATGACAACATAACATAAGAATTTCAAGTGAAGAAAATGTCTCACATTTAAAAAAAAAAATTTAATAATAAATAAAAAATTACAAAAAAAAAAATCTTAACATGCATCTATATATAATGACAAAAGAATTTCAAGTGAAGGAAATGTCTCACATTTACCAAAAAATCTAAAACGCGCATTTTGGTTGTTTTGAACTTTTTAACACAAAATATCCAAAACGTAATAACATCGTTTTGAGTTTCCTTTGTATTTTTTTTGGTATTTTGGAAAACACATTTCTGAAAATGGGCAAAATGAACATGTTTTCGATATTTCTAAAAATCGAAAATTCAAAACAGGCTCAAAACAGCAATGAGAACGGGACCCAAAATTTTGAGTTTTGAATCCTAACCTTGATGCTGAAACTACGGCTAACTCTACTTTCCAGAGCTCATCCCTAATCGCAATTCATGACATTCTAAACAACTTTTAAACAACATTTTACTTCAAAAAACTTTAATTACTTGTTTATAAACAAAAATCAACCATCAACTCTAGAGTTGCATGCCTTTGACGTTTTCAATTTGACTCGTGAATTTTCCTGCTGGATACAAGCGTACATCCCTAGCTCAAGTAGGAATTGAGCTTTTGGTGCAAGCTACAATTCATTCTTTTATTTCTAGAACTAGAATGGCCATGTCTAGGTCATCAGAGGAGCTCATCATTTATCATCTCTATAAATGACCATGTCTTTACCTAAAAGGTTCGACCGCGCATTTTTTTTCTAGAATTCATTTATCATTTCATATGTGAAATATAAGTCTATGAATTTAGGAAAACTACAACAGCAGACCACAATTTATAGCAATAAACTGCACATCAATATTTGGCTTCGACATATCGCATTCTGAATATTATTGCCATAAGCCAAACAAAATAGTGCACACACAAAACCAGCAGTCAAGTAGAAGGGCAATACATAAAATGGCCCAAACAGTCAGCATAACGAAATTCAAATGATTTCACCCAAACAGCTATAAGATTGCAAAATCATACGACAAGCAACTACTCAAACGGCCAGTATTCAAATTACTTCACAAACTAATGCTGCACTCCTAGAGATTTTTTTAGAGTTACGCACAAACCACACAAGTTTGTTTGAGAGCATAACATATTACACGCATCAAATCATAACTGGAGAAGTCTCTTCAAAGTTCAAACATAATCCAAAAAAATCACTAAAGAAAATCACAAGTGAACTTCTCAAACTTATAAGTTTGAAGCATATTTTCACCTAGAACCACGTGCATAGTTCCTTTCAGGACTACGTTGAGGTGAATATGATCTGGACCTACCCCTTCTTGACTTCCGGCCATGAGGTGAACGTCTGGCAGAGTAATCATGCCCACCTCTATAGGATGAAGGCCTAGGAGAGTAATCACGCCCAACTCTATAGGATGAAGGCCTGGGAGAATAATCACGTCCACCTCCATAGGATGAAGGTCTAGGAGAGTGATCACATTCTCCTCTATAGTGTGAAGGTCTAGGAGAGTAATCACGTCCACCTCTATAGGGTGAGGGCCCGGGAGACCTCCGATAGCCATAATCATCACGCCCAGAGCCTCCAGGATACCGGTTACCACGAGCACCTTCCAAAAAGGCTAATAATTAGATTTACATTTCAAAACAAAAACGATATACTTGAGCAACAACAATAACAAGAACATACCATTACCCCGAGTGCTTTTGAGCCCGAGATAGTGACCAGGAGTGGGAGTCCTTCCGCGTTTCCTCCGGGACTGAAAAGTACAACTATGAAGTCTCACATCTAATAAGAGCATAACATATGGCTTACGGAACAAAAAAGGTACATGTAACATAGCCATAATACACACGTTTGTGAAAAGGATTGCACGTGAGAGAACCTCATTACTGGAAAACACGGATACAACAGAACCCCCCAAAAAAAAGTCTGTCTCCCATATGGGTTCGTAAGTTTAGGAAGCACATTTATCAGAACTGTCAACAGATAAATAGTAGCATTTTTGCTATTTTTGGTGGTTAATCAAGCAAATAAAATGGGTGAAAAAATAAAAATAAAAACCATTGCCAGGTTGAGATACCATAGAGCCTGATTAGAGTGCTGAAAATGACCCTCGATTAGTAGGGAGTTGAAAGTATTTGCTGAGATTGTATAGTTGTTGGGCAATATAGTTGCTATTTAGTTCATCAGATGCAAGTGAAAAGCTGTTTTAGCTGGCCATTGATCAAGCTTTTGATTGCTGCCAACAAAGCTGAAACAATGTCTTCTGAATATAACCAGAAAACCTCCAAGTCAAGAAGACTGAATATGCCAACAAATATGTAACGCGTCAACTCCTATCAGATAGGCACTTTACCTTCTCAACTGTAATGTATCGACCTTCGAGAATTGATTGGTTAAGGTGTTTGATACAGCGATTGGCATCCTCAACAGCAACCATAGTTATAAAAGCAAAACCACGAGAGATGCGAGAACGCGGTTCCACAACCAAGAATACTGATTTCACCTAGAAAATCGGAGGAAACAAAATGGAAATAATGTGACATAAACTCATACCAGCAAAAACCAATATCTTGCTTAACATGTCATGAGTAATGGTTAGAATTTTTAATTTTTTGTTATATAGTACAAGGTTTCAGTTATCCAATAATAAAACCAGCTCATACAAGAAAAATGGAAAAAACGACCCTCGCTTAGCAATTAAATAAAAATCCCCCACCTTTCCCTCCTTGGAGAAATGATCTTCAAGATCTCTTTCAGTAACCCTTGTAGATAGGCCAGTCACATATAGTGTGTGACCAGGATTAACTTCTTCATCCCTGTATGATAGATTAATAAAATAACCAGCAAAATGTACACACCAGTCATATCACGGCGAGGTTCAACGCAATGACAACAGGACCCTATGTTGCCACTAACCTTCCGCGACTTCTTGATCTTGATCTGGACCTTGGCCTTGACCATGATCTAGACCTAGATTTGGATGTTGACCTGGACCTGGATTTCTCTTCCCATGGAGAAGGTGACCGCACAAGTCTAATAAATGATGTGTAGCAGAACATTCATACGTTAGAACAACAGAAAGGCTGCATTAGTTCAAACCTTACTATAGGCACAAATGATGTGTAGCAGAACATTCATATGTTAGAACAACAGAAAGGCTGCATTAGTTCAAACCTTACAGTAGGCACAAATGAATATAATGTCAAACTTCATTGCAAAATGTTCAAAACTCATAGTTAGCACAAATGAATATAATGTCAAACTTCATTGCTAGCAATGTGTGCATATAGAAAAAGAACTGTCCATCTTAAATTGAAAAACAACATTAACAACCGAAGAATCTCAACATCACAACATCACAGCACTAGAGAAGAAGGAAATTGTAGACAAAGAAATTGAACCCACATCCAGCCACCATAATTATTGTAAATCATTAAAAGGTTCCAAGTTCAACTCACTGAACTTATCTTTTAAAGTTCAATCACACACTAAAAGCTTGCTTTAAAGTCCTTCACATTTTTGCATGTCCATCATGTGAAGCAAATTAACTAATGGGAATTATATAGAATCCAGAAACAAAGGATAGATAATCTAAATCAGGGCATATCATTTTTGTTGGTGCATGCACATCCATTTAAGTTATAGTTCCTTATATATTAGCAAATGGTGAGATTTAAGAACATAATGATAATGATATTCAGTGAAGTGTGAACTGTGAAGGAATGTTAACAATAAAGCTTAATTCCCACCAAGTTAATAGACTCGTCCATTATTTCTTGACTAAAATTCTTACGGAAACAATATTATCAAAGTTGAAGCTAATATATACTTTAATTGCTTCATGCAACTGAAATCGATATGGTACAACTAAGAGAACCTGAAAAACATAAACGTAAAATCAACATAGTAACATCAACATAGAAACCGGTGATAGTTCTCAAAGTGATGGAGACCTGATGTCCTTTGGGAAACTTGGGTGGAACTACAAAGATGAAAAATTAGCAAGACGACTAGGAGGTTTAAAAGTTGCGTTTGCATGAATAGTAATCATAAGGATTCTGTCGTGGAACAAATAAAATCAACGTGATTGAGCCATCTTTATTTAATTATTTTTATGTACAAATGCATTCTTGGGATTTGATCAATATAATAGAGGACCAACGAGTCGTCATTTCAGTCAATCTTGTAATATCACAAACGGACAAACCTGGTAAAGAACAGGAAAGCCCAGTAAAGAATGCCAATTGTTGCCTTGGAAAACCCATTGTTTGAAAAAACGTAAATGGATATCAAGGCGTTTTTATGTCCTGAGGCGAAGCGTAAGCCTCGAAACGTTTTAAGACATAAGTCTCACCAAAAACGAAAAAAGATATAGTACAATTGTAAATTAGAAAACAACATAAAAATAAGCCTAATGGTTCCAATGAACCATAAACAATATCTTGAAAATTTTTAACAAAACATAATCCAAAATATATTAATAAAGTTGAAAATAATTAATAGTTATATACATTGTGCAGAGTTGCAAGCGGGTAGCTTTGTAGATATTAATGAGGAATAGGTTTCTTGCAGACTTATTCCAACCTTCTGCGTAACTTTGTTGTGACTTAGTTAATAAATTTTAATATATTTATAGGGTTGTAGGTGTAATGTTGCCCTAGTACTATTAAAATCAGGCTTTTGGCATTTTCTAGTAACCTTTTTAGGCCCAAAAAACGAAAACAAAAAGGAAAATCTGCACCGAGGCGGGTACCGAGCCGAGCACCTAAGTCAATTGAGGCGCGTGCCTTTCAAAAACTGCCTCAAAATTACCACCTTGAGGCATTTGTCATGTGTCTCACATTGAGGCGCACCTCACATGGGTTTTTTCATACCATGGGAAAACCAAGTTGAACTGGATTTTCCTTGTTTTTCCTAGAAAGAGGAAAGGGGGAAGTAAGAGAGTTTGACGGCTAGTCAGAAATGACACCCACCTACAGGAGCTCAATCATAGTAATTCTAGCTTTTCGTCGTCATTAAGCCATCCTATCTAAGGCCACAACCTCTTGAAAGCCCCTGTTGCCTTGGGCCTTGCAACATATCATCCACTTCAGATACAACCAAAAATAATAGACTCAGCCAGTGTGCTCCTTGTAAGTAGTACGTAACTTCACCGCAGCTACACATACACAGACGCATGTCAATATGGATAGGATGAGTTGAGAGAATAAAAATTAACCCTTGATTTTTTGGGGTAGAGTCTTCCATTATAAAGTTCAAAGAGAAGTCCCAATTCTCCGCTGTTAGCCTATTGCCAAGACAACGTAATTGAAGAGTTAGAAAGCGCATATACATTGTTCCATAGATTGATGACATTTTGACAACTTGTCCAATACAATTGAAAGAGGAAAATTATCTTCAATTATCTGAATCTGCTACAATATAGTTAGTATATCAATGTACCGACAGAGTGATTAGAATGGCAGTCCCACTGGTTGACCACCTAGGAACTAGCCTACTTTTAGCCATAAACCAAAAATGACCTATTTGTTGATGACCAATTTAATTCAGAACCCATAATGTTGAATAACCAAGAAGGATTCAAATACCACGTAAGCACATGAATTGATGAAATATAAACAAGATTATTATGATTATATCATCCAATGATTAACGCATAGTTTTTTTTAAAAAAAAAAAAAATCCTCCTCATGCTGAAACATTGGAAAAAGTTTTAATACCCATTTTTTAGAGGGCTAGGTGAGGCTTACGCCTCAACTGATTGACGTTTACGCCTTAAGGAATACGCCTCATTAATTAAGAGGCGTGCACCTCACAAATGCTAGGACCTTTACTAAACAAAAAATTCACATAATCTGCATGTCTAATTTAATCAGATATTTAAGATATTAAAACGTAAATTTGTTATTTGATTTGCTATAAATAAAAGAACAATTCAAACTAATCATAAAATAAAAGGGAAAAAATTTATAAATACTTTATGTGATTTGAATCGCTACTTCTCTTTATTGATACTTTAAGTAATTTGTTATTTTAAAGACTTTTACATTTTGTTTATGTTTTTGCATTTTTATATTTGTATGTTTCTACATTTTTACAAACTTTTTTTAGTTCATAATGATGATGGAAAAAGTGGGCCAACATCAAATGTGCCTACCGCCGGCACCATAACGGTGCCAGCGGTTGGCACTTGAAGATGACTATAATGATGATTACGCCTCGAAGTGCCTAGAGACTTGCTCTTCGCCTCACGAAGGAAAAACGTCCCAGTACCCGTTTTTGCATTTTCAAACAATACCACAATCATTCCAGCTCCAATATATTTTTGCACTTGATCGAAAACTTCTTGAAGTGTAATAATACATTTTTATGAGAATTCCTTGAGGGAACCTGTTACCTAAGCGACAAATCCTAATCTCTATTCTAACAAACTAAAAAAAAATTAAAATTTGGCAATTTCCTTGAGCTACTTCCTCCCAAAACCCACAGAACTGTTACAACTTCTAGGGTGGGAACCCACCATCAAAAGTTCGCTACTGAAAGGAGGGTGTCTAAGAGATTATAAACTCACACTTAGGGCAATGAATTTCCGATGTGGACAAGTCCATAAATTCAATGGGACCATAAAAACCATCACGCTTCCGATCAAGATGCCCACGTCGTACCCAACTCATAACAGGTCAGTAAGACGCCGCCATGGAAGCCCCTCTGATACCATTGTTACAACTTATTGGTTAGAAATCACCCTCAAAAGCTAGCTATTGAAGTAAGGGTGCCCAAGAGATTATAAACCCACATTGAAGGCCATGAATTTCTGATGTGGGGTGAGCTCCATAACTCCAATGGGACTATGACAAGAACTAAACGAAATAATCATACAAAAGTTAACCAAAACAAATTCGAAGAAAGCATACAACGCAAAAAGTAAACAAAAAGTAATCATGGAAAATTACACACAATACAGTATATGTTTTACTAGAAATAATTGCATCGAGGAAAATTAATGAAAGAACATAAGAGGTGACGATAAACAGGTAACTCCGAGCTATGTTAATTCATATATATATGGACTTCAATTTAAGGAACATGTAACCTAAACAATAACCTGTTTAATCCAAACAATATTTCAGAAACCCTAAGGGGTCCTTCTACAGGAACGAGAATGCGAATAAAACCCAAGGAAAACAGAAAAATCAACAAAGGTTCGTAAGTAGACGTTTTACCGTTTCCGAGGAGAATCGACCTGAAAAGTAGTACAAAAACTATAATAAATTCGCCACTTAATAATAATTACGATATCAACAGACCATTAATGAGAAATATGTTTCGATGATCACATGTACCAAGATTACATAGAGGGAGGGAGAGGGAGAGGGCTTGCCATTTTACGCAGTTGTGCAAGAACCCTAAAGCGCCTGGTTTATTCCGAACCAGTTTGCAGTTATTCGGTAGTCGCTGCTTAATATTACTTTGTTTAACCAGTGTGTTTTGCAAAAGTTGGTTTGAGAATTTTGTTTATAAATGTTACATGTTCATGTTTTTGAAAGAGATTTTTAGTTAAATAGGTTTGGTACGTAATAAGTTTAGTAAAATAGATTCCTCTGTTGAAATGTCAAAATTACCCTTAATGAAAAGGACGGTTTAATTTGCAGGGTATATCTCCAAACTTAGTTAGGTTGATTTAATTCAGTGTTTCTGGTTATATTTATATTTTTTAATCTTTTAAGTTCTTCTAAAAATGTTCTATATTGTAATAATTTTTC
The DNA here is from genome assembly GCA_963555705.1 of Ligustrum vulgare. Classification (NCBI taxonomy): domain Eukaryota; kingdom Viridiplantae; phylum Streptophyta; class Magnoliopsida; order Lamiales; family Oleaceae; genus Ligustrum; species Ligustrum vulgare. Next base: position 23,816,527 of record OY743168.1, read on the forward strand.
AAAAGATTTAGGATGATCTTTTTTAGTTATATATCCTAACATTATTCATTCTGATACTTCTTCTTCTATATCTTCGTATTCTTCTATAATTTTATGAACCGTATTTATATTTTTTGTTGTTTCAACAGAATTAAATTCTATTCTATTTAGGATTGCATAGTCAATATCTTCGTATATCTCTTTTAGTTTAGATTATCCAACAGAATGTATATTTTTAGATTTTTCAACAATAGTTGATAAAAATGAAATTTCTTTATCATTTAAATATAGTTTATAATCACAGTTATTAGATGTTGATGTTTGTAAAGTATTCATAGATTATTGGGTTGGTAAATTATTATACAAAATTTTCTGGTATAATTTCATTCTTTGGTCTGGTAAAATACAATAATCTGCAATATATTGTTCGTATTTTTCTAAAAGTTTATTGTATTCTTCAGAAGATATATTTTCATTTTCCATTTGATGTTTAATATCTTCCATTTTATCTCTTAATTTTTCTAAAATATTATCTAGTCATTCTATTGTATACACTGGCATTTAGGTTTAGACTGTATTTGTTATTATTTTATTTTCTAAATCTATTTTAAGTTGTAATATATCAGAACAATCTATAATGTATTGATCATGATTTTCTAAAAGTATATAATATTGTTCAGATGATTCATCCATATCTATTAATTGAGATATAATGTTATCTATTTTTTCCGTTATCCTATCTAACAAATTGTCTAATCCTTCAATAGTATATCTAGACATTATAAACACAAAGATAAATAATTTATAAAATTTCAAGTAATTTTTCAAACTCTATCAATGTTTGAGAATTGATAATATCTATAGCAGCCATAATATATATGCTTGGTTCAAATGGTATATTATATTTTGAAATACTTTTCTTTCTCTTTTCTAATTTATCAATTATATCTTGAATATTTTGTACCATTATAAATCTTACAGCACCTCTAACAAAGTTTTCTATCAAATTTTCTTTAAAACTTTTTAATATCTCTTGTGATGCATATAGTTGCTCTTGGTATCCTATTTTATCAATTTCATTTTCATATTCAATACCTTTTTTACTTTTGATATGCTTTTGAACTTTATATGGACCTCTTTTAGTTCTGAATTTTTTCATAATATAATTAATATTATTCATGATATTAAGATTTTCAAAAACTGGTAAAGAAAGATTCATCCCTTCCATCACTGTCATAATTTATTAGAGGGTCATAATCATTATCACTGTTAAACACATATCCTAAATATAATTCATTATTTATTTCAGTATTATCACTATCGAGCCAAAAATAAATAATTGATTTTGTAATTTCTAATCCTAATATTATTTTTAATGTCGGAAAGATAACTAACAAACATGGCATATACACATGATATAACTTTTTTATTTCATTATTAGGTCTGGTAAACTGTTTATACATGAATAAAGGTTCAATTATGCTATGGTGTTCATCATTATAAGGACTGTTTTGATAATTAAATTTAATAATCCTGAATTCTGTCATGTTAAAAACTCTTCTTCCTCCTCATTCTGTAAAGATAGATATATTAAGAATAATAACCTCTTTTCCTGTTCTCAGTACCTTTGTATTTTCCTTCTATTGTTAGTGACCTTCAGGCTTATAGGTTTCTGCTCCACACCCTTCAATGGCTTCCGCCTTCATGGGTTATTAGCTAAACCTGGATGCCTTCACTGTATAACGTTTTAGATGGAAAATGTTTTAGGACAGAGTGTAGGGAGTTTTCTTAATAACATATCTTCTTTTTGGAAACAGGATTTAGAAGATAAGAATTTAGAAACTCATCATAATTTGATAAGTAGATTGAGATTTTATTGATAATATGAAGATTGAAACAAGATTGGTAAGAGAATTTTTCAAAGACAGAAGATTTTTGGCTTTTTCACAAACTGAGTACTCAAGTGAGTTCTGTCTTTCAACTAGCCCGGATGCCTCTATTTATAATACTGTATTGGACACAATTACATCACTTCTTACATCATTGTCCTAACAATTTTACAACTTTTTTCACTTAAGGACACACCTGTTCCTCTATTATTTATTACATCACATGACCCTTACATTATAGGGACACTTATCTTTCTCTTTTTTGGTCTTGGTATGGCCCCTACATTATTCTGCATTGTTGAATTAAAGTAGATCTATTGAATAGCTTCCACTTGTCCATCAATTTTGTTGGCATGTGAAGCAGATCCATCAAGTGGCTTCCACCTGTCCATCAATTCATTTGGCATGTGGGGCAGTTTCTGGCTATGCACGCCTCTTGCAAAGTGGCAAAGCTTCCATGGATTTGATGAGTGTCAAATTTATTGATGTATTCTTGCAGGATTGTTGATTTTTCTTTTCCTCCATTAGTAAGTAGGGTCCATCCGTTATAGTGGCATATGCATTTGAATTTTTTCTCATACAGATTTTTGGCAATGTTGTAGAGAACTTTAATTCCCAACACTCTTCGGGATCTAAACCAAGATCTTGTAATGTTTGGTACTGGCTTGGTATTTTTTCCAACTTCAATTTGAAAATTTCGAGCAACATACCCAATCGTGATAATATGCTCAGCAGGATAATATATTCTTCTATCAATTTCAGGACTGATTGAATAAAATTTTAAATATATGGAACTTCCTTGAGCAAACTTTGAAATTTCTCCTTTTAGTAAATCATCAAATTTTTCGATTTCTTTTAGATCTTTTCCTGGATAGATAAGATCCAAGAATCCATAATCAGCTGCCATTTTTGTCATGACGGGATCTCCTCCCTGGGTAACGATCAATCGTGGGTATACATGGTCTCCAGGCGAAATGTAATAGCAATCACATTCTTGAAGTTCATATATAACTTCAACAGTGGTTTTATATTCGTTTTCTTTTGATAAAAAAGGGGAATCATCTTCCTCTTCAGCACGAATTCTGATTACCCTTGTATGTTCATTTTTGGCATTGATTGTGATTTTTCGAGGACTGGCTTCATTTATAACAACTTTTTTGGGACTTGGTTCATCTCTTTTAATTGTTGGTCCACCACTGCTTCCAGAAGATGTACCTGTTTGTATTTTTAGTATAACCTGTTTGGTAATCAACGATTCAAACTGAGATTCAATCTCAATTATGTTATCGCTCAATTCTTTAGTATAATTGTAATGAAATGTTGAGATTTCCATCAATTGCCTGAAACTTCCTTGGAGAGTTTCTGCAAGTTGTTCAATTCCAAGCTTTATATCTTCAGCTTCCTCCATGAGGAAGTTCATTTGCTTTTTGGCGTCTATTAGGGATCTTTTGATATTATCCATCTGCAAATTCAATATTCCTGCTTAAAAAGTCCGCGAGATAATTATTAACACCTTTAATATGAGCTATATCAAAATTATAAAATGCCAAATAGGCTTGCCATCTATGGAGCCTTCTATATTGAGGTTCTGGTGGTAATTTATTTTTTACTAAACCTGCAACTTGAGAATTATCAGTTCCAACAATGAATTTCTTAGATAATAAAAACAATGAAAATTTCTTCATTCCTCTGATAATTGCTAACAGTTCTTTCTCATGAGTAGTATAATTTATTTCTACTTGATTAAACGTTCCACTTGAGTATCTACAAATTTCATTAAGATCTGTTTTTAATATTGCTGCCCAATACTTATCCGAGGCATCAGTATTAACTATCAGATTATCTTTTTCATCTGGTAATCTTAATTTTGGTAAATTTTTACATTCTTCTTTTAGTGATTTGACGATTTCTGTATGTTCATCACTCCATCCTTTGCTATTTATTTTTCTGAGTAAAATTTGAATTTTATGTCTCTTTTTTGATAAATTTTCAATAAATCCTTCTGCATAATTTAAACATCTTAAAAAAATTTTTATTTGTTCTTTTGATTCTAATTTGTTTGGAAAACTTTCTATCTTTTTAGATATATGGGTTTGTAATTTTATCCCTCTTTTATCTATTGATAATTCAAACCTATCTTTATATTTATTTCCTCTAGGTGGTTGTCTATCTCTAATTCTATCATAATATTGCCGGTGTGGTTTACTATATAATGGTGCATAACTTTCATCTTGTGACGACCCGAATTCTCGACCATTCGAGTGCCACTAAAAGTGACTCATATCATATTATCGAGACTTAAATAGAAATGTAAAATTATTCAAAAGAATAATTAGAATCCCATAATTTTATTTGTGAATAAAAATAGAACATAATTTTCTTACATAAAGTTCAACATAATTATCTCATCAATCTTAACCACTTTTGCCACTTCCATGTTGACCGCCTCGAACCTTCAATTATCTGAAAATGGTAAATATCGTGGAGTGAGATTTATAAAATCTCAGTAAGTATACCAAGCATAAATTTTCTTTTGAAAGCATATGGATCATTTTCATCATAACATAGGATAGGATCGAAATACTCATAAACATAGGGAGACACAAGAATTTTACCGAACTTAAATGGCAAGAATTCTTATGTGTAGCGCTACTAAACTCCGGTCCCCTTAGCATAATCATAAACATATCATATGGAACCCATAACAATCCTGTGAGATTGATTTCATAGCAATGATCCAAACATTTTCATAAAAACATAAGATATACTTACTTTTCATAAAAACATAAGGTGTATTTACCTTTCATAAAAACATACTTACTTTTCATAAAAACATAAGATATACTTACTTGTCATAAAAACATACTTACTTTTCATAAAAACATAAGGTGTATTTACCTTTCATAAAAACATACTTACTTTTCATAAAAACATAAGATATACTTACTTGTCATAAAAACATACTTACTTTTCATAAAAACATAAGGTGTATTTACCTTTCATAAAAACATACTTACTTTTCATAAAAACATAAGATATACTTACTTGTCATAAAAACATACTTACTTTTCATAAAAACATAAGGTGTATTTACATTTCATAAAAACATACTTACTTTTCATAAAAACATAAGATATACTTACTTGTCATAAAAACATACTTACTTTTCATAAAAACATAAGGTGTATTTACATTTCATAAAAACATACTTACTTTTCATAAAAACATAAGATATACTTACTTGTCATAAAAACATACTTACTTTTCATAAAAACATAAGGTGTATTTACATTTCATAAAAACATACTTACTTTTCATAAAAACATAAGATATACTTACCTTTTAAAAGATTAAAATGAAGTGTAGTAGTAAATGGACCAAAACTTTCTTGACCACCTTGAATTTCTCTTACTTGTGGATTTTGTCAAGAGATTGGAAATAAGTGTATATGTGTAGAGTTGTGTGTAAAAGAGATGGGTTTAAATAAATGTATAAAGTTGGCATATTGTAAACATAATCATTCAATTCTATTAATTTTAACACATCCTTTTCTTAAAGTAAAGCACCATTCATATACTTTTCCATATTTATACAAATATTATGCTCTTCATGATTACATATAATGGAGTCTTATCAACCATTCATATACTTTTCCATATTTATACAAATATTATGCTCTTCATGATTACATATAATGGAGTCTTATCAACCATTCATATACTTTTCCATATTTATACAAATATTATGCTCTTCATGATTACATATAATGGAATCTTATCAACCATTCATATACTTTTCCATATTTATACAAATATTATGCTCTTCATGATTACATATAATGGAGTCTATAATTCATTCATATACTTTTCCATATTTATACAAATATTATGCTCTTCATGATTACATATAATGGAGTATATAATTCATTCATATACTTTTCCATATTTATACAAATATTATGCTCTTCATGATTACATATAATGGAGTATATAATTCATTCATATACTTTTCCATATTTATTAAATTAAGATTCTCATAATTATTATATATAATGGAACTTCTCATGCTTGCATATATTTTCTTAATTTCAATAATAAAAATAATTTTTGTATAAATAAATATTGGGATAACATTGAATTAAGTACTTGGACTTAATATACTTTAAATCAAGAGAATGGAGATATTTTTAGAAATTCGGAATTTAATTTAAAATCGAACGATCTCGATTATTTCTTGACTTGGCTATACGAATACGTCGTGGCGTTAACTTAATAAAAATGGGTGAAATAGTAGCGACACGATTTTCTATTAAAATAATTATTAATCGCGTAAAAATTCTTGGTCGCTACAAACTTACCCCCTTAAAATAATTTCGTCCTCGAAATTAAACTTACTTGATCTTATGATTTCTGAACACTTAATCAGAATCTCTTCTTCTTCTTCTTATGTAGCATCATCGCTACCATATTTAACCCAACCATATTTAACCCACTGGACTTTGACTAAATGCATCAATTTATTTTCTTAAGACATGAACTTTTCTATCAATAATAGACATATGTCTACTCATAAATTCTTCTGAATCAAAATGAAAATTCCCAATCGTATGTGATATTTCATCATATCTTGTAGTACTCATGTAACCTGTCACTTATCATCGTATCATGTAACCTCAAATATTCGTATTAATATCTCTAAAATTTCAATAAATCTTTACTAACATATCATACCATAATAATTTGTCATTTCTTCTTATCACCAAATATCCCAAAATAATTAAAACGATTACCTGAATATTCTCTATGTAATATACCCAAACATGTTATTCACATATCAACATAATCATCAGTTTATCTTTCCAATATTTGTAACCCAAAATTTCTGCAAAATTCAATAAACAAATATCTCCCAAATAATTAAAATTCTTAACTCAAATATCATAACATTTCCCGTAAGGTATTCCTTTCACTTGCACAAACTTATTAATCCTGATTCAATACAGTCCTTATTTCACTTTCACGTATCCCCGTATTATTTCTATACCTTGATTATTATATCAAAATATCAGTACCCAAAATCCAAGAAAATATTCCATATCTCAAATCCCGTCATCATCAAATCTTCCTTTTATCAAGAAAGTAAACGGCGCATAACTCTTGTTCCCTCTTTTCCATTATTCTATTCCGCGCTTTCTTGCTGGAATCAATATCACGCGGATTTCCTCCGATCCTTAATGCTTTTAAATAGTTCATGCTGGGAAGAGGTTAGATCCATCAAAACATGGATATCATTCTTACAAACATTCGCAAGTATTATTCCAGTCTTCCAATGAATGATCTGAGGAAAATTTATCGAATAAGACTCGAAAGATTGAGGTTGCTGATGGCTCATGGTGTTTCAGAAGATGTTCGCTGGTTGATCGAAGCAAAGGTTCGACTATCTGGTGAATTACCTATAACATTTCCAAAGCACATGCCTGGTTTAGGCAAAAGCACCTTCGCAAAGAAACGAAGAGCAAAAAGGCTGAATGGTTGCTACAAATGTGCTCGTTGGAACTGTGATACTCGTTGCAAAACAGTAGGATATTCTTCTACTAATCGGGATGATAAAATCAAATTCATAAAGGGTGGACTGAGTAAGGAGTCTTTGGATGATATTCGACTGACTCTTGAGACGCACCCAAGTGGTTATGTGCAACGTGAACTTTTCTCCTTATACGCTCAGTTTAACGGGGACAAAAATCGTTATAGTCTCCAAAATATAATAGCAAAAGATCCTGTTTGCCAGTCTGTTTTACAAAATGAGGCTTCTGGCAGTTCATCAATGATATAAGGTAAATCTCTTGATACACATTTAAAATATTTTGCTGTTTTCTTTCACGCGTTTTGGAAATAAAATATATTTTCCTTTCTCGAGTTTTGATAAAGCTGGAAATAAATATATTTTCCTTTCTCGAGGTTTGATAAAGCTGGAAATAAATCACCGAAAGGTGATATCTTTGGTAAAACAGTCAAAAGTTGGCCGATTTTGTCAAAAGTAAATCTTTACTTTTTCAGAATCAATGAAAAACAGTAAGTTTTTCCGGCTTTAAATAGCCAAACATATTTCATAGTTCAGGCATCCCAAAATCACATCTTCTTCGTAAGTTTTCTCTTCTATACTATCAAAGATGGAAGCACCAAAACTTCGACAGATCAAAACTATTTGTGTATTTTGTGGATCAAAAGTGGGGAAAGGCTTCAATTATCTAGAAGCGGCCGTAGATCTTGGAAAGAAACTGGGGGAAAAAGGTATCACTCTTGTGTATGGGGGTGGTAGCAGTGGTCTAATGGGTTGTGTTTCCCAATCTGCTCTTGCAGAGAAATCAAAAGTAATCGATGTCATACCTGTCCCTTTGGTAGATGTTGCAGGAAAAACACGAGGGCATGAAGTTCAAACCTTATCCATCCATGAACGCATAACTTGTATGCTATATGGTTCTGATGCCTTTATAGCCCTGCCCGGAGGTTTTGGTACCTTAGAAGAAATCTTTAACATTACCTCGTGGGCTCAACTAGATCTCCATACTAAGCCTATTGGGCTTCTGAATGTTAACAATTTCTTTGATGGCTTGTTAACCTTTCTTGATTATGCTGTGGAACAGGGATTCATCTCTCCATTTACAGAAGACTCCTTATTTCTGCTCCTACTATTGATGAACTACTGGATAAGCTGCAGTCATATATCTCAATACAAGATCCAGCAGAGGTTAAGATAGATTGGTCGCAAGGAAGGGGAATCAAGCGAAAATGGAGTCCGATTAATGTAAACTTAACTTTATGAATCTTAGAATAGGTGGGGGTAGAGTACGGAGTATTCTTACTCTCGAGACACCCCTCTAATTTCCTAGGATTTTCCTTAATGTTTAAATCTTGTGTGTACCTCAAAGGTTCCAGGTGGTAGATTACGGAGTATTCTTACTCTCGAAACACACCTTTTTGAAGGTTTCTTTATTTCCTCAAAAGGTCAGAGGTGGTAGGATACGGCTACTCCGGAAACACATCTCTCAATTTGAGGAATTTCCCATGTTGCTTTCTTTTGCTTTTGCGTGTTTTCATGTATTTCCTTTCTAGGGTGACTCTTGTGTGTTCTCCTTATGAGAAAATAATAATATCTCTGTTATCATCTACTAAATCTCGTTTGTGATGTAAATGAACTTGTATGTCTAACTTCAATTCTCTTAGTGATTGCATACCATACTATGCTCTTAACTCCAAACGATAAAATTCTAGGCAGAGTTTTCCTTTGAAATTTGGACTTATCCAAATCGTAAGCATACTTCATAACTCACAATAATAACTAATTGTACATTTGATCACAATTTCATCAAACTTCAATATCATCATAAATATTCCAGAAAATCAATTCATAATTCCTCAACATAGAAATTTCAAATCATAATTTCTAATATCACCATATCAAGTCCTTATTTCTCAATAATTAAGAGCCTAAACTTTAAATCTCCAACTTCATAATTCTTCTCATAAAAATCTCAATAAAATCATATCACTTATAATCTCAACATCTCATCATAACTTCATAAAACTGACTTTCTATTTCTCGTTTAATCTAAACGATGAATAATTCGAAAATATTATCTAGTCCTTTCTGTTGACTTCTCATACTTAGTGCCATGTCTAAAATCAATTATGCAAAGTCCATTTAGGGCTCATCATTTCTAAACTTGACGACAAAGATTATTTTGAAAATCATTCGTAAATCATATTTTTTTTTTTTTTTTTTTTTCAAAATTGAAACTTGAAGAGTGGTACCAATAATCATCCACAGTTTTTCCTTGCTTTTAAGCAAAGGTAGTGATAAAGGGATAAATTATTGAACCGAAAATTGAAACTTGAAGAGTGGTACCAATAATCATCCACAGTTTTTCCTTGCTTTTAAGCAAAGGTAGTGATAAAGGGATAAATTATTGAACCGAAAATTGAAACTTGAAGAGGAAGTACTAATAACCATCCACAGTTTTTCCCTTGTTTTTACACAAAGGTAGTGATAAAGGGATAAATTATTGTACAATTCATTATCAATTTTGTTTGTTTAATATATTATTCCATATATTTTGGGCCAAAGTTACAACCCAACTTAATTTCTAATTGAGTCAATCTTACTAAGCTTAATATGAACCAAAATTCATATCAATATCCTCTATGTCTCATGATTCTACATTAAAATGAATAAATTAAAATTTAAGCTTCTATCAATTCATATCATACTCAACATGTATATTTCACTTAAAGATTCATAACATATGAATATTTCATACTTAACATGTCTTAATAAAATCGTAAATGACTTGCAAAGCATATAACATACCTGGTTCGAGGAGTCAATACGTGGAGAGTGACATAGTAGAGTGATGAGTTAAAATATTTTAAAAAAAAAATTATTATTAATCATTTCGCATCTTTACATAAGATTGGGCCTAATTAACCCAAATAAAATTTTATCGTCAAATCTTATTTTCCTTTAGTCCCCGAACTTCTAGAAATTTATCAAAGACATCAATATAAACATCATATCACTAACTAATTATATTCCATAAAATCTTCAGAACATTACAAACTCCCTTGCTTAAAATGAATTTTGTCCTTGAAACTCGCACATCAAATTTCATCATACTTTTCAAAATCATAACCATACTTGACATGTGAAAATTCAATTTTTTTTTTTTAATTGAATAGTGATTTCGTTCACTGTTCATCATGAATAGCACGTCGTTTTACTGTTCACGTGAATAGTATTTTTTTTTTTTTTTTTTTTTAAGAAATAAAATTTCAAAAATCTACAGAATCGTTTTTAAAACTCTTGGCTCTGATACCAACTGTGACGACCCGAATTCTCGACCATTCGAGTGCCACTAAAAGTGACTCATATCATATTATCGAGACTTAAATAGAAATGTAAAATTATTCAAAAGAATAATTAGAATCCCATAATTTTATTTGTGAATAAAAATAGAACATAATTTTCTTACATAAAGTTCAACATAATTATCTCATCAATCTTAACCACTTTTGCCACTTCCATGTTGACCGCCTCGAACCTTCAATTATCTGAAAATGGTAAATATCGTGGAGTGAGATTTATAAAATCTCAGTAAGTATACCAAGCATAAATTTTCTTTTGAAAGCATATGGATCATTTTCATCATAACATAGGATAGGATCGAAATACTCATAAACATAGGGAGACACAAGAATTTTACCGAACTTAAATGGCAAGAATTCTTATGTGTAGCGCTACTAAACTCCGGTCCCCTTAGCATAATCATAAACATATCATATGGAACCCATAACAATCCTGTGAGATTGATTTCATAGCAATGATCCAAACATTTTCATAAAAACATAAGATATACTTACTTTTCATAAAAACATAAGGTGTATTTACCTTTCATAAAAACATACTTACTTTTCATAAAAACATAAGATATACTTACTTGTCATAAAAACATACTTACTTTTCATAAAAACATAAGGTGTATTTACCTTTCATAAAAACATACTTACTTTTCATAAAAACATAAGATATACTTACTTGTCATAAAAACATACTTACTTTTCATAAAAACATAAGGTGTATTTACCTTTCATAAAAACATACTTACTTTTCATAAAAACATAAGATATACTTACTTGTCATAAAAACATACTTACTTTTCATAAAAACATAAGATATACTTACTTGTCATAAAAACATACTTACTTTTCATAAAAACATAAGGTGTATTTACATTTCATAAAAACATACTTACTTTTCATAAAAACATAAGATATACTTACTTGTCATAAAAACATACTTACTTTTCATAAAAACATAAGGTGTATTTACATTTCATAAAAACATACTTACTTTTCATAAAAACATAAGATATACTTACTTGTCATAAAAACATACTTACTTTTCATAAAAACATAAGGTGTATTTACATTTCATAAAAACATACTTACTTTTCATAAAAACATAAGATATACTTACCTTTTAAAAGATTAAAATGAAGTGTAGTAGTAAATGGACCAAAACTTTCTTGACCACCTTGAATTTCTCTTACTTGTGGATTTTGTCAAGAGATTGGAAATAAGTGTATATGTGTAGAGTTGTGTGTAAAAGAGATGGGTTTAAATAAATGTATAAAGTTGGCATATTGTAAACATAATCATTCAATTCTATTAATTTTAACACATCCTTTTCTTAAAGTAAAGCACCATTCATATACTTTTCCATATTTATACAAATATTATGCTCTTCATGATTACATATAATGGAGTCTTATCGACCATTCATATACTTTTCCATATTTATACAAATATTATGCTCTTCATGATTACATATAATGGAGTCTTATCAACCATTCATATACTTTTCCATATTTATACAAATATTATGCTCTTCATGATTACATATAATGGAATCTTATCAACCATTCATATACTTTTCCATATTTATACAAATATTATGCTCTTCATGATTACATATAATGGAGTCTATAATTCATTCATATACTTTTCCATATTTATACAAATATTATGCTCTTCATGATTACATATAATGGAGTATATAATTCATTCATATACTTTTCCATATTTATACAAATATTATGCTCTTCATGATTACATATAATGGAGTATATAATTCATTCATATACTTTTCCATATTTATTAAATTAAGATTCTCATAATTATTATATATAATGGAACCTCTCATGCTTGCATATATTTTCTTAATTTCAATAATAAAAATAATTTTTGTATAAATAAATATTGGGATAACATTGAATTAAGTACTTGGACTTAATATACTTTAAATCAAGAGAATTGAGATATTTTTAGAAATTCGGAATTTAATTTAAAATCGAACGATCTCGATTATTTCTTGACTTGGCTATACGAATACGTCGTGGCGTTAACTTAATAAAAATGGGTGAAATAGTAGCGACACGATTTTCTATTAAAATAATTATTAATCGCGTAAAAATTCTTGGTCGCTACACATCTGGATCTGGTAATTCTTGTTTAGAAGTTCCTATAGGAGCATGGTTAGGTGCTCCTCCAGTATTCATTAAAACTTGGTATTCATTAAAATTTTCTATGCTTAACTGGTCAAAGTTTTCTATAAGCAAATCTAATTATTCATTCATTTTTGTCTCGTTCTTCTTCAATTTTTACTTCAGCTTTTAATTTTCCTAAAGTTTTTTCTATAGATTTTTGTAATTTTAATTCTTCCTCTAATATTTTTGGTAATACGTTTCTCCTGAATTCATCATCCATACTTCCTACTTCTATTATAATTTTTTCTTGTTCGAAATGCTTTTTTCCTATTCTAAGTATTTCTTTTTCTATGAATTTTTTATCTATTTTCTTATCTTTGGTTTTCTTATTTTCTTTGAATTCTCTAATTTCTAGTTTTAGTATATTTATATCATTTCTTACTTCTTTTAATTCATTTTTTACTTCTTGAACATCTCTTATCAATTATTTTATTAATATTTTTAGATCTTCAATATATTCGCTTATTGACATTTTATATTCTTGATTTTTGAGTTTTTTGTACCTTAAATAGTCTGTCATTATATCATCTATTTTTATTTCTATATTTTTGATTTTTTCTTCTATTAATATGATTTTTTCGTTTTCATTCTTTCTTATATTCTCATTTAATTTATCTATTTTTTCTATAATTATTCTAATTTTATCTTGATTAATTAATTCTCCTGATTTTCTTTGGAATTCTTTTAAGATTTTTTCATCTATATTTTTAACTTATCCTATCATTTATTTTAATTATTTGAATTGTATTGTTAGTTTATTTTGAATGTTTTGTAATTTTTCTTTGATATTCATATCCTGTATATTTAATTGTTGTAATTCTTCAACGGCTAATTTATCTTGTAAATTTATGTTTTTATATGTTTGCCATAAAAATGCACTTATCCAATTTAGTTGCATATTAAGAAATCCATCGGATTCTCCCCATGAGCTTAATGGTTGAAATATAGTTGTATTAGCTCCTTTTATTTGGTACGATCCTACTAGTAGATTAATATTTTCTATTATTTGTTTTTCAAATTTTATTTCTGAAAATTATGACATTAAATTTTTCCTTTGATATGCTCAACTTCTAATCTTAATTCCGTATCATATTTTACTTCTTTACATGTCATTATATTATATTTACAAAATTCTTCAATTGATCTTAAAATAATTTTTCTTTGTTGTGCTCTATAACTTTTATTGTAATATTTTATTTCTCCAGTTATATCATATTTTTTCATATTGATTTTTTCTTTGTTATTTATAATCATAAGTATATTAGGTAATTGTTTTAGAATTGTATTAAAGTATTTTCTTTTACTTTCTAATGATTTTAGTCTTAGAAATCATTTTCTTTTTATATTTCTTTCTTCTATCATTTGGTCTAATAGATTTCCTCTTTGTTCTATTATGGAATCTAATTTTTCATTTGTTTTCATATCTAGATATTTGATTAATAAGTGTTCTCCTCTATGATAATCCATTCCTATAATCTTTGTATAATTCTTCTAGTATATCTTTGTGAATTAAATCTAATATTTTGTTTATGATAAAATCTTCTTTTATTATATCGAAATTCATTAGATCATAAATGTATTTTCTTATATCTTTGTTTAAGTCCTTTAAGGTTCTCAAGATTTTTATTTTATAATTATCGGGTAGTATTAATGTATGCATCATAAATCTTGATGTATATATTATATATTTATTTTTAATTTGTGTTATATAATATTTATCTTTTAGATCTGCCATATGGCTCTAATACCAATTGAGGGAGTGCTACTATGAGCGAACAAAAATCAAATAAAATCATATAAACAAATTAATTAAAAATATGTAAAGTTTTAAGGACTAAGTTGTAACTTTTCTAAAATCTAAGAGGTTTGGTTGAAATATGATATTTAAGGGTAAACTTGGTAGTTCCTATTGTTTAAGGCTATTTTAATGAATTGATAAGAATTTTGGTTATTTTCACAAAAGGTCAATTTCATTATGTCATTTCTAAGGTATTCCACCTTATACGTATAAAAAAAAATGTGGTGTAAATATATTTATTATTTAACCTTGTATAATCAACCCATTTTCATGAATTTTAATCGAAATTGACAAAGATATTCCGTGCATCGCAAAGTGAAAAATAAACAAAAATCCTGCACTCCGTCATCTCCTCGTACACAAATGAATAGTTTAGCCATGGCGGCAGCAGCAGCAGCTGCTTACCCTCTTTCACTATCCACTTCTAGGCACAACCCTTTTCCGCCTATTACACTAATACTTTCCAAAAGGCCCTGCTCGTCCCTCCAATTCTCTTTCAAATCCCAATACGACGCCAGTGCAGATGTACAAGAGGAAGATAGCGTCATTGGCGACTGCCTTGTTTTCGAGGAAGGCATTTTTGATGACCCATTTCTTCAAAAAAGCCCCGAATACGGAAATAGTAAAAACCAAATCAATACGAGTAAAATTAGTAATAGTAGACGTAAAATTGATACAACAGAGGTTAATCAAGAAAACTTGATTCCGGAAAAATGGTTGGAAATCCAGAGGGAACTCAGCATTACGAAGAAGGAGAGGCGAAAGCTCGCACAACAACTGGAATACGGTAAAAAAGTGGAAAAGAGAAGGCAAGGGTTGAGGCCTATCAGTGTAGAAGAGTTCAATAAAGTTAAGGAAGAGAAATTGAAGCAATTGAAACCCATTGTGCTCGATGATCCGAACCGGAGGTCTTTTGAGGGAAGTAATGATAGCGATGATGTAAATAGAAATGACGATAAGGGTGATAACCGCAGAAGTGGAGTGGGGATTAGTGGTAGAGTGGCAGCGAGGAACCCGAGGTTTGCGGTGTATGGAGGAGGTTTGGAGGATATTTCCGAGTTTTTCAATAGTTTGAGTTATGATCCTGATGCTGCTAAGAAACCAAGAGGTACCTTTTTTTATCCCCCACGGAACCAAGGTCGAAAGATTGTTGTTGCTTGAATACTTTATATTCAACTGTATATTATCGCTAGAACTGCCAAATAAAAAAAATCCTGCCTGCTAATACGAATAAGAGAAACTCTGTTTGCAAATGCCCTAATTTCTTATGATTTTGCTACTCTTTTCTGCATACATTCCCCAGCTCCATTGCTATCGCGAGCTTTGCATTTGTGCAATTGATTTTTCTTATATTGTTAATTGGCTTTTTTGGCTTTTTCACATTATAACAAACCCAAAGGCCTGATGGTATATATTTCTGTATATATTTCAGTATTGGTGTGTGTATCAAGTAATAATGCATTAGGACTTTGAAGATGGAGAAGTTTAAATTCCAAATGTTTAAGCGATGTTGCTTCAACATGACTGACTAAATTGTAAAGAGTCATCTCCTGGCAAAGTATTGAAATTTTGATGAAGTGCAACCCCCCCCCCCCCCCCCCCCCCAACACGCACATCATCATGATAATGTTCTCGACAGGGATGACAAACTGTGGTTTTTTACACCTAGAATCAATATTTGATCAGAAGTTTTATTCAGTTCATAACTGCAAAGTAATTCCGACAACCTTCATAACTATGTGTCCATCAGCTAACATTCTGAAATGGAACTCCTATGGTAGTTTGCTCTTCTACCCTTCTTTTGAAGGATGGAATTAATTTGGAGTGGTTGGCGCTTATATTTTTCTCTCTCTCTCTCTTTCCTTTATCACTGTAAATCTGTAGATATCCAGCATCCTGACCTTCAGCATTTTTTTCTTTAATTCTACTTATGTAGGTACAAACAAGTTGTTCATGAAGGAGGAAAAATTATTACTGAATAGGCGGATCCCTGATCTTGCAGTTGCTACCTCAGTAAGTTCCCCATTTCTGAACGTTTCTTACTTTTCTGTTAGTTTGTGATGGCCTAGTATATTGCTTTATATATGCCTTTGTTTGATCCCATTTTTTTGAAAAAATAATTTTTCAAAACTCATTTGCAACCACACATTCTTCCATAAAATAATGTTACACGTAAACCCAAATTTTTTCTTACTTTTTAACCACACATTCTCCTCAAAATTACTATTACAAAATTCATTTTCTTCAAATAATGGGGCTCAAACTGGGGCTATATTGCAAGACCGGACTGATACTAGCATGCAGTTGAAAAGCGACTTGCTTTTAACATTGCCTAAGCACAGAAATTTTGCTTGTTTATATGAATACTTCTCACTGCTGTTAAACTGTTCACCAGTTGAGCTGAGAGACTCAGCTTGTTTACCTCAGGAAAATCTAAATTTCACTTGAAATTCCCAAATTTTTTGGTAAAGTATCCTTTCCTGATATGTAAGGTTACAAAAAAATTCTACTGGGGCATTGGTTCTAAAAATGCATGTATAATTTATCAAGTTTTGTCTAGTCGATGAAATAAATGAACCAAACTTCCTCCTTTTCGTTTGTGTGCTAAATGAGCCAAAGTCCTTTAGACAACTTTTGAGTTTCAAATTTGGATGGCTTTCAATTGTATTATAGTGAATGCTACAGCACTGGACCATCATGAGTCATTTTGTATATTTCTTATGAAAATTAAAGTTAATTAGAGGTTTAGAGGTAGATTATTAGAGCCACTTCCAAGGGTTATCTCAGTGAATTACCTCTCTGCCTGGCCGAACAAGCCTTTTTTATTTTTCCTTTTCTGAATGTATATTTGGACGGTGATAAATATTTTCACTCCTAAGTTCTCTTTCTCCAAACAAATTGTTTGCTGCAGCTATGTGGTTCTCTTTTTACCTAACAAAATATGCTATCATACTACAATATAACAAGCAAGGCCTCACTCCAAAACTTAGGTTTGCATGCATACTAATTTTTCGCTCAGTTTGCAACTATATATGGCCATCAATTTTGGTCCACCTAAGTGTTGAGAATTAGAACCCTAATCCTATTCCATCGAAAGCAATGAACAAGCAGAAAAAAATAAAGATATACAAGATTATAGAGGACTGCCTTAATGTGAGACTACGTCCTCTTCTACCGATATATTAATTCACTACGATGAAAATAAGTTTATAAGAGAAAATTGCACACCAACTTCTTTAATCCCGCTTTCTCTCTTTTGTGATGGTGATTTAGGAGCCTAATGATAAATTAGGGCAAAATCAAAATTTACAAAGACTCAAATTCCAAAAAATCAAAATTTACAAAGACACAAATTCCAAAGACGAAATTTACAAGGACACAAATTCTTAAATAGTCCTTGATGAAATTTTGGTCCGGTACCATGGAAGGGGGCTTTCTACCCCATTCCGACCCTCAAGTTTTCTTATTGTACAGCAGGGGTTACTGCCCCCTCATAATTTACATTGATCTTGTAAATGGAATCTTCCTTAGGTCTGTGCAAGTGATGCCCAATCCATCCTAATTGGTCCACCCTTAATTTGTCCTCATATGATGTCATCTCCACCTATCGACCTGTATCCTTATCTCTTATTTCATCTATATTCATCATGGATATTTGTCTCTTAATAGTCTAGCACTCACGGTATGTGGCATTTATGCTAATTCATGAATTTTACGTAATCATTTTCAGGGGAAATGGCATCCTTTACATACTCTTGCTGCCTCTGGAGAATTTTACCTCATGACTTCTTTGTTAAAACACGGTGGTGATATTAATGCCCCTGACAAGGTGCACTGGGAGACAACTACCATCTGCATATTTTTATATACATTTTGCCTGCACTTTGTATGCTTGTATGTTTGTATATTCTTGTGATAAACTGATGACATTTCCTCCAATTATCTTACTATATTTTGTCGGAATTCCTTTCCTGTTATTACGTTTTTCTTTTCTGACAGGATGGATTGACAGTGATTCACAAAGCAATACTTGGAAAAAAACAGGCTATTTTTAACTGTCTTCTGAGGGAATCAGCAAATCCCTTTGTTCGTGACAAAGTAAGCAGGATTTTATTTTAGTCCTAAAAAATTCTTTGCATGCATAGGCTGTGATCACAGAATCTTTTTTCCTGTGCTACTGTGATATTTTATTCTTTTATATGTGTGTGGTAGTTCCGCATAATCTTTAAATGCCTGGCATCGCATTTGCACTTTCTTTCTTGGCCCTGAGAACTACTCTGGGCCCCATTGACCACGTCAGCTTATTTATAACTAGAGGAAGCCTATATGGATTTTTGAATTTATTTTCCAGTTTCCAACATCTTATATAAGTGTAAACAGTTACGGGCGTTCGATTCTGAAACTAGAGTTGTTATAACATTCTTTTAAGAGAATGGAGCTGCTTATGCGTAAGTGCACTCAGATTATGGAAGCATTTTATCATTTTATGGAATCATTTAATTAGAGGCTTATTAAAATATCTCATGTTACCGTCTGTATCATTTACCCTGAATTGTTCTTTTCTAAGTTTTCTAATCACTTTTCACTCGAAGCAGCTAAGTTCTTAATTTTGTGCTGATGGCAGGAAGGGGCTACCTTAATGCACTATGCAGTTCGCACAGCTTCAAGTCAGATGATAAAAATTCTTTTACTGTACAACGTTGACATAAACCTTCAGGATGATGTAGGATTATTAATACTTTGATCATCAGAAAGCCACGTTCTTTAGCTAATATGTATTTTGAAAATCTCCGTTTGATTCCCATGATTAATTAATTAGCTTGGTATTTAAATTTTCCCAGGATGGGTGGACAGCATTACATCTTGCTGTTCAATCCCGTAGGACAGATATAGTGAGGCTTTTGTTGATTAAGGGAGCCGATAAGACAATAAGGAACCAGGTAAACGTCAAGAACTTGATTGGAATGGTCTTAATCCAATGTTTCTGCTCCACATGCACTTCTCATATTGATGTTCCTAGCTAGTGATCATTTAACAGATTCTTGCTCGTCATCATATTGGGTGCCCTATTTGCGATTCATTTTTATGATGCATTGTTAATGTGGGTCTTTTATGTTTACTGTTAAATTGTAAATATAACAATTAAAAGTTTTAGGATGCTTGCATGTAAAGGGAACTAGCCAATTGACGAACATCCAATTATACATTTTGGCACTTTTAGCCGGTGGCATGTGACATTTCAGCTATTTTTAGACGTTATTATGGTGATCAAGGAACATTGTCAATATTTAGAATTAACAGGAGTGGACATGAAGTCGTTTGTCTAACGTGTATATTGATTGGCTTTTTTTTTTAATGAGATCTTCTAAAACTTAAGCCTCCATTTGGTAATACTGTAATGATTTATAAACTGATTTATTTATAATTTTGAGGTAAAATGTGTGGTTAAAAAGTAGTTTGGGAAATTGTGTCAAACGGAGGCTTAGCAATTTGGATTACTTCGAGGCAGCTTATGTTTGCGTTCTTTTGTGCGATGGAAGTGTTAAAAAAGGAACTCTTTTTTTTTTTGCTAAAGTTAATAAAGGAACTCTTATGTGCTCCTACTGTTGTTCTTTGCAGGACGGATTAACTCCACTTGACCTTTGCCTCTATGCTGGAAGAGACAAGAGAAGTTACGAACTAATCAAGCTGATCAAACAGGTCCCAAGACGTTCCATTATTAGCACATAAGACAGCAAATTCACCTCTTTTGTGGCAAGCATTTCCGTGAAATGTCATATCCGTATCTCTGCCAATGATCTGTCAGTCACGGATGCAGATTGTTACTTGTTGTGTCATCATGCTTACTCCTCAGCTGCTTTATGATGTAATATCACTAGCTTCTGTAATGATTTTGTCGGCAATAAATGCAGAGCTTGATGATACATGTATGTATAGTGCTCTTCACATCCTTTCGACTCACTTGAGTTGGAAATATGAGCTTCAGCTGAATTTTATATTTATTTTTTGTGAATATTGAAATTTTGTTTTGTTTTTTTTGTTTTTGGCTTGGAAATGAAACTTATGGAATGCAATTACAAGGCATTGCCATCTTTGGCTCGCTTGCTGGTATGGTGGTATTGAAATCTTGAGCTTGTTATGCGAGACATAAACGTCGCTCACTCGTCCGTCCACATTAGCCTGTTACAATTAGTTAGACTAGTACATTGGATGGACTGGTCAGATTTGCAAGTAAATTGAAGTTTGGTGATCGCATTGTACCAAATTGAAGATGGATAATTTGAATGCAACTTCTTTAAAAGTTGTGTGACCTGCAATGCATTAAGCTGTTGGGTATTTGACCCAAAATTCAACAATGAAGACTAATTAATTAGGTAAGAATGGTTGGTGAAGAACTTGTTAGGTATTGAACCAACAATTCAACATAAAGACTAATTAATTAGGTAAGAATGGTTGGTGAAGAGTTAGGTGAGATAAGTTGGTAAGATTGGTTGGTGAAAGAATTTGTTATTCCCAATCCGTCCCTAATCTTTGCCTATAAATAGAGATCAATTGTTGAAGAGAAGAGAACCACAAGCACAATTGGAGAGTGCCAAATATTGTGAGTCAGTGATCAAAGAGAGAAAATTGTGAGCCTAGCATATTGTGAAGTTTCTTGTAACTCTTTGTAGTGTAAGTCAAATGGTAGAAATTATATGTGGTAAAGCTCGTTTGTTGTATTTTCTCTGTGGTCTGTAGGATTGGGTTGGTGAGTGAAAGTCTATATATTTGTAACAATTTAATATATAGTGAAAAGCTTTGGCGAGGGTCCGTGGACGTAGGCATTTTGCTGAACCACGTAAATTTCTGTGTTCGTATTTATTTTCTTGTTTGCTTATTTTATTTTGAACATCGAAAGATCATGTGGGAAAAGTAAAGTGGGAATCGACGTGTTGAAATTCCCAACAAGTAGTATCAGAGATACAGGTGGTTCAAATAATTTGAAGAAAAAGAAAATATGTCTGTCAAGTACGATGTGGAGAAATTTGACGGGAGAATCAATTTTGGCTTGTGGCAAGTACAAGTCAAGGATGTCTTGATTCAGGCGGGTCTGCACAAAGCTTTGAAGGGAAAACCAACTGAGAGTTCTCACAAAGAAAAAGAAATTGAATCCAACAAGACTGATGAAGATTGGGAAGATTTGGATTTGAAAGCTGCTAGTACAATACGACTTTGTTTGGCCAAGAATGTTCTTGCAAATATTCATGGGATATCTGCTGCTAAGGAACTTTGGGAGAAACTGGAAGAGTTGTATCAAACGAAGAACTTGTCAAATCGCTTGTATCTGAAGGAACAGTTTCATTCGTTGAGAATGAGCGCAGGTACAAAAATCTCTGACCATCTTAGTGTTCTTAACGGGATTGTTTCTGAACTGGAATCTATTGGAGTCAAAGTTGAAGATGAGGATAAAGCGTTGAGGCTCATCTGGTCTCTTCCATCCACGTTTGAGCACATCAAACCGATTTTGATGTACGGGAAGGAAACGGTGGACTTTGCAGAAGTTACAAGTAAGTTGATCTCTGAAGAGCGACGATTAGGTGGAGACGATAATTCATCTAATAATAATTTGCTTGTTACTGAAAAGTGGAAGAGATGGAACTCCATGAAGAAGAAGGTGACATGTTGGAACTGTGGGCAATCCGGGCACGTGAGAAGAAATTGTCCAAAAGGTGGAGCGGACTCGGCGAACTGCTCGAAAGACAATGCGACTCTCCTGGTGGAGGGTGGTGATGATGTACTCTGAGTAAGATGGGACATCCTCGTGGCATGATGTCAGTTGCCATGATAGAGGATGTGTTCTTACTGACACGGGTACTGTGTTCGCATACAGCATTGGTTTGGTTTAGATGCAAGGTATGTGGTTTTTTTATGTCGATGGCTGATGAACTTCCAAAGAGAACCAAACATGGGAGTTGCACCATAAATTTCAGCAATTTTGTTTCGACATGGGCCGATGAAATTCTCGGAGTTCGTTGATAATTCTGAGTGGTTATACTCATATGGTGGAGTATGAGATCTGTTAAAGTGGAAAAATGCTTGCCTGTTACCCAATGGTTGAATTTGAATGTTTTGGCTTGGAGGAATTTTGTGTCAAGGTGGAGATTGTTGGGTATTTGACCCAAAATTCAACAATGAAGACTAATTAATTAGGTAAGAATGGTTGGTGAAGAACTTGTTAGGTATTGAACCAACAATTCAACATAAAGACTAATTAATTAGGTAAGAATGGTTGGTGAAGAGTTAGGTGAGATAAGTTGGTAAGATTGGTTGGTGAAAGAATTTGTTATTCTCAATCTGTCCCTAATCTTTGCCTATAAATAGAGATCAATTGTTGAAGAGAAGAGAACCACAAGCACAATTGGAGAGTGCCAAATATTGTGAGTCAGTGATCAAAGAGAGAAAATTGTGAGCCTAGCATATTGTGAAGTTTCTTGTAACTCTTTGTAGTGTAAGTCAAATGGTAGAAATTATATGTGGTAAAGCTCGTTTGTTGTATTTTCTCTGTGGTCTGTAGGATTGGGTTGGTGAGTGAAAGTCTATATATTTGTAACAATTTAATATATAGTGAAAAGCTTTGGCGAGGGTCCGTGGACGTAGGCATTTTGCTGAACCACGTAAATTTCTGTGTTCGTATTTATTTTCTTGTTTGCTTATTTTATTTTGAACATCGAAAGATCATGTGGGAAAAGTAAAGTGGGAATCGACGTGTTGAAATTCCCAACATAAGCTTCTATAAAATTCTTCGTAAATTCAGGTTGAATATACAATACTTGGGCATGAACATAATTCCAAGCCAATACTTATGGACATTAATAAAATAAAGGGTTGTACTACAAGTACGAACAGTGTACCGTCCTCTAACATACATGGAAGGGGTGGGATATATTATTGAATCTTTTCTTGAAGAAATCTTTTTTATTTTATTTATATATTAGAAAATAAATCTATTTACGATGGCTTATTTATATATTAGAAAATAAATCTATTTACAAGCCATCGTTTGATAAATTTATTTATAAACTACACTTTCTCTACCACTTTTAAAGCAAACATTTTTCAAACAATTTCTCAATCACATATTTAATCTCATGAACATCACATTCTTTGTTATTAAAAAATAAATAAAATCCCAAACAAGGTTTAATGTTAGAGCAGTTAAAAGCTGCCTACTAACCCCACCACAAACAGTCCTCAATCGACATATTTGACCAACTAGTATGGGAGTAATGTTATTTTACCACTCAATGTGTCACACCTGGTGCCACTTCCTCACTCAATGTGCCACACCGGGTGCCACTCCCTCACATGAAGACTGCTCATGATGAGAGAAGTCCCACACACACGGTGTGATTGTAACAAAAATTGCACCCTCACCTCACGTGTGTGAGGGTGTGATTGTAACAAAAATTGGGTCGTAGAATAACATATTTCCTAGTACAGTAATGTTTACTGCCAGCTTTAAAGAAAAAATGGCCAATGTGCTTACCTAGGCTAGTTTATAGCATTCCATTTCCACGCGGGTGTTTTTAAATGTTTTACAGACATCATGGTCTAGCCAAACCAAACATTACAATTGGACCTGCTGGCCTCCATAACTGACTTGAGCTCCTACAGAGTTTCTATTCCTGAGTAGGCATCCCTCAGTTGGAACTGCAATGGAGATAAAAGAAGGAAGATCCCTTGCTGAAACACCCACATGGGCTGTTGCCACTGTAATCACTCTTCTTGTGGGCACTGGGTTTTTGATTCACGCTTCTCTGAAGAAGTTTGAAAAGGTGAAAAAAAAAAAAAAAAAAAAAAAACCCTTTTCTTTGTATATCTCTTATGGAAAAAAGTTTGATGGTAGGTAATATTGGACACAACTAGACTTAAAGAAAGTTAGTTTCATAAGGGTTTAGACAGGTACATTGATTCTTGAATGCTGAAAACTTTATAATGTTTTCTGTGGTGGCAGTGGGTGGTTAGGACTAAAAGGAAACATCTTCTTGCTGTATTAGAGAAGATCAAGGAAGGTATATATAAAGAGGTGGTCTCTATTGGTTTTATTCTATTTCATAATGTTTTGATTAATTTGGAGTTCTTGACTGACTTGTGAAATTCTTTTGTTTGATCCAACAAGAGCTAACGCTGTTTGGACTTCTGTCACTGTTGATGGGTAATTGGGCTATTTTTGTTGCCAAAATTTGTGTAAAGTCGTCGACATTGAGCAGCCGCTTCTATCCATGTGCACCTCGGAATGATACGAAGAACCCGGATATTGTAAATCGCCTCGTTGTGTTAAGCGCTGATCATCACAATTCGTCTATTTCAAGACGGCTATTGAACAATGTGGATCAAGATTTTTGTCCTGAGGTATTCATAAGATGTTAACCTGTTTGTTCTGGACTACAATGTACTACTATCTATGTTTCTCATTTGCAGTTCCATTTATCAAATGCCATCACAGCATTGATAATACTTTTGCTATTTGGAGCCCCAAGTTTTTTTATTCTTTTATATTTTTTGAACTCTAGGATGAGCTTATTAGTTAATAGCAGAGTGTAAATATTCGACAATATCCTCTTGCAATAGCTTTGTGCTATTGATTACCCAATTATCTTGAAATCTTGAGGTTTGGTTGAGAAAATGTTCAAAATATTTATTTGGTACCCTTAATGTCCTCGCGTTTGTTTGGTTCCAACAGCACAGACTAATGATGGGCTTATCGGCGTAATATAGCATCTTTTGATTTACTGAGTCCGTGTCAACAATTTTTTTTTTTTTTTGATTGAATGCAAACTGTGTGGCAAAAAATAAATATAGATAGATAATTATGTATTTAGTAATATGGTTTATGTTCTTACAACTTCGTAATGAGCAGTTAAGAAAGTCACTCTTTGTCTCCCTGTTCGGATTTATTTTTAGTGAGACACGAATGATTAGTTATTGTATTTGATGTAGTTACAGATGAATCATTCAAGGTGGCAACTGAATGATAAAGCTTCCTGCTATACTAAAGTTAGTTCTTTTAAGAATTTTACTACTTGTACAAACTAGTGTACTAATCCTCACATGAGAGGGGTCCACGAATAAAATATGAGTGTGGGTCCCACCTCCATGTGAGGGTTAGTACACTAGTTTGTACAACTTTGTTCTTTTAAAAGAAACCAACAAATCGTGGAGTTCTTACAGTATCTTTAACATAAAATTATAACAGTGTACGTAACAATTTTTTGAAAGGAACCGTTTGCAGGCATTAACTTTGCCTGTATCACACACACTACTTTCATTCATTAACTACTGTTTTGAAGGAGGAGAAACACTTAGTTTCATTTTTTCAAATGTTTCTCTTAGACAATTATGATTGTTTCCGGTTGCAAGTTACCAGGGAAGTCTTCAACACACAACATTTTTTCCAGGGTCGTGAATCATTTGCTTCATATGAGAGCCTTGAGCAGCTTCATCGTTTCTTATTTGTTCTCGGTGTGACCCATGTTTCATATAGTTTCATAGCCATTGCACTAGCGATGATTAAGGTACATCTTCATTTTTATTTTTGTGACATATTGGTATGGTAACTTCACCCATCATGCTAAAATTCTTGTGTCATGCAGATCTATAGCTGGAGAACATGGGAAAATCATGCCAAGACATTGGCATTTCGAGAATTGCTTAGTGCAGACACTTCTAATGGTGACGTGATTCCTATTACAGTTTCCCATTTAATTTATTTTCTGAACCGCAAGCCATTAATGACCTTTTTTTTTCTTTTTTTTTCAAATTTTGATTTAGATTCCCAAGAAGTTGCATCAGATGATGGCATACAGATCAGGCGCCTATCAAGTTTCATAGTTAACCACAGTTCTCATCCATGGAGTCAGCACAGAGTTCTTGTTTGGCTGGTATATGCATGATGAATCTCACCTACCTGAAAATTAAATTCTGAATTCTGATATCATTTTATGTTCCTGAATATAAATTACTTTCTTGTAGCAGTCCAAATTCTCTTTAATGCATGTCATTTCCCAATAACCACTGCTGCAACCTAAGATTTGTTTGAATGAGGAACTGTTTTTAATGCCAGAAAACTGTAAACTTTCTGGCTGTGATGAATATTCTTTTTTGACATCAGAATATTCATTCATAGATTTTAAACCATCATGCAGAAAGCAATAATAATGTGGACAAAAACAAAAACTGAGAGACAGGAATCACTTGTGTGCGCCTCGCGCATATGCAATATCTCATACACACATGTACAAGAGATGCACATACACTCCCAGCACCCACACACACACACACTCAGAGAGAGAGAGAGAGAGAGAGAGAGTTCATAATTGTCTCCATTATGAACCTGATGATGAGATCATGATATATAAGCTGACACAATAGCAAACAATCATCGTTTTAAAACTCAATTTTGCTTATAAGGATATTTTCTTTGTCTCGCCCTTTTATCCTCCTCAAGTATCCCTTCAAAAGATTTATCTCTAAAAGATATTGCTATATACTCTGATAAATTCAAGGTTAATGCTATCATTTCATGGTTTTTTTTCCCCTTTATTAGACAATTTCTGTTTCATTTCTTTCCCCTTTGTACTTCCATGGATTTTTTAGAAAATGTTTAAAGCTGTTTTGGTTCTCAGCTTTGTTTCAGCCGCCAGTTTTGGACTTCAATTCACCAAGCTGACTACATGGCATTACGACTCGGTTTTATTACAGTAAGTTGTTTTCTTTTATCTTAGTTATTTTTACCAGATCTTACTGAAAAGATTATGAGCAATGTTGCTTAGACTTAGTCGGTTTTAATATATAATCAATTGCATTGCTGCTAAAACTCCCCGTAGATGTGATTGCATGAATTTGTGCTATTTACCAGACATGAGATTCTTCCTCCAGGAACTTTGTTCTGATTTTGATATAAATGAATTAGCTGAAATTCCAACTGAAAAGGAGTTCTGTGAGAATCCAGTAAGTTCATTAGCCTTTATTTGGCGGCTGATTTTTGTTTATAAACAAAGAATTTGAGTTTTTTGAGGTAAAATGTGTTGCTGAAAAGTAGTTTCGAAAAATATATGTAGTTAAAAAGTGATTTAGAGAAATGTGAAGAAAAAATCTTGTTTATGAACAAATTTACCAAAACTCTTTGTTTTGGTGCCTGTTGCAGACTCATCAACTACCTTTCACCTATGATTTCCACAATTACATGCTCCGAAGCATGGAGGAAGAATTTCGAGACATTGTTGGCATCAGGTATCCATGACATAATTTTTTTAACATAAATTAGCTCAATTGATTTTCGGCTTGCACTTCCATCCTTCATTAGTCGAAGCATTACCTGTTAATGAAACGTGCTGCAGATTCGATTTTCTTTCAATTGTGCATTCTGCACTCTTGGTAGATAGTTGATTTATTCTTTTTGCTGACGTTAAAATGTTTTTTTATTTTTTATTTTCCTATTTTGTTTTTTTCTCTAAACCAACTTTAATCATAAATCATGAATGCAAAGTAATCTAACAGCTCCTCCGTTCTTTTGCAGTGTTCCACTTTGGATTTTTGCCATATTCTGCATTCTTCTAGGTTTTCATGGTAATTCTAATTTCCATAAACCGACTTACGAAATTTATTCAGCGGACAGTTTATTTGTGCTTCTCATCAGTTGCTCTAAATTTGGTTGATTCTCTAAAATCATTGTAAATGGTCACCTGAATAAAACAACAATTATTATTATTATTATTATTATTATTATTATTATTATTTATTTTTTTTTTTTTCTGGATTATTCGTTGTTCTCAAATTTTAGGACAACTTCTGAAGCCAAACAACGTTTACCTATTCTACTTCAGGAACAAATTTTTACTTCTGGGTTTCTTTACTTCCTGCAATTGTAAGTCTTTCACGCATAAATGTTTCTGTCTTGTTGACTTGCAAAAGTGGAATTCTTTTTAAATCTCTCTCCTACTATCTTGTATGTCACGTGCTTATGTTTCTTTCATGCTTCACCACTTCTGTTCATTGGGCTCGGAAGTTAATCCTCCTGGTTGGCACCAAACTGCACCGCATAGTTGTAAAGCTGGCTGTTGAAATCATGGATTCAAGTCGATGGACAGAATTTCGTCAGTTCAACCTGAGGGATGAGCTCTTTTGGTTTGGGAATCCTAGGCTTCTGCTGCGCTTGTTACAATTCGTATCATTCCAGGTTATTGAAATAAAATCTTTTGTGTGTCTTCGAATTACATCTGTTGCTCGACAACCAATGTACACATGCCACGTGGTACACGTACATTGGCTGCCGGGCATGATATGTTTTCTGAAAGTGGGCAAGATATCATTTCTGATTAAACTAGAACTAGAACAACATCAGTCTAATTCAAAAATAGAAAAGAAAAAAAAAAAATCATGAAACGAAGTGTTACGATTTTGCAGAATGCATTCGAGATGGCAGCATATATTTGGTCAGTGGTGAGATTCCGTATTCTTTCCCAATCACCGAGTCACATACTTGAGTAGAACTAATTTACCTTGTGTATTCTTTTTTATTGGTTTTGCCCAGTGGGAAGTTAAGGGACCGTCCTGTTACACTGAAGATCATAGATTTCTTGTGATCCGCTTGACATTTGGGTACGCTGTTTCATCTAAAACATCTATACCATAATAATTTGATATTACTCTCAGCAGCAGCCAGTACTACACATGAAAACTGATGAGTTAGAAATTAAATTTCTGCAGGGTTGTTTCCCAGTTTTGGTGTAGCTTCATCACGTTCCCACTTTACGTTATTGTTACTCAGGTTAATTGAGAGCTGGATCTTCTTGTTCTGCCCTTCTCCTTCCATATTTCTCTCTACCTTTCACAATATATGGCCCCTTTTTGTGCTGCAGATGGGTTCTAAATTTAAGAAAACAATAATATCTGAAAACGTTAGAAGATCACTTCTTGGGTGGCAAAGGAAAGTGAAGACTAGACAAGAGTTAACTGCAACGTCAGCTGCGTCATTGGCTTCTGCTGACGAGGAGCAAATGATTCTTGAAACTGTCTGCAAAGAAGAATCCTCTGAGGAACATGGCCAAACCATAGTATCAGGTCACGGTGTCTTGACTGAACATTGTCCAACTGCTGAGATTTCTCCAAGCAATGAGAAGCTCCAGTTTCCTTTTTCATCTCCTTCATTGGATCCTCCAATAATCTAAAAGATAGTTTTTTTCTTGTGCCAAGGGACCATCAACTCTAGCTAGGCTTCTGGTTCTAGCTTTGCCATTCACCTGAACATGATGAACTTTGCTAGTTCGAGGAGTTCTTTGGTACTTGGCTCTATTATCATTTACTACTTTAAAGTATATATGCTTAAAGCTAGCTATCTGTTATGGATTACGTTTAATTCATTCTAGCGACAGCAATTACTAACACGGAATAAGGAAATCGGATGTATGAAAATATGATATAACCAGAGAGAAAAATATCTAAAATGGAAAAGTTTTATTCTATATTTCTCATACCTTCAACACTGTAGAAGTGGATTATTTATTTATACAAGTAAAAGAAGACAGCTGGCATAACAAAAAAATGACAGCTAGCAAAGCAAACTAACTGGACACAATAACACGAACTGGACTAACTGGGACTGCTATATATGGACTGCTAGACACGAACTAGACTAACTGGGACTGCTATATATGGACAGCTATATACTCTACATCCCCCCCTCAAGGTGGAATATGATGGAAATCCATCATACCCAGCTTGGACAATAGAAACTTGAATTGAGGTCCGGATAAGGATTTAGTAAAAATGTCTGCAAGCTGGTGATGAGAAGAGATATGCTGTGGTAAAACGAAGCCCTCTTTGAACTTATTACGAGCAAGATGGCAATCTATCTCCAAGTTTTTAGTCTGCTCATGAAAGACTGGATTAGCACTAATATGGATAGCTGCCTTGTTGTCACACCACAAAGGAACAGGTAGCTGAAGGGAAATGTTGAAGTCACGGAGAACAAAAGAAATCCATAAAAGCTCGCACACAGTGGATGCCATACTGCAGTATTCAGCTTTAGCAGAGCTGCGCGACACTGTTGACTGCTTCTTTGTTTTCTAGGAGATTAAGGCATCACCAAGAAATACACATTAGCCTGTTAAGGACTTCCTCGAATCAGGGCAAGAAGCCCAGTCCGCATCACAAAATGCACGAACCTGGAATGAATTTTGAGAAGAAAAAAATATTCCCTTTGAAGGAGTTCCCTTAAGATAACGGACCAAGTGTAAGGCTCCTTCCCAATGAGACTTGCAAGGAGCTCCAACAAATTGGCTTAACTGCTGGACACTGTAAGTGAGATCTGGTTGTGTTAAATTCAAATACAAAAGCCTTCCCATCAGACGTCTATACTTATCAGGATCAGGTAAAAGATCTCCACTTGCTGTTGAAAAATGATGTCCCTTGGGTAATGGAGTAGTGGCTGGCTTAGCACTCATTAACCAGCATCATTAACAATGCAAAATGCATACTTACGTTGATTGATGTAAGTTTCCTCAGCACAACGTGCAATTTCAATACCCAGAAATTTTTTGCATATCCAAGATCTTTAATTGTGAAAGTTGAATCCAAAAACTTCTTTACTTTAACTAGTTCCTCTTCATTTGTTCTTGTCAAAAGAACATCATCGACATATACAAGTAAAATCAAGAAAGTTGAACCAGTGTATAATGCAAAAAGACAGCGATCATGCTGTGATTGAACAAAGCCATAAACATGCAATTTTTCGCAAAACTCTGAATTCCATTGCCTGCTTCAACCCATACAAAGACTTCTTTAATCGAGACATACTTCTCCTGTCTGTGCCTTGGCATAACCTTCAGGTGGGTACATATAAACTTCTTCTTCTAGAGTTCCATGGAGAAACGCATTATTTATATCTAATTGATGGATAGGCCAAGAATTTCCACTAGTTACTGCTAAGAAAATCCGCACTGTGACTGATTTTGCAACTGGTGAAAAACTGTCATAGTAGTCCACTCCTTCGATTTGGTGATATCCTTTTGCCACGACCCTTGCTTTACACTTGTCCAAAGTTCCATCAGCATTTAACTTTACCTTGTATACCCCTTTAGAACCAATAGGCTTCTTCCCAAAAGGTAGAGAAACCAACTCCCAGGTCTGATTTTCTTCTAATGCCTTTAATTCCTTTTCCATAGCAAGTATCCATTCTGCTCTAGTACTAGCTTCTTTGTATGAAAGTGGCTCTTGAATAGTGGAAACATTAGCTAAAAAATGCAAATAATCATGTGCAAAAAATGGTGAGTGAACAAAGGGAAAAGTCATAGGAGTATGAGGTGATGATGCAGGCTGTTCCAATCTTCATGGGAGTTCTCTGACAGGTAATGGATTGGTACTAGTGAGGTTAGTAACAAAATCCGTAAGCCAAGATGGTGCTGATTTAGTTCTTGTACTTCTTCTTGGAGAGGCAGTGATTGGGCTATGAGATGAGATATCTAAATGTTCATGAGGATCTTGGTCTGAACTAATTGGTGAAGGGGCATGAAGATCGAAAAGATCTTCAGCATTTCTAGAATGACACTGTGTTGGATCAGGAGAGGATTTCTCATTTTGGCCATCATTTGGAACAATTGGCAAAGGTATGACAGATTGTTTCTCTGAATTGGATTTAAAAGGAAATATGTTTTCATAGAAAACAACATCCCTAGATATATGAATCTGTTGATTAATCATATCAAACATCTTGAATGCCTTTTGACCTGGACTAAAACCTAAGAAAACACACTTGAAACTTCTTGGTGAAAATTTGTCTTTAAAAGGTTTTGTGTTAGTGATGCAACATAAACTACCAAAAACTCTTAAGGACTCATATTCTGGTTTTTTCTTGTGTAAGACTTCATATGGTGATTTCCATCCTAGTACAGCTGTAGGCAGCCTATTTATAAGGAATGTAGCCATTAGAATGGAATCACCCCAAAAGGTTCTAGGCAAATTCGACTGAAACATTAGTGCTCTTGCAACTTGTAAAAGGTGTTTATGTTTCCTTTCAACCACCCCATTTTGTTGGGGTGTGTACACACAACTCTTTTGGTGCAAAACTCCATTTTCATGTAAAAAAATTTGTAATTCCAAATTGGTAAATTCACTACCATTATCAGATCTAAAACACTTTATAACTTAACCAAACTGAGTCTTGATCATTTGGAAAAAAATGTTTTAAAATGATTGATACTTGACTCTTTTATTTCATAAAAAAGGTCCATGTATTTCTACTGTGATCATCAAAAATAGGTAATACATAATGTGCACCAGAAAATGATGATTGCTTATAAGGGCCCCAAACATCAATGTGTACCAAGTCAAAAATGCAATCTGAATGTGAAGCATCAATAGGAAATGGCAATCTATGTTGTCTTGAAAATGAACAAACATCACAAGGCATACAAGTTTGTTTAGTACAATTTTTCAACATCTCTAGGTGCAGCAGGACCTTTTCAGAAGCATGACCTAATCTTACATGCCAAAGATGTGCAGAAACTTCTTTATTTGGTACAGTAGATGTAGAAGTTTGATTACAAGAAATTGAAGTTACACTGTGAATGCTGTTTGGTGAAAATGAATTGCTGTCCAGAACATAAAGACTTCCTACCAACTGCCAGAATCCTCCCACTCTTCTGTTCCTGCATTTGGCAATGTGTTTCAAGGAAAATGAATTTCAGTTTTGAAGTTTTAGCAAGCTTACTCACAGACAGAAGGTTGAATTTGAAGGAAGGAACATGCAAGGTATCACCAAGGCATATATCATCAGTCAAATGTACATTTCCTACTTGTGTAACAAAGCTTTTTGAGCCATCTGGTAAGTATACTAGAATATTTTGTGAGGTGGATCTAGGATTTTTCAAAAGTGTAAAACTAGTGCACATGTCATTAGATGCACCTGTGTCAACTATCCAAGTACCTGACTCACACAAAAAAGAAATAATTAGAGCAGTATTTAACTTGGAATTCAGAGCAACACCTGCATCATCATTCAGGTTCAGGTGTGCTAAGTCCACCATGTTGCCAGAAGTTTGCACGTTCTCTTTCATCAACTTCATGAACTGTTGCTGTATAATATCAGTCAAGTTGGATTTTGGTCCATGCCATGCGTGTACTTATTTTCATGTCTCCGTTCAGCATCAACATCCAAAGGAGTATCTGCTAAATATACCGTGACAAATAAACAAGTTATAAGTGAAAGAGAATCTCCCAGACAAAGGTAAGAACACTAATTTAAGCAACTACCTAAATATAATTACAAATCCTTAAAGATAATTACATAATTTACAAATATGAAAATCCCTTGATTTTGTCAATTGGATCCCTTGACATCTTCAATATCTTTATCACGCACCTGCGATATGGACGACTGAGATAAAAGTCCAATCTCGGTCTCGAGAAATTGAAATTGTTGACGGAGAAGTGGTTTGGTGAGTGTGTTCGCTTCGCTAACTGGTCAACAAAAGAGACATTAGCCACCCGATTGAGCTTTTGAATAGGTTTGTGGATGTTATGTTTGGATCTAGTAACTATGACTCGTGGTGAAGATGGTGACGGGGAGGGAGGATTGGGAAGTGGTGGATAAGGTGGTTGATGGAGCTAAAGCGGGTGTTTGAGGTTGATGGAGTGAAGAAGACAATGGTATTGACTCAGTTGCATTGGAGGTTGGCATGGTCGCACTGGGAATTTGGGTTTCGGGAGGACCGTGCTGGATATCTCATATCTGGTGTGGCCGCATTAGGACTTGGATTTGGGGTCATTTGTTGGGGGTATAGAGTGGTTTAAGATGTTGATCGTCGAGGGCGCAGAGCCGGATGCATAGGATGATGACCGAAGTGAGATGGGACACCAATGAGACAATTTGACAGGAGGACGGTCTAGTTCAGTTTGAATAGAAGCGAATGGAAATATAGGCTCCGTTCGGTTACAATTAAATTGAAGGGAGAAGGAATGTAAATTATTTTGATAATTTATTTGTATTTTTTAGGTGAGATGTGAGGTTAAAAATTGGAGGGAGAAAATTTAAATAGTTAAAAAGTGATTTGAAAATTGTGTAAATTAATTTTTTGGTCAATTTTGTCCTTTAGTGGAATAATTTGTGGCCACCGAACACACCCATAGACTCCGCAAATTTGACATGATGAGAGGTGTATACACGAGTGGAGAAATGGTCTAGACACAGGTAGGCACTTCAAGGGGAGGAGTTCCCTAAGAATACATGGAAAAAAGCGAGGGGCAAGTTTGTGAGACAAGTATGGCCTAAGCCATGGACAACATAGGCATCTAAAACTATGAAATTTGGAATAGTTAGGTGGGGTTCCAAAGAGTTTGGTATACGGTTAGAGAAGACCAAGAGTATGAGTGGGAAGACGATTTATAAGATAGGCAACACATGTCATCCTATCGAGGGTGTACAGATCGAATAAGTAATATATGGATTGTGAGTCTAAGTGTCGTACCTATAGAAATTGTGATAAATTATTGTCCAAGTTTCTAACCTTAACTGAAACAAATAATTTCCAGATTAAGAAATTGTGAAATCAAATTAAACTAAGTACTAAAAATAGTTACGAAGGAAAATTTAACTAATGCATATCAGTTTGAATGAATGATTTGGTTGAGTGTGTAAATTCAGTGCTAAGATCTAGAATCCACTTTTATTATTTCTTATTAATTTCGAGTTATTAACCCCTTGTTCGGTGGCCATGCTTAAAAAAAATGTTTTTTTTTGTGGTTTTTTAGATAGATGGATGGTTGTGGAAAGAGAAAATGTGTAGGGTTAGAGATTGATTTGAGGAATTGTGTAGTTTAAAAATTGGTTTAAAAATAAAAAAAAAACCTAAAATAATATGTTTACCGAACAAATGCTAAATTGATAACAATTCTTCGAATATGAAGATCAATTAAAAGATCAACATAAGAGAATTTTTCGGCCTAAGCCGCAGAGATTCGGTATAAATCTACTCCCCTACTGAGTATCCACTAAAAGTGGATAAAGCTCGATTTGCTCTATAAGGTCAAAACTGTAATTAAGATATACAAAGTTCAAATTTACGGAAAGATCAAGCTCAAAAATTATCTTTCAAACTTTAGATCTAATTTACAAACTTACTTTTCACATACGAACATCAAAACCACAGCACGACAATATTACAACAATCAAGGAACTTGGAACCTTATTCCACTAATCTTCACAAAGAAATCAAAGTAGAAGAGTGTAGAAGATGAAAATATCCAGAGAAGAAAATCAGAAGTTTTTAATCTCTCAAAACTCAGAAGCTAAATGAAAGAACTTAATGAATCAGAATAACGATTCACAAACTAAGTAGGGCAACCACAGATGAGTCTGAAGAAGTTTCATTCAACAACACCAATATGGACACATGTCACAATCTCAACAAAGGAGTCCAATTAAAAGAATCGTGAGCATTACGTTTTTCCAAATTTTGATAGCACACTGCACTCGTGCACTTGGCACAACAATATAAATACATGAAGTTTAAAAAATTTCATTTTCAAAGCAAGTTAATAGGAACACAATTTAGTAAAAACATGAAGGACACTGCTACATGTACAGGCCTACACACATGCCCTGCACAAGCAGCATACAAGGCACAAGCCCTATACAAGTAGCTTCACCGAAAAGTAAAATGAATTTTGTTAAAATCACAATATGATTAACACCCCCATTGACAATCCCTCCATATGCGATGAGTGGGGTCATTTCCATTTGAGTGATCTCACTCCCCACATGTGAGAGAATTATCATCGAGATTGTTAACTACATTGTGACTATAGCGTTGATCAAGTAAAATAGACAATCTTTAATGCTCCAATTCAAAAGCAGTTAGATTGAGCTGACTCACCAAGGTTTGTATAATTTTTTTTTCTAAAGTTATATTTTCTAGGTCTAGGAATTTTATTTTTTGCAAATTTAGATTTTCGAAATGACAAAGAGTTATAATGGAGGAAAATGAACTTATCATATAAACACAAAACATAAGTATTGCCTTAAGATTGTTGTTTGGAACAATACTATAATTACTAAAATAAGTAATCAATCATATACAAAGTCTTCTACATTCCTGGATTGCTATAAATTTTTCCAAGAGACGTCCTATAAACTCGAGAAGAAAAAAAATGAGAATGATACCTAGAAATAGATAATTAACAAGAAACAAACTCACGCTACAACATCTAAGAATCCCATATACTACAAGTTATACAAAAACTTGAACAGGAAAGGGAAAAAAATAATAATAAAAAATAAAATCTGACAGTCTGAACATCATGTAGAAAGATAACAAAGATTGTTATCTGGTTCTTTAACATCAATGAATCTGGAAAATGAAAACGTCAGGTAGAAGTAGAAGAAAATGTTCGACTAATCAGCCATTACTTGGAACTTTTTCCTTTCTTTTCAGTTGCAGCGGTCTTGATAGCAGATTTAGCCAAGGTAGAGGGCTTTAGAACACTTTTTGGATTGAAGGCCTTCCTGATCTTAAAAACAGTCCATGCAGTTCCCATAGCATGTCCTGCAGCATCCAGTCCCTCACTTGTTGCCTCACCTGCCTCTTTTCCATACCTTCAAGATCAAGATTTCAACTCTCTAAACTAAATTTTCATACAATAACGTCATAATGCCATGTTTGGTATGCAGGATTGGTGGAATAATACATTTTGCAAAATTGTTTCTAATTCTCGCTTCAAAATCTACCTTAACAAACATGCCATAACTCCATACCAGTTGTACAGTTACTAAAGTAAACAATTTTTATCAATGAACTAGATATATCAGACTAATAAGAAATGAATGAAAAAGGAAATGGTTTATTATCCCTTAGCTGTAGGCCAAAAAAAAAAGGGGGGGGGGGGGGGGGGGAAGCTATATTTTAAGAGTCTTTTACTGTTCCATTCATGCATGATGAAGATCATAGATGGCAAGGATACCTGTGGGAGACAAGTCCAGTCGTCACAGTGGAAGATGTTGACATCACATTCTTTCCAGCTACTTCAACAGCATCACAGATTTTGCCTGTTAGCAAAAGTATATATTGTTAACTGGAGCGATAGAAGTATGGAGCAAGTTCGTATGAATTACTCTGGGTAATGAAAAAATCAAACTAAATCAAGTTTGACGACAAGACCATTCACTTATCGAATCTTAATGCTGCAGCAATGGAGGAGATAAAGATGTTTTAAAGAAGTACACACATGACAAGCATATTGAATGATAATTTTAAACCAGTTTATATTAAGTGATTGAAAGAATTGAGATAATTTGATGTTGACCTCTATTTCTATAGCAACTTTTTTCTTTCTAGAGTCCAAACACACGGGAAAGAATCAGAAATAAAGATGCCATCTGAACTCAGTTCAAGCTAAAGCTTTTGCAGTTTGTTTTAATGAGTTAAAAATAATTGGCCAGCTATTCTTTTACTGGTCTTCAAATGTGCGGTAGTAACAAATTTCAAAGGGAAAATATCCATATAGTTCTGGCTGACAGATTGATGTAGAAAATATAAATGCTCCATAGGATGAGCATTATTTTTAATTCCTTCAGATATGATACATATTATAAATGGTTTATTCAGCCTAAGTTAAACATTAATTTCAACTACACGTCCATAACTACTACTTATTGTTATCCACACATTTTCATGGGATCCACTACCATGCCTCTATATAAATCATTTAAATTTGCCAAACAGAAGCTTAATTCTAGTAAATCAGTTGTTCTTGTAAGTTGACCATGTAACTTGTAAAAAAGTTATCGACCAAACTCTATACAATTAAACAAAATGCTTTATTCGGTCTTGTACATATGTGAGGTAGGTAATCAAAAAAGATAATAGACTTTACTTTTTTATAACTTAGGAGTCATGTGAGATGAAAGTATAAGGCACAAGTCAAAACTTCCAATCCTGCTTTTGCAAAATTTATTACTTGGGCGTCGTTATCTGATCCTCACCTCAATGTGAAACATCACCTAGCAATATGAAGGATTAGATTGCTTGTAAAGTATATGCACTAGCGGCAAGTATTATAATCACTTCACAAGTTTATAACTCATGTAAAACATTAAAGGGAAAAGGAGTACAATTAAATAAGTAGATGCCATGTAAAATTATGTATCTTCATATAATTGTGCAGCAAAATGAAAAAGGAAAAAATTAAGTAAATAAATAAATAAACAAATAAAATAAAATAAAAGTGAAAGGGATGTTTCACATACTAAATCCATCCAGAGATGCAAGGACAATTTCTCCTGGCAGGAGACCAAAGAACTTCTTTCCTGTTTTAGAATTTGCGATAGAACCAGTAAAGAATCCCGAAACCTTCACAGCTCCTGAAAGTACCCCGACTGCTACTTTCTCGGTCATCTTTGTCACCCTCTTAACCCTGAAGAAAATAAAAACAATTATGCAAATGCCTCATTTCTCACATCATATATTTACGTAAACGGAACATTGTCAATAGGGTACAGGCCTCCGTTTGGTAACTTGTTTATAAACTACAAATTTTCCCAAACCATTTTTTAATCAAACAAATTTCCCAAAATCACCTTTTTATAACATATTTTACATCGAAAATATCACATTTTTTTGTTTATAAATTTTTTTTTTTACCAAACAGAGGCATTAGAGAATCATGTTTTTAGAGCAAACATACAAAACTGACAATGCCATGTCACAGCAAACGAGTTGAAGACATTTGGTAAAAGACAAGTAAACGACAGAAAACATAAGTAAAATATAGCAACTACTTATCAAATGGATAAACAGACAAAAGCACCATAAAACCTCTTAATTCTCTCTAAGGTCTTAGGATCAATCTCTGAATTGTCCCCTGGAGTCATCCTCTTCTTCAACATCTCATTCCCCGACTTCAACCGATCTACAGTCACATCGCCACCCCACAATATTCCCTTAACCAGATGCCCTGACCCCGCCGCAATCAGCCTAGCTGCTGTCCCGCTGTACTCCTCCACATTAGGTGCCAGCGTCGTCCAGTAGGCTGCGCACTGCCCCTCCACTGCCTCCATCTTCTTTTTGTCTGTATTCAACTCCCCTGCTGTAATTTCCCTCACCGCTGCCCCTGCCTCCGCTATCACCTCTTTCTCCTCCACCCTCCGAACCGAAAAGTTACTGTAAGTCTCCAAAACTCGATCCAACTCCTTCAAGACCACTTCCTGCCCTTTAGACGCTATTGTTAATCCGTAACTCAACACCTCATTTTCCATCTTAACTTTTTCCTTTTTATCCTTTTTATCCTTTTTATTCTTCTTCTTCTTCTTCTTTTTCTCTTTTTCGTTATCATTGCTGGAGTGAGGATCCTCAGTTTCCTTAGGGGGTTGGAAGGAGAAGAAGTAATGGGATTGATCAAGCTTAACGGCTGCAAGATCTTTCGTCAAGGGCCATTGGGTCTCATCCGCTACGCGCACAAAGGCAGCGACGGTGTTATCCCCCTGAAAAAGGATGATGATTTGGAGTTCGCCTGAAGCGAGCTCAACGGAGTAATGCTGGTCGATCAAATTGAGGATTGCGCCGGGTATCGTGAGGTAGGCCTCCTCAATAGATTCGGGAGGGGCGGACGGGGAAGCTGGGTGAGTTTCGTAGTTGTGAGGAAGGAGGTTCTCCACAGGGTCTATGGTGGGGTAGAGGGGTGTGGAGGAGGGATTTGGAGGATGAATTGTTTGGTAATTGGAGTCGATGACTTTGTCGTACATTGGGGTTCGAGTGGGATTTGGGTTTTGAGACGCCATTGTTGAAACAGAAAGGAGTTACTTTGGGACACAATGGACAACGAACGAGAGGAAACGTTGAATTATTCATCATCGTGTATTAAAAATCGGATAAAGATATTTGAATAAAGAGATGTCACCCTAGGATCGGTCTCATAACGAGTGGCTCCACCTTTCATGTGAAGGGATGACATTCCCTATATTCATATAGCATGATCCTTAAAAATCGATCTCATTGTTGCGATTTTTACATATACCCACAGTAACAGAATATGCAATGTTACGAAAGGATTTATCCGGTGTGGGGTAGGTGGGGATGGCAAAAAAATTCGTCCCAACTCGAAATCGACGGTTACTCAATCCTAATGGGACGAAAAATCCCGACTCGAGAGTTGACATGGTGAATTTGGAATGAAAAGTGAAAACCCGTAGCGGTTCAGGTCGGGAAAAACTCGCCCAACCCGACCCGCCTTAAATAAAAAAAAAAAAAAACATGACTTATAAGTTAAACCCTAACCAGTGCCGCATACATTGCTAACTTCACTCTCAACTCTCAAACTCTCTTCCGTCTTCTCTTCTTCCCAGTTCTCACGCTCTTCTCCACCGATCGGAGATCACCGTCCCCCCGTCTGTCACCGACCACCCATTCGCTACTGAGTCTCCACAGCAGCATAGCTCCAGCCTCCACTCACTCTCCAGTCCACGCAAAAATTCACTACCCAGAGGCCAGAATGCACAATTTAAGATTGTCTTAGAATTTTTTTTTTCTACACTAGTATAACTGTATATATGTATTTTTCTTATGGTGATAGTATATTAATTATCATAGTGCTGAAATGCTGTCTATTAATATTTGGTGATCATAATTGCATCATTATCTAAATTATCGAACAATGAACATATTTGATGATTGTAATTGCATTCTGTTGGATGTTAGAATTTGTTACTAGTTGATTGTGAATTGAGCTTTTACATGATTGCCTTTTAATAAAATTAAAAACCCGGGTCACAAAAGAGATGGGAGAGGCACCCGACCCACCAAAAACCTGAACCCGCCCCTTTTGTGACGGGGCATAGGGTGGGTATGGGACACCAAATTGGTTCACAAGACGGGACGTGGAACGGTAACCCCCGTCCCGTTGCCATCTCTAGGGATAGGCATCTCTCGCACCAATTGGATTTTTAAGAATTTAAATATTGTCCACGGTGAAATCTACGAGTTCTTTTATGAAATGATTATAATTTATAAAAAATACATTTTCTTAAATCACTCTTTAATCAAACAAATTTTCTTTCTTTAATTTTCAACCACACATTTTACTTAAAAAAAAAACTGGCAGTGAAGTCGCTTAACACACCTATATATCTATATACTAGTTTTCTCGTGTGTTGTGCGAGATATGTTCTTTCAATGGTTTTTTTAACACAGTTGATTGAGTTCGAATTTCAGTTTATTATTTTGTTCTTCGTATTCAAGCTATAAAACCAACTAAACCAAAGATGGAAATAAATATTCAACATAAAATATTCACAAAATATAGTAAATGAAAGAAAAAACTGCATAATCAACAAAAAGAAAATTGTTAAACTAGAGAATATGTCAACAAAACGATAAAATGGATAATTTTTATATACTCAAATTTTGAGCTTTGAGTCATAAAGATAGCAAGTTGCTATGCTAAACGGCTGTAATATCATACAGAACACTTTGTGTTTTCCAGAAAAGAGTCAGAGACTGCATGCATCACACAAATTTCTTTGAAATAATTACAAACAATATCAAATGCTTGCCTCTTGTCCAAGTTTGATGAGATGTCGATTAAAGAAAATGTATATAAAAGCGATTAAATTGTATCTTCAAAGAATTTTATCCTGAATACATCCATTAGTTATAGTTGTCAAAGTGAAACTATAATTGTGTACATGATAACATAAAAAACTTTTCTATTTAAATGGCATCCAAGGACCACTATGGCATTTGTTTTTTTCTGTAATTTTTTTTCAGACAAAAAAATAGAAGGAAATCTTTCATTGCATCAACCAAGGATATAGCATTTTGCTAGTTTATTGATTCTTCATGGAAGATTTTCAAACTGGACACTCTAAAAGCAATATACTGACCAGGATTCATATGATTTGGGTTTGGTCTGCATAAATGGAGGAATATTATATCACTATTGAAACTTTACTTATTTTGGTAAAAATTTAAAATACCACCAGACCGACGAAAAGAAAGAAAAGCTCCTTGAGACTATACAAAATGACCAAAATTAGAAAGAGAGAATATTCTGGAGCAGAGAAGAACTGGAACTTACAGCCGGATAATTTCTCTGTTACTTTGCTTACAGCATATACCGTCTTCTGCTTGGGACCCTGGAAATTATCATCAGCTATGATAAACCTCCTCGTCCTCTTAGGTTCCATGAT
The DNA here is from genome assembly GCA_963555705.1 of Ligustrum vulgare. Taxonomy (NCBI): domain Eukaryota; kingdom Viridiplantae; phylum Streptophyta; class Magnoliopsida; order Lamiales; family Oleaceae; genus Ligustrum; species Ligustrum vulgare. Next base: position 23,859,510 of record OY743168.1, read on the forward strand.
TTAAATTGAAGTAACACATGTCCCAAACTACGCAAAATAAATGGATCACCAGAAAACCATCCTGAAAAAAATAGTATAAATCTTATTTAAAATAACATTGGACGATAGTAACCAATTTATTAATTGCATTTCATAAAGAGCAAGGGAAAGTAAGTTCCAAATAATCAATCTGGTGAACGTATCTTAACATTTAAATGTTAAAGATACAAAATGAAAGAAACAAAGAAATGAATAAATCTTGCTCTTTGTTCCAATCATGTACATTATTGTTCTAATCATTTGGTAAAATGCACACTAAAGAATTATAAAGATTGCAAACCACAGACAAAACACAATCAGTTGAGCATAATTCTTTGTTGAAGAATTCAAAGTTGAATCAAATAAAGGAAGTGGGAAAAATAAATACATATTTTGTTTTAGGAATAGTCCTAAAATCAAACAAAATATAATATGTCAGTGCCATAAAGTTGCATCAATTGCAATGATGAATGAAATTTTTTTAAATCCATACCATTCATTTACTGTGTTGGAGAGTTGCGAGAAGTTGATGCATGTCCAAAACTCCACTATTCTACCATTAACCATTTTGTTATAGCAACAAAATAGTAAATCAACATAGTACACAAAAAGGATGATCAGTAAGAAAACATATGAAATCGCACATAATTGAAATACTACCCAATAACATCCCTTTACCTACAAATCGAAGAAAAAAATTCAGAATCGCCAAATCTCAAAATTCTTTCCCCAAAAACAAAAATCAATTGAGAAGAAAATTTTTTAGAAGAGGAAAACTGTTGAATCTAAATGAAAAAAAAACATACCTTTTGGAATAAACATTTCAGCGCATGACTCAAAGTCTCCCATGAGCTCTTTTGATAAGAAGCAAAACAAATGGCAGGCCTAAAAAAATGAACAAGGAACAACACAAAAATAATATATTTAATTACTACAAAAATATAAAGCTGAGAGAAAATTTTCTTCAATTTATAAATAATGCAATGATTAATATATGTAACCATAACAAACGGTTATTGCCTTATCAATAACATGTCAAAGCTGAGAGTGATTAGAGACTGCCCATTATCTAGCAAAAGCTACAATGATTAAAATTATAAAAATGCACATGAAAACACTTTGTTAAAATTTAAGAATAGAATTCACCAAGAATTGAAATAACCAGTGCAACTTGATCATAAGAAAATGCAGAAAAAAGCTATATTTACTTGCAAAGTTGTTTAAAATAACTGCTTCACTATGCTAGATCTCCAATCTGATAGTTAGGGTGCTCAACGAGCCAACCAATTGCTTAAGAAGTCCATGAAAACAGGGATAATCAACCGCACCTGATAAGTTAGAATTGGAAATGATCAATATTTCACACTGAGGATCACAAATACATGTCAAAAATATCGAAGTATAAGAATTCGGCCCTTCTTCTAGTTGACATAAATTATTAGATAATCTTAGTAAAATTGTAGAATTCGGCCCTTTTTCTAGTTGACATAAATCATTAGAAAATCTTAGTAAAATCACAAAATGCATGGGAGGCTCACACAAAATGCATGGGCTCCTGAAGTGTTCGCACGAACACAGTTCTCTCCAAGTGGTCCAGATCATAAAAGGTTAGTCTTGACAAGGCATCTGCTTTGTGATTAGCGGACCTTGGTATTTTATCTATGCTGCAAGATTTGAACTTCCTTTGCAAGTCCATAACCATCATTCTGTAAGATGACATTTTTTCATCTTTTGCTTCAAAAGTGTCATTCACTTACTCATCACCAATTGTGAATCACTCAAGACCTTGACATGCTCGACCCCTAGATGCTGAGCTGCCTAAAGCCCGACGATAATAGCCTCATATTCAGCGTCATTATTAGTGGTCGGGAAATCTAACCTAATTGCACACTGAATCTCCATTGTGCTATCATCCTTTTTTAGTATAATTTGGCCCCCTAGCATGAGGTATTCGACACTCCATCAACTTGCAAAGTCCATGTGACCTCTTCCCTGTCATAACCTGTTGGCCCCCGAGGTCTTGGAGCGAGTTCACCAAAACTTGTGCTTTTATGGAAGGTCGAGGCCTGAACTCAATGTCATATTCCCCAACCTCGATTGACCATTTGAGTAAACGACCAGAGACGTCCGGTTCCTGCAAGATCTGTTTCAAAAGCTGGTTGGTGAGCACTGTTATAGCATGGGCTTGGAAGTAAGGTCTTAACTTTCTGGCTGCTGTGACCAGGGCAAGCGCTAGCTGTTCTGCCAATGTATATCGGGTTTCTGCATCCAACATTATCTTGCTAACATAGTATATTGGTTTTTGGATCTTCCCTTCATCTTTGACCAAAACGGCGCTTACTGCATGATCTGAAACCGCTAGATACAAGAATAGATTGTCTCCCTCATTTGGTTTTACCAATATTGGAGGGGTTCCCAAATATTTCTTCAGTTTCCTGAAGGAGACATCACATTCTTCATCCCATCTAAACTCCTTGTTTCCTCTGAGAGTCTTGAAGAAGGGAAAACATTTATCTGCTGCCCTTGACATAAAGCGGCCCAATGCTGCCACTCTACCCGTAAGTTTCTGTACTTCCCTGATTGTCCTGAGAGGTTCCATTGGTGTAAGGTCCACAATTTTATCCGGGTTAACTTCAATGCCTCACTGAGTGATCATGAACCCTAAAAACTTGCCCGAGCTTACTCCGAAGGCGCACTTGGCAGGATTTAGTTTCATCCGATGTTATTTGAGTGTATAGAATATGTCCTCTAAGTCGGCTATGTGGTCTTTCTTTCTCGAGCTCTTTACGACCATGTCGTCAACATAAACTTCGATGTTCAGCCTGATGTGTTAGGAGAAGACCATGTTTACCAATCTTTGATAAGTAGCCCCAGCATTCTTTAATCAAAAGGGCATGACTTTGTAGCAATATATCCCTTCATCAGTCATGAAGGAAGTTTTCTCTTTATCTTCCTGTGCCATTCGAATTTGATGATATCCTGAGAATGCTTCGAGGAAGCTGTAAAGTTCAGAACCTGATGTTGAGTCCACCAACGTGTCAATTCAGGGAAGAGGATAACTGTCTTTCGGACATGCTTTGTTTAAATCTGTAAAATCTATGCAGACTCGTCATTTGCCATTCGGCTTCTTGACCAATACCACGTTGGCTAGCCATTCTGGATACTTTACTTCCTTGATGAACCCTGCTTTCAATAGTTTATCTACTTCTTCCTTGATGTTGAGTCCACCAAAGCTAGTTAACGGAGTAATGACCTGACGAAGCTGATCATTAGGAACTTGCATCTTGTTGAAAGCTTCCAAAGAAAAAACATTGGCTGTGCTTCCATTATCAACAAGCACTCTTCTTACATCAAAATTTGCAATTGTGGCACCAATGACAATGACAACGGCATCGGCATCGGCATTGTCATGGGGGTATGAAATTCCTTCCATGTCAAAGTTACTGAAACTGATTCTGTTTGAAATTTCATGGTCATGACCTGTCGACCTTTCTTCTTGGCCACCCAATGCTCGTGCATAAATTTTCCTTGCATTATTTGAAACACCTCCAGAAGCTATACCTCCGAAAATAAAATTTATGTTGCCAGCGGACCTATTCTTCTCCTCTCCTTTTCCCTGGTCTTTATCTTCCTTTTTTACGTAATGCCCCAAGAAGCCTCTTTTGATGAGGGCTTCTATCTTCTATTTTAGTGTTCTGCACTCATCCTAGTATGACTAAGGCTTTTGTGTAAGTCACAATATTTATGGCGATTTCTTTCATCGATCGTCCCCTTGATAGGTTTTGGCCAGCGCAGATCTTCCTAACCTTTGATTTCCATGAGAATGTGAGACCGAGATGCATTTAATGGAGTTAAATTCTGATGCCCATAACTACTTTCCTTTGTGCTGGATCAGGAAGAACTCCTTCCATCTTCTTGCATTGATCTCTTGTTCCCCTGTTTGACGGGTTCCGAAGATTGTACTGTTGTTCCATGAACTTGATCCTGTGCCCTAACCGAAAACAGTATCTCTTCCATATTTATGTATTTTTCTGCCCTTCTGAGAAGTTCGGTCACGTTCGTAGGTGGATTCTTAGATAAGGACATTCTGAATTCCGGACCTTAGATGGCTAAGGTTAGGGCTGAAGTTGTCGATGAGATGTGAAGATCGGGAATCTGAAGTCTTTCGGCGTTGAAACGAGTCATGAACTCTCACAGTATCTTATTAGGTCCTTGTCTCAACTGCATGAGGGAAGCGACTATTTTCTTAATCCTTTTGCTGCTTGCAAAGAAGGCTGTGAATTTCTTAGTAAGATCAGCGAAGGAAGAGATTGATCCTGATGGTATTGTAGAAAACTAGTCCCGGGCAGAGTTGGTTAAGGTTTGCGGGAAGTCCTTGCAAAGTATTTGATCAGGAGCATTCTGCATGTCCATGACATCAGTGTAGGTATTCAGGTGGTTGTTAGGGTCTGTAGTTCCATCGTATTTTTTTATTCGAGGATATTTGAATCTTTCTGGTAAAGGGAACGACGTTATTTCAGGGGTAAAAGGGGTTCTTCTCGTGAATGAGGTCCGACCTTGCGTGTTTTGCCTTATCCCGTCTGCAATTTCTTCCTGAATAATTCTGGAAATTTCCAGATGTGTCAAGTTGACAGATCCCTCAGTCATGGGTGGGCACCCCCCGATTCTCGGGAAATTAACATCTACAGGATTAACTGGCATGTGATCTTCCCTGGGATTCGTTCCCGGAGTGTTCAGGTCGGGTGGTGCTTGACGATTATTTTGTTGTTGAAGAGTTTGACAGAGTTCACGAGTTGCTGCTGGAGTTCGTTGAAATCTTCTCGACTAACTGGTTCATTGTCTGGCATGACTTCTGGATCTTGTTCTTCCCCTACATCTTCAAGAGGTGGAGGATTCTCCCCTTCAGCCGAGGTATTGGCCAGAAGGTGTTGTCTTGTGGATGTGGAGGGACGAGCTTGACGTCTATTAACCATGACTGATTGTATCTCTTCCTACAGACGGCGCCAATTAATGCTGTAAAAATTCCTAACCTTGACGTAACTAGATCTGGAGTGCTTGATTACTGGAAAAGATGAATGGATTCGCCTTGGATGACCTGCAAAAAGGCGAGGAGGATTCTCCCCTCCGGTGTGAGAATTAGTATTCTGGAGAAAAGTAGAGATAGAATATATAACTGAAAATACATAAAGAATTATGAATGAATAATACGTGATCAAATGAGCTGTTTTTATAGGGCTGAAAAGCCCATAACCTTCTTTAATTAAAGAAGGAGTCCTTATGGTATAAACTTACCTTTTAGGAAGAGTTCTAACCTTGCAAGAATTGAACTCCCCCTTTTTTAGGTTGTTTCCTTATAGGTTACGTCTTGACTTTGGGGCCCAAGAATGTGGCCCATTGATTAGGCCCATAAACGAAGGACGCTTTGGTTCCTGTTTGCATTGGCACTTTGATGTAATGGGGCCGGTATGGATCAAACACTAAACCCTGGACATGGCCAGGCAAGAACGTGATCGACATGTCCTGGCCTCAATTGTAAGATGTGCCCGGGAATATGGCCAACCTGTAGATGGGTGAAGGGGATGGTCCAGTTAAGCCCGAGTAATTGGCCCAGTCACATGGTCGAGATATAGCCCGAGCTATTAGACGTTCCATTAAACCTTTTGAAGAAATCGTGAATACGAACCGAGCTATTGGTCAAGATGGGCCGACCCATACACTTCCTGGGCTTACAACCCAATGTTAATGTAGTGAAATTGTACTGATCATATAATAAATGTTACTAATAATTAGACTTGTGTTTGTTAAAGGGTCAGTATGTGACCGATGTCTATTAATCGATGTAACATACGTTTGCTAATCGATGTAAAGAACGTCTATTAACAAACTTAAGTTTGAATAAAGTTGTTTGTTCGAATTTTTGGAGGCTTTCTAAAAATTGATGGCTGTTTTGAACGGGCTTGTAGAGAGTTCGAATGGCCACGAACAAACCTATAACTAGCATTTCCACTACTAGAAAATTTACACATTTTTCATTGCTTATTCTCTGCTTTGATTTTACTTTCCTCTCAAATTCTAATATTATTTTTCGAGTACGAAATTTTTTTTTTTTTTGTTGAGTTCGTTGAAACTCCTGATGATTTTTGTGTTGCTTCTAGCAAACAAATTCGTTCTATCATGAGAGACGATTGCTAGATGCCTTTAAGCACCATAGAAGGGTGCAAATTCGTCTTAAAGACACGTCGTAAAGTAGGTGGGCTCGAATTACAATTCTAATCTTGTTGATCATCTTGTTACATTGTTCAAATCCATTCTGGTACATTTTAAAGTTATTTTGGTTTTTAGATTGTTCGAAGGAGGAAACAAAACTCCAAAAACAATAGATGCAGCACAAATAAAATCATTCTGCTTAGCAAGTTTTATTCTTCGAAGTCCTAAAGAAAGCATAAATCTCCATTTGTTAAAGGGTCAGCCCTTTTAAAATCTCAAGAGGAAAGTCCGGATTTCCATTGGACCAAGCTCAACAATGAGACTTGACATGTATACTGGACCACCTCGAATCGGATTTGGGTCGCTGCCATTTTGTCCATCAACTTTCCAAGTCATCTTCTTCATTCCTGACCTGTCTTGATTTGCTGATAAGCTTGTTTCCTTCAGTGCCTTTATCTGAATTACAAATAGAAATTCAATTTAACTTCTGAGAATTTTCATGTCATTTATTTTTGAACACCTAAACATCAGTTTCTGAAACCCTTTAGTCTCCCTCGTCCTTGAGTGAATGTTTTTATTAAAGAGAATGTAATATTTGTAGAGCATGCATACCCTTTTTCCAGCAAACAACTTCTTCAGTTCAACTTTCGTAAGCGATGAATATTCTGTGTCTTCACCAGCCTGCAAATTTTTTAGCATGAATGAATTCAGCTATACAGTATTTTGTCAAATAAAATCACAGTCTATATACTATTTTATAGGATTGCATTTTTATATGTAGTCCATATATATTCAGAAGACAATGCTTCAGACATCTGTCTCTTTTTTTTTATTTTTATGTAAAGATATCCTAAAAGAAACACCCTAAAATTTGTGATAGCCTTTAATCTTCATTTCCTTTTGATAGCTTGGTCTGACTACATTAGTGTTTATTTGTTGCAGCAGAAATTAACACGAAGCACATGAAAGACGGACTCCACCTCGTATATATGTGCCAAACGGAGGAGCACACTTCTATCATCTAACTCCTGAAAAAACAAGAGTCAGGAACAGATTAGAGGGTTGAAATCGTGCACGAGACTGGATGGAAGTATAAGCAATCACCTGTAATGTAATTAATGCAACATTGAGAGGTAAACTATAATTTGCAGCCATTGACGTGGCCTTTACCAAATGAGAAGATTTCCACTTTTCAGTGTTCTGCAACAAGATGTGCTAGTCTATGAGATAACAGGATTTAATACCAGATCCTTTTGTCAACACAAGACCTAAACTTACCTCATGCGAAAAGGCTAAAAGCAGGGGTGAATAAATTTCTTGGCCAGTTGTCCGGCGCCAACGGGATCCAGTACCAAGCTTATTGATACTCATGTAATAATTTCCGCGAATCTGACAGATGGGAAAAAAGAATTATGTCTCAAAGAAGCTCTCTAGCAAAAAAAACACACACACACACACACACACTCTTCTAGAAGCCATCTAATCAGTAATATGCTTGTTGATGCTTATATACTCCCCGGAATTCACATTTAGCAACAAATTCCCACATGATCATTAGTTTATCTTTTAATAGTTTGAAGTTATAGTTTTGGAAAATATGCTCCATGCTAATGCATTTTCGGACTACTCTTGCGCATAATTCATACCGTTAATCCTTCACAAGTATTATCCACACATACTGACTCATCAAGTGCTTCACCTACTCCTCTAGAGTCATCATTTAGAATGCGCCTGAATAAATAACAAATTCAAAATCTTTCAAATATAATTGCATAAAGTAATTATCAGACTATGGAATTTTTTTACAAAAAGGAGCAAAGAGGAAACAAGTTGGAAGCATTTGGCATACCTATGAAGCATCAACTCAATTTCTCCATCATTAATGCTGCCTCCTCCAGTTGCTTGATCAACCAAAACAGAGAACTCAGATTCCTTATCCTCTATGAAAATTCCAAGATTGATCTAACAGAAAGAAAGAATACTTTTTAATCACAATCAAAACTTTTGAACGAAAGCAGAAACAAAATCAATGCCGATCAAGTTGCAGAAGGCCACTACGTTTCTTTTGAAGTACAAAATGGTATCATATTGAATTTGGAAACTAAACTGAACAAATATGCGAGCATCTTGAGAACAAATCCTGAATATTGCATATGACTCTTGTTCACACGTGATGATTTCTTTGTACTGTTAGCAATGATACTCTGCCTTTCAGCAAGGATGAGGCTTAAATGCACAATATTCTAAACTTCAATTACTTGGAAAAACAGTCGTACAATAAAAAACATAGGTTAACTCAGCTCGTACTAAGAGATTAGCACTATCAACTGTTGAAAATATGGTTGAATCCTCGATACACTTCGGGCTCAGTAAGCATTCCAATACGACATCTCGATTCCAAGTTCGACTCAACAACACACTTCTTGGTTACACCAATGTAAGAAGAAGAAGAAGAAGAAAGTGAATCACGGTGGAGGCTACCAAGCAAGGCTCCAAGTCACGTTCTCTCTCCCTCCCCAAATTCAAATTATCAGATTCCTTCTTTCAGTCACCAGACTAATGAGCCAACCGGATTTATATTAGGTTTTGGCAAAGGGCTCCAATAAATGGGCCAAACCTATAAATCCCAAGCCAAAGTGCTATGACCCAAAATCACCACAAATGGGTCGTTCAAGTGGGCCACGAGCAACTATCAATTAAGTCACTTCGAGTGGCCCCGTGTCGTTATCGAGCCGAACTATCTATCGAGGTGTCGTTATATTTCCACAACTGTTTTACATCATCGCCCGGATTTATTGGGTATCAAAAAACCCAACAAATCTCCACATTGATACCCAATCAACCTGCAAGAAAAACAATACAATGTTCATACTTGCCCAATCAAGGTTTTCCAATAAAAAATTGGAATCACGGACATTACCTCGTGTCTCGCACTCGAAACACACATCATACCTGCTCCATTTACTCGCTAAGACTAAGGTCAAAAATATCCAAGCAGGAGACAGATAATCACAGTAATCAATCAAGAACATATAACACATGCGATGACATATATAACCATAAGATAATACAGAAATATTTTCAAACATGCTCACAAAGAACATAAGACTAACACAAAGTTAATCAAACACTATGGCCAACACATATACACCACAATGCATAAATGACCCCATGAAAAAACCTCACACAATTATCCTATCCCATTCCGTGTAACTCTTTCCTCGAGAACACATATCACACACACCGCCACATATGCTCACTAGATTGGTCACCACACATGCCTAAATGGTAAACAAGAATAGATCCTAAATCTATGGGATGCTCCTCTATCAATACATCACTTCTCTCAACAAAGGGGATAATGGGTCTCCACCTAATAGAAGTGATCTAAGTGTCTCTAACACTCCACCCGGCCAGGATTTTCAGATAGAAGATTTACAGGACATTCAAATGTCACACTCACCCCCCGTACATCTCATCAATACACTATCAGGCATCTACTCCACACATTACCAAAAAAACATACACGTACCCACACTCACTACTAATGCATCACAAAACCCACTATGCATGCCAACACATTACACTAATTAAAGACTGATTACACACAAATTCATGCAAAATAACACATACCAAACAACGTGAAATGCTACACAAAACAATGCATCGAATTAAGTAATCACACACATACAGAAAGGATCACACAGATGCACATGCAGTAACTAGGATCCCTATCAGTAAGGGTCACCCTCAATCACACTTGGGTCATAACTAGACTCAATCACATTCGTCTCACCTCTCCCCTTTTCTCTCCGCTTATCCTTCTTCTTAGGACAATCTCTTATAAAGTGTCCACTCTTACCACAGCTAAAATATCGTTTGCCACCCATGCTAGACCTTGACTTGTCCCAACTCTTACCTTTATGCTTACCACCATCATCACTCAAGTCATCACTCGAGTCACCACTGTTTTGAATATGACACTTTTGCTTAAAATGACCCCTCAACATATGCAATTCACCACTCCTCTTAACCTCTTTCTCAGCCTTAATTTCCATCTCCTTACTCCTAAGGGAATCTATGACAATCTCAGGTGTTAGGTTGTCCCTACCATACTTAATTGCATTCTTAACCTCTCTAAATGATTCAGGCATAGAATTAAGTAAAATAATGGCCTTGTACATTTCAGACACCTCTTCATCACAGTTAACAATATCTTGCACAAGTTTGTTAAACACATCCAGATTGTCATCCAAATCCTTTGTAGGATCAATTTTAAAGCTGAAAAATTTTTCGAGTAAGTAAATTTTGTTAGAGGTAGTTTTAAGCAAATACAAGTCATGTAACTTATTCCAAAGTTCTTTCGTGGTTTTAAGTTTACCAACTTTTCTCAAAACAGCATCAGATAGGTGTAAAATAATTGAAGTGTAAGCTAGCTCATCTAATTCTTCTGTTTGTTCATTTGACAAATCAGCGGGATAAACGCCAGTAATAGCTTTTGAAACCTTTTGTTGAACCAAAATTCCCTTCATTTTTTGTTGCCAAATGGAAAAATCCCCTTTCCCATCGAAAAATCCTCAAATCAAAACGTGCAGTCATTTTAAGACACGAAATGAGCAAGAAATCACAAATTGACAATTAACCACAACAAGTAGTCCTAAAGTCAAAAGAAATCTAACAGGATTAACAAAAGAACATAACAAATAGGAATTTCGTCAATACACAATCAAAAGACCGAACAAGCAATTTAGAGTAGCTTAACACCTCAAGCACGTAAGCAGGTAAGACAATTAAAACCTAAATTCTAGCGACAGGCAATGGTTGTCAAGCAATGACAACTCCCAATCCTAATGACCAACCCACACGATGGTCTGCTATTGCAGGAATTTAAACAGTTTCAGCCAATTTACCAGAGCAGACTTTTCAATGTCCGTAAGATCGAGAGATGCGAAATTTTATCAAATTTAAGACCGCCAACTTTGTCCCAAATTCAGCACCACTGCAACCAAGAATCGAATTTCGAAACCACCAAGGGCAAAATAGTCCAAATAAAATTTCAAACCCTGAAACGAAAATCTAACAACGCCAAAATGTCAAAAATATTGAAAATATCAAACTGTGTCAAAACTACCTTGCCGGAGCCGCTACACGCGCCGCCACACGAGCTGGCAGCCGGACCCACGCGCCGCCGCCGGACCCACGCGCCACACAGGGAGGTGCGCACTAGCTCCCTGAGTTCACCGGTGGTGGTGGTTTCTCCACCAGCTTCTTCGTTTGGCCGGAATTCAGCTTTTTCAGACCGGTTTTCACAGCTTTCTTCCGCTGTTTGCCGCCGTCTCAGGCCGTCTCAGCTGCCGGTACTGCGCCGCCTTCTGGTCGAGTGTTCTCCACGATGAGGCGGTTCTTTTGGTGTTGGTCTTGCTCCGGTTGGTTGGCCGGAGGTTGGGTTTGTGAAAAATGGACAGTGGCTTCGGTTTGGCTTCGGTTTTGTGCGTGTTTGAAGTCACCTTCTTCAGCACACCTTTTTTTTTTTTTTTTTTTTTTTCAGCCCGTTTCAGCCCTTAAATCACGCCTAGCTCTAATACCATGTTGAAAATGTGGTTGAATCCTCGATACACTTTGGGCTCAGTAAGCATTCCAATACGATACCTCGATTCCAAGCTCGACTCAACAACAGACTTCTTGGTTACACCAATGTAAGAAGAAGAAGAAGAAAGTGAATCAAAATGGAGGCTACCAAGCAAGGCTCCAAGTCACGTTCTCTCTCCCTCCCCAAATTCAAATTATCAGATTCCTTCTTTCAGTCACCAGACTAATGAGCCAACCGGATTTATATTAGGTTTTGGCAAAGGGCTCCAATAAATGGGCCAAACCTATAAATCCCAAGCCCAAGTGCTATGACCCAAAATCACCACAAATGGGTCGTCCAAGTGGGCCACGAGCAACTATCAATTAAGTCACTTCGAGTGGCCCCGTGTCGTTATCGAGCCGAACTATCTATCGAGGTGTCGTTATATTCCCACAACTGTTTTACATCATCGCCCGGATTTATTGGGTATCAAAAAACCCAACATCAACCTAAGATGCATAACAAAGAAGATAGATATGAATTGATGCAAGTCCATTATTACAAAAAAAATGGTCTCAATCAAAACACCCCATCATGGCAAAGTAAAGTGATGATATTCGCCCTTCTGTGCAGTTTTCCAATAATTACATTGATTACACAGACACAAGTAATGTTCAAATATGACTGAGAATAATGTTGCATAAAAATCAGGTAGTCAAACGGGAAAATGTGCTTAGATGGACTAATGAAAATCTTGACATTAGGCCTCTTATTGACCTCTAAAAATGTTATGTTTAATCCTGTTACTTCTTTTTATTCCTTCAAATTGTCACATTATTATAAATCGGGACATCTATATTTGAGACAAAAAAGGGATTCTATCAATACTTTTATTTCAGCAGATACGTTTAAACCTTCTGGCACAGTATTGGGTTTTTGATACAATTGGCGTGAAAGATTGAAAGTGGGGGAAGCCACAAATTGAAGAAAAAGGAGAAAAGCAGCCGGAAGAAGAAAAGAAGGAAAAAAAGAAGGGGCGTGCCCGCGTCGTTGAGTGATGTTTTTAATGTTGTGTTGAGTTTTATGGTGGAGTGCACATGAGTAGAGGTGAGATTCATCTAATATGGTGAGATGACTACAGAAATGAGTTGCTTTGAGGAAATATGACGGTACACGACAGAATGTAGTGTGTACATTGTTTCATCTAATCGCGAAGTGTTAAATTAGAAGAAAATTGTAAAAGTGAAGGTAGTACGTACGTTGTTCCTCCTAGTTTTGTGTAGGGAGATATTGTGAGGGTGAAAAAAATATTATATTGAGTGGCTTATTTTTCTCATTAATAAAAAAAAGTTTTTATCCCGTGGTTGTCGGTAGTTAGATGAGACATTTTAAAATTATTGTTTTCTCTTTTCATTCATTACTTTGTATTTGTGTTTCGTTGTGTTGCTTGGGTGTAGGATTTAATTATTTTTCCAACAAGTGGTATCAGAGATTTGAATGGGAAGTTTATTTATTTTCAAGAGTGATATCATAGCCTATGGTTCAGACATTGGGATATTGAAGATGGCATGTATCTGTTTGAGATGGAACTGTGGTGATAAACTGACCCTGAGGTCGAGCTCCTACAGTACCCAAGGAGCTCAGTTCATGGGAGAGCAAGGATACCGGATTGTCTCTTGGTTACTCAGTTCAATTGAACCACACACGGTCAACAATCTTTGTTTGTTCACAATTGCGAAGTATATGTCGGATTATCTAAGGAGAATTTATTATCAAGATAATTTTGCACGAAAATTTCAATTAGAATTGGACATTGGAAATTATCGACAAAGAGAGTTGTCGATTGAACAACTTTATTCGGGTTTTCTAAATTTATGGAGTGATTATTCTGGGTTGGTACATTCTAAGGTTCCTAGAGATGCATAAGCTGCTTTGCAAGAGGTCCACTCCAACAGCCAAGGGGATCAATTCTTGATGAAGATGCGACCTGAGTTTGAGAAATTCCGCTCCTCTTCTGAATTTCACTTTTGCTCAGAGTCAATACGACTCCTCTCTTTTCTTTGTCACTACTCTTACAGGGATTGTTATACTTCTTGTATATGTAGACGATATAGTGATTACATGTTCTGATTCCTAGTTGATTGAGCAACTCCAATAGCAACTACGATCTTCTTTCCATATGAAAGATCTTGGTCCCTTGTAGTACTTTCTTGGCATTGAGGTTCAAGATTGTCCAAATGGTGCACTCTTACATCAACATAAGTATACACAAGAACTGGTCTTCCAGACGTAATTCGGTTCTTACACCTATGGAGGTCAATTTGAAACTAAGCCAAAAGAGTGGCGATCTCTTATATGATCCATTGATGTATCATCAACTGGTGGGCAACTTGAATTATTTAACCATTACCAGACCTGACATTTCATTTGATGTCCAACAGATTAGTCAATCTATGCAAGCTCCTTGTCAGCCCATTTAGGTGCAGTAGGTCGTCTTCTTCTTTCTCTTGAAGGTACCTCTAGCCGTGGTTTATTCTTTCCTTCTGGGACTTCCTTACACTTGGTGGGATTTAGTTATGTAGATTGGGCTGATTATATTGATATTCACCGCTCTATCACTGGTCGGTGTATGTTTCTTGGTGGTGCACTTATTTCTTGGAAAAGTAAGAAGCAAGTGATAGATTCCGTTATGCTAAAATAGGAGGGGTATCTAGGTTTACTTTCAATATGAAGAGTGTGTTAGAATTGGGGAAACCCTTTGGAGAGATCTGAACCTCTCGAATGTTCATGTAAATGCAATTAGATCAGCCCACATTTTAGCCCAAGAATCTGAATTTAATTGGAGCCCATTTACGGATTAGTGCCGAAGCCCAAGATTAACAAGCTGGACTGATTATTGAAGCCCAACTCATGACCCGAATTTTAGGCCCATCTTCACCACTGCCTCATTTATCATCGTCGGATCATCTCAAACCATTCCAGCCGTTCATCATCTGATAAGGCGTGCTAATGACGCCTCGTCTCTCACTTTTCAGAATTATCTCTTCTGACTCTCTAATCTCTCTCTCTTCGTTTCTTCATCTTCTTCGTGTTCTGAAGAAGAAATCTCTCATTTTCTCACAATATTCTAAGTGGTTTTGATACTGATTCTTTGTGCATAATCAGTAATCTTCTTAGTGGTTGTTTATAGAATATTTTCTGTACTTCTTTGTGGTTTTATGCGAGTTTGTGAGAATTTTTTATTCTTTTAGATCAGAGTTTGAATCTGTAAATTTTCTTATATACTTTACGATTTCTTTGGTTAATAAAAGTTTTCTGAAGTTTTTATGTTTAAATCGTATTGTTTATATCTTTGTGGTTGATTCTGAACCTTGAATACATAACAGTGGTATCAGAGCCTTAGAGTTTGTGCAAATACGCCGTTTTTTACTCAAATCTTGTTAGATCCAGGGTTCTTTTGTGTGGATCTGTGATTTTCTAGAAAGAACTTTGTGGTATTTTTGTAAAACGTTTTAGGGTTTTCAGTTCTTTGTGGTAATCTTTGAGAAAACTGTGATTTTTGAAGTTTTATGAAAACTTGTTTAAAACGTTTTTTATTTTCTGGAAGTTTTTTGAAGTTTTCAGATCTTGAATTTTTTTTTTTGAAATTTTTCATTATAATTCTTCGTGGCATTCTTCTGCTTTGTGGGAAAATATTTTAAACCTAATTTTTTAAATAAGATTTTTCTCAGAATATTTTGTTTTTGGATCTTTTATTTTGAGTCTTACAATTTTTTGGATCTAAAGAACTCAGTATATTTTTATAAATATACTGAATACTCTAAGTAGATCCCACATATCTTGGTGGCTGAACTTCGTGGATTATTGAAAGGTTTAGTGATACTGGAACTTGTGGCTTTTGAATCTCTGTGGATTTATACCTTAGTGGAACTGCAGTAGCATTAGATCTTGCAACAGGTGATATCTTTTAATTTCTGCATTATATACTACAATTTGTTTTTCGATCCCCTGTTCTCTCCAAAATCTCTCCGTTGAAGCCTACTTTTGGACCCCATACCTTACCTTTGTCCAGGATTTCTTGAGAATCAGGGAATCTGAGGGAGCTTGGGCTGACCCATAGTAGGTTGAGGGATATATATGAAGAACAATTTTCAGTATATTAGCTCTTTGTGGTTTTCTTGATTAGTCTGATTAGTGTTGTTGAACTATGATCATCTTGATTGCCTTACTGCTTAGTAATTGTTATCTGAGACTGTGTGTCTTATATTTTTTTTTTGATCTTTGTGGAATATTTCTGATTAGTTGGAACCTTCTGTGATTATATCCTGCATTATTCTCTGTCTGCCTGATTATAGTTTGAAGGAATAAAGCCTCAATTCTTGATAAATACTTTTAGTCATTACTTCAATGGCTACTATAAAAGTAGATGTTGAAGTATGGAATGACAAAGGAGATTTTAATCACTGGAGCCAGAAAATGAAGGCTTTATTACTTCAAATGAAGTGTGCTAAAGCCATTGATCAATCTTGGCCTTTAAATTTACCTCAGGATAGACAAATTGAAATGGATGAAACAGCATGGAGTACTATTTTTCTTCATCTGTCTAATAATGTGATTAGACAAATAGGAAAAACTAAAACAGCTATGGCACTTTGGGATAAGTTACAAGAAGTTTATGATACTGTCTCTTTGCCTGATAAATGTTTTTTGTGGAAACAATACTTTTCCTTCAAGTTTGATCCATCTAAAGATGTAGATGATAATATGAATAGGTTCACAAATATCACACAAAGTCTTCTGAATTGTGATGAGAAACTAACTGATGAACAAAAGGTTGTCTGTTTACTGAATGCTATGGGTGATAAGTTTAAAGACCTTAGGAATGCTTTGGAATATGGTGGGCAAAAATTGACTACAGAAATAATTCACACTTCACTTAAGAATAAGGAACTTGAATTCAAGAATAATCCTAAAGAAGCCTATAATGTTATAGGAACTTCAAGGAAAAGGAATTCTTTTAGAAACAATAAGCCTGTGAGTAATTTCAATAAAAATTGGAATGCTTCTAATAACAATAGGAACTGGAATAGTGTGAACAGTAAGCTTGTAAAAGGAAATTTTCAAAATAAAGTCAATTTCAATAGGTCAAATGACAGCACCTATAGAGGTCAGAATAACCCTAGGAACCAGACCAATTTTAGAGGTTATGAAAATCCTAGAGGTCAAGACAACTTTAGGAACCAAAATAATACCAGAGGGAAAGACAACTCTGGGGGTTTAGATAATATTAATAGACCTAGACTTTGTTTTTATTGTGGCCAACCTGAACATCACATTAAAAATTGTTTCAAAAGGAAAAATGAAGTTGGAACCAGTAACCAAACTGAAGCTGCAGTTCAAGATAATAATGGTGTGGTATATGTTACTACTGAATCTGATAATAAGCATGAATGGATACTTGATTATGGTTGCACTTTTCATATGTGTCCTGAAAGAAATTTATTTTCTGATTTCAGTAGTAATTATAGTGGTTCTGTAAAACTTGGAAACAATGTGATCTCTGATGTAAAAGGAACAGGTAACATTCTGTTGAAACTTGAAAATAACAAGACTTTGGTCTTGAATCAAACTAGATATGTACCTGACTTGAAAAGAAACCCGATTTCACTTGGTGTGCTTGATTCTGAATCCTATGAGATTAGATTACATAAAGGCTATCTATCTATTTTTAAAAGTAATCTTTTACTTTCCTGCACTCCCAAAATAAATGGAATTTATGTGTTAAATTCTTATCCTATATGTGCTAAGTCTTTTAATGCTGTTTCTGAAATTGATAAAACTGTATTGTGGCATAAAAGACTTGGTCACTTAGGAGAAAAAGGTTTTAAATTGCTTGAAAAGAAGGGTGTCTTTGGTAAAGATGTCTTAGAAAAACTTGATTTATGTGAAAAATGTATTTTGAGAAAGCAGAAAAGAAACTCTGTTGGAAAAGGGATTCATAAATCATGTGACATTCTTGAATATTTACATGCTGACTTGTGGGGTCCTGCTCCAGTTAATTCTATTTCGGGTTTTAGATACTTCCTACTTATAGTTGATGACTATTCTAGGAAGACTTGGGTTCATTTGTTAAAAAACTAAGGATGCTACTGTGTGGATGTTTAAAAATTGGATTACCTTAGTTCAAAATTTGAAAGATAGAAAGGTTAAAATTATCAGAACTGATAATGGTCTTAAGTTTTGTAATCAAGAGTTTGATTCTTTCTATATCAATTTAGGTATTCTTAGGCATAGGACTATTGCATACAGTCCACAACAAAATGGGGTTGCTGAAAGAATGAATAAGACTCTTTTAGAAAGAACAAGATGTCTTTTACTTGATTCTAATTTGCCAAAAAAAATTTGGGGTTAAGCAGTTAAAACAGCTTCATATTTGATAAATCTTTCTCCCTGCAATGCTATTAATTTTAAAATTCCTGATCAGATTTGGAATAATTCTCTTCCAGATTTTTCAAAACTAAAAATTTTTGGGCGTGCTGCATACTCCACCAAACTGAAACTAAACTTGATTCCAGGTCTCTGAAATGTGTTTTTCTGGGGTATGGAGAAGGAGTCAAGGGTTATAGGTTGTGGGTAAAAGAATAGGGAGGTTACAAGGTTATTTTAAGCAGATCTGTTGTTTTTAATGAAAAAAATTTGCCTTGTAAAGATGAAATTTTATCAGATCCTATTAATGAAAAAGAGTTTTTTACCTCTGAGCTGAGTGCAGACCATTTGAGTGATGAAAATGATCTGTCCAATACTCAGTTTCAGGTGGACCAACCCCCACATTCTCCAAATATCACTTCTGATCATCTTTCACCAAATACTGTTCCTATTCCTGAAAGTATTTCTGATACTGAAACTGAAACTAATTTAAATTTTGAAAATTATCGGTTAGATAGGGATAGAACTAGGAGGGAGATTAGGCCTCCTGCCAGATTTGATGATCCTGATTTTGTGTCTGCTTTTACATATTTTGAACCTTTACTTCATGAACCTGAATCATTTGAAGAAGCAATGTCTTCACCTGATTCTAAATTGTGGCTTGCAGTCATGCAAGAAAAGATGGATTCTCTTATAAAAAAGGCACTTGGATTTTAGTAAATAAACCTGTTAATACAAGGGTTATAGATTGTAAATGGATTTTTAAAATAAAAGAAAGTGACTCAAAAGCTATAAAACCTAGATATAAGGCCAGACTTGTAGCTAAAGATTTTTCTCAAAAAGAAGGTATAGATTATAATGAAATTTTTTCACTAGTAGTTAAATATACCTCTATCAGAATTTTATATGCTCTAGTTGCTCAATTTGATTTGGAACTGGAACAAATGGATGTTAAAACTGCTTTCTTGTATGGTTCTTTGGATGAAACTATTTACATGTATCAAACAAAAGGCTTTGAAAAATTTGGTAAAACTGATTTGGTATGTTTGCTGAAGAAATCTCTATATGGCTTGAAACAAGCTCCAAGACAATGATATAAGAGATTTGATTCTTATATTCAAAGTCTTAATTTTCAAAAGAGCCAATATGATTCCTGTTTTTATTTTAAGTGTGGCGATTCTGATTTTATGTACCTATTACTGTATGTTGATGACATGTTAATAGTTGGCCCTAACATGCATGATATTAACCTGCTTAAGAATAAACTGCAGTCTGAATTTGAAATGAAAGATTTAGGACATGCAAAAAGAATTCTTGGTATGGATATCTTTAGGGACATGCATTCTGGAAACTTGTTTTTGAATCAAAAACATTATATTGAAAAGGTTTTAAAAAGATTTAATCTATCTGATTCTAAACCTGTTTCTCTACCTTTTCCTGCACATTTTAAACTGTCAACTGAACATTTCCCTAAATCTGTTGAAGAAGAATTTAGGATGAAAAATGTGCCTTACTCTAATGCTATAGGATCTGTTATGTATCTTATGGTGTGTGCTAGACCTGATATTGCTTTTGCTGTCAGTGTTCTTAGTAGATTTATGAGTAATCCTGGTGTACTGCACTGGGAAGCTGTGAAATCCTTTATAAAATATCTTAAAGGTTCTGCAGGTCTCAGTTTAGTATTTTCTAAAACCAAAAATGATTTCAAATTAAAAGGATTTGTAGATTCAGATTTTGCAGGAAATGTAGATAATAGAAAATCAACTTCTGCATACTTCTTTACTTTAAACTGTTCTTGTATTAGCTGGAAATCTCAGCTACAAAAACTTGTTGCATTATCTTCAACTAAGGCAGAATATATTGCTGCCACAGATTCAGTAAAAGAATGTATATGGCTAAAAGGTTTGTTGTCTGAAATTGCATGCATTGATAATCCCGCTATTGAACTCTATACTGATAGTCTTAGTGCTTTACATCTGTGTAAAAATCCTGTCTTTCATAACAGGTCAAAACATATTAATGTGAAATTTCATTTTATTAGGGATATAACTGAAAAAGGTATAGTTAAACTTGTTAAAATTCCTACACAGTTAAATCCTGTAGATGCAGGAACAAAGATAATTCCCATTAATAAGTTTAAGGATGCTTTAATTTCTTTAAAATTGTTAGAGTTTTGATACTGCTGTGTTTGTGGTTTGCAGTATTGCTGATCCAATTGAGGTGGAGAATGTAAATGCAATCAGAGATCAGCGCACATTTTAACCCAAGAATATGAATTTAATTGGAGCCCATTTACAGATTAGTGCTGAAGCCCAGAATTAACAAGCTGGACTGATTATTGGAGCCCAACTCATGACCCGGATTTTAGGCCCATCTTCACCACCGCCTCATTTATCACCGTCGGATCATCTCAAACCATCCCAGCCGTTCATCATCTGATAAGGCGTGCTAATGACGCCTCGTCTCTCACTTTTCAGAATTATCTCTTCCGACTCTCTGATCTCTCTCTCTCTCTTCGTGTCTTCATCTTCTTCGTGTTCTGAAGAAGAAATCTCTCATTTTCTCACAATATTCTTAGTGGTTTTGATACTGATTCTTTGTGCATAATCAGTAATCTTCTTAGTGGTTGTTTACAGAATATTTTCTGTAGTTCTTTGTGGTTTTATGCAAGATGCTCACTAGTCTTTAGGTACAAAATCCTTCAACCTTGCATCGACCCAAAGAATCCTAGGTACAGTGCAAGATCAGCGCTATAATGACGAGTCCATATCTTTCATGATAAGATGCGTCTTGTCAGGTCGACGGGTAGTGAAGTCGGCTAGAAATTCCATTAACAATACAAGAATTCTAAGTTTTGCTTCAAGGTAAATATGCAAATCATAATTAAGAAATAAGGTCAGGATAGTTACTGGATAATAGTTTCCTGCTACAGGTTGAGTAACTGTGAGGGGCCACCCGGGTCTATAATCCCGAACCTGAAAAGCCACAGGTTAATGAAGTCAAATAGGTGGAGTTGACAGGTAATCTCACAGCAAGAAAAGGAAAAGCCAAATAATAGAGCAACAAGGTTTCTGCAAGATAATATTTCATTTCTAGCACATGCCTACAGAACTGTATGTGTTATTTTTTCCCCATTTACCACAGTTTAGCTACTGGTAATTCAAATGCCGTATTTGCTAGATTACTAGAACTTCTTAAAAGATGATGTCTTCATATTGGCATGATCTACAGAAGTGAGAGAGAAGAATGTTGAAAGAATTACCCGTTTGAGGAAGTCTCTTGCATTGGAATCAGTGTAGAACACTTTATCTGTGGCCATATTAGCTGTTATTCTTGTAATAACTTCTTTCCCAACACTATCATCCGTGGGTATTGGACCAATCTTCAACAAGAATTATGCATCAGATCAGAACCATACTTACAGAAAGGGGAAACAGTTATCAAAAATAAAATAATCTAGCATAGGAGAGGCAAGGTCAGCAAGACCAACTTACGGTGAACTCAACTTCAGCATGATCTTTATCTTTGTAAACTCTAATTATCTGAAATTTATGCATGAATACATTCCGATAAGTGACATAATGATCGTAAACAACAATGAACATAGAATGAATTGTACATGCCATGTGCATAAGAATTTTCTACGCACAATACAAAGAAAAATATGAAGATGAGAGAATAGTATGCGATAAGGCTAAGTGAAGGTTATACAGAAGCTTAGTATATATTGGAGATGTACTTGCATGTGTTTGATTTCTTGCGAGATATTTCCTGTTTTCAGGTATGAGATTTTGTAAACAGATATTATTCAAAAGAAAAATTATCTTGACGAAAGTTGAATCATCTGTTTTCAGTTATGACATTTTGCAAACAGACATTATTCAAAAGTACAAATGTTCTGACAAAAGTTGATTCTACTTTTGTTAATAAGTGTTCGGCGGCGTTTATTTTTTGAATTTTTGATGTTTTTTAAGTAGATCAATGGTTGAAAATTGGAGAGAGAAAATATGTGTGATTAAAAAGTAGTTTGAAAAATTGTGTTGTTTATAAATTGTAATTATTGAGTAAAAAAAGGGAGTGTAAGATGTTGAGAGATTAGATTTATATCTAATAAAATCCCCAACCTGATAAACCCATGAACTGAATTGCTGGTGAACTTCATGAACAAGCGGTCCCCGTATGACCTTCAAAGGAACCTGCAATCAGCATACCAAATATTAATAACTAATTTTATGAAAGTAATAAAAATGTAAAATACGACATGCTAGCTTTAGATCCAATTGGCACCGGTTATAAATGAATGATCCACTGCTCTAGAAGGTTAAGAATTACTTGGAAAACCTATACAGTTAAAGAAACACCTATTCTTAGCTTGAGAAAAGATCACTCACTGATCTTGAGACAACTTGAGGTGGTGATCCGTTAGGTCGAAAAATGTAAGCACCGGAACTCTGCATGAGATAATATGATTGACACAGATATTATTGGATCCACTTAAACGTACATGCATAATGTATATTAGATAAAAGTGACTGTATGTATAACCTGGGGATCAGCATCTCCCTGACTTGAGGCATACCAAAGATAGCTCTGTTGTACTGGTATATCAATCTAGTAAAATCACATTAGTCATGTATAAGTGAGGTATTTCTTTAAGACATCTCCCAGGCTTATTCAATCAGAGGTCGAACTAAACGCTTCCACATAAATTGCTGCTGCTAAATAACATATTAAATGCCCCCCGCACCGCACCCCCAAAAAGAAAAGAAAAAGCTAGGAATCTTGGTGCGCATATCTCTTACACTGAAAGCATTTAACAGATCTATAGCACCATATTTAACCTAATGAGAGCATATTGAATAACTGTGATGTTAAGAGAGTCAGAATCACAGAACAGAACCTGTACAATATCACTGTCATTCTACTCTAGTACTAAAAAATTTAAACCGTGGCACGAAAGGAGACTATTAAATAGTTTCTTGAAGTTTCTACTCTTGGTATCATCTAATACTAGACTACTGGTATGGAATAATATTTGGCATCACGAAAATTGAGCAACGTTTGGAAAAGGTTATTTAGTTAGACTGGCATAACAAAATGTGAACAAGGTTCTATAGTATTTAGCAATAAGCAATGTCATCACCACAAAACATATGAACAAACCCAAAAGGCAAGATATGTTAGATAAATTTCATAAAACTTTGTAGAAAAATCAGTTCTTTATCATGCCAATCACTATTGTTAGGGGCAATTCTAGGAAGTGCCCCCACTTTTACTGAACATGAAAATGGTCACGACAGCAATGGCTTTATTATTATAAGTAATAAAATATGAAATTGAATTTACATGTGCTTTCCTGATTTTCAATCAGCATATCTCTATGTCACTGAAATTCATTTCATAAGGATAATTTGCAGATGCTGGATACCAGCAACTAGAGTCTAGAAGTCAGAGAGTCAAACAAATATCATACTCATTTCACTGTTGGGGTCTTACTCCAGATTTAGAATTGAACATGCGCTTGAGTTGCCCAGATGCTGAAGAAAAGGACAGCTTCAAGTTTCCAGGCCCAATTTCAATTGTCTCTTCTTTTGGACTATCCATCATAGACACATACACAGTTCTATTATTTCCTGCATCATTTAGAAGAAACTATGTTACTCAACTCTTCTAAATACATAGTTACCCATGTTAGACAATTGACAATCAAACAATGAGTTCATAGATTTTCCAATGTTCATAAACTCAGAAAGTAAATAAAAAACTCTGAATAAATTCTACAATAATATGAAATGGAGTTGAATAATAATAAGATGACATAGCTTACTTTATGACATCATTTTCTATTTTATTATATGCATAAGAGTTATAAAGAGTGCCTCTAATTAGAAATTGAATGTGGAGATGTTGAAATTAGACAAAACAGCATGTAGCAACAGCTAAAAGAAGGGAACATTATTAAGAAAAAAAAGGTAGGACGTACCTCCCTGAGATGTTTTAGAAATAAAGAAAGTATTCCAGCCCAGAGGTGGCACAGATGCTTGAAAGAAAAGCCAGTATTTGGGAGCTTTTTTAGGTGAAATCCCAATATATGCCTTGACATAGAAGCTTCTCAGGTTGCTCGTAACATTGTCCAACTCCACATATTGTGACTGAATAATCTTTCCCGTGGAATCTTTAACAACAAGGTTATGATCATTAACCTGTAAATTATTCATCTGGCGGTTACACGCAGTAATCCAATTTATGTGGCCATGACATGGGAAAAAGAAAAGAACAGAAATATCAACGTATAAATATAAATCCCAAGTGTGTGACAGCTTCGAATAATTGAGAACAAAGAGATTGTTGGAAAACGATACTAACACTGAAATAACAGGAAGTAGTTGAGCATACAACTCAGATCTAAGCTAATAAGTATTAAGTGTCCATTTAGTAACCGCAAAGCTATATCATGAACTTTGCTTACATTTAATTGTACCTGATTGTGCTAATGCCCATTCAGATTATTTGATTATAGATGTTTTCTTTTCCATAACTTCTCAATAATAACAAAATAGAAAAGAACATCTGATAGTTCTTTGATGAGTGTGTTGTTATATTAGAATGTATCATTATTATGCACCATTATTTTACTATCAAGGAGCAAGGCAAACAACTTGAAGAGATGATGGCTAATTGTTTGAATTGGTAAAGTTCAAGTATTACTTGAGAGTATATTGATGTTCAGAACTCCAGGTGAATGCACTTGCATGTTGACAAAGTCTATGTGGGAACACATGGAAGGTGGAGACATTTTCTGATGTCTTCTATTTGGATGGGATTATGGCCTCTAAATAAATGACTCATCGTCGTATTTTCAGTGTTTTAAAATGGGAAAACAAGCGAGCACTAGGCTGTTAAAGTACGATATTACTGGTTTTCCAATACCCATGATGATGGCGAAGGTTGTAATAAGAATTAATTTGAACACATTTTATTTTACAAATGCATGCATGGAAATTTGATTGGATTTATCATTGTCTACACCCAGAAAGTATAATTCACTGAACCGGACCATGCATCCCCTTGTACTTTTCTGAGTTAATGTCCTTACATATATTACGGTAGACTTTAAGGTGGAAAAGAAGAGAGGGAAACACTCACAGGGATTCTAACAACATCAGTACGTTCCCATCCAAGTGAATTATATGCCACCACAACCTGAAGATAGAAATATATACCTACTGATACAGTTTCAAGGGCATTAAGTCGGTGAGAAAGATTCATAAGAAGAAGAAAACATTACCAAACTTTTTCCTTGTGGAAAATCATCCTCTGTAGGTGAACAGAAACTTATATTGAGTAACTGACACTGTTCACAATGAGAAAGGGGAAAATTAAGAAAAGACAGCATTAGGCCAGGATGGACAAACTGATAATCAGAATACGAGAAATGCTTCAAGCCTAAAGAAACCCAAAGAACCAATCAAATCAGCTGAGGACATCTATAAGATGTATACAATCCATTTCTAAACATGTGATTAACCTTAATGAGATATCAATCAGATAACAGCAACATTTTGATAGTACAGAATTAAAAATTCATTTCACTCACCAAATACTACAAGTCTTTAGCGATTTACTTGCACCATTGAATAAAAGATGGTAGAAGACGTCATTTATAAACTATAGTTTCAATCTTGATTCAGAAAACTTTAAAACTCTCCTTTTCTTCTTTAGTTTCTGAAAATGCAGAACATGCCTTGATTATTCTACTTTGTATAAAAAAAATTGTTGATAAGAGCCGACGCTCACGACTTATTTACTATAATTATTCACAAAACATACTCGAAAATATATGTACACACAATCTCTCTCTTCTCTCTCGTCAATCTATTTTGCATTCTCCTGCCTTGGTATCTTTCTTTTTGTCTAGTTTCATCATTAAAAAGGGGTCACAGGACAATGTTAATGAAAATTTTACCTAAGGTAATTTGAATATTGGGGCATTTGGACAAATACCCAACTTTTGGTATCATAATAAAAATAAACGTCATTTTAAAGTATCATTGATTAATACTTAAGTTTATTTTTTAATTGAAACTTACGTTCTTCAAAACAAGTATCATATAAAAGTATCATAATATGATACTTACGATACTTTTCAAATTCAAACTAAAACTTTATCAAATTTTTAAGATACTTAGGGCGAAATTTTAGTATTACACCTTGATACTTTCAACTTTTTTGTGATACTTCGGTCAGGCATTTCATCAAACACGTTGTAGAATTGATGAAAACTCAATGGTGATGTCTTCCAACAGCACATCCACCTTGAGTAGGTTGCTGGAGTCTCGTCGAGGAAAAGGGAGGTGACACGGATGTGGTGATGCAATGTTGGTGAGAATATTGCAAGGTTTGAAGAGAAAAAAGAAAAGTAAAAATTAATTACAAAATTAATGTAAGTAAATTCCAATAAGGGATAAAAAAGTAGTATGGAGTGCAATTATCAATATTCTATCTATTTTTCTCAGTTTCAATTCGAGGACTCGGTTCTACTAATAAATAAAACGTCTTCCACATAGAAGAAAAAACCATAAATCAACTCATGAATGAACTTCTGAGGCTTTATGAAATTGCAAGAATAGAAATAACCACATAATAAGAAAGGTCCTTCAGTAATATAATGACAGCGTGTAAGCTGTTTAAGGGATATAAGGCCGTTTAGTCAATTGGCCTAAAAGTGAGCCAATTATATTTGCAAACTCATATGATGACTAGATTAATTGTTACACAAACATTCATGAAGAAACTGAAACAAGTTCTAAAAAGTGAAATGTCACCTGACTAAATGTTGCTGTAGGTTTAGCACACCGGCCATTCAATTTTGAATCGATCAGACATGACAAAGCTAAATTACCAGTCACTTCTGCCTATAAAAGATAAATTACATTTGGAGCATGAGAACCTAAAAACATAATGAAGAGTAACATCCATCGAGTGTATACAAATATGTTATAGTGAAAAAATATGTTGAATTCCACCTCTGATGCTCCAATTTCTAGGCGTTTTGCATAGTCATTTGTAGTATGTTGTTTAGCAGTACCAGTGACAGCATCATGGTGCTGTGCAATTCCTAAAGCATCACCTAACCTGTAAGTATTAGGTCCATCTGATCTCCTTCCAGTCAGAAACTCAAGTTGCCGAGTTGCCTATGTAAGGCGCATAAAAATGTATTTCAATATGTGTCACAATACTAATCATTATTGAAGCTAAAACTGGGATAAGTTAACTTAAAAGATTAATGTCGATGAAGAAGCTGGGATTTGAGATTTAGATTATAATCGTTATGCTCTTAACATGACTGGTAGTGTGGATATAAGATTGCACCTACTTATAGTTGTAATAATATAGTTATTATACTAACAGGCTGATCCATAATTAACTCCAATGCAGTTCAAAAACCAACTTCAATATTACATGATAAAATCGTAAAAGCAAGGTAGACACGATCAAGTCCTAGAACAAAAGCTAGGGACTAGGTCCAATTGACTCACAATGCATCCCAGAAGAATGGGGTTGTACAACCTTACCAGATAATATCCACTCAGAAAACGAATGTATCGCTTTAAGGCTGGTCGACTTGTAAAATAACCAGTCCAGTATGCATTCGCTCTGTCTGCGTATCTGTGGCAAATCAACAGAGACATAAAATCTGGATCAAATCAAATTGAAAAACAGAACAGGGGAAATCAGAATAAGAGTTGAGAAGCGCTCACGGGAAATAATCATCAGTTTTCAGAGGCCATGATTCATTGGCGGCGTGTTGCACATCGGTATAGATAGATGGAGTAGAATATAATGCATTCACTCGGCCATCCTGTATAATTAAGCTTTCTTAGAGGTAGAGATGTCGTTAAAGAATTAGAAATGAGATGCCATAAGATTGAGTATCTTGTATTTTCTTTCTCTAGATTATACACTGATCCAGTTTCAGCAATTAATGACAGATTCAAGCATTTTCAAACTGCAGTTTTTTAATAGTTTTAGATAGTTTCAAATCATCCAGAGGTTTAAGAAAGAAAATCCGCTTTCTCTAAGTTTCTTCCATTATTATATCTGTGGCTTCAAACAGAGTTTTAAACAATCTTGCTTCGAGTCCTTTTCTGGTTTTCTGTGCCCATCAATTTCTTCACGTAAGTCGCTTGGGTTTTGCATTGCCATAGTATATTTTCTTCTGGTAATAAGAGATGGAATTTATGGTGAATATATGAAGAAATTTCTGGGCAGAAAAAAGAATTGAAGTAAAATTTGTTTGTTGAGGGGAAATTATTTTCCAAATTTGTCAACTTTTCCAACTGAAACCATCCTTCTCCTCAGTATCTCTTCCAAAAAAAAAACAAAGAAGCAGAAAAATAATACCTTGTTAACGTAATGAATTAGTTTGTCCATTTGCTTGAACCAAGACTCAGCATATTGATATTGGAAGTCATCACCCATCGTCCACATAATATGATTAGTTCGAGTCACATTTGCCTGTGTATCAAAGACAAAATAGTCATCAACTGCATACACTTTATTACCTTCTAAATCCATGTGCTGGCCAATAAGAAGACTTATTAACTGTTGAATTTAAGGAATAAGAGATATAGTTGGAATTTACTTGAATCATCGCAGCATTAATAAAATCATTAACACGGGTGTCGACATTGATGTCAAAAAGAAGGGGATTATCCTGCATTTTAACAAGTAGAGAAGATTATGTATGGGCTTATAAGTTATACATACATAGGAAGATTATGTATTTGCTTAAGATGGAACCTGGACTGGAATGAAGTCTTCATCTACTTCAAAACCAAACCCATTTGGTGGGCTATAATGAACAGGAAATGCATTAGCAAATATCTGCAAGGATCCAGGCCTCAGATTAATCAAATGAAGCATTTTAACACGAAGAATGTGTGCGGAACAGCAGTTTCATTTCCTAACTTGAGAAGAGAAGCCAAATGTCTTGGAAGACTGCCATATAACTTCAAGAGATTTATCTGCCTTACGTATTGCTCTGTCTTGATAATCAATCCTTGCAAAATGAATGGAATCAAATCCCAGCTACAGAGGAAAAAAAAATAAAAATGATGAAGTAAGAACAAAAACTTAATAATACATGAACTGCACAACATCCAGTCCATATCTTTTGGACTTGGATTATGTTAAGTTGACAGTTCTTTAATTTCGACAACTGTCTTTTAAATACCTCCGCCCCAAGTAGATACGCCTGCACTGCGGAGTGCCCAAATGGATCGATCTGCCATCCAGCACGAGGAGTCTTATTAAATTGACTCTTTATCAGTTGATGGCCAAGAGTTGTTTGGTCAATCATGTCTACATAATGAGTAGTTGCTTCATCATGCATACACCAGCCACCATTTCTGCACCCATTGTCATTAAAACAGTTTTATGCCAAACTTGTGTAGAAAAGGATATGGATAGTAGGTTACAAGCAATCAGCGTACACGAATTCCAACTGGCCGGCATCAACAAGCTTTCTTACTTCTTCTTGAATTTCTGGACTTTGCTCTTCCCACCATCTATTGAAAAATGCCTGTCATAATAGCAGCTCATTTTTAACAACATTGAAATCATCGTGTCTAATGCATGACACGGATAGAGCTCGCATTTTTCAAAGGGAAGCAAGAAACTTATTCAACAACCTGTCATCGAATCCTAGTACTATTGAACTTCAACCCTAATGCATATGCTCGACACTGACACAGTGTATTTTTACACTCAGCTCTGTATGCCAAGGATTTTCCTCTTCGATTTGTGGTTTGTGACAAAAACGCAAAATCGTGTAGAGTATATGGCTGATTTCAAAACCAACACAACATAGAAAAGGAAGCCTAAAATTTTCCTAATCCTCAGTAAAGATCAGTGGATCCACAGGATACAATGCAGATCTTTAGTACCTCACAGGCTCACATTTCACATCATAAAATCAGGCAGAGACCCCACATATATAGAGGATAAGGGATGTAATAGATGGTCAAAAACAATTTCATTAACAAAAACAAACTAAATTTAACCTTCAAATTTATATTAATCTCAACTTTGCAGCCAGCAGCAAAAAGTTTCCCTAATGAAATACTATTGGAGACTAGTTATACACTCTATGACTCCTCCTTTCAACAAAGCTTGGTCAAATCAAAACTTGCAATCCTTTCTTATTTTCAAATGTTTATTGATTTAATCCAAAAGAAATAAAACAACAAACACAGAATCGCTACCATTTCAGCAAATATAAACTTCCTGTTAGGATCACGGCCCAATGACATAACAACTGAGTCCAAAACATTTTCCACACATGCACCCTGCATCAATTAAAATGCCCAGAATCAGATAGAGTTATTCCAGTCCTCCCATACACTGCATAAGCACTTATTAAGCACACCTGAATACTGTTATTTGATCCAACATAGTACTGATCAACTGTTTTGAGCCAGCCCACATCATCGTGTGAATGGGGAACCAAATGAACATTCAATTTCCCATCAACAATGCCACTCCCAGTGTCGTATTTGATATAACCATCCACACCAATAACTCCATATGAACAAAGAAGAGATACAGTGCAGAGCAAAACTGCAAAGGAATGAGCTAAAGTTTCCATTTTCAGCCCCAACCAAGATTTGGTTTTATGAGTTTTGACAGATTCTATGTATACTCAAGGAATGTTCGTTGGTTTCTCCTCAATAATTATTGAAGGAGTTTACTATATCTATATGTTTTGCCAACTAGGATCAGAACTCTGCTTCTGTGTCAAATGTCAATTAGTATAGTAGCCGGCCATAATTTCTGAGAGGCTTTACGATGTTCTTGTTTTTTGCATATTTGGATTTAAATAATGTAAAGTTTCTTCTTTCTAGCTATGCCTTTTGCTCCAATGCCAACTCACTGTTTTTTAATGTTGAATGTATGACAATTGACAAAGGAATAAGACAGAGGTCATTGTTGCCTTTTAAATTTTGGGACGTGTTATTTTTTCAAAACGTTTTCAATTCAAATAATTTTCAATCATTATATTTTATTTCGAAAATATTAAATTCTATATATATATTAATCTTATCTTATTATTATTATTTTAGAATTAGAATAGCTGTCACCAAAATAAGCACATAGTTTCTCGTCAAAATAACTTTCTAAATTTGGAAGTTTTTGTCAAAAAAAAACATATTATATTAAATATTTTAGAAAATATTATGTTACATGTACCATTAATGACATTAGCATTGGCATCTACGCTATGTTATACTATTAATAACATCAATATGTTTTTTATAATGTATAAACTTTTTTTTATAAAAAATATTATTTTTTGATAATTATTGTAGTATTTAAGTCCTATAATACTATCAATAATTTGTTAATTAAATTCAATTTAGTCATAGATAATTAATTTTAGTTCGAGTTCTTTTCTTATAAAATTAAAACGAATAATAAATATATGAGTTTTCGAAGTAAATTCATTTAGTTGTATTAATTTTTACAACTTAAGATTTCGATCAATTTATTTATCATTTTCACATTATTTTTATTTATTTACTGATTATATATATTTATTGTCTATTTTTTAATTATTATTATAAACTTAAACAACTACTTATTGTCAATTTTTTACTAATTTAACTCATGTTTGATACATATTATTTCAAACCTCATTTTTTTGCAAAACTCATTTTCAATCACACATTGTATAAATAAAATAATTCACACATAAATTCAAAAAGATTTCTTACTTTTTAACCATGCATTCTCCAAATTTTATTATTACAAACCACATTATTTTGAAGTAATGAGTCTCAAATAGGGGCATAGTATTTAAAGAGGTTTTCCAAAATTTATGAGAATTCTAATTAATTTCTACTTTGAGCATTTGTTGATAGTTTAATCATTAATCAAAGCAAATTATGTGTTTATTTTTTTTTCGAGAAGCTTGAAATAGCTACCAGGTATGTAGCCACATAATCACTCCGGACGATTCAAAGTCTTTCAACTTCTCTGAGGAAGATGCCAGGGGGTGCTCCAACCACACTCAGATGCTTTGATAATCACGATGCCGGTGAGTGGGATAAAAATTCACATGACATTGGTAGATGACGGTAGTGCTGTGAATGTGCTATATTGGAGGACCTTTGAAAGAATGAGAATTGACCCACATAACTTGCGTCCAAGGAAGACGAGGATTCAGGGCTTCACGGGTGATTTCATCTGTCCGAAAGGTGGAATATCTTTATTGGTTGAGCTGGGGACAGGATCTTGTCAGATGCGCGTAATTGCTGATTTTGTGGTAGTGGACGTCGTGACAAACTACAATGCTATATTGGGAAGACCAATCATCTACGAGCTCAAGGCGGCAGCTTCAATTTATCACTATTGCTTGAAATTTCCTACATCACACGGAGTAGCTACCGTGAGGGGGGATCAGAGAGCTGCGCGGGAATGCAATTTAGGCTTCGCCTCCAGCCACATCCAAATGGTGAAAAAAGGGAGTCCCATTGTAGAACCGAATGAAGAAGATGAACCGATAACAAAACTGCAAACACTGGATCCAAGGGGTACCCAGGATCGGGGTCAGTCAAGACCTGTGGAAGAGTTGGATGTTGTGAAAGTTGACGATGCAAAACCTGATGTCAAGTTCAGAATAGGACACGAATTATGTGAACCCATCAGGACTAACCTCATCAATTTTTTGAAAAATAACTCAGATGTGTTCGCATGGACTCACTCAGACATGGAAGGGATCAATCCTAAACACGCGTGCCACCATCGCCACGTTAATCCTGATTTCAAACCAAAGGTACAAAAAGGAGGTCACTTAATCATGAACGATATGAAGCACTGGCAAGGGAGGTGGTGAAACTACTTAGCAATGGATTTATTCGGGAATCTTTCTACCCTGTGTGGGTAGCTAATCCGTGCTAGTAAAGAAAAGTAATGGGACATGGAGGCTGTGCATAGACTTTTCTGACCTGAACAAAGCATGCCCCAAGGATAGTTTCCCACTTCCCAGAATTGATCAAATGGTAGATGCCACAGCCGTACATCAGCTTCTCAGCTTCATGGACGCTTACTCAGGATATAACCAAATACCAATGAATGAAGTAGATGAAGAGCATACCTCATTTATGACTGATTGGGGACTTTATTGCTATAAAATGATGTCGTTTGGCTTAAAGAACGTGGGAGCAACATACCAGCGCTTGGTGAATGAAATGTTTAAGGATCTCATCGGGAAGATAATGGAGGTGTATGTCAATGACATGCTCATAAAGAGTATCCGAGCTGAAGACCATATTCAGCACCTTGATGAAATGTTCCGAGTACTGTAAACTTATCGAATGAAGTTGAATCCTAAGAAATGCTCCTTCGGGGTAGGATCAGGAAAATTTCTTGGCTATCTAGTAAATCAGAGGGGTATCGAAATTAACCCTGATAAAATACAAGCATTGATGAAGATGAGAGAACCAAGGAAAGTCAAAGAGGTGCAAAGTCTGACGGGGAGGATAGCAGCCTTGAGCCATTTTATGTCAAGGTCTACGGATAAATGTCGGCCATTCTTTGATATTATCAAGAAGAATAAGGAGTTTGAATTGACAAAAGAATGCCAGATAGCTTTTGAAGAATTGAAGAAGCAATTGGCATCCCCACCCATCCTTTCAAAACCGTTATCGGGAGAAGTGCTATCTCTATTCCTGGCCGTTTCAGAACTGGCGATGAGTGCAGTCCTTGTGAGAACCTAGTAGGGAGTTCAGCGTCATATTTACTATGTCAGCCAGGACCTGTACGACGCGGAACTTCGGTATTTTGAAATGGAAAAACTAGCTTATGCTTTGATAATTTCGACTCGAAAATTGAGACCTTATTTTTTGGAGCATCAGGTGGAAGTATTGACTAGTTACCCTCTGAGGCAGGTGTTACAAAAACCCAAGATGTCCGGACGATTATTGAAATGGGCAGTGGAGTTGGGACAATTCGACCTTGTGTACAAAGCAAGAACCGCCATCAAAGGGCAAGCTTTAGCTGATTTCATGGTGGAGTTCGCACCAATGGCGCAAAGCTGCTGTGCAGAGGTAGATAGGACCTGGCGGTTATATGAGGACGGTTCATCGGCAGAAAAGTGAGCAGGGGCTGGGGTCATTCTCATCAGTCCAGATAATCAATTCTTCTGCAGCTCTTACCGTTTTGGTTTTGAAGCAACCAATAATGACGCTGAATATGAGGCTCTGATTATAGGGTTGAACATGGCTCAAGCAATGGGTGTTAATAGCCTTATCTTGCATAGTGAGTCCCAACTGATAGTCAACCAAATCCAGGGAACGTATGAAGCCAAAGGTGAAAAGATGAAGACCTACAGAACAAAGGTCTTGGAGGAGCTGAAGAAGTTTAGGCATACAGAGATTATCCAGATCCCTCGATCCAAAAACAGTCAGGCTGATGCTTTGGCTCGCTTAGCAACAAGCGAGGGAACGTCCGAATTGGAAAGCATATCAATCGAGACCGTGGCGCGCTCAGCCTTAAACTCATCACATTCAGTCGTCCTGCAAACCTCTCTGAAGAAGACATGGAAGGATGAAATTATCCAATATCTACGAGAAGGGACGACGCCACTGGATCAAGTGGAGGCCAGGAGTTTGAGGATCAGATCTGCAAGGTATACTTTGATTGGGGATGACTTGTACAAGCGAGGATTTTCCTTACCATTGTTGAAGTGTTTGGACAATGAAGAGGCGGAATATGTAATGAAGGAAATTCACGAGGGCATTTCCGGGAATCATACCGGGGGACAAGCAATGACGTTCAAAATTATTAGATAGGGGTACTTTTGGCTTACTCTGAAGAAAGACGCGATTGAATTTGTAAAGAAATGCGAAAAATGTCAAAGGCTCGCTCCCATGATGAGGAACCCACCCGAAGAGCTAACCTTGGTTTTGAGCCCGTAGTTGTTCGCTAAATGGGGAATAAATCTAATTGGACCTCTACCAATGGCAAATGGGGGAAATAGGTATGCTATCGTTGCGGTG
Organism: Ligustrum vulgare; assembly: GCA_963555705.1. NCBI lineage: Eukaryota > Viridiplantae > Streptophyta > Magnoliopsida > Lamiales > Oleaceae > Ligustrum > Ligustrum vulgare. The sequence goes on from OY743168.1 coordinate 23,894,790, forward strand.
GATTATTTTACAAAATGGGCAGAGGCTGAACAGTTGGTTAAAATTACAGAGCAAAAAACTACAGACTTTGTATGGAAGTCAGTCATTTGCAGGTTTGGAATCCCACAATCCATTGTAACAGACAACGAGAAGCAGTTTGACAACGAAAGGTTTAAATCTTTTTGTGAAGGACTAGGTATCAGGAAGCATTTCTCCACCCCAAACCATCCTCAATCCAATGGGCAAGTTGAAGCAGTAAACAAAATTATCAAGCACAATCTAAAGACTAGACTTGAAACCCTGAAAGGATCATGAGCAGAGGAGTTACCTGGAGTATTGTGGTCTTACCGGACAACTTACAGGACATTAACCAGAGAGACCCCGTTCACTTTGGCTTTCGGAACAGAAGTTGTGATCCCGATTGAGGTAGGCCTCCCATCATTCCGGGTCACTCATTTCAATGAGAAAAATAACGACGATGTGCTCACTGATGAGTTGGACCTTACGGAAGAAAAATGATTACAAGCACAAGTCAGAAATGCAGTGTACAAGCAAAGGAATGCGAGGTATTATAATTCAAATGTGAGGACGAGACAATTCAAAGTGGGGGATCTAGTATTGAGAAAGATTATCACAAGACACGAGTCTTTAGGACCCAACTAGGGAGGACCGTATCGGATCAAGAAGGTCATGAGCAATGGGTCGTGTGAACTAGAGTCACTTGATGGAGTTCAGATTCAATATCCCTGGAATGCAGAACACTTGAAGAAATATTTCCAGTAGGGTAAGTTGTGAAACTGGATGTAAATATTTTTGATGTCAATCAAGAAATGTAACTAGATGAATGAAAAGTTCAAATGTTTCCATGTATGAGAATCTGAATAAATCCTTCCAAAACAAAGACCTTAGTTGATGATCTATAAGACCTATAAGGCAGGATATCATCAACAATACAAGGCAATCCGTCTCAAAGGCGAGAAAGACCTCCTTGAGAAGCAAAACAAAGACCTTAATTGATGATCCATAAGTACCTAAGGCATGATATCATCAACAATACAAGGAAATCAACAATACAAGACAATCCCTCTCAAAGGCGAGAAAGACCTACTTGAGAGGCAAAACAAAGACCTTAGTTGATGATCCATAAGTACCTATAAGGCAGGATATCATTAACAATACAAGGCAATCCGTCTCAAAGGCGAGAAAGACCTCCTTGAGAAGCAAAACAAAGACCTTAATTGATGATCCATAAGTACCTATAAGGCATGATATCATCAACATAACGAGACAATCCGCCTCAAAGACGAATTAGATCCCCTTGAAAGGCTAAAGGTGACTATCCATAAGAAAATACCGAGGTGAAGTGTTACCGACCTCCATTTTGCAGACGAGGTGTTTTGGTAAGAAAATACCGAGGTGAAGTGTTACCGACCTCCATTTTGTAGACGAGGTGTTTTGGTAAGAAAATACCGAGGTGAAGTTTTGCTGACCTCCTTCTTGCAGGCGAGGTGTTTTGGTAAGAAAAGACCGAGTTGAATGTTTACCGACCTCCAATTCACCTCTACATTTCATTTGGAGTGAATTGACGTTTGGAAATTGTTTAAGTGTTCACTTCATTCATAATTCACCTCTGCATTTCATTTGGAGTGAATTGACGTTTGAAAATTGCTTAAGTGTTTACTTCGTTTATAATTCACCTCTGCATTTCATTTGGAGTGAATTGACGTTTGAAAATTGCTTAGGTGTTCACTTCGTTCATAATTCACCACTGCTTTTCATTTGGAGTGAATTGACGTTTGAAAATTGCTTAAGTGTTCACTTCGTTCATAATTCACCTCTGCATTTCGTTTGGAGTGAATTAACGTTTGAAAATTGCTTAAGTGTTCACTTCGTTTCTAGTTATATTCAGCTCGTTTGACTTTCGAATATTCAACGCTGAAATGAAATTCTCCTTTCATTCAAAAAACATAAATGAAAATTACAAGGAAACATTGATCTAAAAATATATGACTATTCTTCAATGTTGATGGCCTTTTCTGGCAGGTTGGCGTGAGACTCAGTGAGTGGAGAGAGTAGGGGTTCTTCATCGACCTCGTCGGGCATCAGCTCTAAATAATTTTTATAGACCAGGTTGAGCTTCTCTTTTAAGAAATTTATGTCCACCTCAGGTCACTTTTCTTCCAGCTCCTCTACTATCTCTTTGAATGTGAGATAGTAAGTCTCATCCACATCGTGTTCATACTCCACTGAGTCTTTGAAATTTTTGACAACCTCTTTATAGGAACCCTAGACAACAGCCTCTAGCTCATTTTTTTTCCCTCTTCAAGCTAGCCTCAATATTATTGGCCTCGTCCAATTCCTTTAAAAGCCTCTCCTTTGTGCCCTGCAATTGGACCACATTATCCTTTAGAGAAGCCACCTCCTCCCTTAAAGGAACCACTTCATCCTTAAACCTTGATAGTTCAAGGTTGGTCTCCTTCAACTTGGCCATCTCATCAAGGGCCTCTTTCAGTTTGGCCTTTGCCTCATGTCTGGCCTTCACTTCCGCCTCAAACATGTTCCTGGCATCATCGGTGAGCTTCTTGAACTTTCTAGTGTCGGAGGCCGCTTCGCTTAATCTGGACTGAGCTCGGCAAAGATAGTTCAAAGCTTGGCTGACGTGACCAGTACTAGTTGCTAACAGGTCGTCCAAAGGCATATCTTCGCAGAACTTTTCTTGACAGGACGTCCAGGTCTTGGCCGGAACATCCATGGCCATCTTGGTCTGCAGGGGGACTTTCATTAAGCCTATAGGAGTTAGGTTGGCCGAAGCTACAAATTCCCTATAAATTTTGGGGTGAGACCCCTTTAGAGAGCTCGCCAGTTTAGCTCTGACGGGATGAACTCCCAGATATGAACCCCCCGTCTGCAGGGCTGATTGGGAAGACCCTGCTTGGTCCCCAGATGTGTTGAGGAGGTGGAATTGGAATTGCTGGTTTCTCTTTGATGACCTCTACTCGTTTGGATTTCTTCTGGAGAGGTGGATCGATTGGGTCCTCTCTGGGAGGAGGTGAGGCTCTCACCGTTTGTTTCCGGGCTGCTCTCTTACGAGCCTCAGCCTTGGCATTTGCGAGTTTCTTTGCCTTCATTGACTCCATTTTCCTTTTACCTTTATGAGCTGATATGGAAAGAAATGCAGAAATGAGTTTTCTTAGTATACACCTCGAAAATATACGGCGTTGAATTTGGAGTGTGATTATCTGAAACTTACACTTTGGAAGTGGAGGATACTAGTCAGATGGATCGATAAAAGTAAGGGTTGATTCGAACAGGCGTTCTTCGGTCAGAAGCTCTTTAACCGATCTGTAGTGGTCAGGTTGTTCAGTCAAGTTGATAATTCTCTCGATGACTTTTGGGTCCAACTCTGCCTCTCTCACCTCTGCAAAAAACGAGATGATTAATATTAGAACAATTCAGCTCGAAAATATCACAAATATAAAAACTTACTGAATTTATCCCTATAGTGAACAAGAATAGCTGAGCTGATTCCATCACTTCGATAGGGGCTCATCCAATTCCCCCCTACGAAGAACCACTTTTCCTTCCAAAAGTGGACTGATTCAGGTAGATCAATCAGTAGTCTTTGTCCCCCAAAGACTGACCTCTGCATTGCATAAAACCACCCCGTTTTCTTGCCATCAGCTTGAAACTGATATGCAAAATTAAATTCGTCCACTGTGGGGTTGTTGTATTCTAAACGGTTGTAAAGGGATATGAACCCAAGGATGTACCTCCAACCGTTAGGATGAATTTGGGTGGGGGCTACGCCCCATGATCGGAGAAAGTCAGTTATGATGAACGGAAGTGAAAATCTGAGAATTTGGTAATTGGTAGCAACACAACCTTTAGGTGGCTGGTCAGCTCGTTCATAACTTTCAGGGAGGAAGAAGTGGACATAACCATGGATTCTACATTTATTTTTCCAAGTGTTTAGTTCGTCTTCTGTGGCTTCAAAACGAAAGTGTTTACAAGCAAAATCCGAACTGTAACTAGTACAAGGATCAGGTCGCTGGAATGTGGCTGTGGAAGGTTATCGAAATGAACTGACCAAAATGGAACGAGACGGTGGCATTATAGCTAGAGGTTGGGGTTGTAGGATTTCATCATCACCCTCCTCGCCTTGAAAGAGGCACTGGGTTTCCTTACTCTCCTCCCAGGATACAGATGGTTCGGCCTCTTTACCTCTATTATCCGACCTCACCCCCACTTTCCTCAAAACTAACACTATCACTCATCCTTAAAAGTGATTATAACGAGCTGGACACTAAGAAAAAAGGAAGTTTAAAACAAGAAAAACTGAAAAGAGACGTCAAAACACCCTCACCTGATGAAAGAATTAAGCTGTTATGATCTGCTAATGAGGTGAAATAAAGGTCGTGTGAAGAAACGAGCTAGTATTGGCAGAGAGAATTTCGAAGGTTCAATAGGTTCCTTATTAGGAGAAGAGGAGAGAGAGGCATCATTAATCAGTCATAATGACAAGACGCGTTGTCATTATGGAGGCGGCGACACTTGATCCAAGAACTGACACACCATCCGTGTGGCGACACCTGGCAATTGGAATTGAGAAATATTAAAAGCAGACGTCAGTTAGTAGGCCGTGAGACAACTAGGATTTCGAGATCCATCCTTAAAAAATCTCTTTCGAACCGATCTCGAGGGGACATTTGTTGCATATCGTGCTGATGTGAAAGATGTGTTCGACAAGGAAAGATGCCAATGCAGTCAGCTCTCAAAATACCGACCTCAACTTAAAGAGAGAGGTGTTTTATTTGAACCGAGGTGATTTAAGGAACCGACCTCAACATAAAGAGAGAGATGATTTGGTAAAATCGAGGTGACTTGATGCCGAGGTGATTTAAGGAACCGACCTCAACTTAAAGAGAGAGGTGATTTAGTAAAACCGAGGTGACTTTATGTCGAGGTGATGTTGGCCGAGGTGAATACCGAACAAAGTGAGACTGGCGGCGTTGCAGAAGCATCAAATCAGCCGTATTATGTGTCGTAATTATGGTTATCTGTAATATGTCAGTGTAATCATTTGTTGTCATGTTGTCAGCAATGTCATTAGTCAGTATCAGTCACATACTGCAGACGTGATATGTTGTAATGATTATGTTTTGTCTCCTCCCCTACTATAAATAAGGGACATAAATGCTATTTTGAGGGCAAGAAAAAGAAAAACCTCTCAAAACTCTTGTTATTTGATTTCGTTGATTTGACCTGGCTGTCAGATCGGTATCGAACTGGACGTGAATTTACGCAACTTTGACCCCAGTTCGCTCTTGATCTTGATCTGTTACCTTTTCTGTTCCATTTGGTATTTATATTTTATTTCAACGTTGGTCATTAAGTTTAAAAGCTGTTTACTTAGCCGAATTATCCACAAATAAATGGCTTACCATTAAATTACATAGATCCTACCACATTTATTCATTGACAAAAAGTGATATCAACACATATCATTCATCCTATACATAAGACGTGTGTAGCACGTGTTTACTAATAGTAAAAATATGCATAAACTCGACATTGTATCAAATTATGTATAAAATATTAATTTTTGAGAAAAAAATTATTTCGAAATATTGATTTTTTGGAAAATATATGGTTAAAAATAAGGATTATTTATTTATTTATTTACGTGTAATATTATTTTATTGAAAAATGTATAGTTGAAAATTAGAAAGAGAAAAATACATTCTAAGCTCCATTTTAAACAAAATGCATTTTGTTACTCAAATGAATTATCTTCAGTAATCAAAATTATTTGGATAATTCACATGTTACATGAAGTTTCCTTGTGTATCAAAATTGTTCACGAACTTTACTACATGTATCAAAACAATACATGAATTCAATTTTCTATCAAAATTACATATGTATTCATACTTGGGTAGACTTATTACGGTTTACTGGTCCAATGCACCCACAGGACTTACAAAATCCAACTGCCCCTTATGCTACCAACCAGGATATATATATACTAGTCTTTGTTCGTGCGATGCACGGGACTTAAGAGTAACGTTGTATATAATATCGTTTAAATTGAGATGATTAAAGTTGAGGTGTGTACAAATGAAAACTTGTATCAATCCCAACCCTTCATCTCTTTAGCAAGGAAAACATCATTAAAATGTTAGACCAGATTACATCTTGCAACCAAACTATATATTCATACAACACCAGATTCCTAAAAAGTCCTATAACTTTGAACTCAAATCAACATGTTCGCAATTGAATAAAAATGTGGATGTGCTACAGTACCCTTAGACATTTCTTGATAATATGAATTGACTGGGCAATGGTAGAAGCATGTCTCTTTCAATTACTCATTTTCATCATATATGATCCAACCATTAGTAATTATATCATCCATCGTGAGCCCATCAGAAGTGGATATCTCTATAGAAAATTGTGAACACAATAAATGAGCAAAAATAGGCACATAATATCAGTTTGACCTAAAAAAAAAACCATTCAAACCAGAATTTAGGAAGCATGAGTCTAATGTGATGTATTCACCTTTTGACCCCTACCAGATTTGAGTAGTTGTGGGAAATAGGGAAAAAAAATATAATGCACTCTCGAAACTTCAAAAGTGGATAAACTTCTTAACAGGATTATAAATTTATAGCACTCAAATAAAAATGCCAATTTTTCAATCAACACAGGCTGGTACACTGCTAAATATTAAATAGCATGTGTAGTTTAAGGATGAAGTCATAGGTCGAGGTCCCGAAGAATACCTGCAAATTGCTTTCCATTTCATCATTGGTGAGGCCATCCACTTTCATGAATTTTATAATCTGCTTTGGAAATTTCAAGACCTGGTACCCTTTGATCCTAGAAACATGTGAGAGTTACAGACCTAAAGCTTGTTACATGAGTTAATTAGAAAGTTTAAGGGAGTGAGGGAAGTCATGAGCAATCATCACATTAGTTTATAGAAATCATGCATTTGTACTTGCATAAGAACTTAGATTAATAGTGGTTTGAATTGTTTGATATAAATTTGATGGTTGAAGCACTCATCTAGTGGAGAGTCATTACATATTTAGATTGTTGAGATTACTGGTAAGTCACAATCAAGTTTTAGTGGAAAAAGAAATGTGTGAATTGAGAGTTATCTCTAGGATTACATCTTAGAAGTGAAAAGAAATAATTTGGGGGATGAATGTCACGAGAGGGAAATGAATGAAATTGACCACTTAAGGTGAGTTAGTATTGTTTTTGAAATTTCTCTTTCCTACAATGCATACACACACCCCGATCAAACATGAAATAAGCTCAACTTCTTTTTGTAGCATCATTTTGAAAACATAATTTTGAACTGACCATGTAATTTTACACACATGAAGAATTTACAAGTTATTTAGCATTGTTGATCCTTCATTCATATGCTTATTGTGTTAGTAGATATTCTTGCTCGAGACTAGCAAGAGTCTAAGTTTGAGGGTAATTATTAAGTGCATTATGTACACTTTTTATGCCTTTGAATTAGTAATTCTTGGAATATCTTGAGCAAATTCTACTAAATTATTCATATTTTGTGTTTAAATAGATTAACATTCAAGTTGGGGGTGAAAAATCACAAAAAGAGTGCAAATCTTGCTGAAATAGGAAGTTTGAGGACCAATTTGTCACTTTCGAAAAGTTCTGGACCAGTTATACAATTAACTGAAGGACCAAATTGCAAGATTCCAAAAGTTGAATGACCTCAAGTGCAATTTTAGAAGGACTTATTTGAAGGAAATCTAAAAATGTGACCAATATTGAAAGATGAAGGATCCCATTGCAATTAAAAGAGGGACAAAGATGCTAAACCCACTTACCAACTGAACCACGTGACCATGAACCAACATGACCGCGACTCGAACCAGAATTCAGCTGAATGTCAAGTTGCGGGCGAAAATTAGACTGCGCGGTTGCACAGTCTAAATCCGCGTGGCCGCGCAAGTATAAAAAAAATAAAATTTGGTCGCACCAGGTCGACCCGGTAAGGCCCATATTACTGTTTCTCGCAGGTTTGTCCAAATTTTTGGGTCAATTTTGGGCACATATAAATAGAAAACCTCTTCATTTCAACTAAGTCATGTAAGTTTTATGTCTCTTTTTTAATTTTCTTGTATTTTTCTCCCTAACTTCCTTTATTTAATGCAATTTTAATGTTAAAGTTATTGTGTTTTTATTAACTTTCCTTTATTTTGAGCTTATTGTGGTTGTTAAAGTTTTTATTATTGTTGTTTGTTCTAACATTTTACCTAAAAATTCTTGGCATTTATGATACATTTACTATATTATGTTGGGTTTTAATGATTGATGGAGAAGCTTGATTCAAAGTAAAGAAATATTGGAGTATTTAATTCAAGACATCCATTTGAAAGGAAGTTTTCTTTACCACTTTGTTTGTAATATTTATTTAACTTTTTATTTAAATGAGTATATTATATTTAAGTGTTATTTTTATTTTAGTAGGTGTTTTGTTATGTTATTATTATAGGTTAATTTTATTTTGCTGAAATGTCTAACTAGTTTAACTCCAAATAATCATTTTAGGTTTTTTTGGATTATGAGTTATTTATATTTATGTTTTAATGAGTAGGAATGCTGTTTTATGTTTATGTAACTTTCAAATGTTTGTTAATGTTTTGTGTTGTTATTGCAAGTTATTACACGTGTTAGGTTAAAATTATCATAACTGATAATGTTTTATGTTTATATTATAGGTTTTTTTGAAATTAAATGAATACTTAAACAAAATAAATAACATTCACAAATAAGATATAAGTTCATCATTTATTAGTTTCATGTATAAACATCAACATTTTAGGGAGAAGTCATACATGCGAAAATGATTGTGCCTGACTCTTATTGATAATTATGGCATATGACACCATCAATGAAAATTGTTTTTTTTTTTTAAATCTAATAAGTATCCTAAAATTCGAATGGTTCAACGATATCCTTGGAATAAAGAACTTGTGTCATGCATTACTGTCGATATAATTTGACCTTATAGAATATGATCGTCAAGTTTTGTAACGATTATTCACTATCTCCTCGAACCAAAAATTCACCTTGCAAAATGAACTCTTAAATGTAGGATCTACAGTATTCATGTACTCTGAACATTCAAACAATAGATGAAAAAATTAATAATAGAGATCATGCATATAAAAGATAAAATTCAATATTTTGACCATTGATAATGAAAAACAACATGTATAATAATAATAATAAAAAATAAAAAAAAATTGCGAGGTTGACAAAGATATTGCATCATATTTATGATATTTTAGGTTTTCAATATTTATACAATATAATTATTTTCTGATTGAAATTATAATTTAGTATTAATCATCTCAATTTTTAGTTAAGTAAATTGAGAGACAATTTATATATTATTGTGAAAAAATATCATAAAATTTGAATTAAAATATAGCAAAGAATATCTTGGTATGATTAATTACTTTTTGAAATTTTAAAATTAACAGTTAGGACAAAAATCATTAATAACTATATCATTTCAAATAATATGGATAAATTTGTTAACAGTTAATGTTAAAAAAAATGTGATATGAGACTTTTTGGAATAAAAAATTAATTAAGAATTAAATGTAATTGTCATTGAAATAATTTTGATAAATAATGCAATATAGGAAAGAACTTTAATATGTATATGTAATAAATAACTTAAAAATAGGATTTAATTATAAAAATTTCAATACAAAGTTATTTATAAAAATACGAATGTGTTAAATTTTAAATATAATTTTAATTGAGAATTTGACATTGGATCTGTATGACTGAACCAAATATTTATCCATAAAATTAAGACCAATAAAATATCCCAATTACTATAAGAAATTAATTACGTATTAAATGTAATTATCTATAAAAATATTTAATAATTTAATAATACGTTATAAAAAAGAGCTCCAATTTTTAGATGTACTAAATAACTAAAAATAAGATTATTTATAAAAAAAACTATACGTATGATGTGATTTATAATTTAGTACTCCCTCCATCCCATAAAGATAGTCCTTTACTCATTTTCACACAGATTAAGGACAAAAAAGAATATAAAATATTAATTTCACTCTTAAAAAATAAAATAGACTATCTTTTTTATACAGACAAAAAAGAAATAGTAGACTATCTTTGTAGGACTTAAAGAGTATTATCTAGTAATAAAATTTTGAAATAATTTTAAACTAAAAATTTTACTTTGAATTTGTATAACTGAACACAAATATTTATTTGTAAGATTGAAAACGTTAGAAGAACACATTTTTTTTTATGAAAAGAGAGATTTTGAAACAAAAAAGTCAAATATAAATAAGTAAAACAAAACAAATTATCGTTCTTATATCATAAAAAATAAAAAATAACTTCTCGTTCTTAAAAAAAAAAATTCTAGTTTCTTGTTTTAATTATTTTTTATACAATGTGATATACAATTTCATCAAATATATATACTGACTCATGAATAATATGTTTTTCTTCACTCAACGGTCAAAACCATTAACATATCTATCCAACCCAAAGTTATTCTAAATCGTCCAACATTAGCTAACACATTGCAACGCCAACGGATAAATCTAGAACATAATATAAATAGACTATTAACAAATCATCTTATTAGTCTAAAATAATTTTGTATTCTATATTATTTTCGAAGCTTTCTCTACAATATTATTGTTTTAATATTTTTTCTTTTTTGTCAGAAATCCAAATCTATGTTCAATGACTCAAAATATCACAGGTCTTGAAGAAAAGAGTAGTGCCAATCCTTTTTACTTTTTCAAAAAATAATTTACGATTTTTTATTTTCAACTGGTTTGTAATATTAATAACTAATAAGAATTACCACCGCACCAGAAATTTTGAATCATAAAACGTGATAAATAGAAGGTGGAGTGGAGGGGTCATGTTAAACAGTACACATTTTTTCAAAGAAATAACCATTTAATTGAATCTTTTATTATTGTATATATCTTCATAATAATTATATATAACAGAAATAAAAGAGGCTGTATATCGGAAAATGGAAAAAAAAAAGGATATAGAAAACAAAAATGAATAAACAGATTTTGGAAAACGGGAAAAAAATGAAACAAATTCTGAAAAAGCGAAAAAGGGAAAAAAAAACTGGCTTTCCAGTGTAATTAGGCTGCGGGAAATAGAAGCCATATAAACACAATAAATATTAAGAATGTAAGTAGACGTCAGCGATTTTAAAAATAATAAATAAATATTGAATGTCCAATTATTTTTGAAGTGGGTTTTGAAGTTGATTATTGGATGAGAGATATGAGTAGTGTGAACATGATAAATATTGAAGTCCCCAAAAATTGAAAAAAAATAAATAAATAAATAAAATATGCACATAGCACAAGAGTTTTGGAGGGAAACAGTGAAGTTGACTGGGGTTGACCGTGTTAGCGAACAACCGAAATAAGTTGTGACCTATAATATTGTGATTTGTGATTGAGAATAAAGTCGCGACCCAAGAAATTTATAAATCGTGATCGAAAAATAAGTTGTGACTGTTATTTCAAATGTGTGACCTTTAAAATTTTAGATTTATAGCATATATAAAATTTGAGATTTGTGATAGAAAAAAGTTGTAACCTAAGAAATTTGTAAATTGTGATCGAAAAATATTCAGTGACGGATTATTTTATAATTTGCGATCAAGAAATGCATCGTGGCTTATAAATTTTATAATTTGTGATCAGGAAATAAGTCGTGACCTACAATATTTTTCATTTGTATCTGATTAATTTGACAATTTGTGACCGAAAATAAGATGTAACCTATAAATTTGTAATTTGTTACTGAAAATAAGTCGTGACCTACAAATTTTTTAATTTTTGACCGAAAAATAAGTTGTGATCTTTAATATTTGTGATTTGTGATTGAATAATAATTTGTGATAAAAAATAAATTGTGACATATAAATTTATTATTTGTGACAAAAAATTAAGTTGTAAACTGTAACGACCCGGGTCCCACTTAACTGGCTGTCCTGGCCGTTAGATGACGGTGTACTGTCCCCACCGTATCAACACGGGTCTTTTCAGCATGCTTTGTCCTCACTCGCACGCTCCTCGAGAAAACTTCCCAGGAGGTCACCTGTAGCGACCAAGAATTTTTACGCGATTAATAATTATTTTAATAGAAAATCGTGTCGCTACTATTTCACCCATTTTTATTAAGTAACGCCGTGACGTATTCGTATAGCCAAGTCAAGAAATAATCGAGATCGTTCGATTTTAAATTAAATTCCGAATTTCTAAAAATACCTCCATTCTCTTGATTTAAAGTATATTAAGTCCAAGTACTTAATTCAATGTTATCCCAATATTTATTTATACAAAAAATTATTTTTATTATTGAAATTAAGAAAATATATGCAAGCATGAGAGGTTCCATTATATATAATAATTATGAGAATCTTAATTTAATAAATATGGAAAAGTATATGAATGAATTATATACTCCATTATATATAATCATGAAGAGCATAATATTTGTATAAATATGGAAAAGTATATGAATGATTGATAAGACTCCATTATATGTAATCATGAAGAGCATAATATTTGTATAAATATGGAAAAGTGTATGAATGAATTATATACTCCATTATATATAATCATGAAGAGCATAATATTTGTATAAATATGGAAAAGTATATGAATGATTGATAAGACTCCATTATATGTAATCATGAAGAGCATAATATTTGTATAAATATGGAAAAGTATATGAATGAATTATATACTCCATTATATATAATCATGAAGAGCATAATATTTGTATAAATATGGAAAAGTATATGAATGACTTATATACTCCATTATATATAATCATGAAGAGCATAATATTTGTATAAATATGGAAAAGTATATGAATGATTGATAAGACTCCATTATATATAATCATGAAGAGCATATTATTTGTATAAATATGGAAAAGTATATGAATGGTGCTTTACTTTAAGAAAATGATGTGTTAAAATTAATAGAATTGAATGATTATGTTTACAATATGCCAACTTTATACATCTATTTAAACCCATCTCTTTTACACACAACTCTACACATATACACTTATTTCCAACCTCTTGACAAAATCCACAAGTAAGAGAAATTCAAGGTGGTCAAGAAAGTTTTGGTCCATTTACTACTACACTTCATTTTAATCTTTTAAAAGGTAAGTATATCTTATGTTTTTATGAAAATTAAGTATGTTGTTATGAAATGTAAATATACTTTAAGTTTTTATGAAAAGTAAGTATGTTTTTATGAAAGGTATTACCTTATGTTTTTATGAAAAATAAGTATGTTTTTATGAAAGGTAAATACACCTTATGTTTTTAAGAAAAGTAAGTATGTTTTTATGAAAAGTAAAATACCTTATATTTTTAAGAAAAGTAAGTATGTTTTTATGAAAAGTAAAATACCTTATATTTTTAAGAAAAGTAAGTATGTTTTTATGAAAATTAGATATACCTTATGTTTTTACGAAAATGTTTGGATCATTGCTATGAAATCAATCTCACAAGATTGCTATTGGTCCCATATGATATGTTTATGATTATGCTAAGGGGACCGGAGTTTAGTAGCGCTACACATAAGAATTCTTGCCATCTAAGTTCGGTAAAATTCTTGTGTCTCTCTATGTTTATGAGGATTTCGATCCTATCCTATGTTATGATGAAAATGATCCATATGCTTTCAAAAGAAAATTATGCTTGGTATACTTACTGGGATTTTATAAATCTCACTCCACGATATTTACCATTTTCAGATAATTGAAGGTTCGAGGCGGTCAACATGGAAGTGGCAAAAGTGGTTAAGATTGATGAGATAATTATGTTGAACTTTATGTAAGAAAATTATGTTCTATTTTTATTCACAAATTAAATTATGGGATTCTAATTATTCTTTTGAATAATTTTACATTACTATTTAAGTCTAGATAATATGATATGAGTCACTTTTAGTGGCACTCGAATGGTCGAGAATTCGGGTCGTCACAGTTGGTATCAGAGAAAAGAGTTTTAAAAACGATTCTGTAGATTTTTGAAATTTTATTTCTTTAAAAAAAAAAAAAAAAAAAAAAAAATCACTATTCACGTGAACAGTAAAACGACGTGCTATTCATGATGAACAGTGAACGAAATCACTATTCATTAAAAAAAAAAAAGTTGAATTTTCACATGTCAAGTATGGTTATGATTTTGAAAAGTATGATGAAATTTGATGTGCGAATTTCAAGGACAAAATTCATTTTAAGCAAGGGAGTTTGTAATGTCCTGAAAATTTTATGGAATATAATTAGTTAGTGATATGATGTTTATATTGATGTCTTTGATAAATTTCTAGAAGTTCGGGGACTAAAGGAAAAATAAGATTTGACGATAAATTTTATTTGGGTTAAGTTATTAATTATTGATGGGGAGATAATTACTATATCGATATTGGATTTGTTTTGAAGACTGTGATTAATTAGGAATTATGATTCAAGAAAATGTTGATTTGGATACAACCACATTAAATTATTGTTGATTAAAGGAAAATAAGATTATATGAAATATTTTAACTCATCACTCTACTATGTCACTCTCCACGTATTGACTCCTCGAACCAGGTATGTTATATGCTTTGCAAGTCATTTACGATTTTATTAAGACATGTTAAGTATGAAATCTTCATATGTTATGAATCTTTAAGTGAAATATACATGTTGAGTATGATATGAATTGATTGAAGCCTGAATTTTAATTTATTCTTTTCAATGTAGAATCATGAGACAGAGAGGATATTTATATGAATTTTGGTGCATATTAAGCTTAGTAAGATTGACTCAATTAGAAATTAAGTTGGGTTGTAACTTTTGCCCAAAATATATGGAATAATATATTAAACAAACAAAATTAATAATGAATTTGTACAATAATTTATCCCTTTATCACTACCTTTGTGTAAAAACAAGGGAAAAACTGTGGATGGTTATTAGTACTTCCTCTTCAAGTTTCAATTTTCGGTTCAATAATTTATCCCTTTATCACTACCTTTGCTTAAAAGCAAGGAAAAACTGTGGATGATTATTGGTACCACTCTTCAAGTTTCAATTCTGAAAAAAATTCGGAAAGAAAGAAAGAGAACGGGTGTTGAGCATAATGGGAATAATATGACTTAAGAATGATTTTCAAAATAATTGTTGTCCTCGAGTTTAGAAATGATAAACCTTAAATGGACTTTGCATAATTGATTTTAGACATGACATTAAGTATGAGAAGTCAACAGAAATGATTAGAAATATGTTCAGATTATCTATCATTTAGATTTAATGAGAAATAGCGAGCCAATTTTATGAATTTTTATGAGATGTTAAGATTATAAGTGATATGATTTTAATGAGACTTTTATGAGAAGCATTATGAAGTTAGAGATTTAAAGATTTGGTTATTGGGAATTAAGTAATGGATATTATGTTGAGTAAGTGAATTATGCCTCTATATTGAAGAGAAATTTATTATGAACTTTGGCCTTGTGATTAAATTTTGGGAATATGATTTATGACTTATAAATATAAGTATGAGTAATCTTTTGAGCCAATTAAGGTATTGAAGGAAGTGATATTGTGATATTGACGACTATGATTTGAAATTTCTATGTTGAGGAATTATGAATTGATTTTCTGGAATATTTTTTTTATGATATTGAAGTTTGATGAAATTGTGGTCAATTTTTAGATCGTTGTGATCAAATGTGGAATTATTTATTATTGTGAGTTATGAAGTATGCTTACGGTTTGAATAAGTCCAAATTTCAAAGGAAACTCTGCCTAGAATTTTATCGTTTGGAATTAAGAGCATAGTATGGTATGCAATCACTAAGAGAATTGAGGTTAGACATGCAAATTCATTTACATCACAAACGAGATTTAGTAGATGATAACAGAGATATTATTATTTTCTCGTAAGAAGAACACACAAGAGTCACACTGGAAAAGAAATACATGAAACACGCAAAAGCAAAAGAAAGCAACATGGGAAATTCCTCAAATTGAGAGATGTGTTTCCGGAGTAGCCGTATCCTACCACCTCTGACCTTTTGAGGAAATAAAGAAACCTTCAAAGAGGTGTGTTTCGAGAGTAAGAATACTCCGTAATCTACCACCTGGAACCTTTGAGGTACACACAAGATTTAAACATTAAGGAAATCCTAGGAAATTAGAGGGGTGTCTCGAGAGTAAGAATACTCCGTACTCTACCCCCACCTATTCTAAGATTCATAAAGTTAAGTTTACATTAACCGGACTCCATTTTCGCTTGATTCCCCTTCCTTGCGACCAATCTATCTTAACCCCTGCTGGATCTTGTATTGAGATATATGACTGCAGCTTATCCAGTAGTTCATCAATAGTAGGAGCAGAAATAAGGAGCCTTCTGGAAAATGGAGAGATGAATCCCTGTTCCACAGCATAATCAAGAAAGGTTAACAAAACATCAAAGAAATTGTTAACATTCAGAAGCCCAATAGGCTTAGTATGGAGATCTAGTTGAGCCCACGAGGTAATGTTAAAGATTTCTTCTAAGGTACCAAAACCTCCGGGCAGGGCTATAAAGGCATCAGAACCATATAGCATACAAGTTATGCGTTCATGGATGGATAAGGTTTGAACTTCATGCCCTCGTGTTTTGCCTGCAACATCTACCAAAGGGACAGGTATGACACCGATTACTTTTGATTTTTCTGCAAGAGCAGATTGGGAAATACAACCCATTAGACCACTGCTACCACCCCCATACACAAGAGTGATACCTTTTTCCCCCAGTTTCTTTCCAAGATCTACGGCCGCTTCTAGATAACCGAAGCCTTTCCCCACTTTTGATCCACAAAATACACAAATAGTTTTTGTCGAAGTTTTGGTGCTTCCATCTTTGATAGTATAGAAGGGAAAACTTACGAAGAAGATGTGATTTTGGGATACCTGAACTATGAAATATGTTTGGCTATTTAAAGTCGGAAAAATTTACTGTTTTTGATTGATTCTGAAAGTAAAGATTTACTTTTGACAAAATCGGACAACTTTTGACTGTTTTACCAAAGATATTACCTTTCGGTGATTTATTTCCAGCTTTATCAAAACTCGAGAAAGGAAAATATATTTTATTTCCAAAACGCGTGAAAGAAAACAGCAAAATATTTTAAATGTGTATCAAGAGATTTACCTTATATCATTGTTGAACTGCCAGAAGCCTCATTTTGTAAAACAGACTGGCAAACAGGATCTTTTGCTATTATATTTTGGAGACTATAACGATTTTTGTCCTCGTTAAACTGAGCGTATAAGGAGAGAAGTTCACGTTGCACATAACCACTTGGGTGCGTCTCAAGAGTCAGTCGAATATCATCCAAAGACTCCTTACTCAGTCCACCCTTTATGAATTTGATTTTATCATCCCGATTAGTAGAAGAATATCCTACTGTTTTGCAACGAGTATCACAGTTCCAACGAGCACATTTGTAGCAACCATTCAGCCTTTTTGCTCTTCGTTTCTTTGCGAAGGTGCTTTTGCCTAAACCAGGCATGTGCTTTGGAAATGTCATAGGTAATTCACCAGATAGTCGAACCTTTGCTTCGATCAACCAGCGAACATCTTCTGAAACACCATGAGCCATCAGCAACCTCAATCTTTCAAGTCTTATTCGATAAATTTTCCTCAGATCATTCATTGGAAGACTGGAATAATACTTGCGAATGTTTGTAAGAATGATATCCATGTTTTTGATGGATCTAACCTCTACCCAGCATGAACTATTTAAAAGCATTAAGGATCGGAGGGAATCCGCGTGATATTGATTCCAGCAAGAAAGCGTGGAATAGAATAATGGAAAAGAGGGAACAAGAGTTTATGCGCCGTTTATTTTCTTGATAAAAAGAAGATTTGATGATGACGGGATTTGAGATATGGAATATTTTCTTGGATTTTTGGGTACTGATATTTTGATATAATAATCAAGGTATAGAAATAATACGGGGATACGTGAAAGTGAAATAATGACTGTATTGAATCAGGATTAATAAGTTTGTGCAAGTGAAAGGAATACCTTACGGGAAATGTTATGATATTTGAGTTAAGAATTTTAATTATTTGGGAGATATTTGTTTATTGAATTTTGCAGAAATTTTGGGTTACAAATATTGGAAAGATAAACTGATGATTATGTTGATATGTGAATAACATGTTTGGGTATATTACATAGAGAATATTCAGGTAATCGTTTTAATTATTTTGGGATATTTGGTGATAAGAAGAAATGACAAATTATTATGGTATGATATGTTAGTAAAGATTTATTGAAATTTTAGAGATATTAATACGAATATTTGAGGTTACATGATACGATGATAAGTGACAGGTTACATGAGTACTACAAGATATGATGAAATATCACATACGATTGGAAATTTTCATTTTGAGTCAGAATTTATGAGTAGACACATATGTCTATTATTGATAAGAAAAGTACATGTTCTTAAGAAAACAAAGAGATGCATTTAGTAAAAGTCCAGTGGGTTAGATATTATAATGATGAGATTACTAAGAGAAAGAAGAGAAGAGATTCTGATTAAGTGTTCAGAAACCATAAGATCAAGTAAGTTTAATTTCGAGGACGAAATTATTTTAAGTGGGTAAGTTTGTAGCGACCAAGAATTTTTACGCGATTAATAATTATTTTAATAGAAAATCGTGTCGCTACTATTTCACCCATTTTTATTAAGTAACGCCGTGACGTATTCGTATAGCCAAGTCAAGAAATAATCGAGATCGTTCGATTTTAAATTAAATTCCGAATTTCTAAAAATACCTCCATTCTCTTGATTTAAAGTATATTAAGTCCAAGTACTTAATTCAATGTTATCCCAATATTTATTTATACAAAAAATTATTTTTATTATTGAAATTAAGAAAATATATGCAAGCATGAGAGGTTCCATTATATATAATAATTATGAGAATCTTAATTTAATAAATATGGAAAAGTATATGAATGAATTATATACTCCATTATATATAATCATGAAGAGCATAATATTTGTATAAATATGGAAAAGTATATGAATGATTGATAAGACTCCATTATATGTAATCATGAAGAGCATAATATTTGTATAAATATGGAAAAGTATATGAATGAATTATATACTCCATTATATATAATCATGAAGAGCATAATATTTGTATAAATATGGAAAAGTATATGAATGATTGATAAGACTCCATTATATGTAATCATGAAGAGCATAATATTTGTATAAATATGGAAAAGTATATGAATGAATTATATACTCCATTATATATAATCATGAAGAGCATAATATTTGTATAAATATGGAAAAGTATATGAATGACTTATATACTCCATTATATATAATCATGAAGAGCATAATATTTGTATAAATATGGAAAAGTATATGAATGATTGATAAGACTCCATTATATATAATCATGAAGAGCATATTATTTGTATAAATATGGAAAAGTATATGAATGGTGCTTTACTTTAAGAAAATGATGTGTTAAAATTAATAGAATTGAATGATTATGTTTACAATATGCCAACTTTATACATCTATTTAAACCCATCTCTTTTACACACAACTCTACACATATACACTTATTTCCAACCTCTTGACAAAATCCACAAGTAAGAGAAATTCAAGGTGGTCAAGAAAGTTTTGGTCCATTTACTACTACACTTCATTTTAATCTTTTAAAAGGTAAGTATATCTTATGTTTTTATGAAAATTAAGTATGTTGTTATGAAATGTAAATATACTTTAAGTTTTTATGAAAAGTAAGTATGTTTTTATGAAAGGTATTACCTTATGTTTTTATGAAAAGTAAGTATGTTTTTATGAAAGGTAAATACACCTTATGTTTTTAAGAAAAGTAAGTATGTTTTTATGAAAAGTAAAATACCTTATATTTTTAAGAAAAGTAAGTATGTTTTTATGAAAAGTAAAATACCTTATATTTTTAAGAAAAGTAAGTATGTTTTTATGAAAATTAGATATACCTTATGTTTTTACGAAAATGTTTGGATCATTGCTATGAAATCAATCTCACAAGATTGCTATTGGTCCCATATGATATGTTTATGATTATGCTAAGGGGACCGGAGTTTAGTAGCGCTACACATAAGAATTCTTGCCATCTAAGTTCGGTAAAATTCTTGTGTCTCTCTATGTTTATGAGGATTTCGATCCTATCCTATGTTATGATGAAAATGATCCATATGCTTTCAAAAGAAAATTATGCTTGGTATACTTACTGGGATTTTATAAATCTCACTCCACGATATTTACCATTTTCAGATAATTGAAGGTTCGAGGCGGTCAACATGGAAGTGGCAAAAGTGGTTAAGATTGATGAGATAATTATGTTGAACTTTATGTAAGAAAATTATGTTCTATTTTTATTCACAAATTAAATTATGGGATTCTAATTATTCTTTTGAATAATTTTACATTACTATTTAAGTCTAGATAATATGATATGAGTCACTTTTAGTGGCACTCGAATGGTCGAGAATTCGGGTCGTCACATCACCCATCCCAGAATTTCTCCAAGCCAAGCACGCTTAACTTTGGAGTTTCTAACGATGGACTTCCGGAAAAGAAGGTGCACCTTGTTGGTATGAGTAGTACCTATCATTTCTTTTAATCTTTCTTAGTCGGGGTATTACAATCACCCCCTGTTAAACTTGCGACGTCCTCGTCGCG
Source organism: Ligustrum vulgare (assembly GCA_963555705.1). NCBI lineage: Eukaryota > Viridiplantae > Streptophyta > Magnoliopsida > Lamiales > Oleaceae > Ligustrum > Ligustrum vulgare. The sequence goes on from OY743168.1 coordinate 23,915,625, forward strand.
CTTAACCCATCTGAGGATCTGTTGCCAGGCGTTGGGATTCTAGAGGTGGCTCCCGCCCTATGGCGTAGCACTTAGTTCCCGATTTCCGGCTGGCGGCCAGCTCTGATACCATTTGTAACGACTCGGGTCCCACTTAACGGGCTGTCCCGACCGTTAGATGACGGTGTACTGTCCCCACTGTACCAACACGGGTCTTTTCAGCATGCTTTGTCCTCACTCGCACGCTCCCCGAGAAAACTTCCCAGGAGGTCACCCATCCCAAAATTCCTCCAAGCCAAGCATGCTTAACTTTGGAGTTTCTAACGATGGACTTCCGGAAAAGAAGGTGCACCTTGTTGGTATGAGTAGAACCTATCATTTCTTTTAATCTTTCTTAGTCGGGGTATTACATAAACAAACTATTTTATAATTTGTAATCGAGAAATATCATAATTTTTTATTTATATTTGTGATCGTAAATTGTATAATTGTGACCTCAACCTATTTAATTACATATTTTCTAATTAAAAATCTGATTTTTGCATTAAAACCACAAGGTGTTTAAATTTTAAATTTCATTGTATTTATTCCAATTAAAAACTTACAAACTTTATTGTTGAATTGTGAATTTTAAAAGCACATTATTATTTTTCATTTCACATGGTTAGAGGTGGCAAATGGGTCGAGCCGCTCGTCGGCTCGTTAGCCCTGCTCGAGAAAACACAAGCCGAGGGCGGCTCGACTCGTCAAATGAACGAGCTCGTGGGCGAGCCAATCAACATCGTTGAACCACGAGTCGAGGCTCGGCTAGTGGTTCAACGAGCGGCTCGTTGGCACAAGCCACGAGCTAGTGTCAACGAGCTCGACGAGCCGAGCAGCTCGTTGAAAAACAAAGAAAAAAAATTTGAAACGGTCACGTCACGTCACGTGACCGTTTCCAAAAAGAAAAAAAAAACAATTTAAAGACAACACAAATATATATATATATATATATATGTGTGTGTGTGTGTGACCGTTCTGGTCACATATAAATTTTTTTTTTCATTAATTTTACCTTATAAATACTACACTAACACAATTTTATTTCTACAATTCTACTACAACTCTCTAAATTACTCTAATTCTTATTCTACACTACACTCTTCTCTACTCTACTACATTTACTCTATTTTCTACAATTCTACATTACAAATATACTACAAGTTTGATATTTCAATTTCAATATCTCTTAGTTACATATTTTATATTTCAATTTCAATAACTCAATTTGTCGTTACATCTCTCAATTATACATATTTCATTTTATATTTCAATTTTTCCACAACACATCACATACAAAAGAATGGATTCCAGCAGCCGAAGATTTGTTAATGAATTGTTCGATGGTCCACCTGAATTTGGGGGGCATGATGACTCAATACCACAATTTTACGCTCATTTCGACGATCAATTTGTCGGTCTCAACGACGTACCAATTCTCGACAATATTGAAGAAGATTCATTATATCAGCGAATCGATTTAGACGATATTGAAGAAGATGTGGATGATCAAATCTTACAAAATGATCCGGATATTCCCAATGCAAGAGGAAAAATAAAAGCTAAAAAAGGTAAGAAGTCAACTTCAAAGTGTTGGGATCACTTTAAATTAGTCGCAATAGGGAAAAAATTGAAGGGGAAGATGAATTCAAAGCTGTGTGCAAATATTGTGCACAATAATTGGCATGGGCAAAGGGGATTGGTACTACACACCTCAACCGTCACTATCGCAAGTGTCAGCCCAAGCACAGGTTAGTTGAACCGAATCAAAGTCAACTACAATTTGATTCATCGACCGCTAGTGGTTCTGGAGCGGGATCTACAACACTTTCAAATTGGATGTATCCGAAGCAGAGAATCGAACTGGAATGGTTCAATTTGTTGCGGGGACGGAGTTGCCACTAAGCATAGTGGACAACGAGCACTTTGTTACATACATCAAGCGTTATCTTCAACCCAAGTACGTCAGTATTACTTGAAATACTCTACGTTCTGATACAATACAATATTATCTTAAAACTAAGAAACAATTAATAGTCGATTTAAATAACTATGGTGGTGTTATTTCTTTTACTTCCGATCTTTGGGAAGGTATTAAAAAAATGTTATATTGCTGCAACTGTACACTACATTGATCCACTTTGGGTTATGCATAAAAAAATTATTGCTTTTAATATTCTAGAATTTCCTCATAACTCAACCAACATATTTAATGCTATACTTGATATTGTTAGAGAATATGAGTTTAAAAGTAAAATTCGATCCTTTACTTTCGATAATTCTAGTGTAAATAAGCCTATAGTAGATAAATTATGTAGAATTCTTAATCTGAATTTTTGTGATTTCTTATTCCATGTTAGATGTGTATGTCATATTTTAAATTTAATTGTTCAAGATGGCTTGAAACATATTAAAGATGAAATGGATAAAATTAGAGATGCTATAGTGTACATAACCATATCACCAAGTAGAAAACAATATTTTGAAACTATGTGTTCACAATACAATTTAGATTCTAAGAAACTTATCACCGACGTAGGCCATAGGTGGAACTATACATATTTGTTACTTAAATCATGCGAAGGTTATGAACACATAATAATGGAATATTATAACGACAGAACACTTAAAAAAGATGATGATCTTCTATTAATAGAATCGGATTGGGAAGCTGCTTTTAAAGTGAAAAAAATTTTGACAAATTTTTACGATTCAACCAACATATTATCTGGGGTATATTACCCAACTAGTTCAAGAGTTTTTGAATTTCTTTATATTATTGCAAGAACTTTTTATAGATATAGATATGACTCATTTTTTTACTGAAATGATAATTGTTATGGAAATGAAATTTAGAAAATATTGGGAAGATTTACCTTTGTTATTTCCCTTAGCATGCATAATGGACCCGCGTTTCAATTTAAAGGGTACAAAAATTCTTGTTTCAAAAATCAATAGCTCATTGATTTTGGATAAACCTATCACTTATAATAATTTAGAAAGCACGTTAGTAAACATGTATACTGTATATGCTGCATGATTAGGAACTACTGTTAGTCATACACAATATGCACCATCACTTGACACTACACTTGGAGACGATGAAGTAGAATTATACAATTTAATGGAAGAAATGTGTCAAGTACAAGGAACTTCTTCTTACAGTATGTCTTCTACTTCTACTGTCAACGAATCAGGTTTACTTCAAATACCTGAAGAATTGAAAATTTATTTTGGACAAGAACTACTTAGAAATGTGGAGTCTACTAATTCTTTAGAATTTGATTTACTTCATTATTGGCAAACAAACAAATGAAAATATCCGATTGTTTCCGTCATTGCGAAAGATCTACAACACCTCCGGTTAGCACGGTAGCTTCGGAGTCTGCTTTTAGTGCATGTAAAAGGGTTTTGTCAGAAGTCAGGAGCCGACTCAAAGAAGATATTTTAGAAGCGTTGATGTGTGTCAAAGATTGACAAGACGGTGATTTACGCATACAATATAAGTATGCCGAAATTGCATGCAATCAAGTAAATGATATTTAACTTTACATTTTTAATTTCTTTATTATATATAAAAAATAAAATATAATTTTGATTTCAAAACAAAAATTGTACACGTAACAAATTGTTCGTGTACAATTTTAACTCCGCCTACTAGAATATTCAATTATTCAATTAAGACTATTTAGTAGCCGGTCCCAAGCCCGGAAAAAAGGATGAGGGTTTAATTTTATTTTTTAACCTTTTAAATTTTAATTTATTTACTTAATTTCAGTTTTTGTCTTTTCAAATTATAATTGGATATTTGATTATTTTAACAAGTTTTTATTTATGTTATAAACTTATAAATTATAATTAATCATTTCGACTTTCAATTTCATTCACTAATAATAACTAACAAACATTATTTTATACATAACTTATTAGTTTTTAATATTATACTTATATTTATAACTTATAATTTATAACTAATTAAGAATTTATATCAATAGTATTAAATATATTAATATTCAAGATTTCAAATATTTTAACTATCGATTTGATTGTCGACTAAATCAACGTAAGACGATAAGAGGGGTTTAAAAAATAAATAAATAAATAATGAGCTCAACGAGCCAAGCTCGGCACTGATCAAACGAGTCGAGCTTAAGTTCGGCTCGTTTGACACGAGCTCGTTGTTAGGCTCGTCCGTCTGACGAGCCGAGCAATCCGAGCATGAGCTCAACTAGGCCCATTGTCACCTCCGCTTATATTACATGGCTGTACCCAATAGACTAAACCATAGGCTTACTAAACCTAACAAAGTCAAGAACAGTCCAACAAGGCAAGTCCAGGGAGGCGAATATAGACATGGCATCAAGCAATGCCGTCCATTGTGAAACTGTTCAATTTATTCTTTGATTTTTGTCTTGTCTCTGTCTTTTTGTCTTATTACTTATCAGGGACCACTTCTGCAACTCAAGAAACTTCACAATGAAGGCTGCATCATGGTTGGTCTTCGACCATTATATACTGTATCTATCAAAACCCGTAAAGCAAAAAATTGATCGGGATTCGAAATGGTAAAGTTTGCTCCATTAGTTGCAACTTTACTGTGCATTGCATTTGCACATGGTGTGAATGGGTTTATCAAATACAACACTGGGAGTGGCATTGTTGACGGGAAATTGAACGTTCATTTGGTTCCTCATTCGCATGATGACGTGGGCTGGCTCAAGACAGTTGATCAGTACTATATTGGATCGAATAACAGTATTCAGGTGTGAATTATAAGTATTATGCAGTGTATGGGGTCGAATGGTTTAGTTTCCTACTATTCTTTTTGGTTAACTCTGAAGTTGGATATTTGAATTGATGCAGGGTGCATGTGTGGAAAATATTTTGGACTCTGTTGTTACGTCACTGCGTCGCGATCCTAACAGGAAGTTTGTTTTTGCTGAAATGGTAGCATTTTTTCTTCTGGATTCTTGATATTATTGCTTTTGGACTAGAATCAACGATATCTGAAATTTATCTGGTTCAAATGACTTGGTTAAAGGTGATGTTTATAACGTGTTGTTTTGCCTTATTGATCAAAATTGATATTACTGTAGTGTTGGTTTCAATTATTACACGCACGGTGTATGCTAGTCTCCTATAGTATTTTGTTAACGCAACTGTATACAGTTGCAGACTGTAAAATTATGCTTCACATATCTCTAAGGTCATAATTTTCTTACTCGGTTAGAGTGTTATCCTGAGTGCAGCGGTGCAGGGCATGATTGAGAGCCTTCTGGGTACGATATGCTCATATGCAAGGCCGGCCCTCAAATTTTGGGTGCCCTGTGCGACAATTTGAAATGATGGCATGTACAAAAAATTTGTGCCTTATATTTAATTTTTTCAAGTGTCCTATAATAATAAAAAAAAAAAAAAAAAAAAAATGGTGTCCCTATAACGTTGAGGCCCTGTGCAGTCGCATATCTCGCTCACCATCAGGGCCGCCTCTGACGTTATGGTAGTGATTTTCCTACTCCTAAACAGAAAGATACATCTCTTTTGCTGTAATCAGGTAGTCTTTGTAATGGAAGAGATGTTTGGAAATAAGCAGTGCAGGTTGGGCTTGTCCATTACATCATCCTGAGTTCTCAATGATATGGTTCTTGACTATCTAATCCGTCATTTGTCCTATATCTCCTTGTAGAGGGAATATATGAGAAGAACAAAGTTAAGTATATGTGACATTTTATGTGCAAGTGCCTGCTAGTATCAAGTCAAATGTGGACTACTAATTTCTGCGGAGGGTCTGGCTGAGCTGTAGCTTTATTTCAAGTATTAGGCATTTTAGGGTCATGTCTTTCATTATTCCTGATAATCTAAAGGATTTCTTTTCGTTGTTCAGTTGAATTTGAAATCAGTCATATCACATCCATGTCTATAACCCGAATCCTGACAATGTTGAATATTACTTGCCGGCATTTCAACTTCACGATGCCAATACTGGAGAAATTGCTACTTTGCAAGTAGAAATGCAGGAGTACATGAGTAATTATAGTTAGTACTGCATCAGCTCTCAGTTGTACTCAACTGTTAAGACAAACCACAAGGTCATTAAAAGAACACAGAGAAGAAGATGAAATTTACTAGTATTATAACTATCTGACAGTTTGTTGAATAAAGTACTGTGCATAAACACATTTTCTCATGCAGATGCTTGATGTGTATAAATTTCTGACTTCAGCAAGTTTCTCTCACCATTAACAAAAATTAAATGCTATTGTAATAGGCATTTTTCCATAGATGGTGGAAGAGGCAAAATCCTGAAATTCAAGAAGAAGTACGGAAACTTGTTGATGCGGGCCAGTTGGAATTTGTGTAAGCATCAGCTTGCAACCTGCTATCCATATCCTTTCCTAAAGAATTTGACATAAAACTATTTAATGATCATTAATGCAGAAACGGTGGCTGGTGTATGCATGATGAAGCTTCTACTCATTATATAGACATGATTGACCAAACAACTCTAGGCCATCTACTGATAAAGAATCAATTTAATAAGACTCCTCGTGCCGGATGGCAGATCGATCCATTTGGGCACTCTGCAGTTCAAGCTTACCTACTGGGGGTTGAGGTCCTTAAACTTATCTATTGATAGTTGTTGAAATTCAAATAACTTTTAGCGTAACATAATCTAAGTCCATATCCACAGACTTGATATCACACGTCTACATAAGTACATATCGTTAATTTTTTTTTTTTTAAACTTATATAGCTGGGATTTGATTCCGTTCATTTTGCTCGGATTGATTATCAAGACAGGGAAAAACGTCAGAAAGATAAATCCCTCGAAGTTATATGGCAGGCTTCCAGGACATTTGGCTCCTCTTCTCAGGTTAGGAAATGTAACTGCTGCTCCATACACAATTTTAGTGTTAAACTGCTTCATTTGATTGCTTTTGATCTGGGTCCTTGCAGATATTTGCCAATGCATTTCCTGTTCATTACAGCCCACCAAATGGGTTCTCTTTTGAAGTAAATAATGACTTCAATCCAGTCCAGGTTCAATCTTTAAGCAGATCAATATCTCAGTGTTCACTTCTAGTTCTTCATATAAGCAATATCATAATACTTCTCGACTTCCTAAAATGCAGGATGATCCCCTCCTTTTTGAATTTAATGTGGACATGCGAGTTAATGATTTTATTAGTAGTGCAATGATTCAAGTAAACTGCACTTTTCTCTTATACCTTAAACTTGATAATTACCAATGCTTTTTACTGGATGAGCATTTAAAAGGTAAGATTGCATACGCAGTCGATAATCATTTCATCTTTGATACATAGGCAAATATGACGCGAACTAATCATATTATGTGGACAATGGGTGATGACTTCCAATATCAATACGCCGAGTCTTGGTTCAAGCAAATGGACAAACTCATTCATTATGTGAACAAGGTAGTTTCTGTTGTAAAAGTTGATTTCATAGATAATATGAAACTGATTGCATTCATCTTGGCAACTGGAGCACAAGTCTCTTGATAATGTGTACAAGATGCATTGTCACCTTTCCATTGAAAGACCCCTCTTTGAAATAATATGACATTGTATCCAAACAGTTTCTAGAACATTAATATAGCATTATGTTTTGGGCGGAAAGATAAGTCAGCAAGAGAAGACTGGTGAATATAGCAATTCAAACATATATAAGTGGAAAATCTTTAGCACAAATGATTGAAAATTTGAGTTTGCGTGCTACATTTTCTTATTTCCAGGTCGTTGCATCGGCCTAACCTTTCCTTTCCTTTCCTTTTCAACCCACCTCATGAAATAGTCTTCTAATCTAGATGAATTTCCCTCAACTCTTGTTAACTTTGTTTTTACAATTACCTAGGTACTAAAAAGTAGGAGAAAATGATAAGACAACCCATTTATTCTTTTCTTTCATTATTAAGTGGCCGGCAGAGTTTGTACCTTAGTGTTCTACGGCTCGGCTATACTTGACCCATGACATTTACACGTAGATCCTTGATATGTTCATGTCCATAATAGGTTTAGTTTAAAGAACAAGCATTCAATCAGATTTCTGTAATTAAATGAGAGCTTCCCTACTGGGAAGATGTTTTCTGGTCAAAGATCATTTTGTGTTACTTTTCCCAGATTATGCAGTTCACCATTATCATATAAGGGATTCTTTCTATGACAACCCTCTTTCTTGGAATTTCCATCTTTAGCATAAATAAATATAATAATAGAGAAATGATCTGGTTTTCTAATGTTAGATCTTCTTCCCATTGCTATGCTTTTCATTTCACATAATTCTAGAGTTTGGGGTCTTGATAATTTGGGTGCTGTTGCCTGTAATCTTCATTCTCATACCTTGTTTCTATAGGCCCCCTTTTCCCCATTTCCTCTTGCCTCTTTATTTGGAAACAAAACAGTCCCTCTCAAGTCAAGACGATTTGACGATAAGACCACAACTATTTTGCGTACAAGAAAAGGGAGTCCTTAGTCTTACTTGGAGGCTGGAGCCAGCTGATAAAATGGGGGAAAGAATGGAACTAAGATACTAAATTTTATGTAATATAATTGGAGGATATTGACGTAAAAAGGTCCTAGGTTCAAGTGTAATTTCCACTCAATTATAAAATTGAATATCCACACCTCAGGTCTTTCAGGAAAAATGAATCTGGCCTCAAAGTTTAGGGTAGGTAGGTGTTGTGAAGATATAAATATTAATGAATCAGTTCCTTACTTTCTAGTTTCTAATGACTTAAGCTTTAGATTGAGATGGTTTAACAGTTGGGAAATGTTTGGACATAACTACATTAGTCACGTGCAATAGTTACATCACATCCAACATAATTTGAATTTTAACTAGGTGAACAAACTCTGGATTCCAATTTTCACACTTTACAGACAAGAAATAGGTGCTTTAGGCTGTTAGAAGGTTCCAAAATGAAAAATAAAATAAAAAATCCTCTTCACTTACTTTGGGATGTGATTATTTCTTTCTTGTTTATTATTACCTAAATAAGTCAGCGCTTTTCAGCACCAATGGTTTCCTCTTCATTTATGACTTCTTTACATTAACTTTTTTTTTTTTAATTCAGTTTAGAAAACTACTTGTCATTGAATCCATATTTTATCAATAAAATTCTTTTAGTACCGAAGTACTGGATTTTATGATACAGTGGTTCTCACCCTACATCCAATTTCATAGTTGCCAACTTTTTACCTTTCCTTTATTCACTTGCATTATCTGTAATGGAAAATGCTTGGCATAATTATAATGAATCTAAGAAAGCTCATTATCACAGGATGGCCGTGTGAATGCATTATATTCTACCCCATCTTTCTATGTGGATGCGAAATGTGCTGCCAATGAATCTTGGCCTCTGAAAACTGATGATTATTTCCCGTAACCACTGCTCAACTCTTATTCTGATATCGTATGGTCTGATTGTTCTATTTGACTTGATCATGAAACTCTTTTATATATTTCTCTGTTGATTTGCCACAGATATGCAATCAGTGCTAATACATACTTCACTGGTTTTTTTACAAGTCGTCCCACCTTGAAGCGACAGATACGTATGCTGAGTGGGTATTATCTGGTAAGTTTGTATGATATTGAGTCAAAACTGGAGCTGGTCATACATTTGTAATCTTGAGACTCTTGAGTGGGCATTTGTAATTTAAGTTGGGTTTTCAAGAGCATTGAAGTTAATTATGGATCAAACTAGGGGTAGACAAAATAATCGAACAAAACCAGACCAAATCAGAATCAAACCAAACCAAGCGGTTTGGTTCGGTTCTATATAAAAAAAAATAATGGTTTGGTTCTTATAATCAAGAACCATTTGGTTTCGGTTCTGGTTCCGATTTTCATTCAAGAACCAGAACCAAGAACCAAACTCAATTTTTTTATATATATATTTTTTTACAAATTAGTGGGTATTCATCTCACCAAAAAATACAAAACTAAAATTATAAATGTGAAATGTACAAAAATGTTATTTACCATACATTTTATCTCATTTCCTATTAGACAAAGATTTTAAATCATAAATCTAAATTCTAATTCTAATTCATTTTTTCTTCTTTCAATTATAAATACGCATTCACACTACTTTACTTGCACTTCTATAACACAATAATTGTTGCACTCCTTAGTCACCATTGACGGCATTGATGTTTATTTTTTAAAATTTATGTATATATAAACATCAGCCCAATTCGTCAATTCTCAAGAGTTAACCCAAACTCAAATTGCAAATTTCATCCCTAACTCACACAACATCATGATAGAATGGGAGTTAGAACTTCATCGTAACTTGTATCTATAAGTCTAAACGGCCTTTATGTTCGATTCTCTAAGTTTCGACGAGCTTTTTTTAGGCGAGTTTCTTCTCTTTGACTTAGAATAACATGTTAGTTTTTCTAAATTTTTGTTTTGTTAACTAAAAATTTCATTTTCTATTTAGTAATGATGTAGATGGATTCTAATGAAGAAGCAGATATAAACAGCTTTTAATTTGCATTTTTTATTTAAAAATTCAAGTAATGGTTCTAGAATCAAACCAAACCAAACCCGAACCGAGCGGTTTGATTCCAGTTTGGTTCCATATCTTTAAAAAAACCAACTGGTTCCATTAGTAAAAAACCATTGGTTTATGGTTTGGTTTGGTTCTTCTGGAACCAGAACCAAACTAAATCACGTCCACCCCTAGATCAAACTACATTTATATGAACAATACTATTATGACTGTAATCAGAGGTGGACATCTTAAATCCCAGCTTCCAGCCATATCAAGGACTCAAGAACCTTCTCAGGTTTTTTATACTTTTCAGCTTCATGTATGGTTTATGTTGACAGATACACCTGGTGGGGTATTATTTCCCGGTGATTGTAGAATAATAGAAATTAATTCCGTGATTTCTGGGATTGATAGGTTGAAGAATATCAGAGAATTAACTCAAGCTGATGATTGAAGAATATGATTTATGCGGTTATGTCGTTTCCTTTTTTAAGTTCCTTAACTCATGTAACTTAGTTTTCCTTGGCTGGTATTTCAGAATGAACAACATGTGTCTGTTGAGTAGAAACCTCCACAACATTGTTGTTTACCTCAAATATTTCTGACATTTTATGGCTCTTTTATGACTGTGATGATTGATGAGGAATAGAGAAAATAGAGGCAATCAACAATGCCAATTAAGGCCAAGAGATGGAACAAACTAGAGAATAAGGAAAATAATTTGCTCGGGCAGAAGGCCACTTAAAAGAAATAAATTTCTGGGAAATGAATGCCAAAAAGAGAAACACAAAAAACTCAGAATACAAGTGCACAGACAACTCTGATACCATGAAGATGAATGGTGTATAGGTTCTGTTACAAAGTCATGAATCCATACAATTTTATAGCCATTTGTATTATTCAGAAAAGAAAAACATACTTCCTAAAGTATTACCCTACAATCATGGGATACTCTCAAAGTCAGCCTTAATTTATACAATTATGGAATCAACTAGCAATCAACTTTCTTCAGACAATCAGCTAATAATGAGCCTTTGACTTCCCATTTATAGGGATTGATTTCTCAACATTAATTCCTGATTTATGTCATTATAATTTCCTTAGTTTGTGTAATTTGTACACTATATATTTTGTACTTTTGTTGATAGCGAGTATGAACCAAACTCACTCTTTTTACTATTAATATTGAAAAGCATAACGAAATGCATTTTATTTGCACATACATAGGCGGCCCGACAAATTGAATTTCTGATTGGAAGGAGATCGGCTGGTCCTAATACTTATAGTTTAAGCAATGCTTTAGGAATTGCACAGCACCATGATGCTGTCACTGGTACATCTAGACTTCATACTACGAGTGACTATGCAAAACGCCTTGCAATTGGAGCATCAGAGGTGGGCTTACACATAATTTTTCGCTATAACTACCTCTATCACCACGGACCATATGCTTATTCACATTTATAAATTTTCTCACCTATATAAGCATTCAAATTTGTTTGACTTCCGCAGGCGGAACTCACTGTGAATTCTGCTTTGTCATGTCTGATTGATTCGAAATTAAATGGCCAATGTGCTACACCCACAATGACATTTAGCCAGGTGACAGTTCACTTTCTATTACTTGTTTCAGTTTCCTTGTGCATGTAATCCTGCAATAGTTGTTTCAGTCATCAAATGGTTGTTTTCAGCAAGGAATACACTGAGGTGGCTGTTTTCTTGTTTAAAATTGTTATGCTCTCTACAAACTAAGAGCTTCAACATGTTGAGAACATGGTGCAGATACAATTGACTCATTTTTACTTCTTCAAATATATAGTTTAAAAAGAAGTATACTATTAGTTATCAGTTATCACTGTTGCTTGTAAATTCACAGTGACAGAGTACTGTGCCAAATTGACAGAATGGCCTCATATATCTCAAACAGCTAAACAGTCGTTTCATTACTGAAATAGAACTTCTTTAAGTATGTGGTTATTTTTTACCCTTGCAATTTCTTGGAAGTCGCAGAAATGCAATCATGAGTTGATTTATGATTTTCTCCCTTGTTCAGGGCAGACACTTTGTTGATCAGAATTGGAGTTTCATTTATTGAAACATGAAAAATCCATAAATTGTTTAAATTACTTTATGAGAAAACAGACTGGAGAGTATAAAAATAAAACTTTCAAGTAATCCTGTGTCGGCTCTCATCAACAAATTTTTTAAATGTAATAACACAGGTCATATGTTCTGTATTTCCAAAACAAAAGAAAAAAAAAAGAAACTTCTGCCTTCTCTGTAGGTACAAGATAGAGATAATTTTTTTCCAGTTTCTATTATTCAATGATGTCAGTTAATCAGTAAAGACTTACAGTAGGAGACGCATGAAATGCAATTTCACGCTTTGCAGTTCATCAAACTGTTGCTGTGATTTGATTGATACTGGATTTAGTTTAATTAAATGTTTGGAAATGGATAATATACTCCCTATAGACATCCTCTGCCGATTTGAATGTCATTTGGGAAATGTTTAAGCATTAAGGCATTGGTTTTAGTCAGATAATCAGATTGTGCCATTCTGGTCTAATGCTGTTTTCTTTCTTTTCATTTTTAATTTGTGAACAGTGTCAATTACTCAATATAAGTTTCTGTCCACCTACGGAGGCTGATATTCCAAAGGGGAAGAGTTTGGTAAAAGATTTTGTTTCTGCTTATGCAACCAATTTAAAGATCCGGAAAATATAATCAGTATTGCTATTTTCAGGTGGTTGTCGTATACAATCCACTTGGATGGGAACGTATTGACTTTGTCAGGATCCCGGTGAGTTTTTCTATGTGGTGACACAATTTGGATTGTATCAGCATTTGAGTATAACCACTAGATGCATAATTACAGGTTAATGATCATTATCTTCTTGTTAAAGATTCCACTGGCAAAATTATTGAGTCGCAATATGTAGAATTGGACAATGTTACAAGCAACATGAGAAGGTTCTATGTTGAAGCATATATTGGAATTTCACCAGAAGAAGCTCCAAAATACTGGCTTTTGTTTCAAGTATCTGTGCCACCTTTGGGTTGGAATACTTACTTCATTTCTAATGGATCTCAGAAAGGTTGAAGTTCTTTTTTTTGTTCTCAACAGGCTATTATTATTATCATCATCATCATAGTTGCTTTTTTTTTTTCCTTTCTAATTTCAACATCTTTGCATTCAATTTCTAGTTAGAGCACTCTTCATAACTCAAGCTCACAACAGTATAAAATAGAAAAGAATGGCATAAAGTACAAGAGTTACATCGTCTTATTCTCTAAATCTAATTTTAGTATTCATTTTTCTGCTATTTATGTGGACTGGGATAGGCAAAAGCCAAACATTATTTTGTTAATCTTCATTCTTTAAATATCTGCTAAAATGAAGTTTAATGTAATAAACTGGTTTAAAATGCTTATTCAACCCCATTTAAAATAATAAAAGGAAAATAATAACATATTTGATATCCTTTCTAACTCTATGATCATTTCAAAATCTAAGAGATGTATCTCACGCTCTTGGCTGAGCATCAATTTTTTTTACATCAGTAACTCATGCATTTAGATAATTGGAATAAATAAGCTGCTCCAATGATGCAGGAGATGCTAGTAGTGTGTATGAGTCCCTGGTGGATCCTCCAATGGAAGAAACTATTGAAATTGGACCGGGAAACTTGAAGTTATCCTTTTCTTCTGCATCTGGGGAACTTGAGCGAATGTTTAATTCTAAATCTGGGGTAAGATCCATGTACATAATATAATAGACATATATATATATATATGCTCCTATCCAGCATCTTCAAATTATAGGTTTGATATGATTGTCAGCAACATATATAGTGAAAAATGGCGAATCAAAATTAGAGAATTACATTTAAAAGAAATACTTGTAATTTAATTTTCATAGACAACTCAATTTTATGACAAAACAAACAATTAGATGTTATCTTGACCCTTTACGTTTTCAGGAAAAGTGAAGCATGGGGATCACTCTGATCATCATGAAAGGGCCTATTTTTTCAAAAAAAAAAAAAAAAAAAAGTTGATGTAATTTAGTAGTTTTATATTAATTTATCAAAAAAGTATTGCTTTTGGGGTTGGTCTGTTCGTTTTCTGAGAAACTTGAGAACATTGTTCACCTTTTATTATTTCATTATCTTGTCAACTTAAAAACCTTCTAGTTCACTTTTTGTGATGCCAATATTATTTCGATCTAGTAGTAGATGATCAATCAATTTAAAGGCAAGATGGGGTTTGAGTTAAATTATAGACAGTAGAAACTTCAATAAACTCATTTAAAATCTCTCTTCATTCTCTGAGCCAAAAATGTACTGTTGTCAAGTATTATAGTGGAATGATAGTCATATTTGCTCAATTCTTTTTTCTTATATATATATTTTCATGACCATCACCAATTAATCTGTTCAAACACCATGTTATCCAAAATGTTCGAGCCATCTTCCTTTAAGGTGTTATATATTCTTAAATCCTCTTCCAAAAATAGATAAGCATGCCAAAATGTTTATTTTTCTTTGTCATTTCATTTGGGGGTTGGGAATTGTTAGCAAAATATACAAAATATATTGTAAATAAATGGAGACATCAAACAAAAAATTAGCAATCGTAGATATGAACATTTATTAAAACATAAAACAAAATGAACTAGCAACCCAAGTACAAAATCAAATCTGAAAAATCGAGGCCTGTGTAAACACCAATTTGCTTTGAGGAAATTAGTGCATTTGTTTTCCAGGATACAGCAGAAGAACTAGCAGTTAACTTAGCACAAAACTACTGCATCAGCGAACTAAACTATTGTCCAAACAAAATCACCAAGTGGAACTAGTGCAGGAATATTTTCTGGCCATAGGATTGAAGGAATATTTTCTGGATTGAATGCAAAAAAATCATGTGTTTGGAATGGAGGAAATCTGGTAGTATAAATAAGGTCTAATATAATTTAATGGAGTTACAAGTGTTAAGCCTTTAACGCCACCATTAACTCGATTGTTAATCTCTCCATTAATAGGCAAGAGTTTCTAAAATTATAGGGAATTGAAAAAATAAATCATTTATAGGAAATAATGCCAAAATATGGACAATGCTATGGGACAATTTTTGGTCCATTCGATTCGACATTCATGTACTCAAGTCGCATTCACACACAAGTTCAAGACTCGAAGGCCAATTCAATCCGAGATTTGCATCCCCATGTGGGCACACATGGAGAGTCTCTATGCCACACATGATTACACACTTTCAAAGTGTAGTCATATATAAAGTGGTTATTGTTTTGTTAGACTTCCTATGTAGGACAAACATACTTGTTTTTCCTCCAATTTCATAAACATCTTCCAATTGATCAACTTCGAGCTCCAAATTATCATTCATCCAAGCATCAATTTTGGAAAATGAATATACAATTTCGATGTTCTCATGGAGGAAAATTCAAATCTAATTTGATCTTTCACAAAGAAGTGTGTCCCATCCAAAATTATGCCCAAATATCCCTATTTATTAATCCATTTTCCAACAAATCTGATATGTTATTAGCAGCAACTTATGTGTAAGCATTTTAGTTCTATCTGAAAGAAATTTGCTCACCTATACATAATTAATGTGGTTTTACCAGATTGATATGCCAGTACAACAAAGCTATCTTTGGTATGCTTCAAGTGAAGAATCTGAGGTATACTCTCAATGGTTTATGAAATGAAACACATATTCCTAGTGATACATTTGAATGGATGCAGTAATATCTTAATCGTATCATTTCTTGCAGTCCTCTGATGCATACCATTTTCGGCCTAACGAATCTACTCCTCAAATTCTGTCAAGACCAGTGAGTGTTCTTTTCTCCAGCTAAGATTGGGTTAATGTGGTCCTACCAAAGTCAGTCTTCCAGAGAAATGGATCATTAGTTCCTGTTCAAAGCCGATTGGATCAAACATTTGCATGGAATACTTTGCTTATTTATTTATTACTTTCATTATATTAACTACTAATATTTGGTATGCTGATTTCAGGTTCCCTTGAAGGTCACTCGGGGTCCACTGGTTCATGAAGTTTACCAGCAATTTGATTCTTGGGTCTACCAGGTAAATTTAACATGCAAATATGTCTCTAAACAATACAATAAGCTTTTGTACAGTGTTCACTTAGTATTTTACCTATGCCTTACTGTGTGCTATCTCACATTAACAATTTTTATCATCATTTTTTATACCATTGTTGTGGCACTTATTTGAAAGTATTCATGCATAAAATTTTCAGATAACTAGAATTTACAAAGACAAGGAGCATGCTGAAGTCGAGTTCACTGTAAGTTGGTCTTGTTCACTTTGCCAATCCCCTGGTAGCTAATTTCCTTTTCCCAAATAAATTTTCAGAACCTTAAGTCACTCTTTTTCCTTTCCCTTTTCCGGTCTCGTGGCACTTCATTTCCCCTTTTTGTAACTACTTTATTCTAATTGAAGATTGGTCCAATTCCTACGGAAAATACTGTTGGTAAAGAAATTATTACAAGAATGACAACCAATATGTCCACAGAGAAAGCGTTCTATACAGATTCCAATGCAAGGGACTTTCTTAAACGGGTAACTCTTCACTCTCGTTAATCATTTAAATATGTAGTCCATCTTATGATTTCTGATACTGAGTTTTTTTCCATCTTATAAATCATTCTTCAGTTAGCAAATATGATTTTTTAATTACCCACCGTTACTTTTTTATTTTGATTTTGTTACCAAAGCTCTCATGGAACACATTCTCTTACCGTAGAATTAGATGAGAATAGTGAACTTTTATCAATATTTTTCTTGGAGGCTATGCTCCAAGTCCAAGAGAAATAGTGTTAATATGTCAATCAGTCACGTTGTAATTACAAAATAATATTGCTACTAGTTAGTTGTCACGTAATTTTCATACTATAATTTTAAAATATCAGCAAAATTACAAATAAAATTACATCAAGTTGTCGTAGTATGATAACAGAGTAAAATTGCTGGGGTCTTGAAAAATATAGTACAAATCTATGAGTCGTGTATAGAAGAACAGAACTGTAAAAACGATCATTGTTTATGTCAACCGTGTGCAGGTTTTGTGGATTTTTACTTCCTAAAAGTTTTTGTTGGGTCAAGCTGATTTTGGTTGAAATGAGTATCTAGAACAGGAAAAGCAGATGAAATTGGAAAATGGTAGAATTTTTTATTCGGTGATTACTTTAAGGAATAAAATTGTTTGCCAAGAGTCCAGGTGTTAATTGTCCATGCATTCAGGATGAATTCGAAAAATGCGTCTATCCTGAACATTTTCCATAATTAGCTTTCCAGTCTGTCTCTTTCTTTGACTTCTGAAATCATATTAGCTCGCTTTGCTTTAGTGGCGTGAATAGCTAAACTATGATCTATGGAAAATTAACACATGTAGTTCCATAAGCATGTGTTAGTAATTAGATCCACTGGTTATTATCTGACAGACACCTGGTTGCTCTACTACTTGCTTTTTTCATTTTCTTCTTGTTGATTAATCTCCATCTTTGTGTTTTTTCTATGGAATTGACTTTATCATCCCATTTTTTTTCAGGTTCGAGATTATAGATCCGACTGGAACCTCACAGTTACTCAACCTGTAGCAGGAAACTACTATCCGGTAATTTTCCTGACTTCAACTTCTTGATTATATTTTACTTGAAGAAAACTAGATATTCGTGTAAAGTAAGTGGAATATTAGCCAGTTAGACAATTTGTTAAACTAACGAGACTCTTATCTTATCATGAAATATTTGAAATTCACACTATAGGACTGAAATTGCACTTTGGAGAGGACTCTTCTTAAGTGCATTCTAGGTAAGATCTTGGGTACCTAAAGACTGAAGAGGACCTGAGTGGATGAGGTCCAAGCAAGATTTAACATTTCTGCTAAACTAAGTATTTTAATCCCTTTTGGATATTAATCTAATGTTTCCAATTTATGAATATTGTCACTGTTCAAAAGAATAAAAAAATCACCAGAATTACATTAACGCATCTTCTGAGATCAAAGAACAGACATAATACGAAAAAATGTGTTCGTCTATCAATGCTAGAAGATCTTCTTGTTTAACTAACTGATTTTTCACTTGACATGATCCTCAGCCACATTGCGCCATTGTCTTTGTCTGGATAATTAACTTAATTACTGGAAAACTCTTGAGAAGGGCAGATATCATCATTATAATTTGTCAAGATGATATATATTGATTGATAGCCCATTTTGTGTAAAAATGAAAAATAATGGACTCAATCAAAATTTTCATTTTCCTCTATTTTATGTGTGTCTCCGGTTTCCATGGTCTTCTAACTTAATCTTCTGTTCAGAAGCAAATTTCATACGTTCTCCACAAACCTTTTTGTCAAATATATTGCATAATTATTAAAGTTGTGAAATCTTATATTTAAGCTGAATATTAATCACAGTGCAAATTGTGTCCCTTTTAGATCTATTCTACTTTAACAGATTCAAATATGGAAATGTGTCTTCACTCATGCAACATCTGCAACATTCTTGTTTTCAAGATGCTGGTATCTTTGTTCCTTTTACTTTTCAAATTTGAGGAACCTGGGACAATTTTGACACTCCAGAAGAAGCTTATTGGGCTTTTGCAATTTGGTTCGCATTGGTTTTGTTTCTGCTTTCATTTCAAAAAGATAAATGAACTGATTCTGATTCAAAAAATTATTCCTTCTCTTTCAGATCAATCTTGGAATTTTCATAGCAGACAATAAATCTGAATTATCTGTATTGATTGATCGGGCAACAGGAGGATCTAGCATTAATGATGGGGAAATTGAATTGATGCTTCATAGGTATGCCAAATGCTTCGAACTCGTTGTTTCCTTCTTTGATTCATTTGTATAAAGTTCTATGGTCTGACAAACTCCTGTCTGATTTCAACTATATAACATATATCTACGATCAGGCGCATAATCAAAGATGATACGGGAGGCCTAGTTGAACCTCTTGACGAGTTAGTATGTGTGAATGGTACATGTGAAGGATTAACGGTATGAATTGACATCACGAGTTAGTATGTGTGAATGGTACATGTGAAAGACTAATGACAATGAGCGTGTTATTGACTGGAGAACTTGTATTAAAACTAAGCATTCTTTCGGTCATACTTATGGGTCCCACAAAATGTGCGGATAAGAAGTAGGTTTGACTAACAAGCACTTTATTTTGTGTCTTGTGTTTGTTAAATCCAAGGAAGATTTTATGGTTTCTATACTGTAACTTAATTATTTTGCCTATCTCTTTTCCAGATCCGTGGAAATTATTATATGAGCATCAATGAGCGTGGTAATGGATCCCGATGGCGCCGGACAACTGGCCAAGAAATATATTCACCTCTCCTTTTAGCATTTTCACATGAGGTAAGTTTATTTCTTGTTGACAAAAGGATCACATGAAGAATTCTGTTATCTGATAATTTAGCATTTGATATTGCAGAGTGCTGAAAACTGGAAATCTGCTCATTTGACGAAGGCGACGGCAATGGATCCAGATTTTAGTTTACCTCTTAATGTTGCATTAATTACATTAGAGGTGATTGCTTAAATGCCCTATGATGTTGTGAATTATTTCTCCCTTTTCATCTTTTCCTGAAATTTATATTTCAGGAGTTGGTTGATGGAAGTGTGCTCCTCCGTTTAGCACATCTATATGAGGTGATGTCCATTTTTCTTGTGGTCTGTTACGACATCTTGGGTAGAACTCGTCTTCAAAAGTTAGCTGATGAGGGGACGGTGCTCAAGAGATTATAAACCCCACATCGAAAGCACATACTTTTGATGCGGGACGAGTCTCATACCTTACAATGGAAACATTGACAAACCACCACGCTCCGCGATCCCGTTACAAGGTATAAGACTTGTCCCACATCGAAAATATGGTCTTTCAATGTGGTGTTTATAACCTCTTGAGCACCCTCTCCTCATTAGCAAGCTTTTGAAAATGAGCTCCACCCAAAAGGTTGTAACATGGTCCTCGTTCCGAATAACGAAATGCATGTAAAACTGAGGAGCTTTGAAATAGTATCTCGACTATATTTTTGAAAGTAATGTAAGGAGTAACTCGTGATGCGGAGTATTCATCGACCATATTTTTGAACAATGTGTTAGGCTGGTGAAGATGCCAAGTATTCATCACTTGCAAAAGTTGAACTGAAGAAGATGTTCGCTGGAAAAACGGTATATATTATGCTCTGCAAGTATTACTTTTGACTCGGTGAAGGGTACGACGCAAAGGATCAGAAACTGATGTTTAGCATTCGTAACTGAAAATAAATGATCTGAAATTTGTCTGAGTTTGTATTGAACTTGTTCTTCTAATGCAGATAAAGTCGCTCAAGGAAACAAGCTTATCTGCAAACCAAGACAAGTCTGAAATGAAGAGGATGACTTGGAAAGTTGAAGGTCAAAAAGGCTACGACCCGGATCCGATTAGAGGTGGTCCCGTGGATATGTCGATTCTCATTGTCGAACTTGGTCCAATGGAGATCCGGACTTTCCTCATGAGATTTTAGAAGGCAGATCCTCTTACCAGCGAATTCGAATAATTAGTCAGTCATGACGATCTTTACTTTTTATTGTTGAATATGATTGACTTTCAAGAATACTCGTCTCTTTCTATATCTAACAGACTAACACAAACTACATGAGTTATGGTCGAGCTCGGCCTAATTTTCATTATTCAGATAATTGGATCTAAATATTTTCTCAACTATTATCGATTGTTCATTTGTGTTCGGTAAAAAAAAATAAAAAATATATAGTTTATAAACATGTGATGTAGATCAAATCTACAACACACAATAATATTTCAACACCACGGATTACACTCAAGAAAAGAAGCGTTTTTCTTATTTCATAGCAATCAAGGAAACCCTACATCATGTTATAACGTCTTAAATAAGAGCAAATGAATAATCTAAGGGATAATTGCGCCCTATACTGTCATTTTAGGATATATTGTACAAATAACTGGTTTAAGAAAAATACTGAAAAATACTTTCATCTTCATCTCGCTACTACTCTCCATCGTACTGTTTCGACGAGTCTGCCTTCCACCGCACCAACCCACCACCTCTTCTTCTTCATGTTGCTACCTTCACCTTTCTGTTCTGATTCCTCATCGACCCACCACTGGCATCAACCACCACACCACTCACATCAACCACCACTGAACCACCACTAAAATCAACCACTATCGAACCTCTTGTTTATTGAAACTAGATGAGATAGAACACGAGTTTTGCTTTCACGTCTTACCTTATTATTAGTGATGGCCATTAAGAAGCTTTTGATTTTACAGACAGCTTGTGAAGAATTGAGGGCAAGCAGGATGTTCCAGGTTTGAAAATCGGAATCGCATGAATGTTGGAAAAATCGGGGTACTACACATGCCTTTAAGCTAGACACACTTCAGAAACTCGTAGACGTCAAAGGAGCCGATTGAAAAACCACAATTTTGAACTTTGTTGTCCAGAAAATAATAACAAGTGAAGGTGACGATGATTTGGAACAAGACATTTTGGACAGTGTCGGTGATTTGTGGATTATACCAGAAAATGTAAATAATAGTGTATGAAAAGTATTTGATTTAAGGTCTCAAACAAAGTATCATAAAACAGTGTAAAGTTTCAAACTTTGTTACTAAAATTTCTCCCAAAGTATCTTAAAAATTTGATAAAGTTTTATGTTATGATACCAAATATTTGAAAGTATCATAAGTATCATGTTTTGATACTTTAAAAGTATCATAATATATATTTGAAGTATCACAACATGATACTTGTGTGAAAACAGTATTTTTCAGTAAAAATAAAAAATTGAAATATTTATAAGTGATTCTTAAAAATGAAGTAAGTTTCAATTATGATATCAAAAGTTAGATATTTTTGCAAACGCCCCAAAACCTAAAGGGCCAACAGTTTCCTTAATGGGCTGGGCTAACAAACGAAATAAACAAATAATGAAAGGGAAAATTGCACCGTCTACTGCAATAAAATTAGGGAAAAATACAAAACTATACAACTAAAACTTTCACTTTTTAAACATAACAAACTTAAGATTTTTTTAAAAAAATCAGGTGTTAATTAGTTAATTAATTAATATAATATTATAATAATTATCATTAATATATTAAATTAAAACCTATATAATATTACATAATAAAATCAAAACAATATCTAATTTACAACCACTACATCCTATCCCAACCCAACCCAACCCCGCACTCACCCCACCCCACCCCACCCACGACCCCACCCCACCCCACCCCAACTCAAAAAATAACTTTTTTTCCTTCAACTTTTCCACACTCACCCCCACCCAGACACCACTTTACCCACCCCACCCCACCACACCACACCACAATAATGATTTTACTTATATTTTTTTCTCATCTCACCCATCCACCCACCCGTCTCATCCCTCCCCACTCCTCCCCGAACCCAACCCAACCCTAACCACCCACCCCTACTCCCACCCCACCCACCCCAACCCAACACAACCCACCCCACCCCACCCCACCCAAAATGATTTTTTCTACTTTTTTTCCACAACTCGCCCAGACTCTACCCTATCCTACCCCGCCACCTATCCCAAACCCACCCACCCCACCCAAAATTAATTTTTTTTCTTCTAATTTTTGACTCCCCCACCAACATCGCCCCAGACCCTACTCCAACTCACCTCATCCAAAATGATTTTTTTTACTACTTTTTTACGACTCACCCAGATCCTACCCCGTCACCCATCCCCAACCCCACCCCACCCAAAATTAATTTTTTTCTCCTAATTTTCCACACCCCCACCCACCCCGTCCCGACCCTACCTCGCCACCCACCCCACCCCACCCACCCACCCCACCCAAATATGATTTTTCTTCTATATTTTCACACCCCACCTTAACAACCCCACCAAACCCCACCATAGCAACCCCACCACAACCCACGCCACCCAAAAATGATTTTTCTTCTATTTTTTCACACTTCACCTCAACCGTCCCATCCTATCCCACCCTACTCCCATCCAAAAATGATTTTTCTTCTTTTTTTTACACCCCACCCAATCACCCTCACTCCACCAAAAATGATTTTTCTTCTATTTTTTCACACTTCCCCCAACCGCCCCACCCCATCCCACCGCACCCCGCCACCCACCATACCCCATCAAAAATTTACTTTTCTTCTATTTTTTCACACTTCACCCCAACCATCTCATCTCAACCCACCCTATCCCACCCCACCCACCCACCCAAAAAATAATTTTTTTCTTCTACTTTTTCCAACCCCCAACCCTACCTAGACCCCACCCTTCCCACCCACCCACCCCACTCCACTCCAAAAAATGATTTTTTTCTTCTACTTTTCCAACCTCGACCCCGACCCCGACCCGACCCGACCCGACCCCACCAACCCACCCACCCCGACCCTACCTCACCACAAAAAAATGATTTCTTCTACTTTTTCTAGCCCCACTCGACCTCTACCCCACCATCCCCACCCCCAAAATCACAGTCAGTCACGTAAGTTGACACGAGATCGCTGTTAAGTCACACAAGGTCACACAGAGTCACAATTACAAATTTCGATGTAAAATCCCACCCCACCAAAGTCACAGTTGGTCACACAAGGTCAAAGTTCGGTCACACAAAGTTGCAGTTTGGTCAAACGAGGTCACATTTAGGTCACAGGAGGTCACAATTAGGTCAAACGAGGTCACGGTTAGATCACACGAGGTCACAGGTCGATCACATAAAGTCACACTTCGTTCTTACAAAGTCACAATTCGGTCACACATAGTCATATTTTGGTCACATTTCAGTCACAATTACAAATTTAGACACAAATTTCACCCCATCTCACCCACCCCATCACCCCCATTAGTAAAGTCACAATTGGTCACACAAAGTCACAATTCAGTCACAATAACAAATTTAGTTGCAAATTTCACACTACCCCACGACACTCCACCCGCACCCCACCCACAAAAGTCACACAAGGTCACAATTTGATCATACGAGGTCACAGTTCGGTCGCACAAAGTCACGGTTGGGTCGCACGAGGTTACAGTTCTTCGGTCACACGAGGTCAAGTTCGATTACACAAGGTCACAGTTCGTTCTCACAAAGCCATAGCTCGGTCACACATAGTCATACTTGACACAATTGTAGGTCACATCACGTCCTCGTCCATTGGTTACACAAAGTCATTGTTGGTCACAATCTCTAATATAATTGGTCACAATCATCCATAATTGATCACATATTATTTGATTATTTGTCACAACTAAAACTTTTTTTATCACAATTAGTCAATATTTCTTGTCACAAGTTGCACAAAATCACAATTAATCAATATTTTGATCACAATTACCTAATAATTGGTCACAATCCGCACTATCACAAGTCACACAAAGTCACAATTAGTTAATATTTTAGTCACATTTACTTAATAATTGATCACATTCCATACTCGTCACAAGTAGCACAAAGTCACAATCAATCATATTTTGGTCACATTTAGCTAATAATTAGTCACAATCACAACAAATCATCACAATATATCACCCCACCCCAAACCCCCCACAAAACCTTACCCTACTCCCACCTTAACTCTAACCCCCTCTCTTCTACCTCTCACCCACCCCAAAAATCCCTCAGTCGGTACTGCCAGAAATGGAGAAAAATATGATCCAGTTATCTACCACTCAACCCCGCCATTGCCCGCGGCGACATTACAAAGCATCAAATCCCCAACCACCGCCATCGCCGCCTCCTCCACTACCACCATTACCATCAACAGACAGCAAACTCCACCGAAGCCTCAATTTATCACCATCACACCACCACCTCAATCCACCACCACCAACAACACACCACAACCACCACTTAAGCCTCAATCCACCACCATCACCATTTTTACATTTCGATTACAAAAAAAAAGAGCCTCAATCAGTAGACGTTGCTGTTTCGAGGAAAATCCAGAAAAAAAAGCTGAACCTCCACCCTCCATGCCACCTTCGGACCACCTACTGGAAAATCCCAAACTGTAGAAAAAGAAGCTTCTCAGCCTTACAAATCCAAATACGATGGCTGTTTGTCGAACAGAGTTTCGATTTGGCCGGAATTTTCTGATTAATGCTTAGCTAAGAAATTTTTCCAAGCTAAAATCATCGACTGCGGCTCCTCCTTCCACCTCAAGCAGGCGCCGTTGACCGCTACCACCACAATCAGTCCACCAAGAGAAATTTGAGCGCTCGATTTATTCCTCATAACTTTAGTTCCGTCTTCATCTGCTCGCACGTCGATGTTAGCATTGCCTCGTGCTAATCCTCCACGTCGGAAGCCGAAGTCCTCGACGACGCCGACCTCCGCCACGTGAGCTTCCGGCGTCTCCTCCTCTCCAGAACTCAGGGGTAATGAGATGAGAGGGGTGTAAAGGGTTGTGGATTTATTTTAATTTTTAATTACGTTTAATTATTTAATTATACTAATTAACACCTGAAAATTAGAAAAAAAAAATTTACCGCACCAGAATTTTAAAGTGCATCTTTAAAAAGTAGGTTCCTGTGTAATTTTCCCATAAAATTATCAAACTAAAGTTTACCACTCAGAAAAGAAAAATTGAAATATACGGTCTTCTTCCCTCCCAAGCGGCGTCGACACTGTGGATGATCCCCGAACGGAACACCTGCTGCGTCCACCTATTGCTTTTCCACCTTCCACCACCTCTCTGAACCCAACATTGGTCACCACCAAAGAACTTTGCACCACCCCCACCACTAGAAGGTTGAAGACGGCGACTGTGTGGAGTTGAGACGGCGGTCCAACTTCTCCTACTTCAAATCTCTTTGGCTTCCATGCTCCGCTTCTTCCTTTATTCTTCTTCCCCGACTGCACCAGCATCGCCTCTGTGGGTGTTGGTGGTGGTGATTGTTGTTGTTACCTGTGAAAAGGTAGGTTTAGAGTGATGACAGCGAGTTGCAGGGTAGGTAGTGGTAGTGGTGGTGTTAGTCAGTGAAGGTGATAGTGATGGTGTTGAAAAAGCGACAATGATGGTGGTGTTGAGAAGGTGGCGATCGTGGTGGCTGTGGTGGTGGTCGGTGGTTGTGAGCTGTAAATTCTCAATTTTGTACAAAAATTGTTTGATTTTATGTCTGAATCAAAGTATCATAAAAAAAATGTAAAGTTTCAAATTGTGATACTTCAATTTTGTCCAAAGTATCATAAATATTTGATAAAATTTCAGGCTATGATACCAAAAATTTAAAGTATCATAATATGATACTTAGATAAAACAGTATTTTTCCAAAAAAAATAAAAACAAAGTATTTTTCAGTGATTATTTAAAATGAAGTAAGTTTCAATTATGATACTAAAAGTTGAGTATTTTTGCAAATGCCTCATAATGAAAATACTAAAAGAAGAAACTTCGACTGTTATTTTGACCCAGTAAATGTTCTCGAACGCCCAAAATTCATTATACATCACAACAAAGTGGTGAATTCAATGAGGATCGTTAAGACCTTTCTGAAAAGTACTTATGGGCCAAAAACGAACATCGTATGCAAAAATTACGGTCATTTCTTTGAAGAACGACTATCGAAGCGTTCCAAGTATGCAAGAGTCTGTTCTTCTGCATTCAACACACGAATCTCATCAACAAGTCTATAAATCACACAATTTTTCAAATTATTTTTTAAACACACATATTTTCACTCTCTAATTTTTAACCATTACTTTTTATCTTAAAATCATAAATGAATCAATTTATAAATCAAACAGTGTCACAAACGGAGGCCCCATGTTTATTTTATTCTTCGAGGAGGACGGTGATATTGTAAAGGAAATAGTACACATAAATAGACCGTTACCAAAGTTGTTGATGGTAGGGTGGTTTTCCTATTATTCTATAAATCAATGGTTATCCAGTATTTATTATATTGCCATAAACAACATATAGATTTCTTCTGCATGGTAATCACTTTCAACAAAACATTTTGGGGGTGATCAGCTGAGCTAATCCTAACAATATAATATTATAATTTATTGGTATAGTACTTACTAATCAGCATTAGCCTATAATGCTCATTAGATTAATAGATTTCGATGAAGAAATTAGGTCCAGTTTTGCAATTTCATTAAAATATGAAAAATCAGGCAAATATAATATCATTTTAAAAATTCGATAAATTATGGATATCCTAATCAAAACCTCAACTATCTCTCTATCGATTAGTAGAAACCCTAAATCAACCCCCCATTTTATCTATCCATCATCATCATATCATCATCATCATCATCACCATCACCACCACCATCCTGTAACCCATGTACCATAACCATATTAATTTTGTACGTCGTGTAGTGTTTAACTGTGATCTTCTCTATTGTGTGGAAATAATCATTGTTTTTTTGTGATTGTTGGTTGATAACTATCGTCATTGTTATCGTTTCATAGTGATTAACGATGATCCTGTCTATTGTGCGATGCATTAGTAGGCATCAATGAAGATGAAACAATCACTGCTTTATATGTGATTGTTGGTTGATCGTCACTGATTCATTATCATCGCCACTTCTTTGATGGTGATTGACAACAACAGTAGTTAAGGGGTTTCGCGTTTGCGACGAGGTTGGGATAGGGTGGGTCCACTATGATTCACTATTATCGCCACTCCTTATTTTATACTAATTGTACCATAAATGTATATTCATAAATGCATACATGCATCTTAGACTAGTTCATTTGATGTGGATACATGAATTCGGTTGTTCCACATTTAAAGATTGTGGGGGAAATATTTTTTGAAATTGAAAAATAAAATAAAATAAAATTCAAAAAGTTAGCTAAATAAATATTCTAACAAATCGACACACTATATTGAACAATACGTGTGTATTATAATTAGAATGCCACTTCTACGTGTGGAGTCCACAAAGATACGAATTTTGAATAAGGTGGGGTGATCATTAAGAGCATCTCTAATGATTTGTGAGTATTTTGATCTATATGGTACTTTTGTAGATAATTATTTCACCTATATTGATAAAATATATAATGAATTTTAAAGTTTATTCTCAATGGTTTTTATCTACAATTTGTTATGTATACATTGTTTAGCAAGTTATTTACATTTTGATATAGTATAAGATAATGTTCATGTCACGTCAGCGCCACATAAGCATGCAAACTAACCATTGGAAATTAAATTTTCATATAATTATTTATTTTTTCTATATGTGACAATCTATTTTTCCTCAATTAATATATCATTAGAGAAGCTCTAAGGCATAGTAATAAGCAAGGGTACGGATTGTGAATCGTTTGTGGATAGGATCACTTTTTTCATAGTGTTTTAATTTTCACCTTATTTAAGTTTCATTCTCTAAAATTTATTATTTTCAGTTCATTTTTATAAATATAATTTTTCAAAAAAGATTTTGCGCACATCGTTAATTTTTTAATTTTTTTTTTTACTTTGATTTCTAAATAAAATAACTTATTTTTTACAAAAACAAAATTATCAAAGAGTAGCTTCATAAGTCATAACTTATAGATTTTATCATGATATCGTGCAACTTGACAGTTAGTATGAGACTTAGCCTCAAGTTTCATCTCGAAATATAACACACATTTATTAGGAGTAGTCGAACTCTTTTATATCGACTCAATATAATCAATGGAAACTAACGTTTTTTTTTTTTTTTTAATCTCACAATAAAAAATCACGTCTCCATAACTTATCAATAGAAACTAACTACCTTCGTTTGGTAACACTGTAATTGTTTATAAACTAGTTTATTTATGATTTTGAGGTAAATGTGTGATTGAAAAGTGAAGAGAGAAGAGAAAAAATTTTAATGATTAAAAAGTGGTTTGAAAAATTGTGTGGCTTATAAATCGATTAATTTTTTCATCCCACAATAAAAAATTGTCACGTCTCCATTGAACTTTATAGATAATAATCTAATTTGATACTTTACTCATTCAAAACCTTTGTGGCTTATACCCCTGTTTGACACACTTTAAAGCAAAATTATTTTTTCTTTGTACTTATTTTTAACAACACATTTATTCCTTAAAAAAAAATTTTAAATCAATTTCTCTTTAAAATGAACGTATACACGGACTTATTTTAATAATAGCCTCCCAAGCAGTTGGTCTTAAAAGTAGATAAGAACGGTGATACTGACATATTTTCTTGTGGTTGTAAAGGCATGTTAATGCAAAATGCACAGCAGAATAATTTAATTTAGAATAATTGACTAGTGATCAACTTGTCGTCAATCAAATAACAAAATGCACCAATCATTTTGATTTTTGAGGCATTAGCACCAATCGATAATGACCCAATTTGCTTTTTTAATGTAGTAGTGGTTAAGTACATGTACCCAACATTAAATCCTAGTTTCAATTTGTGCAGCATCTCAGCCACAAATCACTAGTGATTTTTTTTGAATTGCATATCACTAGTGATTTGCTGGTCCATCTTCCATTTATCTATTATTTTGGCTAGAAGACAACCCCCATCAAGTATGGATGTATTTCGAAGGGTCAAAAAGGGCATAACACCTCGTCGCAAAAATAGTAGTTCTTGATTATGCATGTGTTCGGCAACTAATATAACAGGTAATGATTGATGTTATTTGTGATTTCTAGGTAAGATGTGTAGTTAAAAATTAGAGAGAAACAAAAATGTGTGATTAAAAAATTATATTGAAAATTATATTGATTATAACCAAAGTTAATTAGAAAGAATATAACAACTATTTTAACATCACGAAGATCAGAGTCATTGATTGATTGAGGTTGATGTTGAGCTACGACTGGACATCCGTTGCCATTTTGTTTGGTCAAGGGGTAGGTTGCGATCACGACAACGCCCGTGCATGGACATAAAATCATTGTTACATGTGAAAATTGTGGTTCAAATTGTCCAGCACTAAGAGCATCTCTAATGCACATTATCAATTGAGAAAAAAGACTTGATACGTCAGCAAATTATTG
Source organism: Ligustrum vulgare (assembly GCA_963555705.1). Taxonomy (NCBI): domain Eukaryota; kingdom Viridiplantae; phylum Streptophyta; class Magnoliopsida; order Lamiales; family Oleaceae; genus Ligustrum; species Ligustrum vulgare. The sequence goes on from OY743168.1 coordinate 23,946,236, forward strand.
GAATGAGTTAAAAATATTTCTCAAATGCACAGTGTCAATTACAATGTTAAGCTGACGTGGCTGGAAAAAAAAAGTGCTCTATTTATATCTTGACACTTTGTCTGACCTGATGGATCAGCATTTATTTTTATTTTATAATTACTTTAACAACTAAATAAATGAATGATATAGATAAATATGAAATGTTATAGATAAATATATACATACATCTTCTCTCTATATATATTATTACTATTTTTAATTTTAATTTTTTTTAAAAGTCACATAATCAATAATATTTAAATGTAGACGAAATCATTGGAGATGAAATTTTTTACTTCTCCCTCAATTTATTCACATTCTCTAAATGTCCGTCAATTTCATTGCTACACCATCCTCAATCCACGAAGTGCATTGGAGATGCTTTAATGCACACCATGGATTGGAAAAAATGATTTGACATGTTAGCAAATTGATGAAATAGGTTAAAAATATTTCTTCAATGCACAATGTCAATTACAATGTTAAACTGACGTGGCTGGAAAAATAATTGACAATGTCGAGTGCTTTGTCTACATCTTGACACTTCGTTTGACTTGATGAGTCGGTATTTATTTTTATTTTATAATTACTTTAATAGCTAAAAATAGGAAAATGGTCACTTGAGGTGCTGTTTTTTCTCATTACTCTAGATAAACGTATACATACATACATACATACATCTCTCTCTCTCTCTCTGGAGTAAAATTAATGAATTATTGCTATATATGCAAACATTTTTTTTAACGAAATATTTGCGGACAAATTGGTACATACATCTTCTCTCTATATATGTTACTATTTTTAAAATTTAAAAAAATACCACATAATCAACAATATTTAAATAGACGGAACCATTAGAGATGAAATTTTAACTCATTCCATCAATTTATCAACGTTCTCTAGAGGTCCGTCAATTTTATTGTCACGCCAGCCCCAATTCTTGGTGTGCATTGGAGATGCTCTAATTAATACGACATAAACGAATAAAATTGCTAAAATAATGGATCTAATTTGATCTAATTAAAACGATATATAGAACACGTGTTTCATATTTTTCATATTACGTATATCTTTGAGAAATTTGTTGATTATCGGTGGAATAATCTATATTGATTTGGGGAAATTGAAAATAATAATAATAATAATAATAATAATAATAATAATAATAATAATAATAATAATAATAATAAAATGTAAAAGATCAACAGCAACGCATAATAAGTGTTGCCAAAAGTATCAATCACAACACGCAATGCACATTACTAAAAGTATCGATCGCAATATGCAAAGAACGTTGCTAAATGTCTATTGCAACACGTATTGAACGTTATCAAAAGTATCACCACAACGTGTAATGAACGTTGCCAAAGGTCTACTACAACGCGTAATGAACGTTGATCAAAGGTCTACGACAACGTATAATTCATCTTTTGCAATACATAATGAACGTTGTCGTATCATTTCCCTATACGGTAACACTGAGATTTGCAATATGCATACAAACACTGCGAAATGCCTTTTACAATATTTCTTGTGCGTTGTCGTAAACTGTTTTTGTTATAGTGTGTTGGCTTTAAAGATACTCATATAAGAAACATTTAGTTAGAGAGTGGGCAAGTTGATGAGTTGAATTAGGGATTGATTTAGCACATGGAGCATAGATTAGGGACCACTTGTGTAAAATTTCCCCATAAAGAAAAATATTTTATTGTAGTGTTTATCTTAAGTGTGATTCAGAAAAGGGAATTGCTACATTTTTAAGGGAAATTTATGCAATTACCTGATTGTAATGGGAGCTAATTGAAAAATATGTAATACGTAATACTATTTGTAATATTACACAATTTAGATAGCGTTTATTTCTACCCAAGTTTAATCTAGCCAAAATTCAAAAGATAAACACTAGCCTAATAGGTAGAAATAAAATAGTTTCTAAATTTCTTCCAACAACACAAGAACCGTTAATTTTACATGAAGTTGAGAACATTCCTAAAAGAGACAAGATAAAAGAAAGAATTTATTAATTCTATAGTGTGTGAAGTTTTTACTTTAGTTTTATTAGTGTCTCAGTTTCTAATCCGTAAGAATCCCTTTAAAGTTAAAAGGTAATTAGTTTCATGGACAAATTACTACAATCCAATTTTTAATTTTTTATGATTGAGTCTTGGACTGTTAAAAGGAAAAAACACGTCATAAGTGATCGTAGGCTTTAGCTAAAATGTAGATGTTAATATAGAGTGCAGATGCTAAACTGATAAGAGATGGAAATATGCATCAATAAGTGTAGGTAACACTAACTGGGGATAAATTAAGGGAAGTATTTGAAAACATGGAAAATGATATGTTTATGGAATCTTATCAAAATATAAAAATTCGTAGAGAATAATTTTAGTAATATTATAAACTAGAGAGAAAAAGAAAGAGAAGTAGAGACACCAATAAATTTGTGTATTATATTATGAACCAGAGCCCCATATATATAGGGGAAGAAAGGGATATACAAAGTAATTAACTAATTATAACTAGGATTTTAGGGGTATAATTGTCATTCACTAATACAATATAATATTTACAACACTCCCCCTTGAATGACATATGATATTACAAAATATCTGCCTCGTTAAAACCTTGTTTGATAAAACCCAATGAGACAAAAATATCAAACGAAGGAAAAAGAGTACAGTTGTTCTTGGAGTATTAAGATGAATGATGCCTCGTTAAAACCTCGCCAGAAAAACCCAATGGGACAAAACCTTGGCTAAGGAAAAAGAGTACAACTACTCCCCCTTAGTGTTGATCGTTGTAAATCATCGAGTTGATGTATCACAATCTTGTGAGCTGGTTTATTGAATGTAGATGTTGATAGTACTTTTGGAGATAAATCGGCTTCATTGTCACTTGAGTGAATTTGTTGAAAATTCTGGAGTCTTTTGATGCTGCCTCGTTAAAACCTTGTCAGAAAAACCCAGTGGGAAAAAACCTGAACGAAGGAAAAAGAGTACAGCTACTCCCTCTGATTCAATATGTATTGAATCATCCATATAGTTACTCCCCCTGATTCATCATCCATATAGTTACTCCCCCTGATTCAATCTCTATTGAATAATTCATATCTTGATCTCTTCAGGAGTTTCGTATAAAAGAGTATATCAATAGATATTGATGCCAGCTACCTCATTAAAAACCTTGCCAGGAAAACCATGTGGGACAAAACCTCGGCTAAGGAAAAAAGAGTGTAGCGTATATTAGCTCCCCCTCATGGGAACATTACAGTTATATTGATACTGCATATAATTATTTCAACTGTAAATCGGTACAATATCGAATGTGTTTACCAAGCATTTATAAATAACACATATCTGATATCTGATATTATTTGTTCTTTGAATATATTCAATATTTCCAATCATTTGAACATGCTGCATCGAGCCATATTCTATAATCAATATTATCAATGCATTTAATGCAGTTCTAAAATTTGGAAGTGACTTATTCACTTCACTGAACAATTAACTTATTCACTTCACTGAACAATTAACCTATTCACTTCAGGTGAATAATTAACCATGAATTTGAATTTGAAAATCAATTGCCACGATTTTTATTCACAGTAATGGTACATCTCAATTTCAACACTTTGTCATATAGAGTCATTTGTACCATTCTTCATGTAATCTAATTGCATACTATCTATCACATTCCATTGGAAATTGAATCTATTCAAGGCATATGATATATTTAGATCGCAAAGTATCTTTATACTTTGATCAAACAAGTTTCTTAAAAACTTGAATTATATATTTCAAATATATTTAATCCTTCAAGGATTATACTGTATGCTTCAAGCATCGTATGTGTTTCACATTGCAATTATCAAATTGCTACCATCAAATTTAAGTCGTGAAACATTAGATAGGTAACGATTCCTATATTTCAAATAGATTTTCTCTAATTATTTCACCGCAATCCCAAAGTACCGAGGTATTGATTACCCTTTTAAATCTCACTCATTGGTATTTCAAAGAATACTCCCAACGTACCGAGTTGATGATCATACATTTTGATATCACTCATTGGTACATCAAAGAGCGCAAGCTAGTAATCAAAGTAAATCATTTTTCATTAAATACATTTCTGATAATCATATAAGTATAGGCACTTATTATGCATTTTCAGGCAAATAAAATATTGTATCTATACCAGATCTTTGAAACATTCATTGTGCAACAAGTCGTGTATTACGACTATACCTATAGGTATTTTACTGGCTTTACACTTTTATGTGTTTGGACTTCAGGTCCCAAAACTTCAGGTTTTGTAATAAGTTTAATTTAGCCTGAATGCATACTTTTGCCAACTATTTTTATGTCGATTTTCTTCGACATATTTTCTTTTATTATCCTCGCTATCATTCAAATTATGATGCGGCTAGCTTCGCAATTTGCTTTTGCATAAATGCTTTAAAAAGTGTGTCGACACAATTATCATCTCAATTTGATTTCTTTCCCCACAAGACATAACTATAGAGATCTCAATTTTCAATATTTCAAGTACTTGAACCTCTTCTAGAGATTTACAATTAATTATGTCAATAAATACTTTCTCACGAGTATATGCCTCCTCAATAAGACCACTATAATCATTTGCTCTATTTTTATTTATTTGGGGATCTTTATTTGAATCAAATATTGCTACGCTTCAGGCGTGCTACATATCAATATGAGATAGAGCATGAGATTTTATTAATCTCTTATGCATCTTGTAATTATGTTATCTTTGAACGTTTCGTTCATATTTTCAATCGAACTTCTGGTTCGTATTATTAATCGCGAGGATATATATAACATAATATGATGCATTTGTTTGATTTTAAGCTATTCCCCCTAATGTTGAGAAAATTGTCCAATCAAATTGACAATAACTTTTTTTCGACGTTGTAAAATATCACCCATTTGGGATATATGTTCAAACAACGCATTTTTCTCAACATTCTTTATTTCTCATATCAGTGCATTGTGGTGGATCAATTGCACTATTAAAGAATTATATGGAAAAATTAGGCTCTAACCATAAGCCAATTATAATAGGGAGAACTATGATATTGACATGATGCGTAATAAAATTCCCTAAACAAAAGGGAAGTATTTTGTTCTCAATTAAATTAATTGGAGACGTTTAACAAACAAAAATGTTAAACTATTTATCGACATCCCAACTAACACTTCTTAAAATGTTGAGATTCGTGTCCACTAGCATTATCAAGACACATTCTTGATTATATAATCTGAAAATTATGCTCATAATTCATAATTTGAGCAATAATTTCGCAAACTTCAGGTTGCGAACACCATGCAATCATCTAGTACATGTATCAAATCTATTAGATACAAATAATATTTAGATGATCAACGTGGAGGATGATAGTGACCCATTTATCACCCTAATTATTTTTCAGAAATATAGGGAATTTAATCTCTATTTTAGCTAGTGACAGTCAAGAAATTTCATGAAAGAGAACAAATATCATATATGATTGAATTGAAGAATCTTCTGATTCTTCATTGAGTATCAATTTTAATTCCGCATCATTATTGATCCAGTGATGGTCCAACTGGTCATGCCAAATAATAAAATCAAATTGAACTTCTTGTTCAATATAAGATATAATAATATATTATTCAAGTAGTCAAACTAATCAATGTCCTTATGACATAAGTTATATGTTTTCCTTCAGGGATAAACATGAACTCAAATGAGATATTTTTCGAAACAATGCTACTTCGAAAAGCACGTTTTATTACTCATTCAAAAATCAATATGTCAATATTCTTCCGGAATATTGTAATATCAAATTAATAACATATCTCATAATATTGGGCTCTTCGGGAGCAAATTATATTCCAATATTATATTTCATATGAGATAAAATTATGATTCTTCAGGAATCATCACAACTATATATTAGACTACATCATAATAATCTTCTGAATTATTAATAAATTCGAATTTTTTGCGAAAAAGAATGCAGTATTTATCACTTGAGTAATAAAATAATATTCTTCTAGAATATTGAAATGTAGCAATAACGCAATATTCTTCTGAAATATTGATTCGAATCTCATTCAATTATAACAATAATTGATATCTATTGTGCAATTTAAGAGCAAAATAACGAATTATTCTTCTGGAATAATTATATTGCTAAAATTGCAATTATTCAAGAATAATAAGTCAATATTCTTCTGGAATATTGATATTAATTATTCATTCTTCCTTTCAAACCAACAATATTTGTGCTCTACATGAGTGACGTTAAAATATTCTTCTGGAATATTTATTTAACGTGGGTTGTGTTTATTCGAGAACACCAACACCATATTCGTTTAAAACATATTTTAAATTATGCTTCTTCAAGAGCATTGGATCAATATTCTTCTGGAATATTGAAATTGTAATATACTGCTCGTCACAAGCACGTAATATTCTTCTAGAATACTACTATTGTTGTCCTACTTCGTGAGCAACAATATAATACATTATTAAATCAGAATTTATGAATGAACATCTACAAATATTTAATCATCTTAAAGAATATTAATTACCATATAAACATAGTATGAATTTATATATAAAAATGAATTACCAAACATATATTAGGAAAAAGAATCTCCATATATAGAAGTTAACAAAATTGACTAAATCTTTTATTGGCTAAATCTTTAACCAATATGCAAAAGATACTAAACATGCACGTGAATTCCATATATAAAAATTAGATATATCACTAATATATAGTAGAATCAAATCTAATAATGTATTTGAGAATTCAAAATAACGCAGTGATTTCCAATGACAAAATTGAAAGAGCAAAAAATAATAACAATAATAATTTGCTGGAACAATGTATACTTTAACGAATTTATTCCGATTCTTCCAAAAGAAATAATAAATCAATATTCTTCTAAAATATTGGAAATCATAATTCATGCTATTCAGGAGCAAATAACATCCTTCTAGGATATTAATTATAATGTTGTACTACTTCAGGAGTAACAACAAATTATTTATAATAGACAATTTTACGATTAATATTTTTATGAAAAATTAATCGTCCGTTGTGCTACTTCAGGAGCGAGAACAAATTATTGTTAAAGATTTTAGATATTTGCTCTTCTGGAGCAATTGAATAATAAATCTTTCAAAATTATGCTCTTCAGGAGCAATTAATATTCTTTACGAATATTATTATAATAAAAATTGTGCTACTTTAGGAACAACCACAAATTATTCTTCTAGAATAATTATAGTTCTAAAATTTCGATTATTCAAGAATAATAAATCAATATTCTTCTGGAATATTGAAAATTTAATTTATGCTCTTCGGGAGCAAATAATATTCTTCTGGAATATTAATTATGATGTTGTGCTACTTCAGGAGCAACAACGAATAATAATCAATTCTATGATTAATATTCTTCTGGAATATTAATTATTTATTACGTTACTTCAATAGCAATAACGAATTATTCTTCCGGAATAATTATAGATCTAAAATTGCTATTATTCAAGAATAAAATGTCAATATTCTTCTAGAATATTGAAAATTACAATGTATGCTCTTCATGAGCAAATAATATTCATCTGAATTATATGTTGTATTACTTCAGGAGCAACAACAAATATTTGTAATAGGCAAACACGGATATATGATTAATATTCTTCTGGAATATTAATATAATGTTGTGCTACTTCAGGAGCAACAACATAATAAATTATCAATATAAAGATCAAAATCTGTCGAATTGGTTGGAGAAAATCAGATTCAGATTCATGAGCCGCAATTGCTAATGAACAACATCGTAATGAATAGATGTGAATTGCAATTGAATAGTAATAAAAAAATTCATATGTCACCAAATTAATTTCGGTGCATATGATTTTACCATCTAACTAATATTTTGATATATGGAATTTTGAAAAAGAAAATTAGAACTCAATTTGATAGAGACTCGTGCTGATAACGTATTATAAACGAGAGAGAAAAAGAGAGAAAAGTAGAGACACCAATAAATTTGTGTATTATATTATGAACCAGAGCCCCATATATATAGGGGAAGAAAGGGATATACAAAGTAATTATAAGTAGGGTTTTAGGGGTACAACTGTCATTCACTAATACAATATAATATTTACAACAAGTAAAATTTCAAGTGTTTCTCTATTTTTTGCAACTTTAATTGTGAGCTTGTTTAGTAATGTAAAAAAAAAAAATGATTTTTGAGGAATGTGTGGTTGAAAAATGTGAAAAGTTTTGGGTCCCATAGAAATGCGTGTTTGAAAATGTATGTGGAAAAAATGCAAAAATTTTCCCATTAGCAAATAGGGCTTGTATCCCCTGCTACAAAATGTCCGCGTCTGTCATTGACCTGGTGGTTAAATTAATTGGTGAATAAATTAGTGGGCTATTAGAAAAAAAGTGGAGAAATGTGGAAATTGTTTATCTTTTCTTCTTTATAGATCTTCTACAACCAAACATGTCATTTTCCCTTTTTTCTTATTTTTTTGTTATTTAGTTTCATTTCATTTGATTAAGAAATTGCATATCATTTTATCCATTTTTAATTTTATGGTCGATCTGGTTTTTGAAATGCCAAGTCTTTTTTCTTGTAGGAAAAGTGTTGAGTCTAAATTATTATTTCTTTAAAATATGAAAGATGATCAAGATCCATTCATTTAAGTTATTTTTTTATAATTATAATTTTTCGAATCTTTCGAGATGTCTCTGTTGATCCGTTTCCTTAAATTTCAGAAAATCTTCGTGCATATGTTTTAATTTTACATTTTAAAATCAATGAATGTATGAAAATAGATCCTTTATTGTATAGTGCTTTGTGATCCCTTCCATCAGGGTTATTTAAGTGTTTTAATTATTTATTTCCCCCTTTAAATCATCCTTTTGCTTTAATAGAAAGAGTTAAATTGTTAATGTATTTAGAATTGTTTGAAATAAATCCACATTTAAATTTTCGGTTAATTTTGTGTGTGTCTGTACCATCTTCTTTGATGAGTTTAGGTTTTTTCTTCTACATAGAGGTATTGACTTTATTTGGATCACCAATCATGTTAATCCAATATAACTTTGGTCATCTACACAATAAGAATATACATGATTTGAAAAATTAGATAGAACTTTTGTTGCCAAAATATTAGAATATTAGCATGTGATCTTGGGTCTCATCTCGTGGAAATTCATGACCTGAGAAGTATCCATGGAAATTCTTATAGGATGCAATGATTCGATTTTTACGGCAACATTGTTCATTTAAGATATTTTGGTTTCCTTTTGATAAGTGTATTTTATACATTTATTTGTATGTCAAAATTAGAATATTATATTGTCGTTTTAGAATAAATTCTATTTAATTTTTGTTTATTTGTTTACATTTCAGAAAATATCCCAAAACCATGAGAATGAAGCAATTGATGGGAAAGTGTACAATTGGATGCTAATTGGAACTAAATTGGACAATCGAGAGGTTAATGAAGTCAATCGGGAAACTTGCATGGTGTCAAGGTAAATAAATCAGAAGTTGGAGGATCCAATTGAAGAAGTTGAGAGCTGAAACGAGCAGATTGAGAAAATCCCAAAGTATAGGAACTAAATTGCTTCAATCAAAAAGTGAAGGACCAAACTGGCAATTAAAAGGCCCCTACTTGTACGGGCTTCAAAGTTGGAAAATTGCACTGAAACACGATTGCGGGAAATTGAACCCTGTGATCTTGCGGTTTACCGACTGAGCCGTGTTTGAGCTTTTTGCACTGATTTTATCAGGTTTTCTTCTTCTTTCCACTAAACTTGTGATGCACGAATTGGAGACCTTTGCTTCACCTAAGAACGAGCTACAATTGAGATTTTGACATTCAATTCTTGGGAGATCAATGCATAACAAAGGGGCGCGAGTTGAAAATCACGTAGAGAATTGATACTTGATGCAAACTTTTCATTCTCTTATATTATTTTCAATGAATGCTATATTTTATTGTTTTTATTGTTTATTAATGATGTGTAACTAAATTTCATGTTGTGATGAACAACGTAACCTAGTTATATTATTTTAATTCCAAATTCCATTGTTTTAATTATTCGTTGCATGTGTTGATTTATTATTGTATTTAATGTGTGAATTAATTGGCCATTAATTCATGATTGAATGAGTTATTTCTATAATTTGAGAGGTGAGTTAATAACTTAGACCAGATAATAAATTTGATAATTGGACAGGAGATAGAGATATATTTTTGTTATTATCGTGGTCATGTGTAAATTCTTGTATTTATTGCATCTAGATAAGGAATATTCGGATCATCTGTAGAAATACATGGTTGATTTATTTAGGTAAAATTGATTTCAACTCGAGAGATGAATATCAATTTATATTAGTGAATTCGGCCAAATACATATTTAGGATATAAAACTATGATTGGAGTTAATTTAATTAGTTAGGTGAAATCGTGAATCTCAACTACTTTACAATCGTTTTTAAGAACAAACAATTTTGCAATTTTAATTCTTTGATCATTTTTCTTAGTTTTAGTCTAAAACATCAAACAAACTCGTCTGTTCAGATATGGATAAGCACTAAAACATTTCGATACTTAATAACAGTTTTTGTGGGACGATAGTCCAGACTTTTTGGTCCACTTTATTACTTTCACGATCCGTATACTTGCAGATATAGTTTGCATCGCAAAATAAAGTGAACACCTTTCATGAATTCTGGATGATTTTACAAACAACGCTATCACCTGGTATCAAGATGGAACTTCATGCTTATTAAATTTTGAAGATATTCATTTCACTTAATTCTTGAGCGGTATAAGTGTTCAGGTGTGCCTGCCATGAGTTGATAAAGGTCGGTGCTCCGATGATGCTTTTGGAAAATGCTGATCATGATACAGGTTGTAATCGAACAATGTTAATCATTACAAAGTTTGGTCATCGTATTCTTGAAGATAGAATCATGTCTAGAAGCAATGCATGGGTTAACCCAATGATGTCATTATCTCCATCGAATGCGAGATTATCTTTCAACTACAAAAGAATACAGCTTTTGTTGATTGTGTCATATGTTATTAACTTATTATCATCAATTAGAGTTAATGTCAATCACTTCGCATGTGAGACAATTCCTAGAAAAAAAAAATCAATCGATTTTTAGTCATGGGTAGGTATAGAGCAATGTCAAGAGTTACAAATCGCATTGATCTGAAGATATTGATATATGCGATGACGATGAAAATCGAACAAATGTGACGACCAATGTTGTGTATAATGAGATTTTAAAAAATTTGTAATACTCTTGATAACAGAATTATTATTTTTATTTTAATTGACACTCGTTGTTATTACATTTTATTGATTTTTTTTCACATTGTTCCATGTCAGTACATTATACTTTGTTAATGAAATATGTCTGTACATAAATTGATACTAGTTGAATTCAATTGTAACGATTGCTTAAAAGAATACAATTTTATAAATTAATTTATAAATTATAATAATTGAACATATATAGAGCCCGTTTGATGTAGGAAAAATTGGAAGAAAATTGAATTTTTTGAGAAAAATGTGTAGTTGAAAAAAAATTAAAAAGTATAAAAGCAATGAGTCCTACAAGAATGAGTGATTGGAAATAAGTTTTGAAGGAGAATAACTTTATTTTCACAATGTCATCCACAATGTGGATGACAATCCCCTCACATTGAGAGGATTGTCATCCACATTGTGTATGAGATTGTGGGTGTAACATTGTTATTTGAAGGAAAATTATTTAAAAATTACTTGAAAGAAGCACTTGATTTTATGGGTCCCACCTCAATGTGAAGGGATGTGAATTTTGTGGGCCTCATCTAATGTGGGGGATTGTCATCTATATTGTGAATGAAATTGTGAGTGTAACATTTTTGTTTGAAGTAAGTTTGAAGGAAATTTATTTAAAAACTACTCGAAAGAAGCACTTGTAAAGCTGCTACAGTGACCAGGTAGCTACAGCCCAGTGATCACTATAGCTACAGTGAGAGCTGGGTGGACATCCAGGCCCTCTACTACAATGGTTCGCCAATACGTCATTGGTCAACAAGCAGTATTTAATAATTAACAATTTCTTTCATATTTTTTAACAAAGAAGTAACGATCAAACAGGGTAAAGACAACTGAAAAAAGCAGAGGGAATTTTGGAAGAACATGTAAATGACACCACACTTCCCAATACATTCCACAGCCTTAAAGTGAGAATCGACTGCTATATTACCAATTCACTAGCAAATGTAATGCTGATTGTGCTTCTAAACTTTTTTTCCATCAACTTCCCCATCAAGTTACTACTGTTAAAACTACTGTTTAGGAAGAATAAGATGGCTTCTGAATCTGCACCGTATCCGAGTATGCCGGTAGAAAGAGTGTTCAGTAGAATTTCTGATTTCTTCAATTTTCGGCGAAGAAACAAATCAGTTATCAACCAAAGATCTACCCAAGACGTTGAAAAGGAAGAGATTCAATACCCGAGTCCCCTCTGTCTTTCGTCGTCATACTACAGTGTTTTCGTTGTTCGTCTTGCCATTATGGTATGTGGTTTTTGTTTCTTTGTCGTATTTTAAGTGAAGAAGCATTTGTACGCAGGGAAATATGATTGCTATATTGCCTATTTGGGTAATTGCGGGGTTATTCTGGTAGAAATTTTATTTGATTCGGTGAAATTCAGCGAAACTTGAAGAAAGAAAGAAAGAAAGGTAGGACAATGACACTGGACCGTACAGTTATGACTTTCTCTTTTTGGTTCACCCTAATAAACATGCCAAAGAAGGATATATTGTGGATCTATAGTGCAAAAGTAAACAATAATAGCGAATAGACATAAATAGATGGAAGAGTAAAAAGGCATATGGGATTTTAGACTATATCCGGAATTACAGTAGTATTTCTGATTTTTCATATCGTTTTGGAAGATCAATTCGAGTGTCTTAAATTTTTTATTTGTTTCTCAAAGAGTTGCAAATCTTTTGGAGTAGTTTTTGCCCAAGACATGATTCCAAAATATCTTTGACAATAGATAATTATTTTGATTTCATTTGAATTTGCATTGGTCCGTGTATTTACCATTTAAAGAAATTCGAGATAAAATCATTGTATCACGATAGAGAATCAATTGAGGAGGGGGGTATATCTAGGCACGGTAGAACGATTCTTGCTTTCCTACAGCTGATTTCCTGTCCCACTGGCTTATCTTACGTCTCGGAAGAAGCGGAGGATGAGTCGTCAGATTTTTAGTTTATCCATAGAAACTTTGGGTTTTTTGAAACTTGTGTTTTCTGTACATCAGGAGCTTTATCCAGGTAGTCTCAGTTTCTGTTTGTTATTGTATTTATGCAGGTAATGCTGGCAATTTTGATAGGCTTACTAACTTTACTGACATGGCATTTTAGTAGAGTCTACACAGCAAGATCATTAAATACTTTAGCATATGAACTTCGTCATGAACTACTACAGCGACCAATATTACGAATGTGGAATATCCTTAATACGACTGTTGAAGTAGCAACTTCTCAAGTTAAGCTTTCAGAGTATGTAATCCGGCATTACAGCAAGCCTGTTAACCAAGAACAAGAAGTCGAGGTCATTGCTAATCTTTTTGAAAGTTAGATGACTTAATGATTTCAATATAGTAATAAAGTATTTCTTAATTATTTCTCATTTAAATTCTTGGTTATCAGCAGCTTTATGAAGCTATGAGGGATGTGACATGGGCATTATTTGCAAGTCGAAGAGCTCTTAATTCAATAACAATAAGCTATAAAAATGGATTTGTCCAGGCATTTCATAGAAATCGCAAGAGCGACAATACATATTACTTATACTCTGATCTATCCAACTATTCAATGAGTGGAGTATATGGTGTCAATATGCATTCGTCTCATCAAGGATGGAATGATCAATCTATACACAATAACATGTCTGCAATTTGGCATCGACAACCCCTGGATCCCGAGAGTGGTGAGAAGATTGGAAAACCAAAGAAAATCCTGCCCGATGAGTTGATCAACATTGCAGGAATTTCACAAGTGCCTGATGGTACAGCGTCTTGGCATGTGGCAGTAAGCAAATATACAGATTCGCCATTGCTTTCAGCAGCATTGCCTGTTTGGGATCCATCTCATGAAAGCATAGTTGCTGTTGTGGGTGTAACTACTGCACTTTATAGTGTTGGACAATTGATGAAAGAACTTGTCGAAGTCCACAGTGGACACATATATTTAACCTCTCAAGAGGGCTGGTTACTTGCTACTTCCACCAATACTCCTTTATTAATGAACTCAACAACTGGGCCAAAGCTCATGATGGCTGCTGATTCTGCGGACAATGTGATACGATCTGGGGCGGAGTGTTTGCAGAAAACATATAGCAGCAAATTTCCATCTAGCCAGGAAGTTCACATAGAAAATGCAAGGCTTGGCAATCAACTGTATTACATTGACTCCTTCTTCCTCAACTTAAAGAGACTTCCTATGGTATGTTTTCATTACAAATTCTCACTGTCTTGTGTTAAAATTAGAGGCCTTTTGCCATAAACTTTTGTTATTTATTCTATTATTTTTTTAACTGTGAATAATAATAACAAGCAACTCATTACAGGTTGGTGTTATTATCATTCCAAGGAAATATATAATGGGGAAAGTCGATGTAAAAGCTTTTAAAACACTGATGATATTGATATCAGCATCTTTATGTATAATAGTAGTTGGATGTATCTGTGTCTTCATCTTGACAAAAGGAGTGTCGAAGGAAATGAAACTAAGGGAAGAACTGATAAGCCATTTAGATGCAAGAAGGAAGGCCGAGGCTTCAAGCAACTACAAAAGTCAGTTTTTAGCAAATATGAGGTAATTATCAATATTAGCTTCAAGGTTTCATCGAAGTATAACTAATTATTGTGCAAGTTTTATTGTCAAACTCTAGGCTGTTAATGAATTTCAAAGCTCGGTGATTTTATATTGTTGAACCACTTGATCTAAAAGTTTAATCTATGATTTAATATTATTGAACCACTTGATCTAAAAACTTAATCTATTAGAGGGGTTGTGTTAAAGACAATATTTAAATGATATACATGTGGGTCTGTCTTAACAGCTTAAATTTTGAGATCAAGTGGTTCAACAAATGTTAGTGCATAGCAGCTAAACTCTCATCTAACCACGCCATAGTGCGAACTGGATAGTGCTTGGCTGATACATTCATAAACATGTCTTCCGTGTGGTAATTATTTATAGGATATTAGTTGACTATTAACCAAAAGCATGATGACTGAGATACATGAAACGCTAATTTGTAGAACACTTTTGAAGATTATGAATTATTTAATGAATTTAAGTTAAGTGCTGCTGAAATCATGTGTTTTTTGTTATGTCAAAGTCATGAGCTGCGAACACCAATGGCTGCAGTGATTGGATTGCTGGATATTCTTATAAGTGACGATTGTCTCACTAACGAACAATATGCAATGATTACTCAGATTCGAAAATGTTCTACTGCTTTATTGCGGCTTCTCAACAACATTTTGGATCTCAGCAAGGTAACATGTAAAAAAAAAATTCTCATGTTCATGCAAGCAAATTTCTTGGTTTATCAAACAGTTGCTATATTGACATGTCACGTGACAAAGTAGAAACTAAGAAAGAATATCCAGAAAAAAATTGGTACCTTATTTTCTAGCAAGATAATGAATAATTAGAGGAAATTTATCCCAGAAGCTCAAAAATTAATATGCTTTCTTTCTATCTATCTGTTCTGGTCCAAGGCACTAATGTGTCATTGTTAATAGAAGAAAGGAATTGTGGAATAGAAAATTAATACAAAAATACTGAGTCAGTGTTATGGATTTTAGTAGTAATGATAGTAATATGGATTGTTTGTTATACTATCTTGTCTTCTTCGATATTGTGTTATGTGTACCAAACATGGACTGAGAGCACAGTTTGTATAATCGGTGGGAAAATATGAAAATTATATATTGTCATCTGAAACTTTGTACAGGTAGAATCTGGGAAGCTAGTACTAGAAGAAACTGAGTTTGATTTAGGTCGAGAACTTGAAGGGCTTATTGATATGTTCTCTGTCCAGTGCATTAACCACAATGTAGAGGCTGTGCTTGATCTCTCTGGTATTGTTTCAACCTTTTATCATAGCTATAAAAATCTGTGTTTGATCCTTAGCATCAATTATATAATTCATCTTATTTTCTTTCTAAATACATAGTATTGTTGATGGTCTTCAATACAGATGATATACCAAAAGTAGTCCGGGGAGATTCTGGTAGAGTTGTTCAAATTTTCGTCAACTTAATCAACAATTCTATCAAATTCACAACCTGTGAGTTCTTCCTTGATGAATTTCCTTTAATAGTTAGTCACAGCTTTAAATGGTGAAACTCAAATTCATCGTTCTTTCAATTAAATAGGAAGTCCATGATTGCAAGTCATTGAACATGCTAATAAGATATATTAAAGTGATAAAACTATAACAAACGTTCCACTGGAGATTTAGAATCTGAGTTTTTCTTTTTAATATTTCCATGCCGAGTCTAAATTTCCAACTTCTGACAGCGGGCTACGTCATTCTGCGGGCTTGGTGTGAGAATCTAGACACAGACAGTAATGCAAGGAAGTTGTCTACTAATCAGATGGATTCCTGGTGGGTACAAAAGATGAAACTGAAGCGGCAGGGATTGCACGGTAAAAGATCATCCAAGAAAGATAACAAAGTAATTCTTTGGTTCGAGGTTGAAGACACTGGTTGCGGTATGAAACTTAAGCTTTATAAAAATATATGAATACCCTAAATGTTCTGAGACATAATTAATCTAGTTTTTAACTACTTCATTTTATGTCTGACCTTTTATTTCTCAACTACTAGGGATTGATCCAAGCAAATGGGAATCTGTATTTGAAAGTTTTGAGCAAGCGGATCCCTCCACAACTCGGTTGTAAGTAGTTTATAAATCTAGATATTGTCTATTGAGAGGCATAATTTAGGTTTATTTTAACTGTTTTTACAATTATATTTTTATCTACAAAAAGCAACTGATCTAATCAGCTGGAATTGAAGCAATGGGAAATAATATAACTGATGCTTTCTTTACTTTTCAGGCATGGGGGCACTGGCCTAGGCCTGTGCATAGTACGAACCTTGGTGAGTCGAATATTTTTTTAGAACTAGTCTTTGATTTCAGAGATATACAATTAACAAAAGATATTCTGTGTACAGCATGAGAAGAAATTCGTTTGAGACTGCAATTTTAAGTATGTAGAGACATTTTAAGTTACTTTTAAGCTTAGTCAACCATGCCATGCACATGTACTAGAAACTGGTAGACCAAGTTAAATTATCAATTAGCCTTTGAGTGATCCATAATGTGTTGCACAAATATATTGCTGAAAATTTATATCACTGTATCTCTTGATTCTATATAATGATGATATTATTGCTAACAGGTCAACAAGATGAATGGAGAAATCAAAGTGGTGAAGAAGAGTGGACAGGGAACCCTGATGCAACTGTATCTGATTCTCAGCACACCAGCAGAGAGCACAAAACAGCAGTACCTATCAAATCTAGAAGAACAGAACCTGACTGTGAGGAGAACTACTATATATTCCTAAATCTCGCTTTACACTCAAAATGTTCACACTTTAAACAACATAATTAGTATGCTGATGTGTAATAATATTAAACAATCTGTGCTATTGAATATCAGGATTGCCCAGTGTCCCACTATTAAAATATGTCCTGAAAAGCATTCAAGTAGACAATAGTACATGCTAAAATGAATTCTCCATTGTTACAAATTTCTTATGTTTCGGAAGTCCCAGCAATTATTAATTAGTGAAGTTTAACGCAGGTGTTGCTTGCACTTAATGGCAGAATGACCAGAATGATTATGAGCCAATGGTTGCAAAAAAATGGGGTGTACACCTATGAAGCATCTGATTGGAATGGGTTGACAAAAAATCTTCAGGAACTCTTCAAAGTACAGACCCTAAATTCACTTTCAAAACCTGATGAATCAAACCTAGAAAGCAGTATTGCCTCAGTTTTTATCATAATTATTGACGTTGGACTACTTGACTTGAGCACTGATGTATGGAAGCAACAGCTCGATGTTCTACAGAGATACTCAGGCAAGGTGAAATTTGCATGGATCTTAAACCATGACATCTCCAATACCATTAAGACAGAATTCCGTTGCAGAGGGCATCTGTTGATGGTTAATAGACCACTGTACAAAGCAAAAATAATTCAGATTTTAGAAGCTGTCATGAGGGACAGAAATTTTCAGCTGCAAAATAACATGAATGGTTTATCAACTACAGTAGCGGAAAGAAAACTCCATGAATGTCTTGAAATCGATTGTATGCGCTCTACTTCTGTCAGTTCGGATGATTCC
Organism: Ligustrum vulgare; assembly: GCA_963555705.1. Lineage (NCBI taxonomy): Eukaryota > Viridiplantae > Streptophyta > Magnoliopsida > Lamiales > Oleaceae > Ligustrum > Ligustrum vulgare. The sequence continues at coordinate 23,964,754 of OY743168.1, forward strand.
GACAAGTCTGAGAAAGTGAGTTGTAATACTGCAAGTGTACTTCATGGTGCAGAGAAGAGCAGCAAACATTTCTCTGATGCACTTTCCCTGCAACGCATTATAGGTTGTAACGGCTCTTCTTCTGACCTAACTCGAGCAAATCTAGAAGAGGATGCTTGTGACATGGATGATCTAGGTCAAAGAAGAAATAAACATTGGACTAGGTCTTGTCCTGATGATAAAGGTAGTGCATGCTCATATAAGGTAGTGAATGAAAAAAAATCTCTTGAGGGTCTACGAATACTTCTTGCAGAAGATACGCCAGTACTGCAGAGAGTTGCAACCATAATGCTGGAAAAGTGGGGGGCTAAAGTAGTTGTCGTAGGAGATGGAATCCAAGCCGTTGATGCTCTACAATACAAAACTCATTCAAATGAGTATAAAGAGGAATCTGTCTTGGTTGATGACAACTTGAGAACCACTCGTACAGAAGCATTGCCATATGACTTGGTTTTAATGGATTGTCAAGTAAGTTTATAAACTGTAGCATCAATAACGTTTGTTCACAAGATAGTTTATTTATTTACTTTTTTACCTTCTATCTCTACATAAATGTGTTGAAAGACAATAGACCAAGTTTAAATAAATAAATGTTTTCCCTCTTTATGGCTTAAACTTTTAGATGAAATGATATATAACGAAATTAGAGCAGGGAGAGTCGTAGGTCTCCCATTCAAGACTCACCATTACTTATTTCTGGAAAATTGTTCCATGTTTGGAAGTCTTGATGAAATAAGGAATCTCGTCTGCATGTGACACGACATCTTGAATTAATATTCCCCCTCCCTAACTGTTTAAACTTTTAGATGAGATGGTTCTACTTTAATCATCATATTCTCTCGCTCCTATCTTATCGCGTATTCATTTAAATTTTATATTGTTTATTGTGGAGTCATTTGCACTAGGATCAAATTTTACAATATTTTTAAACTGCAGATGCCAAAGATGGATGGGTATGAAGCAACAAGGGCTATCAGAAAATCAGAATCACGAACTGGTCTGCACATTCCAATTGTTGCACTAACCGCTCATGCCATGTCTTGCGACGAAGCAAAATGCTTAGAAGTTGGTATGGATGCTTATCTTACAAAGCCAATTGACTGTAAACTCATGGTTTCCACCATCCTTTCTTTAACTAAGAGAACAGTCACCTTTGAACTGCTCCAGTAATTGTGGTTCTATAAATAGGAAAATAAGAAAAGGTATTGAAAAAGAGGGGAAAAAATAACACAATAAAATAAGCTCGAGCAGTTTTAGTGTATATAAAAGATGGCTATTTAATTATATTTTTGCTTCTATATTATCACATATTCTGAGTTCTTGAACTAGTTAATTGTCTTAATTCACATGTCATTGATTTCAATGTGTATAATATGGTTTAAACAGCAAAACATAGTTATTGAACTAAAAATTCTCTCTCTATTTACTATGACTGGGTCTTATTAGGAATTTCTGGAAATTATTTTTGCTAGACATAAGGTGGTATTTAACCAAAAGTGGAAAAATTGAATGAGTGTTTTTGGATTATGTGAAGAATCTACAAGTAGGGTTCCTTAGATACATAAAATTATAGGGTACCCAAAATAAGTAAATAATGACCTTAAAGTTTGACAAGTATTCAAATCCCTACTGTGGTGTCAAAACCAGTATTAGTCTTTTGAAAGTATATTCAAAAGTTAAATTGATGCAGTTTCCCGTACCATTGCTTTGACAAAATAAGATTAATTTCTTGGTTAAAGTTTTCGTGGAATATATCGGGAGGTCAACGTCAACTGTCAATAAAATATATTCTACTTTTGTCAGCTCGACCTTGTACGAATATAAAGGAATGGCTTATTACACTCTGATGCTTAATTCAGCGTGGTTGAAATTTTATGGGAGAAATTCTGCAAGTTTTTAGCTTGAAATGTATTGGTTTTTCAAACTTGGGGTTGATAGAATGCGTGACAGAATCATCTTTTCAATCAAAATCTTAAAAAGTTAAAATACAAGTTTTACCAGTCAAGTTGGGCAGAATTCGTCTTTGTGAACTTACTACATTCTTTGTATACAAAAATGTTATGTTCCCCACGAATTCTGCGAACTTATTGCTCTCTTTGTATATATGAAAATGACAATGTTATGTAACATGCTTATTTGTAGGCCATCCTCCTATGGGTGAGTGGGGCCTGCTCACCCGCCACGTGGCGGGGTGATTTAGGGGCACCATAAATTTCTTGCTTTGTATATTATCGAATTATTTTGAACAATGCTACTTGGACAATATAATTGAACAACATGGTGGACAACACACTCATATGGGGTGGGGTGTTGTCCATTATTGTTGTTCAAATAGCATTTTTCAACTATTTTTTGCTCCTTTCTTGGAATGCGTGTTCACCTGCTTAATACTATTCATAATCATGACTACAGGTAATCATCCTATTCCATTTGCCCATAATTGCTATTTTTAAAAACTTAAATATAGGGAAAAACCAAATTTGATAAGGATTTGGATGTGTTTGCTATTTTGAGTAATATTTGGTTTCTATTATTAGTTTAACTAGTATCACACCCGTGCGTTGCACGAAAGAACAATATGAAATGATTTTACTGTAAATATGATTACAAAATAGGAAAAAAAAAATTGAACACATAAGTTGCTTTGATTAATGATACAGACTGTTAACAAATACTTAAAATAGAAATAAATTACAATTCTCATCAATTTTGGAAAACTTCTTTAAATAATATATTATTTTTACAGTTTGTAGTTGCTTACACCCGTGTGATACGCGAAAGTTTTTATAGACAAAACATATTTAAATAATTGCTCAAATTTAAATTAAATAATGCAATTTTTCAAATATACGTTTTATAAAATAAATAAAAAATTTCGTCCAAATATTTTTGACCAACGTGAATAGAAATAATAACCCTCAAAATATTATAATATATATATATATATATCTATATATGTTAATAAAATTAAGAAATAAAATTTCACCATTTTACGGCATATGACATCCATATTACATATTTTTCGATTTCAAAATAATATAATAATTATTAAAAGAATAATAATAAAATAGAAAAAAAATATTTTGATGTTATTAATAGCATAGCACGGATGTCAATGCAATTAATGATACATGTAAAATAATAATTGCTAAAATATTTAATATACTATTTTTTAGCAAAAAAATTTCAAATTTAGAAAAAAAAATGACGGGAAATTACGTGTGTTTTGATGACGACTATTCTATTTTTCTATATATTAAGATTAAGATTAAGATAGCTTTTATTTCTTTTAACTGTAATAAGTTTTTATCTCATTTTTTCTTTTAGGATATGAGTTCTTTTTTTTTTAGAATATGATTTCTTCTTTATTTTAGATTAGGATTTTAGTTTGTTTTCCTTATTTTTACATTCCTTATATTAGTAGGAATATGGAATAATTTTGCATGTAAATACAAATGTTTTGTAATTAATCAATTCATTAATCAATTCTTTATTTTTACATAATTCCAATATCATTCTTTTTTTATATATAATTATTAATACGAGAATTTTACAACCGTTTTTACATCAAATTGGTATCAGAGTAAGGTTTTTCTTTGTTTGATGGATACTTATGATGGTAATGACATGCATCTTCGCGACGATTATCAGAGGATTGCAAAATCAACATTGGTTCATAGTTTGGAACAAATGATGAATATATTTAAAGATGAAGTTGACAAAAAATTGCAGACTTTAACTATTATGAATGTTGGTTGCTTTAACAAGCTTAGAACAAAGCAACAGGTGGCAAGAGAATTTCTTCGAGTCTCAGCCTAGTTTGAACGCACACAAATTATGAAGGAATTTGTGAAGGCTTATCAAGAAAATATAAAAGAATTAGATTTGAAGTGCTACAAGATTTTTAGAACATGATGTACGATCAACTACAAAGTATGCAAATGGATAAATCACGAGAGTAGTGAAAACATGGTATCCAAAGCATTGATGAAAGCTCTAAATTTCAAAAATGAGAAAAAAAAAAAAAAACTTATCTTGCTATCAAGCTTCACAAGTTAACACAGGACAATAAATTCAAGATATGAAAGTATGTGAAACTTCTCTTGTTAAGTGATATAAAGATGAGGTTGTGTGCAACGTTGTAGACATTGGTGATTGTCTACACTATGAGGACAACTATGGTACTATAATGTGAATGCCACTTACATAAGTCGAGATGACATGTATATTTTTAGGTGGTATGATTAGAAGATTGTCTTTATGTCACGTGATTAGAAACTTTTGAATACTAGTGTAAACAAAGAGAGGTCCGTTTGATAGTGAGTGTGAAATTAGGATGGAAAGAAAATAAATTCCAGGAAATTGGATTTCTGGAAATTCATTTTGGTGAGAATTGAAAGTTTAATGTGTTTGATTGGTTTAATTTTCTAGGTGGAAAAAGTGAGAAATTTTTCAAATTTTGTTATTTGATTGACATTATTTTCTATGACAAATAAAGTAAAATTTAGATATTTTAATAAAAATATATATATATTTTTAAATTTTTCATACTTTGGTACTTGATAATAATAACGTTAATTTTCTGAAAAATAAATAAATCAATTAACAACAAAAAAAGATCAAACGTGACGAAAATGATTTGACTCCCAATGTGGCAAACAAATTCTCACCAAAATGTAGATAATTGGTTTGCCTTAAAAATCAAGAATTTCACAATTTCCAACAAAATAAGACAAATGAATTTCTAGGCAAAAGTATACAATCAAACAACCAAAAAGATGAAAAATGGAAAAAGTTTTCCTACTTCCTAGGCAAATCCTTACCAATCAAACACTACCTAATATTTTTAAGGAAGATGATAAAGTTAAAAAAGATGACATTCAAAATAATCAGAATGTTTTCAACTATGATACTAAGCCCTTGTTTGGTATAGATTAAAATCAAATTTTTATTAGATTTTGATAAAAGTTGATGAAATGTGTGATTGAAAAGTTGTAGAACTCATATAATTAAATTAATTCTTAACTTTGACTTGAGAGTCAGATTTTAATCAAAATCAAACACTGGCTACAAAGAGAAAGAAAAACATATGCAAATTGAAAATCCTAGGCCTGCTTTTGTACATGGAAAGTTATAATGAATATAAACTTCAGAATGACAAACCCTATGGTGAAATTGTAATTGAAGACTTCAAGATCGAGCCGCACTCTCATGAACAAGTTGAAGTTCTTGAGTATCCAACAAAACAAAAGGGCATCGAACTTTCTAATCACAAAGAAATCAAAGTTGAGGCTAGTCAAACTGAGAATTAAAGTTTTTATCATCATCATCATCATCATCAGGATGTCGAAGAATTGAATAAGCATTAGGAAAATAGTGAAAGATTGAAACACTGTAACATTGAATATGACATCAATAGAATTAAAATGAAACATGAGAATCACAAAGAATTTAGAAGTCTAGTATTTGTGCAAAAATGGATTCAAGAATGTGAGTTTGTATAAAGTGTCGTTTTTAAAGATTCCATATAAAGAATGTCTCCAAGAATGAGTAGATGAGCAATGTAGGAGGAAAGTTGATGTCATTCAATGCAATTAAGGAGAATAAATAGATGAATATTTAGTCAATAGATGAAAATATTTGAGTATTTCCTTCTGATTGATTAATTTTCTTTTTTTAGCAAAACTCTGAAGACGAGTTTTCCTCAAGTGGAAGGGGTTTATATAGGACAAAACCAATTTTCTTGAGAATTTGGATGATTTTGCTATTTCGAGTAATATTGGTTTCCTATTATTAGAGTGTGTTTGACATTATTTAAAAAAGTTTTTTTTGAAATAAATATGACTGGTTGAAATTTGGTTGAAAAGTCAAATATTGTGGGTTTGAATTTTAAATTTTAATGGATGGTTGAAATTGAGTAATGTAGAAAAAAGATAAATTTTTAATGAAAACCGAACAAGGGCTTAGTTTATTTGCTTTTATTTCTTTTAGCTATAATATGTTTTATTCTTTTAGAATAGGAGATCTCTTGTTTATTGATTAGAATAAGATTTCTTATTTGTTTTAGATTAGGGTTTTATTTTGTTTCCTTATTTTACCTTCCTTATATTAGTAGGATTAGAGAATAATTTTGTTTATAAATACAGACATTGTAAATAATCAATTCATTAATCAATATATAAAGCAAGATTATTCCAATATCATTTTTTATTTTTTACGTAATTCTTATTTCAAGAATTTACAATCGCTTCTGCACAACTTGGAAAAATAAATGAACAATGAATACATACCACATAGGATGACTCCCGATAGTCATCGACTATGAATAACATTATTCTGGTTACCTTACTCAATTCAGTTCAATATTTACACGTGTACAAAGTATGAACCTTTTCAAGCATATGAGCATTTCATCATTTTCGCAGTTATTTTTCTATGTATCTTTGATGCTTAAAAACTCTGGTAGGGAAATTAAAGACAAAGCAGAGAATCAGACTTGGAAAAACATCAAAAGCACTTGGATCAAATAATTCAAATCACAAATTTCTTAAGAGATGGTTTAAAGATTTCAGACATAAATATCAATATATACTGAAGAAATAGTCAAAGTTACCATGTTTCATTACAAAGATCAATATGTCTGGACATTAGTTAATTGTCGCTTCTGTTTATTACATACAAGTAACTCAACATCACCACTGCTGCAGCAACAGCAGTTTTTGCCAATATGTTCTTCATGGCTAATCTTGAGCTAGACGAAGGATGATTTAATCCAAGCTCTGAGAGTTTCTTGTGTGAGGCTGTGTAATCTCTGAAAAATGCATCTTCATCCTGCGCAAAATCGAAGTATGACTCCTATTTCTCCGCACTTGTTTATGCGAGAAAGAGTAGATATTGAACTTGGTCGGTAACACGGGAAGCATAGTCATGTCAAATGGTTCAAATCCTAAAATTACTTGTCTCAAACAAACTCTATCTGATGTGTTTTTGAATAGAAAACACTCCTTTTGGGACAATTCCACTTCACGTTTTCCATGAAACTGGTGATGGAAAACAGTAGAGAAATACAGTGAAATCGTGACGTATGAGCTACTTTACCTTAGCATAAAGTTCGACATAACTACGAAATCCAGGATCTTCCATCAGAGCTTTATCAGTAGGAAGTTTTAAAAGACCTTCTGAATCTCCTTTCATAAGCTCCCTGGTTTATCATATATAAATGGCAATTCAATTAGCAGTACATACTATTATGAAATCTTATATAAAATCAGATAGCTTACACAAAATAAGAATTGTCAAATTTCAGAGGCTCCTTTGTCCATGGCCCTTCAAATCCCGATCTCTCATGATGAGCCCTTCCCTGTAAAAGAATTATTTTAGGTTTGGAGACAATTATCAACTATTAATCAGATGAAGTTGTGGGAAAAATACCAATGTGTGACCCCCAGATAATGCTACAATATCCTTGTCAGATAGACCCATTCGATAGAAGACGTCCCTTAGGTGTGAAGCACCTAGAAATGGGAAAAACAGAACGACGATTAGTGAAGCATATTGGGTTGATACTGTGTAATTTATAAAGGGCATGTATGAAGCACATTTTGATTATCAGAGCCAAATCTACTTCCATTGAACCCACAATTGGTTTCCCTTAAACCTTATGGCAATCCTAGATAAGTCCTATAATTTCCGAAATACGAATACTATAGCAAACACTAATTATTTCATAATTAAGGCAATGTTAGATATGAAAGCACTTCAATGATAACTCGACATTGTAATGCTGCCACTAAAAAATAAAAATTTCCTTTCGGTACATGAGTTATAGCAAACAACGAACAAAAACTCTTCAGGCATATGAATACGTCATTTCAGAGAGAAATTGATTGTATTCATACAAAATGGACAGAAGAAACCGCGATGAAGATACAAAAATGAGCCCAAGTTAGTAAAATACGAAAGTTCATCCCTGCTAAGCACAATGTAATAGCATAACATAAGCAATATTCATATTCTATAACATTGTTTAAGGGATCAGACTTTGTGTCAAGCTTCTAGTGGTTGAATCCACTTTGTCCTGTATTTTGCACTTGCAGAAACCATCAATTGCAACTTTTACAAATTGATGATTACTGAAAGTTTCTGATCTCTCAAAAGATTTTATGTAGCTTTTGCTAAGTCGTAATTTTGATTCTAATGCGCACTCATCTGGTCTTTTATAATCTTACTAGTTTTCTAACTTCAAATCTTTCAAGTTCATCAGAATATTTGATTCAATGCTTCCCAAAATTTTGATTAGCAGAAGTAGAGAACATCAGATACATCTCTCTGCCTATAAATCTCATGCTTTGTGTCATTCAAAGGTTTGGGAATTTCTCATTCCAGAACTCCTGCATTTCTCCAACGCTAAATTATCCGTCCCTTTATTGACTTGAGCATTGTATTGTGCATGATCATGACCTCCCCCCTGTCCTTGGAGGGGCCTTGATATTGTGGCTCTAACGATTGTGATCAAGTGTGGAGGTAATGTATGAGAGAGGAGTTGGGATTTGTTGACGACTAGGTCCTACTGAGATTCAGGATGACAATAATAAATAAATACACTCAAGATTTTTCATTGCTAACCTTTTTTCGCATCAGGAAGACGTCCTTCTTCAGAAGCAACTGTGGAATCCTAATGAAAATATATATATATATATATATTTTTTAAAAAAGTACACAGCTTTTCAAAAATTAAGAAACATAAAAAGGATTATTCAACCATGTTTTTACCTTTCTACCTGGGACAAAATCAATATTGGGGCCTCCAGTGACCTCAACTGCCACAACCCCAGCAAGCTGAAAATACAAAATTAATAAATTCGAAACTACTTTTGTTGAATCACCTTATCTCAGAGTCATGTATTCATTTTAATAATATCTTCAATCCACAATTACAGTTTGCATAATATCGTATGATATGATATAAAGGACAGATATAATTTGGTTGGACAAAACCTTTTCAATTTTTACAGTGTTGTATTATCATTCATTAGCCAATTAATCAAGCAAAACTGATTGCATCAATGAAGTGAAGAGCACCAGCTACAGATATAGAAAGAACTACTAAAAATCTCTCTTACCTGGTAAAGATCAGCATACGATATTTTGGGGCGTTTAGCTTTTACTTCCTCTGTTATCAAATATAATTAAACCAGTAGAAAATTATCAGCGACAACAAATTTTTGGAACTAAGATTCTTAATAAACAAGTTATAGGGCACTAGCAGGGTTCTTCATACAAAAGAAGAAAAAGAATAATAAAAAACTTGCATTGAAAAGACTGTTTTAAGAAAATGGAGTTTCCACACTGAATAGGAACCCCCTCTAATATGATTTTAGGATACAAATTCTTCTTGTACATATTCAGTCAGCATCCAATTAAATTTGGAATCTGAATACACTTTTGGTGAACTGTTTAACAAGTAAAGAAACTTTGCACATGGTCATCACTTTCTTCAAAATACAATGCTACATTATAAATTGAACTTCTATAGCAAATGTTTTTCAAGAAAAAAAAATAGAGAATACTGATAAATGGACTGAGTTTCCCTGATAATCATGTCTTGTTCTTAAGAGAGTAACTGCTAAATAAAAAGGCAGAAACATGTTAACTCACCACAAAGATCAATAGCGATTTTCAGGCCAGTATTTGCTGCATGCTTATACTCGTTCTCGTTCCTAATTGAGCCATTGGGACCTCCTGTCTTCGTTTTAGCATCATATGTTCCCGCATCATGCCACCTGCAGAAGCCTCTTCTATGAATAACTGAATTTGAACAATTATGTAATGTAATGTATATCAGCCAGCAAAAACTTGGGTGCAGTTCAAAAATTACTTTGAAGTCACCCCACTTTTAGGACTAACATCGCCCATGATTGATACCATTATTCAAAATCTCATTTTCAACCGCACATTTTATCAATAAACCAAAAAAATTACCTACTTTTTAACCGCAAATTCTCCAAAAATTTACGATTACAAACCACATTATTTAAAATAATGGGTCTCACTATTTAAAATAACGGTACTTCAAAGACTTTCATTTGTTAAAGAAAAACGCGTAAAATGTAATATTTTAAACAAATTCTTGTATATACAAATTATCCACGGAATGCAACTAAATAATTAAACATTCAGCAACGAAATAATTCAACATTTAGAGACTTCAAAGACTTTCATAGTCTGATTCAACCTTAGTTTTCTTTCAAGAAAACGAAGGTATTGGCTTAATCCTGATTAAGGGTATATACAATTCCTTGTAGAGAATCACCGCTAACAAAGTCACATTGCAGATCTTATAGGAAAATGCATATGAAATGAAATATGAGAAGGGTTCGGGGCATACGCTAAGCGTAGCATGATGGGAGCACAGTTCTTGCTGGAAATGAGGGCTCTAAGGTCTCTGCGAGCTCTCTCTATCTCCTTTAGATACTCTCCATCCACCATTGCCATACCACTCTGTTTCTCTTTTTCTTTTTCTTTCTAATCGATGAATTATGTTTCAGATCCTGCATTATTATATTTGTAAGAATAAAAGAGAATTGGAGTGCTGCTTGGGATTGGAAAAGCATCGAATCTCTAGCAACACAACACAAGAAAAGAACTGATTCATTCCGTTACTGTATGTAGTCAAACAACTACTCAAACTTGAGATGAAAATACGTCAAAATAAAAAATAATAATTTATTTTTCAAATTTAAGTATTTGTATGTCTAAATTAGAAGAAATTATTATCGTTTTAGAATATATGCTCCTTAATTTATGTTTATTTGTTTACTTTTCCGAAAATGTCCCAATCGAAAAAAAATGAAGCAATTAATAAAAAAAAAACGACAATATTGGATGTTAATTGGAGCTTAATTGAGCAAGTGAGAGATATGTGACGTCAATCGGGAAGGTTCATGGTGCTCAAGTGAACAAATCAGAGGTTTGAGGTCCCATTGAAGGAATTGAGAGCTTAATTGAGAAATTCAAGAAGAATATAAAGTTTGGGGACTAAATCGCAACAATTGAAAGTGGAGGATTAAGGCTGCAATTAAAGATCGGGGGACTAACTTATACAGTCGAGAAAAGATGGAAATTACATGTCACGCGATCCCTGAAATCCTACTGCGCGATCGCGAATTACCTCAAATTCATAACTCGAGAGTTTTAGTATCTACCACGCGATCGCGCGGTTATCAGACTGAACCGCAAATCAGATTTTTCTCGCGATTTTTAACAGGCTTTGGGCTTTTTGACCTAGGTTTTCTCCAAAACCTATATATACAACACATGAGGCACAAAATCTGGACATTTGCATCTCCATAGAACAAGCCACAACAGAGATTTCAATTCAAATTCTTGGAGATTCAAGCATCGCAGAGGGCGCGTGAATTGAAGATACTTGAAGAATTGATAATTGGTGCAATCTTTACATTCTTCTTTGTTATTTTCAATGAACGATTTATTTTCTTGTTTTTGTTCTTTAATCAAGATGTGTAACTAAATTCTATGTTGGAATGAACGATGTAGCCTAGTTAATTATTTTAATTCCATATTCCTTGTTTTAACGCTTTAATGCATGTGTTGATTTATTATTGCGTTTAATGCGTGAATGAACTGACCATTCTTTCATGATTTAATGTGTTATTTCCATAATTCGAGAAGTGAGTTAATAACATAGATCTAGGTAATAAATCCAGTAATTGAATGAGAGATAGAGATATACTCTTGTTATTATTGCGGTCGTGTGTGAATTCTTGTGTGTAATGCATCTAGATAAGGAATATTCGGACCCACTGTAGAAATACAATGTTGACTTATTTATGTAGGATTGATTTAAATTCGAGAGAGGAATCTCAATTTGAATTAGTGAATTCGATCGAACATATATTTAGGAAATAGAACATGGAATTTGAATTGATTTAATTGGTTAAGTGAAATCGTGAATCTCAACTATTTTACAATCATATTTGAAAACAAAACAATTTAACAATTCTTTTTAATTCATTAGTTCAATTTCTTAATTCTATATTTTTATTCTTAAACTACTTTATTTGTTCAAATAAAGTTAAGAACTGACATATTTCGGTACTTGGTAAACAGTCTTCGTGGGAACGATCACTCGATTCAAAAAGTCACTTTATTACTTGATTGGGATATCGTATACTTGCGATTTTACACAACACATTACATTGTGAAATATACATCTCTATCTATACTTGTATCTATATATATATATTGTGTATTATGCGTGTATTTGGTTTTCTTTTTAACTAGTTTTTCGCATTTCTATAAAGTAATTATATATTAAGATATTTCTGAACACAAGGAACTGAACAAGCCATTATTCTAGATCAGAAGCAGTTGAAAAGCATTTGACAAAATTATCCTCCATGTAAACACGTATTTGCACAATAAAAATGAGAAACCAAGCAGATGAGGACAAACTAGGAAAGGTAAGAAAAATGAGCCGACACTTTTTCAGGTTTGCTGGAATTTTTGTACACTTTTTTCATCCTGGACCCACAACGACCTTTGTTGGATTTGACAAAAAAACTCTTTAAAATGAGTATCAAACAGACGCTATATTAGTATATCGCTTATTTGCTGTGGGATCCGATCGTAGGTCTGTGTTCAGTCGTTGACTCATTATGTTGTTCTCGCCGTTCTCTGATTATTTAACAATTGTTCTAAAATTTTCAAAATTTCAATTATTGGAAAAAGGTTAAAATTTGTGTAAATTGGAGAAGAATGAAATATTTTAAAGATAAGCGATTGGGAAGGTGTGATAGAGGAAGCGATTCTTATAGAATATTCTATTTTTTGAAAATATATTTTATCATCTTTTACTTGTTTATCAAGTTTGCTTGGTCCCTACTCCAAGTTTACTTGGTCCATACTCCTCTATACAATTATAAATAATAATGTTCTAAAAGGCGTAATGCGTTCCGAGACGTCAAGAATCAAGAATCATAAATTAGGCGTGTTAATGCGAAGAATAAGCGCCATAATGCGTTTCATATTTTTAATATTATTTTAATTATTTTAATACATTAAATATATTTTTATATAAAAAAATAGATTTTTTACCCTTAAGATATAAATTAAAAAAAAAAAAAAAACTCGAATTAGGCGGCGCCTAGCCTAGGCGAGATTAGGCGCGCCTAGGCGGTCAAAAAAAACTTTGCCCACATTTTTATGCACATATTGACATATATCTTGATATATATGAAATATACAATTTTTTTTCTTTTCTCTTGCTCTAAATCCTTACTCTAAACTTAATTTGGTATCAGAGCAAAACCTAAGAGCCTATTGCTCTATTACTAAAGTTTTCCACGAAGCCTATAGTTTCGTTTATACTACAATGGCTGATGAAATACAAAACCTTCCTTTAAGGCGCTCGTTGTTCCATCAATGATAAACATGATTTCAGCACCTGAACCGACGTCAATTCCATATGGAGTTAAGTTGAAAGGTCCTAATTTTACTCATTGGTCGCAAGTCGTGACTATTTTCGTTGTTGGCAGAGGCAAGAAGGGATACCTTACTGGTACTACTCCACAACCTGAAGTAGGTGCCGTGACTTACGATAAATGGGTTATGGAGGATGCTATTGTGAAAGGTTGGCTTGTCAGTTCTATGGAACCAGATGTAATGACGTTATTCATTCGTCTACCTACCGCGAAAGATGTTTGGGATGCTGTTTCTCGAACTTTCTATGAAGGTGCTGATAAATCAATAATTTATGATTTATCTCGTAAAGCTATGGAAACAAAACAGGCGGGGAGGCCAGTATCAATATATTTTTCTGATCTGAAAGTTATTTGGCAAGAACTTGATCATTGTAAACCTATCCCTTTTACATAGGCAAATTTTATCAAAGTACGGATGATCGAAATTGAAGAAGAGGGAGTTTATTTATTCCTTGCTGGTCTAGATGATGTGTATGATTCCATTAGAGGTGAAATTCTTCGCACTGACCCACTTCCTGGTACAGAAATCATTTTTTCAACCATACAATGAGAAGAGCAACGTCAAAATACTATGTGGAATCAGGGAGATATATCTCAAGTTGCTATGATGCATCCATTTTACGTGATCATTGCATGCCTAAATGTTCATCTATTGCTAATGCTAATGGTGTCTCTTATCCTGTAACTAGAGCTGGAAGAGTCGACCTGACTCCATCTCTATCATTGGATCATACTTTGTTGATTCCTGCTCTCTCTAATAATCTATTGTCAGCACGACAAGTAACTGCACAATTAAATTGTTTAGTATTAATCTATCATGATTTCTGTATTCTTCAGGATATCAGCAGCGGGGAGATAATTAGGCGTGGTACTAAGAGAGAGGGTTTGTATTATGTAGATGATGTCTCAACTGGTCGTTCTCTATCTGCAAAAGGGTCATCTCATGCTGAAGAAGATCAAATTTGGTTGTGGCATCAATGATTGGGTCATGTTTCTTTTGGCTATTTAATGCATTTATTTCCCACTTTATTTTCAAATTATAAACCTTCGGAATTTCAATGTGAAACTTGCATTTTGGCAAAGAGTCACCGTGTTCCTTATCCTGATAGTTTAAGTAAAGGATTTGTCCCATTTTCATTGATTCATTCAGATGTTTGGTGTCCTTCTTCTATTACAACTACTTCTGGGTTCCGTTGGTTTGTTTCATTCATTGATGATTGTACCCGCATGACTTGGCTTTATCTGATGAAACATAAGAGTGAAGTTACTGAATGTTTTCGTAATTTTCACAATATGTTAAAAACACAATTCTCAGCCACCTTATAAGTCCTTCGTTCTGATAATGGTGGAGAATTTGTTAACAAATGTTTACAGGATTATTTTAAGGAACATGGGATTATCCATGAGACTACTTGTGCTTATACCCCGCAGCAAAATGGTGTGGCTGAGAGAAAAAAATTGGCAAATACTTGAGATTACTTGGGCCAGTTTGATTGCTGCAAATATGAAGCCACATTTGTGGGAAGAAGCCATTACTTCTGCGGTTTAACTCCTCAATCGTGTGCCAATGAGTGTTCTAAAATTTCAAACACCATTAGATAAGCTTGCATCATATGTTACAACCCCCTCTCACCTAGGGTTGTCAAACTGGCCGAGTCGGGCCGACCGACCCGTTAAAAGCGGGTTTGTTCCGACCCACGAGCTGGACTTGGGCCGGCTCCGTGTCGGAGCCGGCCCAAGTACAGCTCGTGGGCTCGTGCCCGTACGAGCCGAACGGGCCAGCTCGTCGGCTCTTTTTTTTTTAAATGGCGGGTAACGGGCTAACGGCTAGTCTGGACTACTAAGTAACTAATGCATTAATACTAAAATAATTGAAAATATAAAAACTTAAACCCTCCTCCTTTAATGCGGGCTAAGGACCGACTACATTTAATTTCTTTTCTTGTAGGCGTAGTTAAAATTGAACACGAACAAAATGTTACGTATACAATTATTTTATTTGAAAGAAAGAATTAAAAATACAGAAATAGAAAAATGCATATATTATTTATAGCATAATTGTAAGGATATAATTAATAACACATAATTTACTCACCAATACGATTGTTCTCTGAATTCCTTGGCCAGAATTTCACTTATCCTGTTTTGTAATCTTTTCTCCGCAAACTGCCAATTCTTCAAACACATCAAGGCCTCCAGTATGTCTTCTTTAAGCCTTGACCTATATTCAGATAATACTCTACCTCCTGCACTAAAAGCAGCCTCCGGTTCTACAGTTGGTACCGGAGGTGCCAGTAGATCTCGTGCAATCATAAAAACAACTGGGTATTGAGGCTCGTTTAGTCTCCACCACTTAAGAATGTCAAAATTATTTCTCACGTCCTCATCTAACATGTTAAGAAGGTCGTGTGAGAAATACCTATTTAACTCGCTCGAAATTTCATCTGAACTATTAAGCTTACTAGAAGAACTAGAACCCCTGGCTTGTGTACTAGAAGTTCCCTTCATAGTTATAAGGTATGAAAGTAAATCATTGTCTTGATTTTGTATCACATTAGGGGTGGGAGTATTTCTTTTAACATTTTTTCCTGACCTTTCGGCATTGATCTCGTACATTTGACATAAACATTTTTCTAAATCTGTACATGTCAAGGGAGTCCCAAAAGTTAATTTATTTGATATTGCATTTATGGTGTGTTTAGTTCCCTCTAAATTTATTCTAGGGTCCATAATCGTTGCTAATGGAAACAAAGTGGGTAGGTTTTTCCAATATTTTCTAAACTTAGTCTCCCTTGCTACAATGATTTCAGCAAAAATAGGAAATGTTTAGTACTTGTTAAAATTATTAGCAATGCAATAAAAATGCTTCAACACTAAAGGACTAGTGTGATAATAAACACAGGATAATTCGTTTGTAGCATCATAAAAGGATTTCAAAAAAGTTTTAACATGAAATACAAGTTCCCAATCATTAGCCCCCAAATCAAAACTTGAGCCCTGTGAGTGCCGACCGTTGTAATATTCACATATTAAATTCTCGTAACCTTGAAAATGTTCAATCATTAAATAAGTTGAGTTCCATCTATGTCCTACATCTGTAACAAATGATCGTACTGGCATACCATTTTCTGCATACAATGCATCAAAAGTTTGTTTTCTAGAAGGTGCTATCATAATGAAATTGCAAGCACACCTTATTTTTTTCAATTGATTTTCTATAAACTTAAGACCATCTTGAACTATTAAATTAAAAATGTGATACACACAACGAACATGAAACAATACTCCATCAAATTCAGGATTCATGTGGTTAGCTAATCTATCTATCACAGCTTTATTAACAGAAGCATTATCTAGTGTAAAACTACGAATTTTACTATCACAATTAAATTCTCTAAGAATTGCAAGTAGTACATTGAAAATATTTGTTGCATTATGTAGGTAATCGATAACTTTAAATGTCATAATTCTTTTGTTCATTAACCAAGTATCATCAATGTAATAACTAGTAACAGCTACGTAACCTCTTTGATTATTGCCAGTCCACAATTTCGAAGTAAATGATAAGTTACCATTATATTTATTTAAAGCATCTATAAACTTTGTTTTCTCTCGAAATATTTAGTAATGGAATCAGCTCGCAAAGTATTTCTAGAAACGGGTTTGTACCTGGGTTGGAGATACTTTTGAATGAAATTCGTGAATTGTGAACTTTCAACAATTGAAATCGGGAACTCACCACTCAATACGAACATGACTATCCCTTCTTGATGCGCTTGATCTTGGTTGAAGACCCAATTGGTTAGACTCGATTGACCAATCTGTAGAGTTGATTGGTTTGCTTCAACTGAGCCGGGTTTTCGACATCCTTTACAGTGTTTATTGAGCTGTGTTGTTCCCCCACCCTCTTCCAAGAGAAAATTCCTCTGTAAGTTTTACATTGTGCTTTAAATACTGATTTCCCATCAGCGTCTTTAGCCGTTGTTTCAATCAAATCGAAAAAATTCTAGCAATTTGCTTTTTTCGTCCTTTTCGAATTTCTGTTGGGGCCTACCGTCGTGCTAGCGGAGCCAGATCCATATGCAGCAGTGACATCTTCATCAACAATATCATCCAAATTAAGAGGAGTTCTAGTATCTATATCTTCGATCTCATTTTCCAAATCCACCAAATTATCGAGAATTGGAATACCGTTGAGACCAGAAAATTGATCAACAAATTGGTTAGAAGAATAACCATGAGATTGTGAGTGTTTGATTAGAAATAATAGATTTGGAAATTTGTAGATGGAAATGAAATATGAAATTTGAGACAATATTGTATGTGAAATAATGAAATATTATAGCACTAGAAATTAGAATATAACTAGAAGTCTAGAGCTAGAAGATTGCAATTGAAATTTGAGACTTGAGAGTTGAGTTGAGATTGTGAAAAAAAAATACAAACAAGAAGTATTTAAAGGTTAAAAAAACTAAATAAATAAAAATTAAAAAAAATAAAAAAGAGAGCCAAACGGGTTGGCCCGCGAGCGGGCCCATTCTGGCTAGTGGGCCCGTGCTCAAACCAGCCAAACGAGCCGGCTCGGATTTTTCCCGCCTATTTTGTGTTTGTTGGACTAGTTCACGAACCAGTCCACGAACATCATGAGCCTAACCCGAACTGTCCAACACCCAATTTTTCTGTCCGGTCCAAGCTCAAGTCTGTTTTTTCACAAGCCGAGCCGAAATTTTAACGAACCGAACCGAACCGAGCCAAATTCACGAACTCCCGAACTGTCCAATCCGTTTGCCACCCATACTCTCACCTTACTATCCCCCCCCCCCCCATGTGTTTTTGGATGTGTAGTATTTGTACACTTTCAAAAACATTTACGTTCTAAACTTGACCCATGTGCCTTGAAGTGTATTTTTGTGGGTTATCAACCATTCTAGAAAGGATACCGATGTTATCACCCTACTACCCGTAAATTTTATGTTACCATGAATGTTACATTTTATGAACGTGAGATGTTTTACACTCCATCGGTATCAAATTCATATCTTCCAGGGGAGAATAACAAGGTTTAAGAAATGAATTGGATGAATCTTTTTTCCCGATTATATGGTGGTGGCGGAAGGTGGCACTACTGACAATGTTGAAAAGTCGACTAAAGATTATGGTGTTCAGAAGATGATCGCGCCAACAACATTTGTTAGTGATCCGATTCAACTTGTGGAGCATAACCAAAATGATGCATCTATTATTGCTGAAGAACCCTCTCTCTCTCATCACCAATAGTACTCACATCCATTCCTTCTCCTAATGCTGATATTTGTGAGGTAAGTACAAACTCTATGATTAATACTATCAATTATTCTGAATCTATCAATGATGATAGATATCAGTTTCCACCTCAAAGTAATCGTGGAGTTCCTGTAGAAATATTTTGGCCAGAACCTATAAAGAAAGTAAAATATCCGATTGCTAATTATGTGTCTACTCATAGACTATCAGAACCATCTCAAGCCTTTATCTGTAATATGGTTGCAATACATAATCCCAGTAATGTTGACGAAGCATTATTAGATCCAGAATGGGCTACAGCTATGGAGGAAGAAATGACAGCGCTTCAGAAGAATAAAACATGGGAATTAGTATCATTGCCGGAAGGAAAGAAACTTGTTGCTTGTAGATGGGTGTACACCATTAAACATAAGCCAGATGGTTCAATTGACATGTACAAAGCAAGTTTTGCAGCTAGAGGATTCACTCAGACGTATGGTGTTGATTATCAAGAGACTTTTGGTCCAATGGCCAAAATTAATACTATACGAGTTTTGTTGTCATTGGCTGCAAATCTTGATTGGTTGGCGATCTAAAAGAAGAAGTATATATGTCACTACCACCTGGATATAATCCTCCTCATAATTCTGATGGGGGCAGTTTGTAGGTTGAAGAAGGCCTTATATGGTTTTAAGTAATCTCCACGAGCTTGGTTTGGTAGATTTCAAGTTGCCATGAAGAGGTATGGGTATAAACAGAGTAACGCGGATCACACTTTTTTCTTAAAGAGAGTGGGTGATAAAATTACAGCACTTATTATATACGTGGATGATATGGTGGTGACGGGGAATGACCCTAAAGAGATGAATAAATTGAAGGATTATCTTTCTTCCGAGTTCGATATGAAGGATTTGGGTGGATTAAAGTATTTCCTGGGTATTGAGGTTAACTGTTCCAACCAAGGTATCTTTCTGTCTCAACATAAATATGTGCTTGATTTATTAGAAGAAATTGTTATGCTTGGTTGTGAGCCAATCAAGTCTCCTATTGAACAAAATCACGGCTTGGAGGAATGCCATAACCAAATTCTAACAAACAAAGGGCGATACCAGAGATTAGTCGGACGCTGAATTTATTTATCTCATACCAGACCTGATATTGCATATGCTGTAAGTGTTGTAAGTAGGTTTATGCACAATCCGGGTAAGCAACATATGGAGGCAATTGTAAGGATCTTGAGGTATTTGAAGTCGGTGCCAAGAAAGGGTCTTTTGTTTTCAAAACATGGTAATATAGATATTATTGGGTACTCAGATTCAAATTGGGCTAGAAAAGGAGATAGAAGATCGACATTGGGTTATTTTACCTTTGTCGGAGGTAATCTGGTTACTTGGAAAAGTAGGAAACAAAAGGTTGTTTCTTTGTCAAGTGTAGAGGCCGAGTATCGAGCAATTGTGAAAGGCATTTGTGAATTACTTTGGTTGAGAAGGATTATGGGGGAGTTAGTTTTTCCTTTGCAACAACCTATGAAGTTGTTTTGCGACAACCAGTCAGCAATCAAGATTACTGAAAATCCAGTACAACATGATCGAACAAAGCATGTGGAAATTGACGGAACTTTATCTATGAGAAGTTGGAGGACAAGGTGGTTGAAGTGAAATATGATAGTACTAAAAGTCAACTTGCAGATATGTTAACGAAGGCTCTACCAAACTCATCATTTGCAGACTCACTTGTCAAGCTGGGCATATGTGATATATATGCTCCACCTTGAGGGGAAGTGTAGAATATTCTATTTTTTGTAAATATATTTTATTATCTTTTACTTGTTTATCAAGTTTGCTTGGCCCCTACTCCAAGTTTACTTGGTCCATACTCTTCTATACAATTATAAATAGAGGAGTTAAATAGAGGAGTTGTCATACTCTTGACATATATCTTGATATATAAGAAAATTTCATTTTTTTCTTCTTTTATCTTGATCTAAATCCTTACTCTAAACTTCAGTGTACTAAGGTGAAAGTAATATATACGTACGTATAGGATGTCTTTAAAACGTGAGTAGCAAATAAATCCCTACTGTAGTAATAATTCATATTCTTTTTTCTTCTTTTTTTTTCAAGCTTGATTGACTTGTTTTCATGACTCAGGTAGTGTTTCTTACTATTCTACTTTGAGCCTATAGAATTTATTTATATTTATTATAATAGTTTCCAGCCAGTTTATACTCTCCATAAATGGATCTTTCTTTCCTTGTATTCCTTATTCGCATTTATTTGATTTTTTGCATAATAAATAAACATATCATATTTATGTTGAGAAATTAGACTACTAGAATTTAGGGATGGCAATGGGGCAGGGAATTCTCAAACCCGACGAGGACCTGCCCCGAACGGGGCGGGAAATCCCGAACAAGGGACGAGGATGAAATAGTATTCCCGACCGGGGATGGGACGGGGATGAGGATTGCTATTAAATCTCCATTACATCCCCGAAACCATCCCCGATTAATAAGTTCAATTAAAAAAATTCAAACAAATTAAAAGTGTCATAAACCACCCGAGCCCAACTATATAATTTCAAAACCAAGCTCTACATTTCAACTCTATACTACTCTTTATCTCTCACTCTCAAGTCTCATCTCATTCTGTCTAAACATACTTCTTAACATAATTAAACTTGTACTACTCTTTAAAAACTATTATGAGTTTTTTTTTTTATTAATGTTAATCATTCTTTAGAGCTATTAAATAGGAATTTTGTAAAACAATCATACTTTAAGGAAAGAATTTGTAGAACTAAGACATTTGATAACCATTATAAAAAAGACATAATGAAAAAATATATATATATATATATATATATATAATAAAAGGGGATGTAAACGGGGATTATGGTCATCCCCGCCCCATCCCTGCCCCGTCCCTGTTTAAACAGGGAGGGGAGGGGAGGGGAAGGGGATGGTAAATTTTCGACGGGACGAAGATTGGCATCCCCGTCCCAAACCCGTTCTGTTGTCATTTCTACTAGAATTTTCAATATAAGTAGCAACGCTAAAGTCCTGTTCTTTTTCCTAAAAACGCGTTCTCTTTATCATTTTCGAAAACGTATTTTAGAAAGAAAAAAAATTGTACACAAAACGCTCAAAACCTTGTTTTTGGCATTTTGAGTGTGTTTCAACAAAAATGTTCAAAACATGGAAAACATGTTATTATTTTTATTTTTTTGGAGAATTATCCTACCTTGGAATTAAGCCTAAAATAATTTTTTTTTTTTTTTTTTTTGGAATTATCCTACCTTGAAACTAAGTCTAAAATAAAGTTTTATTAAATTCAATATATATATAAAAAAAAAAAAACTTTAAGTCAGAATTCTTATTTTTATATTTCAAAAAATTCCTTGATAAATGGACTCTGTGTTTGATTATTTTGGCTTAGGACCAATTGCATCCATTTTGTTTACATGAACTCGTGTTTAATTGTGTCTTGAACATGATTGTGGCAACAATAATTAGAAAATCTAATTTCTTAAAATATTTTTGAAACTTGATCATTAATGACTTTATCTATTTTTATAATATTTTTCTAGTCATTATTAAATTAGTCCAATAAAAATTAGATAAACTAATTTCTTATAATAGAAAGTAAATCTTCAAAAGACAACTTTTTAATACTTTAACCCACAAGCAAATTAATTACAAATAGTCAAAGTAATATTCTGCAAAATTTCAAACAGAAGATGTTTTTCATTTTTTCATTTTTAAAAACAGTTTTCAGAAATGACAAACAGAACGAATGTTCAACATATTTTAAAAAAGGAAATGAAAACAAAAAATAGAAAACGTTTTCAAAAATAAAAATTGAAAATGAAATACAAACAAAACGCCACCTAAATATGTCCCCAAAAACTCCGTGTGATTAAAATAGGAATTCACAACTCAAATAAGTCAAATCACAAACAATAGAATATAGAAATTATAAATAGCAATGCGATAACATAAATAATTATTTAACGTCGTAAAACTCTCCAATGAGAAGGAAAAATCGACAGGACAAACCGACAATTTCACTATTACCAAATAATAGTAATACAATATTTTCTTCCTTAGATTTTTGCCCTAAATTTAGAGGTAACACAATACACACCTTCAAGAATCAATCTTGACAACCACAATATATATCATCTAATAAAATAGATGGAACTCAACAACAACAACAAAAACAATACAATACAATACAATAGAAATTAAATAGCACCTAAAACCATTCTAAGATAATACTTAGAGAACCTAAGTTGAGGAAGAAGAAAACAACAAATAACATTTCTTCCAATAGTATAGGTTGCCTCTCTATTGTTGTGTCAGTGTGTATGGCAGAAAAATGAAAACAAAGCCACTGACTTTTCATCCCCACAGTCCACTACGAGTATTGTGAATACCCAACCTCTATTCGTGATTTTCTCTCACAGTAAGAAGACAAGTCTGCTCCAATTAATTAGATTAGGAGGTAAGTTAATTGAAATTGCATCAAAGGTCCTCCAAGTCTTAATTAATGTATTACCCAATAATAATACATCAGTTGGACCAACTTTAAGTTATGGGCTTAATTAATTTAGGCCAACAATTTCCCCCTCCATCCCATGAGGGAGGCACACCCAAGACACCATTCACTTGGAATCCATATCGGCATGCTCTGCACAAAATTCAAGCTTTCGCTTGGTAACAACCTTGGTCAACATATCAACAATATTTTTACCAGTGTGGATCTTTTCCAATTGCATCAATTTTTCATCAATCGCTCCACGTATCCAATGATACCTCACATCAATATGTTTAGTACGAGAATGGAAATTAGAATTCTTACTCAGCTCAAGAGCATTATGACTATCACAGTAAATGAAGTACTTACCTTGCTTCACATTGAGCTCCTCAAGAAACTTTTTCATCTATATCATCTATTTACCTGCTTCGGTAATATACTCAACTTCAATTGTAGACAAAGCCACACATTTTTACAATCTTGACTGCTAAGAAACAGCTCCTCCTGCAAAAGTAAATAAGTACCCAGATGTAGACTTTCTATTTTCAAGATTTCCTGTCATATTTGCATCTGTATACGCTGTTAAAATTGGCTGAGCTCCCCTGAATCCCAAACACAAAGTAGAAGTTCCCCTAAGATACTACATAATCCATTTTACTGCTTCCCAACGATCTTTGCCCTGATTAGAGAGAAATCTACTTACCACGCCAACTGCATGTGCAATATCTGGATGAGTACATACCATGTCATATATCAAACTACCAACTGCTAAATAATAGGGTACTGCTTCCTTCTTCTTCTTCTTCTTCTTCTTCTCTTCACTCGTTGAAGGACAATATCTTTTGGTAAGTTTGAGATGACCTCCAAGAGGTGAGCTAACTGATTTAGCTCCTTTCATACTGAACCTTTCAAGTACCCATTCAATATCCTTTTCTTGTGATAACCACAACATCTTAGATTTTGTCTCGAACTATCTCCATGCCTAATATTTGTTTAGCCGACCCCAAATCTTTCATATCAAATGACTTATTTAAGGTTTCCTTCAATTTCTTGATCAACCCCACATCCTGGCCAACTATAAGTATATCATCAACATATAGCAGTAAAATAATAAACTTGTCACCTGGAAAAGATCTAATATAAACACAAGAATCTGTTGTCCTTCTTGTGTATTCCTGATTGGCCATAAAAGCATCAGACTTTTTATACCACCGTCTTGGTACTTGCTTGAACCCATACAAACTCTTTTTCAATTTAAATACAAGGTGTTCTTCCCCTTTTGTTCAAAACCTTCTGGTTGAAGCATATAAATATCTTCCTCCAAATCACCATGTAGGAAGGCAGTCTTCACATCAAGTTGCTCAATTTATAGGTCTAGACTGGCTGCTAACCCCAAAACAACTCTGGTGGATGCCATTTTCACAACAAGAGAAAAGATCTCATCAAAATCAACACCATATTTCTGCCCAAAGCCTTTAAGAACCAAACCAGCCTTTTACTTCATCAAATCACCATTGTCATCCCGTTTGATTTTATACACCTATTTATTTCTCAACGCTTTTCTGCCCTTAGGAAGATTCACCAAGTTATAAGTATCATTCTACCTCAAAGAATTCATCTCTTCGATCTTTGCTTTCATCCACTAATCTTATCTCTGTTAGCATGTGGCTCAGAAAAACTTTCTGGCTCCCCATCAATAGTAAGCAAAATATAGTCAGAAGTAGGATACCTAATAGATGGCATGTGATCTCTAGTAGACCTTCTGACATGTGCTTATTCATCTTCTTCTGTGTCAGGTATTAGCTCCCCTTCATTAGCACTCTCATCAGCTAATATATCAACATGAGCAACGTCATCAACATTCTCATCAGTAGGAGCTAAATTCTCTTCAAGAATAGACTATGATGTTGAAGTACTAGTAGATGCGAGATCAAGAACAACTGCAGTCACTCTAGGCTGCTCCAATTTATCCAAATCTTCAATGGTTTGGTCTTCATGAAAGACCACATCTCTGCTTCTCACAATCTTCTTTTTCTCTGGATCCCAAAATTTGTACCCAAATTGTTTATCACCATAACTGAGAAATATACAAGGAGTAACTCTGTCATCAAAGTTCGATCTCTATTCCTTAGGTACGTGCACAAAAGCTTTGCACTCAAACACCTTCAGATGAGAGTAGGAAACATCTTTTCCTGTCTAAACTCTTTTTGGAATATCGAAATCCAAAGGAACAGATGGAGATCTATTAATCAAATAGCAAGCAGTCTAAACTGCTTCATCCCAAAATACTTTGGGTAGCTTGGCTATCTTCAACATGCATGTGACTCTATCAAGAATGGTACAGTTAATTCTTTCTGCCACACCATTATGTTGAGGACCTGCTTTTGTAAACTCATGTCGAATCCCAAATTTTAAGCAATAATCTCTGAACTCATGTGAAGTGTATTCCCTACCATTATCTGTTCTAAGACATTTTAAGGACTTCCTTGTTTCTCGTTCTACCAAGGCATGAAACTGTTGAAAATTCTGAAATACCTAATCATTAGATTTAAACATATAAACTCAAAGCTTCTTAAAAGCATCATCAACAAAGGTAAGGAAATACTTAGTTCCATACAAAGAAGCTACATCACTAGGAGAGCACACATCGGAATACACAAGTTCTAAAATATCATGTTTTCTTTTAAATGAACCACTAAAAGAAACTCTGTGGTGTTTTCCATTGTGATCGCATTGGTTTAGAGACATACATTTGGCTAAGGGAATAGATGTCTTAGCCAGAACCTGCAAACCTTTTTCAGCCATGTGACCAAGCTTCTTGTTCCATATATCAGGAGAAGTATCTTCAACTACATTCACCTAGAGAGTGCAACAAACTTTTCCTTTGGAAACAATCAAAGTGTCCTTTAACAATTCTCAATTCAAATCACCGAATTTGTTGTAATAACCAGTCTATCAGGAGCCATAACTGAAATTATATTGAGGCGTATATCAACAATATGTCTCACATCATTCAGTATCAACGAGTAGCCAAGTTATGTTTGCAAGTAAATATCACAAATCCCAACTATCTTAGATTGGCTAGTATTTTTCATCTTTGAAATACCCAAATCACGAGTTGTGTAATTCGCAAACAAGTTCATGTTCGAACAAACATGGTAGGAAACACCACTATCAACAATCCACTCAGTACTAGGATTACCCACGTGTAGGCAATGACCATCTACACAAGGAAGTACTTCATCACCGATGGACACAACAGTTGTAATGTTCTTTTCAACTTCCTTCTTTTGATTGTTACCTTCTCTTTGCTCTCTCAACCAAAATCGAAAATTTCTTTTAATGTGACCCACATTGCCACAAGGGTAACAAGCTAATTTTTTGTCTTTTGATTTTGAACGACCTCTTGACTTGCTGCGACCTTTCTGCCATCTATTCCAATTTCTCCCCATGTCCTCTACAACAAGAGAATGTACATGATTTGACCCTACTGTACACTTGAGGACTTTTTTCTTGATTCCTCATTCTGCATACTATCTTTCACAAACTCCAAAGTCAAAATACTACTAAGAGCAAAATTACTAATAGTCACAAAAAGGTCTCCCAATTGTCGGCAAAGAACTCAAAAGCAACAAAGCTTGCAATTCATCTTCTAGTTTCATACCCATAGTAGACAACTGATTTACAATGTTCTGGAAATTGTTCAAGTGCTCTATCACACCCATGCCATCTTTGTATTTCATGTTGACCAAGTCTCTAATCAGAAAAGACTTTCTGGATGCAGTCTTCTTCTCTAACATAGACTCTAATTTCGACCATAATTTATGTGCGCAATCTCTTGTGCAACATGGTGAAACACACTATCATCCACCCACTGTCTTATAGTTCGATAGTCTTTCTAATCTGTTTGGTCCACTCTTTTTCTGACATATCATTCGGTTTAGCTGTGTCACCCTCAATAGGGTCATGCAAATCCATACAATAAATGATATCCATCGCCCTAGCTTCCAAGTCACCCAATTATGATTAATGAGTCTAATATTTAGACAACCAACCGGATCCTACATTTCAATCCACACAACCCAACCTAAGGTCTGATACTACTGTTGGGAAATTGGACTACTAGAATTGCCAACACGAGTAGCAAAGCTAATATTTCCCCAAAATTCTGTGTGATTAAAATAGGAATTCACATCTCAAACAAACCAAACCACAAACAATAGAATATCAAAATGATAAATAGCAACGCGATAATACCAATAATTATTTAACTTCATAAAACCATCCAATGAGAATGGGAAAATCGACTGGACAAATCGACAATTTTACTATTACCAAATAATAGGAATACAATATTTTCTTCCCTAGATTTTAGCCCTAAATCTAGATTTAACTCAATACTCGCCTTCAAGAATCAATCTTCGCAACCACTTAGTGATGGCAACGGGGCAGGTTCGGGTACCCCTTCCCGTGAATTTTGGGGCGTGGCGGGTCACCCCCATCGACTCGTTTATATTTTTTTAGTTTTCTTTTTTATTTTTTCAGTATTTTTTGTTTTTTTCCTTATTTTTTTATTAATTAATTTATTCGGAGCGGGTTTGAGTCAGGGCGGCCAAACCCGCCCCTCGCCCCCGCGACATGCTCAAGTCGCGGAACTCGCCCCGCCGACCAGCGGGACAGTTTTTTTCTCCCTATTCGGGTCAGGTCCAGGTTTTTTGCTATCTCTACAACCACAATATACATTATCTAATACAATAGATTGAACCCAACAATAATAATACAATAGAGAATAAATAGCACCTAAAACCATTCTAAGATAATACTTAGAGAACCCAAGTTGAGGAAGAAGAAAACAACAAATAACCTTTCTTCCAATAGTATAGGTTGCCTCTCTATTGTTGTGTCTGTGTGTATGGCGAAAAAATGATGACAAAGCCACTGACTTTTCTTCCCCACAGCCCACTGCGCGTATTGTGAAAACACAGCCTCTGTTTGTGTTTTTCTCTCACAGCAAGAAGACAAGTATGCTCCAATTAATTAGGTTAGGAGGTAAGTTTATTGAAATTGCATCAAAAGTCATCGAAGTCTTAATTAATGTATGACCCAATAATAATACATGAGTTGGACCAAGTTTAAGTTATGGGCTTAATTAATTTAGTCCAACAATTTATAATAATGTATACATGTTATCAAAATAAATAACCTCCTTTTGGTAACAATTTAGTGATTTATAAACTGATTTATTTATGATTTGAGGTAAAATATGTTATTGAAAAGTGGAAAGAGAGAAAATATGTGTAGTGAAAAGTGGTTTGATAAATTGTGTGGTTCAAACCATTTACCAAAAGGAGGTTATATGAACAATGTAACACTTGAATACAAATTTAACAAAATAAAACTACGCATTCGAAATCAATTACCCGTATTATTAAATTATTATAGAAACTGCACATTTTAAATACACATTTTAATCAATTTTAATCAGAATGTGTGATTATAAAGCTGCTCATTCAAAAACGATTATCAGCGTTCATAAATGATTATAAAAACTACGCATTTCACATAACACGTTTTAATCAATTTCAATCACACGTTTTGTTGTACCTCCTACTATCCAAAATTATGAGCACACTTCTCGGCCATTAAAAACTTACAGATTATGAGAATTAGATGAAGAAAATTTTGAACAAAATTGATAAATCCGAGCTTTGCGATTTCACGCAATTCCCTTAAGAAAAATTTGCTCCCCCTAATGTTGAAAGGTTCCAAGCAATTGTCTCTCAGTATAGAATGGATTTCATTCTTGTAAATATAGCACCCTCTCTATCAAGAACCCACGAACAGAACTTCTAATTTATATCGAACTCAAGAAAGAAGGTTGCAGAAAGAATTAAACAAGAATTTTGAATTTTTGGATGATTAGAATTGTCACGGCCCAAAAATTCAGACTATTTTTTTTTCAAGTCTACTATTGACTACTAGTAGCATAAAATGAACTGAAAGCGCAACTATGAGGGGCTACTAGTAGCGTACTCTCAGAAACAGGGAACTTTAATACATTTACTAAAAACTCTTTCTAAACTTGTTTACCCCGTTACAAATTTAGGATTATTATCCTTACTTTGATTTTAACATTTTAATAACAATCGAGTAAAAATGGTTTCAATATCAATATTTCATAAGAGTGGAACTTAAAACTTTAAACGAAACTTTAAAATACAAGGCTCATTCTTTTCATACACTTTACATCTCAAAATAAAACCCGAACTAATAATTTACTTATAAATATAAAGAGAATAATATTTACATTCCAAAATTAGTTCAAGCTAAAGAGAAACTTAATCTCTCATTATCTTCGGTTACCAATGAGTACTCTTCATTCTCGACCAGCATTCTCCATTGGGAATCCACACATACAATAACTAATGCTCCATTGCCCATAAAAAGAGATATGAAACAACTGTGAACCACGTGGTTCAGTGAATAAAACTTGATGCAAGTAATAAGAGGTTAATTTGAACATAAAGTGTATGAAGTCATATAAACATCTATCGTTCTCATTATTTTCTTGTCAAACTTTCACATTTTCGAGGAATGAATATTAAATCATACACTATACCTCTTAACTTTAACTTTCATCATTTACTAAAGTAATAATTTGAGCATTCGAATAGCAAACTTAGTTTGCTAACCAACTCAAGCAACTTTAAAGATCATATTCAATTTAGTCCTGATAACAAATTTCATTGATATTGATATCATACAAGCACCATTTACTTATTCTCTTACATTTGCTTCTTTTACTACTTTCTAACCTTAACATCAATTCTCATATAGTACAAGAAATCATAATCAATTCAACGTATCATTTGTAATCACTTCACAACATTTACTTCCATATAACTATATTCAAGTAATCAATTTCATATTTATGACATGAATGTCATGCATGAAGTGATATGTATGAGTGATCATGTTATTCACTTTCTCATGCTTTCTTTCTTTCTTTGAAAAGTGACATGAATGAGTATGACTTTTCACTATTTGCATTTCTTTCATGTCTTTTACTTTAGGGGCTCTTCCCATATTAGGGTCGTGCATCGCGCGCATCATATGTGTATCTACAACACAAGGTCACTATTCATAAATGGCGTGCTTTTACGCCTCCTAGTACAAAAGACTTGGAATTCTTTTATTTGGGCTTGCTAGCATATATATAAAAGAGACACTTACCCCCGAAGGGTGCCTCATGAGATACTTATCCCCAAAGGGTACCTCACAGCCCGTGACCAATTAGGGACTTTCTCCCTAGATGCATCGACCTAAATAGGGATTTTCTTAATTGTTCATATCATTTCTTGAAAATATCATTTGAAAGATCTTATACATAATCATTTCTTCGCATTTTGAAAACACGTACTTTGCTCTTCTATGTGAAATGATCATGCATGCTTGTGATGATGAGATAAAATGCTATTTTTCAATTATCATGTGAAAGACTTTACATAATAACATTCATCACATGTTGAAACATAATACCTTATCCTTAGCTTAACACAAAATGGATCAAGATCAAGTCTTTCACTATAGAATAAAGCTTCCTATGTTTACTACATAGAATCTCAACCTTTGAGTTACATCCTAGAAGCTGAATTTAATCTTTAACTTCATCAAAATTTTGATTCTAATTTGTAGGTGATCACAACTTAAGAAAGTAACTCAAGTAGATTTTTACATCACTAGCATCACATCTTATTACTTTCCATCATGTGTAATAATAACATAAAATACAATCCAAACCTATAACACAAGTGTTGCCACAAGTTTGATATCATAAAGTCTACAAAAATTCAATTCTAAACATCTTTATGGTCATAATTAAACCAATTCAATCCCAGCAGATTTTTACATCATGTATATCACATTTTATCATCTTAAAATCTTATTTTAATCTTAATATATATAATAACAAGATAGTTGGCCTAAGTTTTCCCGTCAAAACTGCTGACATCATTTTATTTTTTTCGGTCAAAATATGACATTTATTTGTTTGACTTAAGATTATTAAATATCAATTATATCAGTATCATTGCATTGGCACTCATTCCCCACTTCACGAGAATCAGTACATTGGTACTAACAAATTGTTTAATCAATTCTATAATACATTGATTCATTAGTTGGATTATTTTTATATGGTTTTCAAGAACAAATTATGTAACATTCAAGAATGTAAAAAAAGAAAAGAAAAAAAAAACAATTTCCTTTTGTGAAATAATTTTTTTTTTATCATTATTATATTTTGACATTACTAAAAATATCTACAAAAATATTATTTGTAATGTTGAGCAACATTAACGCAAGAAATAAAAAATATTGTTATTTTCGATAAATAAATTTAATACACGTGCAATTCCTTTTCATGTATTGATTGATGTTCTGCACGATCTAATTGAAAAGTTTTAATATCCTAAATTTTAAGGATTGATATAATAAAGTCCAATAAAGAAATTATGTCTATTCATTCTTTGGGAAAACATTTTTTTCCTGTGATCATTCTTTGAATTATGTTTGGGCATTCATTAATTCACATCTCATTTTTTAAAATTCATTTTTAACTATATTTTATTAATGAGGTATTCTATACATGATATAAAAAAAATCTCTACTTTTTAACCATATATTCTCCTATAATATACATTTCTATACCACATTTCTATTTAATTGTATTGTATGCAATGATTGTTTAAAAATTATGAACCACAATTATTATTTTTAAAGAAGTTTTTTTAATTTACATTGAATTTCGCTATTGAATACTTTTTTATTTTTTCATATTATTTCCCATAATATATGAATTTAATTATTTTTGTTATATATTTCTCACATTTTCATTAATTATTGAATATATTTAGTTAGTTAGTTATTCATTAATTAATAATTATAATTTTTTTTCTGTGCAATGCACGGGTGCGAATACTAGTCATGTGTAATAAGATAAAATAAAACCCAAACCTATAACCCAAGTGTTGTCATAAGTTTGATATCATAAAATCTACAAAATTCAATTCTAAACATCTTTATGGTCATAATTAAATCAATCAATATCAGCAGATTTTTAGACTATTTTGATGTTTAACAATAACCCTCTAATCGTGTGTATTGACCTTGGAAGATAACTTGAACTAATGACATGTTTTAGACATGAAGTCCAACAACTTTTAACTTCGAAAACTAGTTTAAAACACTTGCAAAATGACCATTTTAAACAAATGGTTCTAGCAGATTTATAAAGCATATTTCTTACCTTATAACACACTTTAAAACTTGTATAATGATCATAAAACATTATTTAACTTATAACAAATTTTATTCATAAGGTCAACCACTTTTTGGCCTCAAAACTCAATTAAAAGCTCCCTTACATGGTACTTGAAATCATAGATTTCACACTTCAATAAAATCAATCCAAAATCAAGTTTTGAACGCATACAAAGTAATGTTTCGAAATGTACATTCCAACAAATTTTTATATTAGTTCAACTCCTTTTAACATGCCTTGGATCATGTAAAATGTATATTAAAAGAGTTTAGGTTAACAAAAATGTTTGAGTACAAGAATTGAGATACTTTCTAGTATGAAAACTAATTCCTACAACTTTCATAAGAGCAAGATTGACAACCTTAATACTCTTTAGTCTTTAAATCGACTAAAGCTGCATTTTTATACATGAAGCCCATAAACAAACTTAAGCCATAAGAGAGAACATGATTTAGTGTACAAAATCAATTTAAATCATGGTTTATTGCTTCTATTTGAAACTTGAGTCTCAAATCTTAGTAAATTCACTCAAAGTGACAATTTAAGGGCACTCAAAATTTGGGACAGCAACTAAATTTCAAACAAACTTTGATATAAGTCACATCTTCTTTACTCCTAACTTTCTCATAATGTCCTCAACATTAAAATTTAATATCCACATTCAAAAATCAGATTTATAACATCAATAAATCTCATATAAATATGTAATTACCTTCATTTAAGTTTCAAAATCAGCACTAAAACCTTTTTTTTTTTTTTTTTTTTGTCAATTTCAACTTCTAATGCTTCTTAACCTCCATTAAAACATTTCTCCCCTTATAATCTATTCAAAAATATATCCAATGATTTTTATCATCCTTAAACACAATTCCCAACATCTAACATATAGCACAACATCAACAAAACTATTGTTGCTTTACTCAAACAATTCATCAAACACTTAGAGGGCAATTATATTCTTAACTTTCAATCTTAAACATAGTCTATCCAATCAATCATAATCAACAAGAATCATATTAGAATCTGAAATTTAAAGATAATACTTCAACACAATATGAAAACTTAACACAATATTACACTAATCATGTTTCACTCACCTCTTGAATTCTAGGAAGAAAAATCATGTTTTGAGAGCTCAAACTTCAAGCAAAGCTTCTTCCTCCTCTTCCCTCCCTTTCCCTTTTCTTTTCCTCCTCTTTTTCCCTCTTTTTCTTCTCTTTTTTTGCTCTCCAAATTCGGCCAGAATCTGTCCAGTTTCGGTTCCTCTCTTGTCTTAACCAAAATTAGGAGAAAATGGGTTTTAATCATTCCTAGAACCGATTGTATCATTCATCTTCAACTTTATTAACTTTAAATTTGAGTAATCAATCCAAAAATCCAATTTTAAACCTTAAATATGAAGAAGAGATTTCATACTTACGTTAAGAATTTAAGAAGGTATTCAAATCCCAAGGTTGATGGCAATCTCCCCCTTCTCCTTCTCCCTATTTTTCCCCCCTCCTTTCTTCTTCTCCTTCTTCCTCTCGGTTTCTCTCCTCTCTTTTCTCTCTGTTTTTGGTCGATGAAGAACAAGAAATGGCCAAATTTTCGTGCTATATAGATACATATATGATGTGTGAAAACAAGCCCCATACTTTCAAGTTTGTACAAGTTGGTCCTTATAGAATTGCAAACAAAGTCCTTAAAGCTTTCTTTCTATCATCCAAGCCCTATAACTTATGATAAATAATTATTTATAACCAAAATAAGTTGGTTTCTAAACATCCCTTAAGATAAAACATGACAAGTGTCTCCTCCAAGTATTATTTTAATACAAAATTTCCTAATTATTCATTTTCAAGGTGTTGCTTTCGGGTCAATATTTGAAGGTCAAGACGAGCTCCGTTTTGGTCAATCTTTATACCGTTGTAAAGTTCACACTTCAAGCTTTGAAACGATTACACATACAAGTAAAACGGACCATTATACCGCCCGTACCGTTCATCCAAAAATAGCTGCTCGAATAGTTTCAACACTTAGCCAAATTTTCAGCATTCTTACCATTTCATGTATACAACTTCAACTCGCTATTTAAAGTACTTCCCGAACTTAATTGTGCTCGAATTTAATGTCAATACGTAGATCTCAATGTAAACTACAAAGTAGTATAACATGCAAAGACATTGGGATTACCATGTTGCTCATACCATCCTCTCATACATGGCTACTAGACCACAACTCTACACTTAGAATTATTTTGTAGATTTTCAGCATTCCAACTACTTCTCACATGCAACTTTAGCTTGATTTTTGAAACACGTTTCGAACTCCAATGTATCCAAATTTGATATCAATGCTTAGATCTCATCATGAACTATAAAATGGTATAACTTGAAATGGCTAAAGATCACTATATAATCCACAAAATGATCCCAAAGTTGTGTTCATCCCAATGGCAAAATGTAATTAATAGGACTTTCTAAAATTTTCAGCTTAGTCCTCCATGAAATTTGATCCAACTGAGTTTGAACATCGTGAATAACTTTCTCTTATGCCATTTTCTCCTCTTTTCTCATAAATTCCATACTATCTCATCGTACAAAATATGGAATTGGCTATTTTCTTAAGAAAATACTTGCATCCAACTTCCTAAATGAATTAACTAAGGAACGAAATTTTCGGGCTGTTACAAGAATGGAGAATGGAGTACTCTATATAGAAAGAAGCAAGAGACTTTTCAAGAAGGGGTGGAATCCATTGGTAAATCAATGTATTGAATGATCCAGAAGTTATTTCGTGAAGAAGATGATCAGAAGCGGGCAACACATTTTAAAAAAATGGAGTATTATATTGGGCTTATATCCCATAGCCCAAGATCCCTTTATTAAAGCCCAACTCCTATTTCTTCATTCATCCTTTTATTAAGGCTCAACTCCTATTTCTTCATTCACCAACATTTCAACCCAACAATCCCCCACATGAATGAAAGATTGGGTAAAGAATAAGTTCGATTCTAAGTTGAGAAAGCATGCATAAGGATAAGTAGTCAAAGACTTGGAACTTTACATAGTGAGAATCTATCGGATTCACTTGACTAAGCACTAGACATGATGCCTGGAACTGTCAATCTTTTTATGTAAATCGAGACAACAGAAACCACACAATGCTTTCTCTATGCGAAGTTCATTCTCACGTTTGTGTCCATTTTGACCTTGGACACCTCCTGGTTTCATGAGTGTGTTAGAGAATTTAGCCGAAAATTCTTGTAGAAGCGGCCCCTTAACACTCACATAGGTGATTTCATAACTTATTGAGTATATTCACGTACTCATGAATTTTCTTTAATGACTTTAGAAATCATTAAAAGTATATCTTATTCTAACACTATTTATACACCGTCACATCATAAGCATGGGTTAGAAATTTTTTTTTCCACGGTGCTACCTAGGGGTGGGCATTAACCCACCCAACCCGCCAAAACCGCTCAACCCGATTGGTTTGGGTTGGGTTTTGATGAAAATTGGGTTGGGTTGGGTTTCAAAAAAAAAAATTGTTCGGGTTGGGTTGGGTTGTGGTTTGGGTGAAAAACCCAACTCAACCCAACCCAACCCAACCCAATCAAAATTTAAAAAATATAAGACCCTTTAAATTTCAAGAATCTTAAGCCCGTTTTTAATTTGGATGAAACTCAAATATGATTTGAACATATTTTAATTTTATTAGTAAGTATTCAATTTATTATATTTGAGCTTATTGTATTGTACATAATTTATTTGAGTTAATAGTTGATTTATGGGCATAATTTTTTAATTTTCTAATATTTTTAGTTAATTGGATTAAAGCCCAAACCACCCAACCTGACCGAAACTTGATTGGGTTGGGTTGGGTTGGAACTCATGTTTGGGTTGGGTTGGGTTGGGTTCGGGTTGGGCAAAAAACCGACCCAACCCAACCCACGCCCACCCCTAGTGCTACCAAGTCAGACAAAAGTCAGTTGTCCCTTTGAACCTATATCTTGGGATCTCCAGTTAGCTAGGTAGGGTTGCCTCTTTGACGACTTTTGATTGTTCAATAGGCTTTAGTCTCATTCTCCTCGATGAACTCTCAACTAACTCTCTATTCAGGCCTTTCGTAAACGAATCCGCTATATTATCTTTTGACTTAACATAATCAATTGAGATAATTCCACTAGAGAGTAGTTGTCCAATAGTATTATGTCTTCGACGTATATGTCGTGACTTACCATTATACATAACATTTTGTGCCCTTCCTATAGCAGCTTGGCTATCACAATGAATACAAATTGCGGGCATAGGTTTTGGCCAATTTGGAATATCCTCTAAGAAATTTCTAAGCCACTCAGATTCCTCTCCAGCTTTGTCTAAAGCTATAAACTCAGATTTCATGGTGGATCTAGCAATACAAGTTTGTTTTGAGGATTTTCATGAAACAGCTGCACCTCCAATCGTGAAGACATGCCCGCTAGTAGATGTCGAATCTTTAGTACTAGAAATTCAATTTGCATCAGTATATCCTTCAAGTACAGTCGGGTATTTTGAATAATGTATTCCAAAGTTTTTGGTATGCATCAATTATCCCAATTGTCTAATAATTGCTTTCCAAAGGTCTAGACCAAGATTACTCGTATATCGACTTAATTTGCTTACGGCGTATGCTATATCAGGTCGAGTGCAGTTCATGACATACATTAAACTACCGATAATACGAGAATATTCTAATTGAGATATTGGGTTACCAGTATGTTTAATCAAATGAAGATTTGCCTCTAATGGTGTTTTTATTGGAATAATGTTGTGTTTCTTGAACCTGTCAAGTATTTTCTCATTGTAATGCGATTGAGACAATATGATGTTTCAACTTGTTCTAACAACTTTAATTCCCAAAATAGTGTCGGCATTACTCATGTCTTTCATCTCAAACCTTGTGGCTAATACGTGTTTAGTTATCTTGATAATATTAATATATCTACCAATAATTAACATATCATCAACATATAAATACACAATGACATAACCATTTTGAGTGCTTTTTATATAAACACATTTATCACACTCATTTATCTTAAATCCATTAGTTTCATGACATTCAAATTTTTCGTGTCGTTGTTTTGGTACTTGTTTAAGTCCATGTTTATGTTTATCGTATGTTCACATTCTTTCATGCAAGACACCATTTCACCAACATATTCCACCTCTTCATGAAACATCTCCTACTTCTCTATAAATAGAGTTCTCTTGTCTCTTTTTCATAATCGAAGAATTTAGAATTCATATTCCATTCTCTGTGCAAGTTTTCTTCTTTAAGTTCTTCGAAGTTCCGTTCGTGGGTTCTTGATAGAGAGGGTGCTATATCTACAAGAATGAAATCCGTTCTGTCCTAGGAGACAATTGCTTAGAACCTTTCGGTACTAGAGGGAGCAAATTTATCTTCAGGAAATTACATGAAATTCCAAAGCTCGGATTTATCAATTTTGTTCAAATTTTGCTTCATCAAATTCTCATAATCTGTAAGTTTTTAATGGTCGAGAAATGTGCTCATAATTTCGGATAGTAGGAGATACAACATGTTTTATTTTTTTATTATTTTTATTTGCACAAGATTTTGTTTTTGTTATTTTTGTCTTACTAAAGCATTTAGTAGTAGTGTTGATGGATCCATTAAAAAAATTAAACTTAATAAAAATCAAAGCTTAAGTAACACTGTGTAGTTTATAAATTGATTTATTTATGTTTTTTAGGCAAAAAAGCAGTTGTTGTGAATTGAGAGAAAAAATATGTGTGGTTAAAAAATGATTTGAAATTTTGTGTAGTTTATAAACCAATTTATTTGATTTACCAAACGGATACTAAAATATACAGCAAAGGCTACATGATCCATTGATAAAATAATTTCTTTATCACTTTTGGATATGATTTGCATTTGATAGCCGTAATTTTCCTGGAAAGATAAAAAATATTTTCTTCGCTTCAACTTTATTGCTTGTTTGATGGACAAATATTTTCAAGGTAAATAATTTTCAGTCGTGAGCTAATTTGCAAGGATTTCATGGAAAAGGTTTTTCTCTTGCTTTTGTAGAGAAAATATTTTCCTTGTTGGATGAAAAATACTTTGTTTGGCATTCGGTTATTTTTGTTGTTGTTAATTGATTTTTTTTTCAAAAAATTAACATTATTATTATCAAGTACAAATAGTGTGAAAAGATTCTGATTAAAATAGCTAAATTTTGTTTTATTTGTCATAGAAAATAATGTTAATCAAATAATAAAATTTGAAGATTTTTCACTTTTTTCACCTAAAAAATTAATCCAATCAATCATTTCCAATTGATATTTTCCTTGAAAATAATTTTCAAGCCATTCAATTCCCTGAATATTATTTTCTTTCCATCAATTTTCTATCTTTTCAATCAAACACAGTCTTAGTGTATTGAACAGAATATTTGTTATTGTTATTTATGCAAAATAAATAAATAAATAAAATTATATGTGATTATTTATTATTATTTGTTTTTTTATTTGTGAAGAGTATTTGCTTTTGTTGTTTATATGTTTTTTATTATTAAAGCATTAAGTCAATCAACTTCAATTTGGTAGCAGATTTTGTCATTTGTCAGTTTGTCTGCTATTGTCCAGACAAAAATTTTGATGTCGAAATTAATCTAATAGATAATGAACATGAAAATATGTACTTCTAATTTATACATTTTTTAAAAGTTGATTTATTAAATTAGTTGATGTTTACTACTAGAATATTTAATTCATGACTTCCAAATATTTATTACAAAACCATGTGCATGCACGCGCTATTAACTAGTATGTACTAAATAACACAAAAATAAAATAATCTTGCTACATGTATATGAGTTGACATAAGATATTTGTGACACAATTCTATTTTTTCAAATATCATAGTTTTTTTAATTAACAATTATCATACTTTCACATCACTTATTTGTCAACATTAAGGTCAAGTTACTTGTACAAATAGCAAAATTCTAAAAAAAAATAGACTCAAAAATATATGAGACGAGCTACTTGTACTTGGGATTGATATAATACATACGTGGTATAATTCTATCACTTTACCCATCATGTCAACTTTCAAATCAACACATACAATCTCGTCGCCTCATTTTTGGTCATCTTCCTTGTCAATCTATAATTACAAGTAGCATTAATCAAAATTTATACTAGGATCGGCGATATTCAAGGGTTTCAATTGAAAAACAATAAATCTATTTGCACAACGTTATTCACAATGTGAATGACAATTCCCTCACATTGGGATGGAGTCCACAAATTGTGGCCACCATCCCAATATGAGGGGATTTTCATTCACAATTTTGAATTTTAAATGTAACATTATTGATTGAAAAATATCAAAAAATAATGGTCCGCAGCGGAATATTATTTTTTTTTAAGTTGACGAAATGGCACAACGGCTATAGTTCGTGAAACGGTAACTTGCAACGGGCGAAAATTTCAAATAGAGTCAATTCAAAAAATAATCTCTGCCTTCCTGTCCTCCCTCGCCCTCGCCCTCGCCCTCGCCCTCGCTTTTCTTCCCATAATCTCTCTGCACTGTTCTCCATATTCGCGGCTGCTCTCTGTAACCACCACAAAAATTGAAGATGATGAAGGATACGTGGAATGCGCCCCCGGGTTTCAGACCGACTAAATCGGCTCCTACGTCCCCAGCCAAGCCTCTCGGGATTTCACGAACTCGATCCGAGTCCTTCCACGTCGCCTACAAAGTCCCAGTTGGTGACACTCCCTATGTCCGAGCCAAAAATGTTCAAGTGAGTTGCAGATCCCATTATTATTAAGGAAAATATCTCATTTCTTGTTCTATTTTTGATTTGGTACTGAATTGAGCCTATACTGTTTTCTCTTGACATTCTTTTGTGCATCAGTTAGTGGATAAAGATCCAGAGAGAGCAATACCGCTGTTTTGGGCAGCAATTAATGCAGGAGACAGAGTGGATAGTGCTCTGAAAGATATGGCCATTGTGATGAAGCAGCAAAATAGGGCTGAAGAAGCCATTGAAGCAATTAAGTCGTTGCGCCATCGCTGTTCGGATCAAGCTCAAGAATCCCTTGACAATATTTTAGTTGACCTCTACAAAGTAAACTATGAATTTTCCTCTTTAATCATCTCAGTACTGCTTACCCAACTTGACATAAAAGTAAGTTTGTTCTCATTAACTTGTACGAATGCAGAGATGTGGAAGATTAGACGATCAAGTAGCCTTGTTGAGGCACAAATTGTATCTAATTCAGCAAGGAATAGCTTTCAACGGGAAGCGCACGAAGACTGCAAGATCCCAGGGAAAAAAGTGAATTGGAATTGTTTGATTTGATTAATTTTTCAGGTGAAAAAGTAGGAAATTTTTCTAATTCTAGATTAGAAAAAATCAAATTTTTCTAATTCTAGATTGCTGGTACTAATTCTATCAAATCAAATTTATGTAATTATTCTTATGCTGAATAGAATTCAATTAAACAACATGAATTTTTTTTAATCTTTTTTGGGGTATTTTGAAGGGGAACTTAGGATGGGCATTGATGCAGCAAAACAATTACATTGAAGCAGAGGATGCTTACAGAAGGACCTTATTGATTGCCCCAGACAATAACAAAATGTGCAATCTGGGCATTTGTTTGATGAAACAAGGGAGAATAGAAGAGGCGAAACAGACTCTTCGAAGAGTGAAACCAGCAATGGCTGATGGCCCTAGAGGCGTAGATTCCCATCTCAAGGCCTATGAGAGAGCACAGCAAATGCTTCGAGACCTCGAATCTGAACTAATAAACAAGGGCAGGGATCGGGTCGAACAGAGCAAACTGTTTGATGCATTTCTGGGCTCTTCTGCAATCTGGCAGCCTCAGCCTTGCAAGGAGGAGCCTGTAAGAAAATTCTTGAAACCTGAAAACGAATTTCCTGATGAGAATGTCAACGCTAACATCGAAACAAACCCAGTGGTTGTTCCCCCTGTACAAAAGAGTGTCAAGACAGTTGTTTCTTGGGGAAATTCACTCAATATCGATGCGCCGCCATTCTTTTCATCCAAATTTGCCACGCAATTCTCGGAGAGACTTAAGAGAACAAGGTCTGGGAATGCAGCAAATTCGAGTTTAAATGAAATGGGAGGAAAGCAAATGATGTCTTTTGCAGAGCCGGATTATAAAATTCGAAAGCCGGCTTCCTCACCGGAGAAAACGGTTGATAAGTGGGCAGATTTGCTTCCTGACAGTGAAGATTTTGAGAATGCAATTATAGCTGCGGTTTTGGGTCCCGACAACAGTGAAACAAAAAGGGCAGAGGAAACGAAAAATGATAATGGATTTCCTCAAAGGAAGGATGACAAAAGGCTAAAAGTTTTCCAGGAAATTACAGTGTCTTTCAGTCCAAGGGCCAGATGATGAACTTTTAACATTATTACAACATTACATAATCAATCTAATTTATAAATGTATTTTAATAAAATTTAGTTTGGAGATTTACTTATTCTCCTCAATTCTCATTCCTCGAGAGGAGGGATGATGCAATTGTGTTGCTATTCGTCTGTCCTCTTGACTGGACAGAATCAATGGTGATAGCAACCCAGGCCACAAGAAAAGTTGTCCATTTCTAACTTTCTTTACCAAATGTTTCTCTATATTTTTCACATCGTGTCTTTATCACAAATAACTAAACCTCATATGTCACAAGGAGCCGCTGCAATCTGAGAAACTGATACGATGGGGTAGAAAGAAGAAGAGAGGAACCAGAGCCAAGAAACAACTGCCACAACTGAATTGCAAAAGGAAACATCAGAACGACACCGTTTAGGGTGAAAGAGTATTTTTATGTTTTAATAATGAGGAACCAAAGCCAAGAAACAACTGCCACAACTGAATTTCAAA
Organism: Ligustrum vulgare; assembly: GCA_963555705.1. NCBI lineage: Eukaryota > Viridiplantae > Streptophyta > Magnoliopsida > Lamiales > Oleaceae > Ligustrum > Ligustrum vulgare. The sequence continues at coordinate 24,007,322 of OY743168.1, forward strand.
AGGAAACATCAGAACGACACCGTTTAGGGTGAAAGAGTATTTTTATGTTTTAATAATGAGTTAACGTTTCTTTTAATTGTAAAACACGAGTTATACCAAAGCATAAAAGGCTGAATTCTGTTATAATTCAGCAGCTTTTGGATAACGTTCGTTGCTTCTCCCTCAACTCCAAATTCCCCACCCCCTTCTCGTTCATCTCTTATTCCTTCTAATTCTTCAATTATCTGTAAGTTCTTTCAATTTCAGTTACCCAGCTGATTTGAGGAGTTAATTGTTCGAATTATTATCGTTTAGTTACTGAGTTGAGCTGGGTTGTGACATTGGTATCAGAGATAGATCAGTCTGGGAATATGGAAACCAGGGCCAAGACTGTGGAGGAAACCGTCAAACGAATTGATCAAGAGAAGCGTGCATTACAAGGAGTGGTGTTCAGCTTGAAGGAGTCGGTTGATGAATTGGGTGAGAAATATGCTAGATCGGAAGAGAAATTAGAATTACAAATTTCTAAAGTTAGTGCAAATCTGGAAGCTAAACTAATTCAATCTGATGAGAAAATGGATGGGATGGTGAAGGGATTTCAACAACAGATAGCTGAGATACGTGCACTCATTGAGAACGGTATGAATTCAAAGCCTCGGTGCTTTGGTGGAAGCACCCTACTCTGCCGGAATTGGTCTACTACCCACACCAACCGGAGGAACCATTTACTCTGTGAACAAATCTGATGATCGGATGCATGATAGACTTCCTAAAATTGATTTTCCCTACTTTAATGGGGAAGGACCTAGAGAGTGGATAAGGAAGGCGCAGAAGTATTTCCAGATTCACAGCATTAGAGAGGAAGTCAAGGTGGGAATAGCAGAGATGTACTTGCAAGGAAATGCCGATATATGGTTCCAAAGCTTTGCTGCAGGCAACCCCAACGCCACCTAGGGGTCTTTTCCACTTAAGTTTGCAAAAGGTTCACGGAGAGCGCTAGGAAGAGGTGGTAGAGGTCTTTTCAAAAATAAAACAGAAAAGTAATGTAAAGGAGTACTTCGAGTTATTCGAAGAATTGAAGGCACAAGTAATGGTGTTGCTTCCCTTAGCCCCATAGAGTTATTATATCTCAGTTTTCACCAGTGGACTTAAGGATGAGATTAGATCAATGGTAAAGATGATGAAACCTTCGTCCCTATCCCATGCCTTTGAAGTTGCCCTCTTACATGAATCCACCCTATATGCACTCACAAGGAACTCCACTAAAAACTCCTACAATCCTCAGAGAACCAATTACCCTATCAACCACCCAAAACCTGTAACGCCCCGGATTCTGAACACCCAGAACGCCACTTCATCGTCTCAAATTAACTTTGAAAATAATGATTTAGCAGAAAATAAAATAATAATTGAAATTTCATTTCACATAATATTATAAAGTTTGACCCAAAAGGTCAACAATTCGAATATTGAAATAATTTGAAAATAAACTTGGAACAAACATGAAATAAGTTTCAGTTTCAACTTGGCGACGGCGGAGGTGGTTTGACGTGCGAAAATCGGGACCAAATTGAGGTAAATCGAGGCTCGATTTTGATGGTTTTCGGTTGAGAATCCAATCAAACGAATTGAGAATCGAGGTAAGTATTTGGGCTTTGTTTGTTTCTTGATTTTGTAGCTGTTTGAGAAATTTTGGGGTGAAGCAGAGGCTGTTGAGTTGTGAGGTTTCGATCGGTCGGAGGTGACAGTGGTCGTGGGTATGATTGGTTGTTAATCACGAGTGAGGCAGTGGATATGGAGTTTGGAAATTGGTTGGGAAAATGGTGGAGGTTCGGGGTGGTGCGATTTTGGTGGGTGCTTGGAGTCTGGTTTGAGTGATGCAGATGGTCAGAATTTTGGTGTCGCTGGCGTTACAGACTGCGGTGGTGTTCAGTTTGGTGACGGGCAGTAGTGATGTTGGGTTTGGTAGTGATGGTCGAGATTGGATGGTGTTGTGGAATTAATGCTTGCAGATTGTAGGAGTGTGCTGTGACTTTGGTTGAAATCGATTGGGGTTCTTGGCAGTCAGCTATGGAGGTTCAATTGGATGTGAATGAATCTCAGCGTTGCGGATTATGGTTTTGACATGGTGATCGTTCAGTGGCTGAGTTTCGATTGGTGGTGTCAGTTGTAAAAATGGAATGGCTCGGTCATGGTGGGTGAAGGCAGTGATGGGTGAAATTGATTGAGGCAGTGACTGGTTTGGTAGCGTTGTGACTTTGCAAGTCGGTAATGGGGTTTGAGGTTGGTTCCAGAATTGGTTTTGGTTGAAAACAAGGCAGTGTGTGTATTGAAAACGGGAAAGTGACTACCTTGTTCAAGTTCTGAATCTGTCTGTGTGTGTAAATGATGCAGGTGAATGGGAAATTATATCATTTTTGTTGTGTATCAATTTTTGGTAAATTGTGGCATATTGTAAGGAGATTGAGGTTGATTGGTGACTATAATTATGGGATTGTGGGAAGAAGAAAGGAATTGAAGAGTGATCAGCTTTGGCAAGTAGGGGAATTATTTTAGGATTGAAAATGGAAGATATACATTGAGTTGAATTCAAAATTTTGGCAAAAGCTTGATTGGTGATTGAGTGAGTGAGGATTTGGGAGGAGAAAATTGGGGAAAATGTGTGGAAATTGGAGGGGAGTTATTGTGATTAATGTATGGCATATTATGGTAATTTGGGTTTATGGCATAATGGCTAGATTGAGGAAAATGGGGAATTGCTAGTTAATTTGTTTCAAGATTGAGTCAAGATAACTGTGATTGGTTTTGATTCAAGAATGATTTTGCTAGAAATCTGAAATGATAAAAATATAGTACTAAGCTTAGAAGTTTGAATTGAAAACATTTTGGACTTAAATAATTCGAATCCAATTAAGTGAAAATTTGTACTTTAAAAATAAATAATGGACTTGGGACATCATTTAATAAAAATTGTAATTTGACTAATATTTAATTCAAAATAAATTTAATTTCACTTAAAATAGTTAGACGAAAATGTGTTTAAAAATAAATGGGCAAAAGTCATAGCGACACATCATTTAAACAATATTTATTCAAAAATTAGTCAGGAAAATTCTTGGTCGCTACAAAAACAGCCCCCAAAAAGCTGATCCTTCCCACCAGATAAACCAAACCAATCAGAGGAATTCATGCATATTTAAGTCCATGCTCTAATGGGAAATACCAAACACAGAACAATCAGAATCCCTGGAGAGTTAAAAGGGAGGAAAGTTTATATTCCCATTGATAGTGGGAGTACCCTGTAGACATTAAAAAATAGGGCTCTTCACAAAAATACCCTACTTTTAGGGATCAAATTGAAATTTACTTACATTTTATAAAATTTGAAAATTACTTATAATAAAACTTTAAAAATTGAAAAATATTTATGATACTTTTTAAATATGTTAGTGATGTGATCCAGACAACGGATACAAGCCCGCACAAAGATCCGTTGAAGATCAAAGGAGGACCGATGACTCGATTACAAGCAAAAAGCAAAAAGGGACAATGAAGCAATGGACAAGTTAGTTCAAGAAACAATGGCTAAAACAATGTTCGTGTCATCAAAAGAAGCAAGTTCCATGTTGGGACCGAGCCAAAACGAAGAGTGGATCAACCTCATTCAAGCCGACGAAGAAAATTGCAATTTTTCAAAATTCACGGTCGTAACCAACCTACTGTTGAAAACTGTGATTTGAAGAAAATTGGACTTACGGCCGTAACGTATATTTGTCACGGCCGTAACGCAGCCTCGGATCAAAAACAAGATTTTCAGAAATTTGGCTTACGGCCGTAAAAATAGTCTCACGGCCGTAATGTTGGAACAGAAAGGGCCTTACGGCCGTAAAGTGAAGGTTCACGGCCGTAAATAATTATACGCGTGAATTTAGGAATTTTATTTATTTCCTTATTCTTTGGTATTTGTTTCCTAGTTTAATTAAAACGCTAAACCTAGTTTTGACCCTATTTATAGGGATGTAATTTTCATTATTCATTAGACAACTTTGATATTAATATTGAGAGGCAAATTTCTTTCACAATCTTTATTCTTCATTGAATAAAATTCGAACTTGCGAGTTTAATTCTTGTTTGTTCAAATCTTGGGTGAGATTTATTTTCATTGTGATCAAGAGGTCAACATATCAATTGATTGTGTTAGTTGCTTGGTTCAATTAATTTGAATCAATCTCTAAATCGTGATTCTTTGGCGTTCTTGGGTCGATTCCAATAACTTGTGGGTTGCGTAGCTACAATTGCTACGTGGTTTGCATCATCTGGTATCAGAGCTTAGGCTCCAAAAATCAAGGTTATATCTTTTGTTTTTCTTGAGTCGTTCTTTAATCTTGTTCTTCGTGTTCTTCCAGTTCTTGAGTCTTTAATCCAAAAAGTGTCACAAAAAAAATTCAATAGTCGTTATTTCCTTCGTTTGTTATCCAAATTAAATATCGTTTGTTTCGTCTTTCTCGAAGTTGAATTTTCGAGAAATCTAAAATAAAAAAAACGAAAATTCTCAGTCCAATTACAATAGCAGTTATTTGATTTCAAAAAAATATATATTCTTGACTCAATCCTAGTTTCCATAAAAGTGTCAAGTTCTATATCAAGTCAAATTCCATTCTCTAAAGGTCTTCTTCAAGTTTTCCAAACAGTTCATAGAATTCTCACTTTTACTCGATTTGAATCATTCGGGCTTAAACTTGTTTGAGTTCGGGTTCTTTCTTTGAAGCAATTGGGGTGAATGCAATTGAGTGGAAAAAGGCAGAGAGGTGAGATCAATAGAGGGTAAAAGCCAAATTTGAGTGATACACGAGCGAAATACACGTGAGGCATATAATATTTAGTTTTAGGATGTCTGAACAATCTGCTACTACAAAAAACAACGATCAAGTCAACATGACGGAAGAGATGGTACAACGGTTTGAGCGGTTGTTTGGGGATGTGATAGGTAGGCTAGAAAGGCTTGAGCAACCTCGAGAAATGCCTAATGCCCGCAGGCAAGGTGGGCAAGGTCGTAGAGTAGAAGGGATCGATGAGAATGAAGAAGGTAGTGATTTTGACGATGGGGTAATTGTGGATAGAGTAATTAGGCATGGAAGAAGGGATAGAGATCTTGGTGGTGATAGGATGGATGGTAGTATGAGCAACATCAAAATGACAATTCCGTCATTCAAGGGTAGGAGTGATCCGGAAGCATACCTAGAATGGGAAAAGAAGATGGAGTTAATTTTCAATTGCTACACTTATTCGGAAGAGAAAAAGGTTAAGGTAGCTGTACTTGAATTCTCCGATTACGCTATTACTTGGTGGGATCAATTGGTGACTTCTAGGAGGAGGAATCGCGAGAGGTCCGTTAGTACTTGGGATGAATTAAAAACTATCATGAGAAAGAAGTTCGTTCCTAGTCATTACCATCGGGAGCTTCATCAAAAGTTACAAAGTCTGTACCAAGGATCAAAGAGTGTGGAGGATTATCATAAGGAGATGGAGATGTTGATGATTAGAGCTAATGTAGATGAGGATAGGGAGGCTACGATGGCTCGATTTTTGAATGGGTTGAATAGGGATATAGCTAATGTGGTTGAATTGCAACATTATTTGGAGATGGAAGATATGTTGCAGGTGGCTATAAAGGTGGAGAAGCAATTAAAGAAAAAGGGAACAGCAAGGTATCAATCTGGTTCTACTTCTTCTTGGAAGCCGAAGTGGGAAAATAAAGGAGATGGGGCTGTTTCTAAAGGAAAGTTTGAAGCACCAAAAGGGAAGTTTGAGGCACGAAAAGGGAAGGAGGAACAAGCTAGTAAATTCGTACCTAAAGGGGAACCTCAACCATCTAGGAGTAGAGACATTCAATGCTTCAAATGTTTAGGGAGAGGACATGTGGCATCTCAATGTCCTAATAGGCGAGTGATACTTGTGAGGAAGGATGGAGCCATGGAGAGTGATAGTGAGGAAGAGGATTATAGCGATATGCCGGCGTTGGAGGAAGTATGTGATGATGAGGATGTGTTATCCGGGGAGTATGGCGAATTATTAGTGGCAAGGCGAGCTCTTAGTGCCCAAATCAACACGGATGATTTGGAACAACAACGGGAGAACATATTCCATACACGATGTCGTATTAATAACAAGGTATGTAGTATGATTATTGATGGTGGTAGTTGCACTAACGTCGCTAGTACTATACTTGTTGAAAAATTAGGATTACCTTTGTTAAAACATCCTAAACCTTATAGGCTTCAATGGTTAAATGATAGTGGAGAAATTAAGGTGAATAAGAGGGTGTTGGTGAGTTTCTCTATTGGTAGCTATGCGGATGATGTTATGTGTGATGTGGTTCCTATGCATGTCAGGCACATTTTGTTGGGTAGACCTTGGCAATATGATTGGAAGGTAATGCATGATGGGTATAAAAATAGGTATAGCTTTACCAAAGGGGGAAAAACCATTACACTTGCACCATTGACGCCGTCACAAGTGTATGAAGATCAAATAAAACTGAAAAATGATGAAAAAAAAAAGAGTAAGGGAAAATGAGAGAAAGAGAGTTGAGGCCACGACCTCAGAAAAAGGAGAGAAAAGAGAGTTGGAGCCACGACTCCAGAAAAAGGAGAGGCGAGAGAAAAAAGGAGTGTTGGGTACATACCTCAGAAAAAGGAGAGGGAGCAAAGAGTGCCAGAAAAGAAAGAAAAATGAGTTTCTATGCAAAAAGGAGTGAGATCAAAAAGGCATTCATGGAAGAACGGCCAATGGTTCTTCTGCTATACAAGGAATCATTCATTGCATTTGATGAAACTAACAAATCCCTCCCTAGTTTGGCTATTTCTTTATTGCAGGAATTCGAGGATATATTTCCCGATGACATACCTAGTGGGTTACCACCCATTCGAGGTATTGAACATCAAATTGATTTTGTACCTGGAGCAGTCATTTCGAACCGCCCCACTTATCGAAGTAACCCCGAGGAGACGAAGGAGCTCCAAAGGCAAGTGGAGGACTTGATGAGCAAAGGGTATATAAGGGAAAGTATGACTCCATGTTCCGTACCCGTGTTACTTGTGCCCAAAAAGGACGAGACGTGGAGAATGTGTGTTGATTGTAGGGCCATCAACAACATAACGGTAAAGTATCGTCATCCTATTCCTAGGTTAGATGATATGTTGGATGAATTGCATGGCTCTAGCATATTTAGTAAAATTGACCTTAAGAGTGGTTATCATCAAATTCGAATGAAAGAAGGAGATGAGTGGAAAACTGCTTTTAAAACTAAGTATGGACTGTATGAATGGTTAGTAATGCCTTTTGGACTTACTAATGCACCGAGCACATTTATGCGTTTAATGAATCATGTTTTACGTGCATTTATAGGTAAATTCGTTGTAGTTTACTTCGATGATATCTTGATATATAGTAAAACTTTGAATGAGCATATGGAGCATGTTAGGTGTGTGCTTGTGGTTTTAAGACAAGAGCAACTTTTTGCTAATTTTAAAAAGTGTGATTTTTGCATGGAAAAAGTTGTGTTTCTTGGCTATGTGGTTAGTGCTAAAGGAATAGAAGTAGATGAAGAAAAAATCAAAGCTATTAAAGAATGGCCAACACCTAAAAGCATAACTGAGATTAGGAGTTTTCATGGCTTGGCTAGTTTTTATAGGCGCTTTGTTAAAAATTTTAGCACGATTGCCGCACCACTCACAGAAATTGTCAAAAAAAGTGTAGGGTTTAAATGGGGTGTAGAACAGGAGCATGCATTTGATACTATCAAAAATATGTTATGTAAAGCACTGGTTTTATCACTTCCTAACTTTGACAAGGCTTTTGAGATTGAATGTGATGCCTCAGGGCTAGGCATTGGAGCTGTTTTAATGCAGGATCAAAGACCAATCGCCTATTTTAGTGAAAAACTAAAAGGGGCTGCACTTAATTACCCCACATATGACAAGGAGTTATACTCACTTGTGCGCGCTTTGGAGACATGGCAACATTACTTGTGGCCACGGGAGTTCGTGATACACACTGATCATGAATCCTTGAAGCATTTGAGGGGTCAAGCTAAGCTGAGTAAGAGACATGCAAGGTGGGTAGAATTCATCGAAACATTTCCCTATGTCATCCGATACAAACAAGGTAAGGAAAATGTGGTGGCAGATGCATTGTCTCGAAGGTATGTTCTTTTAAATTCTTTAAATTCTAAATTACTTGGATTTGAATACATTAAGGACATGTATGTTAGTGATCCGGACTTCTCTAGTATTTATGATTCATGTGGTAAAGGTGCTGTGGATAAATTCTTTAAACATGATGATTATTTATTCCGAGAAAATAAATTGTGTGTCCCTAGGTGCTCAATGAGGGAGTTACTTGTGAGAGAGGCCCATAGTGGAGGTCTAATGGGTCATTTTGGAATTAAAAAGACCATCGAAATCCTAAGTGAACATTTCTATTGGCCTAAGATGAAGATTGATGTGGTTCGGGTTTGTAATAGATGCATTACTTGTAAGAAGGCTAAATCTAGGATTAAACCCCATGGATTATATATGCCTTTACCCGTCCCTAGTGAACCTTGGGTCGATATCTCTATGGATTTTGTTTTGGGACTACCTAGGACTAAGAAGGGAAGAGATTCAATTTTTGTGGTAGTAGATCGCTTTAGTAAAATGGCACATTTCATACCATGCCACAAAACTGATGATGCTACTAACATAGCTGAAATTTTCTTTCGGGAAGTCGTACGCTTACATGGGGTTCCTAAAAGTATTGTCTCGGATAGGGATGTTAAGTTCCTTAGTCATTTTTGGAGGGTCTTGTGGAACAAATTAGGTACAAAACTACTTTTCTCTACAACTTGTCACCCACAGACCGATGGACAAACCGAGGTAGTAAATAGGACAATGATTCAATTGTTGCGCACGATAATCAATAAAAATCTGAAAAATTGGGAAGAGTGTTTACCATTTATTGAATTTGCATATAATAGGGCTATACATTCTACTACTTCTTATTCACCATTTGAAATTGTTTATGGTTTTAATCCGCTAACACCATTGGATTTAATTCCTTTACCTGTGAATGAACGTAGTAGTTTAGATGGAAAGAAAAAGGCTGAGATGGTTAAGGCACTCCACGACAAGGTGAGGTTGGCAATTGAGAAGAAAAATGAACATTATGCTTCGCAGGCTAACAAAGGAAGAAAAAGTGTCATATTTGAACCCGGTGATTGGGTTTGGGTACATTTGAGAAAGGAGCGGTTTCCAGAACAACGCAAGTCAAAGTTACAGCCGCGAGGAGATGGTCCATTCCAAGTGATCGAAAGGATCAACAACAATGCCTATAAACTCGATCTTCCTGGTGAGTATAATGTTTCGGCGTCATTTAATGTTTCTGATCTATCTCCATTTGATGCAGGTACAGATTCGAGGTCGAATCCTTTCGAAGAGGGAGGGGATGATGTGATCCAGACCACGGATACAAGTCCGCACAAAGATCCGTTGAAGATCAAAGGAGGACCGATGACTCGATTGCAAGCAAAGAGGGCCAATGAAGCAATGGACAAGTTAGTATCACAGTATGATACTTATGATTATATTAGTATCACATTATGATACTCATAATAGTTTTCATTTTTTTTAGTATCACAATATTATAATTATGATATTTTTTTAATTTTTTTAGTATCATAATGTGATACTTTTGATGTTTTTCAATTTTTTCTAGTATCTCAATGTGATACTTATGATACTTTTTCACTTTTTTCTAGTATCACAATGTGAAACTTACGATACTTTTCGATTTTTCTAGCATTACAACTTGATACTTTACAAATTTTTATGATACTTTGTCTCTGATATAAAATCAAACATTTTTCGTACATTTTTTTTTAATATCATAGCTTGATACTTTACAAATCTAAACATTTTTCATACACAATTTACTATTCACTACATTTTCACCATTTTTATGCATTATATTCTTCGCTACAATTCACGTACTGCCCAAATCAAAAGAGCATTCCCAGTTCCCAAACCTAAACGAGCTGTCCCTCATTTGAAAGATCTCTCATAAAAGAAGAGAGACAGAGCAGCATTAAGACTCCATTTCAGCTAAATATGCTATGTAGTAGAACAATTTCCTACTCATCTAGGGCCAAAGCCAATCTGATTTCGAATCTGGGAAACTACTAGGATCGAAGCTCGTGAATTGCTCCTTCTTCGGTGTGGTGGGTTCTGGCTTTGCAGGTAAGTGTTGAGTGTTCTCTACCTTAGGTCTCCCCTATTTCAGCAGTTACAGATTTTATTGTCGATGATTGTGGCTGGGTTTGTGATTGTGAACGGGTTTCGGTCCTAATTTGTCGTGTGAGTGTATCTCGTTGTGGACTTGAAGTCAACTTTACAGGTCTGTACGGTCTCTCCTTCATCCATTTGTTACCAATTCTAGCTGGGTTTGTGGATTCTTTGATTTTTGGGGGGTTGTGGTAGTGAGTTTCGGGATTGGTGTTTAGGTGGTGCCGTGCTGTGCGGTTTGGATGTGCGTGGTGGCAGGCGACCCAACGTGTGGTGAGGGAGATGGTTGATTTATGTGTTGCAGATGTGATTTGTCGGCAGGCGATGGTGGTGGTGAGTTGGTGGCAGGCGGTGGAGGTGGTGGTAGTCAGTTGGTGGCAGGAGGTGGCAGTGGTAGGCGCTGGGCAAAGAAGATGACAGGTACTAGGCGAAGAAGACAAGGAAGTATTTTTCAAAAATTTTCTTTTGCATAGTAAAAATCATTTTTGTTACGTAAAGATAGTAATTTGTGCAATTAACCCTAAAAAATATTTATATTAATTGGATTGGATCAATTTAATTTTGTTTTAATCCAATTAAGTCTATTAAATAAAGTTTCCTAAAATGGCAGGTAAAAATGACGGGAAACTATGTGCGGATTTATGTGACGGCTATATTGTTATTATATATATTAACATAAGATGATTGGGACTCTCTTCTAGAGAAAGATCAGGTTGGTGGCTAATTGTTTAATTTGTTGCTTTGACAAAAACAAAATAAATTGAAAAGGACTTTTGGGAAAATATAAGTCAATGGACACCTAATGCACTCCTAAGTTTCTATCATATCAACAATTGAGTTGATGGCCCCCAGGGCACATCTCCAAGTGGCAAAGGGGATGGGTGGTAAGTGCTCAGCGCAGCTGTGTGCTTGGTTCGATTCCCCGCAAGGTGGAATTGACCTTGTGGCAAGCGGGAGTTATTGAGCGTTTCTCATGCTTACCATAAGCCCTTCCACCCTGGCTCCTTGGAGGCATAACCTGGATTTACCTTCCCGAACCAATGGCCTTGGGCGTGGTCGGTTCGGGCCCTCAGGGTGTGGGCTACACCTTTTTTTTTTTTTTTTTTTTAAATAAAGTCCACTAAAGCCTACCTAAAAGAAGTCCATGGATGAGGCTCATCCTACTTTTCAAAACACTAACCATTTTATTTATTTATTTAAATAATGGAGATGGTTACAAAGTTTCTCTATAAATAGGACCATTGGTCCATGAAAAAAGAAAAGAGAGAGAAAAGAAAAGCAAGAAAAAAGAATTGCAGGTGAAGAATACAAAAATTCTCTCAAGCTTTGAGCCAAATCCAAATCCAAGAAGATCAAAATCTTCTTCAATCAAAGCAAGTCCAAATCGCAAGTTCAAATCCAAGTCTCGAGTTTCAAGTGTCAAACAAGCAATCTCTCAACAAATCAAGTTTTTCAAAAAATTCAGAAGTCCAGGAATTAAGCCACGTGGCCCCTTGTCTTCAAACATGCAGATCGTTAATCAGAGGATTTTGCAATTTTGCATTTACAAGAGCTGTCCACTTTTATTTTCTCAAATTCAATTTGTAATAATTTCAGTATTTTTAATAATACATCGAAATTCATCATACATACCCACAGCTTCATTGATACGAGGTTGGTACAGGCATTGGGGTATGAAATTGAAGACTACAAGCCAATGGACAGTCAGAGTGGCTAATGGTAAAAAATTGGATAGCAGAGGGATGAAACATCCTTTATGTTGGAAGATGCAGGACTATGAATTCCGGTTTAGGTTGAGGACTCTCCCTGGGGGGCAGCGACGTTGTGCTAGGTATTAATTGGCTCAGCCAATTTGGACCAATGGTTTGTGATTTTAGAGCAGGTTATATCAATCTTGATTACAATAGCGCGAAGGTTACACTAGGCAGCGAGGATGCTATTAGTTTTAGTATGATGACAAGGAAACAAATGGAAGAATGGATGCAAACTCAAGAGTATGGTATAGTAGCTCAACTATGTTCCATTACGAAGAAGAAGGACGGAAGCTGGAGATTTTGTGTTTATTTTAGACAGCTAAACAGTCTTACCGTGAAGGATAAATACCCCATACCCCGAATTGATGAATTGCTGGATGAATCATTCAGGGCAAAATACTTCTCCAAAATTGACCTGAGAGCTGGATATCACCAGATTAGGGTCAAAGCAGATGATATATACAAGACTGCCTTCCGGACTCACCAGAGCCTTTATGAGTTTAGGGTCATGCCCTTCGGGTTAACTAATGCCCTGGCGACCTTTCAAAGCCTTATGAACAAGATATTTGCTGCCCATTTGAGGAAATTCGTAGTAGTATTTTCTGATGATATCTTGGTATGCCCTAGCATGTCTGATCATTGTTTTCATTTTAAATTGGTTTTGGGAATTCCTAGAAAACATCAGTTATATGCCAAACTCAGTAAGTGTGCATTTGGTCAAATCAACATTGAATATTTGGGGCATATAATCAGTTATGAGGGAGTATCAGCCGACCCCCGGAAAGTGGAAGCTATGGGGTTGTGGCCTACACCAAAGAACTTAAAACAGCTGAGGGGATTTCTTGGTTTAACTAGATACTACAGGAAACTCGTGCGAGGTTATGGAACGGTGGCCAAACCACTTACAGATTTACTAAGAAGGTCTCGCCTTTGAATGGAATGAAGCGGCTACAATGGCTTTCCAGGAGTTGAAAGAAGCCATGAGCTCTACCCCTACATTGGCTATGCCTGACTTTAATCATCCTTTTGTGATCGAAACGGACGCTTGTTATGGGGGCATAGGTGTAGCGCCACGAGTTCCGTATACCCGATTCACTACGTCATTTTCTGTCTAATTTTTTTCGAATAATATTTTTGCGGAAGAAATAATTGAAATTCATTTTTGGCAACATTAAATAAACTGTAATGGCCGCTAAAATTGAAAACATTTATGAAACCATTTGAAATAGTAAATCGAACCATTAATATTGTAAAGAAATTGCCAATATCATAATTTCTCAAATAAATGAACTTCTCTAAATTATTCGATTGTTTGGAAAATACGGAAATCATTAACGTCAAACTTTCAACCGTTCAACGATTATTGCCACCATCATTCATCGCTCGCCACCGTCTCCAAAATCTACAAAACTGTTAAAAAGTAGGGTGAGTATTTCATGGGGGAAATACTCAGTAGACTCATCGCAAATTAATTTAATTTATAAGATGATTAAACACATAAATCCCGGCTCTTTATAAAACGGGCATTGATAGAGCTTCTTTATAAAACTGCTCTTGATAAAACTCATATTGTGCATTACAGCACGGGACATATTTTGCAAATCATAGGCTCTTTGAAAATAGCTCTTTGAAAACAGCTCTTTGAAAACCATATACTTATAAAAACATTTTAATTATGCCAAGCATAATTTCTTTTGAAAGCATAACATAAGATAGGATTGAAATCCTCATAAACATAAGGAGACACAAGAACTTTACCGAACTTAGGTGGCAAGAATTCTTTATGCAGTAAAATCATAATAACAGTAAGTTTTCATCATAACATAGGATAAGATCGAAATCCTCATAAATATAAGAATTTTACCGAACTTAGGTGGCAAGAATTCTTATGTAGTAAGTATACCAAGCATAATTTTCTGAAATTCATAGGGATCAATTGCATCATAACATAAGATAGGATCGAAATCCTCATAAACATATGCGACAGGAATTTTACCGAACTTAGGTGGCAAATCCTCATAAACATATGGAAACATAGGAATTTTACCGAACTTCGTGGCAAATCCTCATAAACATAGGAGACACAAGAATGTTACCGAACTTCGTGGCAAGAATTCTTATGTGTAGCGCTACTAAAACTCCGGTCCCCTTAACATATCATAACTTATCATATGGGACCCATAACAATCTTGGTAGATTGATTTCATAGCAATGATCCAAAAAAACATTTTCGTGAAGCATAGGGTATACTTACTTTTCGTAAAAACATAAAGTATATTTTCTTTTCATAAAAACATACTTACTCTTCATAAAAACATAAGGTATATTTACCTTTCATAAAAACATACTTGCTTTTCTTAAAAATTGACTTTCACAAGTCACATGACATTCATATGAAATCATAATTTAAATCAATTAATAAGTGCGAGTCTACCTCAAATCCGACGAGTGCAAAGTTGAGCGGGAATGACTTCAATTTCTTTAAATTCTCCGTACGCTTCGTCTTAGCCAATAAGTCACTTTAGTCTATCGAATATATAGTTCAAAATGATAAATTATAATTTGAGGACTAAAATTGATGTTTTGAAAGTTGAGGGACTAAAATGAATACTTTTGATAGTTGAGGGACTAAAATGAATATTTTGAAAGTTGAGGGATTTAAAATGAATACTTTTGAAACTTGGGCTTAAAAGTAAATCAACAGTGACTGAAATAATAGATTTTGAAAATGAAAGGGCTGATTAAAACTCATTTAAAACTTTGGGGGCTGAAATGGATAACTTAAAAAATTGAGGACTGATTTGAAAACCTTTTAAAACTTCAGGGACTGACGCGCAAATTTTGAAAGTTATTAAATATTTCAGATTCTCATTTCTCTCTCTCACTTTACTGTCTCTCACTCACTCACACTCGCACGACCAGAGAAGAAACGGGGCGGAGGAGGCGAAACCAATTCAAAATCCGACCTTCAGCCGGTGACTCGCCGGCGCAACACCGGCGGGATTAGTAGCAAGTGACGGTGTACAAAAGGCTGGGTTTTTGGGGGGCTGATTTGTGCGAGACTGTCGCAGAATCAAAGTGAAATCGAAACTCAAATTTCGAACTTAGGGCTGCGTTCTTACGGCGGTGATTGAGGTAAGTCTTGGGCTTGACTTAATCTGAGTTTTGGGTTTGTTTTATGGTTGTATGATGGTGATGGTGTTTTGGGTTCTCGACTGAGGTTGGGTGCGGGGAAAGTGATGATGGAGATGATGATGATGTTGGGTGTTTGAAAATGGAGAATTGAATTTGTGATCTGCAAATTGGTGGTGATGGAACTAATTCCGGTGGTGGTTTAACCTATGGTAGCCAGTTATGCATTGAATTGGATGAAGCTGAAATGGAGGAAAACTGGGAGGAAGCTGGCCGGTTATGGAGGTTTTGATGTTGATTTGGCTGTGGTTCATTTGATGATTGCAGAGGTTTGGGATGTTGGCTGCGGTGGTAGAATTGAATGGTTTGGGCAGTGTGGTTTCTTGGATAGGCAGTGAACTTGGTTTGATTGTTGGTTTGGTTGAGTGGCTGTTTTGGTGATGATAACCGTGGTTCCGGCAGTGGTGGTATTGTGGCTGACCGGTGGTGACTGATTGAGGATTGGTTTGTTTGATTGAGCACTGGTGACTGGGGTGGTGGAGACTGTTGCTGCAAATGGGGTTGGTGATGATGGACGGTGTTGGTTTGATTTACAGATTGGAAATTGAGTTTGTTTTCTTGAAATTGTGTGGATTGATGATAATGGAATGGCTGCGTGAGATGGTAGTGAAAGGTGGGAATGGAGACTGAATTATTACTTGAATGTGATTTGTGATGAAAGGGATGTTATAATGATGAATTGGAATGGTGGTAGGTGTAGTTGGTGAGATGATGCTGGGTATTTGCTCTTGGCCGAGTGATGATTATGATGATAATGATGGTGTGTGCCCATGTTGAAGATACTTTGGTGATGGTGTAATGAAGTGGAAAGAGTGAAAAATAATAGAACATGTATATATCATCATTATGTTCTTGAACCATAATGATGGTTGTTTTTGGTGGACAAAGAAAAGGAAGGAGGAGAAAACGTGGGGGCTAAAAATGGAGTGTAAAGATGGAGTTTGCACATGGAAGGATGATGAAATTGTGTAGAGATTAGTTGGAAATGCTTTGGTGTTTGTATAATGATATGGAATATGAAAATAGAAAATAGATATAAAATTTTATATATATAATGATGATGTTTTTATGTAAACAATTGTACTAAAACTGATATATTTTGGACTGGAAATAAATTTGAGAATAAATTGAATTACGTATTTGGACTTGAAATAATTTAAATAAGGAAAATTGAGATATTTTAATAAATTTGGAATTCAAAATGATTTTGAAAATAATACTTTAAAATAACATAATTTTAGAAATTCGGATTTTAATTTAAAATCGAACAAATTCGATATTTCTTGACTTGGCTAGACGAATCCGTCGCGGCGTTAACTTCAAAATAATGGGTGAAATAGTAGCGACACAATTTTCTAAATATTAAAATAATTATAAAATTGCGTAAAAATTCTGGGTCGCTATAATCTTACCCCCTTAAAATAATTTCGTCCTCGAAATTAAACTTACTTGATCTTATGATTTCTGAATACTTAATCAGAATCTCTTCTTCTTCTTCTCTTATGTAGCATCATTGCTACCATATTTAACCTAACCATATTTAACCCACTGGACTTTGACTAAATGCATCACTTTGTTTTCTTAAGACATGGACTTTTCTATCAATAATAGACATATGTGTCTACTCATAATTTCTAAAATTTCAACAAATTTTTACTGACATATCATATCATAATAATTTTTCCTTTCTTCTTATCATCGAATATTCCCAAAATAATCAAAGAATTACCTGAATATTCTCCCTACGTAATATACCCAATAACATATCAATATAATATCATCAACTTATCATTCCAATATTTGTAACCCAAAAATTCATTAAACAAATATCTCCCAAACTAAGATTCTTTACTTAATTGTCACCACATTTCCTGCAAAGTATTTCTTTCACTTGTATATACGTATGAACTCTAATTCGATACGGTCTTCAATTCACTTTCACGTCTTCCCGTATTATTTCTATACCTTGATTATTATATCAAAATATCAGTACCCAAAATCCAAGAAAAATATTTCATATCTCAAATCTCATCATCAAATCTTTCTTTTATCAAGAAAGTGAACGGCGCATTAATTCTTGTCTCCTCTTTTCCATTATTTTATTCCATGCTTTCTTACTGTAACACAAATCACGCGGATTCATTCATATCCTTGCGCTTTTAAATAGTTCATGCTGGGAAGAGGTTGAATCATCAAACAATGGATATCATCCTTTCTAACATTCGCAAGTATTATTCCAGTCTTCCTATGAATGATCTGAGAAAGATCTATAGAATAAGGCTCGAAAGATTGAGGTTGCTAATGGCTCTTGATATTCCAGAAGATGTTCGCTGGTTGATAGAAGCAAAGGTTCGACTATCTGGTGAATTACCATCAACATTTCCAAAGCACATGCCTGGTTTAGGCAAAAGCACGTTTGCAAAGAAACGAAGAGCAAAAAGACTGGGTGGTTGCTACAAATGTGCTCGTTGGAACTGTAATACACGTTGCAAATCAGTAGGATATTCTTCTACTAATCGGGATGATAAAATCGAATTCATAAAGGGTGGACTGAGTAAGGAGTCTTTGGATGATATTCGACTGACTCTTGAGACGCACCCAAGTGGTTATGTATAACGTGAACTTCTCTCCTTATACGCTCAGTTTAACGAGGACAAAAATCGTTATAGTCTCCAAAATATAATATCGAAAGATCCTGTTTGCCAGTCTGTTTTACAAAATGAGGCTTCTGGCAGTTCAGCAATGATATAAGGTAAATCTTTTAAAATATTTTGCTGCTTTCTTTAACGCGTTTTGGAAATAAAAAATATTTTTCCTTTCTCGAGGTTTGATAAAGCTGGAAATAAAATATTTAATCGCCGAAAGGTGACAGCCTCGATACGATAAAATTTTCAAAAGTGGGCTGATTTTGTCAAAAGTAAATCTTTACTTTTTCAGAATCAATCAAAAACAGTAAATTTTTCCGGCTTTAAATAGCCAAACATATTTCATAGTTCAGGCATCCCAAAATCACATCTTCTTCGTAAGTTTTCCCTTCTTTACTATCAAAGATGGAAGCACCAAAACTTCGACAGATCAAAACTATTTGTGTATTTTGTGGATCAAAAGTAGGGAAAGGCTTCGGTTATCTAGAAGCGGCTGTAGATCTTGGAAAGAAACTGGGGGAAAAAGGTATCACTCTTGTATATGGGGGTGGTAGCAGTGGTCTAATGGGTTGTGTTTCCCAATCTGCTCTTGCAGAGAAATCAAAAGTAATCGGTGTCATACCTGTCCCTTTGGTGGATGTTGCAGGCAAAACACGAGGGCATGAAGTTCAAACCTTATCCATCCATGAACGCATAACTTGTATGCTATATGGTTCTGATGCCTTTATAGCCCTGCCCGGAGGTTTTGGTACCTTAGAAGAAATCTTTAACATTACCTCGTGGGCTCAACTAGATCTCCATACTAAGCCTATTGGGCTTCTGAATGTTAACAATTTCTTTGATGGTTTGTTAACCTTTCTTGATTATGCTGTGGAACAGGGATTCATCTCTCCATTTTCCAGAAGGCTTCTTATTTCTGCTCCTACTATTGATGAACTACTGGATAAGCTGCAGTCATATATCTCAATATAAGATCCAGCAGGAGTTAAAATAGATTGGTCGCAAGGAAGGGGAATCAAGCGAAAATGGAGTCCGGTTAATGTAAATTTAACTCTTTGAATCTTAGAATAGGTGGGGGTAGAGTACGGAGTATTCTCACTCTCGAGACACCCCTCCATTTACTAGGATTTCCTTAATGTTTAAATCTTGTGTGTACCTCAAAGGTTCCAGGTGGTAGATTACGGAGTATTCTTACTCTCGAAACACACCTCTTTGAAGGTTTCTTTATTTTCCTCAAAAGATCAGAGGTGGTAGGATACGGCTACTCCGGAAACACATCTCTCATTTTGAGGATTATCCCATGCTTCTCTCGTTTGCTTTTGTGTGTTTCATGAATTTCCTTTCCAGTGTGACTCTTGTGTGTTCTCCTTATGAGAAAATAATAAAATTTCTGTTATCATCTACTAAATCTCGTTTGTGATGTAAATGAACTTGCATGTCTAACCTTAATTCTTTAGTAGATGCTTATCATATCATGCTCTTAATTTCAATTGATAAAATTCTGAACAGAGTCTCCCTTGTAATTTGGACTTATCCCAAAACATAAGCATACTTCATAACTCACAATAACAAATAACTCCACATTTGATCACAACGATCTAAAATATTGAAAACGATTCCAACACTTCAATATCATCAAAAATATCTCATAATTCCATTCATAATTCCTCAACATAACAATTTCAAATCATATTTTTTTCAATATCACAATATCATTTCCTTCCATACCTTAATTGGCTCAAAAGATTACTCATACTTATAAATATATGCCATGTCTAAAATCAATTATGCAAAGTCCATCTAGGGTTCATCATTTCTAACTCGAGGACAAAAATTATTTAAAAATCATTCTTAAATCATATTATTCCCATTATGCTCAACACTCGTTTTCTTTCTTAAAAATTTTCTCATAATCATACATTAAAGCATATAAGTTATGACAAAGCATAACAACATCATTATTTTCGAAGAAATACATTCTTATTTCTCATAAATCATAAGTATCCGAAATACTCTTCATTCTTTCTCATAAATCAATAAAATGAGTATTCGAAATACTGAAATAACTTTAAACATCATAAACTTCTTTACCTCGGAGTTGGTGGAACGAATGATGGCAGTGGCAATCTTCATCAATAAAAATCTTATAATGGAAAATATTTCTTAAAATTCTTTTTGAAAATTTTACCAGTCTACAGAAACGCAGACTATCTCTGATACCAACTTGTAGCGCCCCGAGTTCCGTATACCCGATTCACTACGTCATTTTCTGTCTAATTTTTTTCGAATAATATTTTTGCGGAAGAAATAATTGAAATTCATTTTTGGCAACATTAAATAAACTGTAATGGCCGCTAAAATTGAAAACATTTATGAAACCATTTGAAATAGTAAATCTAACCATTAATATTGTAAAGAAATTGTCAATATCATAATTTCTCAAATAAATGAACTTCTCTAAATTATTCGATTGTTTGGAAAATACGGAAATCATTAACGTCAAACTTTCAACCGTTCAACGATTATTGCCACCATCATTCATCGCTCGCCACCGTCTCCAAAATCTGCAAAACTGTTAAAAAGTAGGGTGAGTATTTCATGGGGGAAATACTCAGTAGACTCATCGCAAATTAATTTAATTTATAAGATGATTAAACACATAAATCCCGGCTCTTTATAAAACGGGCATTGATAGAGCTTCTTTATAAAACTGCTCTTGATAAAACTCATATTGTGCATTACAGCACGGGACATATTTTGCAAATCATAGGCTCTTTGAAAACAGCTCTTTGAAAACCATATACTTATAAAAACATTTTAATTATGCCAAGCATAATTTCTTTTGAAAGCATAACATAAGATAGGATTGAAATCCTCATAAACATAAGGAGACTCAAGAACTTTACCGAACTTAGGTGGCAAGAATTCTTTATGCAGTAAAATCATAATAACAGTAAGTTTTCATCATAACATAGGATAAGATCGAAATCCTCATAAATATAAGAATTTTACCGAACTTAGGTGGCAAGAATTCTTATGTAGTAAGTATACCAAGCATAATTTTCTGAAATTCATAGGGATCAATTGCATCATAACATAAGATAGGATCGAAATCCTCATAAACATATGCGACAGGAATTTTACCGAACTTAGGTGGCAAATCCTCATAAACATATGGAAACATAGGAATTTTACCGAACTTCGTGGCAAATCCTCATAAACATAGGAGACACAAGAATGTTACCGAACTTCGTGGCAAGAATTCTTATGTGTAGCGCTACTAAAACTCCGGTCCCCTTAACATATCATAACTTATCATATGGGACCCATAACAATCTTGGTAGATTGATTTCATAGCAATGATCCAAAAAAACATTTTCGTGAAGCATAGGGTATACTTACTTTTCGTAAAAACATAAAGTATATTTTCTTTTCATAAAAACATACTTACTCTTCATAAAAACATAAGGTATATTTACCTTTCATAAAAACATACTTGCTTTTCTTAAAAATTGACTTTCACAAGTCACATGACATTCATATGAAATCATAATTTAAATCAATTAATAAGTGCGAGTCTACCTCAAATCCGACGAGTGCAAAGTTGAGCGGGAATGACTTCAATTTCTTTAAATTCTCCGTACGCTTCGTCTTAGCCAATAAGTCACTTTAGTCTATCGAATATATAGTTCAAAATGATAAATTATAATTTGAGGACTAAAATTGATGTTTTGAAAGTTGAGGGACTAAAATGAATACTTTTGATAGTTGAGGGACTAAAATGAATATTTTGAAAGTTGAGGGATTTAAAATGAATACTTTTGAAACTTGGGCTTAAAAGTAAATCAACAGTGACTGAAATAATAGATTTTGAAAATGAAAGGGCTGATTAAAACTCATTTAAAACTTTGGGGGCTGAAATGGATAACTTAAAAAATTGAGGACTGATTTGAAAACCTTTTAAAACTTCAGGGACTGACGCGCAAATTTTGAAAGTTATTAAATATTTCAGATTCTCATTTCTCTCTCTCACTTTACTGTCTCTCACTCACTCACACTCGCACGACCAGAGAAGAAACGGGGCGGAGGAGGCGAAACCAATTCAAAATCCGACCTTCAGCCGGTGACTCGCCGGCGCAACACCGGCGGGATTAGTAGCAAGTGACGGTGTACAAAAGGCTGGGTTTTTGGGGGGCTGATTTGTGCGAGACTGTCGCAGAATCAAAGTGAAATCGAAACTCAAATTTCGAACTTAGGGCTGCGTTCTTACGGCGGTGATTGAGGTAAGTCTTGGGCTTGACTTAATCTGAGTTTTGGGTTTGTTTTATGGTTGTATGATGGTGATGGTGTTTTGGGTTCTCGACTGAGGTTGGGTGCGGGGAAAGTGATGATGGAGATGATGATGATGTTGGGTGTTTGAAAATGGAGAATTGAATTTGTGATCTGCAAATTGGTGGTGATGGAACTAATTCCGGTGGTGGTTTAACCTATGGTAGCCAGTTATGCATTGAATTGGATGAAGCTGAAATGGAGGAAAACTGGGAGGAAGCTGGCCGGTTATGGAGGTTTTGATGTTGATTTGGCTGTGGTTCATTTGATGATTGCAGAGGTTTGGGATGTTGGCTGCGGTGGTAGAATTGAATGGTTTGGGCAGTGTGGTTTCTTGGATAGGCAGTGAACTTGGTTTGATTGTTGGTTTGGTTGAGTGGCTGTTTTGGTGATGATAACCGTGGTTCCGGCAGTGGTGGTATTGTGGCTGACCGGTGGTGACTGATTGAGGATTGGTTTGTTTGATTGAGCACTGGTGACTGGGGTGGTGGAGACTGTTGCTGCAAATGGGGTTGGTGATGATGGACGGTGTTGGTTTGATTTACAGATTGGAAATTGAGTTTGTTTTCTTGAAATTGTGTGGATTGATGATAATGGAATGGCTGCGTGAGATGGTAGTGAAAGGTGGGAATGGAGACTGAATTATTACTTGAATGTGATTTGTGATGAAAGGGATGTTATAATGATGAATTGGAATGGTGGTAGGTGTAGTTGGTGAGATGATGCTGGGTATTTGCTCTTGGCCGAGTGATGATTATGATGATAATGATGGTGTGTGCCCATGTTGAAGATACTTTGGTGATGGTGTAATGAAGTGGAAAGAGTGAAAAATAATAGAACATGTATATATCATCATTATGTTCTTGAACCATAATGATGGTTGTTTTTGGTGGACAAAGAAAAGGAAGGAGGAGAAAACGTGGGGGCTAAAAATGGAGTGTAAAGATGGAGTTTGCACATGGAAGGATGATGAAATTGTGTAGAGATTAGTTGGAAATGCTTTGGTGTTTGTATAATGATATGGAATATGAAAATAGAAAATAGATATAAAATTTTATATATATAATGATGATGTTTTTATGTAAACAATTGTACTAAAACTGATATATTTTGGACTGGAAATAAATTTGAGAATAAATTGAATTACGTATTTGGACTTGAAATAATTTAAATAAGGAAAATTGAGATATTTTAATAAATTTGGAATTCAAAATGATTTTGAAAATAATACTTTAAAATAACATAATTTTAGAAATTCGGATTTTAATTTAAAATCGAACAAATTCGATATTTCTTGACTTGGCTAGACGAATCCGTCGCGGCGTTAACTTCAAAATAATGGGTGAAATAGTAGCGACACAATTTTCTAAATATTAAAATAATTATAAAATTGCGTAAAAATTCTGGGTCGCTATAATAGGAGCTGTGCTGGTGCAAAAGAAGAAACCCATTGCCCATCTCGGTAAAGCTATAGGCACAAGAAAGTTGGGGTTTTCTATTTATGAGAAAGAACTCCTAGCATTAGTCACGGCTGTAACCAAGTGGAGACTTACCTTGAAGGCCGTCACTTTATCCTAAACACCGACCACCAATCATTGAAGTTTTTGTTAGAGCAAAAGATTACAACCCGCTACAACAAAAGTGGTTAACCAAGCTCATGGGACTCGACTACGATTTACAATATAAAAGGGGTGTGGACAACATAGTTGCTGATACTTTATCTGGAAGAGGAGAAGGTGACAGTGAGTGTGCAGCTATATCAATGGTGGTACCCTCTTGGGTTCAGGAAGTGATCAATAGTTATGAAGATGATACATTTTCTAAGGAAAAGATTCAAGCTCTGACTGTTGATTCGAATGCAGATGACACTTAAAAACTTGAAAATGGCATATTAAAATATGGGTAGAAGATGTATATCGATTGTGGTGGAAAGGTTAGACATAAATTGATCAAAATATCCATAATTCTCAGCAAGGGGGACACTCCGACATTCAGGCCAGTATATACGGAGCTAAACAACATTTCTTTTGGCCGGCTATGACTCAATATATTAAGAAGGAGGTTCTACAATGTGAAGTGTGTCAAAAGTGCAACGGTGGAACAGTGGCTTACCTTGGACTATTGCAGCCCTTACCTGAACCATCTTACTCATGGAGTCATATCGCCATGGACTTTATTGAAGGATTTCCGAAGTCAGGAGGGAAGACAGTTATCATGGTGATCGTGGATAGGTTCACCAAAAAAAAAGGTTGAGCCCCAACCTTGAGGGCCCCCACCGACCCTGCCCTGGGCCTTGGTGAAGAATGTAAATCGTAGGTTATGCCTCCCAGAGTGCAGGCTGAGGGCTTGCCTTTTAATTTGGCAAGGCCCGGATTTAAACCCTTGACCAAGCGAGGCTAGTCTTTAAACCACCCTCCATTTCACCGCTGGGAGATGTGCCCTGGGGGCTCGTGGATAGGTTCACCAAATATGGCCATTTCATTGTCGTGAGCCATCCCTATACTGCCTCTAAGATAGCCCATATATTCTTAGACAATATCAGTAAACTCCATAGGCTGCCCCCAAAGTATTATCTTAGACAGGGATAAGGTATTCACAAGTTCTTTTTGGCAAGAGCTCTTTCGACTTTTGGGAGTGGATATTCTTCTCAGCACAGCATACCATCTGATGCTATAAGCATTTCTAATCTTGTCGTGGCAAGATCTGGAGTTGGTTGACCACTGGAAAGATAAATGGATTCGCCTTGGATAGCCTGCAAAAAAAGGCGAGGAGGATTCAACTGGAAAATATGTTTTGAATAATGAATGAATGATATTTGATCAAAAGAGCTATATTTATAGGGCTTAGAAAGTCCATAACCATCTTCTATTATGACAAGGAGTCCTTTTTGTGTAGGCTTACCATTCAAGAGAAGAATCCTTATAAGTGGGGAACTCTCCTTATAGTGAATGTCTTTATCTATGTGCCCAAGAATGGGGCCCCTATATGAAGCCCATTGACGAAGTAGGACTTGAGGCCTGCTTGTATGGGCTGTTGGTGTGACAAGGCCAAGAAGGATCGACTTGGAAAAACCATGACGCAGGAAGATATAGATGTGGTCGGGGTATGCCCAACCTTACTTATGGAATGTTCCCGGGCTTGAGGGCTGACTTACGAGTCCATAATTTAGAAGGATGGAAATATGGTCGATCAAGACCCGACCACTAGTTTGGTAATCAAAGAACCTGAGCATATGACCCGACCTGAAGGATGAGATCAAAGAAGGCTGGGTAACCAGCTTGGGTCACAGGTCTTTGTCAGGAAAGACATGTGATGTAATAGCCCATGATGTCATGAACTTTCCCTTAATCTTAAGAGGTAGGGAAATTATACCGATCATTGGCCCCCGTGCGTTAGAGATCAGAACAAGATTTCTGGACGCATGACAGCTATCATGCGTATTTTCCAACTAACATATTTTAATGCTTTGATGTAATATGAATAGTCTCATCTTAGATGAATGACATGTGGCGAGAGTTAAACTGTGGTTTTTGAAATTCTTCCCGCCAGTTTTGCCTATATATATGTGGTCCCCATAATCTCATTCTTTTTACTTTACAAATTTGAGAGATCGGAGAACTTCTCGGGCAAGCAGCACGACCTCTCCTTCGAAAATTTTCTAACACTTAGCTAAGCTCGACCTATCCCGACCTTTATTAACTTTATTATTTATGCTGGGAAGAGATGGTGAGGAAAGTTACGATGGGCGACCTAAGGGTGGTAGAGAACTTAGACGAACCCCTAGAGGTCGAGCCTCTGGGTTTCTACCAGCCCCCTCCTAGCCCTCAAGGAGGTGATTCTAATAGTGGGGAAGAAGTTGAGGATAATCCCCGGGTAGGTAGGGAGCCGAGACATGCTGACCTTGAACTTCCAACTTATTATAATAAAATGAAAGAACATATGGTCAGGGTAGATATGAGGAGGTATAGGCTAGAAGAGAAGTATACTACTAGGGTTCCGGACAAGGACGAGTACTCTTACCATTGCCGGAAAGGGGAAATGGTGGTGTACCACCAGGACTTAATAGTCTGGCTTAGGTTTCCTCTACACCATTTTTTTGTGGACTTTTTGCTGACCGCGAGCATATTGCCGGCCAGCTCGCTCCCAATGAGTAGAGGATCTTTATATATTTTTACATTTTGTATAGGAGTCTAGGAATAGAACCAATAGTTGACATTTACAAATGCCTTTTAAAACTTAAGTTTTTGCCCCGGTGTAACTGTTTCGTGTATTTATGCTGAAAGGGTCGGTTTGAGGTTCCCCGGGTTCCTTCCTACATTAAGTACTGGAAGGAAAAAAATTTCTTCATCAAACCTAGAGAGGGAGAGAACCTTTTTTGGTCGACCTTCAGAAGGCCAGATGTTGATAGTTTTAATAGGATAGGTAACTTAGGTGAGGAGGCAGTAACCGAGCTCATGGGAAATGCGGTGAGGGTATGCGACTTCGGGTTATTGGCTGAAGAGGCCAATGACCTTGTGAATGATGACATTCTTGACAAGGTCGATCTTAACCTTAAGCCCGGTAGGGTTCGGCCCCCCTCAATTACGTAAATTAAAAAAAAAAACTTTCTTAATTATTTCTTTCTCTTCCTAGTTCCTGCTTTTTCTTTGAAATCTAATTTTCCCTGACCTTATTGAATTTCAGGCATGGCGTTTGATTCAGAAGCATTGAAAGAGGCGACAATGGTCAGGAACCAGGGTGCTCAGGCCAAGCGGGTTGCGGACGGGATCACCCAGAGGCGTCCTCAAAAAAATCTAAGACTGCACCCCCCGCCTTCTGATTCTGAGGTTGAGCCAGAGAACCTGACTCTGGCTGACTGTAGGACAAGGATGCAGGACTCTCTATACCTGAACTTGGTCAAGAAGTACTAGTAAGAGGTAGGCCTGGAGCAAGGGGTTGAGCATATCATGAACGCAGATTTGCAAGTAAAGATCGTGTAAACTCGTGCTCTTTGGATTCCCCCTTTGTTGTGAGAATTTTTCCTAACCTTTTATCCCGATCTTCAGATGCTTAGCATAACTCGGGGAGTCTCTTTTCAAAGTATAGAGCGGGCTGAGACTGCAAGTCAGATGGTTCATTTCGTTCAGTACGAAGCAACCCAAGCTGCTGCTGCCGAAGAAGAGCTGAGGAAGACTAGGGGTCAGCCCGGGATGAAAATGCTCATTTGGTTGAAGAGCTCAAACAAGCTCGGGAGAGGGAACTCCAGGCCCGGGCCTCTGCAGTGGAGGCGTTCAAGGGTTCATCAGAGTATAAGCTCGCCCATGGTAACTATGCACTTGAATCTTATACTCAAGCCATTAAGCAGGCGCGAGCTTGGTGTCTTTTGAAAGCCCCTGAACTCGACACTAGTCCCATGGCGGAGTCCCCCTTGGGCGCCGATGAACTTGACCTCACCCTGTTTGAGGAGGAGGAAGAAGAGGACTGCGAAGTGGCTGAGGACGCTGAGGATGGGAGTGAGCCCGAGACATGAATTTGATTTTTGCTTTACAATTTTTGAAAACTTGTATCATACCCGAGGTATGCCCCACAGACTTCTTGTAATTTTTTACTATGAATGAATTTACAAGTTTTGACTAAGTACTTGTTTTTTGTACTTGTATCTTATTCGTAAATTGTTTGTGAAGGTCGGGTTTTTATCTCGACCTTGTAACTTTTTGCACAAAGGTGTCAAACCCTTGACTTCGTGCAATTTTAAGTAGGCCGGCCTCCATAGACTTTTTTTACAAAGAAAGGGTCAAGCCCCTGTTTTTGTAGTTTAAAGGGATAGTAGGTCAGGTCGGGCTTGTAGACCGACCTTGTAAACTTTATGTACAAAGAAGGGACCAAACCCTTGACTTGTGTAATTACGGAAGATAATTTATAAGGTCGGGCAAGGCTGTCCTCGTAAGTAATTTTTACAAAGAAGAGGTCCAACTCTTGATTTTGTGGATTTGTGAGAAATAATTTGTAACGTCTTGCCATGAGACATTCGTGGAAGAATAATTTGTAACGTCTTTCCCTGTGACAATGTAAATTATTTGTAGGGAAATAATTTGTAACATCTTGTCATGAGACATTGTAAATTATTTGTAGAGAAATAATTTGTAACGTCTTTCCATGAGACATTGTAAATTATTCTTGGAAGAATAATTTCTAATGTCTTACCCTGAGACATTGTAAATTATTTGTAGGGAAATAACTTGTAAAGACACTTGGATGACCTTGTAATTTATTCCTGTATTCTGTCCTCTGGTGCTCATTCTTTGGAACAAAAACTTTTATTAATGGATGACTGAACCATGGGCCTCGTTAAAACCTTACTCAGAAAAAATCATTTGGGAAAAAATCTGGATAAGGAAAAAGAGTACCCGTACCTGAGTAAAAGTAGATTAAATGGGCACTCATGCCTGACCTCACTGACAAAAATGCAGATGGACGTGCAAGTCCGTAATAAAAGAAAATGGATTCGCAGACCCGACTCTTCTATATCTAGACGATTTCTCTAACAAGGAGAATCTTGCGAAAGAAATGTGCCTACTTGTAGTAAGGCTTTAAATTCTAGATATTCCATGGTCAAGGGAGGGGCTTGGAACCCATAGTTCTGAGACTATATGAGCCTTTCCCAATCTTTCGAATAACTTCATATGGTCCTTTCCAAATAGGTTCAAATTTCCCGGGTTGATGACCAGCGGCTTCACTTCGGCGTAAGACTACATCTCCTATTCTGAAATCTCTCCTCTTGACTCGGAGGTTAAACTTCTTAGACATGGCCTATTGATAAGCAGCTATTTTAAGGGAGGAATTCTCCCCGACTTCTTCCAAGAGATCAAGACTTTCCCTCTGCCCCCTAATATGATCAGGTGATTCCATAATCATTGCACAGAAGCTGGGAACTATTACTTCTATTGGAATTGCTGCTTCCATCCCAAAGGCCAGCATGAAGGGGGTTTCCCCGGTTGCTGTCTTGAATGTTGTTCGATTTGTCCATAGAATTTCAGGGAGGAGATCGGGCCAATCACCTTTGACACTGTCAAGGCGAGCCCTCAGGTCTTGCAAGATAAGTCTATTTGTTACCTCTGCCAATCCATTACTTTGCGGGTGTGAAACTGAAGTTAACTTGTGTTCAATCCCAAGATTCTTGCAGAATTGCTTGAAGGCTTGGTACTCGAACTGTCGTCCATTGTTCGTGATTAATGTCTTGGAAAGTCCAAAACGATAGATTGTTGACTTCCAAACAAAGGACTCCAGTTTTTGTTCTGAGATTATGGCAAGAGGCTCTGCCTCTACCAATTTTGTGAAGTATTCTATAGTCATTGCTAGGAACTTTACTTGGCCACGAGCTATGGGAAATGAACCGAGTATGGAAATTCCCCATTGTGCAAATGGGCACGGGCACATAATTGAAGGGAGCTCTTCCGCTAGTTGATGCGATCGAGCTGCAAACCTTTGGCACTTATCACAAACTTTCACATAGTTGAGCGCATCTTTCCTCATGGTTGGCCAGTAGTAACCATATCGTAGTAACTTCATAACCAAATCTCTTGCTCCCACAAATTCCTTCATGAACCTCGGTCATAGCAAGGGATACCTCTCTCGGGGTTAGACATCGAAGGTAGGGAAGCATGAAACTTTGACGAAATAAATTTTTGCATGATGGCGTACCTTGGAGCTCTAGACTTGATCTTTCTAGCTCCTGCTTTGTCATCTGGAAACCTTTCCAACGTCAAGTATTCAATGATCGGATCAATCCAACTGGGCTCATGTTCTAAAATATCCATGACATCAGGTTGCTGTGTGATGCTGGGCTCATGGAGAGTTCGCACAAACACAGTCCTCTTCAAGTGGTCTAAGTTGGAAAAAGTCAATCTTGACAGGGTGTCAGCTTTGTGATTTGCGGTCCTTGGTATTTTATTTATGTTGCAAGACTTGAACTTCCTTTGCAAGTCCAAAACTATCATTCTGTAAGATGACATCTTTTCATCTTTTGCTTCAAAAGTGTCATTCACCTGTTCTACCACCAATCGTGAATCACTCATGACCTTGACATGCTCGACCCACAGATGTTGAGTGGCTTGAAGCTCGGCGATTACAACCTCATACTCTGCATCATTATTAGTGTCCGGGAAGTCGAGTCAAATTGCGCACTGAATTTCCATTGTGCCATCATCCTTTCTTAGTATGATTTCGGCCCCTGAGCCTGAGTCGATCGATGCTCCATCAACTTGTAAAGTCCATGAATCCTCTTTTCTGACATGACCTTTTGGCCCCCGAGGTCTTAGGACGAGTTCGGTGATGAAGTCCGCCAAGACCTGTGCTTTTATAGAAGGTCGGGGTTTGAATTCAATGTCGTATTCTCCAAGTTCAATTGACCACTTATGTAGGAGGCCAGAGACGTCGGGCATCTGTAGTATCTGTTTCAGAGACTGGTTTGTGAGGACTGTTATAGCATGGGCTTGGAAGTAAGGTATCAACTTTCTTACTACGATGACAAGGGCAAGCGAGAGTTGCTCTGCTAGAGTGTATCAAGTTTCAACATCTAGAAGCATCTTGCTGATGTAGTAGATCGGTTTTTGAACTTTCCCTTCTTCCTTGACTAGAACAGCGCTAACTGCGTGATCTGATACTGCTAGGTATAGGAGAAGATCATCCCCCTGATTTGGCTTCACCAGAATTGGAGGGCACCCCAAGTACTCCTTGAGCTTTTATAAAGAAGTTTCAAATTCTTCGTCCCACTTGAATTCTTTATTCCCTCTGAGAGATTTGAAGAAAGGGAAGCATTTGTGTACTGCTCTTAACATGAAACGGCCCAATTTTGCTATTCTTCCCGTAATTTTTTGGACTTCTCTAATGTTCCTTGAAGGCTCCATAGATGTAATGGCTGTGATTTTATCAGGATTAACTTCAATTCCCCGTTGGGTGATCATGAATCCCAAGAATTTGCCCGAACTTACTCCGTAAGCGCACTTGGCGGGATTTAGCTTCATCCGGTGTTGTCGAAGCGTAGAGAAGATGTCTTGGAGGTCGACTATGTGGTCTTTCTTTCTCAAGCTCTTTACGACCATATCATCAACATAAACTTCGATGTTTAGTAAGATCATGTGTTACGAGCCTTTGATAGGTAGCCCCAGCATTTTTTAACCCAAATGGCATGACCTTGCAGCAGTATATTCCATCGTCGGCCATAAAGGAAGTTTTCTCCTGATCTTCTTGTATGAATTATCCACCATATTAGAGAAGATGGCCATCATCCAGTGCTGAAAAATGGCAGGGCGTTGCATAAGTGAAATGGTATTCTATGGTAAGCAAAGTTATCGTAAGGGCATGCGAATGTATTTTTCTCTTGGTCCTCCGGTGCGATAGAAATCTGATTGTAACCCGAGTAGCCATCTAGAAAACAATAATGCGAGTGACCTGCATACCTCTCCAACATATGATCAATGAAAGGAATGAGAAAGTGATTATTTCTAACAGGCGTTTTGAGTTTGCGATGGTCAATGCAATTCTCCACCACTGTGAAACCTCACCTCATCTCTTCACAACATCTTGTATTGGACTGACCCATGCATCATCTAAGATAGGGTGGATGATTCTCAAATCCTAAGGTTTTAACACTTTTTCTATGCCTACCTCTTTCATGTTGGGATTTAACCTCATTTTCCCATCCATTATTCGCTTGATATTTTTTTCCATCAATATTTTGTACATACAAAGTGAATAATTCATATATTTATGTCAGAAATAGTCCATCCAATAGCTTTCTTGTGATCTCTAAGTACTCGGAGCAGTTTTTCTTCCTATACCTCACTGATAGAACTAGCAATGATCATTGATATAGAAGACTCTCCCAAATATGTATATCGAAGATGAGAATTTAATTACTTGATTTTCAGCTTAGGAGGTTGCTAAATGTGTCGTTCACAGTTAGGATGTTGTAGGACTGATGCTCCACTTCTCAAAGTATGGTATGCGTCTATATGGATAATTAGCTTCAAGCTAGCGTTTACATGCTTCAAGCTCACTTTGTGAAAGTGAGTTGATTGAGTTTGAATGCATGACACACGTTTCCAAAGGACCAAATGGGTTCTCCAATTTAAACATCTCTCGAACTACTTGATCTACCACATCATTCATTTAACAAGAATCTAATGGAGGCAGGTATTTCATTACCTTGTAGACGTCGAATGTCACTTCTTCATTGCTGAATTTCAATTGAAGCGATCACTTCCCCACATCGATGATTTCTCCCCCAATCCTCGAAAAATGGTCTTCTCAAAATTAGTGGCATGTTTGTTGTCCTCTTCCATGTCAAGAATCACAAAGTCAGGGAGAAGATAAATTTTTCGACTTTTATAAGTATGTACTCAATGATTACATGCGGATATTTGATGGATCAATCAGTAAATTGCAAGGTCAGAGAAGTTGGTTCTGGTTCCCCCAAATCTAATTTCCTACCAACAAAGAATGACATTAAATTTATCTTTGCACCTAAATCACATAAATCTTAATCTAAGTACAAGTCTCAGATAGTGCAAGGTATAGTGAAACTCTCTGAGTCTTTTGGTTTCGATTGAAGCGTCTTTTGAAGCATAGCACTGAAATCCTATAAAAGCATTACTGTCTCACTTTCCTCCAATTTTCTCTTGTGTGAGAATATCCTACATAAGTTTTGCATAACAGGACAGTTGAGTAAGTGCATCTGCAAATGGTATGTTGGTTTGGAACTTTTGAAATTGCTTGTCCAATTTTGCTTCTTCAGCTTCTATGGAAAGGAAATAGGAGGTTCGTCACACTTATTTGGTGACTTCGCCTTATCTGTCTCTCTCATTGTTCTTGATGCCTTTTTGAGACTTCAACTAGTTCATCTTCATGTCAGCTTCTTAATCTCTATTTACGGAGGGCCTTTTGACATAAATTTCTAGTAATTGAACCCCACTTTTGGTAGTTATGACTTGCACATGCTCCTTGGGATTTGTTTTTGTGTTACTAGGTAATGTACCCTACGTTCTCCTGGAAATAGAAACTGTCATCTGTCTCATCCCTGTCTCCAATTTTTTTATCGATGCTTGCTGATTTTGAAGATTCGTTTATGTCTTCCTCATGAGTTGTCTGTTCTTTTCATATATTGGTCGGTCTTTTCCATAAAACAACTGAACATATCTTCAAGTGATTTTTTTCTCTACTTGTTGATATTGAAATCCATGTGACCTTGTATTATTTTAATTATCCCTCCATGAAAAGTTAGAATGATTAAGCCAACTCGGATTATAAGTGTTTGAGTATGGATTATTTTGCTGACTCTGTCATTTTTGGATTAAATCTACTTGTTTTGGCGGCTATGCTTAAATAGGACAATTTGAAATGTTATGGTTGACCCCCACATTCTTTGCAGTTCAATTTCAATTTTTCACTGTGCTGGTTGATTGAGACATGCTTTCCACCTTATTTACCAAGGAATCTATTTGTGCTCATAAGCCTTTGATTCTTTGTTGGATTAAATATTGACACAATTCTTGAAATTCTCTTGTTTTTTAATCTCAAAGTATGCTCCTTGATGTTCTCCCTATGAATCTTGTGCATTTTGGTATTTATAATGTCAAAAAAATCGAGTTTAAGCCAAAAACCTAGTAGAAATTATTTTTAAAAGGGAAAGAAGGATTCAAACTCCACGTGGTTGCTTCTACTTTTGAGTTTCGTCCAATGTGATCGCTTTGGGCGACTTTTAGAGCGTCCATTTTGGTCCTCCGTATTTAATTTACAAGACGATCTTTCATCTTTTGATTGATGCAATTTAATCCTTATACTCTTGGTATTCTTCAATTTAACTCGTGGTTGATTTTTTTATTCTTGTCGTTCACTTTCATGGTATACAATCGAGTCTATAATGCATTTAATTTTTTCTCAATTCGCTCCAGTTCATTCAATGTTTTCACTGCTAGTCAATAACTAAAATAAATATAATTTGTAACGAGTTAAGTTAAAAAACAGTAAAATGACAAATCAATTATTTAGTTTTAGAGTTCAAATAAGTGCACAAAATGCACCTATCAAATGCTATTGACTAAAACTCATCTATATTCACATAAAGATAGCATTGATTTGAACTCGAGAGAAGTAACCAATTAATTTAAAAGAATTCGACTTAAGTACACATAATTGATTACTGTTAGAATATGGTTTTGCCAACTTGTGAACTGATACATTTGAGCAAGTGCCAAAAGCACTGATGATCACAACAGTATGAAGTAGATTTTGCTTTAATGAATATCTGCATCTAAAGAGAGACTCGTGTTGTCCTCAATTTTGAACCCATGTATAGATGTGGATGCAGACATATGAGTAATTCTAATGAGACATTTTCTGATGACATTTTTAAATAAATTTATAATATATCACACATTTATTGAGTGGTAAAAAAATAATTAATTCCAAAAAATATCTCCCTAAAATTATTTGGTTCAAAAGGGAAGCTCCCACTATTTTCATACATTTTTTTTTTCTTTTTTTGGGGAGTGAGGGGTTGTGTTCCACTATATTTACGATGATGATATTAATAAAATTAAGTCCGTGTTTAACAATCATTATTACAAAATTCATTTTTAACATTACGTTCTCAAAACAAAATATTTTGCACATAAATTAAAATTTTTCCTACTTTTTAATCATACATTCTTCAACATTTCACTATTACAAAACTCATTTTTCCTAAATAATGGTTGTCAAACAGATTAAGATTTCATAAACGGAACACATATATTATTAAAGTTATTTACAAGGCCAATTCCATGGAACTATTTACCAGTCTTCTATTTCATCATCACAGGTATCATTATCAAAGTAATCATCTTCGCCATTGTTCACTGCAGTAGAAACCCGCTGACTCTCATCTTTAGTTACTTTATATCCAAGCCAGTTAAAAGTCGGGTTATATTCAGTGGCTATGACTGAAAACTCGCATAACTTCAAGCTACTATGAATAGCATTCCACTGACTCGCCATTTGACACTGCAACCACATTAAATGTGCATAAGAATAAACCACGAGCTCAAAAGTGATCTCTTTGCACTAGGATCCTAAAGTCCACTATCACTCTTAGCACCGAAGAAAGAAAGCTTATGCATCAGAATAGTGAGTAAAGGCTAATTTCTGCGCAGTGTGAGGGTTGATGGAAGAGAGTTTCGAAGATTTTCTTGCTGCACTTCCTAAAATGCTGGTTTAGAACATTTCATGGTGAAAAATCAATGACTGGACCTAAGAATAATATTATCCCGGTAACCATATGAAACACAACAAAATGGAAAGAATAAGCCCTGACCCCCCAAATCCACCCTATCACACACACACACACACACACACACACACACACACTGTCTAGCATGCATTTAACTCACTCCTCTGAAGTTGCACGGCAACTAAACATTAAAGATTCTTAAGATTTGAATGGCAAAAACACACTAGGTAGAAACAAAAGATACTAGAATATAGGAAGCAGAATATTCAAAAATATTTTTCTTCAAAACAATCAAAGACAGAAATTAAGAATAGAGATGACCTGCTAAAGAGTTCCTTGCTAACCAACCTTATTCTGTCGCAGTGATTGCTCAACCTGCCAGAGTTTTGGTTTACGAATAGCATGCCATCTGCACTACCAGCAACTTCACAGTTTTCACAGTGACTCAACCGGAACAAAGAAAATCATTGGTACCATAACTATACCTGGAAGTCACTGCATGAGCATTCCCAAATAGCACCCCTCTCACAGCAATTGAAGCAGCAGCAGACTGTATAATATTCTCAGCTTCAAAGTTTCGAGTTAGAGTCCCACCAAGAGTGCCAAGAAGAAAGTCAGCATCACTTAAATACGATGAGACAGACCATGCATCATCAATTGCGTCCTCATTCACAAAATCTAGAACTGCAAGCATCATAAGAACAATAGAAGTCTACAAAAGTCACCAATAATGTGGTAATGCTTCATACAAACTCAGGAACAGAATTTTAAGTTATTTTTTCCTCCAATAGCAAATTTAACATTCTAGCTTGGAAAATCAAGTTTTAGATGTAACAATATCACAAAATAGTACAGGCCTACCTGCTTATTGTCTATTGCAATGAAATTTGTAGAACAAAGCCTTTAGCCAAATGGATGTGATTTCAGATATTTATCTCCTTACATATTTGAAAATGTATTAAA
Organism: Ligustrum vulgare; assembly: GCA_963555705.1. Taxonomy (NCBI): domain Eukaryota; kingdom Viridiplantae; phylum Streptophyta; class Magnoliopsida; order Lamiales; family Oleaceae; genus Ligustrum; species Ligustrum vulgare. The sequence goes on from OY743168.1 coordinate 24,043,749, forward strand.
GAAAGTACAAACTAAATATAATCGCAAAATACATACAGACAAACTGTTACCATTTTCATGCAGAAAATCAGCAATGGCCCTTGTTTCCCCATGTGCTTGACAAAGCACAGTTTCGGGAGAATCCATTTTGAGGGGTAACCTGACAAATTTGTCCTTTAGAAGAATCGCATTTCTATCTACAAAAAGAACACGATGAGCTCAAAAATAAAATATATGTCTTTGATATAATTTTCTTCTGTTCAACATCATTTAAACTTTCAGGCACTGAAAACTACTGATGATAAGATATGGAAGACGATAAATTGTCCTCTACTGCATATTTCCTTAAAGATAAAGTTACAACAGATATACCAGGCACAGATAAAATTCCAGACTCTCTTTTGTTGTGCAAAAATTTGCCCAGTGCATGAAATAACGACAACGTTTCATCTCTTCCAAATGGTAAATAAATACCACCATTTAAATGATTGTTCTTGTCCATATCTTCTTCTGGATGTGTCACGGAGTTCTTGGGAAAAGATTGAGAATTCATTGGAAATGGTTTCAGACAGAAGTACTGTAAAGATGTTATTGCGCTTCTAATATCCCCTCCACTGGATTTCGCTATTAGATCAATTTGTTCATCTCCCACTTCAAATTGCTCATGTCTGCATATTTTTGAAAGTGTTCTTTTAATGGAGGGTAGTATGATTGGATTAAAACTCACCTGCAAGATCCATTAAGATTTTACATAACCATCAGATACAACAGGTGAACAATTACAGTAAAGAAAGTTAAGAGAAGCAACCTTACAAGCCCCAGCATTAAGTAAGGATAACTGGAGTTCCTCCCAGTAGCGGGTGTTATACTCTGCAGAGTCAGATTTGCCAGAGTCATTGATCAATATGGCCGTTGGAAGATGAACTGATCGCAAAAGTAGATGCAAGCACCTATGGAGTCTTCCATAAGCAAATTTCCCATATACCACAGGAAGATCATCAATCAATAGTATGATTGACGATGGAGATGTTCTGGTCATTGATGACAATCCATACTTCCTTATCCTTTCAACAAAACTTTCAAACTCATCCATCTTTGACGTGTAGCGTATCCCTAGTTCACATTTAGTCAAGAATCATTATGCAAATAATCAGGAAAGTGGAACAAACAGAACAAAATGTAAAAGCATTACCACAATAATAAGATGCTATACGAATGGAGGACGTGGATTATGATTCTTACAAGAATAAAGGATATGTACAAGATTGTACAAATTACAAAAGTGATAAGTTCACCAGCCATACTGCAAAACTATGGGAGGCCGGATTGAGTTTATAATTAACAATGTTCAGAAAACCGAAAACCGGTTCGACCCGGAAAAGGTAACGGGTCAAAGTTCAGAAGGTCGAACCGGGTTGAACCAAGGTCGAGCCGATTTCAATTAAAAAAATTAAATAATTATTCATGAAATTACAAAAGTTTTTTTTAAAAAAATTATTTTACAAATTAACCAACATTCACTCATATAGAAATAAAAATCATACATAAAAATAATTTTTTTATATAAAAACTAAATAGTAATATACAATAATATAAAATATATAACAAAATATTCTTTAATTTAAGAATTACTAATTCAAAGAAAATATAGATTTATCGTTGTTAATTTATTATACTATAATCTATTTAAAAATCTCAAAATATATTAATATTAATCTATAAAAAAAGTAAGAAAAAATAATATTAAATAACCTAGTTGGGAGATGATAAATGATATATAAAAATAGTTTTTTTTAAAAAAGAACAAAACAATTAAAGAAAAATGAAAGCCTAAAGAATAAATAAAAAAAAAAAAATATGAAAAGCCTCCCATCCCACATCGGAAGTGGGATGGGAGGGGGAAGGACAACAGCCCTTTATAAAAGGGCTGTTGTCTCTCCCTCTTTAATTCAAGAATTGGGGGTGGCATTTTAAAGTCCCGCCCCCTGAAGTTCAGTTAAATTTTTAATTTTGTTTATTTTTATTTTTTTAAAACCGTTTTTTAAGGTTTCAAAATCCGGACCGGTTGACCGGGTTGCGGTTTAACCGTCAAAAAACCCGATTTCCGGTCCGATTTTTAAGGAGGCGGTTTTATGGCTTGACCGGACCGGTTTTCGGTCCGGTTTCCGGTTGAACCAGCCGGTCCGGTCCAGTTTTCTAAACGTTGATAATTAAGTGTGATTCAAAGGTCTTGGGGAACCAGATTGAGTTTGCCCCTGTTTGGTGTCGAGTTTTTGTGATTTTTTGAAGAATGTGTGATTTAAAATTGTTTGAAAAGTCAAATATTGTAAGTTTGACTAAGAATGGAATGTTGAAACTGAGGCTCCGTTCTTTTATAAATTAATTTGCAATTTATTTCACTACAAGACAAAAAAGACACAAAAATTAATTTACACAATTTCCCATACTAATTTTTAACCCAATATCTTACCTAGAAAACACAAATAAATCAATCAAATAATTTTAATTCCAATTTAAATCTAGCCAAACAGAGGCTGAGTTTGAAAAAATGTTGGATTTTAAGTTGGGGGCTCAAACAAGGGCTTTATGGTGAAAACACACACAAACTACTATGGAGGCCCAAAGGCCAATTTAGGATTCAAGTGGAACAGTCTACTAAAAGGATCAAGATTCCCCAATGCTTTTACTGATTTAGAAAACTGAAATAGCATATGATAGGGTGTCCAAATAAAGCCAGAAAATAGTACGAGTAATATAAATATTATCGAGGATGTGTAATATGGAGAAATCACAAAGATGAGATGTAGTGGAGATAATATCAATATTATTGAGGTCATATATACAATGAGCAAACACAGGTGTGAGATGCAGGGTGGTGGTAGTAGAAAATTTTCTATTACCGTATGATTGCATCAAAGTTCTCTCTTCAGTCCTTAACTCCTTATATTTTACTTAAGTATGGGTAATGACTCATTCAAGATGAGATTTGCTGATATATATTTTGCGTTGATGACATAGTTTTTCATATTCTCTTTTCATCTCCATATTCTCTTTTCATCAAGAGCAAGTGTTTTCGGTTATTGTGTAATTTGAAATAATGATAATTTAAATTTAGGCACTATTTTCTTTTGTCTTCTCATCTAATGAGCAAATAAGGTTTTTCTTCTCTCTTCTAAGGAATGAAGGAAAGAAAAAAATAAAATCTTCCCTTTTTCTCCAATTTTTCTCTAAATTAACAAGAAGGTACGGAAAATACTTCAATGGTATATGCTCCAAGATCGCACTCTCTCTTCAATTTCAACATAGCCATTTGAGATTTTATCAAATATCGGAAAGATATATTTGGGCTATTATTACACTAGTTATGGTTAAGTTTCAAAATGTAACTTAAAAATTTTAGAAGAGATGAGCAAACATATGAGGTCAAACATAGGAGGTAAAATACTCTTGTGTAATATAAGTAAGAGAACAAATTTTCATGCCAGATTTACAAAATTTCTGTGGCTGAATAAATGGGTGAAATCGGTTTTTATGGGGTTCAAGGGGTTCGAGAAACCCTCAGAAGGGATAGAAATCACCATTGTCATAACAAAATTATCCTAAAAACTAGCTCAACCGAAAAAGGATTACTTTCGCATTCATATTAAACGTCCATGGAAGAATGCTAAGACCCTGAATAGGAAATTCTTTACTAGTTAATTGTAAGACTAATCCTAGAATGTCAAACAATCCTTGAGGCACTGCAGTAAATAAATAATTCAAAACTGAAAACAGCGGATATTTTCTATGCCAAAGAAGAAATAAACTTAACTCCTAAACTTAGCAAAATTGAATTTCTTTTCAGCATCTAAACCATTGATTCGCCATTGTTAAAAGGTTCATTACAGAATATTCACGTCCAACTATTTTTCTTTGAAATGGAACCCAGTCACAGTGGCTGCGTTATAAACTTTGTACCAGCCATAAAGAAGATGCTCTATTTTCACCATTCCCCATAATCATTTTGCATTGCAGGTAAAATATAGAATCCAGATAGACCATCCATAAATATACTAAAACAAGAAAGTCATTTCTTAGCATTGTGCATAATTGCATTAATGGGTATATAGAGACAGATACAGATACACGCATGGGCACGCGCAATTACAGCTGTATTTAAGATGGGAGTACCTAAAATTGAGTTATGTAAAGTCATATTCTCTTAATATATTTGAACCCATAGGTACATATTCACAACAAAATGCAGAATCACAAACACACAAATGCATGGGCGTGCATGCACGCATGCACCAATAAGCTTGAAATACCTGAATTTGAGTTGTGCAGGTGCTCTTGCCAAATTGTGGGAGTAGGAGTGTTCCATTCATGAACTTGAGCTCCAAGGTTAGATGCAACGGAATAGACAGTTGCCTGCGATATAAGAGTATAGAATGAATCATTTCATGCAAAACCAAAAACTATTGTGTTTTAGAATTTAGAATGAGAATGCTTGAGATATAGAAACAAAACAATAATTTTTTTCACATTCTGGCCACCTATCTATAGGAGAGAAATGACATACAGATTTTCCAACTCCAGCTAGTCCAGAGATGAGGAGAATGTTGCTATGTGAATTTTTCTGCACAGAGTTCAGAATAATAGAAAAGATTCACATAAGAATTTGAAAAGTATGTGTAACCCTCAAAGAAATACCATATCATTATATGACCACTTAATTAATGATTAAGGCTTGGTAGAAGCAAAAAACTTGTGAAACAACACAATGCAGTTCATTACTTTGATATATTCAATCAAGGATCCTTAATGAATCTTCTAAAAAAGCTTTTCCTGCTTCTGTGTATGCCATTATCTTTCCATGAGAATCGGTGGGTGAATAAGTAAATATAGGAACTTTAAGAGCTATAATAAATGCACGGATCGGCTAAAATCAACAAGCAGTTATGTTCAAAACAATGAGTGCGCTTAATGATTATTAGGCTTACATTAATTTTATTATTAGCAGAAGAAAGGCTGTAGCTGTGGCCCTTTAGTCTTTAATTAGAGACAGTATTATTATTTTAATAGTTTGAATATTTGCTATTCTGTAATAGTCTTGGAAATATGCTTATATTAAAGAAGTTAATGTGAAGTCAATCTAGAGTTTTGCATTCAATCTTGTTACTTGTTCTAGTCGACGAAGTATTTCAAGTCTATAGACCTCCTCATGTATTTATGTTATCAAGAGGATTCTGTAATTATTATGTCATGTTTTATGCCTGAATGGAGTTCTTGATTCATTTTCCACTAAACCTGCTTATTCTCCTATTCCTCTTTCTTCCCGCACTTTTCAATACAACCCCCTGATTCGTATCCTAGAATAAATACTAGACAATCCAATTTTTGCAAATAAAAAATCAATCAGCATAATGCACAATCCAAGGAAAACAAACAGCTCCAGAATTTATAGATAGCAGTTATACACTCGCACAAGGTCTGAATTCTCGACATGGTGACCCTCCATAAAAGAAATGATTGTTCTCTTACGAACCCTTTCCAGACAGCGTAAGGACAAAAAAAAAAAAAAAAAAGAATCTTTAGAACAGATAAGAACATTAAGGGAAGAGGTATTTCCAGAAGTGAAGAGGTCTATAGCCAAAGGTTGAAAAAAATCATGGATTCACCAAGCAATAGAACCCAATAAGTTATGAAGATAAAATTGGGTCTTATAATAAGCTGAAGTATCTAAACTTTTACCCCCTAAAAAAAAGAATACGAAGAAAGTACCACAGAAGTTCTCAGTCTCTCCTCAAACCATGATTTAACTTCATCAACCTGAAAAACGAGAATGAGAAAATAAACGTTCAATAAAGTCACTACTGACTAATTTTGAGTTAAAGGTATCTATACCTTCTTCTTCTGAACAGCTAGCTCCTCCAAAGATCTAGGCTTATATTTATCTACCCAAAGGCCCATATTCGTCCCAGAACCTATATCATATCCATTACATTCAGCATGAGTCAGAAATAAAAAACACATGTTAAGGTATACAGTTCAGCAGGACTATGACAGTATCATTTCAAAGTAATTAGAAATATTTACATATACAAAAGCAACTCAATCAAAATTTTAAACAAGACTAAACAGGTAAATAAATACAACATATGTGAAACGGAATATGCAACACTAAACTGTAACTGGAAAGGGCAGCATGGAAGATCCGTATTGCAATTAAATGCATGTAACCACGAAGACACGTATACAGGAATAATATTAACGGTAAAAATCCTAACAAGAGAAGGTATAATTCTCCATAAACATGGGGAAGCAGAGAAAACAAGCTAATTTTACACGGGCCGAGAAAATGCGATCTCAGTACTGAAAACTCTAAAAGTAGCATACCAGAAGACTTGAACTGAGGGAACCCTTGATCAAAATCCTCACAAAAACGTTTAATCTGCAGTCAATAATCCCAAGTTTGACAAATAGAACCCATGGAAAATTACATAAGTAATACCAAGCATATAAAGAGTTAAACACAAAATTAACACAATAACAATTCACACATTAAACATGCACACAAATAGACGTCATCAAATAAGAAATGTACCACATCAAAACCGTCACTATTGGAATCGTGAAACACCCGTGAACGGGAATCAGAGAGTGGGGTCCTATTAACCCTCTTGCGACTTCTTCTAACAGGAGCTGATTTTGAGTAGCTGGAATTAGTTTTTAATAAGAAGACTTTGTCGTCTTCTTCGTCGGACGATGAGATGACGACGGCAGAACTTCTTTTCACCTTCCCCATTGCAGAAAAAATTGGGGGAAAATAGGAAACAAAATTAAAATTCCCGCTCTTTGTTAAGACACAGACAGTAAATAAAATCAAATCCACGAACTGCTAAAAATAAGATTTCCCAATCCCTGTTAAGATTCAAACAGTAAATAGGAAAGTGCTATTGCCGATTGAAGAATAATTGGCAGTGGTAACTCTGGTGTTCTTCGGCGTAATGGGGTTAAGAAAACGCGGGTGTTCATCGGCAAAAGTGCAGAGCGTACCGAAGAAGCTGAATTGGAATATTGGGGCCACTTATCCAAGGATGTAAATGAGTTGAGCCGGGTCAGCTCGCGAGCTTTGGGCCTTTGGCGCATAATCGGAGCTTTCTTGGCCCGAGCCAAATAAATAAGGCTAGTCTTGAGCTTCGTCGGGTCGGGTCGGGTCGGATAATCGGATTACATTTTGGGGAAATTGCGCTGGACACTTAAAAAATATCATCAAATTGAAGAATACGTTTGCAATTGAATGACATTGGAAAATACTGTCTTCTTCTTCCGTCCCTGCTTCTTCACGACTGGCCCGACTGCATACCCGTGCAAGCTTCTTCCCCGATTTCTTCTTCCTTCTGACCTTCTCTAGCCACCATCGCTGCTGGCTTGCTGCTGCTACTTCTACACCCGACCATCGATCATTGTTACTGCGTGCTATATTACATCTCTACATTCCGCTTGATTGCCTACCACCGCACAACCACCAAGCCACCACCGCTGCAGCACCGACGAGATCATTGCTTCGAGCAGCACCGCGACGGTTGAGTGTGATATTTTTCTGTTGCGTGGTTGTGTTAGTGTTCGGCTATTTGGGGTCCCCGATTGGAGCTATTGGAAGTGGTCGGCGGTGGTGCACAGTGAGGCGTGCCGGTTGTTGTGATAAAGATGGAGTTGCAGACGAAGTTGTTGGGAATAATGTTGAAAGATGCAGCTGTACAGCTGCAACACCTCTTCTACTCTGATTCTGCTTGGCTGAAAATAAGAAAATATTGCGTGAAAATCGTTTGATTCTAGTTTGAGACAAAGTTTCATAATTAAAAGTGTAAAGTTTCAAGTTATGATATTATAATTTCGCTCAAAGTATCATAAAAAATTAATAAAGTTTCATATTTTGATACTAAAAATTTGAAGTCATATTCTGATACTTTACAAGTATTTTATGATACTTTAAGTATACTGTTGTGAAACTTGTAAAGTATTATAAGATACTTGCAAAGTATCATGTTGTGATACTTGTAAAGTATCACAGGATTCTTTCAAAATATCATGCTGTGAAACTTGTGAAAACAGTATTTTTCAAAAAAAAATGAAGTATTTTTCATTTTTTTAAAAATGAAGTAAATTCAATTATGATAAAAAAATATGGGTATTTTTGCAAACGTCCCTTACATTTTTTATTTTTTTTCAATTCTGAAATTTAAGAAAGCATTTGTTAAAAGTTTTGTATTTAAAAACATATTTTTTTATACTTTCGAGGTAAAAAGTAATTTGGAGAATTGTGTTATTTAAAAACATATTTTTTTATAGTCAAACAGAGTATAAAATTCTTTTGAATAATGTAAATTTTGTTCATTTTTAATATTAACATGGGCTAAAAAAAATAAGGCTCGTAAAATTTTGTGCGTTTTTTCATTAACAAGGATCGAATCACATCTGTTTAAAATGTTAATAAATGTGAGATGAGCACACACATGCTCAATAAGCATAATATGGTGCACAATTGTGTTCTTGTACGTAGCATATTTATAATAATACAATTCGATATATTTTACGTAACAATCAATCATTCATATCATATTATATCAGTTATGCAGTTCGGTATATTATCAAAATATATGTATATCCGAAATAATTGGTATATCAAAATCGTGATATGTTGTAGCTATCGTATCATCGGCTATTGAACTACAGATTTGTGTCGTAATATCCAATTATAGCCATGATATGCCATCGGTACTCTATCGTCAGTTACTCATACATTATAGATATTTTTCAACATTAATAAATGTACATTGTACTGATAGATATAATTATACAAATGCAATGTATGACATTGATGGACCTCTACGGTTCTCATATTGTACCCTTGTGCTCAACAATATTTCATATCAATTTCGATATCGATAGGGGGACCATGATAAATCAATCAATACGAGTTAATCTTTTTGCTTTAATTAACCCATAAAAGTTAATTTTCAATTACAATGTTCACCATAATAGTCAACGAGGTTGCTTCAAATGTGCAATTATCAATATTGCCAATAAAAATTACAATAACAATATGGTACAATACATGATATGTACATAATCAATTCTTTCAATGTAACTAGTTTTGGTACGTTCGTTGCACTCGTATTGCCAGTATTTTCCTTCCATAAAAGTTTCGAATAATGATTTCTTATTTGATACTCTCCCTATCCCATAAAGATATATTCATTTTTATTTTTACACGGATTAAGAAAACATAATTATTATATGTTGAAATTATAAAAATTTTTACACTTTACCTAATATACCCATACATTAAACAATAAGTAGTTCATATGTGTTGATAACAATGCATATTAAATAGGAGTATATTAAAAAATTAAGATATTAATATAATCTCAATAAGGAAAGTAACTTATAATTTGCGACAAACAAAAAAAGAAAAACGAAAGAAAAAATTAATGAAATATGAAATACATTGCTAATTGATCATTTTAAATGACTAAAATTTTGTTACAGTTTAGTACTTCGAAAATAATGTAACGAAGTATTGTGCGAAAGTTTCACATCAATATTAAGATATTGCTATTACGACTTTATTTGAACTCTCATAATTAACTTAACGAAAAAAATAAGTAACACAAAACGATAAAAATAGAAATATGAGAAGGTCTCCATAAAGATGTCCAAGGTAATCTTTGAACAGGTGACTGAATATTGCATTAAATTCATTTGTTGCCCGCATGGTGTTTAATTGGATGAATATTGCCTAAAATTAATTGGATGAATAGTGCATAAATTGATGGAAAATCCGGGCAATTTGTCCTCATAGTTTTTAATTGGATGAATAGTGCATCCAATTGTTGTCCGCGTAGTATTTAATTGAATGAATAGTGCATAAATTGATTGAAAATTCGAGTAATTTGCTCACATAGTATTTAATTGGATGAATAGTGTTTAATTACAATTGAAATTGTCCCTAAATAGGATGAATAGTGTTTAATTTCAATTTGATGAATAATAGTGCATCCAATTGCAGTCCGCATATAGTGTTTAATTGCAATTAGAATAGTGTCTAAATTGGATGAATAGTGCAATTTAATTGTAATTGGATTGGATGAATTAATTGGATGTATAGTGTCTAAATTTGATGAATAATGTTTAATTGCAATTGGAATAGTACATAAATTGAATGAATAATATTTAATTGCAATTGGATTGAATAAATAGTGTCAATTGTTGCCCTGTATAGTATTTAATTGGATGAATAGTGTCTAATTTGGATGAATAGTATTGGAATAGTGCATAAATTGGATGAATAGTGTTTAATTGCAATAGAATTGGATGAATAGTGCCAATTTAATTGTAATTGGATTGGATGAATAGTGTCTAAATTGGATGAATAGTATTTAATTGAAATTGAAATAGTGTCTAAATTGGATGAATAATATTTAATTAAAAGTGGATTGGATGAATAGTGCCAACTTAATTGAAATTTTATTAGATTAATAGCACAATTGAAGGTTTAATCTTTTATATATAGTTAAGTTAGATAACTCAATCATCTCATTTAATTACACCTCACTTATACAAATCTTATTGAGTCTTATTTGAATTGTATTAGTAGTAATCATGTTTAAGGTAATCACGATACATGTGTCTCAATTCAAGTTATTACTCATATAAGATAATTAAACATACCATATCCACGTTAACAATTAAATAAGTAGATTAAGCATATTCAATCACGTTATCAATTACAAAGTCAAATATGTATATTATGTTCATGTATCAATTAAGCATATTTTACTCAAGTAAAAGTAAACATTCATCCCTTCACGCTATCAATCAAATAATTTATATAAACATATTCCATTCACAATAGCAATCAAATAAGTCTATTAAACATGTTATAATCACATTAGCATATTCAATTCATCTTGATAGTATCTATTTCTTTTTCTCCATTTTATTCGAATTTTATACTATATTTCTCATTTTCAATAAGTATGAAATCATTTTCTAAACCTATATTTATTAATTATAAACTCATTATAATCTTATATTGAGCACAAATACATTTGTCGAACCTTGATTGATCCATAACTTACCTTTGACTATACATTAAATGTAAAGGAGTTTTGGTGCAATCCAATTGGTTTATAACTTAATAGTGTATAATAGGTCCACGTGTATATATTTATTAAAATAAAATATGTGAACTTTCATTGGTCCACTACTTACCACTTTTAACTTTCATTTGCCAACTTCTAATTGTATTATCAGGATCATTATACCCATAATTATTAACATTATTAAACGAATATTATGTTTTCCTTTAATTCACAATAACTTGAGCATATTCTAATCAAGTAAGCATAATTCATTCATATCTTATGAAATCATATAATTCAATTAAGCTCTTTGTAATCATATAAATCACAAGTAAAACGTGCTATCAATCACATTATTATTTTGTTAGAGGTCAACTGCGTATTCATTTAATTTTTATGTTGCACTTGTCTATATTTAAGCAAAACCCGCTATCGATAGTAGTTTAATGGTAAACATGGGCATCCATCGAGTCACTTAAAAAAATCAGTGTCGCTTTGTCGACAAGCGCGAAAAAAGTGTTTTGAAATTTTTTTATCTAAAAAGCGCGAGCAGTGCGCGAGTAAGCGCGCCCGAAGCACGCAGCTGCCCTTTTTTTCCATTTTTTTTTATTACTTGTTCAAGTACGGGTAAAATTTAAATCAAATATCTAGGAATTGAAAAAAGCTTTTTAACGCTTACCCCCTTTTAAGCTTCAAAAGCTTGACTATTGGGCTTCACGCTTCGTCACGCTTCACGCTTTTTAAAACACTGAAAAAAATATTATGAGCACAAGATGAAATCGAGATCGAAGGACTTTGGTAGGAAAGAAAATTTTCGCAAAAGCAGACCACTTTCGAACAAGAGATCACGAGCTATTGCGAAAATCTAAGAGAAGTCAGGATTCAATCGGTTTCAGATAAACAAAGAAGACGAAATCAAAAGAGATGTGAAGACCAGTGGCGTACGAGAGAGAAAGAAAGCATACTCTTTATTTTCTGTTGGAAAGGAGAAGTCGCATTTTGTCCTTATGAATAGCAACCTTAGAAGTGGATTTTATATATAGTAGTGATAGTGATAGTGATATTGATACATTGCACAAGTATCAATATTTGTACTCATAATATTCTATCAAACTTGATATACAATTAAGAAAAATAAAAAATTTACATTTTCAATGAAGTTAATAGTAATCTATATCTGTGTGTGTGTGTGTGTGTGTAAATATTATATTGTATTGTTGAATAACAATTGTACCATTGTAACCCTATGTATTATTAGCTTGTGTATCCATTATCCCCCCTATATATATGGAAGCTTTGGTTCATATTACTATACACAAGTTTATTGGTATATCTATTATTCTCTTTTTTTCTTTCTAATTTATAACATGTTATCAGCACGAGTCTCTACCAAATTGAGTTAGAAAAATTCTTCATAATCTCATATCTTAAAATATTAGTTAGAAGGTAATACTTTTTATAAGTATAATTATTTATCTTGTTTACCAAAATTAATTTGGTAAAACGTGACTTAAACCAGTTTCAACTATGTGTTGTTGTTGTCGCTCAGCATATCCATTATGTTCAGGGGTATGAGGTGGAGTTGTCAAGTGATTTATACCATTTTGAGAGAGGAAATTGGACAATGCAATATACTCACCACCATTATCGGTAAAAAAAAAAAAAAAATTGGCTTTAAAGATATTTTCAACAAATGCCTTGAATTTAATAAAAATATCATGAACATCGATTTTTTTCTTTAATGGATAAAACAAGACATATTTAGATAAGTGATCAACAAATATGACGTAGTATTTAAATCCATCAGGTGAAGTGATAGGTGATGTCCAAACATCAAAGTAAATAAATTGTAAAGGTTTTGTACTAGAGATTCTCGAAGTATGAAAAGGCAACTTGATGAGTTCCAGCGGGACTGATATGAATCCCACATTGGAATCTGAGGTGTTCCTGGGCTGATTTATAAGGAGGGGGCAAACCTCCTCTCACAGGCGTGCTTTTGGGACGGAGTTAGACAATTTCCTTATCAAATGGTATCAGAGCCAATTCTCATGGGTCGATGTGGTGGGGCTCCTCTCTGAATCGTCTTGACTCCTCTCATGTTTGCCCCTTCATTCAAGGACGAATGGTCTTAAAGGGGGAGGGTATGATGAGTTCCAGCGGGGTTGATGTGAATCCCACGTTGAAATCTAAGGGGTTCTTGGGCTGACTTATAAGGAGCGGGCAAACCTCCTCCCACTGGCGCGCTTTTGGGACGAAGTTAGGCAATTTCCTTATCAAAATGATGAGGGCCCCAACTCTCATGCTCTCATTTTTGTTTTCTTCAATTTTCCCAATTGAATTTTCTTTTGTTTTCCTATTCTCCCTTTCTTTTTCTTCTTCCTCAAATTCCTTCTTGAGCTTCATTTGGTCTTTGCATACTTCTTCCGGACTCAAAGATAGAATCTGTACAAAGAATTTCGAAGTATTATTAAAAATACCGAAATTGTTACAAATTGAATTTGAGAAAATACAAGTGGACAACTCTTGTAAATGCAAAATTGCAAAATTCTCAGATTAACGATCTGCGTGTTTGAAGACAAGGAGACACGTGACTTGATTCTTGGACTTCTGAATTTGCTGAAAAACTTGATTTATTGAGAGATTGCTTGTTTGACACTTGAAACTTGAGACTTAGATTTGAACTTGAGATTTGCACTTCGGATTGGACTTGTTTTGATTCGAAGAAGACTTTGATCTCCTTGGAATTGATTTGAACTTTCTTGATTTGAAGAAGACTTTGATCTTCTTAGATTTGGACTTGGCTTGAAACTTGAGAAAATCTTTGTATTCTTCACCTGCAATTCTTTTTCTTGCTTTTCTTTTTGTTTCTTCTCCCTTTTTTTCATTGACCAATTGTCCTATTTATAGAGAGAATTTTGTAATCACCTCATTTATTTAAATTAATAAAATAAAATAAATAAAATGGTTAGGGTTTTGAAAAGTAGGATGGGCCTCATCCATGGGCTTCTTTTAGGTGGGCTTTAGTGGACTTTATTTAATGGACTTAATTGGATTAAAAATAAATTGATTCAATCCAAATATTTTTTAATGTCTACAAATGCCCCCTCAAGATTTATTTATTTATTATGAAAATAAATAAATAGATAAATCTTCAATTTTGAATTTTAGAATTTAGTTGAGAATTTGATTGAAACTTGAAATCCTTTTTTTTTTTTTTTCCAAAAAAGTGAACAGTACCCCCTTTTTTTTTAAAGAAAAAGGAAAATAATGAAATATGAAGTCCTAACTAGACTTAAATTCTCTTATATCCCTATCTTAAAAAGAAGAATTTTAGTTGAAATAAACAAGTTGAATCCTTTTATTTAGATAAGATTAATCTCACTTCAATCAAGAAACAAGTAAAAAAAAAAAGTCTCGGCCATAATTTGAAGGAAAAGGTAATAAAAGAATCAAATGACCCAACTCTCCAACTTGGACTATTGTACTTGAAATCGGAAATCGAGAAAAGAATCTGATAAAAAAAAAAAAGAAATCGAGAAAAGAATTACCTAGACTTGTTCACCTTCATTCTGTAGGCAAGCGTTTTTTTTTTTTTTTAACTATTTGCAGTGTTTCATGCTTTATCAGTTTGTGCATTAACATATTTGACTTTGTCCATGATCGTGTGTGTGTGCGCGCGCGCGCGTGCGTGTGCGTGTGTGTCAGTGTATTATGTATGCATGTGTGTGTTATGTATGTGTGAGACGTGTGTGTTCCTACTTTTTACACAACTTTATTATTATTATTATTATTATTATTATTATTAGTATTATTATTATCTTATTTTTTTAAATAATGATAGTTGGCAGAAACCATTATTGAAACCAATTAATGCCAAATTAATCGGTTTTTGCTTTTGCAAACAAAATCCAAATTTTTTTTTTTTTTTTAAACATGTACTTTGAAAATTTGGTAAATCTTCGGAATGTATCTTTTTAGATACCCCCCGCTAGATTTACTTTTACAGGTTGATGATTTTTTAAGACCTGAAAAATATGCGGAATGTATCATTTTGGATACTCCCCGGCATAATAAAATTTTCAGGATTGAAATTTGGAAGACCTGAAAAATATGCGAAATGTATCTATTTGAATACTCCCCGACATAATAAATTTTCAAGATGGAAACTTGGAAGACCTGAAAAATATGCGAAATGTATCTATTTGGATACCCCCGGCATAATAAAATTTTCAGGATTAAAACTTGAAAGACTTGAAATATATGCGAAATGTATCTATTTGGATACCCCGGCATAATAAAATTTTCAAGATTAAAACTTGGAAGACCTGAAATATATGCGGAATGTATCTATTTGGATACTCCCCGGCATAATAAATGTTCAGGGTGAAAACTTTGATTTTTTTTCCGTATGCTATTGGCTGATTTTTTTTTCAGGGATGGCAAAATCAAATTCCAAAGACAAGAAAAATTTGAAATTACCTGAAATTAAGGAATTTTATGATCATGTGCGGAAAAGTCAAATCATTTGCTTCCCCAATGCTACTTTGAAGCTTCCATGCAATTTGACAGGAGACTTTAAGCTCACCATCCATAAGCCAATGACATACCCCTTCGTCCATGCAGTTCCTTTGCAGGGTATAGACATGCGTGTTCTCAGTGTCAGCTAGAGGAATTCAAATCGTACTAGGCATCCTTGTTTGTGTCCTCCTCCGCATCATACTTCAGACACAACGTTCATTCCAAAAGCAGTCATTTTTGAGAGAATTGATCGAAGGGAGATCAAATGGGGAAGTACGGTCCATTATCGTGGAGAGATTTCTTACTTGTCGAAGTTTTGGGAATGGTCCCTTTGGATTCATAAGCTTCTCATCAAGAAAAATCTTCCTGAACTAGCTCGTGCGGTTTACTCTGCCACTAAGGACTATTCTGGTCCCGACTCTATTTATCGAGCTCTTTGCGAAGTTTGGTGTCCGGAGACCAACACTTTTGTAACTGCCAATGGAGAGATCAGCATTTGGTTTTGGGATATGCAAGAGATTACTGGACTTTCCATCAGGGGTGATTATTACGAGGAGGTAGTACCAAGTCTTTTAGAACTAAAGAACTCCCTCCCTAAATCTTGCTTATAATTGTTAACAAAAATAAGAGTGATCGGGTCTGCTACAGCGACTGGATTGATTTTTGGTTCAAAACTGATGATTATGTTCCGAATCTAAGGAAAAGTAAGGCGTTTAGGCAGGCTATGGAAGCAAACCCATCTTTAGGAGATCAGTCAGTAGCCAAAGAAAAATTACAGAGACCCGTTTTCACAGAAAAATTACATGATATTCTGCACAGGGACACGGACTGCTGGAATACTTCTTTATCTGTTGAAGAACAAGAAGAGTTGGATATAGCAGCTTATCTTTCCCTTTGGCTCAGCTGTTTTATTTCTCCTTCTAAAGATGATTGTCTCAGGGTGGGAACTTTTAAAGTCGCTTCCAGAATGGCTACAAAATCAACTTACAGCTTGGTACCTCCCATCTTAGCTTGCATTTATAGAAGACTTACCGAGACAACAAATTGCGTAACTGACCATAACATTGGATCAGTCAAATATACATTTCTCGGACATTTTCTGTATGCTTGGGCTGCAACTTATTTTGTTCGGGGCATCTATGACAACGTTGACAAGAGCATTGGTCGTCCTATTATCCGAAGATATGCCGGGATTTAAATAATTTTCAACATTGGGAGGTTGATGTATTTGATTGTCAAGAACTCCTTCGCGGAAAAATGGACTCTAATGATTTTTCGTGGAATCCGATTTATTTGCCTCATGGTGGTTTATGCACAGATAAAAATGAGAGATCTATAGAGACTTCAGAGTTTATGATAAGTATCCGACCGGGGTTTCTTTCTTACCGTCGTGGTAATAACTTGTTTATTCTTAAAGCTTACAATCCTCACAGATTTGCAAGACAACAATGCTTTAGGAAAACGATTTCAGGCTCACCAAAACCAATGATGTTTATAGCCAATGCGTTGACTCTCTATCATGCTTGGTTATCTTTGACGCAGGTAGGGAGCAGATGCACATTTCATCTTTCGGGACGCTTTGATGATATACAACTTCATGTTGATCTATCATACAAAGCTTGGTGGAAGGATAAAGTATATCCTGGTCTGAACAAAATTAAAGTGCAAGATTTGTTGTCCAGCGAAGATAATAACTTTGTACTTGGTAAATCTCCATCTGTCCCCAAACAAACATGAAGTCATAATGCCAATGAATTGGACGCCTCTCATGTAGATTCTCAAGCAACTTCTAAGAAGAGACCTTAGGATGTTCTAAATGAGAGAGGTATTAAGAAGATTAAAATAATATATTCTCGCATGGATCACACTTCCACTTCAGAGCATGCAGAGAAGGTACATGAGCCCATTACAATTTCAGAGAGTAGTAGCTCTATGGACCGAACACCTCAAACATTTGATGCCACACTTCCTTTGGAAAGTAGTAGTCCTAGAGATCAGGTAAGATTTATTTATCATTCTTCTTGTTTTTTTTGAATGATAATTTGAATCTCATTTGCCGTTTCGAATTTGAACTTCAGATTCCCCTTTCTCAAATATTGCGTCAGAAGTGGACAATACGACCTAAAGATTCTCAGGTTGTGGAGAATCGTAAGGAAGCTTGCTCTGAAACATTTAGACATGACTTGAGCATTCCAAATGTATCCTATGGCGATGAAAATTTGGATATGTCGCCTCGAACACGAAACGCAGGTATGCATCTTTATTTTTTATATTTTTTTAGCCCATTCAATGGCCTAATAGATTGGTATTTAATTTCTTCAACTTTCTATTGGTTGTAGGATTTCCACAAGTTACTGAAGGGATGTTTTATTCAGCAGGTCATCCTAATGAGAACCACGAGATGACTGGTGCATTTGATGAAATTTATGGCAATGATAGACATGAGCCTCCTTGCAAATACCCAAGCAGTATTAATAACGGTGTCATATCACCTAATCAAGATGATCTTAACGATGAGGTGAATTCCGAGCCTTTGCGAGTTAGCAGTTCAGAGATTGGACGGGCTACTTCAACTATCTCACCTTTATTAGTATTACCAGCTCCAGGTCAGAAGATAAATAATTGTAAGACAACACCAATATGTTCTTCCATCTCCGGTCCTCTGCACAGATTTACCAAAGAATCTTCTTTCTTGAAGATTGCTCTACAAGAAGCCAAGATTAATTTCCTGCGGCCATTATTTAAGGAAGCTTTGAAGCATGGTTTTTCCAACATTCGGACTTGGTGGAATGAGAGCAAATCAACTCTTCGGGATGTGATCATCAATCAATTCCGTGCAGATCCAATGCCTTTGATGAGACATATAGATGCATTTCTTGGAGGAGTTGACGTTTATCTTGCTAAAAGACAGCAGTACTTGGAGTGTTTGACTGCAGAAGAAAAGGCTAAGCAGTTGAAATCTCTTGACATCTAGATAGCAGCAGGGAATTCCACAAGTTCTTCTTTGAAAGCTCGAATTAGTGAATTGAATTCTGAGCCGGATAGACTTCGCGATGAACTCCAAACTTTCCAGGAAAATACCAGTTTACTCGAGACAAAGAAGACCACATTGGAGCAAGTGCAGATTAAAGATGCCACAATTGCAGGCTCCGTTGATCAAGAAAGGAAGGCTCTTGAAGACAACTTCTTGCAGTTGATTGACAATGATTGATTGAGATAGATTGAAGACTTCTTCTTCTTCTTTTTTGCTATGTTTTATGAACTTTGATTCATCAACATCATTTTTTATTGGATTTTTTTTTTTTTTTTTTGCATCTCTCTTGTATATTTTTTTTTGCAAAGAAAGATTAATATAAGAAAAATAGAAAGAATTTATTGATTTTGACTGAACTTGAATTTATATTTTCCATCCAAGCTGCCTACGTACCCAAAAGGGATCAAGTCAAAACGTAGTTCGTTACAACAACATTTTTTTTATATAGGGACGTTCACAGTTTATCCTCTTGTGGGTCAGGAGTAGTACATTTAGGTACAACAAAAATTTAAAGAACTTTAAACATAAAAACGTTTTAGGAATTTTCCGTTGATAGGTCCAATTTGCAGTCCATCTTTGTCAACGATCTTGTATGCTCCATTTGTAAACACATGAGTAACAAGAAATGGATCATCCCATTTAGGTTGGAACTTGCCTCTAGTCTTTCTTTTGATTATGATAGGTCTGCGCACTGAAAGTACCATATCTCCTATTTGAAATGATCTTGGCCGCACCCTTTTGTTGAAGGACTTTTCCATACGAGCTTGATAACATTCCAAGTGCATTTGTGCCTCTAATCTCTTTTCATCCAAAGCTTATAGCTCCTCGAGTCGAAGACGGGCATTTTCTTCTATTGTCAACCCTTCTTGAATAGCAATCCGCAATGATGGAATTTGACAATCTAAAGGCAGGACAGCTTCTACTCCATACACTAAAACATAAGGGGTAGCTTGTGTCGGGGGTCCGGTAAGTAGTGCGATAAGCCCACAAGGCTTCTCCAAGTCTTTCATGTCAGTCCCTCTTTGATTTAGACACAACTTTCTTCAACAGGTTGCACAGGGTCTTGTTGAATGCCTCTGCAAGTCCGTTGGCTGCTGTGTTATACATGGAGGAATTGTATTGTCTGAACCCAAATTTAGCACATAAATTATTTATGTGGCTATTTCAGAAAGGCTTTCCATTATCAGTGATGATGTGTCGAGGAACTCCATACCGGTAAATGATTTGAACACAAATGAAATTCGTAACATTTTCTCTTTTTACTTTCCTCAGCAGTACAGCTTCAACCCACTTGGAGAAATAATCAGTTCCAGCAAGGATGTATGAATGTCCAGCTGAAGATTTTGGAGTTATAGGTCCAATCACATTAATGACCCAAGCATCGAAAGGCCACGAGGCTATCATCGGGTGTAATGGTTCTGGAGCCTAGTGCATGGACTTGACAAGCTTCAAATTTCCTTGCATGGTCCATAGAATCTTGAACCATGGTTGGCCAATAGTACCCCATTCTTTTTATCCAAAAATGGAGCTTAGGTCCTGACTGATGAGCACCGCATATTCCAGAATGAGCTTCTTCAAGAACGTGTGATGTTTCCTCACTACTTAGGCATCAAAGGAAAACTCCATCAAATGAACGTCAATAAAGTGTGTTCTTGTAGAATATAAAGCGAGAAGCACGCCTTCGGACTTCAGTCCTACGACGAGGATTGTATGGTAACTTCTGATATTGAAGATAATCAATTATTGGTTGCCTCCAATCAACCTTTTCTTCACCAGAAACTTCAACACTATTGTTTTCTTGTAAATTCTCTGGAAATAGTGGTGGAATAACCCATTTTTGAACAATTGACACGTGGTGGATAGATTCTTCATCTGACCTGGCTAGAACAGCAGCTAAATTGGCCAATGCATCAGCTTCTTTGTTTTCATTTCTTGGAACAAATTTGATTTTTATTGATTCAAACTGCTACAAAAGTGTTGATGCGTACTCATGATATGGATTTAGATCCAAATTTTTGACTTCATATTCAGACAGAAGCTGGTTGATTATCAACATAGAATCTCCAAAGACTTCTAGTTGATTAATTCCCAAGTCCAATGCAGTCTCCAAACCAATAATGAGAGCTTGATATTCTGACATGTTATTGAAACACTTTTCTATCAAAGCAAATGCATATGGCAAGATTTGATCATGGGGAGTGACAAATACGAATCATGCTCCAGCACCGTACTTTCGAGCTGCCCAGTCAAAGAATAGCCTCCATGAAGGTACAATTTCAGTGTAAAAGACTTCTTCATCTGGAAGGTCTTCAGAGAGTTCTCATTCTGCTATAATTGGATGATCAACGAGAAAGTCTGCTAATGCTTGTCCTTTAATAGCCTTTTGAGGAATAAAGTTGATGTCAAACTCCGATAACAAAAGTACCCATTTTCCTATCCTTCCAGAAAGAATAGGCCTTGACATTATGTACTTTAATGGATCCACCCTTGAGACTAGATTGATTGTGTGTGCTAACATATAATGCTTCAATTTCTTAGCTGCAAATATCAATGCCAAACACATCTTCTCAATTGGTGAGTACTTCAGTTCAACACCTACTAATGTTCGACTCAGGTAATATAGTACATTCTCCTTTCCTTCATCGTTGTTTTGAACAAGAAGAGCACCTAGAGATATTCTTGCGCTGCAACATAGAGAGTCAATGGCTTTCCAGGAGTTGGAGTTGTAAGCACTGGTGGATGGGATAGATATTTCTTAATGCTTTGAAAAGCATCATGACATGCATCGTTCCATTCAAATGGTACATCTTTCTTTACCAACTTGTTGAATGGGTGACAACGTCCAGCAAGATTAGAGATAAATCTTCGAATATATGCCAACCTTCCTTGAAGACTTTTTAGTTCATGTAAATTGCTGGGCTCACGCATGTTAATTATGTCATCAATTTTTGATTGGTCTATCTCAATGCCACGATGTCGGACTATGAAGCCAAGAAACTTTCTAGAAGTGACCCCAAATGCACACTTTAATGGATTCATTTTCAATTGATAGCGCCAGAGTCTCTTGAAAACATCTTGTAAGTCTTGTAGATGATCGTCTCGTCTCTTTGTCTTGACAACAAGGTCATCCACATAACATTCAACTTTTTCATGCATCATGTCATCAAAAACCTTTTGCATTGCCAGTTGATAAGTTGCCCAGGCATTTTTCAATCCAAAAGGCATGACTTTATAACAGTATATCCCCTTAGGTGTGCGGAACGCTTTAAGCTCCTCATCTTTCGGATTCATTCGAATCTGATTGTATCCGGAAGATCCATCCATGAAAGAAAGAACCTCATATCCAGTTGTTGCACCCACCATTAACTCTGTTATTGGAAGTGGAAAGTCATCTTTAGGACAAGCTTGATTTAGGTCTCGAAAGTCAACACAAACTCGTAACTGTCCATTCTTCTTTCTGATAGGAACAATGTTAGCAACCCAAGTTGGATACTTGACTTCACGTATGAACCCAGCTTTAATGAGTTTGTTGATTTCTACTTCAATTTGGGGAATCAATTCTGGCCGAAATCTTCTTTGAGGTTGCTTGATAGGCCGAACTCCATGCTTTACTGCAAGATGATGTACAACAACTTTAGGATCCGGCCCTGACATTTCTTTGTAGGACCATGCAAACACATCCTTGTATTCCTGCAGCATGTTGAAATACTCAGATTCTTCTTTTGGACTCAGAAGGGTGCTGACATAGATTGACATCGGCTCCTCTTCTGTTCCCAAGTTGAACTATTTCAAATCGTCCACAGTAGCTTGCCTCCCTTCTTCAACCCTTCTTCAAATGTTAGCGGAGCTGGTTCATGTTCATCTGATGTGGTTGAGTCTTCACTTCAGATTCTGGGTTACCAACTTCTTCAAAAGTAATGTGATTTATTGATACTTTTTCTTCATTTTCGCATTCTTTTGAAACTTGGAAGTCTTTCTAGTTCTGTGCCTTCTTCTGGAACGTTGAGTCTTTAAACTCACATCATAATTCTTAACTCCAAGTCGAGAGAAGACAGATTGTCTTTGAGACGATTTTATAGAAGCCAGAGCTTTTTCATCAACTTGAGCAGATATGGGGTCATTGCTGCTTAACCTCTGGAAGACTGAGACTTTGACTTTTGATTCAGTGGCTGTTGAAGATTCTCCCTTTAGCCTTTTGAATACCGAAACTCTACCGTTTTCACCTTGAATTCGGTCAAATACAGAAGGTCTCGACTCTTCGGGTTTTTCTTCAGGAATCTTACATATTTGAATCATGATTGGGTTTGAGGAGACCTTCTTAACTTTAATCTGTTTCGGTTGATTTTGATTATATCCCAAGCCATATTTTGGTTGTGATATGATTGATCCATGCAAACCTGATGGGACACGTCCACCTGCAAGTACTACGTCAAGATCACCTAATTTTCGGGTCTCCTCTTCCAAACCTAGCATTTTCAAACAGTTTATTGGCTCTCGGACTGTAACATCCCTTGAAAGTTCTCTTCATTTCGTCAACCCCTTTTTGCATGTGTCAAGTTCTGTTCAGGTGAATCAGAGATACAAAGTCTTGATATACTTGGAATAGATGTTGAAGCTTCACCAACCTTTGTAACTTTCATAAGTTGATGTGGTATAGCTAGTTTTGTGATGTTAGGTATCGAAAAAGTCAATTCCTTCCTCGATAACTCAACACTTTTTGATGTGACCTGAGGCTGTTTACCTCTAGAAGACCCCTCACAAGTAAGTTTTGATTTACCTATCATAAGTAAGTTGATGTGGTGGAATCCTTCCCAATACATGGCATCCCCCATAAGCATATCATCTTCATCCAAATTGGCAAGCTCAATATAATACTTTGCAAGTACCTTCTCATTCAATAGTGGAGGACTGTAACACCCCAAGTTTCAAAACCTTAAACCTAGGTGTGTTAACTTCCATTCACATTAACTGGGGAATTTAAATCGTTTACACAATTAAAGTATTCATTTAACTATTATAAAATTTTTACAGAAATTTCGACAGAGTCTCCTCTATAAATTGGACATAGCCAACCTGTAGAGGGACACCAAAACCAATTTAAAAGATTTAAAGCATCAATCACATCTCAACCACATTCATCATTTTCAAAACCAATTCATTCAATCCCCAAACTCCTCAAGCATAAGGTTTTCCAAAAATATCAACGACATTGGCAAATGTAATAAGACGTAATTTAATCTCTAATACGTCATCCATACTTAATTAAAACCAACTTCAACCGAACAATGATCAATAATAATGAATGAAGGAATAAATTTAAATGATAACTCGAATAAATTTAACTTTATTAATTAAGGCGATAATGGGTACTGTCGGAGTCAGCCGCCAAGTGTTCTCCTCTGATCATCTAACTTTCATCACCTGAAATATGGGGAGGGATTGGGGTGAGCTAAAGCTCAGTAAGTAAACTTTATGCATGAATGCATGCTTATGACATGAATGCTTTAAAAAATTTCCATATATGTATCCCTTTCTCTTTACTTTCCAGAAAATTCAAACTTTTCAAACTTTCGTTTAACATTTCAAAACTTTCACTTCATTTCCATCGTGAGCTCACTTGATGTAACTTCTAGTCAATCAGATAACAGTGGGCAATTCTTATTTGGAACCAGATTAACATGCGCATTTCCACCGCAAAGCGGTTTAATATTCACTTTCCCACCGCAAGGCGGTTCATTCATTCATTCCACCGCAAGGCGGCTCATTACATTCATTCCACCGCAAAGCGGCTCATTACATTCGGGTACGCCGGTCCCCCGCGCCCCATTTCCCACTCGGATCTTTCATGACATAGAAGTACACCCATTCTTTCAAAACTTGGGATACATAATTTTTGACAAAATTGCACTTTGACACATTCCTTTCATTAAAACATTTAACTTTCTCATTTCGATGCCAATGTATGCTTAATGATGCAATGACATGATAATGTGCATGTTTGAATATTTCCTTAAATACACATACTTGCATATGACAATTCAAATACATCAACATTAAGTAATTAACACGAAATCACTTACGCACATTAATTTCACATTAACTTTCTACTTTCATGAAAATAGGGGAAGTTTACTTACTTGCAGTCCTTAGCATTTACCGTTATCTGAATTTGCAAGTGGAGGAGCTTCGACTGCCCGTGTCGTCAATGTACCAAAATCTTAGTTGCATCTATTCATTTAGTAAAATATACTTTCAGTTCAAATTGATATATTCAACATTCTTTTAACATTACATTAAACAAGTTAAAAAAATAAATCTTCTTTCCCTTTTCATTCATGTGATCATTTATTCCAAACAAGGTATTAAGAGATATTAAACACTTCCATACAATACTCGAAATCAAAAGATTTAAACCATTCGACAAAACGTATAACTTTTAGTTCACAAACACATTCGTTATTTATTTTAATAATAATCAAACATTAACCGAGATTAAAACTTCAATCTAACCCAAGCGTGACTTTACATAATAACCAAAACACATAAAACCATATTCGAGACAAGAAATGAATCTCAATGCACATTAGAAGGTCTTCTCATCTTTTAAATTCAAACTCAAACTCAAAATTCCATAACTTTACAAAATTACTTAATCGTGATTCTAACAAGTTCACAAATCTAAAAATAACTAATTATTACAAACTTTACCACAAGGTCGTTAACTAAACTTCAAATTTTCACAGCTTTAACGTTATACAATTACAATTAAAATTTCAATAATTCATCAAGGTTCTAAACCAAATTCTCAATTTGACAATCTATGATTTAAAAAATCTAAACAACATCAAAATCTGAAACTTAACTAAAACTTTGGATCGAAATTTATATACACATATATAAAAATCTGAAATTTATATATGTAAATCTTTCATTATCGAAAATCTGAAATCCATCGATCTGAAATTGAACAAACATACACACACACACACATACAAATACCCAGACACACACACACACACACACACACACACACACACACACACACACACACATATATATATATATATATTGCTCCAATTTGAGTTTAACCATTTAAAAATTCGAAATCAAGTAAGCTTAAATCTGAAAATATGAGATTGTGAGAAAATACATATATACTTACATTCAATTCATATATACCTCAATATATACATACAATTCCATGTATACATACGAAAATTCCATGTGTGTGTTGTGTGTGTGTTCGTGAGTGGGTGCTTGCAGGCGTGGAACCGTGTGCGTGTTCGGGTTTATGTTTGTGGCCGCGCGATGGTGCGGCTGTGGACGAATTCCGAGCGACTGCGTGTAGGAGGGTAGGCGTGTCAAAACGGCTCGTCGGCTCGGGTAGCTCGGGCAGCTCGGGCTCGGCTCGTTAAAAGCTCGGGCTAAACTCGGCTCGAGGCTCGTAGGATCGAGCCGAAGCTCGGGCCGAGCCCAAAAATACTCACTGGGCTCGAGCCGGGGCCGGCCCGTGTCTTTGCTGCCTGCAAATTTGCAGGCAGCTACTGTAAGCAGCAGCAGGCCTGCAACACGGTACATTTTTTATTTTTTTATCTGATTTTTTATCTGATTTTTGATCTGATTTGAAATATGCAGATTTTTTTTTTGAAAATTTGAATTTTTTTTTGTTTTCCCACGTTTTTTTTTCTATAAATAGGTCGCATTTTGTTAATAACATCATGGCCGAGGACTTGGAGCAATATTTAAGATAGAAGAAATTGTAAGTTTTTAAAAATCATTTTGTGTAATTTAAATTATTATATTTTTAAAAAAATTGTACACGAAATTTTTTATTCGTGTACAATTTTTAACTTCGCCTATGTTGATCATAGCCGGTTCCAAGCCCGGAAAAAGGAGGAGGGTTGTAACTTGTAACCTTTATTGAATATATATAAAACAACTAGTAATTTAATTTTAGTATAGATAGACTTTGCGAAATCTACGTTTACATTTTTATTAAATCTTATCTTATATTTGATATTTTAACTACATTTATTGTGTATAATTCATTTAAGTAATTACAAATACAATACATATTCATTCGCCGTTAAAAAAAAAAAAAAAAGGGCCGGCCCGGCTCGGCTCGATGAAGCTCGAGCCGAGCCTCAATTTTTTGGGCGAGCTTTGGCTCGGCTCGGGCCAAAAAAAGCTCGGTCCTAAAAAGCTCGAGCAAAGCTCGAGCCTTGATGTTCGGCTCGAGGCTCGGCTCGGCTCGTTGACATACCTATAGGAGGGAGGGGAAAAAGGGTCTTACCGTGGTCAGGAGTCGGCGAGGTGGTGGTCGCCATTGGAGATAGAGAGGAAACCGAGAGAGTGAGACCGAGTGTGAGAGATCGTGAGAGAGCAGCGTGAGGGATGAGGGTTAGATTAGGTTTAGGATTTAAATGTAAAACTTGTTAATTGCAAATCAGTCCTTCGACTCTCATAAATAGGTAATTTAGGTTCATGACTCTCAAATAAAATTCCAAAGTGTCACCAAATTTTTCCCAACTTCAATTTAATGCAATTTAGGCAACTTACTACTCCATTAAAATAGAAATGGCAAGTAACAATTAAAATAAACAATTAGGCATAGAATTGTACGTAAACAATTTATAAACATTTTAATTGGCACATTGATCGAGACGGCGCCCAAGTCCTTCCACTGCAAAATAATTAAACTTAATATCAATAATAATTGTCAAATAAATAATTCTTCATAGTACCATCATAGAAATTGGGTGATATTCAAGAAAGCACGTAAAACGAGAAGTGGTATTACAAGGACCATCTCCCACAAGAGTGATGTCCTCATCCCAATCATCCGGTACACAATCTCCCAAGAGCATGTAACTCACATCCAATGTATCAATTGCTTGTTTTCGGCATTTCAAATATTGTCTAAACTCAATAAGTTTCGACGTAATCAAATCATTCCCCGAAAACAAACATTGTCCATTACAATGCATCTTGTAACAAATTTCACAACTTGAATATTCTTCAAGCATGCATTCATCATCCATGTTGAGATTGTTCAATGCAATTGCTTTCATATTTTGTCAATGTTAGAATCAAATATGCATAGAAAGAAAACCAAACACAAGAAAAATTAGAATTGTGGTGGTTAACCAAAGATAACAAAATAAAACATATAACAAAAATAATTACAAATTGTTAAAACAAAATTAACTAAAGTAATAATCAAAGTAAAAACATTCCCCGACAACGGCGCCAAAAACTTGTTTGCTCGAAATAGTGTACCGCAAGCGCACGGGTCGCGTACAAGTAATAAAGTGGACTTTTTGAGTCCGGATTGTCGATCCCACGAGAAATGTTTACTTTAGATTATACAACTTTAATTAATTTAATTCTAACAATAAAAAGAAACACACAATTACAAGTTGGATTTTTGTAAATTCTAAATTAAATAAAATAATTATAAATCGAATTAAAATAAGGAAAACGGACGATAAAATAGTTGGGATTCATGATTTCACTTAACTCTTGCTTAAGTAATTTCTCAACACATGCAAATTAATAAATTACTCATTCCGATTTTCCAAGCTTAGCTAATTACCTCTCTCGAGTGAAATTAACCCTAATCAATTGGTCTAACCTACTATATCTCTATGTCGATTAAGACCCAATCAAAATAGCTCAATGGATCATCTAGGGTTTAAGGTATATCTCTATCCTTAATAAGAACCTAGAGCATTTGTTATTTGGTCTAAAATGCATAATATCTCTCGATTATCATACACTTCACAAAACATATATTTGGTGATCAATCAAACACATGGAATAATCTCAATAACAAACACACATGAAATAAGCTCAACATTAATAAACAAACATTAAAATTACTTAAACTAAGTTAAGCTACATCAATCATCCCAACATAAAACAATTAGCCCATTATATAAATATTCCACAAAAGATAAGGTTTATGAAAATACATCACAAAATATAGAAATTAAGGATAAAAATACAAGAAAAATGAAATACAACACTTCCCTTGATTTTTGCTCCAAGAATCTTTCAACAATGCTTTGTATTTCCACTTACTTCTTGCTTCTTTGCTCCAATGGTTGCTAGTAACTTAGAAACAAAAATAAACTACAACTAATTTACAAACAAAATCAAAAACAAAGAAAGGAAAAGAAAAGAAAAGAGAGAAAAGAGGGGAGGGGGCTAGGGTTTTTGTCAAGAAAAATATGGGATTAAGTATGGACAAAACCTAGCAAAATTGACCTAAAAACAACCCTTTTCGCGTAGATCCGCGAAAAATAGCATATGGGCCAACCGGGTCGCACCTGGTCGGCCCAGATTATCGCTCAATTTTTTGACCACGCGATCGCGTGGTTTAATGCCTCGTGATCGCGTGGTGTACTTGGAAACTCTCGGGTTGGATTATAGGCTGACTTCGCGAACGCGGCCTGGTCTAACCACGCGATCGCGTGGTTCACCTGACGGCTTTGTCCTTCCATGATTGCAATTTGGTCCTCCATCTTCTGGTCTTCTTCAAATTAGTCCTCGAATTTTGAATTTTATTACAAATATTCCCTTGAAATATTTGTAAAGAAGGTCCTCCATCTTTCTGAGATGTTGCAATTGAGTCTCCATACTTTTGATTTCTTTCAATTAGGTCATTGGACATCGAAATTGCTCTTCTTTTAGCCTGATTTCACTCCAATCTTGTTCATTTGCTTTCCAATTGAGGTTGTACCTAATTGTACAAGATAAACACAAAATATAAGTAGATATTTGCTCAATTTGTCAATTAAATTGTCTATTTAAAAGCACAATAAGTGTGTAAAACGCACACTTATCACCTCCTTCTTAACCTTGATTGTTCATCACATATGTCAGGTCTTGGTTGTTGTTGAGCTTTTCGATGTCGTCTTTTCTCGAGAGTCCATGGCATATCACTTTCTTCTGAAGGTGTTTCTTCAATAGGGGAAACTTTCATATTCAATGCCCCCAGTGTTGGTCCTGCAAAAGATATCGAAGATGGTATTTTACCTATTTTGTTAGGCGTCTGATATTTCTCCTTCTTGCTTATGAAGGTGGACCAACCATCACCAATTTCATCTTCAGATTCCGAATCGGAATCCCAAACATCCAAGTCATCTGTCATGATTTCATAAAAGTTTGGACGGTTGGGAGCACGTGGTTTATCCATTTCTGGATAGATGTATGTGATGGTGACTTCTCCGTCTACCTCGAACTCTACTGGAATAGCTCCTTCTGGAAATTGAGGTCCAAACTCTGTTACTCCAGGCGAGAACTTGTCCATATCATATGCAATAGGGACAAACAGCTCTTTATTTGCAACAGAGATTTGATCGAATGTCCGAAAGGAAATCATCGAACAACCGGCTGTTGGATTTTCACCAGTTTCGAGTTTGATCTTATTTTCTTTGTCCAAGCAAACAATAAGATCTTTCAACATGAAACATCTCTCCACTGGATGACTAATTATTCTGTGGAACCTGCAGTACTTGGGATGATCAACTTGACAATCCTCTTCTGGCCTCTTCGGTGTTGGAAGTTCAATTTCTCGTTGCTTAAGGAGTTGATCTAAAATTCCAGAAACTTCGGAGTCTGAGAATGAATACTCCTTTTCTTCAAGTTCTTTCAAACTTAGAAGACCCTTCTTTTGTGCTTGTGCCTTATTAGGCCTGACCTCTTGCTTTGGCTTCGGATTTGGATTTGGACTTGAACTTGGTTTCTGAAAAGTGATTTTTGCAGGAGCGGTAGATATGGCCAGAGATTCTTTAAACTTACCTGGCTTACTGTCCTTTTTGACTTCCTTCTTGGGATCTTTTTTGTCACGCGGGTCGCTTGGCAAGTAACTTTCATGCCTTGTAATTTGAATTTCTAGATCATGAGTACGTGTGGCCAACTCTTCAAAAGAGTGAGGCATATTTTCTTGGAGATTATAAAGGAGTCCCCAATGCATCCCTTGGACACACATGTCGATAGAGGATGCTTCTCTAATACGTTCCTTGCAATTAAGGACAAGATTTCTCCAGCGTTCAATGTATTCAACAACTGGTTCCTCTTTATTTTACTTTATTCTAGCAAGTTCCAGAAGGCAGACAGTCCGTCTGGTGCTATAGAAGCGTGTGAGGAACTCACGTTCGAGCTGATCCCATCTATCAATTGACTCGGCAGTCAAGTCTGTATACCATTCAAATGCAGCACCTTTGAGGGAGCGTACAAACTGTTTTCACCATGGTATCATTGTATGTGCCAGCATTGTTACAGGTTTCAATGAAATGAGCAACATGTTGTTTCGGGTTGCCCTTTCTATCAAAACACTGAAATTTCGGTGGTTGGTAGCCAAGAGGCATTCTAAATTTCGTCGATTCGACGACTATAAGGTTTGGCATAAACCAATGAAGATTTTGGTGAGCCACCGTATTGAGCACGGATGGTGTCATTGAACATATGTTGAAGTTGTTGGATGGATAAGGAGCCAGCAGAGAGTTGAGTGGTGTCACGAAATACATTTTGCACAACAGTACGGTCATGCATATCTTGCTTCTGCTGGTACTCTTGGATTTCAGGATCTTTAACTTTGGAAGAGCTTGCATTTTCCGGGTTGTCTTTTTTCAAAGGGCTTTGCAACTCTAGTTGATGCATGAGAGCGGCAATTTGAGCATCTTTTTCCTCCAAAGATTTTGTCAACTTTTCAATGGAGACTGCCATTTGTTGAACTTGATCATCAGTGTCTGGTGTCATTTCCGTTACCATCACTAGCTCGATTGATTCTTCAGAAGCAGTGTAGTCTCCCCATTTTCGCGGGGAAGTAGCATGAGTTGATCCGGACACAGACCTGCCGCTGGAGATAGAATCAGAACGAGGACTTTTTGCCAAGTTCTTTTCCGATGAACGGGAGCCTTGCTTCTTGAAAGCAATTTTCATTTTACCCTTTTTGGAGAACTTCTTCAATGGTGTAATCAGTTGAGTTTTCCCGAATTTTGTTTGGACTCTAGTCACATGGAAAAGTTCAGCAAGTGTTTCTTCAAGACGGGTCACAGTTTCCTTCTCTTTTTCGCTTACCATGTCTGATGTATTTGTTTAAACTTGAAAGTTTTGTAGAACGGAAGATGAGAGGCAAGAGGGTCCCACTGGGCGTGCCAAGAAATTTGCACGACGAATTTCGAAGTATTATTAAAAATACCGAAATTGTTACAAATTGAATTTGAGAAAATACAAGTGGACAACTCTTGTAAATGCAAAATTACAAAATCCTCTGATTAACGATCGGCGTGTTTGAAGATAAGGGGCCACGTGACTTGATTCCTGAACTTCTGAATTTGCTGGAAAACTTGATTTGTTGAGAGATTGCTTGTTTGACACTTGGAACTTGAGACTTGGATTTGAACTTGGGATTTGCACTTTGGATTGGACTTGCTTTGATTCGAAGAAGGCTTTGATCTCCTTGGAATTGATTTGAACTTTCTTGATTTGAAGAAGACTTTGATCTTCCTGGATTTAGACTTGGCTTGAAACTTGAGAAAATTTTTGTATTCTTCACCTGCAATTCTCTTTTCTTGCTTTTATTTTTGTTTCTTCTCCCTTTTTTTCATTGACCAATGGTCCTATTTATAGAGAGAATTTTGTAACCACCTCATTTATTTAAATTAATAAAATTAAATAAATAAAATGGGTAGGGTTTTGAAAAGTAGGATGGGCCTCATCCCTGGGCTTCTTTTAGGTGGGCTGTAGTGGACTTTATTTAATGGACTTAATTGGATTAAAAACAAAAATAAATTGATCCAATCCAAATATTTTTTAATATCTACAGGATCACAACGTTTTTTCCATTCATTTTGAAGCTATACCGATTCCTCCTCCTATCATGATTCACATTTCACTCACATTGCCAAGGTCTCTCCAAAATTATGTGAATAGTGTGTATAGGAACTACATCACATACCACTTGATCACTATAGGTTCCAATGTTGAAATTAAGAAGAACTTGCTCACTCACTCTCACCTCCCTATAGTCATTCAACATTTGCAATATATAAAGACTATGATACTTCATTACCGGTAACCTCAATTTTTTCACTCTACTAGCACTCACCAAATTTGTGTCACTCTCCCCATCTATAATGAGACTACATGCCCTATCCCCCACAAAGCATCAGTGTAGAAAGTATTTCCTCCATACTTCTCCCTCTCATTATCATGGGCCAATGATGTTGGTGGCCTAGTAATCATATCCATCACTACTCCTTCACTTTCACTACTCCCATGGGAAGATGGAATTTTCATTTTCTCAATATCAACATTTTCATTAACTCCATCTCTACTCCTATAAACTCATTCTCTTCCTATTCTAGCATCCACTCTATCTAACATTCTTCCCAATCTTCCTTCCATCTTCTCTACTTGCCTAGTAAAAGTGGTGGAAAGATTTTGCAACATCTCATACAAGTCTTGAGTCATGTTGTGTAAGCGTGGAAGTGTCCTCACAAAGAATTCATTTCACTCGATTCCCCAAGGAATACAATCAACTACACCGACGAAATTAAATCTTGTGAAGCTTGAAACCACATACAAGCAAGAGATGTAGGAATGGATAGACACGAGCAAGTGAAATTTTCTTTACTTGCTAGGATACAAGAGATGACTATGAATTTGTAGGACAAATCTTTAAGAGCACAAGGTCATAAGGGCTTGACAAGAACAAGTAATTGACTAGGAAGTGATTTGTAGAGAAAAAAAGTTTCTAGTGTAGTGATTTTCTTTGAGAAATTTCAACAAACACCTAGTGTGCAACTGTTGGAAGTTATGAAAATAGAAGTGTTTTGTGTAATGGAATTCCCAATAATCTCAATAATGATAATAACAACAATGTACAAGTGTATAGATCATCAAATACACAATAACACAAACTTTTCCCAATTTTTTTGTAATTTTTTTTTTGATAGATGAAACAACAACAATGACAAGAATTTAAAGATAGATTTTACCAAATTAGAGCCAAGCTCTGAAACCATTTGATAAGGAAATTGCCTAACTCCGTTCCAAAAGTGCGCCTGTGGGAGGAGGTTTGCCCCATCCTTATAAATCAGCCCAGGAATCCCTCAGATTTCGATGTGGGATTCACATCAGCCTCGCTGGAACTCATCACAACTTATGACTTTTTTTGCATTGACATGAATTACAATTATTTAAACGACTTTTGTGCGACAACAATGACAATAAATTATTTGAAACTAAAAAATTTAAAATCTTCTAAGATGGATGCCCTAGACGCTGGTGCCACGTATCTAAGGATGAAAGAGCAGAAAATGCAATGATTGGTTTGGACTTGGGAAGGTGATAGCACATATATTCCATCTTTAATTGATCCTGTTAAAAGTGGCGTTCCTATTTGCAAATTTTTAACAACAAAATAACTTGGTGAGAATTTAATAGAAACAAAATTTTGATAGTAGAAATTGAACACAGAAATGAGACTGCGATGCATTTTTAGAACACAAAGAGTGTTGTTGAGGAAAAACTGCATATTTGGTGTTTGAAGAATGACTTTTCCAGTATGGGAAATGTCAAGGCCTATGCCATCACCAATGATAACGTCATCAGTGCCAGTGTAGTTGGAGTATAAATAGAGATTGTTGAGATCATTAGTGATATGATGTGATGCCCTAGAATCAAGGAGCCAATCAGCTGGAGATGTGTTGGGAGCCATAAGCTGAGCTACATTAGCTGTGGGAGTGGTATTGGATGGCCGAGGTGTATAGTTAGGAGAAGATGGTGGTTTTTCCAAGGAGAAAAACGATGGGTGAAACATCGTTTGGCATAATGACCTTGTTGGCCACACACCTGACAGAAGACTTTATAAAGCAGGGGATTGTTGTTGTTTTGAGAGTTGGAAGGACCACAAGATTGATTGTTATTCCGGTTGTTGTTGTTTTTGGAATTTGAATATTGTGTGGGAGATGAGGTTGAATGGCGGGTGTTGGATTTTGAGGTGTAGTTGGCTGTGACGAGGTTGAAAGAAGTGGGAGTGCTCACGGGTTGCAATTAGGATTCCCGCGTTACTAGTTTTTCATGAAGTTCATCAAAAGAGATGGATGATTCACGAGTGCGAATCGCATAATCCATTGTACTCGGGGCCGAGTCCTCGTAGAGTGTGAAGAACGAGTTCATCGCTATCTGCTGCAGAATTCATTAATGTCAGATTATCCACGATACTTTTTACTTTATGCATATACTCCGTAATTGTAGTCTCCTTTTTGCAGTTGGACAAGACTGCTTTTGAGATTCATAATGTGTCCCCTAGATGGCTTCGCATATGCGTTTGTTATGGTAATCCAGGCGTCCCCTGATTATGGAATTTGTCTACCACACATCTTTATACATATTTCATATTTGTAAGCATACAAAATGAATGCAACAATAAAGTCTATCCAATCTTTATTATTCATATTTTTTTTTATATGCATAGGATATGCAATAAAGTCTCTCCAATCTTAGTTACGGCCTTAGGTTAAGGATTTCATTTGGATGAGATCTATCTAAACACATTATAAACGTCTGAGTAATTTTTGGTTTATTTCTAGACTAGCAGTGCCGAGAGTTTTGGGAACTATTATGTTAAGGATTTCACCTAGATAACATAGAATGGAGATTTTGGTTTATTTTTTTAAGTAATGTGAAAAAGATTCGACATTGGGATTTTGATAGAGAAATGAGCAATTGTATGTATACTGTTGAGAGTTACGAATTGTGTCAATCTCAAGATATTGATATGTGATGACGATGTGAACCCAACAAATGTGACGATTGATGTTATATATAAGAAGGTTTTTCAAAATTTGTAATACTTTTTTATAACAAATTATTAATAAAATTTAAATTGACATTCGTCGTCGTTACTTTTTATTGATTTGTTTTCATTGTTTCGTATCAGTACATTATATTCTGTCAATAAAATATGTTCGTACATCGCACGAGTATTAAACTAGTTCTAGTTTTATTTTTATTTTTTTCCCAACAATTTACTCCTTTGCGTCCATTTACCTACCAGCAAGCCTACCACATTCTGCGCCCAACTCACCAACCAAACTAGCAAATTTTCACAAAAAATCAACATCACCTTAATTAATAAAACCCATTTGAGCAATTTGTCACCACAACTCTCTCCGTCTCACCTAACTTCATTGCCTCCGATGGCTTACTCCTCATTCTGTCCCAAGCACGCCCTTACACTTTTCACTTCCACCAACTACCGTCGCAACAGAGTTATAACGCCTGAATTATCTCTCCGGTTCCAGGCGTCCGATTCTTTGGGTTCCTTGCGGTGTGTTGCATCAGTTGTCTCGATTAATAACACTAGTAATAATGTGAAGCATAGATTGATGGCGTCGGGGAGTTCAGCTGCTTCTCCAGTTATGGATCAATCGCCTACGCAAACCACTTCTTCTCCTGCAGTTTCTGCAAATGTCGAGGTCGATTTGGGCAATCGGAGCTACCCAATTTACATTGGCTCTGGCCTTCTTGATCAACCCCAACTTCTTCAAAGGTATTAACTTTAATTGGTCCCCTTACTGTCAATTCACGTTTTTCTACCAGTCAACAACTCAATTGTGTTGGCGTTTGCTTGCTCTCACATATATGCACATAATTATTTGATATTTTCAAAGTTGTGGCTTTTAAATAATTTGTCATAAATGTATGCGGAAGAAGAGTTAAGGGAATTTGAAGTTAATTGATTACTTATGGAAGCTTACTTATCTAGACGTGGCTAAATCAATTTGGGCAATATATAGTATAAATTTATTTGATACATCAAAAGCAGGAATTTTTTCTCTGGAGATTGCAATCATATTCACCAAATAAAAGGATAAAAAGGGGGGGGGAGGGGGGGGGAATAGTTCTCGGATCCTCTGCACTGTGTCTTGCCTTCACTATAGTCGTCTTATCCATAAATTCATAATTTGTTCTGTCTTTTCCCTGTTCTCGTCCACCAGTATGAAGTTGAATATGAGCTCTTTAATTTGGCTTTTTCTCTCTTTTGTCATTGGCTTGTGATATTATCAACTCATGGTTATTGTAGGCATGTGCATGGCAAGCAAGTCCTAGTTGTTACCAACACCACAATCGCACCACTGTATCTTGATAAAACTATTCAGGCTTTGACGGATGGAAATCCTAATGTCAAGGTTGAGAGTGTGATTTTGCCAGATGGAGAGCAATTCAAGAACATGGTGGGAATCTTGAGTTTTTAGAACTTGAATTAATTATAAAGAGTAAGAAAATGTGGTTAAGATGAATGTTGCACTACTGTCATGTTTTCACAGCATACTCTCATGAAAGTCTTTGATAAAGCAATTGAGACAAGGATGGATCGCCGCTGTACATTTGTTGCTCTTGGAGGCGGAGTCATTGGTGACATGTGTGGATATGCTGCTGCTTCTTACCTCCGTGGAGTTAATTTCATTCAGATTCCTACCACTGTTATGGCACAGGTCCAACCCAAAATTACTATTTCCATATTTTCTGGTATTTTTGTTTGCACAAAGAACTCAATAACTTCTACAACATTTATTTGTCTATAATTAATTTGTTTTATTCTTATTTTAGGTAGATTCTTCCGTTGGGGGTAAAACTGGAATAAACCACCGGCTTGGCAAAAATTTGATCGGTGCATTTTACCAACCACAGTGTGTGCTTATAGACACCAACACACTGAACACATTGCCAGATCGAGAATTAGCATCAGGGCTTGCAGAAGTGATCAAATATGGGCTTATTAGAGATGCTGAATTTTTTGAATGGCAGGAGAAAAATATGCAGGCATTGTTGGAAAGGTAAAATATATGTGGTGAATCTGTTGTGAGGATGCTAAGAGTAATGCTTTTTTGTATCATTCTGTTTTTTGTTAGTGTTGTCTTGCGCCGGAAACTCCTTTTGCGCATATAACATATTAGCGAAAATAAAACCTCTCAAAAAGTATATCGTTAGAATTGGCATTAGTTCTTTTACTCTTCCTTCCCCTTTGTCCATCAACCACTCAGTTAGATATAAGATATTTGTCAGATAAGAAAGCAAGAGGGATGCCTGCAATTTGTTGAAGGATTCTGAGCTTGACTAAACATGGTTTCTTTTTATTAGCGTGCATATACATGGTTATCTTTAACAATGGATTTTTCACTTTCATGAGATATTTGTGCTTATTCATCCTTTTTCCTCCATGTGTGTTATTTTTGTAATGGAATTGGACATTTGAAGTGGGCTTGCTCCTTTGCAGGGACCCCATTGCATTTACTTATGCCATCAAGCGCTCGTGTGAGAACAAGGCTGAGGTTGTGTCCTTGGACGAGAAGGAAAGTGGATTGAGGGCAACCTTAAATTTGGGTCACACTTTTGGTCATGTAAGATTTCTACATATGATGCTACTTTCATGGCTATTTAAAATATATTTTTTGATTCTAAATTTGGTGTCTATGTACAATTTCCAAACAAATGACATTAAGGATGTGTTTGATGGAATTCCATGTAAAATCTTCTCGCCTAATAGGTGAGAAAACGTTTTCCTTGAAAATGAGCTAAATTGTGCTTTGTAGGGTTGTACATAGAAAATATTTTTTTAGTCCAAATATGTCAATCAAACAAAAAAGTTGGAAAATCTTTTGCTTGAAGTGACATTTTCCTAGGCAAATTTCTTCAATCAAACAGAGCTAACATTCATTAGAATGAGTTAGGTTTGTTGTGCATGAATTACCCGTAAGCTTCCAGGTCATCCTGAGAACAACACACTTTGCGAGAGGCATCGGAGTTGAACTTTGAACAACCATTCCAATGCCTAATTTATAGATACGCTTAAGGGAAGCGAAGGCTCTTGGGAGGATTATAAACTATTTGTCAGTTTTCTAGAGACTTAGTCTTTAGATATTTAATCTAAAATCCCTTCTTAAGCCAAGTGCAAGTTAAACAAATTAATTCATTTATTTTATTGCACACCAAACCATTTTAAAGTAAGCGTCTTTATGAGCATGTAAATAGAGTAGAATTATTGAAAGAGAAATGCAGAAGATGTGATGTGCAAACTTTGTTTTCTGAGGTTGAGGTTGAGGTTGAGTATCAATGTCCTCCATCAAAAGGGGATCCTTTTAGATTCAAGCATTTATAGAATATCAGCAATACCTGTAGAAGGTCAACTCAGTTGCAAATATGTTCTTTGGAGGGTCAGTCCAATAACAACTGTAACCTTTATCATTTACTTGGACGCTCCAACAGCAACAGCTTATTTTGGAAAGTAAGTTTTAATTGATACCTCGTAGGTTCTGTCCTATTATCACAAACTGGATAAAAAAGGTTTTGATTTGGTTCATGTCAGAAGGAATCTCTCAATCTGGCTGATGCTAAAATGATAAAAAATGCACTTGTATATTACGATTCAATCTTGTTGGAAACTGAAAATCTCCGTGGAAAAAATCTATATATATATATATTTTTTTTTCATTTTTCTATGGTAAATAAAAAAGTGATAGCTAGAATTCAAATATATGTTGGGTGAAAAGTGCGTGTCATTTCATTTTGAGAAATCTGACAAAGATGCCAGGTGTGAAACGGTTCCTAGACATTTGAAATACATATGGACAGCAAAACTAAGTCTCAAACTTATCAGAACTTGTTTCACTTTCACCCCTCATTCAGATAGGAAACACACAACCGGGTGTCTTAATTTTAGAACGAGCTTCTGAATTTTTTATTATGAGCTATTGAATGTAGACGCAGTTTTATGGAAAACAAGTATGGAATGATTCAATAAACATAGAGGGAGGATTTCTGGATATGAAGAGAGTTTGTTACATTTCAAGTGAAAGCATGGACTTACATATGGTTCTATGTATCCATATGAGGTTTTGAGTGTGTTCGAAATCCTTCCTCTTCAAATTTCTGTATTTGAATGTTTAATGTTGTTTTAACTTTTCTTATATGTATGTAACTGTTTTGGTTGTTAAAACCATTATTTCTTAGATTCTTGCCTTCAGAATGAATGCCTGTTATCCACTGTAAAAATCTCTATCTTTGGTTCAACATGTTTGCTCCTCCAGACTTCATATTAGATCGGGAAATGTGTTTTTGGCCTTCAATTCTTCATATTTGTTCTGAAAATATTGTTTTATCAGTTGGCTGTTTTTTTCTTTTCTTGATCTCGTTTGTTATAGACATTGATTTCAGTTTCATGGGTGTTCGTTTGTTCTTGTAGTTGAACATGTTTTTCATGACCTAGCGCAGACATCTGTCTTAACCATCAAACTGCTATTTTAATTTTGGATGTCTGAAACATTTGTTAATTAGTTGACTCTCGTTTACAGCGCTTGTAATTCTTATTGAGTACAAGACTAGAATTGTTTTGAATCACTAGAGTTGAGGATTGATAAAATTTAAAACTGAAGTAAGAAATCTCATTCAAGCCCAAGGAAGTTGGGTCTTGATTAGAGTGAAGAGATTAATGCTCCTTGGGAGCTCAGCACAGTAAATCACTTGATTTTAGGGGTCTTGTGTTGGTGGTTTCCCTTTAACTGTGAAGATCTCTGTCTCAAAGAATGAGCTTCTTGGGGTTGTTAACCAAATTGGTTGTTCGATTATGGAGATCCGAATTTGGTGTGAGAAAGGACGAACTAGTTTATATTAAGCTTTTTGGACTGGACTATCTGACTATAAGCTTGTTTGGGAAAGTGTTTATAAATTGTTTAAAATTGTAAATAGATAAAAATGAGTGTGGATATCACGAAATGTGGGGATAAAAAGTGGTTTGACTATTTTTAGACATTAGCCAAACATAGGCTATATTTGTACCAAAATTTATTATGCCTCTGTTTGGAAAACTATTTAAAAAAACATGTTTTTAAACAACACAATTCCCTAAATCACTTTTTAATCACGCGCACACATTTTCTCACTTCACTTTTATTTTACCTCGAAAACATTTTAAAAAAAACATGTTTTTAAACACAAAACTTTTAACAAATAGAGCATATATTACCTCAACAAGGTTTCATTGAATTTTCTTCCCAAAATATGCGTATTGATATTATGGTTTCGCACGCCCCTTAATATGAATTATCCAGCTGAAATTGCTTTTTATTGGCATTTACAGGCAATCGAGACTGGTGTTGGATATGGAGAGTGGTTCCATGGAGAGGCAGTTGCTGCTGGCACGGTTCGAAGATATTTACTTTCTAGTTTAACACGTATGTTCTTGGATCCCGCTATAGTCTCATCTTATTGACGCTGTTGTGTCAAATTTTCAGGTCATGGCAGTCGACATGTCTTACCGGCTTGGTTGGATAGATGATTCTCTTGTAAAGCGGGTGCATAAGATCTTAGTGCAGGCAAACTTACCTACAGCACCTCCAGAAACTATGACTGTAGATATGTTTAAATCTGTAATGGCGGTAAGTGAAAACGAACATAATGTATCACACACAAGGCTCTAATATTTTGAATCTTTCTTTGAAATTCTTGGTGCTTATTGTGATTTCAGGTGGATAAAAAGGTTGCTGATGGATTGCTAAGGCTCATCCTATTGAAAGGTCCATTAGGCAATTGTGTTTTCACAAGTGATTATGATAAGAAAGCCCTTGAAGATACTTTGCATGCTTTTTGCAAGTCCTAGTTCAGAATCTCAGCTATTTTTTTTGTCTTTATTTATCCTTTTTTTTTTTTTTTTTTAATTATAACGTTGACTTTGTCTCCTGTAATATTTGTCTTTTATTTAAAAAAAAATAAGGAGAATGGGGTGTACTTGTTTTCTGTAATATTGTCACTATTGAAATCTTTTTTATTTACACAGCAAGAGTTGGATCAGATCTGTTTAAGCTTGCAAGTTACAAGTCACTCAATTGTATGAAATAAATTACTGTATGCCTTTAACTCTAACCGTATTTTTATCCTTTTTGCTTGGTGAAATTATAGATTTGTTGAATAAATTTAAAAATCTAATCATGTGTTAACATATGTCAAAATAGATTAACCAAAACGAAAACGAAATTAAATATACTTTTGATAATTTATTTTTCCAGATTTTAGAGTTGGAGAAAATGAAAAACTAAAGAATAATTATGTGTTTTAAAAAACAGAAAGAAAATTATTTTGTTTTGAAATTGTAAGTGATAATTGTTTGATTTTGTTTTGTACGTGAAAGTGAAAAGAATATTATGTAGTTTTAAATATAACATTATTTCTGTAATTTAGTTTCTGTTTGGTATAGATAAAAAAAATAATGAAATGGGTATTTGGAAAGTTGCGGATCTCATAAAATGTGTGATTAAAATTAATTATTCACTTTTAGTTGTCATTAAAATCAGATTTTAATTTGAACCAAACATATACTTAATAATCTTAGTAATGATAAATTTTTTGACTAAATTTTGCTAAAAAAATTTTGGACATCTAGTTTATAAAATTTTAGTTGGATCTTGTTCATCATTGTTCTTTAATTTTTCTATGAAAATAAATTTAACTAAAATTTTATAGAAAAATATTATATTAAAACATATAATATAATAATTAAGGAAAGTGATTCTAAAATTTTATCCAAAAATATTTATTTATTCAATTTTTTTAATTAAAAATCAATTAAAATCTATAAAAGTTTGTAAAAGTTTAAGAAATTTTATCATATATGTTTCTCTCTCAAGCTATATTTTCTTTTGTGATTAATTTGACCTATAATTATTATTAACGATTAATATTCACGTTATATGAAAATTAATCTATTAATATTCAAGTTTTTCAATTGAAAAAATAGAAGTCTATTAAAGTTTATGAAATAAAAATCCACAAAAATCTTTAAAAGTCTATACAAATCATTAAGCCTCTGTTCAGTAATTGGTTTAAAATTTAGTTTATAATCGATCCAAATTTCAATATAACTTTTTAGCCACATATTTTTCCTCTGTCCAATTTTTAACTCCACATCTACCTCGATATATGCAAAATAAGCTGATTAGAATTACAGCCATATCCTTCGAATAGAGGCTAAAATCTATTTTTTTCTTTTTTAAGAAACCATCAACACAATTTCAACGTGGATTTTATTCCTCCGTCATTTATTTAAATTTATTAAAAAGTCTTTTAATTTTTTTAAAAATCTCTTTCAAAATCCAATGAGCTCGACGGTTAATTTAAATTTCCCGTCGTCGTTTATTTTAATTTTTGAGATAAGATTTGTGATTAAAAATGAAAGAGAAAAAATGTGTATAGTTAAAAAATAATTTAAAAAATTATATTATTTATGAATTAGTTTATAAATTATAATCATCTTGTAAAAGAAAGAACTGTACGCAAATAGAATAAACCCCAAAGTTGGGATAATGGGTAAAAAATGGACATTTTGAAAACTCTTGAGAAGGCAAATGATAAAGTGATAACCAATAAATCCTACGATTTCAATCATTCAATGAGGAAATACATTAAAATACCCTAAAAAACTTATCAATTTTTAAAAATATCCTAACAATTTTATATCTTTTAAAAATAGCCTTAATCACTATAAAATACCACAAATATCCTTATATATATCATATTTCAACTAAACCCTTTAAAATTTAGAAAAGTTACAACCTAGTCCTTGAAATTTTATTAATTTTGTTTATGATTTTATTTGATTTTTGTTCGCTCATAGTAGCACCCTTCACCTTGGTATCAGAGCCCATATGGCAGATCTAAAAGATAAATATTATATGACAAAAAATAAAAATGAATATATAATATATACATCAAGATTTATAATTATGTATACTACCCAATAATTATAAAATAGAAATCTTGAACACTTTAAAAGATTTAGATAAAGATGTGAGAAG
Source organism: Ligustrum vulgare (assembly GCA_963555705.1). Lineage (NCBI taxonomy): Eukaryota > Viridiplantae > Streptophyta > Magnoliopsida > Lamiales > Oleaceae > Ligustrum > Ligustrum vulgare. Next base: position 24,087,272 of record OY743168.1, read on the forward strand.
AGAAATATATGATCTAATAAATTTCGATATAATAAAAGAAGATTTTATCATAAACGAAATATTAGATTTAATTCACAAAGATATACTAGAAGAGTTATATAAAGATTATAGAAATTGATTATCATAGAGCGGATCCTCGATTAATTAGATATCTAGACATAGAAACAAATGAAAAATTAGATTTAATAGCAGAACAAATAAGAAATTTAATGGACCAAATAAGAGAAGAAAGAAATATAAAACGACAAGAAAAATTAAGATTAAAATTATTAGAGAAAAAGAGATAATATTTTGATAAAATCTTAAAAGAAATACCAAAAATTCAAACGATTTTAGAAGATAAAGAAAAAACTAGAAAAGAAAAATATGATAAAACAAACACATTGAAAGACTATCTAAAATTTTATAGAATATATCATAGAAAGTCAATGATTAGATCAATAGAAGAATATTGTGAATATCAAATAATGAATTATAAAGAAGCAAAATATGAAACATAACTTATTCTAGAAATCGAACATATTAAAGGAGAAATTAATGACAGAATTTCCAGAAATAAAATTTGAAAAACAAATAATATAAAATATAAGACTTCCAGTTGGATCTTATCAAATAAAATGAGCTAATACAACTATGTTTCAACCATTAAGCTCATGGGGAGAATCTGATGAATTTCTTAACATGCAATTAAATTGGATAAGTGCATTTTTATGGCAAACATATAAAAACATAAATTTACAAGATAAATTAGCTATCAAAGAACTACAACAATTAAATATACAGGACATGAATATCAAAGAAAAATTACAAAATATTCAAAATAAACTAACAATACAATTTAAAGAATTAAAAGAAATGATAGGAGAAGTTAAAAATATAGATGAAGAAATCTTAAAAGAATTCCAAAGAAAATCAGGAGAATTAATTAATCAAGATAAAATTGGAATAATTATAGAAAAAATAGTTAGTTTAAATGAAAAAATAAGAAAAAATGAAAATGAAAAAATCATATCAATAGAAGAAAAAATCAAAAAGCTAGAAATAAAAATAGATGATATGTATGACAGACTATTTAAGGTACAAAAAACTCAAAAACCAAGAATATAAAATGTCTATAAGTGAATATATTGAAAATCTAAAAATATTAATAAAAACATTAATAAGTGATGTACAAGAAGTAAAAAATGAATTAAAAGAAATAAGAAATGATATAAATATACTAAAACTAGAGATTAGAGAATTCAAAGAAAATAACAAAAGCAAAGATAAGAAAATAGACAAAAGACTCTTAGAAAAAGAAATACTTAGAATAGGAAAGAAGCATTTCGATCAAGAAAAAATTATAATAGAAACAGGAAGTATGGATGATAAATTTAGAAGAAACATATTACCAAAAATACTAGAGGAAGAATTAGAATTACAAAAATTTATAGAAAAAACTTTAGGAAAATTAAAAGTTGAAGAAAAAATTGAAGAAGAACAAGACAAAAATGAATGAAGAGTTAGATTTGCTTATAAAAAATTTTAACCAGTTAAGTATATAAAATTTTAATGAATACCAAGTTTTAATGAATACTGGAGGAGCACCTAACCCTGCTCCAATAGGAACTTCTAAACAAGAATTACCAGATCCAGATGAAAGTTATGCACCCTTATATAGTAAACCACACCGGCAATATTATGATAGAATCAGAGATAGACAACCACCTAGAGGAAATAAACATAAAGATAGGTTTGAACCAAATGATAATTGTGATAAACCTATTAATCATGGAGGAACAAAATTAGATTTAGATTGTAAAATAGATACTAAAAAAGCCTTATTAACTTGGGCAGATTCGATGATACTATTCTTTTTATACAATAAAGATGATACATGGAAAAATACTGATAGAATGATAAATTTTTTAGTAGCATCTTTTGAAGGACATGTTAGAAATTGGTGGGAAGGAATAAGTAGTGATACAAAAGCATTAATAAGAAGAAATGTACGGACGGAACTAATAAAATCAGATAGAAAAGGAATAGAAAAGTTAGTAGATTATATTGCGGATGAATTTTTAGGAGAAAATTGGATAAGTAATTCTGAAGCAGAATCAATAAGAGAAAAAGATAATGCAAGAGTAAGATTAATAAATTTAACAATATATGATATGTGTAAAATCAAAGAATATACTTGTGAGTTTAAAGAATACTATTATGTCCAATTCTATAGTAATGAAAATCAAGAAGTATATAGAGATATGTATTATAAAAAATTACCAGGTTAATGGGGAATACTTTAAAATATAATTTGAAAAATTTATTAGAGATAACCCTGGAACACCTAGAACATTAGGATCAAGAATAAAATTCCTATTTGAAAGATTAGCATATATATGTCAACAAAGACAATTATTAAAGAAATCGGGAAAATTAACCAGAATATGTTGTGAAGATATGAAAAAACCTACCCAATGGGGATGTAATACTAAAAGAAGAAAAAATAATAATAAAAGAAAATATAAAAATAGAAAGTTTAAAAAATTCAGAAATTTCAGGAAAAAATATATAAAACCTAAGAGAAGATATAATTTAAATAAAACTTATAAGAAAGACAAAAGCCAATGTAAATATTGGAATTGTGGAGAAATGGGGTATATAAACCCTGATTGTAACAAAAAGAAAGTTAAAATATTACAAAAAGAATATCTAAAAATAGAAAGTGAACTAAGTGAAATATCAGATATTGAAAAATACTATGATCAAGAAGTTTATATAAGTGAAACAGATTCAGAAAGTAATGAATCAGAATCAGAATAAAGAAATAGAAGAAATAGAAGCAAATAAGAATATAGATAAACAGGAATATGAAGGAATAGAATGTTATGGATTAAAGGTAACTTTTGATAATAATAAGTTCGGGAAGATACAAAAATTATCTTTAAATTTGAAAATAGGAAAATGGGAAATATTAGACAGAATATGGAAAAGAGAAAAAGTAGCAATAAATGAATGTCATAAAATTGAAAGAGCAATAGATGTTAGAACCACTCAAGGAACACACAAATTAAATCTTTTAACAAAAAATACTGTTGCAGAATTATTAACAAAGATCAATAGAAAACAGAGTGAAAAGATTCAATATGTTTACTTATCAGGTATCCAAATAATGTTTAAATCCCTATTTAGAGAAGGATTAGATTCGCCTTTGACTGTAAGTTTACATGATGGAAGAATTATAAATTTAAAAGACAGTCATTTAGGAACAGTAGAAGGAAATCTAGTATATAAGAAACTAATATTTACATGTTACCCAAAATATTGTATATCATTAAAAGATAGAAATTTTAATGAAGTTTTAGGACTACATTTCAAATTACATAAAGATGATATAATGGAATCAGGAGATAAAATTATGACTATAGAATGCAGGGCATTATACACATTTACTAATTCTAATTATGGAAACATTTATTCTAAAAAACCATATATTGAAATTCATAAAGAATGTAAAGATTTTGGTAAAGCTGTAGAACCAGATAAACAAATAAGTTTAGTTCCAAGAAATTATGAACTTACTATAACAAAAAATAAACCAGAAATCATAGAGTTACGAGAAGAAGAATACCCTAATAATAACATAACATTTGAAGATGACAGATTAATTAGGAGATCAACAAGTTTACCTAATAGAAAACAATTAGGAGAAATTAGTAATACAAAAGAAATAAAACTTAATAGAAATGCTGGAAATATGAAAATAGAAGGTGAATATTTTAATGTTATAGAACATATAAAATGACCAAATATATTAATTGATACAGGAGCTAGTGAATGTCATATAGCTTCAAATAGAAATAAATGACTAATATCTCATAGAACTGATCCATATAAATATATAAATTTTGATGGACAAGTACATATGACTGAACTTGAAGTAAAAGTACCAATAAAAATAGGAGGAATAAATCTCCTCTTACCATGTCATGTAGATAGTAGTATGGTAAATCCTCATGTATTATTAGGAATGAGCTTTCTAGATGGACTAGAAGATTATAGTATAAAACGTGAAGGATTATATATAACTCATAATGGTCAAACTATACTATGCAGAAAAGCTGAATAAATGAATAACCAAATAAGTTTTCCATTAGCCGTTTATATACAAGTTACAATTGTTGAAACAAATATAACAACCTGTGCATTAATTGACACGGGAAGTGATATAACAATATTCAAAAATTTCTTAATAAAATCATGGAATACTAATGGAAAGATAAAAATTACAGGAGTAACAGGAAAAAGTACTCATATAATTAATAGTGCTGATAAAATTGATATAATACTTGGGAGTAAACAAATAGTTGTAAATAAAGTATATAATTATAACAAATTAGAATGTGATATATTACTAGGAAATGACTTTATATAACAATTTCAATATTATAAACAAAATAATTATATGATAATGTTACAAACACCTTGTGCACATTTACTAAAAATACCAAGAGAATTTAAACCTTACAGAGTTCAGCCAACACAGCGTAGTGATAAATGGGAGAAAAAACCAATTACAAAAAATGAAATAAAAAATAAAAGAATAATGTCTAAAAAAGTCTTGAAAACGAACATACAAATAAACATGGAAAAAATCATTGATCAACTAGAAAAAATTTGTGGAGAAAATCCATTATCATTTTGGAAACCACATCATTCAAAAGCTAGAATAGAATTAACAGAAATGTTATTATAAAAGTTAGACCAATGATGTATACCATACAAGATACGCAAGAATTTAAAACTCAGATAAAAGAATTACTTAACCAAAAATTAATCAGACCCAGTAATGGACCCCATAGTAGCCCAGCTTTTATGGTCATGAAACATTCTGAACAAAAAAGAGGAAAAGCTAGAATGGTGATAAATTATAAAGAGTTAAATAAATATACTAAATTTGATGGATATTTTTTACCAAATAAAGAGGTACTAATAAATCTTGCAAAATGAAAGCAATATTATTCTAAATTTGATTGCAAATCAGGATTTTGGCAAGTAAAAATGAAAGAAGATAGTATTCAATATACAGTATTTAGTACGCCCTAAGGAAAGTATGAAGGGATGGTTATGCCATTTGGTTTAAAAAATGCACCACAAATATATCGAAGAAGAATGGATAACATATTTAGAAAATTTAATGAATTCTTAATTGTCTATGTCGATGATATATTAATATGTTCTAATAATAGAGAAGAACATAGAAATCATTTAATTAAATTTATAAATGAATGCAAAAAAGAAGGAATTGTTCTTTCAAAAAATAAAGTTATAATAGAAAAATAAGAAATTGATTTTCTTGGATTATCAATAGATAAAATGAGAATAAAATTACAAACCCATATATCTAAGAAGATAGAGAGTTTTTCAGACAAATTAGAATCAAAAGAACAAATACAAAAATTTTTAGGATGTTTAATTTATGCAGAATGATTTATTGAAAATCTATAAAAAAAGAGACATAAAATTCAAATTTTACTCAGGAAAACAAATACCAAAGGATGGAGTGATGAACACACAGAAATTGTCAAATCACTAAAAGAAGAATGTTAAAATTTTCCGAAATTAAGATTGCCAGATGAAAAAGATAATCTGATAGTTAATACTGATACCTCGGATAAGTATTGGGCAGCAATATTAAAAACAGATCTTAATGAAATTTGTAGATACTCAAGTGAAACGTTTAATCAAGCAGAAATAAATTATACTACTCATGAGAAAGAATTGTTAGCAATTATCAGAGGAATAAAGAAGTTTTCATTGTTTTTATTATCTAAGAAATTCATTGTTGAAACTGATAATTCTCAAGTTGTAGGTTTAGTAAAAAATAAATTACCACCAGAACCTCAATATAGAAGGCTCCACAGATGGCAAGCCTATTTGGCATTTTATAATTTTGATATAGTTCATATTAAATGTATTAATAATTATCTTGCGGACTTTTTAAGCAGGAATATTGAATTTGCGGATGGATAATATCAAAAAATCCCTGATAGACGCCAAAAAGCGAATGAACTTCATCATGGAGGAAGTTGAAGATATAAAGCTTGGAATTGAACAACTTGCAGAAACTCTCCAAGGAAGTTTCAAGCAATTGATGGAAATCTCAACATTTCATCACAATTATACTAAAGAATTGAGCGATAACATAATTGAGATTGAATCTCAGTTTGAATCGTTGATTACCAAACAGGCTGATACCAAACAGGTTATATCAAAAATACAAACATGTACATCTTCTGGAAACAGTGGTGGACCAATAATTAAAAGAGATGAACCAAGTCCCAAAAAAGTTGTTATAAATGAAACCAGTCCTCGTAAAATCACAATCAATGCCAAAGATGAACATACAAGGGTAGTCAGAATTCGTGCTGAAGAGAAAGATGATTCCCCTTTTTTACCAAAAGAAAACGAATATAAAACTACTGTTGAAGTTATATATAAACTTCAAGAATGTGATTGCTATTACATTTCGTCTGGAGACCATGTATACCCACGATTGATCGTTACTCAGGGAAGAGATCTCGTCATGACAAAAATGGTAGCTGATTATGAATTCTTGGATCTTATCTATCCAGGAAAAGATCTGAAAGAAATCGAAAAATTTGATGATTTACTAAAAGGAGAAATCTCAAAGTTTGCTCAAGGAAGATCCATTTATTTAAAATTTTATTCGATCAGTCCTGAAATTGATGGAATGATATATTATCCTGCTGAGCATATTATCACGATTGGATATGTTGCTCGAAACTTTCAAATTGAAGTTGGAAAAAATACTAAGCCAGTACCAAACATTACAAGATCATGATTTAGATCCCGAAGGGTGTTGAGAATTAAAGTTCTCTACAATATTGCCAAAAACCTGTATGAAAAAAAATTCAAATGCGTATGTCAGTACAATGAATGGACCCTACTCACTAATGGAGGAAAAGAAAAATCAACAATCTTGCAAGAATACATCAATAAATTTGACACTCATCAAATCCATGGAAGTTTTGCCACTTTGCAAGAGGCGTGCATAGCCAGGAACTGCCCCACATGCCTAAGGAACTGATGGACAGGTGGAAGCCACTTGATGGATCTGCTTTATATGCCAACAGAATTGATGGACAAGTGGAAGATGTTTAATAGACCTACTTTAATTCAACAATGCAGAACAATGTAGGGGCCATGTCAAGACCAAAAAATAGAAGGATAAGTGTCCCTATAATGTAAGAGTCATGTGATGTAATAAATAATAGAGGGGCATGTGTGTCCTTAGGTGAAAAAAGCTGTGAAATTGTTAAGACGATGATGTAAGCAGTGATGTAATTGTGTCCAATGTAGTATTATAAATAGAGGCCTCTGGGCTAGTTGAAAGACAAAACTCTCTTGAGCACTCAGTTTGTGAGAAAGCAAAAAATCTTCTGTCTTTGAAAAATTCTCATACCAATCCTTTGTCAATCTTCATATTATCAATAAAATCCCAATTTACTTATCATATTATGACGAGTTTCTAAATTCTTGTCTTCTAAATCCTATTTTTAAAAAGAAGATATATTATTAAGAAAACTCCATACACTCTGTCCTAAAATATTTTCCATCTAAAGAGTTATACAGTGAAGGCATCCAGGTTTAGCTAGCTAATAACCCGTGAAGGCAAGAAGCCATTGGAGGGTGTGGAGCAGAAACCTATAAGCCTGAAGGTCACTAACAATAGAAGGACAATACAAAGGTACTGAGAACAGGAAAAAATGTTAGTATTCTTAATATATCTATCTTTACGGAATTAGGAGGAAGAAGAGCTTTTAATATGACAGAATTCAGAATTGTTAAATTTAATTATCAAAACAGTCCTTATAATGATGAATATCATAGCATAATTGAACATTTGTTCATGTATAAACAATTTACTAGACCAAATAATGAAATAAAAAAGTTATATCATGTATATATGCCATGCTTGTTAGCTATCTTTCCAACATTAAAAAGAATATTAGGATTAGAAATTACAAAATCGATTATTTACTTTTGGCTTGACAGTGATAATACTGAAATAAATAATGAATTATATTTATGATATGTGTTTAGTAGTGATAATGATTATGATCCTGTAATAGATTATGACAGTGATGGAAGAGATGAATCTTTCTTTACCAGTTTTTGAAAATCTTAATATCATGAATAACAGTAATTATATCATGAAAAAACCCAGAACTAAAAGAGGTCCATATAAAGTTCAAAAGCATAACAAAAGTAAAAAAAACATTGAATATGAAAATGAAATTGATAAAATAGGATACCAAGAGCAACTCTATGCATCGCAAGAGATATTAAAAAATTTTAAAGAAAATTTAATAGAAAACTTTGCTAGAGGAACTGTAAGATCTATAATGATACATAATATTCAAGATATAATTGATAAATTAGAAAAGAGAAAGAAAAATATTTCAAAATATAATATACCATTTGAACCAAGTATAGATATCATGACTGACATAGACATTATCAATTCTCAAACACTCATAGAATTTGAAAAATTACTTGAAACTTTATAAATTATTTATCTCTGTGTTTATAATGCCTGGATATACTATTGAAGGATTAGACAATTTGTTAGAAAAAATAATGGAAAAAATAGATAACATTATATCTCATTTAATAGATATGGATGAATCATCTGAACAATATTATATACTTTCAGAAAATCATGATCAATACATTATAGATTATTCTGACATATTAGAGATTAAAATAGATTTAGAAAATAAAATAATGACAAATACAGTCCAAACCTAATGCCAGGATATACAATAGAAGGACTAGATAACCTTTTAGAAAAATTGAAAGATAAAATGGAAGACATTAAACATCAAATGAAAAATGAAAATATATCTTCTGAAGAATATAATAAACTCTTAGAAAAATACGAACAATATATTGCAGATTATTGTATTTTACTAGATCAAAGAATGGACTTATACCAGAGAATTTTGTATAATAATTTACCAACCCGATAATCTATGGATACTTCACAAGCATCAACTTCTAATAATTGTAATCATAAAATATATTTAGATAATAAAGAAATTTCATTTTTATTAACTATTGCTGAAAAATCTAAAAAGATACATTCTGTTGGACAATTTAAATTAAAAGAAATATATGAAGATATTGACTATGCTATCTTAAATAGAATAGAATTTAATTCTGTTGAAACAACAAAAAATATAAATATGGTTCATAAAATTATAGAAGAATACGAAGATATAAAAGATGAAGTTGCAGATGGAATAGCATTAGGATATATAACAAAGGAAGAATATCCTAAATCTGTTGAGAAATTATCACAATATAGAGCATTTTTAGAAGAACTTAAAAGATTAAAGAATATGAATATAATAAAAAGTATTGAATTAAATCAACCTGACTAATTCAAGAATATATCTTACAAAGAAAATAATTTATTTCACTAAAGGTAAATAAGACAATTTACAAAAAATGGACATTTGGAAAAGCTACATATTTAAAAAGAGCTATTTCAACAAATTTCCCACGATGGAGGGAGTAAGTAAGTAAAGAGAGAGAGAAACAAACAACCAGGAGAGCGTCAAAGAGAGAGAACGCTTCAACGGCATTATTTCCCGGCATAATAAGGTATTATTCATCGTGCCCTCCCACATTCATTCTCTTTCTAGATCTCAATCCCCATTTCCTCCCTCCAAATTCTCATTGCTTTCCATACTTCATCCTGCATTTTCATTTTTTTCAATTAGGGTTAACTTTCATTTGAAGTTTTTGTTTTGCCTCATTTTGCTTCTGAAACAGGCACACAGATGCCGGCATTGAAGCGATAGAAAAAAGAAAAAAGTCATATTAATAGTTGATAACATTGTATGAATCAGGTCTTCGGGAGAAGATCTGGCCTAGAGAGGACAAAAGAAGAGGGGATTTACGGATAATGAGCGCGTCTAGGTTCATAAAGTGTGTGACGGTGGGAGATGGTGCCGTCGGAAAGACTTGTCTTTTGATTTCTTACACGAGCAACACTTTTCCCACGGTTTGCCTCCCCTCCGCAATTTTCTTTTTGGCTTTTGTAATTCTGCAATGACGTTCTTTATTATTTTAGAACAGGAGAATTGATGGATTTGATATCTTATTTTTATGTTTCCTTTCATGGATGTTCACTAGTTTTTCTATTCATGAATCTTCAATCAGTCACAGGATTCTTTAGCAGCTGTGTGTTTCAAAATTTTATGTTTCTTCATTTTCACTTATCCCATATTACTCTTTTTTTCTCTCGGGGCGGCAATTGTAGTTTTGCGTTTTGGAGTTTTGAAAGGACTCACATCATTGGGCTTTAGTGAGATGAAATGATGTCAGGTAGTGTTGGGCATTGTCAATGAAGCCAAGAAAAGTTTCTTTGCAGCCAAATCTTTATTGAAAGTATGTCGTACGGGTTGGGACAAATATATTTGAAAATTAGTGAATATTTGTTGGTTCTCATTTATGCCACTTAATCATGGTGGGAATGATATCATATTATATGATCGTTTATTACATTTTGTAATATGCTGTTACTATTTCCCAAATTTGTTATGTGCTTTAATTTCTTCTTTTGCATTTTAAATGGTACAGGACTATGTGCCTACTGTATTTGATAATTTCAGTGCAAATGTGGTTGTGAATGGAGCCACCGTTAATCTAGGCCTGTGGGATACTGCTGGTAACTGTTAGAAAAATCTTCATGTTATGCATATTTATAGCATGTTGCGTGTGTATGCAGCATAAATATTAATTATGTACATTTTTATGTACCTGTGGCTTGTTTCTGTTACAGGACAAGAGGACTACAATAGATTAAGACCTTTGAGTTACCGTGGAGCTGATGTTTTCATTTTGGCATTTTCTCTCATCAGCAAGGCCAGTTATGAAAATGTATCAAAGAAGGTGAGGTCTTGATGGATCTTATAAGTTAGAATTATGCATTTTATTGATTATAAATTTATAATACCCCAGCTTTGTGCTATCAGCAATGTAATTTGTTTTGATAAAATTTTCCTATTTGGCTTGTTTTTCCAGTGGATTCCAGAATTGAAGCACTATGCCCCTGGTGTTCCTATAGTTCTTGTTGGCACGAAACTTGGTAAGATATTTGATTGAGTTTACTAGTGGAACTGATCTGCATAATTGATCATGAAAGGATCTGAAAATATTGGGACCCCAGGTGCAACTTTCCCCAAAAAATTAAAAATAAATAAATGCACTCATACCACAAACACAGGTGCTCCCTGCTCTACTACCATCTCCATTCTCCACCGCCATCCACCCATACCTAACAATGAGGGGGAGAGAGAATGTCCAGGATTGTAACTGAAGTCAGCAACTTTCTGTTTCACAATTAATGTATGAATGTTTTCTTTTATTTTTCAGTGCCAACATAATGGTTTCCCAAGCAATATATCATAATTGCATTGAACCGTTCAAACTTTAGTTAAAAAAACTCAAAACCATGGCAGTTGACTTGAATTTTAATTATTCAAGTAATTATGTGCACAAGTTAGTTGAAATGTGCTTAATATCTCTAGGTAAAAATTTGGGAAACTGCTACCTGCAACTACAATTCTATATCCAAAAGAGCAATTAGGTCCTCAAACTTCATTTTTATTGGATCTTGATCAAAATAGAATTCCATTAGAAAAACCGAAGATTCACCCCTGAAGTTAACAAATTGAAAAAAATACTTAAAATAAACCATCTTACTCACTACTCCCCCACATCAACTGTTTCCTCCCAACCCCCACGGGCGTTGCCCTGCCATGCATGTCCCGTTTGAAAGAGGTGACTTGGACGTGGAACCATACTGGAGGGATGGGGGAGGAAGATGACGGTTATTTCTTTGATTTTTCTTTTTTGAGTTGCCCATTATGCCCTTGAAAAAACATGCCTTGTGCGTGGAACGTGAACATTAAATGAATTTCTTTGTGAAACTCATTAGTAGGGATCCAAATTCTACACAAATTGCAGGTTAGAGATCTAAATGTAAAAAAAATTCAATGAGGATCAATTTTTATTTTTTGCCGTAAAAAATGAGACTATAGGTGCTTGCCTGAATATTTCAGCTTACCACAAAAGTTAAATAACCCCATTCATTTTGAAGTGGAGGGATCACGTCATATCTACTATGCTCTTGCCTCCTGATCGTAGGAAGTTAAGGTGATTGCTTCCAAATGCATCATTTTAATCAAGTAGATTCTTTTTTCCACTGATACATTGAACATGATTGAAAACAATTACCTTTTTAGTTTTTGTTGTTGCCATTATCATTTGAGTTTCTGTATAGATTTTAGCATGGGTTTACAAATGCTTAGTTGTATTAGTTTTCATTCACTGACAAAATTGTCTATGTTTCTATATAGATTGCTGCAATGTTCTTATTGATTTTATGTTTTAGTTTGGTATATCACCGTTTTATTTAGGCAACGTCTGCAACTTAATAGCAGTAAGGTTTGTGTGCATTCATTTGTTCATGAGTTGGTAGGTAGCAAAATTATTTATGTACCGTCGGCTTATTCTTAAATTTTTTTGTCTGGTTTCTTGATTCTAATGTGTTTATCCATGTTATATGAACTAAAGCATTGGTAGTATAAGCATCTCTGCATTCTACAAAAGAACCTTAGAAGTGGATGTTGTTTGTGATATGTAATTACAAAAGGTCTCGTTTATTGACGAATTTAATGATTGTTGGACTCAGATCTTCGAGATGACAAGCAATTTTTCGTTGACCATCCGGGTGCTGTACCGATCACTACAGCTCAGGTGGAGAATTTTTCATTTTCTTTTCCTTAATAGGATTTTGGTTTCTTCTTGTAGATCATTTTTTCTTTTTGTTTTTGAAACGTGATTTGATTTCCAAGAATTTTGTCTCTCAACTTTCAGGGGGAGGAGCTGAGGAAAATCATCGGAGCACCTTCTTACATTGAGTGTAGTGCAAAATCTCAGCAGGTTTGTATGTTTACTTACTCTAGGGACTGTCATATATTTCTTAGAAGAAGTCTCCTCGAGGTCAGATTACGAAACTTACTCCTAAACGTGCTCACTGCAGAACGTGAAAGCGGTTTTCGATGCTGCCATTAAAGTGGTACTCCAGCCTCCCAAGCAGAAGAAAAAGAAGGGAAAGGCTCAAAAGGCCTGCTCTATATTTTGATCATTAATATAGGCTCTGTACTACTCTTTATCCCCTTCCTAGTTCTTTTACATTAAGAGGAAGTAGATTTCCCTTGTATGTGTATTCACTGAAAATGCTAGTGATCTCTGGGACATGTTGGTGGCTGGCTTGCTTGTGTCGTGCTTTCGATCTCAGTGTTGAGAGATTGCACTGGAGGCCACTGCTTTATGTTCATCCTGCTTTGATTTGTTCTTTTATGGATTAACAGACCAAATTTTCTCGTCGAAAGAAACTTGCCTTGTGATGTTGCTGCCTAATATTAGTAGACAGTAGTTTCTATAGTAAATTCCGTCTCACTTTATTTTAGCTCCATTGATACGTAGCAAAGAAATAGTTTCAACACACTGTTATGTACTTTGTATTGTAAATAAGATATTATTAGTGAATGACATTTATACCTGTGCGGGCCTATTTACTATTATCATTGTACACTGGTGTTCTCCTGCGCTTGGAGCGCAGGGGTATCCTGCGCTCCAAGCGCAATTTTTTACTTTTTTATTTTTTTTTGTTTTTTTTGTTTTTTTTTTTCTTCAAATGTTAAGTGTGTTTGGTAAACATATTTTTAAACATAATTTTTTTTTACACAATTCCTCAAATTACTTTTTAATCACATATATTTTTTCTCTCCATTTTTCAACCACACATTTTACCTAAAAAACATAAAAAAAATATATTTTTAAACAAAAAACTTTTAACAAGCAGAAACTTAAATTTTTTTTTTTAATTTTTATTTTTCGACTATTTTGTTTTTAGCATCAATTTGGTAAAATAATATTTTTTTGTTTATAAACAAAACTTTATTTAAATAATATTCTAGATAACTATTGTATTAATATTCCCGAACAAGTATAAATATTATATGTCTTGAAGTTCTAAAGATTATCCTATTGTTACTTCCTAAATGAGATTATGAATTAATAACAATCAATACTCAAGAAGAATATTCGATTAATATTCTTGAAAAAATGACTTTGTATACTATGAAGAGTTGTATTATTATATCAGAATCAACAATGCAGAAACTCAAAGGATCCAGACAGCCAGTAGCAACTGTTATCAAATGTTGATATCTCAACAACCCGTGTTCCAATCATCATGAAATTTTGAAAGGATGTTCAGAACAAATTGTTCTTCATATCAATGGTATGTCAATATCTTACGGTACATTTATGAGAAATCTATATGAGAGCAGTAGTGAATCAGTTGGAAGATCGTATAATTTTGGAGAACAAGACTTTTCATATATATATTTTTAGAATACTTAAAATTATTTAAATTTATTACAATCATATTTTGTCGTTACTCCAGAAGAAAGTATGATGTTGTATTAGCTCAGTATTTCAGAATAATATTGTATTTATTACTCTTGAAGCGTATATATATATATATATATTTAGTTGCATTCCTGAAGAATTATGAATTAAACAATTCAATTAAGAAAATCATTAGTATTTCAGAAGAATATTATTAGCTCATGAAAAACATGGATTATAATTTTCAATATTTCATAAGAATATTGACTTGTTATTCTTGAAAAAATAATAGTAAAATTATAACACTTTTTTAATGTGCATACATAGAGTTTTCTTTCAAGTAATGTTTATCTTTTTTCACTAATAGATCAATAAATATCTTTGAAATATTAATATCCGTGAATATCTGTGTGTATAAGTTGTATGTATTAGACCACTTTTTATCTTTTTATCAATTACTCTAAAAAATTAATGGACTTTTCTATAAATATTATCAATTGTATATCTTAATCATGTTAATTTTTATTAATATATATGGGTATGCAATGATTATGAATTCACGTTAAACATTCTTTCTACTCAATTTGTTGCACAATTTTCTTTCATGTTTGTATGTACTAATATCCTACAAAAATATTGTGTTATTGCTCCCGAAGAGCATAACTTTATAAGTTTCCACTATTCGAACAAATATTAGATACCTGCAAATTTTATTTTTAATCGGGACACTGTACTAGTAATAGTACAACTGAAAGAAATATTGTTGAACCAGAAGTTCGATAATTTTAATATTTTATAATTTGACATGATTTGTTGAATCATTCTGGTTCAATAATGAGAATTGTTGAGAATTCAAAATAACATTCATCGAGAACCAGAAGATTCTCCAGGTTAATAAACTCTCATGTGTTGTTTGTTCTCAAAGACAAATTGCTTATCTCTATCTAAATATGGAACTGATTTCCCAATAGGGAAAAATACATATGTCAAATTGTTATATATTAACAATTCATAATTGGAAAACAACTATAATTCTTTCATTTATCAGGTTCTATATATATATATAATTACAACAATATCATAAATTATGATCCTAGACTCACGCTTTCAGTTATCCAACCTTCCCATATCAACCCAATCTTTCCAATTGAGCTTTCAGTGAGGGGGATCTAGAATCTATTAATCACACAATCCAATCAGAGAATACAACTAACATTCCCCAACGCCGAGTTTACAACATTTCGATATAGAAGGTAGATCCGATCATAAAATGTCCCCTGACGCCACTATCTCCGACGAATCATCACCACCACTACAATCTCCGGTGCACCATCACCATCATAACCAAGATCTTTGACACACCAACACCACCACCACCATCACCATCTTCGATGAGCACTCACAGTCACCACCACGAAGTATACATGTGACTTACGAACTATTATATGTGATATGAGAGAGTAAACATGTGACTTGAAAAATTGAATGTGTGATCTAAGAAAATTAAATGTGTGACTTGATGAATGTGATTTGAGAAAATTAAACGCGTGACTTGAAAAATGTGTGACCTGAGAAAATTAAACGTGTGACTCTAGAAAATTAAATGTGTGACTAATTAATGTGACCTGATAAATTAAACGTGTGATCTGAGAGCTGAACATGTGACTTGAGAAAATTAAACACGTGAATGTGACTTGAGACCGCACATTACCTGACCACCATTTCCATCGCTGCCGCTGCCGCTGCCACCACCACCACCACCACCACCATATCCACCAAATCGAACCGCAACAACCACGATAGTAACTACAACCGCTACAAACTACGCAACCCAAATCTAAATATTTCTTCTTCTCCTCCGGCGGCCCTAATACCCAATTGGTGCGTTTCATCCAAATACATAAAGATTAATTACCAGATAATAAATTCAGTCAAAAGATGTCGGTACGCCCATAACCTTCCAACCATATTCACCACTTCGCATCTCGATGGTTAGTGGTTAGGATAATTGAGTGTAGAGGCAAGGAAGTAATGACCAATCCCAAGTCTCACCTGGGCAGATCTTGAGTGGAGCAAGTAAGTAATTTTGTTTTGATTAGGTTAAGTTTTGTGTTTGTTATGTGGGGGTGGGTTCGAGTAGGGTGATTTTTTTCAGATTTGTTTTATTTTATAATATTATTCAAATTACATTATCACCTGATTTTGGTATAAATTACACTTACAGTTGGTTTCTGAAATTGGAAATTCAAATACCTGTTAGGGTGTAATTTCCTCTTCCGAATATTCTCAATTTAGGAATAATTTAAGGGTGAATTTTGTAGGCCCACTTACCTTTCATGTATACTATATTGAAATTTTGAAATTGAACACAATAAATGATTACACGTGTGATTAAAAACTTATACATGAGGTATAACATATTATTTGCTAAATTTATATTTTTATGAAAAAAGTGGTATATGCTAGTGAGTTTATATTCCAAAATCACTAAATAATTTTATTTATTGAATGGAATAATAATAGTACATTATATTGACAATTATTTAGCAAAAATAAATGTCTTTAGTTATTTTACATACAATTCAATCAGAACAATCCGAGTGAAAAATATTGCTTCACATGCCGAATATTTTGTACATAAATGTGTCAAATGATGACTCCACAATTGATTTATGGCATCATGTGATTTTCATCTAACATTTTGAGAAGTTCGGTATATTGTTCACAACATCGCACTAAGCCCTTGTTTGATTAACTTTAAAAAAAAAATTCTACATTAATCAATCTCAATCATTCATTAAAAATCAAACCCACAATATTTGACTTTTCAACCATCTATTATCCTAAAAATCACTATTTATTTTAATCGCTTGAAGCGTGACGATAATCGATTCAAAAACAAATATCTTTAAAATAATTTTGATGATATGGAGGCCAAATACTGATGGAGAGTATATTGAGATGATATGAAAACAAGAAAAAAATATAGATCTTATTATGAAAACGTGGATGATGAATCCAACAAAAAAGATTGGCCAATGATGAAAATCCCATTATATGTATTATTGTTATAGGACTTGTAATTCAGAAGAATCAGAACCCTTGAAAGTGTAAAACCAGTAAGTACTTATGCAAATGATAAAATATTATATAGTTGTAAAATACGATTTGTTGAAGAGTAGCTATACTCTTTTTTCATTCGCTTTGGTTTTGTCCTTCTAAATTTCTTGGTAGGGTTTTAATGAGACATCATTTAATTTTAATACTCCAATATAACTATACTATTTTTCCTTCATTTCATATTTTTTCATATTGAATTTTTATCAAATAAAGTTTTAATGAGATAGATATTTTATAATGTGTTATTCAAATGGAGTGTTACAAATATTATAATATTACTAAATGACATTTATACTCATCCAGCCCTATTTACTAATATCACTGTATCCATAGTTCTTCCATATATATATATATATATATATATATATATATATATATATATATGAGGTTCTAGTTCTTAATAAAAAATACAAGTTTATTGATTTCTTTATTCTCTTCTCATTTCCTTTCTAGTTTTTATTACTTGACTATTCTTTATCTTTTATATTGGCTTAATTATCAAGCTACACGCTTTTTTTATTTATATGTATTTTTATTCTTGTGGGTGAAGAGGAATTATGTCCGTTGAAATAATAAAAGCTACCAAAAGATAAGATACCATTTTTAGAGGCAACTGAACGTGTAACAATGGAAGTGGTGTCGATTTTAATAGCATCCCCAGACTAGAAAGCAACAAGTTGACTTTCCTTCTTATCAATCAAATATTTTTTTCAATTTGAAGAAACGGGCCGTAGGTCGTAGTTGCATGAGAATCCATTTTTATTAAGCATGTTAGGTACGTAATATTATTTTAATAAAGGATCTTGCTACAGAAATCAAAAATTTGATCGAAAGTTTTACACCTATACACATGGCAAGAATCTATTTATTTACCCATCACATCAACTCCAAAATCAATTACCCACAAAAATTCGATCATCCATTCGTATAAGAGAGGATGACAAAGTAGCATAACTCTTTAATAAAATCCGATAGTGGAGTAGACGGCTTACCAATGTTAAGGATCAAATTAAAGGACAAAGTATTCATCTCGGGAGCATATTGGGAAAGTTTTAAGAGATTGTTAGCTCCTGCTTATTGTTAAAAGTTGGAGGGCAATCTTAAAATGTCAATCTTGTTAAGAATCGTAGTCCAAAGTCTTATAAATTGATTTATATTTTCATCTTTATTCGATGTGAGATTTTATCCTTTAACATTACTCCTTAAAGATGATGGCTCGTTTGAACAGATCAATTTTGAAATTTGTGTGCTAATTTTTTAGTTTTAATCGGATTGAATTGTTCGTTAGAGCTTAACGAGCTCTGATACCATGTTAATAATTGGGGTCCATCTTAAAATGTTAACTTTATTAAAAGTTGTTGGGTTTTTTTATACCAAATAAATCCGAGCGATGATGTAAAACAGTTGGGAATATATCGACACCTGAATTGATAGTTCGACTCGATAACGACACGGGGCCACTCGAAGTGACTTAATTGGTAGTTGCTCGTGGCCCACTTGAACGACCCATTTATGTGGCGCCCTTAGCCCAAACCTAATATAACTGCTGTTTGCTCATTTACTTGGTAACGTTAACCTGAGAATTTGAATCTGGTAGAGAGGGAGAGAACATGAGCCGCTGCACTTGGAGCCTTGCTTGTAGTCTCCATTGTTGTTCACCTCCTTCTTCTTCTTCTTACATTGGTGTAACCAAGAATAGTGTGTTGTTGAGTTGAGCTTGGAATCGAGGTGTCGATCTTGGAGTGCTTACTGAGTCCGGAGGTGTATCAAAGATCTAACCACAATTTCAACAAGAGTAGTAGTCCAAAACCTTATAAATTAGCTTATGTTTTCCTCTTTATTCGACGTGAGATTTTATTCTTTCATTCTTTCTACCAAGGAATCAGTACTGTTCCCACTAAGTCTTGGTTTATGCGTGTATAATGTATATATATATGCTTTGTCCAGCACCCAATTCTTCCATGAGAAATTGTCAGAAAAGATTGTGAAAATAAAGTTGAGTTGCTTTCTTCAAACGAAATGGCATCTAGGAGAATTCTCAAGGAGCTCAGGGAATTGCAGAGAGACCCTCCTACTTCCTGCAGTGCAGGTTCAACATTCTCGACTCATTGTTAAATCTAGTTGTTCATCAGCCTTTACATTCTATGCGTCACCACGTCTAAGAATGAAAATTTATACTCATCATAGTTCTCGTTATTCTGCTTAGAGTACGCTAATATAGGTCTAAAATTAGCGTTAAGAATATCGTACGTGTTCGAGTCGAGATATTCTCATTTCTTATTTTATTTATTTAAAAATATTAAATTCAGGTCCGGTGGCACAAGATATGTTTCATTGGCAAGCAACCATAATCGGGCCAAATGAAAGCCCATATGCAGGGGGTGTTTTCCAAGTTACCATCCATTTCCCACCTGATTATCCATTTAAACCTCCCAAGGTACCTATCTAAATTCAAATTAAATTAATTTATTAAAAAGAATAAAATGATATTTCCTATACAAATTGATGAGCAGGTGGCCTTCAGGACAAAAGTTTTTCATCCCAACGTAAACAATAATGGTAATATTTGCTTGGATATTCTAAAGGATCAGTGGAGTCCTGCTCTCACCATATCAAAGGTGATTCTTTCTCCGACCTTTCAATAATTGCATAATTAGGTTTTTGGTGATGGAAAAATATTTGCAGGGCCGATCCTAACCTTATGCAGTCCATACAATCGTATAGGACTTCCAAGATGTGAAGACTCCCAAAATTATGGGTCTTACAGTCTAGTTTAATAGATATTCCAATTATTTTTTTTAATAAAAATAATCAATTAATATAATTGTTAATTTATTTTATTTAAAGATGCTAGAAGATTAAATTTAATTTGAACTCTTGACTGTTTACATTATTATTATTATTATTATTATAATTTTGAACGATTTTATTTAGTAATTTTATTTTTTTTTTAAATCAAGGCCATAATTAAAATTTGGTGTAAAGGCGTCCAATCTCTATGGCTTCTCAGGGCCGTCCATGAATATTTGAACCTTTATTATAAATATTGTCACGTTACTTTATGGAATCATGTATCAATTCAAATTTCTAGGCCTTAATCCAATTTGAGAAACAAAATTTTGGTTCATAAGTTGGAGACGTGACGGTCACGTGATGATTTAAAAGAGATTTATACTATTTTTCATGATTATGCAACTTCAACTTTTCTATTTTTATTTCGTTACAATTGTTTCTTAGTGCAAATTTGTTTTTTCGATGTAGGTTTTACTTTCGATATGTTCGTTGTTGACGGACCCGAACCCAGACGATCCTTTGGTTCCAGAAATTGCTCACATGTATAAAACTGATCGAGCCAAGTATGAATCAATGGCTCGAAGCTGGACCCAAAAGTATGCTATGTGTTGATGTCAAGATTATTATTGTTTGTGATCAACTAATATATTTTCTATATATTATTGAGTGTCAAAGTAGAAATTTTGGAGTGGAAATGCTCTATAAAATTACAAAATTTATGTTTTAATAAATGCGTTGAACGTTGTTTAGAAAATCTACTCTCAAACAGGGAATTGGATGTTTTATTTGAGCGAGATTTTGAGAAGAGTTGCAATATGTGTGGCATTTGCTTTCAACTTCGTTCCGACTTTGAAAACGACAAGTTGGGTTGTTGACGTTTTTGCTAATTAATAATTTGCATTGATTTTGTGTACATATTTGTCCAAACATGAAAGAATGATATTGTAATAACATGTTCGACAAAGTTTAAATAAAGATAGTAAACGTGTTTTTTGTGTGTCTTGAAGGTTAATACCCTTTACGGGTATTATAACATAAAGGATTGATCTAGTGTCCACAATGGGCACGGACACTAGATATGACACCCATCCGACACATGTCGGATGATAATTGGTTATGGGTGGATTGGCCCACTGCCCACCCACTCATAGAAAGGGTGGTTGTGGGTTTTATAGTATACCCATTATAGATTTTATATCAATTTCTTTATAACATAACTAATTTTTTTATATACACATTTCGTAAAAGTTACACTACTTATTTATATATCACATCACCTTTATACCGTGCTTTTCACGACTATGTGGTGGGAATCTTTTTGTTCTTTTCTCCTCGGTTAATAAAAGTACTTGCCGCGTTACATGATAAGGAATTCAAATATTTCAAACATTTGATGACCTCTATGAGATGAGTAGATTTACTTATCTAAACACCTTTAATTATGTAAAAGTTTAGAATGTGGATTTAGATTAGGGATGACAACGAGATCATGTGGGTTTTCATTTACCATCTCATATATCTCAAATAAAATTTAAATTAAAAAAAAAAAAATGTAATAGAACACAATAAAATTTTGGGACGGTTCAAAAAATTTCAAGGCATGGACACCACATTCTCTAAAATGACAATGCTTATCAGATTCTAGATTAGGGAAAAGTATATTACTCTATATAAAGAATGTCTGATCTAGTGTCCGTCACCTGCACTACTTCCCACCCATGATTTTTTGCCCTTCACGGACACATGATCAATGGCCTATAAAGAATATCATTTCAAAAATCTCAAACTTGTAGAAATTTTTTAAAAATCAGATCTTATATCAATATAAATATATACGAAATATATAATATAAATAATGATAGTTAAATATCAATAATGGATCCTAAAATATAGCATTTATTCTATTCTATAATTTTAAAGTATATTCTCGCACCCAAATTAATCTCATATCTCAAACTTTTTCCATCTAAACAAGCAATTCACAAATCACTCCAAAATGTAAGGTGGCGTTCTGTTTGTATTTTATTTTGTATTTTCATTTTCGAAAATGTTTTGTGTTTCCTATTTTCATTTTTGTTTTCAAATTTGCTGAAAACGCGTTTGGTTTGTCATTTCTGAAAACTGTTTTTGAAAATGAAAAGCTGAAAAACACGTTCTATTTGAAATTTTGCAGAATACTACTTAAACTATTTTTAATTAATTTGCTTGCAGAATACTACTAATTCAAACTCAAATTTCATTTTCTATTACACTGAAAACATGGTTACATGCAACACACTAATATAAGCATTAAGAGTCTATATTAATACAGTTTGGTCAGGTTCGAAATTTGAAAAAGCTCTACTATTAAAATTCAGAAAATTCAAGTTCTTTCAAAACCACCAGAGTCCATTTATCAGTGCATTTTTTGAAATATAATAACAAGAATTCTCACTTAATTTCTTTTTATAATGTTGATATTGAATTCAATAAAATTTTATTTAAACTTAGTTCCAAGTTAGGATAATTCTCAGGAAAAAAAAAATATTTAAGCTTAGTTCCAAGTTAGGATAATTCTAAAAAAAAGTAATAAAAAAATAAAAACGTTATATTAAGATTAGTTCTAAGTTAAGATATAAAAAAAAAATAAAAAAATAAAAAAAATAAAAAAAAAATCCAAAACGCGTTTTCCGTGTTTGAACATTTTTTGTCGAAATACACACAAAACGCCTAAAACGAGATTTTGAACATTTTGCATTTTGTGTACAAATTTTTTTTCTTTCCAAAATACATTTTCAAAAATGGTAAAGAGAACGCGTTTTTAGCGTTTTCGAAAATAAAAATTGAAAACGACCTCAAAACAATAAAGAGAACAGGGGCTAAACATTTCAAAAAAGAAATACAATTTATTTAGCGCTACACTTTTAAAAATATTTCGAGCATATATATCATGTTTATCAAATTGCTTCAACTGTCAAGATATTTGTTTTCAATTGAGAACCAAAACAAGATCATTTTGTCCCATTTTATAATAATAATAGAAAACGGGGTAGTCATTAGAAAATCACGTTGTATCAAGTTATTTTTGTATCAAAACTTAACTAGTGGAATATAATTCTTTACAAACATGAAATCTTACCTTATCTTATTATTATTATGAAGAAGGATATTAACTTTGTTTCCCCTCCAAAGTTTCCCCCCCAAAATGACCCTTCTTTTCCTAAATTGTAAATATTTTTGTGTAGCATAAAATCAGAAAAAATCTCGCCTAAAAAAATATCTATTTAATATATAAATCTCCGCCCCAAATGCATTTCATCAATCAAAAGACAAACCAAAGAAAATACAAGAAAAAAATCTGTGGCCTTGTCCCACGGAAAATTCAAAAATCTTCCCAATATCAAGGCGCATTATGTCTTCTGCAGCCCCGAGACCCTCATTATGCAGTCCAGCCTTCCTGTTAATGTAGACCAATTAATGCACCGTTCATTTTTCTCATACGGGGTATTTTTATAAGTTTTTTACTTAGATTATTAAAAAAAAAAGTTTAAGTGACTAATCCAAAAAAAATATTTCTTAATGAATAATTTCATACTTGATTAAAATTAATGTGTTACGTTTGAAATGAAAAAAATGGATTAATATATTATGAAAATAAATAAATAATCATTGAAGTTTTACTTCCTAATATGTCAATTAAATAAATAAAAATATTTTTTTAAAAGAGAGAACGAAAAAAATCCTATAAAGATCAGGATTTTCTAATTTTTGATTAGTTTTATACATATTGCATTTCCTATTTTGATTATTTTGATATAATTATATAATTAACATATTTACATAATTTTTGATTGAAATCATTATCAAAAACATATTTCCGTGTATAGCACGGGTGGAAAATCTAGTTATTATTATAAAGAAGGATAATAACTTTGTTTCCCCTCCAAAGTTTTCCCCCCAAAATGTCCCTTCTTTTCCTAAATTGTAAATATTTTTGTGTAGCATAAAATCAGAAAAAATCTCGCCTAAAAAAATTTCTATTTAATAAATAAATCTCCGCCCCAAATGCATTTCATCAATCAAAAGACAAACCAAAGAAAATACAAGAAAAAATCTATGGCCTGGTCCCACAGAAAATTCAAAAATTTTCCCAATACCAAGGCGCATTATGTCTTCTGCAGCCCCGAGACCCTCATTATGCAGTCCAGCCTTCCTGTTAATGTAGACCAATTAATGCACCGTTCATTTTTCTCCTGTTCTTCCGCCTACAATCGTTCAAGAAAGCAGTTGCTCCTCACCGTCTGCTAAAGGCCCCAGGTTTCATGACAGATACAAAAATCCAAGAAAAATCAGGTATGTGATTTCAAAGTTATTTTCATAATATTTTCTAGATTCTTTTTATAATCAACTTGAATTTTATGTGGTTTTTCTTCTTTTACTTGAAGATCTGAGGCTTAGCAAATATGTAGACCAGTAGAAACACACTTGGTGCAGTTAATGAAGATGTTTTGCAGTGGGTAGTTACGAGAAGAAGAAACAACGAAAGCCACGGATCTGGAAAGAAGGAAGATCTTCAAAAATCCCATATAACGATCATTCTGCTCTTCCACTGCCCACTGTTTTCTGATAATGACTTCTTCACCACCACCTTCGTGGCCTCGGGCTCCACCTAATCCGTCTCAAAGCCGCCTTCACTGCATAACCCCAAACCCCTCAGTCAAATACCCTCACATGGCCACAGGACGGACCTCTAACCTTATCTTCATGGCCAATTTTTTTTTCATGGGTTATCGTTTGTTTTAGATGGATTTGAATTTTATGCTAAATTTGAGATTCCTAATGATTTTTTTCGAATATTTATGATAAATTGCAGGAAGATGAAATTTTACAGGGAAAAAAGGAATATCATCGGCAACTATAGGTTCCTCTCTCTCTCTCTCTCTCTCCCTCTCCTTCCTTCATTATAAACCATGGCCATTTTAACTGTATATACATAATTTGGATATATTGCTAAGTACTGGCTTTTATAATTTTATTTTATTACAAACAATTTTTATCGAAAGTCATTAGTGATTGCATTTATGTTGTCGTATTCTTTCACTTCCCTTTATCAATGTTTAGGCAATAGTCTATTGTTTATCTTGCTTAGCATTAGTAACACTATTTGCTTAAATTGCTGCATTTTCCCTCTGCTAAACTGGAACCTTCAATATGAGTGCTCTTTGTGCATTCATTTTTCCTCAATTACAAGGTTTCTGTCTTTTAACTCTCCCACTGATTCTCAATATGCTTCTATTGAATGGTTTGGAATTGTCCAGAATTGCTTCATTAACAATGAACTGAAGGTATTTTGAGAGAATTTTTTAGACTTTTTTCTTTACAGTTCAGTACAATATTAAGATAGATGCATAATATTCATGTTTCTGGGAGTAATATCCCATCACCTCTTCAAAATTTTGCAGTGCTGAGATCAAGGTACTCATTGAAGAAAGTGCTATTAGAGATGTACCAAATTTCGCAATAGTTTCTCTGCCATTTCTTTTCATCCTGACTTCACTAACATATTAGAGGCTGGAGAATACTGATGATATGTTCGACTCGAAAACTATTCAAAGAATGGAACTTTTGGTGCTTTCTGTACTCAACTGGAGGATGAACTTGTGGTTTTTCCTTTTTATTCCCCCTATCCCCGAGAGAAAGGGAGTCATCCACTTTTACTCAAATATTCCAATCATCATCTAGCATTGTGCTTCACTCTCATTCTTCTTGTAGCGACCGGGAAATTTTCAAACTTAAAAGACTTGTTTTACCAAACTTGTCGCTACGACTCTCCAACCTTAACGGTTATTATTCAAAACTAACGCTCTCGTCTAGTCATATTAATTATTTTAAGATTTTAAGAAAGAAGAAATTTTGAAGTGTCCAATTATTTTAGATCAAGAAAATTTTAAATTTCGAGGACAAAATTATTTTAAGGTGGTAGGGTTGTAGCGACCGAGAATTTTCTATGACTTATTTAAATAAATATTTTTTTAAAAATGTGTCGCTACAACTTTGTCCATTTATTCTAAAACACGTGTTCGTCTAGCCAACGAAGTAAAATTTTATTTTAAATTTATCTTAATCAAATTCCAGTCCAATTAAAGTGAATCATTTTCAGTATTTATCCTTAAGTCCAGATTTCAATTTTTACATAGATTATCCAAATTATTCTGATTTTATGTCCAAGTTCGTTATTTAATTTAAAGTCAAATCTTATCAAAAAGATTCTAAGATCATTTTTTTATGTTGTCCAATTTTCAAATTTTATTTGGATTCAAATTATTTTAAGTCCAAATTTCAACTATTTTAATCAAATCCAACATCTCGAGCCCAAATGTTTTATCGATCATTCAAGCCCTTTTAAAAACCCAATAAGTCATTCTTGGCCCAACTAAATCAACAACTCATTTTCCAAGTATTTCCTTACACAACCATATTTACTTTCCAAAAATTCTCACAATTTTCCATAAACCAAGATTTAACCTAAACTACCATGTTTAACACCTAAATCAACTATTAATTAGATCCCTATCCCTTGCATTCACGACATTGTTTTTCAAAGTTCAATTTCCGAAGTATGTTTTCTGCCTTCAACCACTAACGAGCCACAATTCATTCCCCAATCCCAAAAGTCCATAGCCGAGTCTCCAATACCACTGCGAAACTCTCCTCACCACAGCCAAACGGTCGCCCAAATTCACCAACCCATGACACGGTTAATGTATTTTTCCTAGGCTGCCCATCACCGGAGCAACCAACACCAATCAGCCACCCAACCACCACCTCAAAACGGCGACCATCATCATTGCCGGAAGGTAACCAATCGAACCAAGAAACAACCCAGCCGCCATAACCAACTCCACGGCCAAACGCCTACTGCCACAGACCCAAGCACCATCACCACGAAATCACCCCTGCCCAACTCCAAATCCCCAGCAATCATCCAAAATCGAACCCAAACCAGGAAAAACCTCAATCACCTGCAATACCACCATCACAACCGAACCACCACTGCGTCGAAATCGCCACTGCCTCACCCAAAAGCCACAATCAAATTTCCCCAAATCAAAACCCAAAACCAAGAAATAAAACCTGAACCAAATACCTTACCTTCGACCGCCGTCTGGTTGGCCGGAAATTTTCCGGAGTCACAACTCAAAAACTCGCGACCTCCTACCCTCGGTTTGCCTCTACTTTCACACCCAAACGCGCCCTAATCCCACTGCACCTTACACCGATGCCACCGTCGTGTGGTGGCACTATCGTCGCCAGCGCGCCGGCATCTTGGACCGGCGATGAGCCGTTGGCCGTCGCCATCTCTCGGGCTCTCTCTCTTCGGTTGCTGAATGAGAGAGATAAAGGATTTGGAATTAAATTATGTTTATATTTTTTCAAAATTAATGTTTATTCCCCCAACTTTTTAAAGTTATTCAATTCAGTCCCTAGTCTTATTTTGTTTTAAAGATCAGTCCCTGTAGTTTTAAATATTTAAAATCTTACTTTAAATTTCAAAAGTTATCTATTTCAGCCCCCAAGTTTGAAAAGTTATTCAATTCAGTCCCTTTTGGTTTCAAATCATCAATTTTAGCCCTTAAGTTTTAAATGAGTTTTAATCAGCCCTTTCATTTTGAAAATCAATTATTTCAGCCCTATAGTTTAATATTCGTTTTGAGTTTCAACCCAACTTTCAAAGTATTCATTTTAGTCCATCAACTTTCAAAATACTCGTTTTAGTCTCTCAACTTTCAAAAGTATTCATTTTAGACCCCAAGTTTTAAAGTAATCATTTCAGTCCTCAAATTGTTATAAACTATAAATTTCTAAAGAAAAATTTAACATATGGGCTAGACGAGGCGCTTTGACATTTAGAAGAACAACGTGAACTTTCTTGCTCAACTTTCAGACTCGTGATTTGAGGTAGACTCGCCCCCATTAATTAGTTTAAATTATAATTGCATGTCTTATGTGAAATTACGTGATTTACATGCTTTGATGCATGAGACGAGAAAAGAATATCTCTTATGAGATAAATGAGAAATGATGATGTTATGCATAACTTATGTGCCTTAAGTGCACGAGACGAGACTACCCACACCCTATGATTTTACGAGCCTTGGTTTTGAAAATAAAATAGCCCAAGAATATGATGATGATGTCACTATATGATTGCATAATTACGTGTTCAATTATTCTGTAAATTAATTATTGGCGATGAGTCTACTGAGTATTTTTCGAAATACTCATTCCATTATTTTAACAGTTTTTGCAGATCTCGGAGAAGGCGGCGAATGAAATGGGAGCGGTGGCAAATTAAATAAATGATGATGTTATTAGACAATTTTACGAATGTTACTCGTTAAATTATTTATCGTTAATTTCATTTAAATAATTGAGACACAAGTTTTATGAATTGTTTTATATTTAAATTATAAACTTATTTTATTATGTTACGTTCAAGTTATTTTTCCATGTTTAAACTATTTTGACAGTTTGAGCCAATTTTTATAAAGTTATGTGAAATGGAATTTCAATTAAATTTATTTTCCGCTAAATTATTTTCTTCAAAGTCAATTTTGAGACGAAGGAGTGGCGCACCCGGGTGTTCAGAACCCGGGGCGTTACACTTCTTTAGTTCCCCCCTCCGTGGTCTCTTTCTGTAGCATAAGCAATATTGTTTATGTGTCCTAAACTTCTTGCCAAAATGCTTTTCAAGGGACATGTGCATTCATTAACTTGATGGCTTTGTCCTGGCATCTGGCTTTGTAAGTTATAACTTTAGAATCTAAAGCCTTTAGGTTATGTAGAACAGATAAAAAGTATAAGCAATGCTACTTCAATATTACTAGGAATAAAAATAAAGAAATAATGCAATCACTATAGAGG
Source organism: Ligustrum vulgare (assembly GCA_963555705.1). NCBI lineage: Eukaryota > Viridiplantae > Streptophyta > Magnoliopsida > Lamiales > Oleaceae > Ligustrum > Ligustrum vulgare. Next base: position 24,116,585 of record OY743168.1, read on the forward strand.
AATCAATTCTCAAAAAGTGATTATTTTAGGTATTTATGTTTTGTCTATTAACAAGAAACAAGGAATTGAAGATTCAATGCAATTAGAACAAATTGGATGAAATCAATAAATTCTACAAGAAGCTATTCGTTGGAAAGTTGGTATAAATTGGTCTTTAGATTATTCTTGAAGTTATTTTTAACTTTGGACCAATAGATAACTATTGATTCAAAAATCAACAACTGTAACATATGAGCATTTATAGGTCATTTGCTAACAAATCAAGATTATGAATTTATCAAGAATATGTTTTTCTGCTTTTCCAATTTTTGTTTGGTTTTTATTTAGCGTAAATCTGTTAATAAGTGTTTAATTTGTATCAAGATCGATTTGTTAACCTTAACAATGAAATGCCTGAATATTAGCACACTTCCCCAAATTTAGTTGATTTTATGGGATTTTTTAGAACAAATATATGCTTATATTTTAATGTTGAGTGGTGTCGAGATTGATTTCTCTGAACATTAATGTTGCACTTGTGGAATTATTGCTTAAAGTGTGGTTTTTATTTGTTGGCTTTAATTTCGCTAAATCTTTAAATTAGATATGATATTCAAATTATTTACCTATTTTAAAGTGTAATATTGGAACTTGAAAATCCAACTAGAAATGTTAAATCAATAAGCTTGGGTAACTAAAATTTGATCTTGATATGTTTAGGAGATTCTCATTTAATTGATCCATTGTTTTTTTATTTATTAATCAGGTGATTTAGCCTCCGTTTGGTAACACTGTTTCATTTATAAACTTGTTTATTTATGATTTCGAGGTAAAAGTAATGATTGAAAATTGGAGAGAGAAAATGTGTGTGGTTAAAAAATGATTTGGAAAATTGTGTTGTTTATAAACATGTTTATAAACAAAAAAAAATTGGTTACCAAACAGAGGCTTAGTTGATTTTATGTGATTTTTTAAAGTGAATATGCTTATATTTTGATGTTCAATAATGTCAAGAATGATTTTAATATTGTTAAATCTTTTCCTTCAATTCCGGTAGTTAATGTTTACTTTCAATTCCGATAGTATAGTGTTGTTCAGTATTATTTTGAACCACGAAATTAGAACTCTATGAACCCAGTTAAATTTTCATTTTACTTGAAATGTAAATTTCTCAAGTGAGAAAACACTATTATTTGTTTGGATTTATATTAAGAGTTTGATTGAGCTATATTTTTTGAGAAAATTAAATTTATAATTGTGATTTTTTGGAGATTGTGGTTAAAAAGTAAGATTTTTTTAATGAATTTACATGTGAAATTAAAATAAGTTTGGAAAAAGATGAGATTTGTAATAATGAGTTTTAAGCTTGAGCTAAATTATTTCTTTTCATTTTCCATTACTAATAGGCCATGGATGAATCCTTTAATTTCATAGACAAATATTAAGTTTACAATTATGAAGCAGATTGAGATAATAAATCTTTGAGAATAAATTTGGAATATTGTTGATTATATACTATTTATGTTATAGTCTTATGATTGTCTTGTTAGTTATTGTAATATAATATTCTTTTTTATATCTAATATCGTGCATCGCATGATGGTAGAACTAGTATTGAGAAAATAAGCATAGTTGATGAAAAAAAAAAAAAAAAAAGAAATAGAGAAAAAAAGGACACTAATAACAACAACAAAATTATAAATCATTTGGTTGATAGAAATCGATGGCAACAAAAGATGCGATGTGGGATTAAAAAATCTCTACGAGTCGATGATGTAGTAGAAAAAATAGGGGGGGGGAGAGAGGATTTTGAGCACCAACGTTAATTTTCACAAGCAAACTCTCGCCTATCGAGTGAAATTAGTGTTTATACAAGAATTTGAATCAGAGCATATTTTATGAAAATCACACAAATTTAACGAAGTTTGTAATAGTTTCCATATTGAAAATTTATTACAACAATAATAGAAGGTACAAAATGTCTAATTAAACCAAACCATAAAGACAAAATATATTATCACCACAAATCCTACTCGATACATCGAATTATTTTATCACCACTAATAAAATATCATTTTTATAAATACACTACAACACATATACAAGTATACCATTTATCTAATTATATACCAAAAATAAAAATGATAAACCTCAGATTACTTGGGGTGCGGCGGCTCAGTATTGTGGTGGTGGTGGTGGAGTATAAGCGGATCTTGAAATGACTGAGAACGGAGGAAGAAAAGTTGCGTTGGATCCACACTGGCTCTGGTGCAAAAATTGCAGCCCATTTCATTTCCCAATATCCACACCCTTTTTCTGTTGAAAAATTACAGTGTTGTTTCTGCAGAATCTGAAATTGGTGCCATTAAACTCTCGGAATCTCAGAAAATAAAAAACTCTCGAATTTAAGAATAGAAAATCAACATTGCTCTGGGAATTGTGGGTGTGCATTTAACCAGATTATTGAGTGATTTTGAGATGGGCTTTGAAGTGTGGTTTTGAGAGGAAAATATATATTGGATTCCCAGATATGAAATAGAAATATCTTTATCTTATCTTATTACTATTATAAAGGAGGATAGTCCTCAAAGTTTTCCCTCCCAAGTTTTCCCCCAAAATGTTATTTATCAATAAAAAAAAATCTTATTATCTTATCAATAAAAACTCCCACTCAAATTCCCGCTCACAAATCCCGCCTAAGAAAAAATGTAGTCCGAATGTGTTAAAAAATTGGAGGGATTAATTAATTTGAAATTTGAAATTGAAATTTGTTTGAGGCAATTGACTAGACAGAAGATGTGGTTTTCACGCAACCAATTTCAGTACTTTTCACGCTGCTTTTCACGCAACCATTGTCATTGCTTTTCACGCAACCTCTTTCTCTCTCTCGATAATAACATCCGACTTTCTCTGCACAATCAACCTTTCAATCCCTAATTTCTACTCGCTCTTCTGTTTCCAACTCCAGCAATTCTTCAACCTTCGAAGCTCAGCCATCGACATCCGCTTCCTCTGCACATTCAACATTTTCAATCCCTAATTTCTACTCGCTTTTCTGTTTCAACCTCCAGCAGTGCTTCAACCTTCAGAGTTCGACCATCGACAACGCATAGAGTCATATACGTGTCTCTGTGTTAACTGGAATGTAAATATGCTACAAATTGAAGCCCATTTCCGGCGAGCCCTCTGGACAGCATCAACTGCTGCTGAAGCATCAAGTCCTTAGCCGCGCCGCTTCTGATCTGGTTCTGCCTCAGCTTTGAAACCAACTGCGCCGACTCGAAGGCTTAAGGTACGATTCTGATATTTTTATTTTCAATTTCAAAGAAGCAGAATTTTAAACTGAGATTCATCTTTGTTACCCATATTTCTCACTCTCTATACATCTGACTTTTCTTCTTGATTTGCCCTTGAATCAATTTCGAAAACCCTCTACTGTAATTCTTTCGAATGCCGTCTTTATGATGATTTTGGATTTATGATTTTGGGTTCTAACATTCTGACCTGGAAAAAAATGGAGAGATTGAAAAGATTGCAGGCCATTTTCACCCTCCACCTATCTGTTAATTTAACATATCAGACCTCTGGTAGAAGAACAAGTACTGGCCATTAATGTAAACCTTTATCTCGAGCTGGATTAACATATGTAGCACAAATATGCAGCTAAATCATAACTTAGGACTACAATCCATCGGCTTTTGTTCTTATCCTTCCTTAATCTATTGTTTGGTTTCAGTCCAGTATTTTGATGGTGGCTCTATAGAGTCAGCTGCAAGCACTTCTGCTTCTCATTGCAAGCTTCTGAATCATGGTAAATTATCTTAATCTCAACTTATTAATTTTGGGATACATTTCAATTTTTAACCAGTGTTCAAACTCCTGCATTTATGATGATTTTGGATTTATGTATGAACAAAGAGACCAAAAGAGAGAATCACAGATTGCCCTAAGTTCAAAGTTCATATATTTTTTTAAAAGTTTAAATGCTTGATGAATTAGAAAGATGTTTGTCCAGTTTTTAAGAAGCTTACTTTTACAAGAGAAATCATGATAATGTCTTTCTTCTGTGAATTTTCAAGATAAATTTTCAAGATAAGTTTAATTTTGGAATTATGGTTCACTGGCATTCTAAAAAAAAAAAAAAAAAAAACTTAAATCATCAATGCTCCAGACGTTTACTCTTTTCTTCCCTTTTGCTTATTTATATTGCTGTAAATTTCAGATACTGAGAATTACAGTGCCTCAAGATTGATGAAGCTTATAGGATTTTGGAAGAAAATTTTGAAGAAGAAAATTTTGTTCCCGACATTTTCATGTTTGACAGGAGCAAAATATTTGGCTACTTAGCCAAGATAATTTTCTTTGTACAGCTCCATGGAAATTGTTTTATTTTAATTGTGTGAATAATCTCCTAAATGATGCATCTCTAAATTTGGATGTAGGTTTGAGGGAATTAGCAATGGCAATTTGGGATTATTGGTGAAAGGAAAGTGGTGGATTCGAAGTGTGGCAGAGAAGGGGATTTTGAGGTGTTTTTCATTTTTTTTTCTTGCTTGGAGATGATGATAGGATATTTATAATTTTTAGTTATCATATATGAAGTTGATGATGTATGGAGATTTGAGATTGAACGAGGATCAATTTAAGCATATTGAAGCAATAGCCCAAAAAGAGGTTGACCTGTAAATGCTTCTGCTTAAGGGGTTTAAAAACATACCACCATACATGTTCTTCTTCTATCTATATGTGCAATGACTTATACTCTGCTAGACTAATTAGTTTCTTGCATATAATTGAAGGAGATAACAACCAGTGCAGCTGCATTCACCCGAGCAACTGTTGTAAATATTCAATAGTTGAGTGGCAGGAGAAGATAGATGAGATTTTCTACCCTGAAATCTCATCTTTCTTGATGCTTATCAAGGTCATGACTATTAAACCTTTATCTTTATTTTCTATATAATATTTATGAAATGACATGTCATTTATCTTTTTTGCACTTTGTACACAGATAGGTCATTCGACGGTTTAAAACTTGAATTATGCATTAAATGAGGTGCCTTTTTTCAACAGAGCAGCTTTTAATTTCAAATTTGTGTCAGCCTCTGTCCATGAATCCATTTTTTCTTGCAAAAGTGAGATTCTGATTTCCCCCAACCAATTCTCCTTCTTGCCCAAACTCCTCCTTGAATCAGCCCTCCAGGCTCGACCGCCGTCCGCCAGTGGGGGCGCAGGCGCACATCACTAAATCTGAGATTCTGAAGCAGTAACACAAACTAGAAGCCGAGCGACCTTACTTTGCCAAACAGAGGTTAAACATAAGTTCAAACAATGGCAACCAAGGGCACTCCATCATAACGGAGATAGCCTTTGACTTCTAGACGGAATATTACGTCTTCAAGCGCCGTAATGACGGTAAGTTCATCGAAATGATTTTTTTGTTCAGTTACCAGATCTGAAGCTTGCTGTGATCATTTCTATTTATTTAATTAGACTATTTACTACATATTTTTCTAAAGGTTTTATATTATTGGGAATTAAAAGGCAGAACGTGTAGGTACTTTGAGGCAGAATGCAAGAGGCTGGGCATGTTACTCCAAAGTTGTCTTGCTGAAAATCAAGCGTTAAGCCTTTCCTTGCTGACCTTTGGTGCACGTTTCTAAAGTGTGAAAAGATTTATTATTTTGTGAAAGACGAGAACTGAGGTATTTGTTCTTCGATCAGCTTCTATGCTTATGAACGCTACAAGAATGTGAGTTCTATAAGATTAGGTATTTTTAATTTATTTCTGAAATATTTATTTGATTAGGTTTAAGTGACTGCTCAATGAAATGTATTTTGTTTAGGATAAGGAAAGCTTAATAACTGAACTGAGGAAAGAGTTACGACTGTCAAATTAAGAGCACATGGAGCTTCTAGGTAGAGTTAATGCTGATGAAACTGTTTGAAGAATAAGGTACTTTTAAATTTAGTAGAATTCAATGTGTTGATTTTAGGTTCTAAATAAGTTTGTAATTTTTGCAATTAAATGTACATAAAGCTTTTGTTTTTCATTAGTTGATTTTATGTTCATCTTTTTGCTAATGCCTTGACTGAGTAACTAAGTGTTGCAATGGCTGAGCAAGAGGAAGATGATGAGGAAAATGCTTGAGTAAGCAAGAAAGTAGGACCTACACCTTCAGCTAAGCTTGATGTGCCGAGACAGTTGGCCAGGAGCCCGATGGAAGTGATTCTGATGAATATGATGATTCAATATAGTGGAGTGCTATTTGGAAAAATTTTGACATGTTAAAATAAAATCCAGTGAGTCAATCAAATGAGTACTATGATAATATACTAGAGTTTGTGATTGGGTCAATCAAATTAATAAATTTCTTGAGGTTTGGCAGTCAGACTGGGAATTGGTTGTTCAGTATTTTGCTAATTTTACTGTAAGTTCAACCTTTTTATATGGGGTTTTATATGGTCATGCATATTTGGCTGGCAATGCCAAACACAATAAATGAAGTTAATCTTGATTCATCGGGTAGTTAACTTTGCTCTTTGAAATATTTTTGGGTTGTTTTCCAATCCAAGGTTTATAATCTATTGCACTTCACATGTGAGTATATTTAGGATTGGTATATACGTTAATGGAAATTATTTTTTTCCAATTTTCGCTTGCAAAATAGTGTGCTGGAGACTCCTCCAAAGAAACTCTCCCAAAGCAACCTTCTGTTGCAATTGGGAAGGATCTGGAAGCTGCTAGGATGACAGCAGGTGAAAATTGAAACTTAAATCTTGAATGCAATTCATTATTTCCTAGAACCAATTTATTACCTCCTCACTTTCACTTATGCAAAGATATCCAGTTTTTGACTTCCATTTCCATTCCTTAATGAATCTCTCTTTTTCGTGTACTTTTCCTTTTATGTTATTAATTACTTAATGATTGTATATCATTATCAGCCAGAAGAAGTAGAACGCTATTGGTTTGCGTTTGTTCTCTACTCTGTGAAAAGGCTGAGTGACGGAGAGAAGCTGATAAATTGAATGGAGAAAGTGGAGAAAATGGATTTACTTTATGCCATATACTAAGAAAAGTTAGAGAAATACTAAAGTTAACCTACCAGCCCCACCTTGACATTTGAATCATCCATGTTTAGCATATCTAAATGGGCCTCCTTGCTTGAACCTTTTTTTTTAAAAAAATTTTGGTACATTATGTAAAATTATAATCGTGCTTCTAGAAATATTAAGACTGGTATCATTTACTTCCATTTTAGGAGATTTTTTCTCTTCACCTAAGATGAAAAAGAGAAAAGCCCCCTTTTTGGACATTCATGATTTATTTTATTATAGTTTATTTCTATAGATTATTGAAATGTTTAATGTACATGAAAATAAGATTTTGTGTACAATTTGAAATGCTTATATTCATATTATTGATTCTCTAATTCACAGTTGATGGTTTTGGACATTTACTATAGTTTATTTTCATAATTTGCTCCATTTTTTTGTAGGATGTAAATAGAAGGTTAACTGCTATGGATGGAAAAAGAATGTTTGCATTAGCAGCTGCTGCATCACAAAAAGAAGTTGACAAAATGTAGGTTAGGATTTTTTTTTAAGATGATAATTGAAAAAGAAAAGGCAGTATTCAATATATTTGGAGCATAATTTGGGTTGAAATGTCTATTTTATTCTCTAGAAAAGATGCTTGAAACCCTTGAAAAGATGCTTTCTAGGCACAGGTACTGCATCTCTGTATAATCTATGTCAATCCTCTCTTATGTTAAATATTGTGTTTCAGTTTGTGGATTGAAGTAGTGTTTATAAGACCGTTGCTTTAAGGAAGTTTGATTTGATCTACATTTGGAAGGTTTGGTAGCGACCTACCCTTCCAAATTTGTTGCAGGTTGAGCAATAATCCAATTAAATCCCGTGATAATATTATATTGAACAATAGGTACTGAGATATGTTATTGTCACTATTCACTCATGAATGTGTGTTGCAGAAGCTGCTCTTTACATGGGTGTGTTTGGTACCAATAGTGTTGATGAGGTTGTTCATGATTGTCTTAGTATTTTTAACAAGCAACAGGCATACAATAATCCTGTGTACACTCATGAGAGGGTTCACATACGGACTTCGAAGGCACCTGCAGAAATAAAATATGTGTGGTTAAAAATTAATTTGAGAAATTGTATATATTATAATTTTGTTTATACTCACTTCACCGAACATATATTTGTCAATTGCCATAGTTCTTTGTACTTAATTTCTTTTTTTATTTATTTGATTGTTGATGAACAGTGAATAATGGTATATCAAGGACAGCTCCTCTGCCAATGAAGATTTGGATTGTTGTGAAAATTGATGGATTTCAAACTTCACAGAATGTCTGTGAGGATATTGATGCAGCGTTGCTTGATTTTGGGGTTGGGAACTGGGAAGTGAGGCTTGATTAGGGGGTGTAATCAAGTAATTGATATTCATGGCTAAAATAGTTGTGTGGTGTAATTTCCTCTATGGTAAAACTTATTTTTGTAGAGCACATGTGATGATACATTTGGGAAATATTGCATTTGTGAATCCATTGATTACAAGAGAAAATCTACCAAAGACATACATTCAAATAGTGATAGTTGATGAATATCAGTTTTTGTTTATTGGTTTTGTGAATTTGAAATAATTTGTCTTTTTTTATTTATATTTCATAAATATGTACAAATATGTGAGAAATATTTCGTATTTTTCATTTTACTTCAAATATTTTGTAAAATATTTAACACCGTGCATCGCACGGGTGGTAGAACTAGTTATTATTATAAAGAAGGATAGTTTGCTTTGTTTTGCCTCCAAAAGTTCCCTCCAAAGTTCCCCTCCCGTCGGATGCTTCTCCCAGAAGCAAAAGCTGTGACATCCTTTGACGTTTATTGAAAAAATAAATGTAAACAGTGCCGTTGTACATGTATCAGACTTTTGTAATATTATATATATATATATATATATATACACAGTTGGTAAAAAATTCAAATTCAAAATTCAAATTAAAATCTGCTAATCTTCTATTTGCAAAATGGATGCCGCCTAAAGTCTCGTCTTCTCAAAATGAGAGATCTGTGTAGAGAAAAGAAACCCGACCATATTTTTTCAAAACACCATTTTATCTGATATCACGCCTCCACCGTCATTACATCCCAAATGCAAGAATGAGTTCGACAGCGGCATCGAAGATGAAAAAGGCGTTGGGTTGAGATCCGACTCGAAGCGCATATCTGATGGCTGCATCTTGGGAAGTCCCGATTCGTGAGGGAAGATGCCATTTTATCTGATGTTATGCCTCCACCATAACTGAATCCAAAACCCCAGAAGTCATTGACTTCGACAGCGGCATCAAAGATGAAAAAGGTGTTGGGGCAAACAGCTCGAAGCGAGGATCTGAAGGCTGCATCTTGGGAAGTTACAATTTAGGATGGAAAATGAAGAAGCTGGTGACTGCCTATCAGAGCCTTCGCCGTCCAGGGTTACCGCCTCTGTTGCTCCTTCCTAGGCTTCGTTCCCAATACCCAAATTGGCAGATCCCGATTCTTGCCTTCAAATTTCAGCTCTCGCCATGAATCTGTTAGTCTCTCTCTCTTTGCCTATAAGATCTGATGCCCTATCAACTGGACATTATTTGGGTTTTTAAAATTTGTTGTTAATTTTTTTTTCTTCATTTTTTAGAATATTGCCTTGTGCGGATCCAACCTGTAAATTGTAAAAGAGGAAACAAGATAAACAACGGTTTCCTCTCAAAGATTGCAATTGGACTAAGCTGAGTTTCCAGTTTTTTACATATCTGTTTCTGCCACTTGAGAATTCCAATTTTGTGGTTAGTCTGGGTTCTTACAATGTCTTATTATTTCTTTTGATTACTTGCTCAAGCTCATTTCTATGAAGAGATTTAAATATATGTTATTAAATCTTCTAAGTTGTAGCAGCTGTTGGTTTCAAGGGATAACGACTTGAAATTCTATTCGACGTGAATCCTCAAGTAGCGGCTTTAATTGAAGCCTGCTGGGCCAAGTAAGTGAACATGGTCTCATTTATCAATATATGAGATTTGGACAAGCAATAAGCCTCAAATTAGTTTTAGGGGTATGCCACTGGATTTGTTCATCTAGAACTTAATTTTGGTATGCCTGATTTGAATCGAAATTGTTTCACATGCATTCCAGGTTAGGAAATATTTTATTAATTGGTTAAGCTTTAAAAAATCTCCATCAAGAATTTTACATAATGATTAGAAGTTTTTTTTGCATAATGATTAGAATTTATCTTTTTGCATAATGATTAGAATTTTTTTTTGAGAGAGAGAGAGAGCTATTTTCAATATTCTAGAGCATCGCTTAGGTTGAAAAATATCTTACCAATGTATAACTACGTAAATCTGTTGCACTTCATACTACTTCCATACCAGCCGAGTCCAATCCCTACGTCTCTTCAGCTCCCGCACCAGTATCAGCTTCCTCGAAGAGTAAGTTATAATTTTTTTTCATTTTTATCAACAATTAATTTGAATCTTATTTTGAGTTGGCTACTTATTTAGGTTTAATTTTATTTTAATTTACCATTGGTTGTTGATATTTGATGAAATGGATTCAGACTTTAATAAGCTCGGATACTGAATTTTTTCATTGTCCGTTCCATATTTTAGGCAAATGTGTATAAAAGTAAATTAATTTTGAAATATCTTATATATGTCCTTTTGACCACCACTAAAACTTGAAATATTTCAGTGCTTTGATGCTGGAGCTCACAGGCCTGAGGTTGGTGATGATTGTGATTGGATGGGCAATGGAGGGACGTCTCATCCAAGAGGTGAAATCTCATCCTATATATTCTAAAAGGGAATTTAAATAAATCATGATATTTTACCTAGAGATATATACTGTGATACAAGTATGCTCATGAATTCTCATGTTATCTTTTTGCTGTTGCCTGAAAGACATTGACATCTAAAATAAATCTTTACACAAATAAACTGCCCGATGTTTGAAAGTCTCTACCCTTTCTATCAAACCTATGCCAGTGGTTTTGTTGGTGGGGCAGTGAAGTTAAATCATGGACACTGTGATATAGGAAATTAATTGGGCTGGTGGATATCATGCTAAGAAATGTGAAGCTTCTGGTTTTTGCTATGTGAATGATATAGTGCTGTAATTTTGATGAAATTCTCTTGATTTTAATACTGCAATTTCCGCCTTTTGAATCGAAGTATCTCCATTTTAATGCTTTATTTTTTATTAAATTAGTGGGATTTTGATGGGATTGATTTTGCAGTTAATCATGTTTGGATAATTAGGATTTTTGGGCAGGTATGTTGCCGGAGCTGCTTGGAGAAATAATACAGAAAGTGGAGGTGAGCGAGGAACAATGGCCACAGCGACAAAACGTTGTTGCCTACGGGTGCATTTGAAAGCAATGGAGGAAGGCCACAAAAGAATTGGAGTGATTAGGATCATTAAATGACTTAGACCTATCCATTTCAGTTTTGGTTATACTTTAATTTGAAAATGGCAATTATTACAATATCTTTTCCAATTTTTTTTATTTTACTTTTTGGTTTTTATATTTGGTGTTTTGTTTAGAAATAAAAATTGTGCTCTCTTTTCCTTTTAAGAATGTTATAGCTAAATTAACTGTGCCATTTCCATTGTTAGATATCATCCAATGCAATAGCAGCCAAGGATGATGAAGAAATCCTGCATATAAGTACAGAAACTGCTATAGTTTTTATCATTATCGCATCAACTTTTCTGGTGCTACTTTACCTATTTATGTCATCTTGGTTTGTCTGGCTGCTTATTGGACTTTTCTGCATTGGTGGTGTTGAGGTAATTATTCACTCCATTTATGTTTGATATCAATTTTGCATTGTTCTGGTCAAGGCTATGCCAGCTTTCATAACAAGAAGAGAAAGATGGACAAAATATTTGCTAAAGATAATTTAGTGGGATGTATGTAAGCATCAACCATTAAGATAAAACATTAAGTGATTAATGATTTTATGCTTGGTGTTATATATGTAAAACCTTATCCATGCTAAACTGGGAACTTCAGAAATTATGTTAGCTGATGTTCTAACTTTGCTTTATGCTGCAGCCATGGTCGCCTGAGTTTCCACGTGACAAGAAGAATGCTACATTTTATCTTTATTAGCTCTTTCACCATGTTAATAAACTCTTATTGGAAGTAGGGACTTCCTGTTTGATTTTTGATGAGATTTAACTTAGAAATATTATTTTGGAAATTATAATGTTTAAAATGTTGGCGTCATATGGGGAGAAAGGGTGGGTAGGAGACATCAGCGAAGGATGGAGCGGATGTGGCAGGTCTCGCCATCTGAAACCTCCAGCGATACCAACGCATTTCTCACTATCGTTCAGATAAAATATCAAAAGATATGTTTCTTCATCTCTGTTAAGCATGGGTAGAATGAGAACTTTTATATGAATTAATTTATGCTTTCTAATTGAGTTTATTTTCAGATCCAGTTGAAGGGTTCTCTTTATTCAGAAGTTCAAAATTGAAAGTTGTAAATGAAGGACCTGTTTAACACAAAGATGAAATTTTACAATGAAAGATCAGCAACTATAGGTTCCTCTCTCTCCTTATAAACTACTGCAGTATTTTAGTTTACTTTTGAATGTCTATTCCTTGTGTGTTGACTTCTAATTTTAGTATAACTATATTCAAGAATGAGTACAGGAGAGTTCGCTATAAAAGCCTAATTGTATAGTACATGTCCCTTTGTATTTATTTGAGAAGAGCGTATCTTCCGAATTAGCTTTCTTTTTTGTCCAATTTGGAGGTTGATGTCAATATGAGGTTTCTAGGTCATGAGCTTTTCTTCAACTCATTTGGAGTTTCTTGAGTTGGGTGTCGTGAAATTTTTGTTTTATGTAAATTTGTTCAATTTTTGCAATTATACTTCAATTGGTAGCATTCATGACACCCTTCCTAATGCTTTATTGTCCACTGGAAACTCCAACAGTGGTGAAGATAAATTCAAACCTGCATACCTACTTTTAGATGGAAGATTAGAAAGAGCTGGAAGAATAAAAAAATTCTCTTCTTGGCCATTATCTGCTATTAGCAATGGTTAGCGAAGTGAGGATGTACATCAGAAATGCATGCTCACAACCTTGATCATTGCTGTGGGAGATGAAATTCTGTAAGTTTGTTGTTACTACACTGCTTTACAAAATATAAAATTGTCAGATGATTGTTGTGGGAGATGAAATTCATTGAATTCAGTTCATGCATTGTCAGATGATGCTATTTCTTTGATCATTTAGAAAATATAAAATTATATTATTTCAGCTATCACCTTGTGTGATGGTTTTGGGCAGATGTGGTGCCGGACAATTTGAGGATCTAGGATCATTAGATGATGCGCTTGATGGGGTACTTGGTTTTGGTGCGGGACAATATGAGGTGTGTTTTTCCCAGCCATACCATTAATAATGTTGTCATAAAATACACCCAGTTCGAGAGTATTTACTAACAGGTATACTGATTTTTTGCACAGGGGCTCAGTGACTAGCAAGAATTCTTGACAACGACAATTTCTTCAAGACTGAACTACAGAAAATGGGTTTACAGCCATGGCAACCCTTAAAAAGCATAGAAAAATCACCAATATTTTATCTGAAATGTGATTAGGTAGGAAGATATTTATATGAATTATTAAGTGTTCATACATTGTAGATAAAAAGTAGGAAATCTTTTTTGAGTTTATGTGTAATATTATTTTATTTATAAATGTGTGTTTGAAAAGAATAGAGAAAAATGTGTTAAATTTCTAAATGGGGCTAAATTTGGGCTTTGTAATAAAATGTTATTTGTCTATTTTTTTATTTCATATGATTCTATAACCAACACATTTTCATAGATTTTCATCAAAATCATTTTCAATAATAGAAATCCCGTGCATCGCACGGGTGAAAATTTTCAATAATATCAATTTTATGTGGTTATATATATGGTGTTACATTTTTATTTATTTATTTGAGAAAGTAGATATTGTAGCTGCTGTCATGGAAAATGCATTGGCTTCTGAAGGAGGATTTTGCACTGGGAGTGCCAGAGTCATTGATACATATGAAAATGCATTGGCATCTGAAGGTGGATTCTACACAAGATTTTCTCACGTTGTTTTGCAAATACATATTTGGGTCAGCAGATGAAATGGAGTTGAAGTTCTATAGATTTTTGTAGTCTAAATTCGTATTTCATGTATGCATCTTATTCGGATTTATCTAGAATGTATGAATATAAATTTCATCTTTTTAATACTTATTTTATAATATGAACATTGAAAATTTATTATGCTTTCTCTTGAAATCAATCATAAAAATTGTATTTGCCGTGCATCGCACGGGTAAGAACTAGTTATTATTATAAAGAAGGATAGTTTGATTTGTTTTGCCTCCAAAAGTTCCCTCCAAAGTTCCCCTCCCGTCGAATGCTTCTCCCAGAAGCAAAAGCTGTGGCATCCTTTGACGTTTATTGAAAAAATAAATGTAAACAGTGCCGTTGTACATGTATCAGACTTTTGTAATATTTTATATATATATATATATATACACACAGTTGGTAAAAAATTCAAATTCAAAATTCAAATTAAAATCTGCTAATCTTCTATTTGCAAAATGGATGCCGCCTAAAGTCTCGTCTTCTCAAAATGAGAGATCTGTGTAGAGAAAAGAAACCCGACCATATTTTTTCAAAACACCATTTTATCTGATATCACGCCTCCACCGTCATTACATCCCAAATGCAAGAATGAGTTCGACAGCGGCATCGAAGATGAAAAAGGCGTTGGGCTGAGATCCGACTCGAAGCGCATATCTGATGGCTGCATCTTGGGAAGTCCCGATTCGTGAGGGAAGATGCCATTTTATCTGATGTTATGCCTCCACCATAACTGAATCCAAAACCCCAGAAGTCATTGACTTCGACAGCGGCATCAAAGATGAAAAAGGTGTTGGGGCAAACAGCTCAAAGCGAGGATCTGAAGGCTGCATCTTGGGAAGTTACAATTCAGGATGGAAAATGAAGAAGCTGGTGACTGCCTATCAGAGCCTTCGCCGTCCAGGGTTACCGCCTCTGTTGCTCCTTCCTAGGCTTCGTTCCCAATACCCAAATTGGCAGATCCCGATTCTTGCCTTCAAATTTCAGCTCTCGCCATGAATCTGTTAGTCTCTCTCTCTTTGCCTATAAGATCTGATGCCCTATCAACTGGACATTATTTGGGTTTTTAAAATTTGTTGTTAATTTTTTTTTCTTCATTTTTTAGAATATTGCCTTGTGCGGATCCAACCTGTAAATTGTAAAAGAGGAAACAAGATAAACAACGGTTTCCTCTCAAAGATTGCAATTGGACTAAGCTGAGTTTCCAGTTTTTTACATATCTGTTTCTGCCACTTGAGAATTCCAATTTTGTGGTTAGTCTGGGTTCTTAGAATGTCTTATTATTTCTTTTGATTACTTGCTCAAGCTCATTTCTATGAAGAGATTTAAATATATGTTATTAAATCTTCTAAGTTGTAGCAGCTGTTGGTTTCAAGGGATAACGACTTGAAATTCCATCCGACGTGAATCCTCAAGTAGCGGCTTTAATTGAAGCCTGCTGGGCCAAGTAAGTGAACATGGTCTCATTTATCAATATATGAGATTTGGACAAGCAATAAGCCTGAAATTAGTTTTAGGGGTATGCCACTGGATTTGTTCATCTAGAACTTAATTTTGGTATGCCTGATTTGAATCGAAATTGTTTCACATGCATTCCAGGTTAGGAAATATTTTATTAATTGGTTAAGCTTTAAAAAATCTCCATCAAGAATTTTGCATAATGATTAGAAGTTTTTTTTGCATAATGATTAGAATTTATCTTTTTGCATAATGATTAGAATTTTTTTTTGAGAGAGAGAGAGAGAGCTATTTTCAATATTCTAGAGCATCGCTTAGGTTGAGAAATATCTTACCAATGTATAACTACGTAAATCTGTTGCACTTCATACTACGAATTACCTCTCTGACTTATATTTTATTTTGGGGATAGTTATAAAATTCTTGGTCAAACCAATGGACTTGGTATTTAATTCCAGTCGAGATCAATTTGCAAATAATCTACTTGTAAAACAGGAAATGAAACATTTTTTTGAGCCCTCCACTTCTATTTTTTCAAAATACTTTAGCTACAAGCTAGCTTAATACCCTAACTGTGGCATCAAAGCCTCGAGTGATTTTTATGTCAAACATATGCATCTCTTTATCTTCATTTGTATCTTTTTATGTGATTTTTATGTCATGGTGATGTTTTGACAATTCTTTGTGTTAGATGGCATTTCTTGTTGTTATTACAAGTTGTGTTGTTTCAAGCGTTTCCTTTCGATATAATTGATTCGAGATATGTAACAACCCTATAAACCAGGTGGTAATGTGAAGATAACAATTGAATTTTGTAAGGAGCGTGGAGTCAAGAATTTAATTTTTATATTTTGAAGCTCTTCTATTCTGTTAGTTGCATAACTTTTTATTATTATGTAAATTGGTTGATGTCCTACTTAAAATACTACCAATTTTGTATATGTTACAGGATGAGGATGACAATGATGATGATGAATCCGAAGGAAGTGCTGAGGACACACCAAAGAAGGTAGTGTGTAATTTCTTCCTCGGTTTTCTTTCATGTTCTACTTGAGGTTTTCATTTACCTGTTGACAATTCTCTATTCTGATGAAGGTTGAACAAAGCAAGAAAAGATATGCAATTAGTTGGTGCTGATACTCAAAACAAATCCACATGGCTACAAATAGTTCACCTATGATTTGCTCATAATGTCATCTTCTCAATTCTCTTCAGGTTAGATTGTTAAGCAAACCTTCTGTCTTCGTTTTTGTCTCTCTCATTTTCATTTTTAGTTTCTCCTTTCGACAATTTAAACTTGTGTTCTTTTAATTGTTGCTGCCAATCTTATTGAACAAGGAGAGTGTAACTTTGTATACAAAGGGCTGCTTCATGATGGAAAACCAGTGGCAATAAAGATTTTGATGTCAACAAAGGAAGCGTGGGAACAGGGAAGGAGCAAACATTAATTGGTTAGTTTATTAATCTTAGCGCTTCTAATTATCCGCTAAAGCCACAGGATGGTTAGTTTAAATTCCTTTTAAGTGGATTAATTGTTAATAAGTTATTACATTGTGGCTTTTTAATGTCAATATTCTTTATTTGTTCTGTTGGTGAGAAAGTTTACTTTTAAAACACTTTGGAGTTTTGTTGGATTGGTGGATTTTTGTACTTGATGATCTGTAATATTTGAGAATTTTGAGTTTTTCAGCATTTTATAATTCTGCTCTGAATTGGGCTCTAGGAACTTGATCGACCACGAAAAGAAAAGGTCAGTTAATTACAACTATTTAGTTGAACCTTTTTTGAGCAATTTGTATAGTTTAATTCTCACATTGTTGTGCTGTTGTGATCCTTAAAATATATTTTATGTATTGAATTGTATTTGTTGTGAACAATGTGAAGAAGCTAGGTGGATGGTTTAGTAAGCTTGAAAATATTGCGAACTTTTACCAATTTCTATACTTCTCTGAGGATTTTTTGTTCTTAGTCCGATATATTTTGTATGTGAAGGTTGATCATACTGTACACTTTCCCTCGACTATAGATCGACTTAATATTATGACTAAATAAACAAATGTTGTGTGCAAAGAACTTTGCTGTTATGAGTGCTTATGGAGAATCAATTATGATGCTGACTTGAGTTTCACTCTTGGTGTCTTCATGGTAAAGAAAAGAAAAATGGAAAAATTTGCATGCCATTAATGTCTAGGTAAAAGGTCTATTTTGTTATTATATTTTGGAGGCTATTACTTTTGCATATTTGGTATTTGCAAATTATGCAATATATGGTTCATGTCCCCATTGTTCAATCCAAATTAGTAGTGTATTTAACACTATGTTTAGTATATTATTCTATGCACCAAACTTCATTTTGCAAAGACTTCTTTGAAGTAAGATTTTGATAAATTTTGTTGTCACAGATCAAATTATTTACTAGACAGGCATTTTCACCTTCAATTTCTTATGTTTCTATTCAAAGTGGTTAAAAAAATATGAAAATGCTTATTCTGATGTTTGTATGATTTTGAGTTGTGTCATTTTCTATGAATAGGTAAAGCTGCAGGGCCAAACTTAAAAGGTTTCATTAGGCAATTTCCAGTTGATTCAGAAGGAAGGAGTACAAAAGTGTTCAATGTTTGAGACCTACTTAAAATTTATTATGTACAAGTGATATTGATTTAAATGTGTATGAGGCATCATTAAGTTAATGAGTCCCTTCTTCATCCTCACCTCATCCCCCCCCCCCCACTATTCTTACTTAGCCTATTGTCCCTACTCTTTTTTACTTTGTTGGACAGTCCTGATGAGACTTCCTAGCAGACTTGAGGAAAGAGTAAAATGGGGAAGTAGGGAAGGCAGGAAGTAGTGGGTAGGTGGGTAGGTTGGGTTGGATTGTTAAAGGAATGATCAATTGGAGATAAAAAAAACTTCTTAAGTAGTTTATATTAGACATTTGAGCAATGAAACTTCTTGCATGTTTGGGAGTTAAGAAGGGAGGCAACAAAGTCTTCCGTAATATCATTTCATGTTTAAATCATTAAATTATATAGATAGCAGGATTAATGAAATTTGAAAATGACACAAAAGAAGGAAGGACTAATTAGAGAACTTTTGAATTTAAAAAGATTGCAAGTTCTCTTCATTCTTTATTCAAAAAGATCAAAAAGATTGCAAGTTCTCTTCATTCTTGGTTAGAAAAGATCAAAAAGATTGCAAGTTCTCTTCATTCTTGGTTCAAATAGCATTTCATCTTTGTATAGGTGATGCGAGATCCGAAAGGAATAAGCAGATGATCTGGTTTTGTTGCATTCTTATTGCCCGAAGAGCTGTAAGTTTTTTTGGGGTATTTTCTTATTAAGAAATGAATGGCAAGATTATTGTAAGCAAACCCCTTTTTATCTTTGATATGATGCATAAAGAACAATATAAGGTTCAAGGAATTTAATTGATGATATGGAGGATGAGTTATATCAAAGGGTGTGATCTTTTAAAGGAATGAAGCAGGTCTCAATTTTCTTGGATCTTTGATCTGATGCATGAAATACACATATTCTCTTTGGTCCATTGATTTAAAGTGATTTCAAGTGCACTTTACATTGCTTAAATTTTGTGGAAATACGTTGGATTGACAATCTGCCTTTTTGTAGAAGCAATTCTTGGATTGACAACATATTTTGTGGAAATATGTTGGATTGATTTTGTGTAAATGAAAGTCCGTGCCTGTTGAAATTTGTTAAAAGTTACTTAAAAGTAGTTTTTTTTTTTTTTTTTGCTCAGTCTTTTTATACATATAAATGCAATATTATTGATTTTGTGTGTAAATGAAAGTCCGTACCTGTTGAAATTTGTTAAAAGTTACTTAAAGGTAGCTTTTTAAAAAAAAAAAAAAAAAAAAAAAAAAAAAAATTCCTTAGTCTATTTGGGAGTTATTTTATTTTGGACTTTTTGTTCAAAAACATAGTTTTTTATTTTCAAAAAAGTACTTTTCTGTTTACAAGCATGTATAAACATGTTTAGTTGTTACGGTTCTAGCAATTTTTATGTTTAATGTTGAGGAACATTGGTGGAATTAGTGGCATTGATCTTATCGTGTCATTGTTGAGTTGGTGCATGGTTTGCAATGGTTTCTTGGTCAAATGGGCAAAGTTCTTAGCTTTTCTAACCAAGAAGGAAAGATTCTTTTGTGATTTTTTCTCGTGAATTTGGGATCAATACTTTCAAAGCAAATGCAGTTAGAATAAGTTTTAATTACTTGAACTGAATTTTGTATGAACTGCAGTGCGAAGCTGCCATGGATGATGAAAGACTGAATTCTGCAAGGAAGCGACTTCAAGTGAAGCACCAAGAAACTTAGAATGGTTTGACTTTGAGAATTTTTTTCAGTCACAGAATCTGTAAAAGCAGTAGCAACTTTTACTGAGGTTTTCTTTATACTAATTGACTTTTGTCTGTGTTGTGTATTTTTACTTTGGGCTTCATTTTTGGTTTACCTATGCTAATCATATCATGTAAACTATAATGTACGTCCTGTAGAGGATATGTTCCATTGTTAATCCACAATTATGGGGCCTTTTGAGTTCTGATAGCCTTTATGCTAGAGATGTAATGTTAGTTTCCATTCATTTTCCTCCTGAATACCCTTTTAAGCCACCAAAGGTAAACTTCAATCTTTTTGAATTGTTACATTTAACCATTATTCAGTCATTGACTCATAATTATATGGCATCAGCTGGAAAGTTACTCCAGCAGAGTACTTCAAACACTAATTATTTTATTGAAATGGTAATTAAAAATATTGAATTTATAAATGTCTAATGTGTGAGTTTACGTTCATGCATTGACTTCTATTTGTTTATTGAAATGGTGATTAAAAATATTGAATTGAAAAATATCTTCAACTTTTGTTCAGTTGGATTCATTATCGGCTCACGTCTTCATCAGCAGAATTGATCATTGGTCAGAACAAAATATTAGCTTTAAAGTCCCCCGGTTGCTGTGTAAGAATCTTGAGATTGTAAGTGGTATTTTGCTTATCGCCCAAATTAATAAATAAAAAAAGCTTGGTTGATCATACTATCTAATTTGTGATTTTTGATTTCTTCCTTGATCCCTAATCCCCACTCCCCATTTATGATTCTTGAGCTTTTTTAATATGTGATTTGCGATTTTTGAGCTGAGAAAAAAAAATAAAAATGTGATTTGTTTGTAATTTTGAAATGTGATTTAGAATGTTAATTTTTTAGTATTGTTTTACATGTTAGATTTTGAAATTTGACTCCAAGTCTAAAAAGTGGAGATGAACATTTTTTTTTTAAATTTATTGTTTTTCTCTAAAGAACTATTTGGATGCCCAATATATTGGTGATATTGGTATTAGAACATTGGCCCAGAAATTTATTGCGATTTCCTTTCTTCCGCAGGTATAACGTTATTACATTGCTTGAGAACCGTGAGGAAGACATTAGGGAGATTGAACAGTCAATACAATATTCAGATGGAATCACTATGATGGGTTTTAAATAGAGTTATAATGCAATGTTAGATATTGTAACACTACAACATTATATAAATATGAAAATTCTTGAGTGAATATATGGAAGTCTTTTGCTGAATTGAGTGATGTGCTATTTTTGAATGAAACACAGATGTTTTTTTTTATATCTAATATCGTTCATGGTTAGTTATTATAATATAATATTATTTTTTATTGTCATGGTTAGTTATTGTAATATAATATTATTTTTTATATCTAATACCGTGCATCGCACGGGTGTTAGAACTAATATATGTGACAAAGCAAGTGAAAAATGATAGGAAATTGAGCGTAATTTAGCGGCAAATATCTTTGAATCATTGAGTTTCAACTTTCAAGTGTGTGTTTTAGTGTTTCTTTTCCAAGGATGAAAAAATATACTCCATCCGTTCCAAAAATACAGTCATATGGTTATTTTCACACTAATTAAGAAATGATAATTAGTATAATTAGGATATTAAATTTTATTAATATTTTCCATTTATACCATTTATCCCTTATTTATTATTTTAAGTGGACTCGCTTTGCTTTTCACAAAAAATTTCAAAATGCAATAGTTACGTAGTTCGTGTATATTGTACCAAGATATATTAAATAATGGTATATGTGGAAATGAAAAATTTAATACATGCTCAATATGGAAACAAGATTATCTTTTTAGGACAAACAAAAATAGTACACATGACTATCTTTTTGGGACAGAAGAAGTATGAATTGAAGACTTTTAGAGTAAGAGAAGAAGAGACGAAGAAGTTGAAAAATTGTGATGTGTGAGAAGATTAAAAGGTTATTAATGTAATTTTATTTATATATTTTTTTATAAATAAATAAATATTTATATTTATGGTGTAGAAAATAAATTTTGTTGTAGTAATATAGCCACTCAACCATAAAGTATCTAGGGCTCTTCACAAAAATACCCCACTTTTAGAGATAAAACTGAAATTTACTTACATTTTATAAAACTTGAAAATTACTTATAATAAAATCTTAAAAACTAAAAAATATTTGTGATACTTTTTAAATATATTAGTATCACAGTATGATACTTATGATTATGTTAGTATCACATTATGATACTTATGATATTTTTCAATTTCTTTAATATCACAATATGATACCTATGATAATTTTTCAATTTTTTTTAGTATCACAATATGATACTTATGATACTTTTCAAGTTTTTCTAGTATCACAGCTTGATACTTCACAATTTTTTATGATACTTTGTCTTTGATATAAAATCAAACAGTATTCATACACTTTTTTTAGTATCACAACTTGATACTTTTACAAATTTTTATGATATTTTGTATCAGACATAAAATCAAACACTTTCCATACACTATTCACTACATTTTTCACAACCACCACCTCATTTCAAATCCCTAATTGACTTTGTTTTTCTTATTTGTAGCTTGTGATTTGTACTGAAGGATATTAATTGGAGAATCCCAATTTGATCGGGGAGAGATGTGGAGTTAAGACGGGGAGACGCAGTTGGAGAGAAAACAAAAGGAGAGGACGGGTGATGGGTTTTCTTCTTCCATGATATATAATTAATATTAGTGGAGGAGTTCCACCGTGAACTGAATTGAAAGAGGGAGAGGATTATTTTGGAGAAGGTAGTGGACGACTAAAGCAATTGATTGGTAAAGCAAGTTGCTGACTGTGGCTGATTTCGAATCTGGGGACAATCGAGGCTTGCGAACTGCTCCTTCTTCAATGTGGTGGATCGGGGCTTTGTAGATCTAGTCGTTTGTGGGTTTCTTGGGGAAATGGATGATGGTAGCTCAATGGTGCTGTGGTGCGGTTGGTGGCGATAGTTGGTGGTTGTGAGGTGGTGGCAGTGGCAGTGGCGTTTGTGGTTTTGGGCTGCAGTCACAGTTATGTTGTTGGGGAAGGGGATGGCAATGATGGTTCGGTGGTGGTTCAGTGGTGGTGCTGGTGGTGCTGGTGGTTGATGTGGGTGGTGTTCGTTGTTGATGTGGGCGGTGGCGGTGGGAATTGGTGGTGCGGTGGTAGGCTGCAGGAAGAAAACAACCGTATATTTCATTTTTTTTTTATAATTTTTTTGTGTAGTAAACATCAGTTTTGTCACTTAAAGACAATATTTTGTGCAATTAATCCAAGTATCTACGTGTTCAGTTAATCGACCCAATGTCTAAGAGTGCTTGACAATTTTTTATTTATATAAGAGAAAAATACATCAATCAAGCATTTATATTGCAACAATTCAAGTTTCAAGAAACAAGTTTAAACTTTGAAATATCAGGTGAAAAATTAAATAATTAATATATTATTAAAATCCTCCACCCATCCCATCCCACCCCTTCAATTAAAATCTTACACAACGGACAACGCACAGCTACCAGTTGCCATGACCATCAACCACCATCATCGTCACCACGCCGCCGCTGCCACTACTATCACCCACCACCCGTCGCCACCATAGCCATCACTATCACCACCGTAGCCGTCACACCACCACCACAGTCACCATAATTCATAATATCAATCTCTCCAATTTTGGCCACAATCTGATACCAAAGAATTTGATAGAGAGGCTTTTGAGGAATCTGATAGATTTTGTAGATAGAAGAATTAAAGGAATACTAATTTTTCATTAATTTCATAATAATCAGAATGATACAGATGACATATTATTTATATTAGTAGAACACGGCTGGAATATAACAATTATAACCATCTGTGACCCATACATTATGACATGTGATATGTGAATAGTGACTTGTGACCTATGAACTATTATATGTAACCTATAAGTTATAACATGTGATAAATAAATATTGACAAGTGAACTATAACATGTGATTTGTGAATATATGTGACCTACACAATATGACCAGTGATTTGAACATTTTTGAAGTGTGACTTGTGACCTATATGATGGAGATGGGGGTGACATGTGACTTGACATATAAAGTGTGACATGTGACCAGAAGTCACGTATGAAATATGACTTGTAACTTAATGCATCAAATGTGACCTGTGACCTAAGGTATCAAAAATGTTGTTCATTGGAATCTTTGATCTATAATTAGATGAATGGTAACATGTGACTTACGATGTATGAAGTGTGACTTGTGACTTTAACATGTGACCCATAACTTATGACCTGTGATTTGAATTATAATATGTGATATGTGACTTGAATATGTAATATTTGACATGTAACTTTAACATGTGACCTATAACCTGTGACTTTAATGTGTGACCTGTGACCTATGACTTTTATATGCGACCCCAGCGACTCACCTTGAACTTCAGTTGACCTGCCTCTACAGCCCGTGAAACTAAATCCAAAGCCTGTATCTCCACCATGAACATGTGATTTTTTACTTGACTCGTGCATGTGACCTGAATTTGAGATCTGTGACTTGTATATGTGACCCAGTTGAATTTGTAGTGAACATGCTTCTACTTGAATCACATGAGCAAGAGGGGCCTTACATCTATCTAGGCTTCATACCCAACAACTTTTTTTCCCCACCACCATCCACGTTGAAAATGTACACCACACCACCACTAACCACCGTCGCAGCCATCGACCATCGCCAACACCACTCAAACACCTGCACCATCACCATCACCGCCACACCACTGCACCGCCACAAACACAACCATAGCCAACAACATTTTTCCCCACCGCCACCCACACTTAAAATGCACACCACCACTACAACATTCTCTTCACATCCAACACCAACACTAAAAATGCAAGCCCCACAATAGAACATACGCGGTTTGGTTTTTGGGATTGGTGGTTTTTGTTGGACGTGTTAGTGGTGTAGGCTTTGATGGGGAGTAGGTGGTGGTGTGGCGACGGTGGTTCTAGAGAAAGTGTTGTTGGTGAAATAATTCTGGTGGTGGTCAAAATGGTGGTGCTAATGCTTCTGATGCGCAGTGTAGCTATTGCTTCTATTGGGCGGTGGCGATCTCGTCGCTGCAAGCAATTGCAGCGCAAGACCCATCACCTCACCACCGCCTGCACCCACCCTCATCCATCACACTAGCACCACCATCTCGCACAAAACGCACCACAAACCACCTCATAGACACCCACATCACTAAGGAAGCAGCTGTAAAACCATGAAAATCGCACTACCACCACCAATCTGTTGGTGCGAAAACTCCATTATCGGTGTCGAAGAGTTGTCGTTGTCACTGTGTTGTCGGTGGCTACGATGTGCCGCCAAGTATTGTTGACTCTCCGACTAAATGTGGTGGAGATGAGATTTTTCATTCCGTGATTAGAACATACGCTATTCTTGGGGATTATTACTTGAGTGCAGTGGATTGAGTGAGGGGGATGGGGTGGATGGTTGTTGATTTATTTTAATTTTATAAATATTATTAATTGGTATTAATAACACCTGATTGCTGAATTGTAACTTTTAAAAATAGGGTGACTTGTAATTTCCTCTTTATATAAACAATCATGTGTAAAAATGGCAAATGAGTCGAAATGCTAGATGACTTGGTTCGTAAAAGCTCGTCCATGGGCCGCTCGTTTAAACGAGCCGAAGCTAATGTCAAAGGAGCCGAGCCTCGTCATTTGGCCAGCGGCTTGGCGAGCCACAAGCCTTACAGTGACCAAACAGTCACTTCTTTAACAAAAGGTATTGTTTGTGATCATACAATTTTTTATTCATTTTTTTTCTTCTTCTAAAGACACTGCTAAAATTCTCTCCTTTGATCCACTAATCTCTCATCTCTTTTACGATAGCTAAATTCTCTACAAATTCATAACCAAATTACTATTGTTCAAATAATTTAATTCAACTCTCAATTACTTTAGTTTAGTTTCTACATTATCCAATTTATTATTTAAGGATCTTAATCAATATGTCGAGATTTTTTTCGACCGGTGGACTTATCCTCAATGCCATTTAGGCTCCCCTATTTAGTCTGTTGTCTACCGCATTTCTTTCCCATGCCCGAGATAGACTTATAGGTAGCAGTCTTCGACTGAGATAGAGATGGCTTTGTGGTCAACTTCTATTCTGCTTGTTGGAAGGTTCGTCAACCACTCACCTATAACACCATAATTTTAATATGATAATAAGTTTTTCAATATTAATGAAATTCTCAATCCACAAGATTTGGATAAATTAGGTGGGGATGATACTCATCAAGGTAGTCATCCAATTGATTTGAATGAAGTTGATGAAGAAGATGCACTTGCTGAAAATGTACTAGATATTCTCGATACAAGATGGAAGTGAAAGGGTAAAAAAAATGCAAAGTGTTCGGACAACTTTAAATTGATTTCCATAGATTGTACCAATGACGAATCTCAAGATTACAAAGTAATGTACAGATATTGTGAACAACAGGCATAGCAAAAGCTTATCGGTATTACCCACCTCAACCGTCATTATTGCAAATGTGTGGCCAAATATGACCATGTTGATGGAAATCAAATACAATTGTAATTTGGTACGTCTAATACTAGTTTTACATCAAAACTTACATGACTTTATTCTGAGGAACAAACTCGTGTTGGAATGGTGAGATTCGTTATCGAGATAGAGTTTTCACTAAGTATAGTGGACAACCAATATTTCAAAACATTCGTTAAAGAACATCTTCAATCGAGGTGTGATGGAATTAGTAGAAACATTCTTCATTCTAACACTATAGAATATTTCATTAACACTAAGAAAATTGATATATGATTTACATAAATATGGTGATAAGTGTTCTATCTTTTACTTTAGATCTATGAGAAGTAATTAATAGAAAATGATATATAGCTGCAACTACATGCTACATAAATCTACTATTGGCTATGCATTAAAAAAATATTACTTTTAAGATAAATGAGTGTCCTCATGATGCTAACAACATATTTAATGATATACACCAAATTATCAAGGAATATTGTTGTGAAAGTAAAATTAGTTCTTTTACAATTGATAATGCTAGTGTCAATAAAAATGTTGTAGATAAACTATGTAGGGTTTCTAATCCTGATTTTGGAAAAGAAATTGAAGCAAAGTAGCTATTAAACGATGACTTTGGTTTACTAGAGATATCGACATATTGTTTTAGCTCGGTGGAAACAAAATCCTTTACCTTAGGATTCTCTCAAATAGAGGTTTTTTATTTCATGTTTAATGTGTGTCGCATTTAAAATTTAATTGTGCAAGATGGTATGAAACTTATTAAAGATCAAGTTGATAGAATTAAGGATGCAATAATTTATAATCACAATTTTACCAAGTAGAAAACAAACATTTAAGAAATTATGTACACAATTTGGTCAAGATGCTAAACATTTATATTGACATAGGATATATATGAAACTCTACTTATTTATTAGTAAAATCATGTGAAAGATATGAATATTTAATTACTGAATTTGATAACAATGGACATGTAAGAAATGAGAATGTGCCTGTTTTGGCGGAAGAACTTTCATAAATATAAGAATGATCCATTTTCTTTTATATATTGTATTCAATGGATCTTGAATTTAGAAAATTTTGAGAAGGTTCTCATATTTTATTTTATTTTAGCATGCTTATTGAACTCGTTTTACAATTTTAAAATTACTAAACATGTTATTAATAAAATCACAAATGCCATAAGTTTTGACACACATATCAGTTATGGTAGAAAGCATGTTAGTTTCCGTGTATGAAATGTATGCACAATGATTGGACGCTAACGTTAGTCGGACAACCTTTGCACCAATTCGTCTGCTAATCTTAAAGAAAATGAAGTAAAACTAGTGAATTTATGGGGGAAGAAATTAGGGATGCACGATGTTGTTCTTCTTCAAGTATGTCTCTTTAATTTAATCAAACATCATACACTGCAATACCTATTGAATTAAAAAACTATTTTAAACAAGAATTGCATAAGAACGTAGAACCTGCTGATTCACTACAATGTTATTTACTTTAATTTTGACGAGTTGTTAGTCATTGCAAAAGATCTAGTAACGCTTTCGGTTAACATGGTAGGTTCAGAGTTTGCTTTTAGTGCAAGTACAAGAAATATGTCCAAAGTTAGAAGTCGACTCAAAAAGGAAATTTTGAAGCATCACTGTTTTTTAAGGATTGACAAGCACTTAATAAATAGCCGATTCCAAACCCGGAGAAAGGAGGAGAGTTTCTCGTTGTAATTTTAAAAATAAAAAATAAAACATTAGACTTGTGGGCCAACCTCGACTTGGCTCGACTCGACTCGACTCAGCTCACGAGCAACGAGATCAAGCCCTTGAGGAATGAGTCATTGCAGGAACTCGACTCGTCTCTTAGGCGAGCCAAGCAGTGGGGTAAAGGGTCGATCTGACTTGATTCGATCCTTTGCCACCTCTAACCATGTGACGTCTCATTAGATCATTTTTTTCAGAGATCAACAATTTCAACTGATCAAAGATTGTTATCCACTAATATTTACTTTTTAAGAAAATAGACCAACGAAATGTCACATTATCGTTTATAAACAATATTTATAAACAATCGTTTATAAATAGATTGTCAGTTTACCTTGATAAAAAAAATATAGATCCATACTTCTTGAAAAAAAAAATCTTATTGAATAATTAACGATACTTTCCTATACTCTATCTCACTACATAGTTCAACACCAACAATGACAATGCTCTTTCTTACATCAAAGTTCACTAGAGATGACCCTTCTTTTTTCTCAGGAGAAATCATAAGCTGATCCATTCGTCGAAAAGTCATAACCCAAATTGAAATGATAAAACATGACAGTTCTGTTACAAAAGAATTCACTTGTTGACAACGTTTAAGCAAATCACGCTTTAATGGGCTTGTATTTCTCAGCCACTACACCACCTTTGTCCTTCTGGAATTGAATATACCGCTGCGTACTTGCAAAGAAAGCATCGGTAGCTGGATCAGGTGTTGTATTCTCACCGCTCGTTTCTTGTTTGATCAATTCAATTAGACTCTGGATTGAATCAACGGTAACCTGCGACACCCCCTTCTCGTAGAAATAGAGATACCTAATGGTACACAAAGATAAGCCATTTCATTTTAAGACCATTTCGAAATATAAAAAGGTTCAAGTAAATAGAAGAGTTGAATTCATCACTTGTTCAATATTTCTATAAAGAGTACGACTGAACCACTGCTCCCTCGAGCCGCATTAGCCATTTGTTGAGCGGCATTTGCAATTCTCAAGGCACGCTTTAAACAAAGCATGACCCTGGATATAGGATAAAATGAACAATCATATAAAATTGATGGAGAAAGAGATTGAAAATGCTAAACTAAAATAGAATTATTTAGAATGTCAGAAACGTCAATATATGTGGCAAGCAGAATTGCACACCTTTCCTCATCTTTCATGTCATTATGTTCGTCGAGCCAGAAAAGGTGTGAACATGCATATACAGCTCTGCACTGATCGGGCTTCTTCAAAAGCTTTGAAGAATACTATAAAGAGAATTAGAGAAAGCATATAAGTTTACACTATATTTATATTAGGTTATAACAAAACAAATCGGCTACACAAAGACTGCTAGAGATTAGGATTCATGTACCCCTGTGGCCTTGTGGGTTAATGTATCCCTGTTCTCGACACCAAAGACATGCATCCTCTGAAGGGTCCCGATAATTAGGTGTATGGAGGTCACCTGAGCTTTTGAGTCCTATCACAACAATGAAATTAGGCAACATTAAAAGGTAGTTCAGTGGATACGTCTAACTGAAAACTTTCCAAACTAATCAATCAATTTGGGGAACTTCAAAAATATAAGACATAGGGAAGCCAATACCGAGATTTCTTCTTCATACAAAATATAAGCTTGGGTGAAAAATTCATAGGCCACCGGTTCTAGATCACAGTCATTTGCAGCCTGATAATCAAAACCATAGAAGCAACAATAGGTAAGAAGAAATACAACTTCACCCTTTAACTACATTAGAGAAAGCAAAAAAGTACCTCGGCACATTGCAGATACAACCGTAGAGCTAGTTCAGGAACTGGAACACTAGATAAAGCCTCAATTGTCTACAACAAAGAGGTTATCAAAATGACTAAACTGGATGCTAACTGCAGAAAATGATAGTAGAAAATTTTCCAGTTGGCATATCATGCAGAAAAGATCCATGTCAACGTAGCTGTGACTAACGGAAGAGCAAGAAAATTTGAAAAGAGCTACCAAAAAGTGTGGAGCATAGGAACTTTCCCAAAGATATAAGCTGTAAGAAAAGAAGCACGGAATATATTGTGCAAATTCCAAGAGTTCAATAGCAAATAGATTGTGCAAATGTTATGGGCAAAGACTAACAATAACAGAAGTGCAGACGGTTAAGATGGTAGACAAAGCACAGTAGACAATTAAAATGTTATATGTACAGAAGGTTTCAATTAAACACCTGCATCAAAATCTGAAAGATATCCTTTGGTGTAGCTGTTACCTCTTCTCCGGAGACATTTTCGTTCCGACTTTGCAGTCTCCTAACCAACTGCACATGAAAGGTACAATCAAATCAGAAAGCACACTACCATCAAGTCAGCCCACTTAAAACCAACAGTGAACTGCATGCTTCCTTTTCTCTTCATTTTGCATAAAATTGCTGATTGCTATATTTTATTTCCTTTCATTTGGGAAGTGGCACCAGCTAGTGCATCACACTTTACAATTCAAAATTTACACATCAAATCATTTAAAACCGTGAACTAAAAATCTGACTCTTTCCATATATCACTCTGCATTTCCCATCATAATAATGCAATAAAGTTGGCGCCAACAAATCTCCACATAAAAGAAGCACAACCAGC
The DNA here is from genome assembly GCA_963555705.1 of Ligustrum vulgare. Taxonomy (NCBI): domain Eukaryota; kingdom Viridiplantae; phylum Streptophyta; class Magnoliopsida; order Lamiales; family Oleaceae; genus Ligustrum; species Ligustrum vulgare. The sequence goes on from OY743168.1 coordinate 24,147,553, forward strand.
AACCCCACTCATACTTTGGGCTAATCTGATTCATGGATGTGATGGGACATCATATAAATCCGAGGATTATATTCGTACAAATATTTATCAAGGAAATTTTATATTAATCTTGCATTTGAATTCTTGAATATATTTCTAGGGACAAGATAATGTAAAATTATTATTTCATCAATTAGCCTTCTTATTCCTCTTATAATCAATTTCCCTCACCAAACCACCCGGAAAAAGAGAGAGAGAGAGAATCAACCACTGCCTCATCTCTTCTACTCTCCATACAAGATCCCAACCAATATGCATAGCAGTGTTTAAAAAGGCAGAATCGGGCACTAAAGCGTTTTTCTTTCATGAGGCGAGTTGTAAGCCTCAAGAAATTATTATTTTAGTTGGTAAGAGTGGAGTAGACTATTCTCACAACTGGTCTATGAGAAATAAAAGTTATTAATGTTTTAGTGGAAAACAAGATATCTCAAGATGAATATATTAGAATTTTTATGTTTTGTGGACCACAAACCTTAGGAAGCGCTATGAGACGTAGGCATCATAAAATCGCCTCACGATCAGTGCCCTGAGGATAAGTGGCCACGTCGATACAGTGGTGGATGATCCTGGTGAATGGAAAGGGGGGAGGAGAGTCATGGAGTTGAGGGGTGGTGACCGAGCAGGGTAAGAGAACTGGACGCCGAAGGATAGACTGGAGGCTGAGGAAAGGGTGGTTGACAGAAATGGGCGAAGATGGTTGATAGGAAATGAGGAAGAAAATAGAACATTAAGCACATTTACAATTTGAACAACCGTGAGTAAATTGGCCTTTCTTGACCTGATTGCAGAAGTTTTCCATGCAAAGCTTTTATCTGGTTGGATAACCACTTCATGTAGTATATGTAAAAATTAATAAACTCTTACACACTTCTCCTTAAAATGGTATGCACCCTACGTTTGTTATCTTAATAAATTAAAAGAATTGCTACAGAAACATATATAGAACTACAATATTCCCAAGGATTCATGGCTGTCTGTGCTATCAACTGTTTCAGTCTTTTCATGCTACAAAAATAAATATCTGTTTTAGTGATGTTTCATTCATAAATCTTTGGGAGAATACGGATGATTCATGATTGACATTGAAACTGAGAAAGAACAGACAAGCCGGCCAGCTGTTTGTGCATAGTAAAACCTAAATATGATTGGCACGTGAAGGGGATTGTGTCAGTTTGTCTCATAACAAGTTAACTTTGCCTGAAAAAGGAACAAATACTCGCATTCTTCCTGAAGGTTGAAAACATGCACATTGCAGACAAATTGCAGGAGGCATGCTTCCATCTACATGGTTAAATTATATTTACAACAAAAGCATAAAGCAATCGATATAGGATTTCGTGCTCCACTTTCTTCAGATCAGAATACATCATTTATTAGTTACAGCCAGATTATGATATTGATACCATGACCACAAATGTTCATAGGCATCCTTGGACATCTGAATTAGTATTACAGTAAAATATGTAATTCTAGGAATCACTTATAATCTTTATGAGAAGCATGACCAATAAATTGATAACATAAGCTAACAGGCAGATGTTATACCTTTAAAGCACTAAAGGTAAAAGGAGGAACAGTAAACGAAAGCCTCTTTGGTCCTCCAGTCAAAATATGCTTCCTCACTGTATGAAGGATCTGAAAATTCAACCAGCAAATAAATAAAGGTTAAAAAAATATAAACATGAAAAATACAGACCAGTTCAGATCCAACAATTGTTTTTTTCCAGCAAAGCAATTCACGAAATATTGTTGCCAAGTCAACAGAAATTGGTAAACGACCTCATTTAAAAGCTAAAGCTAATAGAAAGGGGCACATTAAAAAAAAAAAATTTTAGCTTTCAACACGCCTTTCAATTTTTCATCAAAGAATTGACACGTGCACACACAATTTTCATAAATGGGAAAGAAATACAAAAAATAAATTAGCAAATCATATGAAAGTAAAAGGCCAACATTTAAAAGTGAATGACTAGATGAATTAAAAAAAAAAAAAAATTAATAATTAAAATTTTGAACTAACAGAACTTTTTAGACTAGATTGTGATGCATAACTAGATTTCAGACCTTAAATTTAGTCAAAACGAGTTGGAGTAGAGGAAGTATCATCTCGGTAAAGGTAACTGGAATTCAAAATATAAATTATGAGACTTTTTTAGTTGGGTGTCCAACGCATTTCGGGGGGGAAAGGGAATTTGCAATATGTCAATGCATAATCGATCAACTTAATGAAGCTTCAGATATTTAGCAATGTGGTGGACACAAATAGTACTTGTATATCCAACAGATTAGAGTAATGATCTTTTTTAAAGAACATACTTAAAAGTCTTATTGACTCCCACAAAATTAAAATGAAATTTGTGAGTTTACACTTTAGAATATGAGCATGTTTTAAGTCTAGTTGAAGGAACACGTCAATTATTGTGTGATCATCAGCCAAGTACAAAGGTACTCAAGAACAGTGCCATAGGGCTGCACGTGTCAAAGCCCATCCCACAAAACAAGAAAACTTGTTTCCTTGAAACTAAAAATCAAATAATTGTTACAGTGTATGAATTTTGTAGTCAGTTTCAGTAAAAATCATCACATTCCTCCATATAGGCTTCTACAGTTATTCACATGTTATATACATAAGCAAGTGTAAATATATTCAACTAACAAAGTCTGATCCTTCACTCATAAAAGGTGGTCCACAAGGATGATGGATCCATTTCTCCCCTCCACTCTATCAAGGGTCACCTTCAAAAACAAACCACATGCCTATATTTTCTAATCATTTCAAGCTTAGGATAGTACTAGTCCCATCACTATTAAACATGCTTCAAGCAGCCTCTTTGGATGTAAATAAACTATAACAATCAGTCCAAACGTAATTTATCTTTAACGGTGGCACCTTAGCCAACTCATGAATTAGATAATTAATTACTCCATTCCACATATCATAGCATTCTCATCCATCCACAACCAATTTGTTCTTGACAAGCCAACATTCAATCTCATACAATTGCTTAACATTAGTAGTACTAGTCGCATCGCGTTCTTACCCAGTTTTTATTGCAGCCTTATTTAGATGCAATTAAACTGTCACAATCAGTCCAAACTGCAATTCATCTTCAACAGTGGCACCTTAGCCAACTCATTAATATGATAATTTATTAATTATCACTCCATCAAGACTCGTCTTATTTTACGACATCAATATTAGCATTCTCATCTCTGCTACAACCAATTGGTTAAGATGTTTCTTGACAAGAAAACTTTCAATCTCTATATTGCAGTTCTTACAGCAATGCCGAACGATTCATCAATTAGAATTCTTAGTGTTCAACGATGCCTAAACCAGAAATATTTACAGGAAAAGTAAATCCAAATTATTTTTGTCTCTATTTCTTGTTATATAACAGGCCCCAGAGTCACTCCTGCACTCAATCCTATCAAACTTAATTCTTTGGGTTACATCATCTCCACTTAGCCCTCATAGATACTGCAAAAGCTCGCATTTTAGGTATTCCATGACATCAATCTCTAGTACCTCATTGCAAATATGACTAAAATTACACCATACTCAGTCTTATTCCTCTAATTTTATAAATGAGATATAAGTTTAAGAGATCCATGCAATGCGAATATCAAAAATTAATAACCGAGTCAAGCATTAGTACAGACAAAAGATAAGAGTCTAAAATCACTGAGTTGGAGCATGGACAATGATTTGAAAAACATAAAATTGTTATTACTTTCATCATCTCTTCGGTATCATCAGTATACAACATTTGAATAAGCCGTGAAACAGAGTTCTGCTCCTCTTTGAAATCTTCCTCATCAAGCTGAAAATAAATGAAAAGTGGATAAATAAAGAATACAGGAATATAACGACAGATCATCAGGAGTCAAATTATCTCAAGAACCTAAATAAAAGGAAATATAATATTACTAAAAATGGAAACATTTATCGATCGAAGCCACTAAATATAACTCGATAGAGAACATCTTCAAGTCACCTCATCTTGCAGATTTTCATCTATGTCCTTAATGAGCGCTTTAATCAATTCAAAGAGCGCCTCTACCTATAAAGACCAACAATCCGTGTCATAACAAAGTAAAACTTCAAACAACTAAATGCAAGCGTAAAGAAGTATATACCTTCTCGGCAGTTGAAATGCAAGTCCTATTTTTCATTATACTTTGAATAATAACATTGGACATCTCTTTATTTGTTCCATAATCTAGGTATTCCATGACATGGGGATAGTTTGAGAGCTTCAATGCAGTATCGATGTCTTTATATTTCTCAAGTGGAGCACTCAGAAGTGAAACAATCTGTTTTGTTGCTTTACTATCATCAAGCTTTCCTTTTCCTGAAAGTTTCTTAACACATGCTCCCTGCAAGGGCAATGAAGAGAATCAGTTGGTAGCAACTACATACAAATATATAATTCTCTTATATTAACTATGTAATTTTTTGTTTTTTAATTGTCACTTTTTTACTGTAGATTCTTAGCACATAAGATTAACTTAGTAATTTTGGCTTTAAAACTTTTCACCCATTTTACAAAGGGTTGCTATATTGCCACCATGAAAATTATTTTTCACACCACAATTATAATTTCATTGTTTATTTATTAAAATAGGCACAAATACAATAACATAAATATCCTTTTATTTTTTCTAATCTAATTTCTCTTATTAATGTTAAGTACACCACAATCTCCAACACTAATTATCTTCTTCATCTCATCTCTTTTATTTTTCTATCTTTATTTTTTCAAAATATCTCTGTCTTACAAAAACATCTATCAATAAAAGTGAATCATATGCAAACTGGAAAAAATTAACTGTACTCAACTTTTCCAATAAATTTGGTTTCTCCATGAACATTTCATTTGGCTTCTCCATATTTCAGTCATTTTTTTAACTTCATCAAGAAAATAAAATTTTACACGTAAAATTCATGGAAATTATTACTCTTTCCTACAAGAATTTAATCATAAAAAATGTCGATGTGATATTGGTGAAGGAAGTTTATATCAATTCCTAATTTAATCACTAAAAAAGTAAATGAAAGTTTCTCCAACAGTTTTTTTTTCTTGATAAACCAACAAAATCTTTTTAAATATAAAAAAATCTCTATACCCGATTATTCACTTAAAGTATATGATTTTTTTAATATAATGAAAAAGAGATGAATAATTTCAACTATCTCAATACTTATTGGAGATCGAATTTGTGAAATAGTTGTGGTGGACTTATTATTTTTTAATTCGGATAGTGTTATTAGAAAGTCAATGTGGGTAGAAAATGATGATCAGTAAAGAGGATTGGAATTGTTAGGGAGCAAATGAGTTGCAAAAAGCTAATATGTGGAATGCATTATCAAATGATAATGGATGAAGAAAGAATCGGTGGGGAGGGGTGAAATAAAAAAGGTAATATATAACAAGAAAGGTATATATGGTGTAATTTTATTTTTTTTTTAATTTTTATTGCAATTGAATTAGGTCGTATTTGTAAATTGCTTGTGGTGCATTTATCTAAATGTATTTCAATTGTGGTGTTATTATAATTTGGTGTAACATATAAAAGTCGTGGTGACAATATATTTACCCTTTTACAAATTGCTCTCTCTCTCTCTCTCTCTCTCTCTCTCTCTCATATTTTAATGATTCGAAGCAAAATTCACCATATGTTTTAAAGGTTTGTTTTGTTTGTTACCTGGAATTATTGTACATAATTTGCTTCTGGTGCTTTGGTCTGAGTAAATTGGAGAAAAAAATCATGTTTATTCAAATTACAAATTCAAAAAAGCCCTTTTGATTTCCAAAAATTCTGGAAAAGGGCAAAAAATTGAATTCTGGGTGGTTTTGCTCGTTTTGGTTTATTTATTTGCAAAGAAATTTACATTCATTTCAGAAGTGTTTTCTGTAGAGCCAGTGTTTTATGATTTTTCCATGGTATAAATTGCAGATAGAGAAAATCAAAATTCTGCAATAGCATGTTATGTATATTATACTCGACGGTATTGAACATGATTAGAGTTTTCCTCTGAATTTTCCATCAATTAATTGGAAAAGTTTAGTATATTTTGTCATATTATTAGCTGAGAAGTTCTTATTACTTTTAATTATTTTATCAGATAATTAAATTAGCTGAAAGATTTTGATAAATTTTTCCTTAACTTGAAATTTTAATTTATATTAATAACATTTCATTTGCCCTCACAACTCAAAGATCTGCCCCCAGGAACAACTAATTACTGGATACGTATTATTGCTTAGGCTCTTTTTGAAACATTTCCCTTCCCTTCCCCAAGCTGAATGCTCTTTATGATAACTTTATCACATATAACCACATCTATATGAAAATAGAACATACCAGTATTTGATCGACATAATCAAGCCGATCAGGATGTACATGAAGAGTAAATGTCAAAAGAGATGCATATAGAGTTACTGCACCATAAATTGGCATGTCATCTTGTGCTTCTATAACCTGCATTTAGAAATAGACGTCAACAAGAGAAAAAGCAAAAACAAAATTTAAAAAATTAAATATTAAGTCCCAAGTGCAAATCTTCGAAAGGTGGAGATTATCTGAATGATGTCATTTCGCTGATGTAAAGGAGAAAAAGATATGCACATCTATGAACTAAAATAGCATAAAACAGAAACAAATTGAAGCTCAAGAATCCAGAAAATATCTCATGCATGCATGAGGACGCATCTATATTAAGCAAATACAAAAATAAAACTGCAAACTGAAAGATCAGATGAAGCCAAAAGACTACTCCCAAACATTGAAAAAAAAAAAAAAAAGCTTAATTTCATATCATGGGCTTCACATAGTGCATCTATACTTGCCATTGGTGAACATTGAATCTTACATAAGAAGTGAAAAGGGATTGTACCAGAAGAGAGAAATTTCTCATTTGATTATCCACTTATACATGAACTGAAAATGCTAAGCATATTAACAAAACTGAACACCTTAAATCATGATCAGAAGGTCTTACAATCTGTAGATTTCAGAAGGGGAACCAGATTACCTTGCCTATGGCGATGTTTAGCTTTGCAAAAGCTTCTACTTGAAAAAATATGGGTAAGACCTGCATTAACAATTTAATCAGGAACAATAGTTACCATCAGAATTTCTGAAACTTTGACAAGCTACTTACTTCTGCAGAAGAAGCAGCATAATTTGAAAGCCTCTCCATTAGTCGAGCAAGAACCGTTTTTATGTCAACAGATGGCTGACAGAGACATAGCACATACAAAAGAAAATTCAGCAACAGTTGAAGGATAGCATTAAATGGATGCTATAAATCTATAACTTTTAGGATATGTAGTGCTCATCAAATACAACAATAGCATGGATCAACCTGAAGCTGAGGGCAAGCACCCAATAATGTTTCAAGAGTCTGCAAGTGGTATTCATCAGGGAAGACTTGAATTACGCAATCCATCAAATAATATTGGGCAATCTCATCTTTACAGTTGACAACCTAAAGCCACAGTAGAGGTCCGTATTTTACAATATTAAATTCAACAAAGGTGAAAAATGATCTAACAAAGAAAGCAGATTACCTGCTCCAATACTCTTGGAAGAACAGTTTCTCTATACATATCAAGGTCAACACCTTCAATCTGACCGAGAACATGAAGGTTCTTTCCAACCTAACCAAAAGGCGATGGACAAAGAAAATTTAAGTTTGCACATAGCTGCTTCTCAGAAATATAAACTAAGTCGGAGTGCCGAGTTTACGAGATCACGAAGCTCGCTCCTTTCTTTTTCCCGCTTCTCCTTTTCCCGAGCAGGTCCCTGTATTTCAGAAAATCCAATTGCAAGCCTCAGCTCATGATCAGCGCGATAAATGAATTTTCCCAACCAAGAAAAATGTAGTTAAAACGAATAGTGCCTCATGATTTAGAACATGTTTAGGGTGGTTTATTCTAAAAAGTAAGCCAAACATGCTTTACTTTTACCTATGGCATTGAAGAACTGTAGCCCCATTCATGTTCATATATGAGTAGATAGTGAAGTCCACTGTTTCTCCACTCACCTGATGTTGCATTCGAACCCAAAGTTTGTTCATCTCTGTAAAATTTTGGAGAACAAATTCAACAGCATCCAGGGCAGTATCAGCATCCCTGTAGGAGTTAAGGAGCAAATCCACAAATGAGGTCTAAAAACAGTTCCAACAGAATTATTACATCACATGTTAACATACATATGATATTAATGAGTATTAACTTGTGATAATTGAAAACACCCAAAAAAACAGAGTAGGAAGAGTATTTGACACATCCAACACAAGTTCAATACATCTACTTATTTAATGAACATGAGAGCAATTTTAGAGGCTCATAGACGTGAGTTATAGAAGTTTCATGAATAAAAGTTCCAGGAAACAATTTCTGTCACATGGGTATGTCCGAGTATTGGGTATATTTAAGGTCCCGTGTTAGTAGTTCTGGAAGGAAAGCACCCAAAGGCAGAGACTAGAAGCTGATATGTCAAAAACAGTGCAAAACTAAATGCACAGTAAAGATTCAATATGCAAAAGCCAGATAGGTTTTTTTAAAACCAAGCTGATAATACTTTGTAGGTTCTTATCCTAAATTTATGAAGAAGCACGTAATGACAAATCATACTCTTACCCTTCATACTCTGAACCAATATCAGGCAATTTATCCCTACTGACTTGAGAAAGATAACTCCGAAGAAAGAGTCCACGTACAGGATGTTGTATGCCACGACACATTTCTATAAGATCCTTGAGAACATCCTTTGCAGGAGCTTCTTTTGATCTTATGTATACAGAGCCCACGGTGCAAAGCAAATACCTAGACAAAAACATGTCAATAAGAATAATGACCAATTAATCCATAGTGCAGACAAGTTGTCAATGCTTAAAATCATAAAACAATCATCTAACCCCACAGAACTCATGAATATGTTTCCTAAGGGATATGACAAGATCATTTTTTTTTTTTTTTTAATTGGGAAGTTCACATATATAAACTACATAATTGAGGACTATACCTAAAACAAATAGCATTCTATTACTCTTCCTTAAATAGAATATTGAATTCCTCGAGTAAGCAACTGTCTTGATTTTACAAGCATATTCCAACATCAAAAATCACATTACAAAAATAAACTGTAGGAAATCCGAAGTGCTAAAGTCAAGTTCCTACTTACAGTCTAGGCAAAATGTTGCCAGCATGTTGGACGAGCTCATACAGCTCAACAATGGAGCAACCACGATTGGTCTCCTCCTTGAAGAATATTTCCAGTTTCCTCAATTCGTCAAATGCCCTCATATCTACCCCAAATTTAGATTTGAAAATAAAATAAAAAATAAAATTAACAACTCGCACAATTAATCAAAAAAAGTACGAATATCAGATGTAATCGAAAATCTAATTCAATTGCATACAAAGCTCGTAGTATTTGTGAGGGGAAAGCCTCGAAGTGCGAAGTTCTGACAGCATCTGAGCTGAGTATTTGAGTGCATCCTTCAAATTACTTGAATCCTGAAATTCAAAACCATTTAGAAAAATTCAAAACTAGGGTTTCCTTCCCCAATCAATGCACAATACACATCTATGAAGATGTAAATATATGGCGCGTATTTGAGATTAGCTGATATGTACAAGGGCTCGATGCATGTAAAAGGCGTTCTGTTGAAGGCCGGCGATCCCAGCGGAGAGCCATTTCTCTTCGTCTTCAGCTACGCCGGCGATCATCTTCTCTCAATTTATTTTTTTATTTTTCCTCGTCGGATTGCAGAAGTGGAACTTATTTCTAATTTGGTTTGGATTATGATTTGTACACCAACTGCCGGTCAGTCTCTGCTTTGGTGTTGCAGGATACTTGGGTTCGTTGCCACGGTGCCGTTTCATCAGTAAGGAGGTTCCCAAACTTCGACGTATTTTACATATTCATCCCAAATCTTCAAAACTTATTATTTATGTGCTAATTGCCTAATTCTTCCACCAATGGCCGCCAACCTTTGCCCTTGTTTGGCTCCTGTATTTTGAAAATCAAGTTTTAAAACATTCAATCTCAATCATTCATTTTAATTAAATTCACAATATTTGACTTTTCAAATAATTTTTAACAATTCATTTTCTCAAAAATACTATTTCAAACCACAATGTTTTCCAAAAACTAAGGGCCATGTTAAAAAAAAATTTGAAATAAATAGTAATTTATAGAAAAATGAGTTGTTAAAAAGTAGAGAATTTTTTCAAAACTTATGTGTAATTGAAAAGAAAATAAAGAAAAATGTGTTACAAATTTAAAGAATGTCAAAACAGGGGTATAGTTAGGGATGGGCGTGGGTTGGGTTGGGTCGATTTTTTGCCCAACCCGAACCCAACCCACCACGGTCGGGTTGATAAAAAATCAACCCAACCCAATTACGAATTCAAACCCAACCCAACCCAACCCACCAAATTTCGGTCGGGTTGGGCTTTGGCCTAATTAGTAAAATTTTTGAAAAAAAAAAAAAAAAAAAAAACTCATGAATCTATCTTTAATTCAAATCAATTATGTACACTACAATAATCAAAGATTCAATAAATTGAACATTTGCTAATAAAATTAAAATATATTCAATCAATATTTAAATAAGTCAAATTTCATTAAAAAAAAACTGTATTTTTTTTTTTGAAAAAAAACCCAATTCAACCCAATTTTCATAAAAAATCGACCCAAACCGATCAGGTTGGGTCGGTTTTTGCCCAGCCCTAGGTATAGTGTCACCTCGATCATTCAAGTTGGATATTCAATGTGAATTAAAATCAAATTGGATTGCTAAAGTTACATTAGGTTGTGATTGGTGGAATTAACCTTATTATTTACCCTTCAATAAACAAAATATTAATATTAAATGAGAAAAAGAATGAAAGAGAATAATTTGGTTTATAAATATGTTTATAAATTATACAATTTTTCAAATCACTTTTTAATCATACATATTTTCTCTCTTCAAATTTTAACACTACTTTTTACCTCAAAACAGTAAATAAATCAAACAGTGTTACCAAACGGAGCATAAACAAATTATTATTCTTCACCCCAGCCCAACCTTCTTCTCGAGTCCTGACAACTACAACTAGCTGAACGAAGGATTTACTTTGACAGTTGACTTGACACGGGCTTGGGGAAGAAGAATATTTCTTTTTCTTTTTTTCAATTTTGATAATTATAAAGGCACAGTAATTTTTTTATTTATTTCTTGTTGGATCACTTTTAGCCCTTGTTTGACATTCTTTAAAATTTTCTCTTTTTTCTACAATAATCAATTTAAATCATTCATTAAAAGTCAAGTCACAATAATTTACTTTTCAAATAAATCTCAACTATCAATTTTCCTAAAAATCATTATTCATTTAAAAAAATTATTTTTAAACAATACCAAACAAACACTTAATTGTATTTATGGATGTCAATTTTCTGCCATGATTTGTCCTGCGTTGCCCAACTCCTAGTACCTTGAAATTTCTCTAAATCTTTTTATTTCATTTTATTTATTTTTATGTTTTTCAATATAAATCTATTTAAAATTAAAAATACGATTAAACAGATAAATAATTAATTAATCAAACGAGGCAGTCCTCTGTCTCACCTCCTGAAAAACCCAAAACTAGTGGCTCAAGGATGAGGATGGTCTACTGGCCCCACTCCACCCTGTATTCATCGTAAATTATATTAGAGTCTATTATGTGTTGGAATTTTTGGATGAATTTCGAGTCTTTTAAGCATGCATCATGCATGCTTGAAAAGTGATTGAAAAGAGTGAAAAGTGATGAGTCTCATAGGAATATTTAGTTGAAAATAAATTTGAGGAAAATTTTGAGTCTTCGTTCGGCTAGCTCTTTAATGGGCTAATTAAACTACATTTTAAACTACAAAATTTTTCAAATCACTTTTTAATCACATACATTTCTCTCTCCTGTTTTTAACCACATATTTTATCTCGAAAACACACAAAAATCTTCTCTCTACTCATTAAGTAGCCGCCGAACGCACTCTGAAATTTTTAACTTTATCAAATAGGTTTTAATGCAATCATTACAATTATAAACAATAAAATGTTTCAAATCACATTTTAATCACATACATTTTCTACATTCACTTTTTAACAACACGTTTTACTTCAAAAAAATTAATTAATTAATTTATAATTATTATAGTGTTATCGAACAGAGTCAACTTTTGCTAATTGTCACACGTATATCCTAAAATTTGTTGGGCATGTAATACAATATATTTGTGCATTAGAAATGTATTATAAACTTCCATTAAAATACCAAATACAGTGACGAATTCCGGACCAAAATTTAGTTGTCGACTGTTAACCGATGATGAGTATTGACGTCCGCAGTAATGAGATTGATTATTATTATTATTATTATTATTATTATTATTATTATTATTTAATTAAATAACAATAACAATTAATCAATTAATATACTATAAAAATACACCAAAACGTTGTAATGAATTGTATGAATATATAATTCAATAAAAAACAAAATACATGATATGACATCATTCAGTAACTGTTAGCTCAAACAACTACATTCTTTGGGATCTAATACTTTGAAAACAGTGTTCTATTGCCTCATTCTCAATCTGTTTAAAAGTATCTCGCTCTGTGTACACAACTAAATTGTCATTCAATTTCAAACAGTCATCTCTCATTTTGTTGTACAAGTCACTTTTGATTAAATTCATAACAGGGAATATTCTTTTAACACTTGTAGTTGTCACGTGTAATATCAAAGTCAATGTGATGAGCCTATAAACTAATAGAAAATAAAAAGAATTTCCTGTTGCAACTGACTTCTTAGCTACACATAATATGGCGTTGAGGTTAAAGAAAGCTTTCTCCCTTGTAAAAAAAAAAAAAAAATTGTCTTGTTGAGGTCTAAGTAATGATGGCTCTTCAGCATTAAAGTCCAAATGATACAACTCAGCAAGATGTAGCAATTTAGTAGTATCAAAGACTGCAAATGAGGCTTTTAGATTCAATTGAAGTCCAAATGATTGAACTCAGCAAGACGTAGCAATTTAGTAGTATCAAATGCTGTAAAACGAGGCTTTTGGATTCAAAATATGAAATGCAAATAGGAGCTCAGTAGTTGACTCTAAAAAACGATTGTTCAACTCTAGGAAAATTGAGTCTATAACATGACAGTATAAATGAACATAAAAAAGATGATAATAAGTCACATCCTGAGCACCTCCACATCTAGGTCAACCTCGCAAAACCATAATATCCTCCATGATAGGCACTGCTATATTTCTACCAACACAAAACACAATCAGCTTATTCAACAATTTATCCCAACTATTGTCCTTCATATTCTGTAATGCATATTTGCACAATTTCAACAATACCACAGCATTTTGAATATCATACTCTTTTTAAAGGCTTTTGAAAGATCAACTGTAACGATAAGATTGTCAAACATAAAGTGGAGATAAAAGATAAACTCAAATTCTTGCATAGTGCTCATCTGTCGGTCGGCCTGTGCTCTTTAATCTGCAATTACAACATCTTGAGTTAAAATATCAAAAACATCTATGATATTATTAAACATACTAGTAAAACGAACGATTGTGAGTAGATGCGAGCCCCATCTAGTATCACTCGGTCGTGCCAAACTCATGTCTTAAAACTTATCACTCACACTATAAAATTCCCCAAGACCGAGGAGTTTCATCACAATCTCTGAATGATAACTTGCTCGAAGAGCATCTGCACGCTTACATGATGCACCTACTAAAGTCACAACGACAGTAAACATATTTAAAAAATCACCAAGTAATAGCGTTCTACGTGCCACCGAAACGATTAATAGCTGGAGCTAGTGCATGAAACAATGAACATAAAAAACATATGAATTCTCACTTAATATCTAAGATTTCAATCCGTTGAACTCACTAGACATATTGCTTACATATTTTCTTACTTCAAAATAATACAATGGTTATCAAAAGTAGAATAATTATTACAAAAAATGAATGGGAAGTTGAGAAAAAGTGAAAAATATGAATTAAAAACTTTTACGTTTGATCTTTGAGACGATTGTACGGATAATATATTTTCAGTTTGTTCTCATTTGTTATCTTATATTAAATTTCTTGTTGAAATCTATTAATTTTTTAATTTCACATAAAATTAAAAGAGTATAAATTCATTTAAACTAATAAAAAACATATTAAATAAGGGAATAATGGGACATAAATTATTAATTTTACTCTCAAAAAAGAAAGTGGACTATCTTTTTGGGACGGACGAAAAATGAATAGTGGACTATCTTTGTGAGACGGATGGAGTAATACAATAATTATCAAAAGAATAATAACTATTGCAAAACAAAAAATAGTTTATGTATTAAAATAAAATAGAATCTTGATGTCATAATTCCATTAATGACACGTGCATTATAATAATTGCTAAAACATTTATTATATTATTTTTTTGAAATATTTTTCGACTTTAAAATAATACAATAATTATTACAAAAAAATAATTATAGATAGTATTATAGAATTTAAATGATATAATTTAAAATGAATGAGATATTGAAGAAAAATAAATAAAATATAAAGTAAAACTTTTATATTTGATATTTGGGACGATTTTACGGACAATGTATTACAGTTTGTTCTCATTTGTTACTTTGTATTAAATTTCTTGTTGAGATATTCGATTTGACATCTATATTACATATTTTTCGACTTCAAAATAACTCAATAATTATCAAAAGAATAATATTTATTATAAAAAAGTAGTTTATAAATAGTATTATAGAACTTAAATGATATAATTTAAGATGAATGAGATATCGAGGAAAAATAAAAAAATATAAAATAAACTTTTACATTTGATCTTTGAAACGATTTTGCGGACAATATATTTTCGGTTTGTTCTCACTTTTTAGCTTGTATTAAACTTCTCGTTGAGATATTCGATTTGACACGCATATTACATATTTTTGGACTTTAATATAATACAATAATTATCAAAAGAATAATAACTATTACAAAAAAATAGTTTATACATTAAAATAAAATAAAATCTTGATATCATTAATAGCATAGCACGGATTTTAATATATCATATATTATTATTATTGTCACGACCCGAAATTCTCAAACTTTTTCAAGAACAACGCTATGATACCACGTATATAACGGCCCCAAAACCCTCCATTTAAAATAATATCACTTAATCGAATAAATGGGTAAAATTTAAAAATCTTGACGCACAAAAGCTTCAGGTGTCGACGCAAAATTGACTGAGGCTGCAATACCGAGTAGGTGTCGACACCAATACAGAGGGTGTCGACACCAATACTATTTCTGAGATAAAATAGTTTGATATTGAAATCTAGGGTTTCGGTGTCGACACGTAATGATCCAACCAACATATTTCCTTGAAATAACGCTTTAAACGTATACTTGACAAAAACATAAACTGACAGATATGTATAGATTCTTAAAAATCTCTTACAACCGAGTTTTAGGAAGATGTTACAAAATTACCCCAACTTCTTCTCCCCTATTTTAAAACAAAAACTAATCCTTGACTTCAAACTTCTTTGCCGGGGCAATCATGGGACTATTCCATAGAAGTTCACATAGAAGTGAAAACACAGAAACTGAGAGAGAGCAGGGAAGTCACGATACGTCTTTTCACGTAAAGGTCTTCGTCACATACATATAATATTGTTTATCGATCGACAAAATCCACTCCCGATAGATGACTTCCAAGTGATCAAAGTGCAGCATCAACATATTTGAAAACATGAAAACCGTGAATTGATAATTCAACGAGTAATTCGATATGCATGCAAGTATTTTCAAAGATTTATGATTTCAGAGCCCGATTATAGATTATCTCATCTACCCCAAAGTGCTTAATATATACACAACAAGGATATCGATAAATGGCCATAATCATTAACATGTTACTCAGGATTCCATATCCTTTAGGGCTTCTACATCCCTGTCATCTTTCACCATGTTCGACTCCCACTGGAATATTAGATCACCATGTCGTTCCTCACAACCCTCGGAGTCGCGAGGTGCTCCTGACATCATCAACATCGATATCCCAACAATAAACATTTGATTACCAAAGGGGCTAGAGTTCAAATCTATAATCATTACTTGAAAATACTCCTTTTCTTGAATCATTCAATGTCATCATCATTATGCATCAAAAGCATTTCATCACATATCAGACTTGCACATAATGAAACATGTAAAGGGTGTATCGAATACTCACCGTTTTGATGATTATGTAATATCTATCAACCTGAAATTCATAAAATAACATCATATCATGAACAGAACTGGAAATAAAGGGGTGCCTACATGGGTGTCTACATAGGTGTAGACCCATGTTCATCGTTCTTCGTTTTGTATCGACACCAAATCACCAGGTGTCAACACCAAGCGTAGTTTCAGAAATTGGGTTTTGATTTTTTGATTCTGTTGATCCCCAACTAATATTTTTAGGGTTGTCAAACGAGCCGAGCGGGCCCTAATATATTTAGGGTTGTCAAACAGGCCGAGCTGGGCCCGCTCGGATCGTTTGACTGTGGCTCGTGTAAGTCCACAATCCGAAAAATAGGCCGGGTCATTTCCACACGAGCCGACCTAAGTCCAGCTCGTGGCTCGTCCGTACGAGCCAGACTTGGGCCGGCTAGTGGGCCTTTTTTTTTTCCTTAAACGGGTAACGAGACGACTGGAATAATTGAAAATATAAAAAACCTAAATAAACCCTCCTCCTTTAATCCAGGCTTGGGACTGGCTACATTTAATTTTTTGTAGGCGGAGTTAAAATTGTACACGAACAAAATGTTACTTGTACAATTTTTTTATTTGAATTTGAAAGAAAGAATTAAAAATACAGAAAAATAAAAATGCATATATTATTTATAGCATAATACATAATTGTAAGGATAATAATTAATAATACAAAATAATTTACTCACCAATATGATTGTTCTCCGAATTCATCTCCCAGAATTTCACTTATCCTATTTTGTAACATTTTCTCCGCAAACTGTCAATCCTTCAAGCACATTAAGGTCTCCTATATGTCTTCTTTGAGCATTGACCTATATTCAGATAACACTCTTCCACCTGCAATAAAAGTAGCCTCCAATGCTACAGTTGATACCGGAGGTGCTAGTAGATCTCGTACAATCATAGAAATAATTGGGTATTGATGCTCGTTTAGTCTCCACCACTTAAGAATGTCAAAATTATTTCTCTCGTCCTCGTCTAACATGCTAAGAAGGTTGTATGAAAAATACCTAGTTAACTCGCTTGGGTCGTATGAAAAATACCTAGTTAACCACTGACACGTGTGCTAGAAGTTCCCTTCATAGTCATAAGGTTGAAAAGTAAATCACTGTCTTCATTTTGTATCATATTACTGGTGGGAGCAGTTCTTCTAACATTTTTCCTGACTTTTCGGCATTGAGCTCGTACATTTGACACAAACATTTTTCTAAATATGTACATGTCAATGGAGTCCCAAAAGTTAATTTATTTGATATTGCATTTATGGTGTGTTTAGTTTCCTCTAAATTTATTTTAGGGTCCATAATTGTTGCTAATGGAAATAAAGTGGATACATTTTCCCAATATTTTCTAAACTTAGTCTCCATTGATGAAATGATTTGCTTTAAAATAAGAAATGTTTTGCACTTGTTAAAATTATTAGCAATGCAATAAAAATGCTTCAACACTAAAGGACTAGTGGGATAATAAACACCAGAAATTCGTTTGTAGCATCGTAAAGGAGTTTCAAAAAAGTTTTAACATGAAAAACAAGTTCCCAATCATCAGCCCCCAAATCAAAACTTGAGTCATGTGAGTGCCGACCATTGTAATACATATTAAATTCTTGTAACATTGACAATGTTTAATCATTAAATAAGTTGAGTTCCATCTATATACTACATCCGTAACAAATGATCATGCTGGCATACCATTTTCTACACAAAGTGTATCAAAAGCTTGTTTTCTAGAATGTGCTATAATAATCAAATTGCAAGCACACCTAATTTTTCTCAATTGATTTTCTATATGCTTAAGTCCATCTTGAACTATTAAATTAAAAATGTGACACACACAACGAACATGAAACAAGACTCCATCAAATTCAGGATTCATGTGGTTAGCTAATCTATCTATCACCGCTTTATTAATAGAAGCATTATCTAGTGTAAACTTACGAACTTTACTGTCACAGTTAAATTCTCTAAGAATTGCAAGTAGTACATTGAAAATATTTGTTGCATTATGTGGGTAATGAATAACTTTAAATGCCATAATTCTTTTGTTCATTAACCAAGTATCATCAATGTAATGACAAGTAATAGCTACATAGCCTCTGTGATCATTGCCAATCAACAAGTCTAAAGTAAATGATAAGTTACCATTATATTTATTTAAAGCATCTATAAAATTTTGTTTTCTCTCAAAATATTTATTAATGCAATCAGCTCGTAAAGTATTTTTAGAAACAGGTTTGTACCTAGGTTGGAGATACTTTTGAATGAATTTCGTGAATTGTGAACTTTCTATAATTGAAAGCGGGAACTCACCACTCGATACGAACATGACCATCCCTTCTCGACGCGCTAGTTCTTGGTTGAAGACCCAATTGGTTAGACTCGATCAACCAAACTGTAGAGTTGATTGGTTTGCTTCAACCTAGCCATGTTTTCGACATGCTTTACAGTGTCTGTTGAGGTGTGTTGTGCCCCCACCCTTCTTTCAAGAGAAAACTCCTCAGCAAGTTTTACATTGTGCTTTGAATACTGGATTCCCATCAGCGTCGATGGCTGTTGTTTTAATCAATTCGAAAAAATTCCAGCAGCTCGATTTTTTCGCCCTTTTTGGATTTCTGCTGGAGCCTGCCGCCGTGCTAGTGGAGCCGGATCCATATGTAACAGCAACATCTTCATCAAAAATGTCATCCAAATTAAGAGGAGTTCTAGTGATGAGAATCGAGAAAGTCAAACCTAGATGCACGTGCCCGTGGGACCCATGACGAGATTCGACGTCGAAAAGGTTCAAGATTCGAGGCTAAACAATGTGAATAAATCAAGAAAAGAAGCCAAGAATCAAGTTGGAGCCAAAAATGAGAAACTTGGAGTTTCAGCCAAGTTCGGTCGACCGATCTTCTGCAGAGAAATTTTTTATTCAGCCTCAGTCGCGTTTGGCTGAGTGACGGTCGACCGAAAGTCCCATTTCGATCGACCCTGTGATCGACCGAAATAATTTCGGTCAACCAGTTCGGTAGACCGAAACACTCGTTTTACAAAAACGTGGTTTTTCTTTCAAATTTCGAATTTGCACCTTCTGCCCATTTTGTACATTATATACACATTCTTTTTCATTTGTAACACAACTTTGAATGTTCATTACAAAGCTCTTGAGAGAGTCCCCCATGGGTGAACTAAATTCTTGTTCTTGTTCTTGATCTTATATCTCTTAGAAAATTAATCAACTTTGTCTTGAGTATTATTATTCTTGTATTGTTGTTTATTTCCGGCACCTTGAAATTTGTTTGGTTGATACACAATTGGCTAGGGTTAGTTTAATCCTTGAATTTTGGGTTATATTTAAATTTAGGTTAAGGTGTTTATCCTCTATTTTTACCACTTTAGTTTTCTTGGGTTTTATATTAAATTGTTGTGGGAATTTTCGGTCAATATACCGAAGGGGTTCGCATCATTTGGTATCAGAGCTTGGCTCTAATTTTGGTAAACCTATCTTTTTTGTTGTTGTTCTTGTCATTGTGAAAAAAAAAAAACGAAATTTCAAGAAAAATTGGGGAAAATTTATATGCCCATGTGTATTGTTGATTCCATGTATTGGGTATATTGATTGTGAGTTTGTTAGGAAAATTCCATTATTCATTCACTACAAAACCTACACTTTCCAAATTGTGTACTCAAAGTGTTTGATAAATTGCCTCAAAGAAACATACTCCATTAGTGCTTTATTGTTCAATGCTCATATATTGCTAACTACTTGGGGCTATCCAATTCTCATTATTGAGATTGAGTTATTAACATTTTATCTCATATATCACTTGCTTCATCCATTGGATAATTGTTGACCATTTATTTCTTGCCACAATTGTATTGTTGGGGGTTTTCATATATCCACATTCAAGGTCACTTCAATATTGAGTACAAAGTGTTTGCTAAATTGTTTCATTGAAAATTACACTCTTGTTCTTATTTGCTCTACATATATTCCTTGTCTAATACTTGTGGTTATTCGATCTCATTGTTGAAATTGTGATCCTAGCATCTTATCCCACATAAATATTGTTCCTTTTGAGTATACTAAGCACATAAATTCTATTTGCTATTTGTTTTCTACTTGTTCTAAATTCCTTCTTCCTTGTGTGTGATTTCTTTAACTACACAAGAATTATACTTCGTGGTTTAGTTGATTACCTTTCTTGGAGAACTTGAGAAATGAGTTTTTGAGTGGAAAAAGGCAAGAGTGGTGAACTCAATAGAGGGTAAAAGCTAAATTTGAGTGAAACACGAGAGAAATATTTTCTCGTAAAAACATTTTCACACTTGCACACCATGTCCATTTCCAATACTCAAACTCAAGATTTGAAGTACTTGTTACAAAACCTTTCAACCACCATGGCTAGACAAATTGAGAAGATTGGGGGAGAGTTGGAAAATTTAGGAACAATAGGGGAGAGTACATCAAATAGGGGAGGTAAAGAAATGATGTGTAGTAGAAGAAGGGTGAGGGATAATTTTGGGAACATTGTGTATAGGGATGGAGTTAAAAAACAAAATGGGAGTTTGAATAGGAAAATTAGAAGGGATGTTTGGAGTAATGAAAGGGATAGTGAACAAAAGGGGAGTATGAATAGGGAAAGAAGAGAGTGGTTAGATGATATGCGAATGGAGTTGATGAAAATATTTATAGTGTGAGAATGCAAAATTCATCACTCCATGGAATGGGTAAAAGTGGAGAAGTTGAAGGAGATTGGAGTATGAATAGGAGAAGAAGAGAATGGGTAGATAGGAATGGATATAAGATGGTTGAGAAGGTTGATATTGAGAAAATGAAGACTCCATCATCCAATGAGAGGGGAGGTAGTGAAAATAGAAGAGTAGTGAAGGAGATAAATGATATGCTACCAAAATCTTTGACCCATACTAATGAGATGGAAAAACATGAAGAATAGACTTTCTACACTATATTCCTTTTGGGAGATAGGACATGTAGTCTCATTATAGATGGGGAGAGTGACACGAATTTGGTGAGTGCTAGTAGGGTGGAAAAATTGGGATTACAGGCTATGAAACATCCTAATCCTTATGTGTTGCGAAAGTTTGGTGACGATGGGGGAGTGAGAGTGAGTAAACAAGTTCTTCCTTCAACATTGGATCCTATTGTGACCAAGTGATATGTGATTCAGTTCTCATACACACTACACGCATAAATTTGGGGAGACCTTGGCAAAGTGATAGGAGTGTGACACATGACAAGAGGAAGAACCGGTGTAGCTTCCAAATGAATGAAAAAAAGGTTGTGATCCTATCTTTGAGTCCGGAAGAAGTATGCAAGGACCGAATGAAGCTCAAAAAGGAATTTGAGGAAGAAAGAAAAGAAAGGGAAAAAAGGAAATCAAAAGAAAAATCCCTTGAGAAAATTGATGTCAACACAAAAGTGAGGCCAAATGAAAAAGAGAGAGTTGGGGCCACGACCCTAGAAAAAGGTGAGGAATTGAGAGTTGGAGCCACGACTCCAGAAAAAAGAGAGGCGAGAGAAGAACTGAGAGTTGAGGTTCCTACCTCAGAAAAAGGTGAGGGAGTGATGAGTACCACAAAGAAATTGAGAGAAGAGATCCCATAAAAATGTTCTTTACTCTTGAATATTCTAACACTTCCCTCCCTAGCTTGGTTACTTTTTTGTTGTAGGAGATCGTTAAGCATACTTATCAAAGCAACAAGGAGCTCCAAAGATGTGCCGTGTGGAAGAAATTCATGGAAACATTTTCCTACAACAATGAGTACAACCAAGGTAAAGAAAATGGGATAGCCAATGCAACATCTAGAAGGTATGCTCCTAACATTTCTTTGAATGCAAGGTTATTGTGTTTTGAATACATTAGAGGGTTGTATGATCTTGATGTAGATTTGACAAGTGTGTTGTTGACTTGTGAAAATGTAACATGTGGTAAGGATAATTGTCATGATGAGTGCTTAATTTGTAAATGCAACTTTTTGCATGTGCCCAATTGCATAAGTACCAAATCCTTTTGTGAAAATGTTGCATATAGTACATTTAATGGGCATGTTCAATTCTTATTTTGTGAAAATATGTTTGACGTGTATATTTGCTCTCTAAAGGAATTGCTAGTTAGGGGAGTCCATGGGAGAAATTTATTGAGATATCATGATGATAAAAGAACTTCACTTCTAACATTTCTTGATGCCCCCTCATTTTGTTTTGAATATGTTAAGGACATGCATGTTAATCATCCAAATTTGTTAAACATTTTTGAATCATGTAATGAGAGAAAAATTGATGAACTCTATAAGCATGATAGTTATTTGTTTTTGGGGATTATTGTTTGTTCCTAAATGGCTCATGCGCGAGTTACAAGTGAGAGAGGCACATATGGGAAGCTTGATGGGACATTTTGAGGATAAGGGCACCCTAAATTTACTAGTTCAGCATTCTCCTTGGCCCAAGATGAAAATCAATGTGGTATTTGCTCATAATATTCGTCAACACATCACTTACAACGGGGTTGACTATAAAGTTTGGCCTCATGGCTCATGCACCCATTTGCACGTTACCAGTAAACCTTGGGTTAATCATTCTATGAATTTGTATTGGGTTTACTTGGACTAAAGAAAAGAAATGATGCTAATTTTGTGGATGTTGGTAGGGGTATTAAACTTTCACATTTTACTACGTGTTATGAAACCAGCATTGCTATCAACATGATGAATCTTTTCTTTGGGGGAGTGGTGCATTTGCATAAAAATGATGCTCAATTTGTGGTTGTTAAATTTGCTTGCAATGGAAGTGTTCATCCTATTAGCAAATTTTCTCCACTAGATGTTGCTTATGGCCCTAGCCTACTAACTCTTTTGAGCTTGATGTACTTATTTATTGATGGAAATATTAGTTTAGGTGGGCATAACAAAGCAAATCTGGTTAAGCCCCTTAGCAGGAGGCTCGCACCTCCATCTGAGAGGATTGGCATAAAATGTACTTCCCATGCCAACCATGGTAGGAGGCGATTCGTATTTGATCCGAGTGGTTGGATATGGTTCTTTTCAAGGGGCGAACGGGTTCCCGATCGAATAAAATCTAAAATGCTACCCTGTGATGTTGGCACCTCTCAAGTTCTTGGCAACGCCTACAAATTGATTTTGCACGGTGATTATGAAATTTCAGTTACATTTATTGTGTCTGAATTTTCTATTTTTTTATTATAGGTGTCGATTCGTGATCGAATCCCTTTCAAGATGGACGAGATGATGAGAATCGCAAAGTCCAACTTCATCGCATGAACCTGTGGTCAACAATGTTTCAAGATCAAAGGTCAAGGAATCTCACACTAGTGCAATCAAGCCAGATTCGAGGTTGAATTCTTTTCAAGAGGGAGGGGATGATGAGAACCGAGAAAGTCAAACCTCGATGCAAGTGCCCGTGCGACCCATGAAGAGATCCGACGTCGAAGAGGTTCAAGATTCAAGGCTAAACAATGTAAATAAATCAAGAAAAGAAGCCAAGAATCAAGTTGGAGCAAAAAATGAGAAGCTTGGAGTTTCAGCCAAGTTCGGTCGACCGATCTTCTGCAGAGAAATTTTTTATTTAGCCCCAGTCGCGTTCGGCTGAGTGACGGTCGACCGAAAGTCCCATTTCGGTAGACCCTGTGATCGACCGAAATAATTTCGGTCAACCGAAAAACTTAGTTTTACAAAAACAGGTTTTTCTTGCAAATTTCGAATTTGCACCTTTTGCCCATTTTGTACATTATATACACATTCTTTTTATTTGTAACACAACTTTGGATGTTCATTGCAAAGCTCTTGAGAGAATCCCCCATGGGTGAGGTAAACCCTTGTTCTTGATCTTGTATCTCTTAGGAAATTAATCAACTTTATCTTGAATATTATTATTCTTGTGTTGTTGTTTATTTCCGCCACCTTGAAATTTGTTTGGTTGATACCCATTTGGCTAGGGTTAGTTTAATCATTGAATTTTGGAATTCCGTTGAGACCGAAAAATTCATCAACAAATTAGCTTGAAGAATAACCATGAGATTGTGAGTGTGCCATTAGAAATAATGAATTTGAAAATTTGAAATTGGAGATGGAAATAAAATATGGAATTTGAGACAATATTGTATATGAAAATGAAATATTATAGGTTATGGCACTACAAATTAGAATATAACTAGAAAGTAGAAATATAGAATATTGCAATTGAAATTTGAGAGTTGAGAGAGTTGAGAACTTGAGAGAATTGTGGTCCAAAAAAAAAAAAATGTGTGTATATTTATAGGTGCAAAAAAAAAAAAAAAAGTACAGCCAAACGGTCTTGTGACCGTTTGGGACGAGCCGGCCCGTCCGTCTAGTGAGTCCGACGAGCTTGGGCTCGTTATAACGAGCCCAAATGGGTGGCTCGCTAGCCGACCCATTTTCGGCCCGTTGGACTAGTCCACGAACTTCACGAGCCAAACCCGAACTGCCCAATACCCATTTTTGTCCGGTCCAAGCCCAAGTCCTTTTTTTTACGAGCCGAACCAAACTTTTAACGAACCGAACCGAACCAATCTCTCGAACTGTCCAGTCTGTTTGCCACCCCTAAATATATTTTGATAATCATTTTTGAAAAACAAGTTTGGAGATCAAAAGAATGATTTAAAATGAATTTAAACATTGTCTTGGCAAGAATTCAAGAATTCATGTACAAAAAGAGAGAAAGTTTTTTATGCCGATTACCTGAATTTATGTTTTATAATTTCAAAAACTCAGGTATTTATAAGGAAGAAAGTGTGTAGGGAAACCAGGAATCATGGTTGTATGAGGTGTGTCTATCATGCAGCTGGAGCTGGAGCACGACCATGCAAGCATGAGGTGGAGAGAAGGTATAAGCTGAGTAATAAAAGTTATACAAGCGGTGCTGGCAGTCTAAGAGTCCAACGCATGGCTGCTATTTTAGCTTTTTCCCATTTTTCAGTAGATGAATTCGAATCTGGTTTTGAAGTAGCAAACGGCATCCAAACTAAGAGTTTTTGGTGTCATTTCAAAGTACTCATATAGTGCTTTCATATAAAATTTTCCTCGCGGAATTTGGATAACGAGAGAAGAAGTTATAGCGTTCCAAAGATGGCCCCTCAAAACTGTCTTTTCGAATCGTGCGGTTGAACAGCCATCTTTGAAAAATCGCCGAGGATTGTACAGTAGTCGGAATAACAAACGGATTTCAAATTCTCGAAGTTCACTTCGAGTACTTATCCATTCATATAAGATATGCATTTATCCTAGGTCGAAAGAGGTCAAACGAATTTCCTAAAGATAGACATTAAATCGCAATTTTTATTTCTAACATAGATTTCATTTTCCTTTCCTAATTTAAATAAAAACCTTAAAATATATTTATTACGTCATAATGAGTAAATAAGGACGTCATAATTTTCGGAGCATTACAATTATTATTATTATTGTTATTATTATAACAAAGTTCATGTCTAAAATAACACACATGTAGTTTCCTGCCAAAAATGACTTCCTACACATGGAAATTGTTACAAAAAAATAATATAATAAGGACGTGTTTGATAGGTACCTATTTGCCATGGAAAATCCAAATATATTCCAACTTTCCTCACTTTTAGTTGTTTGATAGCCCAACTTTGGCCAAAAAAATATTTTCCGTCACTTAACTCAAGCGCCTGATTTGTCATGCAAATGAAGAAAACATTTACTCTACCTTTTGCCAAGAAATGGTTTCCTAAGTTAAAAGGCAAATTATTTCGTTACGTTCGATTAATTTTGTTATTGTTAATTGGCTATCTTTTTTCAAAAAATAACATCATTATTATCAAGTAAAAATATGTTAAAAATATTTTTAAAAAATTGATTAAAATAGCTAATTTTAATTTATTTGTAATGAAAAATAATATCAATCAAATAATAAAATTTGGAAAATTCCTCACTTTTTCACCTAGAAAATTAAATCAATCAAACACTTCCAATCAATATTTCCCACAAAAATAATTTTCAGGCAAATTATTTCTTTCTATCCTCGCAATTAAACGCACCCTAAGTATTTATGCAATCATTATGGTACAAGATAAATACATATGTGGCCACCCAACTTTTTTAGTAATGCCACTTAGGCCACTTAGTTTTTGATAATATTTCACTTTGGCCACCTAGTTTCATAAAACATTAAACCAATGGCCACTATTTCATAGTTTACATCAAGTGACATAAAATCAAATTGAGTGGCCAATTGACATTACTAATAAAGTTCGGTGGACACCAGTTTATTTAATTCCCTTCCCCCTTTTTTTGAAGAATAACCCTATTATATATAGATAGACTAGCAATCTTATTTCGTTCTCTGGTTGAGACTATTTGAACAATAGCAAAGGTGAGAAAATCTGGAGTTCAACCTTTCAATCGTGAGTTTCTTGGCTAAGATCCACAACGCTAGACTTAGCCTTCTCCATTTCGATCAATTTTATTTTATATAGATAGATTAACAATCTCATTTCATTCTTTGGTTGAGACAGTTTGAATAATAGCAAAGACAGGAAAATTTGGAATTGAATCTTTTAATCAGTGAGTTTCCTGGCTAAGATCCACAACATTGGTCTTAGTTTTCTCCCTTTCAATCAATTTTATTATAAATTGATTAATAATTGAGGAGTAATTTTTTATTTTTAATTCTTTGTAAACAAAAGCATAATCATAACATTTTCTTGTTTTCATAAATGACATCAAATTGTAGGTACTTCAATCGACCTTGCCAAAATACCATTGTTGTCAAACTCAGCCGGGTCGACCGAAAACTCGCAACCCAACCCAAAAATCGAGTTGGGTCACATTAAAAACTCAGTCGGATCAAATCCGGTCAAGGACCCGAGTTGACCCGAGAAACCCAGCCGACCCAGACCCGGGTTGACCCAAGTATTTTTTTATTTTTATTGTCGACTCCGAGTATACTTCGAGTTGACCCTCCAACCCTTGACCCAATCTCTCGATCAGATCGATTACCGGTCCGAATCTAAAAAGATTGCAAAATACATTGACACTAGTGTGTTGATTCACATATTAACAAATTTTTATCCAATAAAAATTTGTACTGGAAGAAAATCTTGGTGTTTTTAGCCCTACCATTTAGTATGATAGTGATAACTCCCGCAGAGTTCTTCCCTTTTAAGTGTAGCGTTTCTACATCAATGGATTTAGCCGGGGTATAATTGATCCCAGAGATTGTCACTAACTCCAATTGTAACACGCCTCCAAATTTGACTGATAGACGGTGAATCCTGCTAGGTTAGGGTGTAGAGCAGGGTCAAGTCGCACGTTTGTGTCCAAACCTCGTAATCTGAGGCAGCGATTTGCTCAAACAAATTAAAAATTTAAAACTTCAAATTACACTAGCAACCCAGTAGACTATAAATTAAGATCAATCCAAGAGGGAAATATAACGAAAGAACCAAAAATCCCTCATCCAGTCATTCTTCACTGCCAACTCAAGATGGGATTAGCAGATAGGAATAGAGTCCTAGGTAGAGCATAGAACTATACAAGAAACAAGCCTTTATACATTATTAGCATTAAAAAAAAAAAATCTAAATTCTTCTAACCCTATCGGCTATCAGCCTATCACAATCCTTTAGGTTGAAAAATTCTAAAACTGCCCCTAAAAATAACTACATTGCACCGTCCACTCCATAGTTCCAACTACTAGCAATCGCTCAAGGAAAAAAGATAGACTTCTTACTATTCACATGATAGAATCCACAATAGAAATCAAAGCAGCTTGTTTTGAGCAACAGCCTGGCACAGTTCATCCTCAGAAAATAGAACTCTATTAGAAGCCAATGATCTGCAGAGAGGCTTTGGTAAAACTGAAGGCACCAAACATGTTGAAGGAAAAGAGGAGTCCTGGAAAAGAACCGCTGCAATTTGCCGCATCTCCGTAATCTTCATAACACGGGGAGGGCGGGGACCGTGCTTTGGTGCCTTGGGGGTGTGTGGGCTGGAAATTAACCTACACTTTCCATGTCTCTTACTGCAAGTGAACTTCAGCATATTATGTACTTGATTTAAGAATATTACATGATGGGAGTCGAAATGCTTACCTCACAAAAGGCCAGTGATCAATGGGGCGTGGAGTCATTAACTTCAGCATCTCTTGCCGAGTGCGATCAGGTGTGGTGTAATTAAAATGTGACTGCCTTGCAATAATAACCTATTACAATCAAATAAGAATTAGGCATCGTCGTTTATGTTCACATGGATAACAAAAGTTGGGGAAGTAGCGACTGAAGGACTTACTGCCTTCCTTAATTTCTGAGAGACATGGAAAACTGCTTTAAGTTGATCGTGGTGCAGGAAGCAAATTATATTCACCTCAATATAGCAACAAGAAAAAGTTAGTCATAAATCACTGGAAGGAAACTAAAATATAGCAAAACAAACAAAACAATGCTTACAGTGAGTTTCCTAGTTGATAAATAATGAAAATCATAGCAATGAATGACAAAATTACATATGATTTTGGAGCAGTTCTCCAATAACAAAGAAAAAGATCCCACTCAATATGGGGTTCATTTGTGCAGAAAAACATGTAGTTTTTATGGATTCCTGCTCAAATTGGGGGAAAGGAATCATTGCAAGTAGTTATGATGTTGCCAAGAGCACAACGGGAGGAGATAGAGTTGTCATGTGATGTTTCTCTTTCCTATTGGTCAATTGAACAAGATGCCAGGACTAAAGCCTCAGCTCATTTACAACTGTATAACTGAGACATAAATTGCACCAAATACTTACAGACATTTCTATTCAAGAATCCTAGCATATCTCATATGCAACGCTCATTCAAAAATCATTCTCAGTTGTCATTTGTATGCAGCTATGTATAATAAAGGCCTTCATTATAGGAAAACCAACGAGGATGGTCAGAATGAAAAAGTACAGCTTTTCTCAATAGCAGAATTCAAAGTTTCAAGTAGTTATCAGCCAAGAATACTAGCAAATAAATATTTACTACAAATCTCTCAAACACAGTGCCACCTTAATGTATTTAATACTAGTAAATGAGTATAAATTTGGATGGAATAGGATGAAGATAGTCATACGAGTAAATCATTTGGGAGAGACTCGAGCCTCGACTCTGACTGATATTCTTCAGCACAAGGAGTCTTCGGGGTGTTATGCAAATTATTCAGCTTGAACGCGTGAATGCTCTTTGGGGTGTTATGCAAATTATTCTGGCCAAGCTCATCAGTGGCTACACTTACTGAAGCTAGTCCAAACCTCACAGGCGATAAAAAAGTTGGACTTTTATCAGTGATTTTATTTTGACAAATCTCTGCAACTGCATCATCATTTCCTGTCTGCTCGTCATTTAGCACGGCCACCCTTTTCTTCCCAATATCCGTACAAGATTTAGCAGCCGACGCCTTACTATACCGAAGTTGGCCAAGGGCACCAGGTTTCAGATACTTCTTGTTTCCATTTCTCAACCGCCTTTTCTGTCTTCCATTTTTGGATTCTCTTTCATATGGAGAAACCTTCCCCATACTTTTTTATTTTTACCTGTTTACTGTCAATTTTTCCTAATCTCAATGGTTTTCATTCTAATCGCAATCTTTCAAACCTAAACAGCTATAATCCTGCATTTTATACCCAAAATCTCTAATTAGTCACCAATAAACTAGAAATCATTCAAACCACAATAATCCTGAAATGAAACAAATCGATCTAAATACAAAAGCACAAAAACAGAAAGACGACTAAACCGTAAAGACGCAGAATCAGAGTTCAATTCAGCATAATGAATACAAAAACTGAAAAATCAGCAAAACAAAATCAAAGCGAACAGACCTGTTACCACCGGAGAATCACTGAATTAAAATAAGAAAAAAAAAATTGAGAGAGAAAGAGAGAGAGAGAGAGGGAGAACTTTTTTCATCAGAGAGAAAAATGAGGGATTTGGAGTTGAGGAGGGAAATGAAATTGGGGGCCGCCTAGGGTTTTGATATGGACTTTTTGAATTTCTTTTTGCAGTAAAATTGCCGCCAAATTTTCTACAAACAGTTACCATATTCTCAATTAATTAATTCTCTCAATCAAAAAACACCGTATATCATGGACACAGGACACATGGCGGGTTTTAATTTGACTGCTCTATGTCCAAGTAGAGAATCCTATGTTGTCCTATTAAAGCAATTTCAATGGAACATTGTTTAAGCTAAAAAATAGTTGTTATTTGACAACAATTAATTGAACTTCTAATAAGTGTCTAATTAACAAACATTGTGGCAAAAAAATGACATCTAATGCATTATGTCCACAATCCAATAATAATGACTATTTGACATTAATTTATTTAAAATAAAACTATTTTTTTATTTGAAACTAGTTAAAATAAAACTTATTTAATATTTAAATAAATATTCTATGAAACAAAACGTGTTGATTTTTTTATTAATATAATTTTTTTTTTCTTTTGAAAGTAATATAATAAATTGATTTGGTTCACAGGTAGTGGGGGGGATAAATATGAGGTGTTAACTGTAAATGGTAACATCCGTAATTAATTTTCAGTTTTATATTAAAAAAAAAAGTTTTTCCACTACTATTGCATAGTCAGCATGTTAGACATGTCTTCTAAAGTTGGACATGACCTTGGACAATGTCTAGTATTTTTTTGCCAACTCAGCACAATATGAGGTACATTGGAGAAGAATATAACTAGACATTGTCCAATTTGATGATTTGGGCCACTTTTTTAACTTGGACAATGTGCCATTGAAGATGCTCTTACTAGGCCCCATCATCCGGTGGTAGAGAGATTTTGCTCGATTGGGGGCCGAGCCGATTGGATTTGTCATTTTTCAATTTTTTTTTAATTTATGTATTCTAACAGTCTATTAATATTAAAATAATCAAAAATATTAAAACATAAATTATCCTCTTTTAATTCGTGTTTGGGATCGATTACACTTAATTTTTTGTAGGCAAAGTTAAAATTCATGAACGAAATGATACGTGTATAATTTTTTTTTATTTGAAAGAAATATTTGAAAATAAAGAAAAAGAAAAATACATAAATTATAGCACTATTTTTTAGATTTTAATCTAATTGAAAGTCAATATTCAATCTTAATCATACTTTTTATGGGTCCACAACTTTTCAACCACACATCTCATCAAATTTTATCAAAATCTACTAAAACTTTGATTTTTATCAATACCAAACATGGGCTGAATAATTACTCACCTATACGATCGTTCTCCGAATTCCTCAGTTAGAATTTCACTTATCCTATCTTGTAATATTTTATTCGCAAACTGTCAATCCTTCAAAAATATTAAGATCTCTAGTATGTCTTCTTTAAATCTTGACCTATATTCAGATAAAAACTCTACCACCTGCACTAATAGCAGTCTCTAATGCTACAGTTGATACCAGATGTACTAATAGATCTCGTGCAATCATAGAAATAACTGAATATTGAATCCCGTTTAGTTTTCACCACTTAAGAATGTCATAACTATTTCTCTCGTCATCGTCTAACAAGCTAAGAAGGTCGTGTGAGAATACCTAGTTAACTCGTTAAGAATTTCATTCGAACTATTATATGTACTAGAAGAATTAAAAGCACTAGAAAGTATACCAGAAGTTCCCTTCATAGTCGTAAGGTAGGAAAGTAATGCATTGTCTTCATTTTGTATCACATTAGGGGTGGGAACGGTTTTTCTAACATTTTTACCGACCTTTCGGCATTGATCTCGTACATTTGACATAAACATTTTTTTAAATCTGAGCATGTTATGGGGGTCCCAAAAGTTAATTTCTTTCATATTGCATTTATGGTGTGTTTAGCTCTCTTTAAATTTATTCTAGGGTCCATAACCGTTTATAATAGAAACAAGGTGGGTAAATCTTTCCAATATTTTCTAAACTTATTCTCCATTACTACAATGATCTGAGAAATAATAGGAAATGATTTGTACTTGTTAAAATTATTAATAATGCAATAAAAATGTTTCAACAATAAAGGACTAGTGGGATAATAAATATCGGATAATTCATTTGTAGCATCGTAAAAGGGTTTCAAAAAAGTTTTAACATGAAATACAAGTTCCCAATAAGTAGCCACCAAATCAAAATTTGGGCCGTGTGAGTGCCGACCGTTGTAATATTCACATATTAAATCCTCATAACCTCGACAATGTTCACAGGGCTGGCCCTGAGTCTTGAGGGGCCCTAACTAGACCTTTACCTCCAAAAATTTTTGGGGTCTTGAGTCAAGCACAATATTTAAAAAAAAAAAAAAAATCAACCTGTATGAAGAATCGAACCAATGATCATAGCAGAAGCATAAATTATGTCTATCTATTTACCAACTACGCTAAGTTAAATTTGTTGTATTTATCCTACTTTTAGAATATATATATATATATATATATATATATATATATATATATATATATATATATATATATATATATATATTTATGTGGAAAACACGCAATTTTAATTTTTCATTTTTGGGGCCTTTTATGGTCGGGGGCCCTATTTAACAGCCTTACTCGCCTATATTCGGGTCTGGCCTTGAATGTTCAATCATTAAATAAGTTGAGTTACATCTATGTCCTACATCTATAACAAAATATTGTACAGGCTTACCATGTTCTGCACAATGTGCATCAAAAACTTGTTTTCTATAAGGTGCTATCATAATGAAATTGCAAGCATACCTAGTTTTTTCAATTCATCTTCTATAAGTTTAAGGTCATCTTGAACTATCAAATTAAAAATGTGACATACACAACGAACAAGACTCCAACAAATTCAGAATTTATGTGGTTAGCCAATCTATCCATCGCTGCTTTATTAACAAAAACATTATATAGTGTAAAACCACAAACTCTACTATCACAGTTAAATTCTCTAAGAACTGCAAGTAGTACATTGAAAATATTTGTTACATTATGTGGGTAATCAATAACTTCAAATGCCATAATCCTTTTGTGCATTATACAAGTACCATCCATGTAATAACAAGTAACAGTTACGTAACCTCTTTGATTATTGTCAGTTCACAAGTCCGAAGAAAATGATAAGTTACCGTTATATTTATCTAAAGTATCTACAAAATTTTGTTTTCTCTCGAAATATTTAGCAATGTAATTAGCTCGAAAAGTATTTCTAGAAACGGGTTTGTACGTGGGTTGGAGATACTTATAAATGAAATCCGTGAAATGTGGACTTTCTACAATTGAGAGGGTGAACTCACTACTCGTTACAAACATGATCATCCATTCCAGACATGCTAGATCTTGGTTGAAGACCCAATTAGTTAAACTCGATTGACCAAACTGTAGAGTTGATTGATTTGCTTCAACTGAGCCAGGTTTTTGACATTATTTGTAATGTCTGTTGAGGGGTGTTGTGCCCACACCCTTCTTCCAAGAGAAAATGTCCACCGAGTTTTACATTATGTTTTATGTACCGTGTTCCCATCAGCGTCTTTAACCATTGTTTTGATCAAATCGAAAAATTCAAACAGTTCACTTTTTTTACCTTTTCGGATTTCTGTTCAAGCATGTCGTCGTGTTGCGGAGCCAGATTCATATGCAGCAGCAACATCTTCATCAACAACGTCATCTAAATTAATATGAGTTCTAGTATCTTCGATCTCATTTTCCAAGTCCACCAAATAGTTGGGAATTGGAATATCATTGAAAGTTGTAAAATCATCAACAAATTGGTTAGAAGAATAAATATGAGATTGTGAGCGTGAGTGTGTCATTAGAAATAATAAAATTTGAAATCTGGAGATGAAAATGAAAATGAAATATGGAATTTGAGACAATATTGTATATGAAATACTATAGGACTAGAATAGAAGTTGAAGATTGCAATTGAAACTTGAGAGAGTTGAGAAGAGGGTGTAATTTCTTATTTAGTAGTATGTAAGTATGACAGAATTGATTGTGAAATAAAACTAATGGAAAAGGAGTATTTATATAGACCCAAACGGTCTTATGACTGTTTGAGCCTATCGCGAGTCGTCCCATTCCGACTCGTGAGAACAGGCCATAACAAGCTTGAAATGGACCGGCTCTATTTCACGATTTGTTGGGCTTGTCTGTGAGCCAATCCACGAACTTCACGAGCCGATCTCAAAATGTCAAACACCCAAATTTTCTGTCCAGCCCAAGTCCCTTTTTTCACGAGCCGAACTTATGAACTATCCGACCCGTTTGCCACCACCATTTTCTAGCCCATGGGGCATAACTCAAGTGGTTGAAAAGTGAGAGCGAGAAATCCCAGTTGAGCTGGCAACTACAGGGTCAGAGTTCGAATTCTACATTTGATATGGATGAGGCTCCCTACAAACGCAAATAAACAGCAAGCTATGAAGCCTGTTCCACATAGGCACATTCCGCGATTTACTTCCCTACAAATCCAAGGACATGGATTGTAGAGGCTCTTAAGATTGGAGTTCAACATTTTTTATATATTCATATTTCTCACAAAAATGACTTTTTAAATTTGTAAATTTATATAAAAATAATGTAAAAAATATTTAAACAATTATTATGGTACACGTGTCATTAATGATATTAGAATACGTGTTATGCTATTAATAACATTAAGATTTTAATTTATTTTAATGAATTATTTTTTGGTAATAATTATTATTCTTTTGATAATTATTGTATTATATTGAAGTTGGAAAATATGTAATATGGGTGTGAAATTGAAGGTTTCGACGAGAAGTTTAATACAAGATAACAGTTGAGAACAAACTGTTAACATATTTCCCGTAAGATCATTTCAAAGATCAAATGTAATTTTTTTTTTTTTTTTACACTTTTTCTTAATATCTGATTCATATTAAATTATATTATTTAAATTCTATAATACTATCTATAAACTATTTTTTGTATTAATTATTATTCTTTTGATAATTATTGTATTATCTTGAAGTCAAAAAATATTAATGTAGGTGACAAATTAAATATCACAACGAGAAGTTTAATGCAAGATAACAAGTGAGATCAAACTGAAAATATATTGTCTGCAAAATAATCTCAAATATCAAACATAAAAGTTTTTATTTTTCCTCATTATCTCGTTCATTTTAAATTATATAATTTAAGTTCTATAATACTAGTTATAAACAATTTTTTTGTAATAATTATTATTCTTTTGATAAATATTGTATTATTCTGAAGTCGAGAACTATGTAATATAGTTATCAAGTTGAAAATCTCAATGAGAATTTTAATACATATCACAAGTGAGAACAAACTATAAACACTTTGTCCGTAAAAATATCTCAAATGTCAAATTTAAAGTTTATTTTATATTTTTTTTTTAACTTTTCCTCAATATGTCATTCATTTTAAATTAAATAATTTAAGTTATATAATACTCAGAATTCAAAAAATCCGAAATCGGTTCGACCTGAAAAAGGCAACAATGCAAGGGTTAGGAGGTCAGACCGGGTCAAACCAATTTTATTTTTAAAAAATTAATAATTATTTCAAAGATCGCAAAAATTTCTTAAAAAAAAGTTATTTTATTTGTAAAATGAAACAACATTTACTCATTTGGAGATAAAATTAAATATATAAAAAATATAACAACAATATTTCTTTAATTTTAAAATTACCAATTCGAAACAAATATAGATTTATGGTTTTTAATTTTATTTATTATATTATATTATATTTTATTTCAAAATATTTTTAACATATAAAAATAAGATAAAATAACTTATTTAGAAGACGAAAGTTCAACAAATAAGTAAAAATATTTTTTTTAAAAGAAAAAAATAATTTTAAAAAGAAAAAGAAAGGTCATATAAATATTAGGATTTCACAAATTTCATTAGTTTTGTACGTGTTGCATTTTCTATTTTGATTCGTTTGTCTTTTTTAAAGTTTTGAATTCAATAATATTTTGTATCAAAATGCTATTGTATTATATTTTTATTTGATATGATTATATAAATAACATATTTTCTTAATTTTTGATCGAAATCATTATTACAAGCATCAGGAAACAAAAAACTAAAATAAAAAAAATGTGTAGATTAATATTGTATTTAAATTCGTGTTGATTAATGATTAATATAATTTTCGTTTAAATTAATGTCGTATTTAAGTCCATGTATATAAACATGAATGAAAAATGTATTATTTGTAAATAAATTTATAGAAAATACTTAAACCTCCGTTCAAAGAACATATTATTGTTTTGTTGTCGAGACATGTGGTAGAAAAGTGGTTCAAAGAATGTGTATAGTTAAAAAGTGGTTTCGAAATATGTGTATAGTTAAAAAGTAGGTGAAAATGTGTTGTTCGTAAATAAATTTATAGATAAAATTACCGAACCCCAATGCTAATATTTTAATCATTCTTAATCTTGTAATTGTGTAACGATTATATGGTATAAGATTTTTCGATATAATTTTTGATCTCTCATGTTGCCTGATTTTCGTATCATGATAATTGAAGATTTTCGTAATTATTATTTTAACTACTTGATTTTTTAAATAAAAATATAATTTTATTGATTAAATATAAGTATTTTTGGGTCGAGATTAAACACTCATATATAATTATCGTGATAGATTTTTTGAATGAAAACTGAAAAAAAATGTTAAATATAAGAATTAAATACAAAAATTATGTAAATTTGCATTTTCAATGAAGTTAACAATAACATATAAAAATTATTGAAATCTATGATCGTTCGTTATTTAAATATATAAATTGACATTTATTATCCAAATAAATTTTTAATAATTTGGATTAATTATATTGTTTTTTAAATTTTAATAATTATAGTTATAGAATATTATTATTTTATTATGCATTTTATATTTGTTTTGATTGGCGTGACGACAGAGTCCAGGTCCATCTAGAGTGACTACAACAATACTTTTTGTTATAATTTGTTAAGACATATAATGGGAAAAAGTGTTTTGGATCTACATAGATATAAAACAAGTTATGTAGAGGCTCAGAGTCACCCCGAAATAAAATGGGGTTGGAATACCCACATGGCGCATGGGTGACCGCTTGGCCTAGCCAAACCTAGCATTGCTTGGGTTTTTTGGGTGATCGGCTGAATTTGTGTTGGGTGGCCACACAAGTCATTTTTTCGATCATTTGATTTTAAACTTTCAGACACCTTTTGATGCTTTTAGCACGTTTTCACTTATTTTTTGCATTAATTCATGTATGAAACTTGCAAATCTATAAATAAGGATGTTGTGAAAGATAAAAAAAATAATCAATTACATATTCTTAACAAATCTTTGATCCAAAACAAAGATCAAACTTCATTTTCATCGTGTTCTTCAAAAGTTCTTTATTCTAGTTCCAAGTTACTTGATTTGAACTTGATTTTTTGTTTGATTACCCCTTCATAAAATTTTCTTTTAGGCCTTTATGTAGTCATCCCGTGTGGCAAATATTTTTTGAGGACAACGATTCTACATCGTGCTCGAATCTTTTATTTTGTTGGATTTACAAAGTTTGTTTGTGAATCTCTTCATTTTCTTGATCACTTCTGTTTTGTTCTTCTTCCATTTCAAATTAGTATAGCACTCTCGATGCTAATACCATGGAAGCCCTCTCTATATATTGCCTTATTGCATCCCCTATGAACACACATTTTCCCTGTCATTTCATTAATCCTCCGAGCTTCATGGTTTTTATGTTAGTACATTAATGTTCCTTCCCGAGAAGAGAGCGGATGAAAATTGACACCTCTTAAATAACAAGGGTTAATGTAATTTGTGGGCTTGATTTTACTTTATTTGTCTTTTGTTAGTTTTTGTTGGGATTCTGTAATTGGCAATCCTGTGAACAATGGACTAAAAACGAACATTTGTAAAAGTCAAGGACTTAGGTGCAATTTTGTATAGTTGATAAGGTAGGTTAGGGTTGGGTTTAAAAGAGAAGGCTGAAATTCGGAAGCTACAAATCACTCTCGCTGCACGCTCGACTCAAGCTTGAGAGTCTTGACATACGCTCGAGTTCTGCTCGCTTCACTCTCGAGCGCACCTAAAGCAACTTGAAGGCATTATTTTTATCGAGCGGCGAAAGCTCGAATCCCGCTTGGGCTATCAACGACCAAAATGCGTCCTAAGTCAGGTTTTAACCTATTTTTCGTGGCCCATATCATTCTACTATATATACCAAGCCTATGCACGAAATTCAGGGAGGTTGTTGTCTATTTTTCAGAGCCATAATACATTCACATATCATATACTTGATCCTTTGATTTGAAGATACAAGAACCAAATTCACCATTGATTGAATTCATATTCTTCTTGAGATTTGACGACCCGCATTAGAAAACATCAATTGTTTATAATCAAACACTTGGCATCTTTTGACATACGGATTAAATCTTCAATTGTGAAACTTCGAGCTTCTGGAGGTTAAAGAAGGTTGGACTACAAGCAAGAACGATGATTTCTTGGGTTATCCACTTGGAAGAAGTATCAAGATCTGGAAGCTGCTAGAGGTAACTGTATCTTAGGTTAACATGGGTAGATTTGCGTTGTCTTGCGAGGGAAGCTAGATAAATCGAACTGTAACCGAAATTACTTATAGTGGATGTAGCTGGCTTAATCTCGGAGTTTTTCCCACGTTATGTTTCTCCATCATCGTATTGTTGTATTAATTGTTTATTGCTTTTCATTATTGCAATTGTGGTAATTCAATATAGGAAAATTGGACTTATTTGTGTAATTATCTAGAAACTATTAAAAGTGATGCGTTCATTTTAATAGTGACTATTCTGCACGTAAGATCGAACTTTGGGGTAACTCGAAAATGTCAGTTTTAAATGCATATTTCGAATGGGTGAGTAAATCAGTGCTTAAAATATTCATAAATAGGGATGACAAAAAAACTTGACGGACTTGAGACCCATTGAGACCCCATCACATCATGGGTGTCCCTCCTCGAATAATAGAGTCCGTGGGGTTGGTCCTTTGCTTGGACCAGTGAAATATTTTTTTCCCCATTAAAAAAATAATTAAAAAATAAATGGGGTGAAATGTTTGCCCCGCCATGAGACCCGAGGGTCTCTCACGGGTCTTGACGGAGTAGGCTTGGCCCGTCTCGAACCTTTCACATTGCCATCTCCATTCATAATAAAGAAAAGAATATTTTTTCCCATTTTTGCAGATAAGATAG
Source organism: Ligustrum vulgare (assembly GCA_963555705.1). Classification (NCBI taxonomy): domain Eukaryota; kingdom Viridiplantae; phylum Streptophyta; class Magnoliopsida; order Lamiales; family Oleaceae; genus Ligustrum; species Ligustrum vulgare. The sequence goes on from OY743168.1 coordinate 24,187,122, forward strand.
CAGTAAAAGATATTTGGCCTACATAGGTTGCTAACATGAAACTAAATCTGGAAAAAGAATTTTCTTGATTTCGTAACATCGCAATATTTTGATGAGGTAAAGTATGTGAATTTTTCAAGTACCCGTGACGGGTAATGTAGCGTACTCAGTCCTCAAGAACTACAGGCCGTCTACTCATGGTCTTTCCACTCCCCCCTTGGTCATCCTGCTCCCCAAAGGCTGGCAGCCTTATTTCCAGGAAGTAAATTTTTGCCTTCCCAAGAATTCGAACATTGTACCCAGGGGTTAAGCACAAACTTCTTGGAATTCCTGATACCATTAGATCAATTTTTTCTGTTTTATAAAAAAAAGGAAAACCTATCTAGGTTTTTTTTACTCTCGAGTCAGTTACATCAGATCAAAGGCCTTATTTAATTATAATTAAGCAAACAATTGAAAGTAAACAAAACAAAAAAAGGAATGAGTGAAAGAATGGAGGAGTGATTTCGTTTTTCTTCTTCTCTAATATCAAACTTTCACATATTATATTGACAAATTGAAGATAATATTGTAAAAATAAGCATAAAATATTTTTAAAAAATGAGCTAATTATTTAAGATAAAATAGATTATGAGGAAGTGCTAACCAAATTTAAACAACTTTTCATTAATTCTTAATTCCTCAACCAAATTTTCATATGTCCCTTTCTCTTCTACCAAAATCAAAGTTTCAGCCTACCAAAGAATCTAGACCATCCTATAAAACAATAATCCAATAATCACAAGAAGAAGCTAATTATCTGAAGAAACTAACATGCAAGCAATTAAAGTCGACTCGCACAAGAAATATAGAGCACAAAAATTAGCACATTTTCGTCCTCTTTTCGTGTAGTATAGCCTCCGTTTGGTAAATAGTTTAAAAACTAGTTTATAAATAATACAATTTTTCAAATCTCTCACATTTTCTCTATCCACTTTTCAACCACATATTTACCTCAAAATCATAAATAAATCAGTTTATAAACCATTACAGTGCAAATCTCGAACCAGCATTTGACGTTACTAAAACATGCACTCTCAAATCACAATACTAAATAAAAAGTACGAGAAAATCGAAATTACTTGAGCAGATTTTATTGCCAATTAAAATCCAGACAACCTTTTCAAATTCTCTTTAAACAACCTCTTCAACTGCACAAATTATTTTCGTCCTACGGTCAGAAGAAAAAGTCCAATTAAAAATAATATCAGATATGCTAATCTTAATACCCAAAAAAAAAAAATCATAATAAAAAACGAAAAAAAACCTGAGAATGGATCGACTAAACCTAAGGTTGATGGTAAGCGAGAGAAATGTTTGAGAAGGAACAAAGAGTTGAAGGAAGAGAGAAATCTGTAGAGAAACCCTACCAAAGAATGGATCGATTTCTACTAATCAACCAAAAGCTTGAGGCGGAACAGAGAGTTGAAGGAGAAAGAATCTGTACAGAAGTTTGAGGCGGAACAGAAAATCGAGAGGTTCTAGCGTATGTATAAATTTACTTGGCCGTCCATCGAGAGAGCCTGCAAGCATCAGTATGGTTGTAGGGAGTGTAATCCTTCTTCTTCAGAGCCGAGCTTCCCATCAGATTGCTTGGGTTCTGCCCCCACTGTTCTATTTCTTAGGTACTTTACCCTGTTGAATGCCAAGGGATACGAAGTCCGATTCGAGTCCATCAAACCTGAAGAATCACAACTACGATGTGTAATCAGATGAGGATGCTGAGATGCAGACCAGAACTCGGGAGCGAATTGTAAGAGAAGGGATGATGAAAAGAATAGAAGAGTAATATGATAGAGAAGTCGAAGAAAAACTGCTGCATGTTTGGGCCTTGTCATGGTTTGCGCCTTTCCTCTTAGCACATAAAGGGGCACCGTGCGGCAGTAGTCTGCTCCACTAGACTACCTTCCGCCTTTTCTCACTTGCTTCAGGACGAAAGTTGAACTTGATTACAAATGAAATAGAACTTTACAAGAGAAGACTTGAATTCATTGAAACACGACTGTTCATCGATTGTTGAAAGCAGTAAATTACATCAATTGCTGAAAGCAGTAAGTGCAAATGTAGGTGTCAGGGGGAAACACTGGAAAAGTTTTTGAAAGCTTTAAAATCTTATACCCCCTATAATAGACTTCGGGGAAAAAACCTAAGTTACATCAGTAGACGTTAAAAGGGCTGAAGAATCATAATAAACTTTTACAATTAAAATGGAATTACAATAATTTACATAATATTTACAGAGTGCGGCTGAAGTTGGACAAACTGCAGGCCGCGAGTGGGTCAAGGGGCTAAGTGATAGCTGTGGTCCTTGACATTCTCCCCCATTTGTTTTGGAAACGTCCTCGGTGCCATCCCTTTATGATATTCTTCAATGAGATGCTTGAAGGCACTAAGGTCTTTTCCTCTTTCCCGAGTATTCTCCTCACTGCTGCATCCGCTCCACTTTACCAAGTACTCTTGATGATTCTGCTTGGAAGCTCGTGTGACTCGGTGATCAAGAATAGCTTCAACAACCTTCTTTCCCATTTTCTTCAATTCGAACACTGGTCGTTTCGGCTTGTTTCTGGATGTATCCTCCTTGTCTGCAAAATATGGCTTAAGAACACCGACATGGAGGACCTTGTGAATTTTGCACCATGACGGGAGATCTACTCTGTAAACCACCTTCCCGATTCTCTTCACAATATGTACTGGCCCAATGTACTTTGGAACCAATCTAGAGTCTTTCCCTCTGGTGAGCTTGTAGCAATTTCTGTCGGGAAGTTTAACCATAACCAGATCTCCCACATTGAACTCGACAAACCGACGCTTCAGATCAGCAGACTTCTTATATCGTTTCTGAGCTTTCTCAAGATAGCTTCGAGCAATTTCAATATTTCGCTTCCATTCCTGAGAGAAGTTCCTTGTCTGAGGGGACTTGGTACTGAAATTCAAATCAACCGTGTGGGGAAGCAACGGTTGCTGGCCCGTGACAATTTCAAAAGGACTCTTATTGGTGGAAGAACTCTTTTGGGCATTGAAGCATATCTGGGCAGCATCCGAGAGTTTCACCCAATTTTTCTGCGACATAGATATGAAGTGCCGGAGATATTCCTCCAACATAGAATTGAACCGCTCCGTCTGTCCATCAGATTGTGGGTGAAAGCTAGAACTCATGCTCAGAGTTGAACCAAAAAGTTTGAAAAATTCGGTCCAAAATATGCCAGTAAACCGAGTATCTCGATCGCTGACGATGTCCTTAGGCAGCCCCCAGTATTTGACAATATGCTTGAAGAAGAGGTGAGCTGTCTCTTCGGCGGAAACATACTTAGGCGCTGCGATGAAAGTTGCATACTTCGATAACCGGTCCACAATCACGATAATGGTGCCAAAATCTGCAACTTTTGGCAATCCAATTGTGTAATCCATTGATACACTTTCAAATGGCCTAGATGGGACGGAAAGTGGTTCCAGCAAGCCCGCTTTCTTCTGATGATATGTCTTATCCTTCTGACAAACAAGACAAGTTTTCACATAAGTGGCGATGTCGTCCCGCATTTCCGGCCAATAGAAGGCACGTTGAAAAAGTGCACAAGTGCGTTCTTCTCCCGGATGTCCAGCCCAGAGCGTATCGTGACATTCCGTTATCAGGGACTTTCTCAAATCCCCACCCTTAGGGACATACACACGGTCCCCCTTTGTCTTCACCAGACCCTCGTCCAACTAGAACTGATGAGTTTTGCCCTGTTTGATGAGGTCGACCAAATATATTGTAGCCGGGTCCTTCTCCAGAAGTGCCCGTATTCGGTCCCTTATATCTGTAGTAACTTTGCTCCCTGAAAGAGCCGCCATTGCACATATTGGAGCTAAGTCAGCACGACGGCTGAGAGCATCGGCGACATGGTTGTTGGATCCTGGACGATACTCCAACACGAAGTTAAACTCCGAAAGAAGCTCCTGCCAGCGAGCTTGTTTATTTGAAAGTTTCGGATGGGACATGAAGTGACTAACCGCAATATTATCGGTTTTCACAATAAATGGGGACCCCAATAGATAGTGACGCCAAACCCTGAGGCAATGAACAACCGCCAACAATTCCTTTTCATGTGCTGAATAACGACGTTCTGCATTATTGAGCTTCCGGCTTTCAAAAGCGACGGGATGTCCTTCCTGTATCAGAACTCCACCAAGCGCAAATTCTGAAGCATTTGTCTGAACTTCGAACGGTTTCATTACATTCGGTAAGGCTAACACCGGGTTTGTCCACATAGCCTTTTTCAACTTCTCAAAGGCTGCTTGGCATTGTGCAGACCAATCCCAAATCTTTTCCTTCTTCGTTAACTCCGTCAGGGGAAATGCAATTTCCGAGTATCCTTTCACGAACCTTCGATAATAATTACATAGCCCAAGAAAAGAGCGTACATCATGTACGTTCTTTGATGGCTGCCAATCCCTGATGGCCTGAACCTTCTTCAAATCCATGCGAACCTTCCCTTGCTCAATAATGTGACCCAAGAAACTGATAGAGGTTTGGGCGAATGAGCATTTGGATGGCTTCGCATACAATTCATTCTCTCGGAGTCGACTGAGGACTCTTCTGACATGGAGCACATGTTCCTCTAATGTCTCACTGTAGATGACGATGTCGTCAAGATATACGACTACAAAATCGTCCAAAAATCCGTGCAACACTTGATTCATCATCGTGTAGAAAGTGGCCGGAGCATTTGTCAAGCCAAAAGGCATGACTTTAAATTCAAAAGCTCCATATCTGGTCACCACGGTAGTTTTTGCTTCATCTCCCTCCTTAATCCGAACTTGCCAATATCCCGATCGAAGATCAATCTTCGTATAATATTTTGCCTTGCTTAATCGGTCAAAGAAATCGGCCACCAACGGGATAGGATAACTGTTTTTCACAGTGATCTTGTTCAGGGCGCGATAATCACAACACATTCTGAGAGACCCATCTGCCTTCTTCTGAAACAACACGGGCGCTCCGTATGGTGATTTCGCAGGCACGATAATCCCACTTTCCAGCATTTCTCCCAACTGTTTCCTAAGCTCCTCAAGCTCAAGTTGAGACATTTGATAGGGTGCCCTGGCGGGCGGCTTGTCCCCCGGAATAAGCTCAATTTCATGATCAATGGTTCTCCTCGGTGGCAATCGTTTTGGAAACTCCTCCGGCATAATATCCTCAAAATCTTGTATAAGCTTTCGAACCGGCTTAGGAATAGGACCAGAAGCCTCTTCAATCTCTTCTAGACGAAGAGTGCACAAAAATGAGGGTTCATTTCTCTTGAAGCCCTTACTGAATTGCATGGCCGAGATACTCTTCTCGCCAACCTTTCCTGCCGAAGTGGGTATGACACACGGTTGAGTGCCCATCATCATTAGGGAATCGGAGTGTGGGAACACTGCTGTCTTCGTATCCCGAAGAAATTCCAATCCTAAAATGAGTTTAAAATCATCCATTTGAACAACTGACAGATTAGTCCTTCCATCAAAGGGGCCAGCCCTGATTAGCACAGATTTGGCTACTCCTGCAATTGGTTGAGCAGCCGAGTTGATGGCTTTCACTTTTCCATTTCCTTTCTCTAGAACCAACCCAAGTCGTCCTACTTCGGTACTTGCAAGGTAGTTATGGGTGGCTCCAGTATCCACCATAGCCCTTAAGGGCTTCCCATTGATCTTCACATCAATGTACATTAACCCTTTTGCTCGACAAATGCGAGGTTTGGGCTCATCCATTCTTGCCTCTTTCACAGGCACTTTCTCCTTTCCAGTGGTCCGACTTGATATTGCATTGCATCGATGGAAAAATGCACCAACCACCTCCTCGTCCTCTTCGGAATCGGTCTCGCCATTATTACTAGCAGGAGGAGCATCTTGCTTAGATGTTGATACCCCACTGGCTAGTTGGCAATAAGCATTCACCATTCGCTTCTGTGGACATTCCGACACTCTATGAGGTCCTTCGCACAAGAAGCATGACGTCTTAGGAGCAGCATCAGATCTACCCTCCACAGTCTTTCCTTTACTCCAATTGCTTTGGTTATTACCCTGATAGTTTCCTTGACGACTACCTTGATGATAACCCTGAAAGTTGTTCTGACGAGAACCTTGATAGCCACCTCCTCTATGGGTGGAATTCCGTTCTCCCCCATTAGAACTCGAGCCAGTCCTGAACTGTTTATTTCCTCCAGCATTAGATTGACCACCAGTGTGGGGCCGATCCTTCTTAGACTCAGTTTGATAGTCCATCAAGCATTCGGCATCTCCCATTGTCGTGCTCAAATCAGTAATCTTCTGCCTCTGGAGTTCATTTCGGGTCCACTGTTTTAAGCCTTCCATGAAGGTGAAGAGCTTGTCCTTTTCCGATATATCTCGAATATTCAGCATATGTCCAGAAAAGGCTTTCACGTATTCTCTGATGGAGCCCGTATGTTTCAGTTCCCGCAACGCCCTACGGGCTTCATATTCCACATTCTCTGGGAAGAACTGGTTTCGAATTGCTTCCTTCAGAAGCGCCCAAGAGTCTATCGTGACCCTGTTGGCCTGAATATCAACATATTTCGACCGCCACCACAACTTTGCATCTCCACCCAGATACATGGTAGTTGTAGTCACCTTTCTTGCTTAATCTCTGATGCCAGCAGCAAGAAAGTATTGTTCCATGTCAAACAGGAAATTGTCAACTTCCTTGGCATCGCGTGCCCCACCAAAGGTGCCCGGTTCGGGGATTCTGACCCTAGGTGCATACTCTTCTTGTGCGAGAGCTTGCTCATTGCCCACCGCACGTTGGAGAATTCGTAGCTGAACTCTCATTGTTTCCATCTCTTCCTGCAGACCAGGAATGATCACAACAGCTTCAGTCATTGCTGTGCAAGCCGCTCGGCTTTCATCCAGTTGGATGTGTATATCTCGAATATACGATTCCGTCATTTCAACCTTTTCCTCCAGGTTTTCCACAGCATAGCATAACCTTGTGGTTTGCCCATCAAGCACATCCACGCGCTGTTTAGTATTCTTCCTAGCATCAGTCACATCGGTGATCTGTGATGCACTCGCATCTAAAGCCTTCGGATCCATTGTTTTCTTATCGAGGGACGAGAGCCAAGGCTTTGATACCAACTTTCACGGGGCGCCTTTCCTCTTAGCACATAAAGGGGCACCGTGCGGCAGTAGTCTGCTCCGTTAGACTACCTTCCGCCTTTTCTCACTTGCTTCGGGACGAAAGTTGAACTTGATTACAAATGAAATAGAACTTTACAAGAGAAGACTTGAATTCATTGAAACACGACTGTTCATCGATTGTTGAAAGCAGTAAATTACATCAATTGCTGAAAGCAGTAAGTGCAAATGTAGGTGTCAGGGGGAAACACCGGAAAAGTTTTTGAAAGCTTTAAAATCTTATACCCCCTATAATAGACTTCGGGGAAAAAACCTAAGTTACATCAGTAGACGTTAAAAGGGCTGAAGAATCATAATAAACTTTTACAATTAAAATGGAATTACAATAATTTACATAATATTTACAGAGTGCGGCTGAAGTTGGGCAAACTGCAGGCCGCGAGTGGGTCAAGGGGCTAAGTGATAGCTACGGTCCTTGACACATGGCCACGTAAATTAAGAGTAAACTATCCATTAATTTTAAAACTAACTCCCAAATGAAAACTACTAGAACATTCAAAAATCTAATTTTTAAAATTAGAATATGTTGAAAATTGATTCAATTAAAATTAAAGATTCCTAGAATCTCTGTTGTTTTTATTAATATATATATATATTTGCTATTTAATTTACATGATAAACATGAGAGAAGTTCTTATAGAGAACCAAAAAATATTGATTACTTGTATTTGAATGTCATGTCTTTTGACCACAACACTAATAAAATACCCTACTATTTGTTAAAATAAATTATTTGTCTTTTTTTTTTTTTATTCTAGCTATAGGCAGTTGTCCAAGATTTGTGAAATTTCCTTAATTGAAATGTGAAGTTCAGAAAAGGAGGAGCCAGATGTTGAAGCAGTTCCATCATTGCTAGGTTTTCAGACTTATTGGGATGCCACATATCAGATGAATTGGCAAATTTTCGGGAGCATGACCATGCTGGTGAACTTCGGGAGTGTTGCCATTATTTATAAGTTTAATTACTAAGCCATTGTTTGGTTTGCATTAAAATTTTCTCTTTTTTTCTTCAGTAATCAATCTCAATAATTCATTAAAAGTCAAGTCCACAATATTTAACTTTTCAATCAAATTTTAACCATTCATTCTCAAAAAAATCACTATTCATTTCAAAAAAACTCTTTTTAAACAATATCGAAGACACTCTAAATGTTCACCTCGTTCAACTGCAGGGGCACCTGCTAAAAAATTTGGGGAGGGTCATCCTTAATCCAAATTTTTTTCCCCTAAGCTTTTATGAAGAAAATTTCCAAACTGGGGTGGGCCAAGCCCGGGCTCCGCCCGTGTTCAACCGAGTGAGGCACACTTCATGCTCTTCTAATTGCAACTTAAAAACATAGAAAGTGGTCTTGACTGTGGACATTTTATGGGATGTTTGAAAATTTCACTTGAATATGTTCTCCAATATCTATTAGGCCTAGCCGCAAATATTATTTCAATGAACTGGTATAAAAGAGGATAAGTATACACATTTTTTTCTACTTTACCTTATTCTTGTATGGATCATATACAAATTCAAAACTTTTTCACCATCTATTGAGGTTGTAAAATGGTTAAATATTCAGGTTTTATTCCTCTCCGAAGATGGAATTTTCTACGAGTTGAACTCCATATTCTTCAATAGTAGTACTCGAGCATGTTCCACTCTTGATGAGTTATCCTGGAGTCGGAGGATGGATAAGCGTTTGATCATTGCAGCATGGACATGGATAAAATTGATAAAATACTTAGAGAAGTGCCACGCTACTCGAGCTACCATAATCAACTTATCTATCCCGAAAATCAAGTCTAATCGGCTATAATATATAAAATACATAGAGAAGTGCCATGCTACTCGAGCTATCATAATCAACCAATCTATTCTGCAACCCGAATTTGAGCAAAGCTATTGCATATGAAAAGTGTTAATTTAGAGAGAATTTGTACTCATCATCCTTTTTTATTTTTAGACTTCATATAAATATACAGAAGATGATTCTTCACAACCATTCACCTAGGCTATCTTTGGTAATGGAATAAAAGATCAATCCCATAACAATTGGGATGTAAACAATCACGGATATATAAAAATCAAGATCCAATAATTTCCTAATATATATAATTGAGGTACAGCTCACGCCAACACTCCCTCTCAAGTTGGTGCAAAGATATCTTCGATGCCCAACTTGTCAAGTGAGCCATGAAAGATTTTGTTGGAGACAGCTTTTGTAAGTATATCAGCAAGTTGATCCTCTGACTTGACAAAGGGAAACTGAATCACTCCTTCTTCGAGATTCTGCTTAATGAAATGTCGGTCTATCTCAATGTGCTTTGTTCGATCATGCTGAATTGGGTTCTGAGATATTTCAATTGCAGCCTTATTATCACAATACAGATTCATTCCTGCTCTGGGAGCAAAACCAATCTCTGAGAGTAGTCTTCTAACCCAGAGAAGCTCACAAAGTCCCTTAGCCATTCCTCGAAATTCGGCTTCAGCACTTGACAATGCTACTACTTTCTGTTTCTTACTCCTCCATGTAACCAAGTTACCACCAACAAAAGTGAAGTAACCAGATGTAGATTTTCTATCTGACAAGTTTCCTGCCCAATCAGCATCTGTATAACCTTCAATATCCAAATGACTATTCTTGGAGAACATAAGCCCTCTCCCTGGAGCTGATTTCAAGTAACGAAGTATTCGAACAACTGCATCCATATGGTCTTTACTGGGACAATGCATAAATTGACTGACTAGACTAACGGCGTAAGAAATGTCTGGACGAGTATGGGATAAGTAAATCAACTTACCCACCAGTCGTTGATACTTCTCTTTATCAGTTAGTTCTTGATTAGGATACTCTCCAAGCTTCAGGTTCTGAACTGTTGGAGTGTCAGCTGGCTTGCAGTCAAGCATTCCTACTTCAGTCAGTAGATCAAGTACATACTTTCTCTGTGAAAGGAAGATGCCTCGTCTCGACCTAGCCACTTCGATTCCTAAGAAATACTTAAGTCCACCCAAGTTCTTCATTTCGAATTCGCCAGCCAATTGTTTTTGCAGTTTAGAGATTTCTTCTGTATCATCTCCTGTAATGATCATGTCGTCTACATAAATTATCAAGGCTGTTACTTTCTCTTGTCGTCGTTTCAAGAAGAGAGTATGATCTGAGTTGCTTTGTTGGAAACCATACTTTCTCATGGCCATGCTAAAACGACCAAACCATGCACGTGGTGATTGCTTCAGTCCATATAAAGCCCTTTGTAACTTGCATACAGTTCCTGGGATGGATGAGACATAGCCCGGTGGGATATCCATGTATACTTCCTCCTCCAAATCTCCATGAAGGAAAGCGTTCTTCACGTCAAATTGGTGTAGTGACCAATCCAAATTTGCAGCTAAGGATAATAAGACTCTGATAGTGTTTAATTTTGCCACCGGAGAAAATGTCTCCTGATAGTCTATTCCGTACGTCTGTGTATAACCTTTGGCTACTAATCTTGCCTTGTATCGTTCAATGGATCCATTGGATTTATGCTTAATAGAGAACACCCACTTACACCCAATAGTTCTTTTTTCATTTGGCAGTGAAACCAGACTCCATGTCTTGTTCTTCTCTAGGGCTTCCATTTCTTCTTGAATTGCTCGGGACCATTGTGGATCTACTAAAGCTTCATGAACTCCATTAGGGATTTGACAAGAGGAAAGTTTGTGTGCGAAGGCTTTAAGAGGTTTAGGAAGCCATTGTGAGGTTACATGATTAGAGATCGGGTACTTTGATCGTTTTCCTTCTTCATCTGGTGAGTAACGAGCTGGGGGCTTACCCCTATTGTGCCTGAAAGGTAAGTGATAACCAGCTGGAGTATCCAAACCATCACTAGAGAGTTGTAAAGAAGAGGTTACCTTAGAGAAATTCTCAAGCTCAGAGATATTCTCAGGAGGAGGATTGTCACTGTCGGGTACTTCAAGGAGAGGGGTTTTCACTTTAAGTGTGTGAGATTCAATCTCTTGGTCTTCTTCGACTGCTGTAACAACAATTTCTGGTGTTGTTCCAATGATATTTTCTTCACTTGGGGTAGCGTCTGATGTTGTCCCATTTGGTGGTGTCATTGTAGTAATAAATGATGGACATTCCCACCACTTCTGCTCTTCATCCCATGTCTCCCCCTGAAGAGCAGAAGTTGATACTTTTGAAGAGTAAAAATATTCGGATTCTAAAAATGTGACATCCATTGTAATATAGACACGTTTTGTGATAGGATCATAGCAACGATATCCCTTCTTGTTTGTACCATATCCTAAGAGAATACAACGAACAACACAAGGTTCAAGTTTTGTTCGTTGATTTTTATGTAGATGAACAAACACAACACAACCAAATACACGTGGTGGAATAAGGAGTATGGATGGTAGAGTTACGTGTTGTGATAGAACCTGCAGTGGAGTTTTGAAGTTTAGGGCTTTAGAAGGCATTCGATTTAGTAAATGGACAGTAGTAACAACAGCATCATCCCAATGTTGACCAGGTACTTTTGCTCCAATTAACAATGCACGTGCGGTTTCTAGAATGTGTCTGTTTTTTCATTCGGCCACTCCATTTTGTTGCGGAGTCTGACTACATGAAGATTCATGGAGAAGACCATGTTTTTGAAAGTATTGTAGGAAATCGTGATTCACATACTCTCCCCCATTGTCAGACCGGAGAATCCGGATTTGAGATGAGAATTGGTTGTGAATCATAGCATGGAATGCGCGAAACACGCCAAATACTTCGTCTTTGCGTTTCAACAAATATAGCCATGTCATCCGAGTACAGTCATCTACGAAAGTCACAAACCAACGTCTACCAGAAATAGTTGTAATGGGAGAGGGACCCCAAACATCAGAATGAATCAACCCAAATGGAATATCACTTTTATTGAGGCTAACTGGAAAAGGTACACGATGGCTCTTAGCTAAGATGCAGGTTTCACATTTGAAATCTGAATAATTCAATTTTAAAAACAATCCTGGAAATAAATGTTTCATGTAGCTAAATGATGGATGTCCCAACCGATAATGCCATAGCCAAATCTGTTTTTCTTTTGCATTGAGCAAATGGTTCACATTATTGACTCTGCCCAAACTAAAGTCATCCATGTAGTATAACCCCTCTCTCTTAGTACCACGCCCAATGATCTCTTTCGTGAGAATATCCTGAAAAGGCAAAATTTTGGATACATTAGTGCTACACAGTTTAGTTCTTCAGTAGCTTGGCCCACAGAAATTAATTTATTTGAAAGAGATGGTACTAATAAAGTATTAGACAATGAGAGTGAAGATGATATTTCCACTGTTCCAGCCCCTGTAACTGGATATACAACCCCATTAGCATTGGATACACTAGTTCGCCTGGGTTTTGTAGTTTTGACAAAATCACCTGGGCAAAATGTCATGTGATCTGTTGCACCCGAATCCACTATCCAGTCAGTACTATTGTGTTCCTTAGAAGCAAGCAAAGTACTGCTGTTACAACTGCATTTGTTACCTTGATCACCGAGAGTATTTATGGGTTCATCTTTTGACTCTACAAGTGGGGCAAACGATAGTTGGGGTTCTGCCTTGGCCATGGCTACTCGTCCGATTCCTCCAGCAGCTTCTTTTGTCTTTCGTGCTTTAAGTTCTATCCACCATTCTGGATAGCCATTTAACTTGAAGCAAGTGTCACGAGTATGTTTCATCTGTCCACAATGGGAGCAGCCACTTCCTCCGCCCTCCATTTGTTCCTTAGCTTTTGTCGAAGGGTTCAGTTTTCCACCACTTGATGAGGAAGACCTAGGTTTGGTCACTTGGAGTGCAGACTGATGTTGTGAACCTGCTTTCATTCCTCTAGAGGCCATAGCAACGGCAGTAGTGGTTCCGTTGTTTGTAAGCATGACTGTTTGCCTAATATCTTCCCTTCGAACATACGCATATGCTTGTTCAACTGTTGGAAATGGCTTTAGTTGAAGTACATCACTCCGAATCTTATCCAATCTATCATCTAGTCCATCAAGGAAAGTATAAACTCGATCCTCTTGAAGGAGAGAGTTATACTTCTGTATATCATCAATGCACTTCATCGGATTTGGTCGTCGAAAATCGATCTCCCTCCATAATCCTTGGAGACAGTTGTAGTATGACTCGATGGAATCCCCAGACTGTCTCATTCGAGTTACGCGTCTCTTTAAATCATACACCTGAGATGTGTCAGTCCCATCAAAATAGGTTATAGCAATTGAATCCCATACCTCTTTAGCCGTTGGAAAACGAATAAAGTTGCTGATTAGGGAGGGATCCATTGAAATAATTAACCACCCCTTCACAATAGAGTTCTCTGTCCTCCATCGCCTAAAGGTAGGATCATTTGGTTCCGGTTGAGGGAGATCGCCATTTATATATCCCAACTTGTCTTTGCTTGAGATGTACATCTCAACAATTTGAGACCATAAAGCATAATTGGTACCATAAAGTTTGATACCAATCTGGGTAGCAGTAGCATCATACATCACTTCTGGAGTTTGAGTTTGGTTCTGGGTCAAGACTTGAGCCATTCTCGTCGTAAGGTCTTCTAGGATTGCAGCTGTATTCGGCTGCTCCTGTTCGGCCAAATCGGTAGGTGTTGTCATCTTCTCCTATATTTTCTGATGCTGCTAATAGCAGTTTCTGGTGCAGCAAAGATCAAAGGAAGGATCTTGGCTCTGATACCATGTTAATTTAGAGAGAATTTGTACTCATCATCCTTTTTTATTTTTAGACTTCATATAAATATACAGAAGATGATTCTTCACAACCATTCACCTAGGCTATCTTTGGTAATGGAATAAAAGATCAATCCCATAACAATTGGGATGTAAACAATCACGGATATATACAAATCAAGATCCAATAATTTCCTAATATATATAATTGAGGTACAGCTCACGCCAACAAAAAGTTCCTTCTTTGAATTGTTGTTAAGAGTCTTATACCATAAGATGACCCTTTAAATCAGAAATTCCCAAAATCTTGATCAATGAAGAAACGTCTTTCTCCAGGTTAAGAAATCAAAACTTATAAAATAGGTCTCGATGACTTCAATTTAGAAGAAAAACATGTTCAATTCGATATGAATTGGAGCAAAAAAAATGAAGAGTTGCAGACCTTGGAAGTGATTATATGCCAGCCTCGTATCTAGGCAGGAATAGTTACAGTCTTTTGAACCTATCTGGGAAATGTAGCAGTTTCAACAGCTACGGAAAATGACATAAAAATCGAATTTACAGAAAGCTGATTCTTGATTGTTTTACTGGGAGTGAAAGGACCCTGAAAAGAAACAAAATTTGGTAAAAGAATTTCAATTGAAGGAGGGGCAGACCCAGGATTTGTGGTGCGGGTTCGGTTAGAGAAAGAGTGAAAAAGGGCGCCGGCGACGACGGCTTGACTGGAGATAAGGGTCGAATGCCGTGAAGAGAGAAAGATCGGCGGTGCGAAGAGAGAAGGCAGAGAGATCTCGGTTGCGTGAAGAGAGAAGGTGAAGAGAGAACAGAGAGAGTGAGCCGAGTGGAGTTGGGGGATGGAATTGGAGGAATGAATGAAACCTAACTTATTTAGCGGCTCGGCTGAACAGGAGGGCAACAGGGGGGGCTTGTGAACAGTAGGCGGCTCCGCTGAACAGGAGGGCAACAGGGGGCTTGTGAACAGTAGGGAAAAAATCTTATGAACAGTAAAATACCCCTCTGCTCTTTTAAGACAGTAGGGATATATAATAATATATAAATATAAGAGATAGGAACAGAGATATACATTCTTTTTATATACTAGTTAGACGCACGTGCAATGCACGTGCCGTATGACTATTGAGCATGTAATAGCGTGTTAATGAATAAGGTACTTTTAACGAGTTACTTCGGCAAATATGTTTCGGCCAATTTCAAATGTATTTTAATGATCACAAATTTAAGGATTCTTTCAATTCCAAATTTCTTTAAATAACTGAATAATACCTAAGCACCATAATTGAGAGCTAATGCTGCTAACTCATTAATATAGCTGAATCTGTTCATAAAATCTAGCTAATATTGTAAAGCCAAGGTATGGAAGACCAAAAACACATGAATCATGAATTATTTAATTTTTGAATATTCCATTTTATCTAGGTAGAATATACCAGCATATATATGAAAATTTATCTACGAAAGCAGATATAGAACACAAAATGATCTTAAAATTCACCTTCATTGATAGTAAATACTACAAGCACAACAAAATATTCATATAATTACGAACACAAAGCTACAATCTAAAACAAAGTTCAAAAGTTTCTACCAGCATTATTTATGAGAAGGTGATAGTGTGTGCAACTTTTAGATTGTAACAATGTTTATTTTTAGCAAAAGGAAGTAAGTTGTGTGTACACACTTACCTTCGGCCCCTTCCATGTGAGGGGGAGTAAGTCGTTATGTACAAGGGCGGAGACAGGATTTTTAGTCAGCGAATGGGGAAATTAAATGAAGTTGGGGGGGACGGGGGCAGTGCCCTCGAAATTTTGTTTTCTAGAAAATTAAACAAAATAGAGAAAATATAATTTCACAAATGACAAGTAAACAAATTCCAACTCAAATGAAATACCTTAAAATCATTCATTGCGAGTTTTCAAACTTTGAAATTGTTGTACAATAGCTTCATTATCAATATTCAAAGATATATCTTTCTCTAAATAAACAACAAGACTATCATTCATTCACTTATCACCCATTCGATTGCGCAATCTATCATTCACAATGCTCATTGTAGAATATACTCTCTCAACAGTACCTGTAGGGTGGAATTAGAGCCAAAGTCAAAAGCTTATAAATAATTGGATATACCTTATTTTTCTTTGTCATTACTAACTTCTCCGCAAGATCACCAAGGCCTTTCAATTCTTGAAATGCGTTGATAGAGCGCATATCAAAAATATAAGTTTCAAGTTGATCATCAAGTGTGAGAAAATCAAATCTAGAAAAATTTTCTCTATAAAACCACCCCGCAAGTTGAATTAGTCTTTTCTTATTGAAATCATAGAATGAATTTCGTGGACATAAACAAGCTACCCAAAGGAGTAACTCTATATTTACCTTTGAGAAACAATCATTCAACTCTTGAAATTGCAAATCAATGATAGCGTAGACTAAATCTACACAGCAATGATGTAAATTTCTCACTTCTGGTGATCGATTACGTCGAGGATGACCAGATGAAATTCACAAACTACAGACCTCAAATCAAACAAACTCAACAAATAACAATTACAAACTACAAATCTCAAATTACAAAAATTCAAACAAAGCTAATCAAATATATTAAAAATACCCCCAAATGTCAAATCAAACTAATTCATAAACCAACATATGAGCTGTAACAATCTCCCATAAATTACCATAGGGAATCACACAATTTACATTGAAACTTCAAACATGTAGGTGTATATTTTAGAAGTAGAAACAGTTAAGAATAGAAAGTAAAAAACATTTTACATCTCAATATCAATTCCAATAATTGTATGAATCCGCACTAGGAACAAGAATGCACATCTTAATCTTGATTCCAATAAACCACTGCAAAACACCTCAAAAAACTCAATACCAAAGGAAAGGAAACAACAAAATCAAGAACCCAAAGACGAACAAAAGAGCCAGCCGAGACTTTGAATTAACACTTTAAAACTTACCTTTTTCCGTGGAGGATAAGTAGCCAGTAGTGAGCAGTGAAAGGTGTGAGTCTAACCATCTAAAATTTGACTGACTGTGACTATTGGCACTCGACGAGTCAGCTACGGCAGGGTGAATGATTCGAGACAGGAAATCAATCAAGAGATCGGAGTATAAGGAACCAAATGACAAATTCAAACTCAGGAGCTCGAAATACCAAGCATGGAGTGATAAACGAAGTCCCAAGACTATCCCGAATTGTTGGAAGCCAAAATTCAAGTCAAAGGACCAAAACGGGACGCAGTCTGGACGTTACGGCTGTAACGAAAACATTAACAACCGTAACTATTTTCCTATCTCAAAGTTACGGTCGTAACTAAAGGGACTTAAGGCCGTAAGTCCAGTTTTGGCCACACGACTCTATCAAGTTCGAATTTCGCGAATTTTTAGTTATATTCCATTTTAATTGATTATTTCGGTAATTAAAAACCCTATTGCGTCTAGGGATATATTAGACGTGTTATTTTCATAATATCATGTTATATTTTGATTATTATAGAAAACTTTTGATATTGAGATTGAATTTGAGAGTTTTCTCTTAGAAATGTTGAATTTTCCATTTTTTTTTCAAGAACACCATTGAACTTATCAAGGAAATTGACATCCTTTGTAGCGTTCGACAACTTTGGTTATTCATTTTGCATCTTCGATTCATCGCGTCGTGATTGTTGGGTCAAGGTCCTATCGCCTAAATCTATCTTTTCCATTTATTGTCTTAATTGGTTTCTTGTTATTTTTGAATTTAGATCTTTCCTAATTATTTTCGTTGTTATTCCGTATTCTTCATCATGTTTCCCAAAAGGAATCGCATCAGGTGGTATCAGAGCTTGGATCTAAATTTAATTTCTTGATATTTCTTGATTTTTTCTTGATTTTCTTGTTCTCCCTGTTTTATTTAGTTTCATCCATATAAAATTCCTACAAAAAATTCAAACATGTTTATTTTATTCAGTTCTTATCTAAATTCAATTCCGTTTGTCTTGCCATAATTGTAGTGGAATTTTTGGGTAAAATTCGAAAATTCATTAAAAATTTAGGGAATATTCCTAAAATTTTCTCAAATATCAATTTTCTTTGTCTTCTTCGCGTCTTCCATTATTTTTCTCAATTCTTGAATCTTTGATTGACTCTTTGGGTGCTTGAAAATTGATCAAAAGTGATACACGAGCGAAACAAATACGTGAGGAAATTTTTTATTTGATTTTTGAGAACTAACAATGTCTGACATGCGAGGATTATCTTCTTTATCAGTTGGTGATAACAAAGGCATTAATAGGAGGGACTCAACAGCTCATCAATGAGTCATAATAAACATCATGAAGGTATGAATAAGATGGGTAGGCATGATGTTGGTATAATGGCAACTACGCAGGAACAATTTGAGAAATTGATGGCTATGATGGATAGGAATGATGAGAATATTGCTCAATTGCGAATGGAGCGAACTCATACAAGTCCTAAAGTTAGGAGAGGTGATGAGAGGGAGCATAGGAGGGGAAATAATCATAGGTTTGGATATGAGTTTGACGAGGAAAGGATTGTTAGTGAATGGGAGAGTGTTCCTTCATCCATGGCTAGTGTGAGGAGAAGGAGTGAAAGATGTTATAGGCATGAAAGGGGTCATAGGAGACGTCATGGGAATAGGGATGAAGTGGATGGTAAGCTAGGAAATATAAAAATGTCTATACCACATTTTCATGGGAGGAGTGATCCGAATGCTTACCTATATTGGGAGAAGAAGTTAAAATTGATGTTTGATTGTGACAATTATTCGAAGGAAAAGAAGGTGAGATTAGTGGTAGTGGAGTTCACTAATTATGAATAAATTGGTGGGATCAATTAGTGACGGTTAGGAGGAGGAATGGTGAGAGACCGTTAGAAACATGGGATGAGATGAAAGCTATAACGAGGAAGAGGTTTGTCCCAACCATTATCATAGTGATATTTACCAAGGGTTGCAGGGGCTTACACAAGGGTCTAGGAGTGTGGAAGATTACCATAAGGATATGGAGGTGGCAATTATTAGGGCCAATGTTGTGGAGGATAGGGAGGAAACGTTGGCTGGGTTCTTGAGTGGGTTAAATCTGGATATTGCTAATGTGATTAAGTTGCAGCACTATGTGGAGTTGGAGGACATGGTGCATATGTCAATGAAAGTGGAGAGGAAACTAAAACGAAAGTGGGGCAGCAAGACATTCACCGAGGTTTTATCCTACATCACTACCAAGAAAAGAACACAATGATGATTATGTCCCGAAAGGGAGGGAAGAACCTACAACAAAAGGTAAATATGATTCTCAACCTACCAAGTATAGGAATATTAAATACTTTAAGTGTTTGACTTCGGGTCATATAGCATCTCAATGCCCAAATAAACGGGTAATGATCATGTGTGATAATGGGGAAATTATTTAGGAGGATGAATTTAAAGGGACACCTAAATTAGTAGATATTAGTAGTGATGAAGGATTGACTTATGCTGTAAGGGATCACTTGTCAATAGGCGTGTCCTAAGTTCTAGAGCTAAAGTAGATGAAGTTAATGAACAAAGGGATAACTTATTTCACACTAGGTGTTTGGTAGGTAAAAATGTTTGTGGAATGGTGATTGACGGGGGGAGTCGTACTAATGTAGTTAATACAATGTTGGTTGAAAAATTGGGATTGCCTAAAGTGAAACATCATAATCCTTATAAATTGCAGTGGTTGACCGAGTCGGGGGAAATTAAGGTGAACAAGTAAGTTAAGGTCAAGTTTACCATTGAGGGTTACAAGGATGAAGTAGTTTGTGATGTGGTGCCCATGCTTGTTGGGTATATTTTATTGGGAAGATCATGACAACATGATAGGGTGGTATATGATCGGTTTAAAAACCAACAATCCTTTGTGAAGGGTGGGAAAAATATCACTCGTGCTCCTTTATTACCTAAAGATGTCCAAGAGGATCAATTGAAAATAAAAAGTGAGTTTGAGGGAAAAATTAAGAGAGTTGAGACCATGATCTCAGAAAAATGAGAGGTAGTGAAAAATGAGGAAATAAGAGTTGATGACACGACCTCGGAAAAAGAAGAGCGAGAGTGCAAAGAGAAAAAGAAAAGATGATTCACCCATAAAATGAACTTTTTTGCACAAAGGTCGATGTACAATGATCTATGCCTTGCACTTAACCAATCTAACAAACCCCTCCCTAGTTTGGTTAATTATGTTTTGCAAGCACCCAAGTCAAATTCCAAACTTAGGGTTGTGACTGAATTTAATAGTAAGAAGAAACAACCCATGAAGCCCAAGTAACACATAAAGCACCAACATGAATATCAAACCAGGAAAAACAAGTATAAGCATGATCCAAAAGCCAACAAATGCATGAGGATTGGACAAGTTGAAGATTCGATGTTGAATCATTTTCAAGATAGGGGGCTTATATATGATCCAAGACAGGAAATCAACCAAGAGATCGGAGTAACAAGGAACCAAATGACAAACTCAAACTCGGGAGCTCGAAATACCAAGCATGGAGTGATAAACGACATTCTAAGACTAGCCCAAATGGTTGGAAGCTAAAATTCAAGTCGAAGGACCAAAACGGGACTCAACTGGGACGTTACGACTGTAACGAAAACATTCACGGCCGTAAACTACTTTTTAGTCTCAAAGTTATGGCCGTAACTAAAGGGACTTGTCCATTTCTGGCCGTGCGACTCTACTAAGTCTGAATTTCGCAAATTTTTAGTTATTTTCTGTTTTAAATAATTATTCCCATAATTAAAAACCCTATTGCGACTAAGTTAGGTTAGATGTGTTATTTTCATTATATTATGTTCTATTTTCATTATTGTAGAAAACTTTTGATATTGAGATTGAATTTGAGAGTTTTCTCTTGGAAATGTTGAGTTTTCCCTTTTCTTATTCTTCAAGAATATCATTGAACTTATCAAGGAAATTGACATCTCTTGTGGCGTTCGACAACTTTGGTTTCTCATTCCATATCGTTGATTCATTGCTTTGTGATTGTTAGGTCAATGTCCTATCATTTAAATCTATCTTTTCCATTTATTGTTTTAATTATTTTTTGTTATTTCTAAATTTAGATCTTTTCTAATTATTTTCGTAATTATTCTGCATTTTTCGTCGCGTTTCCCAAAAAGAATCGCATCACAGGGATGGTGGTCTGGTTAGCAACGGGGCGGGAAGTTGTGTTGGTCTCAGGTTTGAGGCTTTTTGTTGAAGTCTTGAAGAGAAGGGTTTTTCTTTCAGACCTTGCTTGCATTTGGCATGCGGTTTTTCAGCTTCTATTTTGCAAGTTGTTTAATGGGAAAAATACATATATAAGGTAATTACTATACACAATTTCAATTTTAAGGTATAAGTTCAAAAAGTTCAAAAATCAGGTTTTAATTATATGTAATTAATTAAATTAAATAAATAAAAATACTTTATTAATTATATAAGTTGATGTCACAAAGCAATATAATTTTAGGTCACAAATGCAAATCTTTCATGTCACAAATTATCAAAATAGTAGGTCACAAATTTTAAGGTCACAAATTATCAAAACAAGTCACAAAATGAGTTTCTTTACATCACAATAACAATTTTTTACTTCGTAATAACAATTTCAAGGTCACATATTTTAAATTATTCGATTTCGAGTTATCTTTAGGTCACGACTTATCAAATTATTGGGTCATGAATATTTTAAGTTACAATTATTATATTATTAGGACACGATTTATCATGTCACAAATATTTTAAGTCACAAATTATCAGATTATTAGGACATTGACACGAATTAGGTCACAACATATCACACCAACACACTACCACCAGTCCCCCAACGTCGCCACCCTCCCAACGTCGTTGTCTCCATCACCCTCCCAAAGAAAAAAAGAAGGCAGGCACTGGACACATACACGAATTAGGTCACAACGTATCACATCAACACACTACCGCCAGTCCATCACCAGTCCCCCAACGTCGCCACCCTCCCAACGTCGTTGTCGCCGCCCTCCCAAAGAAAAAGAAGAAGGTAGGTCTCAACGCCGCCGTCGCCCTCCCAACGCTGCTGCCGCGGCGTCCCTAACCTAAGAAAAAAAAAGAATGAAAGAAAGTTCTATTGCTACAAAACCAACAACTCCAAATATTCGGCCTTTAGATCAATGACTTCGCGGGACGGGAGAGTGCAGATCCGTCGCACGACGGGAGAGTGCAGATCCGTCGCGCGACGCACAGTCACGCTGCCGTGCTGAAGTTGGTGCTGCCCATCTCCGCTGTCGAGTGGCCTCGCTGTTATTGCAACCGCCGTTACATAGTCGTCGAAGAGAGGGCGTAGAAGGCCAGAGATCAGAGGAGAATAGAGAGGGTTAATTTGACGTTGACGCTCGAACCAGGGGCAGAGTCTGGCTGGCATGGGGTATTGCCGTGGGAGGAAGGTGGGATCTCCATTGAACCACGATGGTGATGGTGAGAGGCAGAGAGATGAAGTGTTATTACGTTGAGAGAGAAGTGGAATCAGATCTGTGGTTGTGGGAAATTAGGGTTTGAAATAGTGTAGAGTGATGTAAATTGAAATATGGTTAAATAATTAATTTTATTTTATTATTTTAATTTATTAATTAATTATTTTTAATTATCACCTGAATTTTGAAGTAATATAGGTTTGATCTTATTTATGAATTTGAATCTTTAAAAGTAGGGTTTGGTGTAATTTCCACTTGTTTAATTTATATATATTTTTTTTCACTGGGCTGACCTGGGACAATCCAAAAGTTGAGCGCGGTCCATGGACTAAGCTGGACTTGGGTTGCCTCCGCCCCTGGATATACACCTTTTGATTCCGTTTGTCTAAAAAATCGGAATTGTTGAAAAAAATAAAAAAATAAATAGTTTTATCACGGCATGAAATCGCGACTCGCTTAATTTTCACAATTTTTCTATTTTATATGAGTTTCTGATTAACATGAGCATTTTAAATTTCACGACAGAAATAGTGACCAAAATTATGATGTTTGGACATTTGGTAAAGGTATTTCTTTATAATATGTACGTACATTGACATATTGCAGTTTCATGTTATTTCATTGACAATTTTGGGACCCATAAACTTAAAATGACCAACCTTTTCCGCTGTAATTTATTTAATAGTTTCTAAGATTGTTGGATCTTTAAACTTAAATAAATAAAGAAGGTAGTTGAGACTTGTTGGATATTGATTAAATAAATCGAGAATTGAAAATCGATCAAAGTGACTTCGTGTCGACTTCGGTCAAATACTCAAAAGCTCGACTAAATCCGTTTAGACAAAATTGTTTGCCACTTCGGCGCTTCAGGGCGCACAAACGGGGATCGATCGACTTCGTGTTGACTTCAGCCAAATACTCAAAAGCTCGACTCAATTCGTTTAGACAAAATTATTTGCCACTTCGCCGTTTCGGGGCGCACAAACGGGGATCGACCTGCCCGGTCAGGTCGCGGGGGTCGAGGGAGCAACGCCCCAAAAAGAGAATTTTGATTTCTCTGCGTGTATTGAAGGGTATATTTGACATTTCGAAAACCAATATCGGATGAATGAGAAATTACGAAAAAGGACGAAAACCAGGTCAAAATATTTGACCGTGCGACCGCATGGTTAGTAAACCGCGCGATCACGCGTCAAATTTAAAGTCCAATTTTTTGAGTAAAACCTTGCGACCGCACGGTTGTCTGGCCACAAGGCACCTTTTCATAAAGGTGTATTGTTTGAAAATGGTGCATGGTTTGGCCTCAACCATTTCGTCCACACCCTTTCTTGATCTATAAATAGGACCCTTTGGGTGTCCTATTTCTCACAATTTTGATATGCAAAACATCTCTCATCCTCTATTCTCTCCAAAATCAAATCTTTGCATTTGTTATTTTGATTTTTCTTCATTTCATCCTTGGAGTACATAAGCCTAAATTTGGTTCGTTGTACTTATGTTTTGGAGTGCTACAAATACAAGTGAAGCCGTTGTATCTTGGGAGTCGATTGCCGGAATCCGTAGGCACCGTTGCGGGGCAAATTCGACTTAAGGACAAAGAGTCTAACTCTTGCCTCGACTTTGTCCCTACTTTTCTTCTTATTCTTCTTGTTTGTACTTTCCTTGCCGTTACTCTTTTCGGCTTGGATTTACAAATTTTCATTCTACTTATTTGGCGTCACTATTCACAAATTTCCTCCAACAACACTTTTATCATTTTTTGTTAAAAATGAGCTCTCTTTAATCTTGTATATTGAATGTAACTAAGTAAATGATGATATAGTAATGATGTAAAAGATCTAGTGCCAACTACTGACATCGTTACGGTGCCAGCGGCAGGCACATGTGCTGTGGCCCCACCTATGTATGGGAGCCACAACTGTGTCTATCGTTGGCGTCATAACGGTGTCCGCGAATGGCACTGGATCAAAACTGATGGTAATGAACATTACAAATGAACCAGGATTTATCATTCAAAAAAAATAAAAAAAATTGATAATAGATCCATGGTAGATTTGCAATAAAAAGCAATTTCTAGGGCTTTTTTTAGCCATTATAAAGTATTGTTAAACTAAGGCCTTGTTTGGCTTGTAAAATGTCGTTTCTTATTCTACTGTTTTGTACATTTTTTTTGTTTATAAACAAAGAATGTGATAGTTTCGAAATAAAATATGCTGTTGAAAAAGTGGTTTGAGAAAATACGTGTGACTAAAAAATAATTTAGAAAAATGTATTAATTTTTAAATTTATTTATAAACAATTTACAAAAGGAAGCTAAAACGATCATAAGATTAACTATTCACTTTTGATAAATAAAGAGGAGCAAATGGGAAAAAAGAAAAAGAAAAAATCCAAAAAACAAAAGGATGGCATCATTGAAGACCGCCATTGTACAACCACAAAAACTTGAGAAAAAAACTCACTTAAATAATCATTTAAGTAACAAATCATTACTAGAAAGATTAAATTTTCAATGTTGATGTATACCAATTCTTGAATTGATCACTTAAGTCCTATCTATCCAGATAAGTCAACAACTTATAATCAAAGTTGTTGGTAAATATTAAGCGAGATAGTTCGACTCAATGTACGTAAGAAAAGATCTCAAAATTTTAAAATTTACATATTTTTTAATGAAAATTTGTCGACAATTGATATCACTACAAAATAATTTAAAATAAAGAATGACTGTAGTTAGCAATATTAAAAATTTAACAGTTTATAAATTTAATTTATCAACTAAAATTTCATCAATAAATAAATTTTAAAAAAATATAAAGATAATATACTAATAAAAAATAGATATTTATTTATATGAGTAACTTATATAGAGAATAAAATTTTGTGAGTGACACGAACAACTTTCGAATGTAAATCTCGATAACATCATCCACGATATTATCGCCTATACTCAATGGGAGGCGGGTCACATGACCCACCAACTCTTGAGACATTTTTTTTGTTTTTATTTTTTTCATTATCTAAACATTTTCTCTCAATCTTTCTTTGCGATTCTAGGTAAAACATGTTGTTAAAAATTGGAAAGAGAAAATATGTGTGGTTAAAAAGTAATTTAGAAAATTATGTAATTTAAATTTACTTTAAACACTAACCGCGGAACACATTCTAATCTTTCAAGTTCTTCAAAATTTGTACATAATTTCTCCACAAATGATCACATGTACTACAAATCTTCACTTTCCAATCAAGTTTTCAACTAATTGAACCCAAAATTTGCATTTCTTACTACCTGTTTGCTGTAACACTGTTGCAAACTAATTATCATTATGCTACTGCGGACGTCGTCCGCTACATTTTCAGCGCGAAATTGCTTAAGTTGCCTAATCGTGGATGTATGGCGGACATTTCCACTAAGAACTCTATCACTGTCCTAGGCCTAGGGGTGTCAAAGGGTAGTTCTTGTCTCTCAAATCCTACGTAAAATTGTTTTTAATGATTAGTTCAGAGCTAAAACTTTAAAAAAGTATACAACATCAATACGATCTACTTACACGAAGACTTGAATGGTGCTCGAGATGCATTCTATTTCTATGTGAGTTACTCATATCGAAGGCCATGTGGAAAGCCACTTATTCAAAATTTTCCAAAATTTACCTACAATATATGAAAACAGTGCAACAATTGGATTAGACAAATAATTTCCACATAAGGTAAACTCGACCTATCTAAATAATAAAGGAGTGGAAATCAGTGGAAATGTGGATTAATGGCAACACAGTGGCCAAACCGGGCCTAATGCTCGTCTGACATCATGTTTAACCAAGGTTTAATTCTTATAACGTGAAGTAAGGTTACTTCAAAATCATGTTACCCTAATTTCTTACTTTCGGTTTGGTAAAAATTTTTCCTTGTAAATAAAGAGTGTGATGTTTTCGATGTATATTATGTGGTTAAAAATTGATTGAAAAAATATATCGATCGGTAATACTGTATCAATTATAATTGATTTATTTACGTTTTTGAAGTAAATTTGTATTATATATTAATTGTAATGACCGTATTAAAGAAGAAAGAGTAAAATGTAGTTTGAAAAAGATTATAAACTTACTAAAACGGAAACAAGGCCAAACATGCTGTGTCCAATATGCAGTGAGTGAGATCTCTGTCCACCGCAGCAAGCAGAGCCCAGACAAGAGACACCGATGCTGTGACTCTCTCTCTCTCTCTCTCTCTCTCTCTCTCTCTCTCTCTCTCTATATATATATATATATATATATATTGTATACATTCTTCTGCTTGTCACCGTATGATAGAGAAAGCACGCACGCACAAACTGGCGCAGAAAGATTGTCATTTCAGGCCTGAATTGATTTTATCTGATTTTACTCTCAAAGAAAGGTGTGTACAAGTCCCATTGTTCCCAATTTCCCTGTTCTTTTGTGGGTTTTGTTATTGTGAAAAAGGGATAATAAAATTATGCATTCGCAAAAATGGAAGATGATAGAGCTCCTGAACATTTCTGCTTTTTTCTTGTGTATACGAATATAAGCATACATTTTTAAATGCATGTGTGTATTTTCTATTTAAGCCATTCATATATTTATGCAATTTATTTTTAGGTGAATTATCAGCGGCATCTGTGACTTTATTTCTTAGTTAAGGGATGAGCCAAATCAATATCTCGCGCTTAATTTTTTCTCTCCTTTTATGTTTTACCTTTTCTCTTTATTTGAAAAGAAGAAAATGAATTTAATGGGATTAACAGATTTCTTGGTTTTGATTCATTGAATGATTTTTTGTTTTCCTACAGTTGACTGCAGTCAAGAGTCCTTTCAAATCTCTCATTGTTGAAGATCTTGTTTGTTTACACTCAGAAGATTTCATTGGAATTGTGTTTGACTAATTGCATTCACACGAGAGAATTTATCTTTTTGGTGAAATAAGAAAAATGGGATTTCTGGGAATTGGTGAACGAAGTTAAATCCCTTCAATTTTACATTTTTTTCCAGATAAAACAACTGCTGAAGACAGAGAATTCTTAGAAGGAAAAAGTTCAATTGCTAAGTATATACTGAATGTGAAGCACGTGGTTTCTATCTATCTGAGTTGAAAATCAGTCAGGGTTAAGGGATTGTCCAACGGATTCCAAGAATGTCGTGGTGGGAACATTTTGGGGAAATGGCAAATGTAGCCCAACTGACGGGAATTGATGCAGTTAGGCTAATTGGAATGATAGTGAAAGCTGCCAGCACGGCTCGCATGCACAAGAAGAACTGCCGGCAGTTCGCGCAGCATCTGAAACTGATAGGGAATTTGTTGGAGCAGCTCAAGATTCCGGAGCTCAAAAAGTATCCAGAAACTCGAGAACCACTGGAGCAGCTTGAGGATGCATTGAGAAGGTCTTACATTTTGGTTAACAGTTGCCAAGACCGAAGTTTTTTCTATCTGCTCGCTATGGGATGGAACATTGTTTACCAGTTCAGGAGGGCTCAGACCGAAATTGATCAGTACTTGAAGATCATACCTCTCATAACACTTGTGGATAATGCTCGAGTCAGGGTATCAACTTCTTTATTTACTTGCTTTATGATATTTTAGTGTTGTTTTTTACCTCTTTTTTTTTCCCAAACTTGATCGCTCCAAAGTCTACCCCCTATATTTTAACTATAGCTCTCTGAGCATTGAGTCGTGAAAATTTACGATATAATGGATACAGTGTGGTTCTCCTAACTTGGTGATTCCTGCGACTTGCCAAATTCATTTGATTTGGATTTTGTGGCAACTCATTATTTGCAGACACTTTACCAAACTTGTTTAGCTCCATAAATGAAATGTGGACAGAACATTTACTTGCAGTTGATTTGTCAGTTCAAGGACAGGTTTTATCTTGCCTAATGTTTGTTGTGATACTTCCAGGACACCTAATGTTAGGAAATCTTAAGGTGAGCTCAAGCAACAATGCATCTTGATTTAATAAGAAATTCTTAGCTGACTATTATTCGAAGTAAACAGAGTGGAGTAAAATTCATCATTAAGGAAATCTGTATCACACTTCAGAGTTTGTGTCGGTTGATGCACTAGTTTGAAATCCCCTATTGCTGGGGTTCTTGCTTGCCTTTGACTTCTGAACTACAAACGTATGTCAAAAAAATTGAATATGCATTCAGAAACAGTGAAGTATAGAAAGCATGAAAGTGGATATTATGGAAACTCTGAACATACATGTCCCTCTATTCTCTCTGTGTATTTTCTTGAGTTATTGACTCGAATCAAGTGTGAATGAGTCTGGACCTTATTTAATCTCCAATTCAATTGCAAAATTAACTAAAAAGAAAATACATTTCTATAAGAAAGTTCTGCCACCTATTTGTAAGTTTACTGCCGAAATGGGTCTTGTGGCTTAGAGTAGCACTGTCTTGTTCATGTACTAAAATCTGTGTGCGCTTGTCAGATCCTGAGAATCTGGTTAAAAAAGCTAAAGGGTCCATATAGTTGAGGAAAAGTAATTGACATAAAATTATGTTCATTTTGGTGAATGTATGATTAACCACATGCAATGCTTTGACAACTATGTCGAATACATATCTTCTCAATAGCTACAGGCCTAAAGGTGAGTTGTGTGTTTTCCCCTCTCTTTGAACCTCTATCTGGACACAGACTGTCTTTATATGTCATGGTTTCCTTTCTCCCTTGCATGAGAACTGAACGGCCTAAGGAATACCAACGCGGCGAACTCTACCTATAGCCAGGGACGGAGACAACACATGGCGAGCCGACGTGCTCGCCCATGCTGGATCCGTCCGAAAAAAATATTAGTTAAATTTTTTGGCATTTTTTGGGTTGCGACTTAAAAAATACAGTTATTTGACCGATATCCGCCCGAGGTGGACAAAATTTCTGGATGACCAACCTGGCTAAACAAAGTTTTTGGATCCGTCACTGCCTACAGCTTTATGTTTCTCCTTATAAACTGCTTGTTTTTCCTGTACTGCGCAATGTTATGCATAATAAGAAATAATGGAACCTATTTTATAGTCTGCAGAATTCAATCATCTGATGAAGTTAGTTTATGCCACTTTCTTTTTAGGCTTAGCTATAGTCATCTGTCAACCATTATTATAATGTTTTATGTACCTCGTGTAGTTGCAGTAATCAAATGGAAGCAAGAAATATGAATTGCTGAAAAATATAGTTGAAGATATTTTTAAAACTTACATTAATGTAATGAATTAAATATTCACGCTGATTTACATTCAATTTTCCGAGGTCTGTATTGTACTTATAATAATTCCAGAGAAGACTTGGATAGCCTCTTTACTATTGGGACTGAAATCGTTCTATGTTTCTACTTAAACACTGTCATGTTTTTCTTGCAATTATTAATATTAACTTCTCATCATTATCAGGAACGTATAGAAATGATTGAAAAGGACCAACACGAATATACGTTGGATGATGACGACAGGAAAGTGCATGATGTGATTCTGAAACCTGATCCCTCACAAATGGACACCGTCGCCTTGAAGAAAACCCTTTCTTGTTCGTACCCAAACTTGCCCATTAATGAGGCAGTAAGAAAAGAAAACGAGAAGCTTCATCTAGAACTGGAACATTCACAAGCTAACTTAGATGTTGTACAGTGTGAAATGATCCAGCATTTGCTCGATGTTGCAGAAGCTATTGCAGAAACTTATCCATATAAGATTTCTCCTATAAAAGACTACAAGGTGGATCCGGATTATGTAGATTGCAATAGCGAGGAAGGACATTATGTTG
Source organism: Ligustrum vulgare (assembly GCA_963555705.1). Classification (NCBI taxonomy): domain Eukaryota; kingdom Viridiplantae; phylum Streptophyta; class Magnoliopsida; order Lamiales; family Oleaceae; genus Ligustrum; species Ligustrum vulgare. The sequence goes on from OY743168.1 coordinate 24,217,267, forward strand.
ATAGCTACACTAAGAGTGACCAGAAATTGGCAACTTTGAGGTTAAGCCCCTGTTCTCTTTGCTGTTTTGAGGTCGTTTTCTGTTTTTATTTTCGAAAACGCTAAAAACGCGTTCTCTTTACCATTTTCGAAAACGCATTTTGGAAAACAAAATTTTTTTTTTTTACACAAAACGGAAAACGCCCGAAACATCGTTTTGGGCGTTTTGTGTGTATTTCGACAAAAAATGTCCAAAACGCGGAAAACGCGTTTTGGGATTTTTTTTTTTTTTTATAGAATTATCTTAACTTAGAACTAAGCTTAATATAAAGTTTTTATTTTTTTATTATTTTTTTAGAATTATCCTAGTTTGGAACTAAGCCTAAATAAAGATTTTTTTTTTTTTTTTTGAGAATTATTCTAACTTGGAACTAAGCTTAAATAAAGTTTTATTAAATTCAATATCAACATTACAAAAAAAAATTAAGTGAGAATTCTTATTATTATATTTCAAAAAATGCACCAAACTGCATGGAATCGAAATGTACCAAACACGCAAAACTCTACTAAACAAAGCTAAATCTACCAAAAAAGAGCAAAATTTCACCAAGATGCCTAATCTAATACCAAAAGCGCGATATGTACCAAATTGTGAGATGTTTCAAATTGTGCCCAAGAAATTTACCAAAATGCGCAAATAGCTCTAAAATTTACGAAAACAATGCCAATTGTGCTGTGCTAACCAAGATGTGTGAAATGTTAAAAAATGCTTCAAAATGTATTAAAATACACTATATATACCAGAATTCACCAAAATATACAAAATGCATGATATCGACCAAAATGCGTAAATCGTACCAGTGTGCGAATGTACCAAAATACAAGAAAACAAACCAAGTTAAATGAAATGTATCAAAATGCACAAAAATCTACTAAAATTCTAGAAATGTACCACATGAGAATTGTAGCAGGCAAGACCTATGATTAATCCTAGAAATGTGCCTGAATCAAATGTGGACTGATTACTCCACAAGGTCAAGATGACTTTTAAATTTATTTTGTTTAATCAAACTCTGTATGAGTAATTAGAGTTACATGTATTATGGAAGTAATTTGGACTTGAATATTATGTTGTTAATTTCTTATAATATTTTTTTGGAGTTGAACATTAATGACATTATTATTTGGTCCAAAAAAAAGTTAAACAATATAGATTGTTTAATATAATTCAGAAGCAAATTCATTGAAAATAGTATAAGTTGTATTCTGCAAAATTTCAAACAGAACGTGTTTTCCAGCTTTTCATTTTCAAAAACAGTTTTCAGAAATGACAAACAGAACACGTTTTCAGCAACATTGAAAATAAAAATAAAAACAGGAAATACAAAACATTTTCCAAAATGAAAATACAAAATAAAATACAAACAGAACGCCACCTAATTTTCTCTATGACCATTCATCCCTATTCTCACTAAATAGAACTCCATTCTGTAGCATCAAACTTGAAATATTTATGATTCATGTACTCGTAATAATGCAAGTCATAGTATTTAATAGGGTTACTGCACTGGTAGGCAAAATATTGGTGGAAAATCAATATTTTGTTTTTTGTGCTGGGATTCATTGTTTATTTCAATAAATTCATACTTAATTAATTAATGGTTTCTACCTATAGAATCCTCCTAAACTGTCAAAACTTGCATCTACTTTAGATATCCAGCCCTCCCACCAGCAGGTAACTTGTGCTCAATTCTTTTGGCTAAGTGTCTATTCATCTGTGCAGAAACACTTCTTCAGTTTCCTCTAGGAAGGATTTGTTGTCTTCTGAAGGTTCACATCTCTCCGATGAATGGCATTCGGATTTACTCGGCTGCTGTACAGAACCTCCTCTGTGTATGTTCCTCTATGTTTATTTGTATGTTCCTCCATTTTTTCATTTTATTTTATTTTTTTTGTACATGGTATGTAACTGTAAGCTTTTCATATTTATGAATTCTCATAAACTAGAGGAACAATTGAATTTCACACACACACTCACACACACACACTAACTAGATGGTTTATAAATGCACTTGTTTATTTATTTTTGGAACGGGACCTTTCACCTGGGGAAACCTCTATTCTAAGAATAAATATCATTGCCACGTTCCTGTTCTAAGAAAGTTTTCTGTGTTAATTCTTGTGCAAAGTCAAATGATAAGTTCAAAATGGGAGAATGACTGTAGTGCAGTAGTTATAATGAGGAAATTTAAAAGATAAACCACTGTAAATGGGCAAGTTAATTTGGAAATTGTACAAAATGAGTGGGAGGAATGATAAAATAAGTTTGCTAATCCTGTTTCCCTTTCTGTGCAAGTAGTGTCCGTGAAGATGATTTTGCCTAGGGACGAACAACGTCGTTCTGCACCTCCGTAGAGAATTTAATGCTAGACAATGAGATTGTGTGTTCTTGTTATTGCTGAAACTTTTTTTAGATTTTATATACCTAAGATTTCTCACCCTTGTCCTGTTACACACACACACACACATATATATATTTCATGTGAGAGCCATGGTTTTTATCACAAGGAATATTCTTATAATACTTTTACATGCTCAGACCGCAAACGGATTCTCAGCAGCCTATTTATACTTTTGCAGGTATAAAAACTTTCTTTTTTCCCTGTGGCACATTTTCAAAAATCGCCTCCGTGGCGAATAACAGGCACATCTGTAAGTGAATTTTTTTTTTTTTTCCTTTTAATACTTCAATGCACGTGCTTTCTTTAAAGACTTAACGTTTCACCTATTTTAACATGATATTGTGGTCACCTCAAACATAAAATTTATGTAACAACTATTCCAATCATGCGTGTGTTTGGAATTGTTTAAAAAGAGTTTTTTTTTTTTTTTTTTTTGAAATTAATAGTGATTTTTAGATGAACGATTGAGATTTGGTTGAAAAGTTAAATATTTTGGGCTTGACTTTGAATGGATGGTTAATATTGAGTACTATAGAAAAAAGAAATTTTTTAAAGAGAACCAAACAAGAGCTATATCAGGTTTTCCTTCATTCATATTTGATCTAAGGACAATACTGTAATGGATGCTTCATATCTATCAATTTGTCTCCTATAACAACACTAGACATCAAAGTATATTACGTGGTTGTGAAAAATAACAAGTCACGCGGACAAAAATGATGCTTTTGATGTGCAGCTTCTGCAGAATCCTGCAATGACCTGATGGCTTATTCCTTGATATTTTCCTGCTGCTGTTATACATGTTGTATCAGAAGGAAACTCCGAAAAACGCTTAACATCACGGTGATTCCTCTATTACTTTGTGTCATTTTTTAATTCTTTTTACAGTTTTAGGGAGTTGACCCCAAATTTATTAGGAACAAGGCTTAGATGATTGTTCTTGCACTTCTCTTTTACTCGACAGATGAGCTCGATCAATTCGCAGGGAAGACTCCTCCAGATGAACAAATATATATAGGAATTTGATAACAAACTATTTGAATATAAACTAGGATCAAGTTCTATATATATTGTAGAAAAATAAAAGAAAATAAAAGCAAAGACAACAATAAACTTGTCTTGTGAGCACTTGTAAGGGAGTTACTGTTCATATACTCACTAGATCGAGCTTACATGAAGTAGATTTCATGGAAACCCTACTTTTATCCTTACAGGGTGGCCTCTTTGACGATTTTCTGTCCCATTTGATGTGCTGCTGCTGTGCTCTCATCCAAGAATGGCGAGAAGTGAAGATTCGTGGAGTTGAATGTAAATGTATATTTGCTCGAATGAGTATTGCATTCAATAACAGAAATTTTCTGTTGCCCGTATTCCCGTCCTGGTCACAGGTGGACCCCACCTGTGTGCGTGGGGTCCACCCCCGTCACGGGCAACAGAAGGTTTCTCATTCAATAAAAACCTACTAAATAAATTGTTAGAACATGGAAAATATGCAAGTTTTCTCCCAAAGTTTAAGAGCCTAGATCTAATCAATTTCTCATGTTTATGATTCCAACTCGCAGGTCATGAGAAGACAAAAATGAGTCCTCCAACTTTCCAATACATGGAATCCTGAATAGCTAGATTTTCGAAAATATGCTAACTAGGTCTAGTATAACATCATATTTTATGTACATCGAATTCATTTGTCGAGTTAATAGCTAGCCGTTGTTCAGTAGTTGCTTCGTGTTTGAATTTGTACGTGTTTTCTAACTCATCATTATGTAAATATGCCTTTTTCAATTGTTCTAGATACAGAGATTCTTTTACATGAAATGAAATTTCTAGTGGTTTGTAGCTCTACAAGACTAGAACAATCTCTTAAGGTTGATGGACTCCTATAATTCGAAACTTGATCTTGATATTTTCTTTACTTGTCCAACTCGCTTCAAGTCATTAAGCTCTTGTTTGAGATCCATTATTTGGGACAAATTATGATTTGGAATAGTATTTTTGGGAGGATGTGTGGTCAAAAAATGTTTGAAAAGTAAAAAATGGTATGCTTGACTAAAATAGATGATTGAGATTGAGTGTTGAATAAATTTGATTTGCAAATAATGGGGGTCAAACAAGGGCTAATTTTGTATCGTACAATTAAGGTTTTATAATCGTGATTTTTATTTATAAGCTTAGCAAATGTTAAACATAGGTTACAATTACTTATGAGTTCATCAAAATCTATTTTTATTTACTCATTTCGTAGGATTCATAATTTTTACTAAATTGCAAGCTACATGTTTTGTCAAGTATGGAATGCATAATTATGAAGAAAGCAAACTCGAAGTAAAAAGATCGCTTTTGTAATAGAATTAGCCATGTATACCAATTAGCTAACCAATAAACTACTTTGAGAAACTACCCACATTTTGACATTGATAGGAATCAAGTAAAGGCCCTTGAGTGGTTCAACTTATAGATGAGATCTATTGTCTTATCGACTGTTTTATCATTAAAAAATGGACACGCTAATACAATTATTCTACTAGCAAATAGAAAAAAGTTAATACAGTAATATGTCAATTTTTAATGATCGGGACAACCAAAGAAACAGCAAATGTGATGGGGATCTCAACTCAGTTCGATCGAGTTCCTATGTCACGCACAACAAAAATACTCACACATTTTACTCCTTGACGACTTCAGCATCGGAGAGTCTTCAACCTTTGCACCCCATATCTTCAATTGTGGAATGCTTTCATTCACCTTTTTGTTTCATTTTACATGGAGTTCGAAACTCCTTGAAGTTGATCAAAAAGTTCCCTTCACTTTTTATCTTTAACACGTTATAATTACAAATACAATAAAATTCAGTAAACTCTTTACCATATTACTTTGGATTAAGTACACAATTACATACATTTAAGTTTGGAAATCTTTGTAATCAGTTAATTTGTAACTAATTACACACGTGTCAAAATAATTTTCAAAATTAGGTATTTAATCAGAATTAGGTTTTGTAATTAATTACAATTGTAACTTTATTTCATTAATTTTGTAATTAATTACAATTGTAACTTATGAATTAGTAAAACATTAGTATAATTCGTAATTACTTATATTAACGTAATTTGTAATCAGCCACCGTCTCAATCATCGTTGTCAAACCACTGTCGAAAATATAATTGTAACTTTATTCCAATTTTGTAATTAATTACAACTGTAACTTTATTTCAATTTGTAATTAGTTACAATTACAATTTTAATTACAATCAACCACAAAATTACAATTCAGTGTTCCAAATTTGTATGTTCGCAGCCTTCAACCTAGGAGATGGCGATTGCAAAATCTATAATGAGATTAAAACCCTGAATCACGAGTGTAATACTTTTGAATCACTCCAGTTCAACATTGGAATAATCAAGATTAGCTCAAAAGATTCTCTTTAATATAATAATTTAATTAAATCTACAAAAATCATTAGAGTACTCTATAGACATCTTTTGCGCACTATTTAAACACTCCACCACTTTCGCCATACACGGTCTCTTTGCCGCCGCAGATCTTACACATTGAGCTGCCACCACCGCTAATAGCCACAATGCTTCAACATCTTTGAGTGGCTCGATTCGAGGGTCACACATCTAGGAGATGTCACCGGACTTAATCACTGGAACCGCCTAGTCAAATCACATATGATGGACTGTAATTCATGTCAATAGCATCCCGACCACTAATAATTTCCAGCAATAAAATTCCAAATCTGAAAACATCAGATTTGGCACTGATATGGTTAGTCTTCTTAACGGGGGCGATGAGCTTATCCTGGCAGAGATGGAATTTGTAAAAAGATCCATGGTTGCCTTTACCAAGTAGATTGTGATAAGAGAAACCATTAGGATATCGACCATGATGAAAATTACATGAGAGAGAGAGAGAGAGAGAGAGAGAGAGCGCGATTTGTAGGAATGAAAACAGGACAGGTATGAGGGCGGGATGCATTTCCCCGTCCCCATTTAATCGGGGACGGAGCGGAGCGGGGATGGGAAAATCCCCGTTTACATCCCCATTTTTTTTTTTTAAAGTTTTAAAATAATTTTATACAGACAATATAAGGAAACATGCAGGAATAACCTTATTTTTTTTTTTAAATCTAATAATCTTTACACATTATTTGGACATTAATCGAATATATATTCATCTTTATTTATGTCTTTATTTTATATTTGATTAGATGAGAAAATACAACTCGATAAATTTAATAACTAATAATCAGTAACTTTTTCAAAATAAGTATTTAAAGTTTATGACTTGATAAGTAATAAATTTTTGGTACAAGAAATTTTGACATCATATGACTTTTGTACAAATAGTATAGGACTCTTTTTTTGGGCTTTTGAAATTTTAATGAAACTTGTTAATTGAGGATGGGGATCGGGAACGGGGTGGGATGGGGAATAAGACGGTCATCCTCATCCCTGTCTTTGTCGGGATTCCACACCTTGTTCGGGGAGGGTCCCCGTCGGATTCGGGTATTCCCCGCCCCATTGCCATCCCTAACGATTTGGGGGGTAATGTAGGGTTTCTGCTGATTAGGTTGGATTTGTGTCAAATACCTGATTTGATAAATTAGTTTATAATTATTTATTTTTAAAAATCTTCAATTTGAAGATTTGATTTTTGTAATTTACCCTATTACATAGTGCATATATAGCACCATCTCTAATAATAAATCACCATATGTGGGTTGGTATGGTGCAAACACATCTTCTACCATCGCATAAACGTTAAGAATCTTGACATATATCTATGGTTGGACTTGAAAAGTGAACAATATTAAAACAAGGACAATGCTATATGAACATAGAGGGTGTCATCTCAGGTGTGATCCCCCTCACATGGTGGGTGTGGTCACTCATTATGAGGCCGGCTCCACACACATTCATGTGAGGGGGGTGGCACCCTCTATGTTCAAATATCATTATTTTTAAAATAATTCATTACAAGAAGCAAAGTAAATTCAAAATTACCAAGGAATATTCTTATCATTTAGATCATGTTTGGTAATGGAAATTTTTTTGAGTTTTGTAGTTTTTTTTAGTTTTTTGATAGATGTGTGGTTTAAAATTGTTTGAAAAATCAACAATGGTGGGCTTGACTAAGAATGGAGGGTTGAGATTGAGTTTGAAAAATTGTGATAAAAAACTCACCTTCACCAAACAAGCTCTTACAAGGAAATAAAATATATATATATCCACCATCTCTCGATCGAGTTGAACTTTGGATATATTAATTTTGGTTGGATCATGGATGCACAATATCGAAATACAAGATCAGAAGTCGTGTCTTCAACAGAGAACTCAACGACAGTTTTTCCGTAAAAAAAAGCAAATGGTGAAGAGTCTGTTTTCAACCAGTGTGTTAAACTCTCAATATCTTGAATTTTGTCTCAACCAACCTTTCAAACCACGCAAAATAACTGAGCAACAAAGCGACATATTATTAGGTACCGGCCGGCATCGGCATGCACTTGGAAAATTATTAATAAAGCTCTAACAGAAATCTAATTAATCCATCGCTCCTCTAATAAGTCAATGGTTTTCAAGAAACTAATCTTCTCCATATGCACTTTCTTCAGTCTCAGAAGAAAATATGGAATTAAACCACAGATTGCTGATTCCAAAATTAATCAAGAAAACTTGGTTAATGAAAGATTAGGGTTTCGATTCGAGGAGTCCAATGTGGAGGTTACGACGTTGTGTTGCGTCTGTTTGTCGAGTTTAAGCCGAGGAGAACGGCGGGTACTGCCATGTCTGCATGAGTTTCATAAAATTTGTGTCGATAGATGGTTAAATGCGTGCCGTAAAACGTGTCCGGTGTGCCGGTTTGTGGTCGATGAAGATGAAGGGAAGGGACAGGAAAGAGAAGAGTTAACGGAGGAAATGACGATTTGGTTTTCCTCCTTTCATGTAGCTGGCTTCTGACTCAGGTTTTGTTGACTGGATTTTTTGCGCTTTGGGCATCGGCGACGGAAAATTCCGTTGATGGTTATTCCTTTTTTTTTTTTTTGATATTTTTTGAAGTGTGAGTTGATTCTCTTGCATCTCTTTCCCTCAATCGCATGAGTGTAAAAAGACTTTGTTATGAAGAAAATAGGATTTGTATGGGGAAGAAATTTGAATATAAGATTTGGAAGCTGCATTGTTGTTACCTCCAATCCCTACTCATTTTTTTTTGGTTGAAAAATATTAATAAAAAAAGGGAATGTTGAAGGCAAACTATTGACATCCTAACACCATTTATAAATGCAATCAAAAACAAAACTCAGTTTTCAATAAAAAGTAATCTCTTTATAATTCACTGCCTTGATCCAGTATGTAGCAATGGGTACCTTGTTATTAACAATTTCCCTTCAAACGACAATTTCTTATCACAATTCAAAGGTTTTTGATATTATTCATGGTGGCGAGTATCTACCAATCTCAATTGTAGCTGAAATAAAACCAGATGTTCGCTTGTAATTAGTGTTGAAAAGTGATACTTACTTTCATACCAAATCACATTTTTTCCTATTGAGCCTAAAATGATTGAGACGGCTTGACATGGTTCTTTATATAAGGGCTAATTAGGCGTGTCAAAAAAATGCTCGTCGACTTGGGTAGTTCGGGCTTGACTCGTTAAAAGCTCGGGCTAAGCTCGGCCCGTAAGATCGAGCCAAAAAATGGTTAGTGGGCTCGTGCCGGGGCCGGCCCGTGTGGCCCGCCAAGCCACACGGGCCGGCCTGTGTGACGGGCCATTCTGGCCGTTGCTGCCTGTAAATTTGCAGGCAGCTACAGCCGTTGCCTGCAACACGGGTTGCAGCGCGTTACGCGTAGTACCCCTACCTGCGTACTAGACTACTAGTTGATCTGTATTTGAATTATGAAGATTTTTTTTTTTTGAAAATTTGAAATTTGAATTTTTTTTTGTTTTCCCACGTTTTTTTCTTCTTCTATAAATAGGTTATATTTTGTTTGTTAATTCACAATTCACTTACAAGTTACAGGTTTTTTCATTTTGTCATAATATTTATTTGTTTGATATAATTTCTATTCAATTCTCTATTTCTCTATATTCTTTAATTCTTGTCATAATATTTCTCTCGGTTTCAACTTTCAAATTTGAAACTACATTCTACACTACAATACGTATGGAGTTTAACAGCGATGAAGTTAACCAATTCAGGGGTAGTTCTAGTACTCCCTCTCATATCGATGCCTCCGAAAATGCTCCAATTGACTTGGATGATATCCAAGAGGAGGAAGTTGTTGAAATCAAATGAGTTAAAAAAGAGTCATCGGATTGTTGGCAACATATGACAAGAAAAAAGTTGGTGTTGAAAATTGAGTTGATATATGGAAAGCGTGCTGCAATTACTGTGGTAAGGAAATGAGCTGGAAGCCCGGGTCAAGCACGTCACATTTGAATTGGCACATAGCAAGGACGTGCAAAGCGAAACCGGTTGGTGACCCAACACAGTCACAGCTTGTTTTTAGTGGTTCTGGACCTTCTGGTACTACTCTTTCAACCTTTGTGTATTCGCAAGAAAGATTTCGTGAATGTATGGTTGCATATGTGGCGCCCGCTGAGATGCCCATTTCCTTAATTGACTCTGTTCATTTCACCCGACTTGTGCAGAATTATCTTCAACCCAGGTATACTCCTTACTGTAGAAATACACTTCGTGCAAACACCGTAAAATTATATAACAAAAGGAAAGAAACTATCATTAAAGCCTTAAAAACATATGATACTATTATTTCATTTACATCTGATTTATGGACTGGTGGTAACAAAAAATGTTATATTGCTGCCACAGCTCATTACATTGATAATCTTTGGATTTTACACAAAAAAATTATTGCATTTAGATTAGTAGAATATCCTCATAATGCCGCTAACATATATTTAGTTTTAAAAGGGATTATACAAGAATTCAGTATGCAAGATATGATTCGTAGTTTTACTTTTGATAATGCTAGCGTTAATAAGGTTGTTATTGATAAATTTGTTTCTGATTTTAACCCTGCATTTGATAGTTTATTTTTTCACCAACGTTATGTTTGTCACATTATCAACTTAATTGTTAAAAGTGGTTTAAAACATATTAAAAAATCCTTAGATAAAATTAGACAAGCAATACATTTCATAAATGTATCACCATCAAGAAAACAAGCATTTAATAGTTTGTGTGCGGAGTATAGTTTAGAAGAACATTCATTTGCTACGGATGTATCACATAGATTGAACTCTACATACCTTATGTTACACTCATGCGAAAATTATGATAAAATTATTTCAATGTATTATAATGGTAGACATACGTATGAATCTGACCATAATTTAGAAGAGTGGGAATGGGAAATTGCATTCTGTGTAAAAAGATTTTTAAAAGCCTTTTATGATGCCACAAATGCATGCAGTGGTGTTTATTACCCAACATCTTCACTTGTTTTACAACACTTTTTTCATATTGCACAAACATTCAATCAATATAGAAATTTGCTAACTTTTAATGATGTAGTCAGCTCCATGGAGTTAAAATTTTGCAAATATTGGGAAGAATTACATTCTTTATTTGTTTTAGCATTGGTGATGGATCCTCGATTAAATTTAATGGGCACTAAGGCTATTATAAAGGGAATTTCACAAAATTTAAATATAGAATTATCACATGTTAATGTGGAATCTTTATTATGTGAAATGTACAATTATTATACTGCAAAAAAAGATCAATATAGTTCTAGTTCCCAAACTAATGTTTCCCAAAGTACTCCAATGCATTCTAATTCTTTATGGGACTTTATTAACACAAATGCAAGTGCTCCCTCAATTAGTTCCAGTGGAAACACATCTAGATCGATAGGTAGTACAAACGTTGAAATTCCATCTGAATTAGCTAGGTACATGTGTGTGGACGTTCATAGTGTTTTAACACCACAAGAATTAGAGAATTTTGATGTTTTAACTTGATCGAGGTGTAATGAAAGGCAATATCCAGTTGTAACAAAAATTGCACGTGATTTACTAACACTTCTTGTGTCCACCGTGGCATCGGATGCTGCATTTACTTTAAGTGGTAGGATTTTGTCAGACGAACGATCAAGACTGAAGGAAGACATATTAGAAGCTCTTGTATGCTTGAATGATTGAGAATGTGCAGATTTACGACTTCAAGATAAAGTTGATAGCATCATGGCCGAGGACTTGGAGCAATATTTAAGATAGAAAAAATTGTAAGTTTTTAAAAATAATTTTGTGTAATTTAAATTATTATATTTTAAAAAAAATTGTACACGAAATTTTTTATTCGTGTACAATTTTTAACTCCGCCTATGTTGATCATAGCCGGTCCCAAGCCCGAAAAAAGGAGGAGGTTTGTAACTTGTAAGAATGTAACTTGTAACATTTATTGAATATATATAAAACAACTAGTAATTTAATTTTAGTATAGATAGACTTTGCAAAATCTACGTTTACATTTTTATTAAATCTTATGTTTGATATTTTAACTACATTTATTGTGTATAATTCATTTAAGTAATTACAATTCATATTCATTCGTCATAAAAAAAAAAAAAAATGGGCCGGCCTGGCTCGGCTCAAAGAAGCTCGAGCCGAGCCTCAAATTTTTGGTCGAGCTTTGGCTCGGCTTGGACCAAAAAAAGCTCGATCCTAAAAAGCTCGAGCCAAGCTCGAGCCGCTCGTTGATATACCTAGGGCTAATTAGGCTGCTTCATATATTTAATTTTTGAATTTTTGAATCCAGTTAATTCAAAACTATTTTACTAAATCAGGTAAATAAAGATAAACTCTAACCATTCCCTTCTCTCCCTCTCTCCCCTCTCAAATTCAAGATCCGCTCACCGCCTTAGAATTGCTACATGATAAGTGTATTTTATACATTTATTTATCTGTCGAAATTAGGATATTATTTTGTTTTTCTCGAATAAATTCTACTTAGTTTGTGTTTATTTGTCATTATTTCAGGTTTTATCCCAAAATCAAGAAAAGTAAGGAATTGAAACAAATACATAATAATTGGATGAAAAGTGGAGTTAATTGAAGACGTTTTGAAATTCAATGGCTTAATTGCACAATTGAAGACTCAATGACCAACTTAGTTTATTTAAAAGAATTGAGATGCTTAAAGAATAATTTATTTTATTTGGGCTTAGGGTTGAATTGTGTGTATATATATATAAACATAATGTTGCTGAATTAAAAAGAGGGGGGAGCCGCGAGGAACAAAGAAGAAGGGTTGGCGGGTGAGACATACATAATATAATATATACACACAGCAACCGGGAGAAAGCACAGAGAGAGCAGCCGAGCTGGGAGGAATAAATTCTTTGATATATATTTACATACACATAAAATAAGAAGGGAGACGCAGCTGGGTGCAAACAAATAAAAAAGGGAGGTTGCTGGAGAGAATTGGAGATATACATATATAAAGGTTGAGTTGACAGGTGGTGGAAAAAAAAAGGAAGAAAAGGTGGTTGGCAGATTTTGCGTTGTTGGGAATTCTTTTGGAATTTCGAGGAATTAATTGGTTTGTGCGGATGTGCACACAAATTAGAGAGAGAGGTGTCAGCTGGGTTGGGCATTGGAGAAGAATTGGAAGCAGGCGGCTGATTGCAATTGGAGGTGCAAGAAGATGCAAATTAGTCAACTCTCCAAAATCCGGGTCTTGTTTACATTATTTATTGGGAAGGAGAAAATAGTTTTGTTGGGAGATAAAAGAAAAAGGAGAGGTTTAGGAATTTGGAGGAATTAATCGGTTTGTGGTGGCTGGAGCTTGTGAGTGGAAAAAGGAGGCAGACTTGAATTGTGACACAAGGTAATAGGAGGTGTGTGCGACTGCGATATAGATTCCATATACACAGAAGCACACGGTTGGTTTGGGACAGAGTGGCTGGCCGGTTGTGTAAATTAAAAGGTCAGCCAGTTGGGGTGATTTTGGTGGTGCGGGGCGATGCTAATTCTTCGACTCTTCAACATTCGGGTTTTACTTTCATTATTTATTACTTTTTTCTTCCAAAAATATGAGTAGTTAAATTTTCATTCGGGATTGATGATATAGATTTAATGTTTTAGTTTGATTTTAATTCTCAAGTTTGGAACTTTATTTTCATGTATTGATTTTATTATTGCGTTTAATGCTTGAGTTGCTTGATCACCAATTCATGATTTAATGGTTGTTTTCATAATTCGAGAGGTGAGTTAACAATTAGATCATGTAATAAAATCCGACAATTTCAACAAAAAGATAGATATATGAATTTGTGGTTGCATGTGGTCACTTAGGAATTCCTAGGAAATTTAATGCATTTAGTTAAGGAGAACTCTAACTCGCTGTAGAGATACATGGTTGACTTAGTTAAATAGGTCTAATTTGAACTCGAGAGAGGTAAATTAGATATATGCGTGAATTCGACCAAATACAAGTTTAGAAAACAACTTGAGATGAGAAATTAAACTAGAACGTTATTTCGAAATCGTTAGTCCCGATATTCATTTAATTGTTTAAAATCCCACGTTTGTTTCTTGCTTTCGTTAATTGTTTTTAGTTTAATTTGTTATTTTCATTTTAATTGATTTGTTTATTTCATTGATTTCCAATTATTTGTCGTTTTTGTTTTTATTATTTTACAATTTATTTTCTTAGTTTGTTTTTGTTTTAGTTTAGGAATTTTAGAATATAAGTAAATCGATAACGAATTAACTAATCCTCGTGGGATCGACAACCCGGACTCAAAAGTCCACTTTTACTACTTGTTAGCGATATTGTACACTTGCGATATTTCACACCAACACTACACAACCTCCTCAATTTGTTTAATTCATTCATAAGCGCAAGATCTGCAGAGTTCATAAGCGCAAGATCTGCAGAGGCCGACCGAAAAACTTGTTTCATGCTAATGGTACTATGGTTAATGGTGAAGTCGCGGGGTGCAGGGAAGAGGAGTCTCCCTCATTGCAAGACATATTCCTCGTTACATATCCATCACAAATCCTAGCTATTGTTAGCTCGAGTGGCGCTGGGAAATCCACCCTCCTCGACATTTTAGCCGCCCGAACATTGCCTACAAATGGCACTCTGCTCCTCAATTCTTCCCCTATAAACCCATCTTCATTCTGTAAGCTATCGACGCATGTCCCTCAACATGATTACTTACTGCCTGACTACCTTTACTCACCGTTGTAGAAACTTTTGCCTTTTCTCCAAAATGGGTTCCCGTGGCTAATTAGAATTTACAAATTTTAAACAATTATCAATATGTAGAAAGATGGAAAGAGTGGTGATATTTACAGTAGAAATTCTGTAAAAATTGCATGATAATGCCAATCTTTTGTTTACTGTAGACAAATATTACAAGGTGGTGGTTGGTGGTGATGGTTATAGGTGGTAGTTGGTGGTGATGGTTTGAGGTGGTGGTGGTGGTGATTAGTTACAATTGTAACTAATTACAGATAGAAATAAAGTACAATTGTAATTAATTACAAAATTGAAATAAAGTTACAAATGTATTTTCGATGACTAGGGTTGTGACAGTGGCTGATTACAAATTAGGTGGTGGTGGTCGTGGTGGTTGGTGGTGATCGGTGGTGGTGATGGTGGTGGTGGTAATTAATTACAGTTGTAGTTAAAATTATAATTGTAACTAATTATAAAATTGAAATAAAGTTACAATTATATTTCAAAGTTTCACGCATTTTTCAAGGTTAATAAACTTATATTTCAAAGTTTCACGCATTTTTCAAGGTTAATAAACTTATATTTCAAAGTTTCACGCCCTTTTCAAGGTTAATAAACTTATGTTTCAAAGTCCTTGCAGTTCTTCGCTCTTTTACAAAATGTTACTCGTCATTTTTCAAAATTTCCTTTCTATGTGTGGCTTTTCATCATGCGTTTTCGTGGTTAGCAGTATGGTTTCCCACAGACGGCGCAAAAATGTTGACCACAAAATTCGGCTGGACCTTGGACCAACACATCTCAGCTCCTCCCTCTTGAACACGTGGATCTCCTGCGCACCGTGACAAACAATCAGTTTGCAAAGAGGGCCGAAGTGGCTCCCGTTTGCATTCCGATGCCAAAGTCAGCGCTCATTTCAAGTAAATATAAATTGAGTGCGGGAAATATAAGTGTGTAAAAGAGAGAAAGGGGAGTGAGAGTAAAATATTTATTTAAGATTATCAGATTGCAAACCTCTTTCCAAGCGGGAGGAGTGTTCTATTTATAGAGGAATTTATAATCTTGGATGGCGACACGTGGTGGACTTTACACGTGTATTTACCCTAGCGGTTGAAGAGGAAAATCTTGTTTTTTGACAGTAATCATTGCTATGTTTGGTAGGGGATGGGTGCCTGTCACTTTTGGTAAAGGCGGTGTCACATTTCTGACTTCATCCGTTGTCCCATCACTCAACTGTGGCGTCACCGTAAAGTACCTCGGCTAGACGTAAAGTACATTGGCTAAACGTAAATCAGTTCGGCCAAAGAAGTTCACGTGCTATTCTACCTCGGCAGTTAGCCCAAGGTGATGCCCTAGACTTTAATTGTAGGCTAGGGTCCATTGGGCCCATATTGGGGATTCGCTGGTGGTTCAATGTACTATGTTTTTGGGCACGGTCTCAACGGATGGTATTGCTCTTGATTGGTTCATTGTTGATACTTATAAATGGAAAGAATTGAAATATGTACGTTGGATTTAGGGAAATATTGTGATATAAGTCTTATGTTTAAGTGTTATACATAATGTGATATTGTGAGGATTTACAAATGTATGTTATGCTGAGGATATTCTTAATTGGATATTGATTTCTTCCTATATGTTTCACCTTGTGTGATGGTAATGTAAGTCGCAAATCACATTTTTTGCACATAGTTCTATTATCCATGATCGAGTCTGAGTATATTGGCACCATATGAGTCATTAAATGATCTTTGATAATTAATGATCTTCTAAATAAATTTGTGGTTTTGTTGGGGGATATGATTATATACTTTGACTATTAGCATGTTATACATTTTATGGAAAAATCTAATTTTTCACGGTTGATAGAGAAAATTTGGTGCATTTTGTTTAAGGTGTCACATGTTAAGGAAATCTTGAATAAATGCGCATTTTATTTGAGATGTGTCACAGGGTGAATAAAGCCTAAATAAATATTTTTTATCAATCATTTCCTCAAATATGTACTAAAGTTATAACTTGTTTTTCTTGATCTATAAATAGTCATCTCTCTTGCATTCAATTCCAACAACTTACAAGAGCAATTAAGAGAGTATATTCATTTGAAAATTATTGAGCTTACTTAATTTTATATTCTATATCATTTATTACAAAGATTCTTTATTGATAAAATTATTTATATATTTTTATAGAAGAATCTATATTGAAGAAAACTCATTATTCTCATTTATTTTTTATTATTGATTGAGTTCTTAATCACCGAACACTTATATTGAAGTGTATATCTCTCTTCATACTTAACTAGTATTATTTGTTAAGAGAGATCATTGATTGAAAAACTTTGACATAAGCTAAATTATTACACATCATTCTTCAAAGTTTTTACAAATGCTTGAACTTTAAACATTTGTTATCTATTGAATTGTTATCCTAATTCTCGAAACACTTGACTTGATTATAACATTTGACGAGAGAGTTCATTCAATTGTAAAAATTCTCATTTGTATTTTGGTCGCTTCGAGATCCGTGTGAAAACTCGATTGTAAAGGATATGTGCTCCTTATTTTAAGACACCTAAGAATAAATACTCATTATTGTAAGTCACTTAAGGATTTGGTATTCCTTGTTGTAAGTTACCATTATAATATGTTTGTCCTTACTCGTGACGAAGAGCTCGGTAATAGATGACATACATCACGTTGGTTGATTGAACCTCTTTAAATCATCATTTGCGTTCTCTTATCCCTTTTACTTACTTTCATTGCACTTACTTATCTCATCATTTCATATTGTGCAATACTTTCATTAAGTGTTATTTGCTTCATCGTTTAAGTTTACTTATTCTTATCACTTTACTTTGATAATTAAGTTGCTTCCAACATTAAGTATTCATAATTGATTCATTGTTTTGATTTTTAGATTATTTATTGAAAAAGTTTTATAAAACCAATTTACCTCCCTCTTGGTTAGTTAGCACTGGGCTGTTATCAACCACATATTTCATGAGACCCACAACTTTTTAACTATACATCTCATCAACTTTTATCAAAATTTACTAAAAATCCGATTTTAATTTTCACCAAACAAACACTAAACGACTTTGGTGACACTTGAACCTCAAGAATAACTAGATGAAAATACCCCTAAAATTACTAGTTCTCCACTCTCTTAGGAATCAAGTTAATAAAGCCTCATAGTATAGTTGTCCAATGTCATCTACTTAGAGGCGGATAAGGGAATTTAATCCAAATAGAGCGACCGTTGATTGTAGCTGTTGATCGACGACAATCAAAGGTCATATTGCCAAGATTGTGTATCATTATTTAATTACATTACATAATATTAAAAAATTCTCAATCAATATATAAATGCAATAAAAAGTATGTATCATGTAATCTGTTGGCACTAATATATGTGCACAAATACAAAACTCAATCACCCTATTAGGTTGAGACACTTTCTTTCAGTGTGAAAAAAATCATTACTGAAAATTAAAAGTTGTCTAATTTTTAATCAAGACACAACTGACTGTCACAGATTTGTTTGGACAGTTATGAATTAACAGTGAAACGTGAAGTTTTTATTTTAGTGCAATATCAGATGAATCTTGTTGACGCATATTCGTCTGGATTATAAAACGCGAACAGACAAAATAAAGGATGCAGAATTGTAAATTGATAGGAACACAATATTTGAGCTTTACGTGAAAAAAACCCTAACAGAGAAAACCCACGCGCCCGCACCCTGTGGACAAAAATCAATCACTATATAAGAAAAGTTTTTACACAGATCAATCTAAGTTACAGGATAAATCTACGCATAGATTTATCAAACACCTAAGAAATAAATCACTCCCTGATTCTTCTATGGCGTGTAATATGAGCTGGCGTCCCACCACTCTTCAGTAGCTTTCTTTGAAACTGCAACTATCTTTAGCAAACTCGAACTCGAACTCTCGTTCGATCTCGATCGAAACCTCCCCTTTGATCTTCTGGTTAAAAGTATTTCCTTCTCTTAGTGATTGACCAACTCCTCCCGCAGAACCGAAGTCACGATAATGTAGAAGCCGTGTATAATTAGTGCACCACACGAATTTTGGCTTCAAGACTTCTTAAGTCACAAATATGAAGAAACCGTATATGTATTCAGCACAACCTCAATTTTTCGACTTCACTGGCTTCTTAAGGAAAACCGTCCCAATCTCCATTATTTAAGTGCAATCGGATTACTTGTCCATCAGGAATCCTTATTGCACAAAATCTCTTTTACCTACAATTAAATCAAGGATAATTAAAGATAAGGTAAGATAATCATAAATTAAAGAATCTTACCATAAGTGAAGATAAGATAAGATAATCAAAGTTGATTATAAATAAAAAGATCTTACCATAAGTGATAAATACAAACTTGAACACCAAGAATTAAGCCCAAGATTTTCGGTCAATTTAAGATTTTCCCTATCTTGAATTCATATCATGAATGGTAAGTGATAAGATAGAATTTTAGCCCAAGTAAAATATTATCACAATTCTCAATATTTATCATAAAAGATAAGTGAAACAATTTATCTCCAAACATTATCAATCATCACGAGATAATTATTCCAAGAAATTTAGGAGATAAACATAATTATAAGATCAAGTAATTATCAAGTAATTTAATTAAATTTAATAAATTACTAAACACACGTGTTTAGTAATAAAATTAAATTTACCAAATCACAAACATGTAAGAAAATAGAAAATGCCAATAAATATAACTTAAAATAAATTAACAATTCCATTTGCAAATAAATATAAATATATATTACATAAAAATCACAATTCACAAATCCACAATCGATAAATCCAAATAGTCTATAATGTAAATCCAATATTCAACATACTACCAAATTACCAATAAGTTCACAATTCACAAAAGAAAAAATAAATCAAATGGTAATTGCTAATCTTCTTGGCTTCTTTATAGGAAGAAACAAGTCCAACAACTGTGATATTTGGTACCATGTTAAGCCTGCATATTTTATGATGTCACCCAAAATCATCTTCAAACAAATGAGAAATACACACATAGAGATTACAATGATATTTTTTAATCACACATATTTTTTCTCTTCACTTTTCAACCACACATCTCACCTAGGGAACATAAAAAAATATATTTTTAAACACCAAAATTTTAACAATTCTCGAGTCTTGTTGACTCACATCAAAATCTTTTATTCTTCTTAGCATTTAAAAGCCTTTGTTTAGAAAATTTTATTTATAAACGATCACGTGACTAAATAATTGTTTATAAATGACTTACCAAAAATACAAATCCACTCCTTTAAAAATATATATATATATATGTATACTAATCCACTTGTAGTAGCTAGCTAGCTATGTATTTTCTTCATGGTATATTTATTTGTGAAAAAGCAGACAAAGAAAATAAGAGTTGTACACGCAAATCTATAGAGATACGTTATAGAACTAAACATCAAGAGGATGATTACCCGAAAGAAAAGGTACTAATTGCAAGTCTAGGTAAGGGAGGCAGTCCGGGATTTCGCACAAGAGGAAAGATTTTGAGTTTTTTACAGGAAAATCGAAGACCCTTATTTCTAATAATTTGATGGGAGTCATAATTAGACATGGGAATAAGCGCGTGCAGAGAGAGAGAGAGAGAGAGAGAGAGAGAGAGAGAGAGAGAGAGAGAGAGAGATATGTGTTTTCAACCCCGTTACATGGACATAAAGAATGATCGAAAATTTTATACTTATACACATAACAACAATCTATTTTTTTATCCATCACATCTTTAAAGTCAACAACTCACAATCATCTTATATCTACGTCATTTTCGGTTACCGATTTAGTCACCATTCTCGGGCAAAGTAGCTAGCATTTTTCATGTGTTTTTTTATGTATGTGGATTTTCTGAACTTGGGACGGACCATAATAAGCCCTTGTTTGATTCCAATCAATTTTTGAAAAAAAGTTGAGTTTTTAAAGAATGTGAGGTGTATGTTGAGTTGAAAAGTAAAAAAATTGTAGATCAAAAGTAAGATATGTGGTGTAGATTGAATACTGTAGAAAAATGAGATTAAAAAAATGAGAACCAAACATGAGCTAAATCATCTTTAGTGGCAAAATTGAAATACGGGAGAAACATTACACTCGGTATTATTTCTTTTACTTTTACAGACAGCGAGTGTCTAATGTAAATGCATGAAAAAGAAAGGAAAAACGAGGAGGGACAATCTCAAAAGTTGAACCCAAGAAATTGCAGTCAGAATTTTGTAGAAAAAGTAGAGTTTCTTTAGAATGTTAAAAAGGATGAATTCAAGGAGATCAGACCTATCTCAATAATTTCTTAGCTTCTGCACCATAGGGCTTCTTCCAATTATTTTCTTTTGTTAAAATGTGTTTTGAGCAGTGGTTCTATTTTTATTTTTTTTAGGACGTAGGATTAAAAAATAAGTAAAAATTCTAAGTTAGGTGTGATATTACTGGTAGAATACGTGGTTCAAAATGTGTTTTTAGAAAAATGGAGCCGACTTAATAGAGAAGTTGAAGTTGTACTTTCATTTTAGCACTCATTCTTTAACATAATCATTATAATTTATAAATCAATTTGAAAAAGTATAATTTTTCAAACTATTTTTTAATCACACACATTTTCTTTCTCCATTTTTTAACCACATATTTTACCTAAAAAATATAAATAAAATAATTTATAATTGTTATAGTATTGTCGAATGGGGTGTGACTTGCATTGGAGTTGGAGGTGAAGGTGGGTAAATATGAGAAGACCAACCGGTGACGAATGAGTTCAAGAATCAGCAAGCCTATTGAATTAAATCACCACGAACCTCGATCTTTTTGGTCAAATGAATCATCCAAATGAGTTCAATTTACAACTTATGTTTAAAAGAAGTATTATTTCGGGAGCTTAAAAATGAGGATATGAATACTACTATCCTATGTACGAATATATTTGAATGAGAATGAACATTCTGTGACACTCTCGAAATAAATATTAGTTATATTAATTGCATTTATTTATTTATTTATTTTTATTTGTTCCTGAAGAACCCGCGTGGTTTGTGGCAGTAAGGCATGCAGGCAGGTGAGTCTCCAAGCCATCATTTTCACCATAATTAATTAATTAATTAATTAATCATTAATATCATACTATTAAAAGTATCTCCAATGCAACAGTATAGTAACTAAAAAACTTCGCCCTTGTTTGAGCCCCATTATTTTTCATAAAATTTAGTAATTTATCACTTTTTTCTACAGTAATCAATCTCAACCATCTAAAAAAGTTAAACCAACAATTTTTTACTTTTTAAACAACTTTTTAACCATTAGATTTTCAAAACCCAAATTATAAATTGAAATAATGGGGCTCAAACAAGGGCGATGCATGTTATTGTTGGCTATTGTTCAACCAGAGTGGCACAAAAAAATATAGAGATCGTCTAGGTGAAAGTCTAGACGTAAACAGTCTTTCAGATTTGCCAACTCAACATATTTCCATTTTTCATCATTTTACTCTGAAAAAACATGATCTTTCAAACTCTTCACCTAATTTTTTTTGGGAAAGAGGCAAATCTAAATAAAATCCCCCTCCCAAATTAACAGGAGCTAAAAGTCGGAAATGCAAAAATTGAAAAATATACTACCTGATTATGATATCCAAGTGATTATTTTCAAATTCTGCAACCAGAGAGACTACTGATTGAAAAAGCTTCAAATAAAGGTTTTTATTTATATTTTGAGAAAAATCTATTAAGATTGTATGGTTAAAATAGTTATTGATTTTAATCTCAACTCTTTAGCAATTTTTTAAGCTATCCTAAACAAGCGCTAAATTCCCGGATCCGCCACTAAGTAGATGAAACTGGACAATGGATTATGACTGTAAAAGTTCTAAGTCCCTTGAAGATTTTAAATTTTGTTTTAACAAAGTTGACAATTTAAAATGAATCATGAATATTAATAGATCGCGTAAAAATATGAGTCATTATATATAAAATGAAAAATATGTATGTGTATGATGTCGTAAGACTTATTCAGATTCCAAAATAATGTAAACAATAAAATCTCTTATTTCTAAAATGATTAAATGAAATATTTCAAATTCCAAAAATGGCATACCAATTGCCAATTGGGACCATTTCTTTAAAGGGAAAAAAATTGCAACAGAGAGGAATAAATACAAAGAATTAACCATCTGTTGATATATTTTCATCTTCTTCAAATTATAAAGTCTATAATAATGTACTAAATACATCACTGCAGCGCAAGGTCACGCTTTTGAACCGCTACATTGCAATGGCAGCCGAATTTTTATTTTTTAATACACGTACAAAGCTTATTTCAATGCACAGTCAAAAAAAAAAAAAAAAAATTCACTTTTACAGACAGCGGAATTCGAACTCAGGTGCGTGCTGAAATGTCAAGCGCTTACAACTATGACAATAACTCTGTTGTGTCACCGAACTAAGCAAAATTTATACTCCTTCCGTCCAAATTATATAGATTGTATTTTTTTTTTTTGTTTGACCCAATTATATAGACTTGTTTCTTTATTGAGAATTATTTATTTTGTTTATTTACCAATGTACCCCTATTTATTACTTCAAATATAATAGTTTTGATATTAAATAAGGGTAAGTTGGAAATTTTCTTTAAAAAAATTACTTTTTCAATGACATTAAATATGTTTTCTTAATCTGTGTGAACAGTCAAACAAACTTATATAATTGAGACGAAGGGAATTAGATATTCTGGTTTTGTATTTTTTAATTAATTTTTTCTTGTTTATGTTAGTCTTTAAAATTGAGCGCTATGTTTGATTTGTTAAAGAATAAATTTTATTAAAAGTTAATTGGAATGTGTAATTACAAGGTTTATAAAAATGATCAATTTGAAGTGATATATGAATGATAGTGTTCTAAAAAGTCTTCTAAGCTTAACGTTTTGGAGTAACGCTTAGTCTCGATTAATGCATGCCTAGATGAACTTTATTAATTTTTTTTTTCTATTTTCAAAGCTCTTTATTTAACTTTAATTTTTAAAATGACTTTACATGTAAAAGTAAAAAATGAAATTATGTTGAAAAATCCCAATAAATAAACAATTTTAGAAAAATAAATAAATCAACCATTTTTTACATACAAAATATCAAAAATAATGATTCTCAGAATTTAAAAGTAAATACAATTTTCTATTTTCTATTTTTGAATTTTTTTTTCCAAAATTACAAAAATAATATGCTTTCATCAATCTCAAAACAAACACTGAAAACAGAAAATTCAAAACAAAATAAAAACTCAAAATTGAAAACTCAAACAAGAACGCCCCCGAAATTACCCCATTCCTCTTTTTGTATGGTACAACCATATGCATGCCCCTAACTTTTGTTTGGTAACTTATTTATAAATATATTTATAAACAAGATAATTCATCAAATCATTTTTTAATTAATCACATTTTTGAAATCAATTTTCAACTATAAATTTTATCTCTCAAAAACATAAATTTCTTTGTTTATAAGTGATTAATCATAAATGTTTCTTCCTTCTTCGTTTATAAGTGAGTAATCATAAAAGTTTCTTCCTTCGTTTGGTAACTTTTTATAAATATGTTAATAAACAAGATATTTCATCAAACCACTTTTTTAATCACATACATTTTTTAAATCAATTTTCAAAAACATCACTTTCTTTGTTTATAAGTGATTAATCATAAATGTTTCTTCCTTATTGTTATTCTCAAGTTTTAAATACTATCCCAATCCATATGAGCATTTGCAATAAATTCTTTATATTTAAAGAGTATCTTCTACATAATACTAGAGAGTATATTTAAATTTAAAGAACAAATTTTTTCACACACTTCAACAAACTTTTTATTTTTAATCTTTTATTTTACTTTTTCACAAAATATTTATTGTCTTTCTTGATTTTTAGTTAATATTTATATGTTTTTTTACAAAAATACATTTTGTACAGTACAAGAAAATCGGTCAACAACAACTACAAAAATAGTCTCAGAAAGCCAATTTGTCGTCGCATTTTAGCATTTGCGAAGACAAAGTCATTGCAACCAGTCGTCGCGCTAGGCTCGTGTTTGATTCACATTAGAGACAACAATAGCCGCTATTGACTAAAAGCGTACTGCGATGACAATGTCGCCTCTGAAGATGTTGTCGCAATAGGTAGCCATTAGAGACGACTTTTGTCTTCGCTAATGGCAAGCCTATAGCAACGACAAATGTAATTGTTAATACCAACAGAGACGACTTTTATCGTCTCCGTAGGTAATGTATAGCGACGACTATTGTTGTCGCTATTTCATATATATATATATATATATATATCATCGAATGGGTATTTAAATATTGTGAATTATTTAATATTTTAGCGAAATAATAATTGAAAAATGAGAACAATAATAAAATGTATTAGACAACACAATTATGTACAATAATTGTTTTTGTACAAAAAAATTATAATAAAGCCCTAAGAATCTAAGTCAACATTGTCGTACTGAGCCGAAGGTTCAACACCGCCTATGGGAGTTGGGTATGACACCGAAATTTGTCCAGAAAGTACCTAAGCCAACACTATAAGAGACATTGTCGAGTGGTCTTTACTGTCTGCTTGAGCTCTACGACACGCACTGACTCTCCAATAGTGACTCAAGTTGCAGTCAATGACGTCGATTGGGATATGCCAGGGACCATCTGCCCAACTCCTTTGACGTGTCCACGTCTCTCTCCGAGCACCTCTCGAATGACATTGTGCTCATCGAATTGCGTCCCTGAGGAGCTGGCCTGCTGCGTCTCCTTTGTCTGGAGCATAGAATATTGAATATTCAAAAAATAAAATAATTAGGTGTAAATAAGAGGAAATTTAAAATTGTATCAAATTAAGAAATTTAAATAGTACTTATGTATTGGCGCTTGGCCTTCTCATTAGCCCAGAATTCACCTTGGTCGGAATGCCGAGTGTGAGTGGACCTCCACGTATCCAAAATTGAAGCTCACTCTTGTGTCTCGGGATTCCTCTGTAAAACCGAAAATAGTGTATGAAATTAAGTACTTACGTTGGCATGACGTGTTGCCACAATAATATTGGAACCCTACAAGGTTTGGTACGAGGTCTTGGCCTTGTTGGCCGTATTCCTCAGTGATGCAGCCGAAAAAACATAAAATAAAAATGTTTATTGTATAAATGTTATTATAAATTAAATATCACAACAAATATAAATTAATAAATATAATATAAATTACTAATTTTACCTTGAAGGATGCGCTCTAGAACAAGTTCGTGTTGTTATCCCACTCGACCATGTCTCTTATAGTGTTTGTGAGCTTTGGCCTTGTAGTCCTTGTAACGCTCAGTGGCGCTCTTATCAACGCCTCTATCGATCCAAAGGTAGAACATCTCCCTTGGTGTTGAAGTATTTCTGTAATACTGTGTTCGGTAAACGAGTTATAAACCCATTTATAATAGCTCCAATTTCAATACAACTTTTTAATTACACATATTTTCTCTCTCTAATTATTAACCCTAAATTCGTCTCGAGATGTACGCAATAAACTGATTATAATCAGTTTTCACTGATCCTAACATAGTCTAAAACAAAAAATCTTGATTTTAATGTTTAATAAAATTTACATAATCAAAATATGGTGATATTTTAAATCAATTTAAAATCTCGTACTTCGACTTCTGCACGAACACGATCCTTTAGATGTTGTGGGACTTTATTCCATCCCATGTACTTGAGGATGATGAACTGGCGTAATGTAGCCCCCACAAATCAAATGATCAAATGAATTCTGGCTCATTAGGACCAAGAGGATGAATCGTCCTCTCTGTGTCTAAGTAAAATTCTATTGGCAATGGAAAATTGGCAATGGAACACTGTCATTGTCCTTGAAGCACTTTTCGACCTTTAGCATTCGTTTCTTGCCATGTGGTCCTGATTAACCCCATCCCCTCCATGGGACATTACATTGGCCATATTTTGTATAGATTGGAACTTAATTTGATATGCACATCCATATCAATGTCACTTAGTTTTATTGAAACAATTACATGAACAATAATAATACAATCACTTAATCATGGAGGCATTGAGATGATGACTTGATCGCTATAAAATACCGCTTAATTCTTATTACATATAGATAAATTGACATATAATCGGTGAGTCAATTGATTTGTAGCAATTTAACTCCTAAAAGTGGATTACAACTGAAACATTTCACACATAATTAAAATAAAAAGAAATGCTACTTCAATTATAAACTGATTCTAAATATTTCATTGCAAGATTACTCTTAAAACTTACTGTAATAACTAGGCTTGGGCAAAAGAACTGGAAACAGTGGTTCGGTCCCAATTCAGTTCGGTTCTATCAAAATTTTAAACGGTTCTGGTTCTAAAAATGAAGAACCATCGATTCCAGTTATGGTTCCTGTTCTTGGTTCAGAACCAAAACTAGAATTAGAACAAAACATGATTTTTTTTTTTTTTTTAACTATAAAGTTAAAAAAAAAATTTTAAAAATCAATTTCTAATCTTAATGTGTGTTATCCGGGTCATTAGTCAATTTCAATTATCCAACAACTATTAACTCATTAAACATTACAATAACTATAAGCAAAATAAGTAATAAACAAAAAACCAAGATCAAAAATCATTTTTCCTTTACTAGTTCTGCTGTTCAGCTTCAAACCTTCAGTTGTCAGTTCTTCAAAAATCAACAAATAATAAATCTTCACTCTTCATCTTACAATTAATTGTTATCTTGTTTTCAAGGATTTGTTAGACTTGTGGGAATGTTCCCTGAAAATGTAGAGAAATATGAGCAGAAATTGAAGAATTTTTAGAAGGAGTACATACACGTGAATGAGGAGATACATTACTGTCTAAAAGGGAGTGAATATTTTGATGTCAAGGATTTTGAGTGTTGTATTCGCATTTTGATCAAGGTCGATGACCTTACCATCTTACGATTCTTACTAGCCGGAATCTACCACGACTTTATCGCTTAAGTTTGAAAATTTTAGTTTAGGAAATCGGAACCAGAACCAGAACTAAAAGAACCGAACGGTTCGGTTCTTCTCTTGCAAAAAGAACTAATGGTTCTTTTTTCAAAAGAACCATCAGTTATTGGTTCAGTTCGATTCCCTAGGAACCATAATTATATGGAACCACACCCACACCTAGTAATAACTATATCATTAGGGCATCGAGTCGTTTACTTCCCATTGATTAGAAAATTAATGTGGCTCTAAGAGAATTGAGTTCCACATAGAATTTTCACCAACCAAACACTTTTCTCTAAGAAATTAAACATCACATAATTTCTAAAAGCAACAGCCAAATTAACATACAACTTAGAATTTTTTTTCTTTCGAACACACCCATTCTTCGGATTACTAACAAAATCATATAAGTAAACTCCAATACACAACATACCCATTCATACGAAGAAAGGAATCCAGTCAACACACAACATAGTAAAGTCATCTCCAAAACGAGTCAAACAACTATGCTGTAACATAAAATGGGGTAAAAATAAAATGATTCCAAGCTGTAATTAAAATGACTATCCTTATCTGTTTGATAATTTTTTGTGATCAAATAGCAAATAAAATCTGACATTCCCTAAAGGAAGACCCAATAATTATTTAAAGTGTAGAGAGCTCATGGAAAAGAGATTTAACTGAGTTGGAAACAGAGTGGTGGTTGTACTATAGAGCTCATGGTCGGAGGCGGCGGCAGGTGATAGCAAGCATGCAACGGCATGTGGTCTTCACTCTTTAGCATGTGTGAAGTGTAACTGTGTAGGTATAAAATAGAAGTGTAACAACTGTCTTAGGTACCTCCCAAGGTATTCGATGGTTTACTTCTTGGACAACTCGCTAATTGGGACCCCGTAGAGGATCATTTATAAAAAACCCCTGTCGCGCTTGCAAAGCCAGTATGAATTGGTCATCCCTGAATGTCTCGGCACTAAAGTCAATGCTTGTGATGTAGTTGTCTATTGCGGTTCTTTTGCCTAGCTTCCTAAACCATTTACCTCTAAGAAGTATGACTGAAAAACCACCAATATACGACAGCTCAAGTACCTGTTGCAACTGCACGTAGTATGTTTCGCCTCCCGTCCTTGCCACACTCACGACACTGTTTTGAGTGGTCCATCTGACGTCACGTTCAGTTGTCAAAAATTGAACGCCGTTAACGATACACGTCGGATAAGACTGGATGTTATGTGATGCATGAGATGCAAGTGCCAGTACTTTCGGTGACAGTCGAAGGGGTCTCTCGATGTTGATGTAGATTATAGACAATCATGAACAGTAAACACACCTTTGTGTGAAACCATGCGACGAACTGCAGCCTATTTTATTGATCAAGGTTGTTTACACCAATCTAACTCAATTCTCTCTAACGTTTACTACTCAAATGCAACATAGTGCTTCGTGACAATGTAGTTAATAACAACTAATTATTCAAAAAATTAACTATAATTTATTATTAAAGTTTAATACTTACGTCAAATAGACTTCAATTTCAGGACAATTGTTGAGTATGTAAAACTTTTCCTGGTTCTGTGTGTGATGATCAAGTATCACTGCATGTTATTTTGCCAACTGGACGACATTGTGACTTGAAAACTAAAAGTTGCCTGTTTTGATCGATAGCGTCATCCTTCCTCTTAGGTCGATTGAAACGTGTCTTGATGTCGTCAAAATACCTCGAAAAAAATGTCAAGGCTTCTTCTGCAATGGAACCCTTAGGTTTTGCAAGATTCCAGACATAGTTCTTCAATTTAATGAGGTATCTCTTAAATGGATACATCCAACGCATATACACAAGACCTCCCAAGATTGCCTCCTCCGAAAAATGCATAACAAGATAGACCATAATGTCACAAAATTATGGAGGGAATATGCTTTCAAGCTTGCACAGTATTAAAATTAGTTGTTCATTGACATTCTTCATGTCACTCTTCTTTATTGACCCGTCACAAAACTTCTTGAAGAATGTTGACAGTTCAACTATGGTCGATGAGATATTCTTGTTCAAGTATGCTCTGATCCAACAAGCAATAAACGCTGCATAATGATGTGACAATCATTTGACTTCAGCCGGTGATGTAACTGCAACTCGGATTGACATTCCTTTTCAAGTTAGATGCAAAATCGTCAGGGAATTTTATTGATTTAATAAAATCGCAGAGTTTTTGATGGTTGGCATCACTGAGTGCGTGTTCTACTGTGGGCTTCATCAACCAATTCCCGTCATGATATAAGTGCAACTCTGGTCTTATACCTAATTCCATCAAATCACACCGCGCACTGTCTGTGTCCTTAGATTTGTTGGGGATCAAATAGGACAGTATCAACCAAGCTGTCACACACTTCCTTCTCTACGTGTATTACTCGGAGATTGTGCTTTAACTCGATAGTGCACCAGCAAGGTGGCTCGTTAAAAATATTCTTCTTTCTCCACTTGAGTTTGCTCACATCCCTTTTCCTTTTACTACCTCCAAACTATGGGTGCTTCCTTGGAATTCCACTTGTCACAACATTCAACTATCACATTACATCTACACAGTTAAATTGAAGAGGAGGCTCACAAGTCTCCGATTTTCCACTGAATTCACGACTTCTACGTCACCGATGAGTAGTTTCCAAAAACGTCGATGTCCCAGATAAGCTATTTTCCCCAGTATGCTTTTCATACCAAACGACTTCCCTGCCACTTGAGTCATTCTCCTTCCATAACAGTGCGCAATCGTTCTTACATACGTGAATCGACTTGTAGCCTAGCCCTAACTTCCTCATTAGCTTCTTAGCTTCATAATATGGAGCCACGAGATTTAAATTGGGAAATGCCTACTTCATCAGTTTAAGCAGCTTGTCAAATGACTTATTGGTCCATTTGTTCATCACTTTAATATGCATCAACTTAGCTAAGAAATTCAACGACGAGAATGACAAGACACCTGGATACAACTCAGACGGCAATGCCTCAAACAACTCGTCACACTCAATGCCAGTCCTCGTCTCTATTGGTTCACCCCGACTACACATGTAGGATGTATGTCATTTCGTCTTTCGAAACTATCGGTTCCTCCTATGGATGCATGTCGACGGCACTTTCCATCTGCTCTCCGTGATGAATCAATCTTTCGTAATGTTTTAAAAAACCATATCGAAATATGTGGTCTCTACAACACTTACTAATTCTTTGCTCTATTTTAAACAATTATTGCACGGAAAAGAAATTATCCCCATGTCATTTGCCAAAGACCAGACCACTCTTATAAAAATTGCAACTCCATTCCCAAATTCGATTGACTTGCCCCTATTCTGTTCAGTTTTATTCAACTCTTATCCATATTTATTTGTACCATGTTTTCAATGTAAAAAAAAATGTTCGTGTGATGTGAGTATATGCTAACCCCTTATCGCTCTAGTACTAATTCAAGGTACGTTAATTGACCATTCAACATTGATTCGCCAATCATGAGTCATTTCAATTTTTTCCTTATTACTACTTTTGTGTCACGCATAAATTTCGGTAGCATCTCCCCAATATTCTCCTAAGTGCTAGCACTACGTTAAACATAGTCCACAATCGAAGCATATTTTAGGAGACGCTACTGAAATCTACGCAATGAGGCAGACGCAGGAAAGAATATTCAATAACCCAACTCGTAACTCACTAATCAATGTTAAATTGTCCAACAATGGGACAATTAAAATATTAGTTTATAAACATCAAACATTCCTAAATAGTGATGACAACGGTTCAGTTCGGGGTTGGTTCGTCCAAACCATAACCGAACCACAAATTTTTTTGCCCATACCATAATCGCCTAAGTCTGGTCGGTGTAGTTTCAGTTCGTGTCTCGGTTCAGTGCAATTCGGTGCAGTTAATAACCACTCACAAATTAATATTTGCAAGTCCAATTGAAAAAAAAGCTGTTTATTAAAAAAAAAAAAAAAACAATACTAAGCAAATTTTGCAAACAATATCCAAATTCTCAAATTCAAATTCTGAATTTAGTAAATAATATTACGAGCATAACAATATTAGTATATTACAGTACGATTATGCAAAGAAAAAATAAATTATTTTCCCGATCTTAATAATTGAGAACAACATATATCTTGTTTCTTGACTTTTATACTTCATTCTTCCCCTCAACAAGTATTGTTAACTGCATATGTCATTATTAATTTCTATTTGATAAAAGAAAAACTTACTGGGGCCGGTGTTTGTGTGTGGCACATGTGGAGAACTCTCATTTTCCGAAATGGAGAGTGATTAGGAGAGTGGAGATGAATGAATATTCAGATGACTATAGACCTAGGGTTAATGGATTTGGATTAGGTTTTGGTCATGTGGATTGGCTTAATTGACTTTTAAAATAGAGACTCTGATTTTAGGCTTTTATGTTTTAAATATAGCCAAAAATCAACTTTTTTAATTGGATATTCGGTTCGATTCGGGGCATCGACACAATTACCATACCTGCCCCACCAAAAATTAGGTCATTAAATTTGCATACCATACCTGCCCCACTACCCCCATCGGTTCGATTTTTTTGCACCATTCAGTTCGGTTCACTACAGTTTTCGATTTGGAGGTTCAAATTGTCATCCCTATTCCTAAATTAGGAAGTGTGCACTTAATAAACTAATCTTCAAACGGTATTCTAAGTTCAATGCAAATGTGATAAAGTGTAAAAATCGTAAAAAAATAGTTAAATATAAAGTATAATTAGATAAAAATAACATACCCAATAGCTAAAAAATTTCACTTTTCAACTCCGTCAACCAACAGCTTCAAGCCATAAACGACGTAGACAGTAGAAAACTAGAATAAAAGAGGATGAAATATATTTTTAATTATCATTTGAACACTCTATAAAATACAAAAATTTAGGTGTAAATATCTTATCAAAATCATAGAAAATATTTAGACTGAGAGTGTTCACTACTAAATTCTTAGCCGAGAAGCGTAATAGAGAGGAAAAATTGGAGAAAATGGTACATTTTATATGTTTTGAACACAAAAATGGGAGGAAAAACGACTGTCATGGCAATATATATATATATATATATAGTCAATTAGCGACAACAAAATGTCGTCACTAATTTCATGGCGGCAATTTTTCCGCTTTTTGTCTGAGCAATAGCGACAATAACATCGTCGCTAAATAGTAAATAATGGAACATTGCGTCACTAAATGATGAAGCAATAGCGACGACTCTTGGTCGTCTCTGTTGGTTCACCTTCAGCGATGACAAATAGTCGTCTCAATTGCAAAGGACAATAGCGACGACATATTCGTCGCTATTTCCAGCCAGAAAAGGCAGGAACATTTCCTACTTCCTGCATGTTGTTGCTATTTCCTTCACTTCACCTATTGAGATGACTCTTTGTCGTTGCAAAATATTGAAGTATTAGCAACGACGACTTGTGTCGTCGCTATTTTCGTAGTAATCGCTCAAGTTTCTTGTAGTGGTAATAGTGAGTTTTTAGAGATTGTGAGGTTAAAAAATATGGGAATTTTTTGAATTTACATGCATATTATTTTATTGATAAAATATGTAGTTGAATAAATGTTTGTTTAATTGTAAAATAACTTATTTTTAAATTTTTTTTTTTGAATAATTTTTAATTTTTTAATTGATACTGGTTCGACTCGGTCGGACGTTTTGACCCTTAACCAACCTTTTTCGGTTCGAATCGGTTTTCAGTTTTCTAAACACTGGTTTAAAAACGTGTTTTTTAATGTTTTCTAAGTAAAATGTATGTTTGAAAAGTAGAAAGAAAATTTTTGTAGTTAAAAAATGATTTGGAGAATTGTGTTTTAAAAAATATGGTTAAGAATATGTTGGCCAAAAAGAGGCCTATTCGTTTATTTTGTTTATCAGACGGATGCTGATTTATAATTTGTAATAATTACGTTAAATAATAATGTGGAACCTCCATTTGGTAACATTAAAGTAATTTATAAACTGATTTATTTATGATTTTGAGGTAAAATATGATGTTGAAAAATGAAGAAAAAAAAATTTGAATGATTAAAAAGTAATTTAAGAAATTGTGTGGTTTATATACCAAACTTGAGATCCTATAAAGATCACTCCTAAAATAGATACTGCAGAGAAATCATGATTTATCTTCTGTACTCCTCCCGTGTCATCTTTTCAGGCTCATTCTCCAGCTCCCTGCTCAATAGGGTGGCGTTGATTAAGAACTGTTGAATTAAGAAAAATACTTAAAAAATGCTGTAAGAAGAGATGAATTATGATTCGCCTCATAAAGTATGATTTGCATATAATTAATGGTAAATTTTTTATGTTTATAAAGAAAAATGTGATATTTTTTTGATAAAATATATGGTTGATAAGTGATTTGAAAAAAAAAATATATGTAATCTTGTGTTTGTTAAAAATTTAACATTTAAAAACTTATTTTTTATGTTTTTAAGGAGAAATATGTAGTTGAAAATTGGAAGGAAAAAAATGTGCGATTAAAAAATGATATTGACAATTGTGTTATTTAAAAACATACTTTTTTAAAATTTGCCAAATAGAGGCTGAGAGAAATATATTATTTAAAAACTTGTTTATATACAAATTTACCAACTAGAGGCTAAAAAAAAAGGTACAAACGCCTCCGTTTTATAACTGGTTTATAAGCCATACAAATTTTCAAATTACTTTTTAATCATTCAATTTTTTTCTTTCTACTTTTCAATCACATATTTTACCTCAAAATTATAAATAAATCAATTTATAAACCATTATAGTGTTACCAAAAGGAGTGGTGTTTTGCAGGTCCGTTCGGTTGTGTATTAATTTGCCAAATTAATATACTAAAAGACAAAAAAGACAACAAATTTAATTTACACAATTTCTCAAATCAATTTTTAATCATCCATATTTTCTCTTTCCAATTACACAATTTTCCTAACCAATTTTTAACTCTACATCTTACCTAAAAAATACAAATAAGTCCAACACAAAATTTAATTTGGTTCATATTCCAATCGAACAGGGCCTTCTGAATACTGATAACAAAGAACCAAATCTCCATTAAAACAAAGTTGAAATAAAAAATAATTCATTCATTCATATATAACCTCTCTTCTTTGCTACTAATCATAATCATAACTTTTGCCCCCATGACACATCTCCAAGTGGTAAAGGAGGTACGGTATTGGGCTGGCACTCGCCGTGTGCTCGGTTCGAAACCCGCCAAGAGCAGCCAGGAGCAGCCAATTTATTGGTGATGTAAAGGCGTGGCGGTAGAACCTTGTGGCTTGTGACTCAGTTACCCTGAAAGGGGCCTTGTCATAAGTACCACCCTGACCATGGAAGAGGCATAACCTGGATTTACTTTCCTAAACCAAGGCCTTGGACGAGGTTGGTTCGGGCCATCAGGATGTGGGAAACATCTTTTTTTTTTCATAATCATAACTTTTTGTTGCCTTTTGATCCAAGCAAAGAGTAGAAATTCTTCCTTTATAGTTGTCCCTTTCAACTTCTGTCCTTCACTCCAGATATCTCTCTGATATGATATCCTCTTCTTTCTATCTCTATCGCCCTCCATGTGCCTACCCCTACGCTCACCCCTCTCCTTTTATAATTCAGCATTTCACTCTTTCACCGTTTCACCTACCTTCTTCTTCTCTGAAAGGCGAAAAGCCATTATGGAAACTCAACAAAATCATCATCATCATCAACAGCAGCAGCAGCAGCAGCAGCAAGGAAATGAAGATGGGGGGAACAAAAGCAGTAATTTTGTATCCAGGCAAAGCAGTACGAGGTGGACACCCACCACTGAGCAAATAAGAATCTTGAAAGAACTTTACTACAACAATGGAGTTAGGTCTCCAACTGCTGAGCAGATACAGAAGATCTCTGCCAAGTTGAGGCAGTACGGCAAGATTGAAGGCAAAAACGTTTTTTACTGGTTTCAGAACCATAAAGCTCGTGAGAGGCAGAAGAAACGCTTCACTAGTGCTGCTACTCCTGCCTCTGATGATGTCCCCATGCACAACAGATCACCTGCTGCTGGTGTTTGGAAATACCATCAAGATCATCTTTTCCCTAACAATCTTTCTGCTGCTGCTGGTCTATATTTCAATTTCTCAAGATCCCACCATCTCTTATATTAGATGCTCATATAGTGATTAGGGTTCTTGCATGACATCAAGGTTTTTAAGGGTTTTCTAATTTGGTGTATTTTATGTTCAGGTTTTCCATCTTCATCAAGTTCTTCTCCTGGTGTGCTGAATATTGGCCCTGTGGGATACCCTGGCTATGGATCTGTAGCCATGGAGAATAGTTTTAGAGTTAGTACACTGATCTTTAACCTGTTTATCACATATTGATAAAGAGTATACATTTGTTTATGGAAAATAAAAATGAAAAGGAGTCTTTTCTTTCCCAAATAGAGGAAGAAATTACCATGAAGAAGAAAACCCCTAAATTTATTGGTGCAAAGAAGCCTTAAGAAGAACACGCATACAGGAAGAAATATTACGTTTTTTTTTTTCTCTAGAAAATGAACCTTGATGGTGATTTTTCAGTGTATTGAATTCAAGTTTTCAGGGTTAATTACTATGAAAACTCGTTTACAATTAATGTGCAGTTTATAGAAATATACAAGTTTTGACCAACAGTACAGGTCTCTCTCTCTTTAATTCCATTCCATTTCTTGAATTCAAATAATCTAGGACTGTTCCATATCTCCAAGTGTTGATGGCAATGGATCTGGTATGAGTCAAAACTTTGAACGGATCGGAGTCGACCCATATTCTTCCGGAGGAGGCTACCACCCATTTCTTGAAAAAAGAAAGTATGTCGATTATGGAACCCTGGAAAATGGACAGCATGAGGAAGAACAAGTCCCAGAATTTGAAACTCTCCCTCTTTTCCCCATACAAGCTGAACACGCTTTCAAGCAAGAAACTAACTTGTACAATGGCTGGCATTATGATCCGAGAGCCGGAGATAACAACATCGGCTCGTCTCGGGCTTCCGGCCTCGAGCTCACCCTCAAATCCTACTCTGAAAGATTGTTTAATTCTCCATGAAATGTTACGAAGGATTCTATCTTGCTTTATTTTTCACTTTTTAGTTTCTATAATGTTTAGCTAATGCAAAGGGTGTTCTCTAAATCAACTTTTAATATTATATATTGCAAGGTTTGATTGGAGTAATCAATTTCAGTTTATCACTTCTCTGTCTGTCTGTCTCTTGAGTGTGTGAAATCAACTTGATGTCTCCTGCCTCATTTACTTCATTTTGGTAAGCAAAATAAAATGCGACAAAAATTGGCGAGAATAAAAAAATTGAACTACTCATATAATTAATGTTGTATTTTGGTTGATTATGCCTATGTTATTTAACACAATCATTATAATTAATAGATCAATTTATAAATGACCCAATTTTTTAAATTACTTTTTAATTAAATATAAATAAACTAATTTATAATTGCTACAATATTACAGAACTGAGTCTATATTATTAATGAACAATTTGTTTAAATTTTTATACATTCGTTTATGAGTATCTAATGTCCTGAAAATCTAAAATTTACTGGATAAAAGGTTGAACGCCAACCTTAATTAGGCGCCCCATTCGTTCATGAAGATTGATAGATAATGTAAATCGCATGTTATGTTCCAATATGAGTATTATGGGTTTTGGTCTTTTGGAGGTCTAAAATGTAGAAAGTGATCACAGACTATTTTATCTGTGATCAATTCCTTACCATTAGGGTTTCCTGGCGTCGTAACTTGAGATTTAGTATCCGTTTAGTAAACTTGTTTATAAATAAATTTATAAATAATACATTTTTTCAAATTAATTTTAATTACACCCATTTTCCAAAATCACTTCTCAACCACATATTTTACCTCAAAAATATCATTTTTTTAATATTTATAATCAATTTTTTTATTTTTATTTTTTATTTTTATCAAACAAAGCCAGGCCCTATCAATTTAAGGTTTCAATGTAAGATATCATAAATTTGTATGGACGATCGACAATCTCTATTCAATTAACACGAGTATACAGTATACTCGGTGATCCTTTGCTCCATATTAAGCCTATGATTGAAAATTTGATTTTTAGTAAATTTTGATAAAAGTTGATGTAATATGTGGTTAAAAAGTTATAGGTCCCACAAAATATGTAGTCGTAATTAATTGTTGACTTTAATTATATTAAAATTCGAATTGAAATCAACACCATTCAGGGGTAAAGTTTCATAAGTCTATACAACTTAGCATGATAGACAATCGATTAATTAACACGAGTACTCGATGATCATTTGCTCTGTACGTCTTCGGCTATCCTACAGAAGACGAGAGCCCCCAGACATAGTTCAGTGGTTGAAGGTGAGAGTAAGGAATCTCAGCTGAGCTGACAGCTACATGGTGAAGTTCGAATCCTACCTTTGATATGATGAGGCTCCTTGCAAGGACAGTTAAACAATAAGCACTCAACCTTACTCTAATGGGGCACATCTCGCGACTTACATTTTACACTAATCCCCAAGACAGAAGTGGTGGAGGCGTCTAAGATTAACGTTTAACCTTTAAGAGCAACTCCAATAGTGGTGTAAAATAGCCCCAATTAGTGATTTACGACCCCAAATTCGTCGAAATAATCTCCAAGGCAGAGTGTAAATGAGATGTAAATAAGATTTCTGGCCAAAGATCTAAAAAAAGATCCTCAATTGCATCTTGTTTTACACCTCCACATGTAACAAAATTCACCTAAATTTAGCTATTAATCCATAAAATTTTGATGTGAGATATATAATTTAAATTTATTATATTAATTTACATTACAATTTGAATTTTTATATTAATTAGCACCTTTTAATTTTTAAATATTTTTATTTTTTTGACCAAAATTTGAATTTTTTAGGTAGATTTGTTCGTAATATTTATATATACACAAATAAAAAAAATAGATTAACATAAAATTTGCTAGCTAAAAAATTATACAAAAATTAAATTTAAATCTTATAATTTGTATCTGACTATTGGAGTAAAATTTTAATATAAATTTATTAAAATTTATTAAAATATAAAAATGATTTTTTGAGGGGTGTAAATTAAACATCACGATTGGAGTTACTCACAGAGAAGACATGAAATTGATTTACAAAATACCAACCCCAAAATTATTATTAATCCACTAATAAGCACAAAGCACATGAATGATTAGGCATCTGATTATTACAAGGCTGAAGCACGTGGCAGTAGTCTTCTCAGACAGAGATTTAGGTTGGTCCCATATCATAGGTGAAGCTTAGGTTGAAATACCCGAAGTTTAGGAGGCAGACAAAGTTGTTATATTATTATAATATAGGGCCCCAAATCATTGCGGTGTTGAAAATTAGAAACTACACTGCAAAGTTAGAATTTCTTGAATGACACACAGCCGTTATTTTGAAAGAGTGTGTTTCGAATTGTAGTCATTCCCCTTCCCAATATGCTTATAATAGACCATAGAGCCATAGACTACCAATTATTCGTGCGTTAGATATCGAAATATGGGTGAAAATAAAATAAATTTATGACAATTGAGTTTCTAAAAATTAACACTGTATTCGGTGGTTCAATTAAATCAAAGTTTAAACTCTGAATTAAATTACATAATTTCTTAAATTATTTTTTAATCATAAATATTTTTTTTTCTTTAATTTTTAACCACATATTTTTCCTCGAAATTTTTTTTTTCCTCTTTTTTGTTTAAATAGCCGTCAAACACAGTGTAAAATTTTAATATGTTTTGATTGATTTAATTTTTTAGTAGAAAAAATGGAGAATTTTTCAATTTTTATTGTTTGATTAACATTATTTTTTATGAAAAATAAAATAAAATATAGTTACTTTAATAAAAAATATTTTTTTTTCCACATATTTATACTTAATAATAATAATGTTAATTTTTGAAAATAAATAAATCAATTAACAACAACAAAAAGGATCAAACGTGAAGAAAATGGTAAAAGATTTTTCATGAAAAATAAACCATCATCTCCATGGAAAACAAATTTTTCAAAATCAAGGAAAATATTGGATTTCGAGATAAGTTGGAAAACGAATTTCATGAAAAATTTAGGCAATCAAACAGTGCAAAAGTTGAAAAATCACCTTGAAAATACATTTTTCATGAAAAAATTTGGGTTATCAAACGCAGCCTAAATATAAAAGTAGACTGGGTATCCGATTTTTCTTCATGCATTATTTTTCTTTTCTTATTTTCAATCATATATTTTTCAATACCATTTTTTCTTCTCTTATCAAGTATTTCTAAATAAAAATAAATTGATTTATAAACTACATTATTTCTTAAATTACTTTTTAATCACAAACATTTTCTCTTTTCAATTTTCAACCACTACTTTTTACCTCAAAATCATAAATAAACCAGTTTGTAAAACCAATAGTACTATGAAATAGATGCTTAATTTTTAATTACACATTATTAAAAAAATCACTATTCAAAACAAATTGCCTCAAATAAATAATGGGTCTCAAACAAACATTATAAACAACACATTTTCCAAAATCACTTTTAACCATACGTTTCTTCAAATTATTTTTTAACCACATATTTTATATCGAAAACAACATATGTTTTATTCAATTAAAAAGCAATTTTTAGTGGGAGAATTTTCAAAATGTCCACGTCAAACATGTCATTCAAGACATTACCCTAACTTACTTTTTGTTCACCACTATAAGTTTTATTACATCAAAAGACAAAAATATTCTTCATTCAAAAATTTCAGGAGACAAAAATCTCCAAAATTTGAATTTCAAATTAAAGGCCGGACTATAATCTGTCAATAGATGATCTGTTAAGCCTGTGAACAGACCAATAACAGGCTGGGGATCTGTTAACATACTCAATTGACGGTTTGCTGAGACCCTTCGAGACAAAATCGACTGGGTCGAAAAATTGATCTTGAACAATTTTCATATTCTACTTCAATAGGAAAAAAAAAATGCAGAGACAAGTAGCAACCATTAATATAAGATAAATAAGAAAATAGAAAGGAGATGAAAAGCATTTAATTTCATCATCGTCCAAAATGGGGTAAAATGGATATTGTGAATATTTTTTAATTTGTATTTTATAGATAAAAAAGGTGGTATAAGAGTATTTTGAAAATGTGGCCGGGTCACCTGCATATTGTCCACTAATTCCTCAATTTTTAGCATATTTTGATACTTCATTCATACCATAAAGATAAACTCAGTTTTCTTTTAGTGCGTTCTAAGTTATAGAACACTTTTCTTATTAAAAAAATATATATATTTTTTGTCATGTTTGCATATAATATACATTGTCATCAATAAATATATATATATAGAGCGTCTCCAAGGACTCTTTATACTTAAAGCTAAACAAAATATATATTTTGTTTCATTGCTATATTAGAGCGTCTCCAATGGACTCTTTATATTTAAAGAGCATATTATAAATACTAGATATCATCTTTAAATTTAAAGAACAAAATTTTTTACAAGCTCTAAAAAATTCTTTATTTTTGGTTCTTTATTTTACTTTTTCATAAAAAAATTTACTGTCTTTCTTTATTTTTAGTTACTAATTATTTTTTAAAAAGTGAATAAACAATGATATCAAATATATAATAAAAAAAGTTAATGTAGGAATATTGAAAATTGGAACTTTTTGAATGCATTTAATAATAGAGAGTGAGTTTGGTTCTCCAATTTGGAGAGTCAAACGCACCCTCAAAATTAAAATGTTAAATTATAGAGTTTATTGAAGTGAAATTTTAAAAATTGACCCCCAAAATTAAGAATATCTCAAGTTTAGAGAGTCTATTGAAGATGCTCTTAGTATTCTTAGCTTTATCAAACATACCATCCATCCTTGTACCAAGGGAAAAATACACAAACTACGTGTTTACAAAATCACATTTTAAATGTAAAGAAATAAGTTTAATATATATATATATAATATTCCCCCGCCCGCCCGCCCCACCTCCACCGTCGCCACCGCCACCACCACTGCCACATCTTCTATGCACCATCACAATCACCCACCATTTTTGACGTATTGTCACCACCACGCACAACCACCACCACCACAACAATTACCATCATCTCCGACGCACCACCACAGTGCCCTTTGAATATCATCTTGCTTCGCCACCCACTCTTTCAACAAAAAATAAACAAACTCAACCAATTAAATCATAAAAAAAAATGCTGTCTATTTTCAGAATTGAGAATCCAGAAGAAGAAGAAGATCTGAACTATTAAGTGTGACCAATTCTTTTAGATCCGTTACCGGTTGAAATTGAAATGTGACCAATGAAAATGACTTTTGAACATCAACATATAAATTGTGATATGTAACCTTAAAGTGCAACATGTGAACTGTTATTTATAATCTGCAATATATAAGCTGTGACGTAACCTTAAAATGCGATATGTGACCTGAAGTATGAATCATGACCCGTGACTGTGACCTGAACTATTAAATGCTTGAATATATGTCCTATTAAAATTGATACATATAGCGACTCAGAATTTTTATACAATAAATAATTATTTTAATATTTAGAAAATTGTGTCGCTACTATTTCATTTATTATTTTGAAGTTAACGCCGCGACGGATTCGTCTAGCCAAGTCAAGAAATATCGAATTCGTTCGATTTTAAATTAAAATCCGAATTTCTAAAATTATATTATTTTAACTATTTATTCAAAGTATTATTTTCAAAATGTATTTTTCAGTCAAAAATATATCTGTTTTAAAAACGTTTCTTGATCAAAGATAGTTAAATTTTTAGTTGATTTCATCCCCCATGTTTTCTCCTCCTTTCTTTTCTCTTTACACCAAATCCATATCATATTAAACCAAATTATAATTATTCCATTCAATGATTTTATTCCCCACTAACTCCACCACCCGTATGTATTCATTATGTTGCAAGAACATAATGATTATATTCTCCATTATCATCTATTTCACCACCACTCCATTATACATGACACCACTCCATTATACATGATGAAAGCTGCAACCACCAGCGCTACTGCAATTCTCATCTGCACCAACATCAATCTGCCTCATCACACCACCTCCGTTAATCAGTCCTCATCACCAACCACTGTTTCATCACTACCCAAACCACCTGCACAACCCTTCAACCAAGCTACTGATCAGCCACCACCACCACTGCAGTATTACCACAACCGGCACCATTTCAACCACCAAACCATTCTCAGTAAAAGCACCACAGCCACTGCAGTCCCCTTCCGCAGCCAGAACCGAACAACCACCAACACCGAGCTTCAAATCGCCACTGCCCATTTCACCTTCACCCAAATCAAACTCCCCAAAACCCAAAATATTACCAAGAACTCTAACCCAGTTACCTACCTCTACCGTCGACCATTTATGGTCGGATTCTCCACCGGAAGTCCCGACCTGCAGCCCCGGTTTCACCTCGAATCAGCACCCAAGCCCTAAAATCAGAAACCTTGCTTTGGCCACCACTTACCGCAACCTGC
Source organism: Ligustrum vulgare (assembly GCA_963555705.1). NCBI lineage: Eukaryota > Viridiplantae > Streptophyta > Magnoliopsida > Lamiales > Oleaceae > Ligustrum > Ligustrum vulgare. Next base: position 24,260,551 of record OY743168.1, read on the forward strand.
GCCGGCTACTTCGCCGGCGAATCACCGGCAGTGTCACTCGTTCGTTCCTCGCCTGATTTCACTGATGAAATCGCAGAGAGAGTGCTGAGTGAAGAGAGAGTGAGAACGAGAGAAAGAGAAGTGAGAATGGTAGAGAGAGAGAGTAAATCTGAGTATATAATTAATTTCGGAAATTTGCATTTTGGTCCCTGAAGTTTTAAAGTTATTTCAAATCAGTCCCTATGTTTTAAAAAAAGGTTTTATTTCAGTCCTTTCATCTTTTAAACTTATCAATTTCAGCCCTTAAGTTTTAAATGATTTTATTCAGCCTTCATTTTTAAAATATATTATTTCAACCCTATTGTTTTGAGTTTCCGACTCAACTATCAAAAGTATTCATTTTAATCCCTCAACTTTCAAAATATCTATTTTAGTCCCTGAACTTTCAAAAGTATTCATTTTAGTCCCTCAACTTTCAAAACATCAATTTTAGTCCTCAAATTATAATTTATCATTTTGAACTATATATTCGATATACTAAAGTGACTTATTGGCTAAGACGAAGCGTACGGAGAATTTAAAGAAATTGAAGTCATTCCCGCTCAACTTTGCACTCGTCGGATTTGAGGTAGACTCGCACTTATTAATTGATTTAAATTATGATTTCATATAAATGTCATGTGACTTGTGAAAGTCAATTTTTATGAAAAGAAAGTATGTTTTTATGACAAGTAAGTATGTTTTTATGAAAGATAAATATACCTTATATTTTTATGAAAAGTAAGTATGTTTTTATGAAAAGAAAATATACTTTATGTTTTTACGAAAAGTAAGTATACCCTATGCTTCACGAAAATGTTTTTTTGGATCATTGCTATGAAATCAATCTACCAAGATTGTTTTGGGTCCCATATGATAAGTTATGATATGTTAAGGGGACCGGAGTTTTAGTAGCGCTACACATAAGAATTCTTGCCACCTAAGTTCGGTAACATTCTTGTGTCTCCTATGTTTATGAGGATTTGCCACGAAGTTCGGTAAAATTCCCATGTTTCCATATGTTTATGAGGATTTGCCACCTAAGTTCGGTAAAATTCCTGTCGCATATGTTTATGAGGATTTCGATCCTATCTTATGTTATGATGCAATTGATCCCTATGAATTTCAGAAAATTATGCTTGGTATACTTACTACATAAGAATTCTTACCACCTAAGTTCGGTAAAATTCTTATGTTTATGAGGATTTCGATTTTATCCTATGTTATGATGAAAACTTACTGTTATTATGATTTTACTACATAAGAATTCTTACCACCTAAGTTCGGTAAAATTCTTATGTTTATGAGGATTTCAATCCTATCTTATGTTATGCTTTCAAAAGAAATTATGCTTGGCATAATTAAAATGTTTTTATAAGTATATGGTTTTCAAAGAACTGTTTTCAAAGAGAGGTTTTCAAAGAGCATATGATTTGCAAAATATGTCCCGTGCTGTAATGCACATTATGAGTTTTATCAAGAGCTGTTTTATAAAGAAGCTCTATCAATGCCCGTTTTATAAAGAGCCGGGATTTATGTGTTTAATCATCTTATAAATTAAATTAATTTGCGATGAGTCTACTGAGTATTTCCCCAATGAAATACTCACCCTACTTTTTAACAGTTTTGCAGATTTCGGAGACGGTGGCGAGCGATGAATGATGGTGGCAATAATCGTTGAACGGTTGAAAGTTTGACGTTAATGATTTCCGTATTTTCCAAACAATCGAATAATTTAGAGAAGTTCATTTATTTGAGAAATTATGATATTGGCAATTTCTTTACAATATTAATGGTTCGATTTACTATTTCAAATGGTTTCATAAATGTTTTCAATTTTAGCGGCCATTACAGTTTATTTAATGTTGCCAAAAATGAATTTCAATTATTTCTTCCGCAAAAATATTATTCGAAAAATTTAGACAGAAAATGACGTAGTGAATCGGGTATACGGAACTCGGGGCGCTACAAGTTGGTATCAGAGCTAGTCTGCGTTTCTGTAGACTGGAAAAATTTTCAAAAAGAATTTTCAAGAAATATTTCCATTATAAAATTTTATTGATGAAGATTGCCACTGCCATCATTCGTTCCACCAACTCCGAGGTAAAGAAGTTTATGATGTTTAAAGTTATTTCAGTATTTCGAATACTCATTTTATTGATTTATGAGAAAGAATGAAGAGTATTTCGGATACTTATGATTTATGAGAAATAAGAATGTATTTCTTCGAAAATAATGATGTTGTTATGCTTTGTCATAACTTATATGCTTTAATGTATGATTATGAGAAATTTTTTTAAAGAAAACGAGTGTTGAGCATAATGGGAATAATATGACTTTATTGAGAATTAAGTAATGGATATTATGTTGAGTTAATTTATTATGCCTCTATGTTGAAGAGAAATTTATTATGAAGTTTGGCTTTGTGAATAAATTTTGGGAATATGATTTATGGCATATATTTATAAGTATGAGTAACTTTTGAGCCAATTAAGGTATGAAAGGAAGTAATATTGTGATATTGAAAAATATGATTTGAAATTTCTATGTTGAGGAATTATGAATTGAATTATGGGATATTTTGATGATATTGAAGTGTTGGAATCGTTTTCAATATTTTTAGATCGTTGTGATCAAATGTGGAGTTATTTATTATTGTGAGTTATGAAGTATGCTTATGGTTTGGATAAGTCCAAATTACAAGGGAGACTCTATCCAGAATTTTATCATTTGGAATTAAGAGCATAATATGATAAGCATCTACTAAAGGAATTAAGTTTAGACATGCAAGTTCATTTACATCAAACGAGATTTAGTAGATGATAACAGAGATTTTATTATTTTCTCATAAGGAGAACACACAAGAGTCACACTGGAAAGGAAATACATGAAACACATGAAAGCATAAGAGAAAAACATGGAAGGATCCTCAGAATGAGAGATGTGTTTCCGGAGTAGCCGTATCCTACCACCTCTGATCTTTTGAGGAAATAAAGAAACCTTCAAAGAGGTGTGTTTCGAGAGTAAGAATACTCCGTAATCTACCACCTGGAATCTTTGAAGTACACACAAGATTTAAACATTAAGGAAATCCTAGTAAATGGAGGGGTGTCTCGAGAGTGAGAATACTCCGTACTCTACCCCCACCTATTCTAAGATTCAAAGAGTTAAGTTTACATTAACCGGACTCCATTTTCGCTTGATTCCCCTTCCTTGCGACCAATCTATCTTAACCCCTGCTGGATCTTGTATTGAGATATATGACTGCAGCTTATCCAGTAGTTCATCAATAGTAGGAGCAGAAATAAGAAGCCTTCTGGAAAATGGAGAGATGAATCCCTGTTCCACAGCATAATCAAGAAAGGTTAACAAACCATCAAAGAAATTGTTAACATTCAGAAGCCCAATAGGTTTAGTATGGAGATCTAGTTGAGCCCACGAGGTAATGTTAAAAATTTCTTCTAAGGTACCAAAACCTCCGGGCAGGGCAATAAAGGCATCAGAACCATATAGCATACAAGTTATGCGTTCATGGATGGATAAAGTTTGAACTTCATGCCCTCGTGTTTTGCCTGCAACATCTACCAAAGGGACAGGTATAACACCGATTACTTTTGATTTCTCTGCAAGAGCAGATTGGGAAACACAACCCATTAGACCACTGCTACCACCCCCATACACAAGAGTGATACCTTTTTCCCCCAGTTTCTTTCCAAGATCTACAGCCGCTTCTAGATAACCGAAGCCTTTCCCTACTTTTGATCCACAAAATACACAAATAGTTTTGATCTGTCGAAGTTTTGGTGCTTCCATCTTTGATAGTAAAGAAGGGAAAACTTACGAAGAAGATGTGATTTTGGGATGCCTGAACTATGAAATATGTTTGGCTATTTAAAGCCGGAAAAAAAAAAAAAAAAAAAAAAAAAAAATTTACTGTTTTTGATTGATTCTGAAAAAGTAAAGATTTACTTTTGACAAAATCAGCCCACTTTTGAATATTTTTATCGTATCGAGGCTGTCACCTTTCGGCGATTTAATATTTATTTCCAGCTTTATCAAACCTCGAGAAAGGAAAATATATTTATTTCCAGCTTTATCAAACCTCGAGAAAAGAAATATATATTTTATTTCCAAAACGCGTGAAAGAAAGCAGCAAAATATTTTAAAAAAAAGATTTACCTTATATCATTGCTGAACTGCCAGAAGCCTCATTTTGTAAAACAGACTGGCAAACAGGATCTTTCGATATTATATTTTGGAGACTATAACGATTTTTGTCCTCGTTAAACTGAGCGTATAAGGAGAGAAGTTCACGTTGTACATAACCACTTGGGTGCGTCTCAAGAGTCAGTCGAATATCATCCAAAGACTCCTTACTCAGTCCACCCTTTATGAATTCGATTTTATCATCCCGATTAGTAGAAGAATATCCTACTGATTTGCAACGTGTATTACAGTTCCAACGAGCACATTTGTAGCAACCACCCAGTCTTTTTGCTCTTCGTTTCTTTGCGAACGTGCTTTTGCCTAAACCAGGCATATGTTTTGGAAATGTTGATGGTAATTCACCAGATAGTCGAACCTTTGCTTCTATCAACCAGCGAACATCTTCTGGAATATCATGAGCCATTAGCAACCTCAATCTTTCGAGCCTTATTTTATAGATCTTTCTCAGATCATTCATAGGAAGACTGGAATAATACTTGCGAATGTTAGAAAGAATGATATCCATTGTTTGATGATTCAACCTCTTCCCAGCATGAACTATTTAAAAGCGCAAAGGATCTGAGTGAATCCGCGTGATGTTGTGACCAGCAAGAAAGCGCAGGATTATTTTAATGAAAAGAGGAGACAAGAAGTAATGCGCTGTTAAATTTTATCGATAAAGGAGATTTGATTGGAGATTTGGAATATTTTCTTGGATTATGGGTACTGATATTTTGTTTTAATAATGATAATCTTGGTATAGTGTGATGATACGTGAAAAGTAAAATGAGTACCGTATTGAATCAGAATTCATACGTATATACAAGTGAAAGAAATACTTTGCAGGAAATGTGGTGACATTTAAGTGTAGAATCTTAGTTTTGGGAGATATTTATTTACTGAATTTTGAGTTACAAATGTTGGAAAGATAAGTTGATGATTTTATGTTGATATGTTTGGGTATATTACGTAGAGAAAATATTCAGGTAATTCTTTGATTATTTTGAGAATATTCGATAATAAGAAGAAGAGATTTTGATTAAGTATTCAGAAATGATAAGATCAAGTAAGTTTAATTTCGAGGACGAAATTATTTTTAAGGAGGTAAGATTATAGCGACTCAGAATTTTTATACAATAAATAATTATTTTAATATTTAGAAAATTGTGTCGCTACTATTTCATTTATTATTTTGAAGTTAACGCCGCGACGGATTCGTCTAGCCAAGTCAAGAAATATCGAATTCGTTCGATTTTAAATTAAAATCCGAATTTCTAAAATTATATTATTTTAACTATTTATTCAAAGTATTATTTTCAAAATGTATTTTTCAGTCAAAAATATATCTGTTTTAAAAACGTTTCTTGATCAAAGATAGTTAAATTTTTAGTTGATTTCATCCCCCATGTTTTCTCCTCCTTTCTTTTCTCTTTACACCAAATCCATATCATATTAAACCAAATTATAATTATTCCATTCAATGATTTTATTCCCCACTAACTCCACCACCCGTATGTATTCATTATGTTGCAAGAACATAATGATTATATTCTCCATTATCATCTATTTCACCACCACTCCATTATACATGACACCACTCCATTATACATGATGAAAGCTGCAACCACCAGCGCTACTGCAATTCTCATCTGCACCAACATCAATCTGCCTCATCACACCACCTCCGTTAATCAGTCCTCATCACCAACCACTGTTTCATCACTACCCAAACCACCTGCACAACCCTTCAACCAAGCTACTGATCAGCCACCACCACCACTGCAGTATTACCACAACCGGCACCATTTCAACCACCAAACCATTCTCAGTAAAAGCACCACAGCCACTGCAGTCCCCTTCCGCAGCCAGAACCGAACAACCACCAACACCGAGCTTCAAATCGCCACTGCCCATTTCACCTTCACCCAAATCAAACTCCCCAAAACCCAAAATATTACCAAGAACTCTAACCCAGTTACCTACCTCTACCGTCGACCATTTATGGTCGGATTCTCCACCGGAAGTCCCGACCTGCAGCCCCGGTTTCACCTCGAATCAGCACCCAAGCCCTAAAATCAGAAACCTTGCTTTGGCCACCACTTACCGCAACCTGCGCCGGCTACTTCGCCGGCGAATCACCGGCAGTGTCACTCGTTCGTTCCTCGCCTGATTTCACTGATGAAATCGCAGAGAGAGTGCTGAGTGAAGAGAGAGTGAGAACGAGAGAAAGAGAAGTGAGAATGGTAGAGAGAGAGAGTAAATCTGAGTATATAATTAATTTCGGAAATTTGCATTTTGGTCCCTGAAGTTTTAAAGTTATTTCAAATCAGTCCCTATGTTTTAAAAAAAGGTTTTATTTCAGTCCTTTCATCTTTTAAACTTATCAATTTCAGCCCTTAAGTTTTAAATGATTTTATTCAGCCTTCATTTTTAAAATATATTATTTCAACCCTATTGTTTTGAGTTTCCGACTCAACTATCAAAAGTATTCATTTTAATCCCTCAACTTTCAAAATATCTATTTTAGTCCCTGAACTTTCAAAAGTATTCATTTTAGTCCCTCAACTTTCAAAACATCAATTTTAGTCCTCAAATTATAATTTATCATTTTGAACTATATATTCGATATACTAAAGTGACTTATTGGCTAAGACGAAGCGTACGGAGAATTTAAAGAAATTGAAGTCATTCCCGCTCAACTTTGCACTCGTCGGATTTGAGGTAGACTCGCACTTATTAATTGATTTAAATTATGATTTCATATAAATGTCATGTGACTTGTGAAAGTCAATTTTTATGAAAAGAAAGTATGTTTTTATGACAAGTAAGTATGTTTTTATGAAAGATAAATATACCTTATATTTTTATGAAAAGTAAGTATGTTTTTATGAAAAGAAAATATACTTTATGTTTTTACGAAAAGTAAGTATACCCTATGCTTCACGAAAATGTTTTTTTGGATCATTGCTATGAAATCAATCTACCAAGATTGTTTTGGGTCCCATATGATAAGTTATGATATGTTAAGGGGACCGGAGTTTTAGTAGCGCTACACATAAGAATTCTTGCCACCTAAGTTCGGTAACATTCTTGTGTCTCCTATGTTTATGAGGATTTGCCACGAAGTTCGGTAAAATTCCTATGTTTCCATATGTTTATGAGGATTTGCCACCTAAGTTCGGTAAAATTCCTGTCGCATATGTTTATGAGGATTTCGATCCTATCTTATGTTATGATGCAATTGATCCCTATGAATTTCAGAAAATTATGCTTGGTATACTTACTACATAAGAATTCTTACCACCTAAGTTCGGTAAAATTCTTATGTTTATGAGGATTTCGATTTTATCCTATGTTATGATGAAAACTTACTGTTATTATGATTTTACTACATAAGAATTCTTACCACCTAAGTTCGGTAAAATTCTTATGTTTATGAGGATTTCAATCCTATCTTATGTTATGCTTTCAAAAGAAATTATGCTTGGCATAATTAAAATGTTTTTATAAGTATATGGTTTTCAAAGAACTGTTTTCAAAGAGAGGTTTTCAAAGAGCATATGATTTGCAAAATATGTCCCGTGCTGTAATGCACATTATGAGTTTTATCAAGAGCTGTTTTATAAAGAAGCTCTATCAATGCCCGTTTTATAAAGAGCCGGGATTTATGTGTTTAATCATCTTATAAATTAAATTAATTTGCGATGAGTCTACTGAGTATTTCCCCCATGAAATACTCACCCTACTTTTTAACAGTTTTGCAGATTTCGGAGACGGTGGCGAGCGATGAATGATGGTGGCAATAATCGTTGAACGGTTGAAAGTTTGACGTTAATGATTTCCGTATTTTCCAAACAATCGAATAATTTAGAGAAGTTCATTTATTTGAGAAATTATGATATTGGCAATTTCTTTACAATATTAATGGTTCGATTTACTATTTCAAATGGTTTCATAAATGTTTTCAATTTTAGCGGCCATTACAGTTTATTTAATGTTGCCAAAAATGAATTTCAATTATTTCTTCCGCAAAAATATTATTCGAAAAATTTAGACAGAAAATGACGTAGTGAATCGGGTATACGGAACTCGGGGCGCTACAATACATGACCAAAGGGTTTTATGACTTGTGACCTTTTACGTGTGACCTCCAACATATAGAATGTGACATGTGACCTTAAAATGCGATATGTGATCTGAAGTATGAATTGTGACCCGTGAACTACGCTATTCAGTGTGATTAGTTTTCTTGGATATGTGTCCTGCTAATATTGACAACCAAAGGGTTTTATGACATGTGACCTATTTAGTGTGACTTACAAAGGGGTTTTATCACTTGTGATTTATGACTTATGTGTGAACTGTTACATGTGACTTGCAACCCATTAACTATGACACATGAGCTCAAAGTACGAAATATGACTAGTTTTCTTGGATTTGTGTCCACAATCCAATTGCAGCCACAGTCGGTTCTTGACCACCACTGGTCACAACCTCCTCCTTCACACCAAACCAACATCGCTACCTCCTCAAGCGTGCACACCTCCAACTCCAACCAGCCAACACTAGCTCCATTCCCACCACAGCAAATAACCACCGCAACCTTTGCATACCACCGTTTCCACCGCAGCCCGCACCCAACCTAAAATTGCTGCTAGCCCCAACCAACATCACCGTCATCCCTCACCATAACTAACCATTGTATTGGCAAGTTGTGCCGCTAATCCATAGTATCAGTAAGAAGATGACCTTCGAAGAAGATACCGCGAAGAAGATGATCGTCGTATCAGCCACAAAGACGATGACACTCAGTTCCGACCATCGATCTTACAATCAACACCGTGAAGATGGGTTTGGGCTTGGGTGGTCGATGTGAAGATGTTGACCAGAAGATTCAAGTTGTCGCTATGGTTCGGATGCAAGCCGATGGCCGTCTTCCTCAGTTGCAGTGGCGCAACTACAACTGCAAGAGCCTCGGTTGGCCATTTCTCAGATGGCCAAGAACGAGGGCGAGGGTAATTACATTATATTATTTATTAAAATGAATTGACACCTGACAATTAAAAACTTAAAAACTTGTTTTTTGAATTGTTAAATATATAAACATGCTATAGTGTGATTATCACTTGTCCCAATCTCTTACCGGGGATGTACCAATTTGTTATGGTGTAATTACCACTTGTCCCAATCTCTCACTTTTCAATCCCTATTATTTCGTTGAAAAGGAAAATCTCAAAGAAGAGTTTACAAGAAGAATAGAGTCATGTTCACTGACTCAACAGAGCGTACAATTATTGCTTTAACACGTTGCATATATACACATATCCAGAACAAATATTTCCTTCGCATATCAGCAAATTGAGCCATCTAACTGACAAGTGGGCCAATGATGTGGACTTGACCTATGGAGTATAAGATTTGATTTATCAAAACTAACGCCGTGATTTTCAAATATCGAAGGGATTAACAGACTTAGAATTATAATTCATCTAAGGTAGATCAGCATACAAGTACTAGCTCGTCTCTCCCTCGAGAAAGAGTAATTCTTTGCCTTAATTACTTTATTTATAAACATTTTATGTCTCGTTGTCTCAAGATCTTTTATATCATGTATAAGTTTGTCGAAAATAAGTTGATCATTTTGAAAAAAAAAAAAAAATATTCAATTAAGCCTTTATTCATACGTTGTAGAAACAGAAAAGGTCCCAGTCAACAAGATTTTATGTGGATATTTTTCTTCATTTGGATTGACATTTTTGCACACTTGTAGGGTTCTTATGAACACTAATGCAAAATGAGGACAGTGAAGGGCATGCATGGGATGGAGCCTGCACGTGTAAACAAAGAATAAATTGATGAATGAGGAAATTCTGAACAATGCTTCTTTTCTCAGTGCGTGGATTTATGGAGATTTTCATTTTAGTTTTTGTGGGATTCAATGATGAAATCTTTCAAACTTTTTAAGGGTTTCAGTACGTAATGTCTTCTACAAGTAAAAAGTGAACCATCACATTGTGTCTTTTTCTTTTTTCACTCTTTTAACTTGGTCAGTTTAATCAACTGTTTGTCTGGTGCAGTGTTGTATTAATTCATGAATTATGGTTTATGTATAAATGGGGTTAATCTTACAAAATACCAACAAAATTTCAAATATATTATCATATAAACTCTACTCAACTTTCAAGTGGTTACTTAAAATGCCATTCCGTTGAGTTTCTTAATCAAAAAATTAGCTCAAAAGCCTCTAACCTTTGTCTAAATTAACAAAACTTGTCATTTTATTTAAAATAACCACTTTGTTCTTAATTTTAAATATAACGATTTGCAATTGGATTCTAAATTTTGCAAAAGTGCAATTGAATCCGTCTATACTTTATTTTTTTATATCTAATTGTCTAAAATTAGCAGTTTGTTTATTTTATTTGTTTTTAATTAAGATTTTATTGATTAAATGGATAATATACATATAGGTTTTTATTTATTTATTTATTTTTTTGTATAATCTATGAATTATTATGAACTAAATTAAACTAATATTAATTTGTTTGGAATAGTCTTTTTGAAAATTATTTTCACCAAAAAATTATTTTTGAACACACATTTTAAAGGAACACATAACATTTGCGTACTTTTCAAGTGTATATATATATATCATTTTTGAAGAGATTTATTCAAGTTCTTCAAAAATCTATTCTTACAAAAAATTTATTCCAACAAATATTAATTTAATTTATTTCATAATAATTTTAGATTATACAAACAAATTTATATGTATATTATTCAGTTGGTCAATAAAATCCTAATGGAAAAAAAACTAATATACCAATTTTAATTAATTTAATATAAAAAAAAATTATGAACACACTCAATTGCACTTTTGCAAAGGTTATGAATCAATTGTAAGATTTTTTTTTTTTTTTTTTTTAAGATTAAGAATATATTTGTCATTTAAATAAAAAGGACCATTTTTGTTAATTTCGAAAAAAAAAATTGGGGGCTTTTGCACCAAAATGAAACGTTAAGGATCATTTGAGCGATTTCGCGAAACATTAGGATTGTTTGTGCCAGTATTTTGGAAAGAAAGTTAACATAATGAAACTTTGAGTATTCATTTAGAATCTGAGAGGCAGTTAGTGTAATGATAATACTTTAGTGATATATTTGAAATGTCGCTGAAACATGAGTGATATTTTGTGAAATTAACCTCAAATTTGTGCATGTATCTTAGGATGGATGTGGCTAGGTGAATAAAGATGCATAGATTGATTCATGTTTTAAATCAACGTATAAAGATCCTTCCATAATAGTGATACGATTTTGATACTATAAAGTAGAAGAGAAATCATGAGTAGATGTCTACAATTAGAATGGCGTTGTCTATATGTTTATGTTTATGTTTATGTATGTAGATTTATATATATATATATATATATATATATATATATATATATATATATATATGTTTATTGTATATTTATTATGTATATAATTTAATTTATGTGTTAATTGGTTTAAATGAACTTTTTATCAGTTTCGTTTGAATGTTAATTTTAGATTGTTGATTTTGAGTTAGTAGATGGATATATTGTGATTTTTGAATTGTTATATTTTTAATGAAATTTTAGAATATAATTTTTTATAATATACAATTCATAATAGACATTTGATGTTGAGGAGTTGAGAATTGATGTCGAATTAATTTTGAAGTAGTTGATGATGTTGGAGTTTGACTGGAGTTGGGGTTGAGTTTTGGATATGCTGAGGTTGAATGTTTCGATTTTATTGTGATATTTTGATTTCCCCTACAGGTTGACTAAGTTCAATTTATAGGGGAGATTCTGTCAAAATTTTAGTAGGATTTTATAAATAAAAAATGAAATTTATAATTTAAAGTAATTTCATTTATTTTAATACATTATGAATTTCTTGATATATAGGTCGTTAGATATGGATCGAAGTTGGATGTATGGGAGATGTAATACACTAGAAGATGTGAAAAATGTTGAAGAATTTATAAATTGTGCTGAGGAAAACAAAATAAAGAAAGGGAAAAAAATGATTTTATGTCCCTATTGTGATTGTAAGAATTTGATAAAGTTTCGTAACTCTGAGCAAGTGAAGAGCCATTTGATTTGTCGTGGATTTAAGAATGGTTATACGAGGTGGATATGACATGGTGAGAGTATACTTCCTAGGACCAACACCGGTGACAATGAGAGTTTGAACAATAGTGATGAGACTAATGTGGAGAATGACGAGAAGGATGTGAATAATGATCAGATAAATGAAATGATGCGTGATATACAACAAGATTTCATTTAACAGCTCCATATATTCAATAACCTGTTCAATGATTCTGAAAAGCCTTTTTTGCTAGTTGTAATAAATTCACAAGATTGTCTGTTGTGTTCAACTTGTATAACTTGAAAGCAAAGAATATGTGGAGTGATAGGTGTTGACCACAAAATCCGGATGGACCTTGGACCAACACGTCTCAGCTCCTCCATCTTGAACACGTGGATCTCCTGCGCACTGTGACAAACAATCAGTTTGCAAAGGGGGCCGAGGTGGCTCCCGTTTACACTCCGATGCCTAAGTCAGTACTCATTTTGGGCAAATATATATTGGGTGCGGGAAATATAAATGTGTAGAAGAGAGAAAAGGGAGTGAGAGCAGTATAGAGTTCAGAGTGAGAAAATGCTAACCCCCAACCTGGAGACAATTGTGCTTCATTTATAGAGGAACTTTTTGTCTTGGATTACGACACGTGGCATACTTTACACTTGTCATCACCCTAGCTTATGGATGTGACAAACTTGCTTTTCAACCGTAATCATTGCTACATTTCGTAGGGGATGGGCGCCTGTCACGTCTGGGTAAAGGCAGTGTCCCATCACTGACTCCATCTCTCTCTTCTGGTCAACGCCATAAAGCGCCCCGGCTGAGTATAAAACACATAGGCTGGGCGTTAACCAGGTCGGCTAAAGAGGTTTCCTTGATATACCACCTCGGCATTCATCTCAAGATGATATTCCAGGCCTCAGCTGTGGGTCAAGGTCCGTTGGGCCACTATTGGGCCTTAGCTGGTGGATCACTGTACCTTTCTTTGGGCCCTGAATCAACACTAGTCCCTCAAATCCGAAGGGATCATTCATGGTCGTGTAGGATTTGCTATGATTTTATAGCCGACCTTCCGCCTCGGGTTTCCGTTCCCTGATGGCCAGGATCATGTCAGCGCGTTTCCTAGGCGGCGCACTCAATTCGGATGGGTTATTGGTATTTATTTCCAAGAAATATACGCATGAAATGGGAGGGGGGGTATCATTTCACCGCGCGTGGCATTCACCGTGGTAGCTGAACGGTTTTGTCTCTCCCTTTGACGGCTGGCGCTTTGATTAACCCATTTTCCAAGGAGCATGGGTTACCCATATTAATCATGCGGTTCACAAAAATCAAGGAATTTAGATTGTTGGGATTCCTATAAATCCTTCTTCATTTCATTATTTCACCTTTTACCACTTTCTAAAAGCCTTTTGCAGCAATACCTTGGCGAAAGCTTGCTCCGTTTCCTTCTTTCCTGCAAGTTTCAAATCTTCTCCTCAAGGGCTTTCTACCCAGCGTTTGCCTTTACTGTTCCACAGTTTCTTTACCGGCGAGTTCTCCATTTCCAGTGCACAGTTTCGCGCATTTGTCACCTGAAGGTAAACCTCTTGGTCTCTGTACATGCGAAACTTTTCTATTTTCAGTTTCTCATTGTGGGTTTGAAAAATTTTGTTTTCGCACCTTGTTTTTCTTTCGTTGAGTCTGACCCACCTTTAAAACAAAAAGAAAAATGGAAAGAGTTGGGGGAACGGGTTCACAGGAAATGTTAGCAATGGCGGTTCCCGTCAGAGGTTTCTGTCTCATCTCTTTATCGGTTTTTAGTTCCCGCTTCTTTAGGGAGCAGATTAAGAGGAGGAATAGGAAAACTAGCGGTATAATTTATTTGAGTGATTCTGACAGCGAAGAAGAGAGAAACCAGAACTACATGGCCCATTTGTCATCCGAAGAGGAATCCGCACTAAGAGAACTTCGAAGCAAACGTGATAGAGACATGGGGAGAGAGGGAGCAACGGGTTCTTCTTCTGGCCCACAAGATCTTGATTTGGGTAACAGGGCCCCTTTCCGGGCACATAGAGAAGAGCTGGGGCTCTCAGGGGAGGAAATAGCCCAGGTCGAAAATTGGGTGGACCAGGTAAATAAGCTATCAGGATATCATGTGGACCCCGATTCAAACCCGGATTTGTGGGAGTGCAGCGTGGTTGCTACCAAAATTCGAGGAGTTGATCTGGCTTGTGCCTCGGCGAAGTTCAGGATGCCAGAAGGGGTCCGTTTAGTGCATCCTACACCTTCTTGTCGACCATGCAGTCCTCCTCCAGGCCAAGCAGCTATATGTTACGACGCTTTATCCTGTGGGATGAGGTTACCTCTGCATCCTTTCTTCAGGGCCTTGCTTAGGAGCTACAACTTGTGCCCCTACCAGTTGGCACCCAACTTTTGGACACAGGCCATGGGCGCTTGGCTGGTGTGGCAAGAGGTCAACCCCGATTATCCTATCTCACTACACATTATTCATACCTTGTACACTCTGAAGAAATCGGTGAGAAGGGAGAGGGACGTTAGACCAGATGTGAAGGACTGGTATTACTTGTCTCCTAGGGGCTCATATCCTCCCGTCATTACTGGCCAACCTACTTCTATAAAGAATTGGAGGAATCAATGGTTCTGGGTAGCTGGGGAGTGGCAGAATTCGCCTGTGGACCCAAGTCCAGAAATTTCAGTTCCCCGAACTCTTTCCCCTCCTAGTGAGTCTTGTGTTCGCTTTAGTGTCCTTAAGCGTCCTGTATCACTTGTTTTTTTTTATTTTATTTTATACACCTCTCTCCATTGCTTACTAACGTGTCACCGGTTTCTGGAAGGGGACACTTTTGCTCGCCTCCTCCCTGACGCAGACCTAGCGGCAGTGAGGCGTTTGTTTGCTTACAAGGGCACCTTCCAAGGGGTCATTCAGCAAAACAAGCTATTTGTTAAACACGGTCTTATGCGAGCCATGAGTAAGTCCGTTTCTTTATTGCTATTTCATTTTATGCTTTGTCTGCTTGCAGCCTCATTTTTCTTGCTTTCTTGTTAGGTTCCAAGGATTTTCCAAAGATTTCTCTAAAGGGGCTTATGGCTACGAAGATCCCCCCTGCACTCCGTCATGGCAGTGAAATTGAGAGAAAACAGAAGGTGGTATTGGCCAACCTGCAAGTTGGGGTGGCAAAAGAGGTGTCCGAGGCGTCTACGGCCCAACTTCAGGGGCCTTTACCAGCTCTACTGCCACCGCCTACCCTGCTTCCTGTGGGTCCCCAGCAACCTAGCATAGAAAAGGGGACTGATCCTAAGGAAGTCCTTCCAAAGGGGAAGGGGAAAAGGTCAGATAGGGGCGGATCTAAGAGGGGCAAGGAGGCTAAGGGTGCCTCGGTTCCTCCTCCCTTGTCCGAGGACACGTTTGAGCCTGCCCCTGAAGAGGAGCCTGCCCCTCTGAAGAGACTCAGAAGAGGTAAGGGCAACGAATCCACCTCTGCGCCTCCGCCTCCCATGCTAGAAGACTTGGGGGATGAGCCCTCTGTATCCATTCCGGGTTTGGCCTATGAAATGACACCGGAGGGAGCAGAAGAGCTCAAGCACATCAAAACCAGCATTCTCCCCAGGGAGGTCACCTTCAGCCCTTCGCTGTTTGACTCTCCCAGTCCTCCTCCAGCCCGGACTGCCTTTATACCCGAGCAATTTTGGGCGGAAGGCTGGTCCGCCTTCTCTTCTAGTGCCAGTCCGTCTCAGAAGCTGCTCGCCGCCAAGGCCATGAATGCCAGGGCGTTGTCCCTTATCGACGAGGTGGAATCGTCCGTGGATGAGGCGCAGCGGGACAAGAAGAATGCTGAAACTGCTCTCCGGCATGCGGACAACATGCTAAAGGAGATAAATGATTTGAAGACCCAGTTGGCCATAGCCTGGAAGTCTTCCTCCGAGGAGAGGACCAATGCCAAGCGGCTCCAGGAGGATAATGATAAGTTGAAACACGACCTCCTGGCCTCTGAGTCTGACGTGGCAACATTGTGCAAGAAACTGGATGATTCTAATCGCGCACAATCCATCGCCACTGAGGCTCTGACTGCCGCTAACGCAGCTAAGTCCAGGCTGGAAGCCGAGGTGGCAGCGGCGAATGAAGAATTGGGGAGGGAGCGGGAGGCCAAGGCAAAGGTGGAGGAGGACCTTGCCTCTTTGGAAAAACATATGCAAGACAGGATTACTGAGGTTCTAGAGCAGACCGTCATGACACGGGTGGAGAATGCTTTAAGTACCCGAGTGTCCGAGGCTGTCCAGACCTTCAAGGACACTTTTGAAGAGACCCCAGAGTACGAGGCGATGCAAAGGGTCTTTGGGAACTTAGGGGCCAGGATGGCTTTGGGGGACGTGAAGGAAGCTTATCCGGCTTTGGACCTGTCCTCCATTGAAGCATTGTACCCTGAGCCTCAGAGTACTCCTGCGGATCCCCTGGATGCATCTGACAAGGGCTTTTCAGAAGATGTTCCTCCCCAATAACCCCCTTTTATATTTATCTTGTCGTTGGACCTTTTGTTTTCTCTTTTTTCTTTGTAAGTGCTCCGGCACCGGATATTTGTAAATGTAACATTCATTCAATTTGTAATGACTTATTCATATTTTTCCTGTAAACGTAACATTTCGAACTGTTTACGCATAAATGCTTCCAAGCGCGGACGCCTTTGCGATTGTAAATGTCTTGTATGATGTAAAATGTACTTGATTTGAAGCACCTCGGACAGACACAACCTAGTTCGGCCGGAGGGACCCCTGTGCCTTTTGTAAATGTCTGTAAATGTCTAGTCCCTTAGATTTAACGAGCTTGGTGCGTTCACGCTTGCTGGTTAAATATGATGTCGACCAACTTTTGCGCGATTTTTAACTTACATTTAGTAACACCCCTTACAACTTTGTATGAACTTCTGTTTGAAGCGTGCCTATTTTCAATCTATAATTTTGACGACGTGCGCTTATGCTTTTATAACAGAAATAATATAGGGACTTTTACGGCTGAATTCACAGTATTTAGTACGCATAGGTCTTGTGAGTGTTTCGCTTAAGTGTATATATGAAAGTATCAACCATTTTGCGGAAACATTTAGTATCTCGCGCGAAAGAGCACCCCTTATGTACGAACTAATCTATCGTTTTTAGAACTTTGGTTCATATGACAATGTCTGAGGAAGTTACGTCTGAATTTGTATGGAATTATTTTGCCAACACACCCCATTTTTTACGCAGTGATCGCCGTGTGGGCTTTATAAGAGTCCCTTGTTTTCACCAGTTTCATGCATGGCGAATACGTATGGCTAATTAGTATTTGGTGCAATCCTCATCACAATTAACTAGCGATTTCATACAATCATGCGACAACACCGTGTCTCATTGAAGTAGAATTTGACTTATTGAAAATAGTGACGAAGGTGATCTGTGTTCCAAGGATTACACAAGGGTACCCCGGATAAATCTTCAATTATGTATGTACGAGGTACCACCTCGGCTGTGATCTTGTAAGGGCCTTCCCAGTTGGGACCCAAAGTCCCTACTCCCGGTTCCTGAGTTGAAGGAAGAACCTTTTTTAGGACTAGGTCCCCAATATTAAAGCGTCGCCCTTTCACCCTTTTATTGTAGTACCGGGCCATCTTTTCCTGGTATCTGGCCATCACCACTTGAGAATCGTTCCGTTTCTCCATGAGGAAATCCAAACCGGCCCTTTGTACTTCTTCATTTCTCACTTCGTCGTAATGGATTTGACGAAGCGAAGGGATCCCAATTTCAATGGGGCATACCGCCTCGGCTCCATAGGCCAGCGAGAAGGGTGTTTCACCAGTAGCGGTGTGCGAGGTGGTTCGAAGCGCCCATAACACATGTGGTAGCTCGTCTACCCACGCGCCCTTTCTGAATTCCAACTTCCTTTTCAGGGTATTTTTTATGGTTTTGTTCACCGCTTCGACCTGCCCGTTGGCTTGCGGGTGGTGCGGAGATGAGAACAGCTTCCTGATTCTCAAATCGTCACACAACTCATCCACGCTTCTGTTTTTGAACTGTTTTGCATTATCACTAACCAGCGAATGTGGTATTCCGAACCGGCATATGATATTTTTCCAAATGAATTTGGTGGTGTTGGCCTCGGTGATCTTCATCAAAGGTTCCGCTTCGACCCACTTGGTGAAGTAGTCAATCGCTACTATCTGGAAGCAATTGTTACCAGCTCCTCTGGGCATAGGACCAATAATGTCAACCCCCCACTTTGCAAAGGGCCAAGGGCTAGTCACCACAGTTAGCTCGTGGTGCGGCTGATGCGGTATGGTCGCGTGTCTTTGGCATTTATCACATTTTCGCACAAAGTCATGGGAATCCTTTCGCATAGTAGGCCAAAAATACCCCTGTTTGAGGGCTTTTCGAGCTAGCGATAAAGCCCCGGCATGGTTGCTGCATATGCCCTCATGGATTTCTTTCATTACATACTGCCCTTCCTCTAGCCCCACACATCTCAGCAAAGGAGAGGTGTAACTCCGCTTATAAAGTAAGTCGTACAGGAGCACGAAGTTCGCAGAGTATTTCTGCAATTTCCGGGCTGCTTCGGGCTCGTTCGGAACTGTCTGATGCTTTAAATAGACGATTAGGGGGTTCATCCAGGATCCCTCTTCTTCAATCGCCAGGATTTCCGGTCCCGACTCAATAGAAGAGGTCATCATGTGCTCTACAGGGATCAGATTGTGGAGCTCCGAATCACTGCTGCTTGCCAGTTTTGCCAAAGCATCAGCGTTGGAATTTTCTGTTCTGGGGATGTGCTGTAACTCCATTTTTCCGAAGTGCATAGCTAAATCTTTTACTTTCTTCAAGTAAGCGACCATAGAAGGTTCTTTGGTAGAAAATTGCCCATTGAACTGGCTTACAACAAGCTACGAATCGCTGTTCGCCACCACGGACTTAATTTTCAACGCTTTTGCAAGTCTTAGCCCAGCCAATAGCGCCTCGTACTCAGCAATATTGTTGGAGGCTTTGAATCCAAAGCGGATTGCACTGTGTAATTTAAACCCTTCTGGGCTTACTAACAGTATTCCTGCGCCGGATCGTACATCAGTCGAGGACCCGTCAACGAACAATTTCCACTTATGTCCATCATGTTGGCTGTCCTCGGTGTTGTCTACCATTTCGACCTCAGGTGGATGGGTGAATTCAACTACAAAGTCTGCCAACGCCTGACCCTTTACGGCGGTCCGAGGCGCATAATGTAGGTCGAACTGGCTGATTTCTATCGCCCATTTCAGTAACCTCCCAGAAACGTCTGGTTTTTGCAACACTTGTCTCATGGGAAAGTTGGTGAGCACTTGTATGGAGTGTGACTGAAAGTAAGGACGAAGCTTACGAGAGGCTGTGATCAATGAGAGAGCAAGTTTTTCCATATCTGGGTAGCGCGTCTCGGCGTCCAGCATGGCTTTGCTTACATAATATACTGGCAACTGGTTCCCATCCTCCTCTCGGATTAGCACCGAGCTAACAGCCTCTTTGGATACAGCCAAATATAGGTAGAGAGGCTTGCCAGATTTTGGTTTTGATAGTAATGGGGGGCGGCCTAAAGAGGCTTTCAGGTCGGAAAACGCCTGTTCGCATTCTGGTGTCCATTGGAATTGCTTTCCCCCCTTCAGGACCTTGAAAAATGGCAAGCATTTGTCAGTGGATTTTGAGACGAACCGGTTTAAGGCCGCGATCCTCCCCGTTAAGCTTTGCACTTCTTTTGGGTTTCGAGGCGACTGCATGTTTAACAAAGCATTGATTTTGTCCGGATTGGCTTCGATTCCCCACTTATTCACCATGAATCCGAGGAATTTCCCAGATGCTACCCCGAAAGCACACTTTGCCGGATTGAGTTTCATCCGATATCTTCTCAAAACATCAAATGCTTCTAACAAATGGAGGATATGATCAGCGGCGACCATGCTTTTGACTAACATGTCGTCAACGTACACCTCCATAGTGTTCCCCAATTGTTTCGAGAACATGCGGTTTACCAGCCTCTGATATGTAGCTCCCACAATCTTCAAGCCAAATGGCATAGCTCTGTAGCAATAGAGCCCTCTATCTGTGATAAATGAAGTATGCTCTTCATCCGATTCGAACATAGGAATCTGATTGTACCCGGAATATGCATCCATGAAGCTTAGCAACTCGTGTCCCGCTGTGGAGTCGACCAGTTGATCAATCCGGGGCAATGGAAAGCTATCTTTGGGACATGCCTGGTTCAAGTTGGAAAAATCAATGCACACCCGCAATTTCCCATTGTGTTTTGGTACTAAAACAGGGTTTGATACCCACTTCGGATATCGAGACTCTCTTATGAAGCCATTTTTCAATAGCTTTGCGACCTCGTCTTTCAAGGCCTCATACTTGTCCGAACTCATGGGTCTTCTCTTTTGCCTGTGCCCTGGACTTCGAGGATCCAGCTGGAGCCTGTGGCAGGCCTCCTTAGGATCAATCCCAATCATGTCACCATGCTTCCACGCGAATACATCGAGGTTTTGAAGTAGGAAGTCCTTCAATTGACTCTTGTATTCTGTTGGCGAGTCCAGTCCGATCTGTAATTCTTTGATTGGATCAAGTGGGTCTACGCCGAAGCATTCCAACTTTTCGGCCGGGGTGGGGCAATTGTCACCTGCCATCCTTGGGTCTAGATCTGCTAGATCCTCTTCTAGGGTCATCGTGACATCCTTATTTTCAGATGGCCCTTCATCCAATCTTTCAGGGTCTGGGGCAGCCTCGGCCATAGGTACATCACTGATCATGTTCAGGCTCCGATCCTGAAACTTTCGGATCACATTTGTGTAGCAAGCCCGGGATTCTGTTTGGCTTCCCCTCACAGTTACAACGCCATGCTCCGTAGGGAACTTCATGCAAATGTATTTGGTATGCGTTACAGCCCCCAAGTCAATGAGACCATGCCTCCCAATTGAGCCATGATAGGAGGAGATTTTGTCAACCACCAAGAATTCCATAGGGATTCTGGAGAGGGTCGGGGCTTGCCCTACTTCAGTCATAAGGGTTATGGACCCTCTGGGGGTTATGCTGTCCCCGGTGAATCCGTATATCGGATCAGGGACCGGAATGAGGGGAGTGCTGATCCCCATCTTATCAAAAGTTACCCCGTAAATCACATTTACCGAGGCACCATCATCAACCATCATCCGTGATAGCCCATTTCGAGCCACCACCACCCTAATAACCAATGCGTCGTTGTGTGGGAAGTGCACTCCAACGGCGTCGTCTTGTGTGAAGCTGATAGGTTCCGTCCGAGGCACCCCCACAGGATGGGAGTGGATATGATAATTCACGTTGGCGGGCTGCTTGGCCTCTCTTATATACCTCTTTTGGGAGTTGCTTGTGCTCCCACCTGGGTGGGGGCCTCCCAGTATTGTGTCGATTTCACGGATGGGCAGGTCGGCCACAGGCATAGGTGGTTCCCGTGTGTCTTTGGCATGTGCCGAGGCGGTGTCTTGGCCCTTATTCCTGTCTCTTTGACGATTATCAATTCTTTCCTTAGTTGAGTTCTTCCACGGAGCTCTCCTATGAGCTCGGTTGAACTTCTGGCAACCAGATTTTTGTATCCGCCCTGTGTCAGGGGGAAAATCACCTCTACTTCTCCCCTGTGCCTTTTGGTCGACTAGCAGGTGGATTTCTCTGCAATCCTCTGTTGCGTGACCGTAATACCTGTGGTAGGCGCGGTAAGCCCCAATCATGGGCTGTTTTCCACTTCGGCCGCTTTCCACTCTCCCTTGAGCCGTGTGAGGATTTTGAGAAGGGGTGTTAGAGTGTAAGTGAGGGATAGCCTCCGTGATTTCTGCTGCAAAGCTAGATCCCGTCCCCGGGAATGGCCGAGGTGCGCCACTTCGGTTACCGCCAATCCTATCCTTGTTTCCTCCCTTTTTGGGGTTCGCTTCATTGTGATACCCAAGGTTGTATCTCCCTTGAGGGTGATTATCTCTGGCCCTAGCCATTTCCTCTGATACAATCTCTTCCTTCATCAGGTCTACCAGGGTATTGTAATCTCTTGGTTTCCTGCTCCGGACATCCCTCCAAAACATGCTGGTCATATCTAGCCCTCCTTTTAGGGCGGAGAACATCTCCGCTTCTGTGATATTTTCGCAGATATGCATTTCTTCAGTGAATCTAGCTAGGTAACTTTTCAGAGATTCGTCCTTACCCTGCCTCAGATCCTGAAGGCGTTGGAGTGGGAGTTGACCAGGCCTGGAAGAAACAAAGCCATTCTTAAAAGCAGTTTTCATATCCCTCCAACTGTGGATGCTGCCAAGAGGGAGTTTTTTATACCATCGTATGGCACTTCCCTCAAGGGTTAAAGCAAAAGCTTTACATTTCAGTGCCGGGGTGGCCCCGGCTATTTCCATGCTGGCGCGGTAATTTAACAGGTGATCATCAGGATCACCTCGGCCAGAATACTTTGTTATTTCCGGCATTTCAAAGTCATGGGGGACGGGGCACCTACGGAGGCCCTGTGTGAAGGGACTAACTTCCTCTTCGTCATCCAATTCGTACGACGGCAGCTCGCTGTTCTCGTCATGACCGGAATACTCCGGATCACGGTATTGGCCATAGCGTACTCCTGCCCTTGCGGTGGTGGAACGCGGCCGTAGTTTGACCTTTCATGGCTCTGTAACTCATTGCGAGTATTAGTCCGAATTGCTTCGGCTCTTCTTTCTTGCCTACTCCTAGGCTCATGTGCTGATGCCATCCTTTCTCCCCCATACCTCGTTGGTTCCTGTACATTTGACCCTGTGATAAGGCTTCTTCAGCGTGTCGCTCGCGCCTATTTCTAGGCTCTGCGGCATTGTGCCGACCTGGGTCCGTTTGTCCCCGTCGTTGTCCCCTGAATAACCATCCTATTCGGCTAAAAACACTGCCGGAATTTGCGGGAGAAGCCTCCCTGCGTCCAGCTGGTGGTGGGTTTTGTTCCTCATGTGTTTCATGTTCTGGGTCTCGCTCGTAGAAAGGTTCGGATTCCACTTCGGCGTATGCCTGCGGGTCCTGATAATAATAAGATACAGTGGCCGCCTCAGATGGTGAATAATGTGGCTGTGAGTATTGCTGAGGCATCGCAGGTTCGTTCACAGCATACCCTCTGGCCATAAAGGCATTCATTGCAGCAGTTTGTTCTATTTGCTGCCTCTGCATCTCCAGCATTTGGGCCGCCATGAGTGTCATGTCTCGCATCATGCGGCGATTTCGGCGTCGACGAGGTGGATTAGGTTGTTCCACCTCCTCGTTGGCGTTTTCATGGAGTTCTTGAGGAACTTCGTCCTTGCTGTTTCGGCCACTTCTTCCCCTACGGGGGTTAACATCACCATCACTTTCATTCATGTTTCAAAAGAATTTCTGGTCTTATCTTGCTTTTCAAGGATAGATAGGCCGTTGTCTTGTTACTTCAAACCTTTTTCAAGGGTGTTTAAACTTATGTTTCAAAGTTCTTTACCTTTTTCAAGGGTGTTTAAACTTATGTTTCAAAGTTCTTTACCTTTTTTCAAGGGTGTTTAAACTTATGTTTCAAAGCTCCTACCTTTTACAAGGCCAACCAGCTTATCTTTCAAAGCTCCTACCTTTTTCAAGGCCAATCAGCTTATCTTTCAAAGCTCCTACCTTTTTCAAGGCCAATCAGCTTATCTTTCAAAGCTCCTACCTTTTTCAAGGCCAATCACCTTATCTTTCAAAGCTCTTTGCAGTTATCCGCTCTATTGTAAGAGGTGATTTGTCCTTTTTTCAGGACTGCTTTTCCATGTGTGGCTTTTTATCATGTATTTTCGTGGTTAGCAGTATGGTTTCCCACAGACGGCGCCAAAATGTTGACCACAAAATCCGGATGGACCTTGGACCAACACGTCTCAGCTCCTCCCTCTTGAACACGTGGATCTCCTGCGCACTGTGACAAACAATCAGTTTGCAAAGGGGGCCGAGGTGGCTCCCGTTTGCACTCCGATGCCTAAGTCAGTACTCATTTTGGGCAAATATATATTGGGTGCGGGAAATATAAATGTGTAGAAGAGAGAAAAGGGAGTGAGAGCAGTATAGAGTTCAGAGTGAGAAAATGCTAACCCCCAACCTGGAGACAATTGTACTTCATTTATAGAGGAACTTTTTGTCTTGGATTACGACACGTGGCATACTTTACACTTGTCATCACCCTAGCTTATGGATGTGACAAACTTGCTTTTCAACCGTAATCATTGCTACATTTCGTAGGGGATGGGCGCCTGTCACATCTGGGTAAAGGCAGTGTCCCATCACTGACTCCATCTCTCTCTTCTGGTCAACGCCATAAAGCGCCCCGGCTGAGTATAAAGCACATAGGCTGGGCGTTAACCAGGTCGGCTAAAGAGGTTTCCTTGACATACCACCTCGGCATTCATCTCAAGGTGATATTCCAGGCCTCAGCTGTGGGTCAAGGTCCGTTGGGCCACTATTGGACCTTAGCTGGTGGATCACTGTACCTTTCTTTGGGCCCGGAATCAACAATAGGAGTTTCAAGGAATTGTTGGAACTTTTACGACAAATGCTTTCGGAGGATAACGAGCTTTCTAGTTTAATTTACGAGGCAAAAAAAATGTTGTGCCTGATGGGTATGTAGATCGAGAGGATACATGCATGTGCAAATGATTGTGTATTGTATCGAAATGAGTATAAGGACTTGCATCTGTGTCCAAAGTGTGGGGCATCGATGTATAAGTGAAAGCAAGAAAATGATAATTGTGAGGATTCTGCCAAAACTCTTGTATAAATGTTATAATCACTCATATTTATTGAAATTTTAGGGCTCTTAAAACATTTTGGATATATGGTGGCAAGAGGGGTATAAGCAATGTAAATTGAAAACAAATTGCGGTATGTCAATTTAAAAGTTACTACAAACTTCTAAATAATTAGTTCTATCTCTCTTTGTACACACACACACACACACACATACACACACACACTAATAATATTATTAATAGTTTTAATGTAAAAATTTCAGTATCCTCATCAACCCGGAAGTTCTGAATGTGGTTGTTATGTTATGAAAAACATGTATGAGAGTCACACAATATTTTCAATTGACTTCTTAGATAAGGTATTATAAATATTGAATATTACGAATTGTTTAATAATAGATTTATTAGTTATTAAGAAATAACTAATAATTTATCTTAACTATTTGTAGGTATTTTATCAAGATTCTTACTCAATGGAGGAGATTAGAAATTTATGGACTAAATACTTCTATGAATCTTGTATGTAACTTCTCATTTTTTATGTTAATATATATGTGAACATTTGTGATAACTATCATTAGTATTAATGTAAATTGACTTATATAATTTTATTATGCATTTGTGATGATTATTTGTTGGTTGTTGATAGTTAAATTTGACGATGGGATTGAATATAAAATAATAAACAAGATTTTTGGATTAAAAAATTAGAATATGCATCGGTTGTACACTAAAACCGACGCATATAGTCATACTATATGCATCGTTGTTGTTGTTGTTGTTGTATTTTTTTTTGTGCACTATATGCGTCGGTTTTGTATACAACTGATGCATATAGGACTACTTTTTGTGTCGAAAAGCAATCAATACATATTCCCTTTACCATGTACGTCTGTGTCAAATGCGTCACTTCCACAACCGACGAGTATTGTCTTTTACAACCGATGCAAATGACTGAAACTATACTAGTGTTACTTGCTACTTTCACCTTACCTTTCTCTTCCGTTATTTCAAATGCTCCTTCACACACCTCAACCTGCTCTTCTTCTTTATCGGCTTCCTAATCCTTTCGGTGGGGAATATCTTGACATGGATTTCAGGTAGTTGAATCCCTCCCTCTTCATGTTGTAATGGCTTGAATTGTTCCTTGGGATTCACTTTTGTATTACTGGGCAAGGTATCTGATGATATGTTTGCTAAAATTTGAGCCATCTATCCCACTCGCTTCTCCAAATTTTTAATTGACACTTGTTGATTTTGAAGAGTAGATTCTGTCCTTCTAATGAATTGATCCTCCTTACGCATATTGATGCAAACCACGTAGCAATTGTAGCTACGCAACCCACAAGTTATTGGAATCGACCCAAGAACGCGAAAGAATCACGATTTAGAGATTGATTCAAATTAATTGAACCAAGCAACCAATACAATCAATTGATATGTTGACCTCTTGATCACAATGAAAATAAATCTCACCCAAGATTTGAGCAAACAAGAATTAAACTCGCAAGTTCGAATTTTATTCAATGAAGAATAAGGATTGTGAAAGCAATTTGCCTCTCAATATTAATATCAAAGTTATGTCCTGAATAATGAAAATTACATCCCTATAAATAGGGTCAGAAACTAGGTTAAAAAGTTCTAATTAAACAAGGAAACAACTACCTAAAAATAAGGAAATAAAAATAACCTAAAATTCACGCGTATTCGATTTTACGGCCGTGACTGATTTTCTTACGGCCGTAACCTTCCTTCTGATTCACTCTTACGGCCGTAACATATAACTTACGGCCGTAAGTCCAAAAACGTACAATTCCAATTTTAAGCAGCAACTCCTTTACGGCCGTGATATTAATCTTTACGGCAGTGATACTCAATCTTTACGGCCGTGATTGTTTATGTCTCGCAAAATCAATTTCAGCAGAAAGTTTGTTACGACCATGAGGATTTGTATGTTACGGCCGTAACATTGAAATTTCACTACTTTCTTCGACGCAATGAATAAGGTTGATCTACTCATCGTTTTGGCTCGGTCCCAACATGGAACTTGCTTCTTTCGATGACACGAACAATGTTTTGGTCATTGTTTCTTGAACTAACTTGTCCATTGCTTCCTTGGCCCTCTTTGTCTGCAATCGAGTCATCGGCCCTCCTCGGATCTTCAACGGATCTTTGTGCGGGCTTGTATCCGTGGTCTGGATCACATCACATATACTGCTCAGTCTTCACCATGAACCTTCCAAACATATCCTCAAGCGAAGGTTTCTTCTCTTCATGTTGATACTGAGGTATCTGTGGTCCAGCGCTGTTCTGATTGTCCCTCCATGAGAAATTTGGATGATTTCGCCATCCCGAATTATATGTATTTGAATATAAGTTATTTTGTGGACACTGATCCCCTTGAAAGAAATCTACCTGTTCCTACTGCTGTGTCAAAATGGGATAGTCCGAAGTGTTGTGATTTACACCACATTCCTCATAGCTTAGTTTTGAACTTTTCGCTAAATCTCCATATACTGCCATACTTTCCACTTTTTTCATCAATGAGTCATTTTTTGTAGATAAAGAAATATAGGTGTCTATTTCATATACTCCTACTAGTTTCCTTTTAATTGCTCGGTTAGATGCTCACGTAACGTTCGCGTTTCCTATCCTATCAAATAATTTCAATGCTCCATCAATAATTTTGGTAGAAAATGAACCAATGGATGATGAGTCTACCATACTTTTACATTGAGGGAGGAGTCATGCATAGAAATATTGTATTTTAGCGCCCCTAGTAATTCCCTGATTAGGACATTTTCTGAGCATATTTTTAAATCTGTTCCATGCCTCATCAAATGTTTTCAAGTCTTGTTGCTGAAATATGGATATGTAATGTCTGAGACTGAGCTTGGAAATCTTGACCGGTGGAAAGAATTTGGTGCAGTATTTTTGGACTAAGTCATTCCAAGTAATGATGCTTGCAGTGGGACGAGAATCCAACAAATCCAGATCTTGTAAAGAATGTGAAAATAAATAGATTCTGATAGCATCATTTGATATTCCCTGATACTGGAAGTGCTGACACATCTCCATAAATCTGGAAATATGTGTATGAAGATTTTCATCTAGTTTGCCATAGAACCGATGCCTGTTTTGGAATAGGTTAATGAAATTGGTCTTCAACTGAAAATTATATTGACCAAAAGGTAGATAAACTATGTTTGACTGGTTTTGAATAGTTTGAGGTGTCATGAAGTTGTCCACAAGCATGTTCCCTTCATCACCCCTCGTACTACTTGATTATTTCCTGCATGTTTCGCTGTTTTTGGTATTTTTGTTTTTCTGCTTCCGTTGCTGCTCTTAACTTGCGATGAAATGTGGACTCGATTTCCCGATCAATTTTTGTAAGATCACTATGCCTCGCACTTTGCATACATTCATTCAAACTTCCATTGCTTGAAGAGGACTCCAGAATATTTCAGTTTTTCATCACTTTATCCGGCGTTGAAAAACTTGTCACACACGTTCTAAATCGAATCATCTTGCTGTATTCCTAGTTTAGGGATCTTTTATTGTTTTGTTGCAATGTCTATGGGGTGTGTATGATATCTAATAGTGATTATCTCTCATGTGTAGGAAATGTACTACCAAAAATTATTAAGACCCTTACAAGGAAAGATAAGGAAAAAGTCAAGCCATCCAAAGGCGTTAAAGAGAGAACGCCTCAGATGATGACAATAAGTCTTTGAACACGAGAAGTACTTGACCCATCTTCTATATATTTTCTTTATTCGTTACATCTATTTATCATACATTGGAGGCAAGGAATTTTTTTAATTTGGAGGTGGGTATCCATTTCATTCGCTATTTGTGCATTCATTATTATTAGTATTTTACCCGTGCGATGCACTGCATCATGTCGAAACATATAATGGCAACTTCAATATATATATTTTTAATTATATGTCAAACATGTGTATAATGAAATAGATAGAAAAATAATAAAATGAAATTGTAACTAATGGAGTTGCAATGTTTCCACTATAAATTTTGAAAAACTTCTATATAAACTACATTCGTGTTGAGTTTGTTCTATTTCCATCTTTGTCGCAAATGATCATCTTCAAACCATTGCAATTCATCAATACAGAGACTGCAAAGTACAACTGTCCATGGCTGAAAACCGATTTCTTTAAATAAAGACCAACCTTGAAAAGTGATTTCCCTTGACTCTTGTAAATATTCATAGCATACGAATCTACCAACTGAAATTGTTGCCTCTTGAACTTGAAAGACAATCTTGCATGTGTTTGATTGAAAATATGAAAAATGGATGGTAAGGAAATCTTTTCTAGGAATTGATTTACCTGGAAATTATTTTCTTGAGAAATGTCAATTGGAAGTGTCGGATGAAAAAGTAGGAAATTTTCCTAAATTTCTTGTTTGATTGATATTACTTTTCATTGCAAATAAAACAAAATTTAGCTATTTTAATTAAAAAAATTATTATTATTTTTTATTTTTCACTCATTTTTACTTGATAATAATAATCAAACGTGACGAAATATATGTTTTCCACCCGAAGAAAATGTTTTCTCACCAAATAGGTGAGAAAATATTTTCAAGGAAAATGAGTTAAGCGTGTTTTAATTGGTTTTACATTGGAAAATATTTTTAAAGGTAAATTTTTCAATCAAAGTCCAAACAAATACAAAAGGGGAAAAATATCTTTCATGATTTGACATTTTCTAGGTAATTGACGTGAATCAGACACATCCTAAATTGTGATAGTGCATCCTCGAACTAAAAAAATTGTATCTTGCAAGATTGCTATCGAGAAATTTTGCTTCAACAACGTAATTTTCAAGTTTTGTAACAATTAATCTCGTACCATTACACATCCCTAGGGATTGCAAAATGGCTCGTAAGCTCGAGCCGCTAGGGCTTCGCTCGGCTTGCGACTCAAAGTCTCGAGCCGAGATTTTTTTCAGGGACAAGCTTTAACTAGGCTCGGCTCGAGCCTAAAAAAGTCCTTCCAAAAAGCTCGAGCATTGAAATTCAATCACAAGCTCGGCTCGACTCGTTGTATATAAATATATTTTCAATAAAAAAATTTATGGATTTTATTATAAAAACAAAATAAAATTTGAAAGCTCGAGACTTGGCTCTGCTTGGCCCGTCTCGGCTCGAAAAAGCTCGAGTCGAGCCTTATTTTCTAGGATGAGCTTTGGCTCGGCCCGACTCGGGCAAAAAAAAACTCGACCCCTAAAAGCTCGAGCCGTGATCTTCGGCTCGCGAGCCGGCTCGGCTCATTGACATCCTTACACATCCCTACAAAGTGATCAACATTTCGCAACAATATAAAGATATAATCATTACATAATAAATTTGAAAATATTTTTTGTTTGTACTCACAAAAAATGAGAAAACTTTTGCAACAAAAATTACATGAACTATATAATTTAAAAATAAATAACAAGAAATTAATAAACATAAAAAATTTAATAAACCTAGGAAAATGTAGTAGGGGTCCAATGTACAGTATAAACAATATGTAATATACAAATGCAAAATTTATAATTCGTTCAAAATTAAAATTTCTAATTACAAAAGGATACAAAGTAGAAACAATGATAAAAAAATAATATAAAAAAATTAAGTGGAAAAGTTGTAAATTAAAACAACATAAAGATTTAATTATTAAATAATAAGTTTGAAATTTTTTTTTTAACTTACAAAAAAGAAAAAAAAAAAAAAGTATAAACAACATGTAATATATAAATGCAAAATTTATAATTCGTTCAAAATTATAACTTCTAATTACAAAAGGATACAAAGTAGAAATAATGATTAAAAATAATATGAAAAAATTAAGTGAAAAAGTTGTAAATTAAAATAACATAAAGATTTAATTATTAAATAATAAATTTAAATTTTTTTTTTTTTTTTTTACTTACAAAAAAAAAAAGAAAAATAATTTTAAAAATATCTATTCAATATTTCTACAAAAATTACTTTAACTATTTAATTCAAAAAATAAATAATAAAAAATATTTTAAAAAGTAAAAAATTTAATAAGTCTAGGTAAACATAGTAGTGGTTCGAATACAATTCAAATGTAAACTTAAATAGTCAACACAAAAATTAACCATATGGTTAACCATATTGTAATCAAACATTTATTAATCAAATAAATATTAATCAAATAGTTAACAATATTGTATTAACACATTGTGTCATACTGAACCAATAAATATTAACTAAATAGTTAATTATATTGTAGTCAAACATTTATTAACCAAATCTAGTTAACATAAAGATTTAATCATTACATAATAAGCCCCTGATTGATATTTATTAAAAAGAAAATAAAATATTTTTGTTATAGTATTCAATTTTAATAACACATTTCAATATTAAAGTATTCTACACAAAAATTCATTTTTTTTTTTAAAAATTTTCAACCATACAAAATAATATCAATCACTATTCAATTCAAAACATTTTTAAATAATGCACATCAAGTTTGGAAATAATTTTAATTTTTACTTTAAAAAAATAAAATGGAGAATAATTTTAAAAATATACATCTAGAAATGTGTTGATACAAAAATTACTTTAACTATTTAATTTAAAAATTTAATAAACGTAGGTAAATATATATAATAGTGGTTTGAAAATAATACAAATACAACTTAAATAGTCAAGCATTCATTGACCAAATAAATATTTGTCAAATAATTAATCATATTGTAGTCAAACATTAATTAATAAAATTGTATTCTCACTATGTGTTCAAATTGAACCACTAAATATTAAGCAAATAGTTATACTACATTTTGTTCACAACATGTGTTCACACCAAACCACATCCTTACTTTTATATATACTAGTATTTTCATCCGTGCGTTGCATGGTCATCATGTCTTCTCATATAATTACGACTACAATATTTTTTATTTTTTATTTTTTATTTTTAAACAAACATATGTATAATGATATAAATAGAGTGAATACAACAGAGTAAATATTTCTACTTATTTGTGTTATATTGTTTGTCCATACGCTCCCGCATACAAAAAAAAGGCCCCCCGATTTTCACAATTAAATGTAGGATCACCAAAATCCAAGTACTCTACAACATTCGTATAAGAATTAGATAAGAAAAGTACACCACTATATTGTAAATGGATAAAAAATACTGTCGCATGAGAGAAATAATTTGAAGAAGTTCATAGTTTAAACAATGATAAACGAATGCATAGTTTTTAGATGGAAAATAATAAATCATATATAGAAAAATCATTTATATATGGAATTTAATTAATATGATTTAAAAAAAATTGTAAAATATAAAAATTAAAAATTATTGTATTGTAATATTTGAATAGTAAAAAAAATGACAAATAAAGTATCAAATGAATAATAGTCTATAACAATTACTACCCAATTATTCCAAAAAAAAAAATTATTCGAGGATTATACCTCATGTTGGATTACCAAACACTAGTACAGAAACAGGAATACGCGTCGGTTGGAAAACGGAATACGCGTCGGTTGTAGCAGCGACGTCTATGATGCAGACGCGTAAAGTCTCGACTTTAGGCGTCGGTTCTAAATTTAGAATCGACGCCTAAAGTCAAAAAAAAAAAAAAAAAAAAAAAAAAACTTTGGCGTCGGTTCTAATCTAAAGTCTTTTTTTTTTTTTTTTTTGACTTTAGGCGTCGGTTGTAATATTACAACTGACGACTAGAGTCTTTTTTTTTTTTTTTTTTTGCGGGGGAAGCATCACATTTCTTTCATCCATTCCGCTGCATTAGAAATTCAATAATTCAAATATTGCAATTTATCCATCTAATAACTAAAAATCAACAATACAAAATTAAATCAATAACTAGTTGAAACACCTATACATATATACAAACACATCTATAATATAAATACATATATATATATATATATATATATATATATATATATATATATATATATATATATATATATATACATAAACATATATACATTTATATACATTATATATAATACATATATATACATATTATTTACATACATTATATATATACATATAGATAAAAACACATGTATATAAAGAGAGAGGTGGATCTCTTACGAGATGGTGGAGGCGCGCGGTGGTGGCAGAGGTGCGAGTCCGGTGATTCGGGGAGAGGAAGAAATAAAGAGCGAGGGGAGGAATGTGGTGATGAACGTTGTCGGGAAATGGAGGAATGGTGGTGGTGGCGGCGGCGACATAGTGCGATGGTTCGGGTGAGAGAAAAATTAAAGAGAGAGGTGGGAAGAGATCGAGTAGTGAAAAAAATATAGATGATCTGCGCTTTTTGCGTATAAGTAAATAAAGGAATACGCGTCGGTTCTTCAAGAAGCAGGAAACCGGAGAATGGGCGTCGGTTGTAATATTACAACCGACGCCTAAAGTCATTTTTTTAGGCGTCAGTTGTAATATTACATCTGACGCCTAAAGTTTTTTTTTTTGTTCCTAAAGAATACGCGAAGAACCGACGCGTATTCTTTAGGTTTAAACTTTACACGTCGGTTGTAATATTACAATCGACGCCCATTTTTCGATTATATTTACAAAAATGCCACCGTCCTTTTATAGGCATCGATTTTACTAAAAACTGACGTATATTCCTCGTTTTTTTTTTGGTGATTTCTGTACTAGTGAAAATTCAAGTACTCTGCAACATTCGTATAAGAAGATAAGAAAAGTACATCATTATATTCTAAATGATAAACGAATGTATAGTTTTTAGATGGAAAATAATAAGTCATATATAGAAAAATCATTTATATATGGAATTTAATCCATATGATTTAAAAAAAATTGTAAACTATAAAAATTAAAAATTATTGTATTGTAATATTTGAATAAAAAAAATGATAAAGAAAGTATCAAATAAATAATAGTCTATAACAATTATTACCCAATTACTCTAAAAAAATTTATTCGAGGATTGTACCTTATACTGTTGATTAAATAATATTATCACGTCAAGTATGAATCATTAAAAAAAAATTTAAATGGATAAAAAACACATTCGCATGAGAAAAATAAATAAAAAGATAATAAAAAAGTAATTTTAAGAATTTCATATTTTAATGTAATAAATGGATAAAAAACACATTCGCATGAGAAAAATAAATAAGAAGATAATAAAAAAGTAATTTTAGGAATTTCATATTTTAAACAACAATAAACTAATGCATAATTTTTCAAAACTACCATTGATTATCATAAAAATAATAAATGCCATTAATTTACTACATGTGTTTACACTAAACCACTTATTCACAACATGTGTTCACACCAAACCACTTCCTTACTTTTAATATATATATATATATATATATATATATATATATACACGCGCGCGCGCACACACACACACACTAGTGTTATACCCGTGCGATGCACGATTATTTGTTACTCACATATATCAAATTTATATGTTAACATATGAAATTGATATTTAATTAAAAATAAAAAATGAAGAAAGACAATTAATTAAAAAAATGTACAATTACACATGCTTATATTTTAAAGGTTGTATGTTTACTGTTCTAGGAAATTTACGCTTAGACTTTTATTAAAATGAGAAGGAAAAGAAAAATAGATTGACGAATTTAAAAAAATTATAATTGATTTTCATATGTTAACATATGAAGTGAATATTTAATTAAGAATGAGAAACGAAGGAAAAAAATTAATTACAAAAAAATTACATTTAAACATACCTTAATTTTTTTTAACGGTTTGTATTTTTACCTTCTAGGAATTTTTTTTAAACATTGTAATTTAAATTGACTTAAAACTTAAAGTGAAAAAACAAAATTACATTTAAATAGAATTTGTAATTAGTAAAAAAATAGATATATCTATTATATAAGCTCAAAATTTTATTAAAATGAAAAGGAAGGAAAAAATAGATCCATGAACGCTCTTATTTTATTCTCTTTCATTTTCTATTTTTGAAATAAAAATATTTATTTAATAATTAATAAAAAGTTGAAGAGAAAAAGGCCATAAAAATAGAGAAAATAAAAAAAGAGTAATTTGGTTTATAAACGGGTTTATTTATGATTTTGAGTAAAAAATAGTGGTTAAAAATTAGACAAAGAAAATGTGGGTGGTTAAAAAGTAGTTTGAAAAATTGTGTAGTTTATAAACTGGTTTATAAATTAATTTATTTTATTTACCAAGCGGCATCCTAAACGAAATGCGGAGGTAATACAAATTGTTTTTATATATATTGTATGTAAATATATATATGTAATAATATCTATGCATGTATAATGTATGTAAATAATATGTATATATATGTATTATATATAATGTATATAAATGTATATATGTCTATATATATATATATATATGGGTAGTTATATTATAGATGTGTTTGTATATATGTATGGGTGTTTCAACTAGTTATTGATTTAATTTTGTATTGTTGATTTTTAGTTATTAGATGGATAAATTGCAATATTTGAATTATTGAATTTCTATTGCAGCGGAATGGATGAAAAAAATGTGATGCTCCCCAAAAAAAAAAAAAAAAAAAAAAAAAAAAAAGACTTTAGGCATCGGTTGTAATATTACAACCGACGCCTAAAGTCAAAAAAAAAAAAAAAAAAAAAAAAAAAGACTTTAGGCGTCGGTTCTACATTTAGAACCGACGGTTCTACATTTAGAACCGACGCCCAAAGTTAATTTTTTTTTTGACTTTAGGCGTCGGTTCTAAATTTAGAACCGACGCCCAAAACTGACTTTGGGCGTCGGTTTACAACCGACGCCTAAAGTCGAGACTTTACGCGTCTGCGTCATAGACGTCGCCGCTACAACCGACGCGTATTCCGTTTTCCAACCGACGCGTATTCTTGTTTCTGTACTAGTGATAGATATAGATTGTAATATTTAAATAGTAAAAAAAAAAAAAAAAGAAAAAAACAAATAAAGTATCAAATGAATAATAATCTATATCAATTACTACCCAATTACTCCAAAAATATTTGTTCGAAGATTACACCTTATGTTGTTGGATTACCAAAATTCAAGTACTCTGCAACATGCGTATACGAATTAGATAAGAAAAGTACATCATTATATTGTAAATGAATATAAAATACTGTAGTATACGAGAAATAATTTGAAGAAGTTCATAGTGTAAACAATGATAAACGAATGCATAATTTTTAGATGGAAAATAATAAGTCATATATAGAAAAATCATTTATATGTGGAATTTAATCCATATGATTTATAAAAAAAATCGTAAACTATAAAAATTAAAAATTATTGTATTGTAATATTTGAATAGTAAAAAAAATGACAAATAAAGTATCAAATGAATAATAGTCTATAACAATTACTACCCAATTACTCCAAAAATATTTATTCGAGGATTATATCTTATGTTGTTAATTGGTCACGTCAAGCATGAATAAAAAAAAAAAACTGTAAATTGATTAAAAAAAAAAAAAAAACACATTCGCATGAGAAAAATAAATAAGAAGATAATAAAAAATTAATTTTAAGAATTTCATATTTTAAACAACAATAAACTAATGCATAGTTTTTCAAAACCACCATTGATTATCATAAAAATAATAAATGCCATTAATTTACAACATGTGTTTACACTAAATCACTTATTCACAACATATGTTCACACCAAACCACTTCTTTACTTTTAATATATATATATATATATATATATATATATAGATATAGATATAGATTTACGTATTCATTCAATTTTTGGGGGTGGATCATTGTTATTTATGCGTTCATTCGATTTTCTGGATTTATTAAAAAGAATATGCGAAAAATTTTCAATTAACTTGCTTGCTATTTTTGATATAGTCCAGATTAAGTTTTTACTTTAGGAAGAAAACTGGACATCATTTAAACTTGAGTTTTCATTGAACTATTTATCCATGTTAGACTTGACGAATCTAAGCACATAGCCTATTTCAAATTATTACTTGTGTAGGAATATACTTTGCATATGTGGGGCATTTTAATTATGTAATCCGACATAGGATTGAACTTATGATTTTTAACCTTACGTCTATAGATCAACCTTGAAAGTAGATTCAAACTTCCTTGATAGCAATTTGAGGGTGTAAAGATTAGTATAGGTACGCATAAACGTTTGAGGGTCTGAATTTTCTGAACAATACCTTTGGTTGAAGGGGTTATAGTCAATTAGTATAAGTCGGCACTAACTACATAATAATAGTCTTATTCTTCTTTTCGTAGCCTTGGTGACTCGAGCAATTAAACTTTTAAGGGATTTTAAAACCTGATACCCTAAGTTCATTTGAGTTAGGAGTTATCAGCTTAACACTCGCTACATGGATCACTTAGAAAGTTTAAGGTAGAGATGCCTTACACATAAGATGCAATAACATCTTTTACTTTTCTTTGGAGTCTTGATGACTCAAGTAATTAAATCTTTAAGGGTTCTGAAAATCTGGTGCCCTGAAGTCATTTGACTTGGGAGTCATCGACCCAAAACCTGCTACTGTGTCATCTAGAAAGCTTGATGAGAAAAGTATTGCACGGAAGATGAGAAAGAAAAATGTGTGTGTGTGTGTGTGTGTAATAAAGTGTTTGGTATAAACTTTAAGGCCAAAACTTTGGAGACTTGGGGTGTGAAATCAGAAACTAATTACTATCAAACTATTTGTGCAGACTAGGAGGGAATCTCGGGATTGGGGAGAAAAGTATGAGGAAATGATCATACATGAGAGACACAAGGAATCATTGTTTGACCACATGAGATCCTGGTTTGCACATTATAGGCTACGCTTTGTTAAATATATTTTTATCTGAGCATGCATTTGGGATTGACTATTCACACATACATGAGAAGTTGAGCATCGGATAAGTGGAAACAATTTTGTTGTGTTACTTAGAATTTTTTTGCTAAAGTTTATTTTTTATTCGAACCTAATGCATATAGTAAAGAAGTAAACAGTTGAATCATTTTTGTTGTTGAGTTTTGTTTTTGAAGTTAGATTTTAGTTTTTATTTTGTTCGAGTACAAATAATGTTCTACTTTTGGGGTGTTTGATAAGTGCATTTTATATATTTATTAGATACTAAAACTAGAAATTATATCGTCATTTATGTTAGTTTATTTAAGTTGGCATTTTCTATTTTTCTACATGTTTGTAATTTAAGTGAATTTAATTTAATTACTAAATACGTGTGTTTAATAATTTATTAAGTTTAATTAAATTACTTGATTATTTCTTGGATTTAATATTGTATTTATCTCCTATATGTTTGTGATAATGATTTAATATTTGGAGATAATGTTTATTACTTATTATTCTTGATATTTATCTCTTATATGTTTGTGATAATGACTTAATATTTGAAGATAATGTTTGTTACTTATCTTTTATGATAAGGATCAAGAGTTTTGATAGTGTTTTACTTGGCTTAAAATTCTATCTTTATGATCACTTATTATTTTTTATAAGTATTTTGACAATATTTTATACTAGTTAAAATATTCCTATTGGCCGAAAATCTTGAATTAATTCTTGGTGTCCAAGTTTGTGTTTATCACTTGATTGGTAAGTGTTTCACTTATGGTAAGATCCTTTTGTTTCATAACTAATATTGATTATCTTTACTTATGGTAAGAATCTTTAATTTATGATTATCTTACCTTATCTCTATTAACTTGTAATTATCATTGATTTATTACATGTAATAGAGATCTTACACAATTAGGAGTCTTGGAAGACAAGCAACTCGTGTGCTATATATATGGAGAAAGATGAGACGTTTTTCTCTTAAGTCATTGAAGGCAATAATTTCGTATGGTGCTAAAAATACACGGCTTCTTCAGCATCTTGACTTTCGTTTCTCCGGGAGGAGATTTTCAATCACTAGGAGGAGAAAAGACTTACAGCCAGAAGATCAAACAGGAGGTTTGGATCGAGATCGAATGAGAGTTCGGATTTATTGAAGATTGTTGCAGTTTCAAAGAAAGTTATTGAAGAGTGGTGGGACGCTAGCTCATATTACACGCCATAGAAGAATCAGTGAGTGATTTATTTCTTGGGTGTTTGATAAGTATATTTGTAAATTTATCCTGTAACTTAGATTGATCTGTGTAAAAACTTTTCTTATATAGTGATTGATTTTTGTCCGCAGGTGGGCACGTGAGTTTTCCCTATTAGGGGTTTTTCCATGTAAAGGTAAAAAATTGTGTTCCCGTCTCTTTACAATTCTATATCGCTTATACTGTTCTGTTCACGTTTTATAATCCAGACGAATCTACGCTAACAAGATTCATCTGGTCCTCCGCTAAAATAAAACTTCACGTTTCACTCTTAATCTGTAACTGCCTAGACAAATCTGCAACAGTCAGTTGTGTCTTAGTTAAGAATTAGACAACTTTAAATTTTCAGATTAGAAATTAGAAGAACTCAGAAATTAAAGGATTTAATTGGAGAAATCAAGAGATGGAGGACTTAATTAAAGAAGTCCATACTTCAAAGGGCTGGATTATGCTAATCAGAAGAAGAAAGACGTAATTACAATTATAGGGAATGACCAACTTGTATAGAAACAAAGTCAAAACATTGAAGGAAGAAAGATGAACCAAGTGATCGCGCCTTGTAAAGGCATGCGACCTCCAATGCAACAATGTCAATGAACAATATCTAACACTTTTCTACATAAATGGCCAAAATGTGCTTTTGTGCACAATTAATGCTTGAAGATGGTTATCACAATGTCTACATCTAGACATTGACAAAGCATATCATAAATTTTATTATCTCTCATCACTCAATACATTTGTCTCTCTTTCTTTTTCTTAAAAACTAAAAATAATTTGTCACATTTGCACAATGATCATTTTTGCTATATTGGAGAAGTTTTTTGATATAATGTTATTGTCTTTTGCCACATATATATACATGGTAGACATTATTGCATTGGTGAAACTCTTATTTTGTATGTCTTCAATGTTTATTGACTCCTACATATCTAGAATAGAATTGACGAGTTTATAAATGGGTGGTTATATTGCCACTTCCACTACATTCTAAATTCACCACATTTTAAATATACTTTGAATAAATGCACCACCTCAATTTGACTAATATAACCTTACCCAATTAAATCTTATATACCACCTGTGTTTCACCACAATTGGAAAATCGTGAGAGAATTAATGTGGTATTCAGCAGCAAATGTTCTTGTTTATTGACAAACAACATGTAATTATTTTTTAAAAAAAATTATTAAATTATTTATCTTTTGGCACCATGAAACTCTTTCAATTGATTTATTAAAAATTATTTTGATTTTGTTCTTGTGAAATCTCCTGTTAAGGGGAAAGAGTAACACACACACACATTTGTGGTGGAAAAGAATTATTTATGTAAAATACTCGGTCCCAAAATTGTGAATAAAGAAGGACCTAAATCTGTTCTCTGACTCATATGGCGTACTTCTCATAGTTTTCAAGTAGAATCTAAAGGTGGGAGTAACATTTTTTTATTTCGTTTTTGGAGTATTGAGGATCGTAACCAAATTTACTTAGGTGGACCTTGACTCTTTAACAAGCAAGTAATTTCTTTGGTTAAACCTTCAGTAGCAGATGATATTACTTCGATTGACTTTTCAAAGGTATCCTTTTGGATTCATATACTGAATGTGCCATTTGCACGTACTACTGAATCTTGTGTATGTACTTGGGGGTGCTTCTCTTGGTGAAGTGGAAGGATGTGACATGAGTGGACCTATCCCAAGAATTATGGTTCAGGTGAATATTTTGAAACCACTTCGTAAATGCCTCAAAATTGCCCTTGAAGGAGTGGCTGGTGATTTTTTACTCCCATTACAGCATGAAAAATTGCCAGACTTCTGCTTTCGAGGTGGAATTATTGGGCATAAAATCTATTAATGTAATATGGTTGCCAGTGATCCAGCTTCTGGTACGAGTGAATATTTTTATAATGATTCTCTCCGTGCAGTAATTCCTATTCCAAGCGTTCAAATTCAAGAATATCCTCATCACCCTGACCTATAGAACATGCTGCGCGATCTAATCAGAGAAGTGATGGTATCTATGAAACCCGCATCTCATCACAGGATAATGATGCCAAATCTAACTCCTCTAAAGCTTCTTCTTCGCAAACCTCTGCTAGAAATCAATCTTCAATGCATTATCATGATACTCAGAAAGATCAAGCATCAAGTAAATGTGAATCTCTTGAATTGGATCCTGGTCCAAACACTACCCATACTCCGGCGGTGAACCAAAATCCTACCAAAATTCCGGGTCCTTTAGCAATGGATAAATTTGAGTTGGTATTTGCTGAAAGAGCTGAGTTGGAACAAAAGCCTTCTACTAGCCAAATTTCAAAAAAATGGTGCAGGAAAAATAATATTGCACAAAAGGCCAATGAAGAGTTCCACAGCCAAATGTCACCTGACAAGAACTATCGGGGTCGAAGTGGAGGTTTAGCGTCCTTTTGGTATGATTCTCTTTCTATTTGTGAGGAGGTAATGGGGAGGGAGGCCGAACCCAAAGTAGTATTATCTCCTTCCAATAAAAGGCAGGCGACGAGGTTGGGGCTGGGAGAGAGGTGAAAAAACGGAAGGGTGGTAGTGACGATGGTGCTTGTGAGAATTTAATTAATGATATCACAACAGCGGACTCCACACTGTGAGGCCTCCGAGCTCAATAAGTTGCTTGAGTTGGACCTGCAATGCAACAAATGTAAGGGTTAATTCAATTAAAGTCAAGAAAAATTACACTAAGGGGGTTTATTTAATTAGGATTTGGAAGGAAATTTAAAGACTTTGATGGAATTTAAAAGTTTAGGGGTATTCAATCTAGATTTTTTTAAATACATTAAAATCTTGAGTTATTCAATCTAGATTTTAATAGACTCTTAAAATGTCTTTTAAAGTCATGGTGTATTGTATAAAGACTTTTTAAAGTCTTTAAAAGTCCCGTGTTATTCAAATTATTAATGACTTTTAAAGACTCCTACGAAATCCTCTATGTACTAACTTCTAAACATAAAGTACAACCACAAAATCTCTTTATTTGTCTCTCATTAACCTCCAAGATTTTGAAAGACTTTTATAAAAAAAAAATTCTTTTAAATTGTAATTTTATTTATTCTATATTTTTCTTCTTTCATATTATTTTTAGAAATCTTAAACATTTGACTAAACAAATCATTATTTCTCTTCTCTTCAACTTTTTGTATTTTTTTATTTTAAATATTTTTTCTTTATATTTGGACTCTCTTTTTTTTCATCGTTTTTTTCGATTTTTTTATGAAAATAAATCTAACTAAAATTCCATAAGATCTTATAGAAAAATAATAAATAAATTGTGTCAAAACAAATAATAATAAGTAAAGTGATTCAAGAATTTTCTCTAGAAATTTTTTTATGAACATAGTACAATTTTTATGTCGATATCAAATGCGATTTTATTTTCCCCCCATTTTTTTAATCACAAATGTTTCTGTCTTAAAACTATTTATATTTCTCACGTTTTTTTTTTAATTTACTTTACATATAATTATTATTAACAATTCATATTCACATCATACGAAAATTAATCTATTAGCGTTTATTGGCTTAGAAAATCATTCCAACCACCACAAGTGCAACACCACAATTTGGAGGTTTGTACAACCACTAAGGAAGTACGGGTAATCACAAACCGAAACCGATCACTGAGAAAGGACAGCCCACGAAGGTCACGAAAGGAAGCAGCCGTGTGTCACGAAGAAGCACAAGAAGAGAGGCTGAATACTTAAGCAAATGAACACGAAGAAGGCACACTGAACGCATAGCTGGGCTTGGTTATTTATAGGTGAAGAGTCATATGCCATAGATGAAACCAAACAGAATGGAGGAGAGTAAGGAACGGGATGATACTTATCAAAATCAAGATAAGGATTATCTTGATAATTAACCAATCGAGAATAATGAGATAAAAGATATTGATAAACTTTGTTCGGTTTTTATCTCCTTTTTTTTCCAACGTTATCTCCAAAGTCGGGTATCGAGCACCAATCCCAATTGGGTTGACTCCCTCAAAATACCCGACCAAGTGGGCTACAAACAATTGTGGTGTGGACTTAACTGATCTTCAATATTGGCTTATAAAAGCCTGAAGTTAAAACGGGCCTCGATTTTTCATCATCGCCAAAGGGGTTTAATTTTTGGTAACACATTACCTAACAAACCTCCACCTTGTTACCAAACTAACCTGTAAGCTTAAAAAGAAAAAACTTAACAAGAAAAAATTGTAGCACAAAAGAAACTTACATACCTGTACCAATATTTAGAAGACTAAGACAGCTTCTAAATTTTACCAAAGGAAGCACCTTAGTGCCCATATCTGCAGGGTTGTATTCTGAAAGAACTTTCTCAAGTTTTACCAGTTCTTGAGAAACCATAACTCTAATAAAATGTAATCTGACATCAATATGTTTATTACGTTCATGAAAGACAGGGTTTTTACACAGATGAATAGCAGATTGACTATCAGAATATACTGTCACATTTCCATCAAGAACACATAGTTCATTTAATAGACCTTTAAACCACAAAAACTCTTTAAAGGCTTCAGTAGCAGCAATATATTCAGATTCAGTAGTGGATAATGCAACAACGTGCTGTAGCTGTGATTTCCAACTAACACATGAATTACACAAAGTAAACACATAGGAAGAAGTTGATTTCCTATCATCTCTATCACCAGCATAATCAGCATCAGTAAATCCTTTCAATTTTAATCCTTCAGTACTAAACTTATATACCAATCCAACATTACAAGTTTCTTTCAAATATCTAAACAACCATTTTAAAGCTTCCCAATGATTGGGACCAGGATTAGACATGTACATGCTAAGTGTACTAACAGCAAAAGCTAAGTCAGGTCTAGTACACACCATTAAATACATCACAGATCCAATGGCATTAGAATATGGAATTTTCTTCATATATTCTTCTTCTTCTTCTTCATTAGCAGGTGATTGTTCCTTTGATAAGACAAAATGATTGGCTAAAGGCAAAGTAACTGGTTTACAATCAATCATGCCAAATTTTCTCAAAATTCTCATAATATACGGAGTCTAATGCAGAAATAGAATTGAATTTGACCTATCTCTTTCAATTTCCATGCC
Source organism: Ligustrum vulgare (assembly GCA_963555705.1). NCBI lineage: Eukaryota > Viridiplantae > Streptophyta > Magnoliopsida > Lamiales > Oleaceae > Ligustrum > Ligustrum vulgare. The sequence goes on from OY743168.1 coordinate 24,304,863, forward strand.
TAAGATTCTTTTAGCATTACCTAAGTCTTTCATGTCAAATTCATTACCCAACGTGGTTTTTATTTCATTCAAGAATTTCAAGTTAGGGCCAACAAGCAACATATCATCAACATATAATAATAAGAACACACAGTTATTATTAGCACTCCCCTATTGATAATACAAGCAATGATCAAATTCACTCCTTTTAAAACCAATGGTTTGCACAAAAGAATCAAAACGTTTGTACCATTGTCTAGGAGATTGTTTTAAACCATAAAGAGAGCGTTTAAGAAAACACACATTATTAGGTTTTAGTTTATTTTCAAAACATTTTGGTTGATCCATAAAAATCTCTTCATCAAGTTCACCATGCAAAAAAGCAGTTTTAACATCAAGTTGTTCAAGTTTCCAATTAAAATGTGCAACTAATGCAAGCATAGTCCTAATAGTGGTATACTTAACAACAGGAGAAAAGATTTCATTATAGTCTACCCCTTCCTTTTGTGTGTAACCTTTAGCCACGAGTCTAGCCTTAAACATTAAAGGCTCCCCCAAAGTATTTCCCTCCTTAACTCTAAAAACCCATTTGCACCCAACAATAGACTTGTTTTTAGGTCTTGGGACTAACTCCCATGTTTGATTTTTATCGAGGAAACTCATCTCTTCATTCATCGCTTTCACCCAATTCTCAGCTTGTTTACTCTCTAAAGCTTCTTCAAAAGTATTTGGCTCCCTATCAACTAATTCTTGATAACTAGCATAAGCTAACTCAAAATCAGACTCTAACCTTTGAGGCACCCTATGTGTTCTCCTAACTCGGTCTCTAGCTAACTGATAATCAGATAAAGGGTTTTGTTCTACTTGATGTTCCTCTACAACCTCATCACTCCCAACATTTTCATCGTGATTGTTTTCTACCTCTAGATTTTGACGCTCCACCTTAATTTGTGTAGTGGGGATTTCAACACTCACAGTCTCTAAATCCTCTTTGGATTCGCCACTAGTGTTTTCTTTCTGTTTTTCTCTCACAATGTCATTCTCTAACTTTAGACACGGCATCTCAGTTTCATTAAATGTAACATCACGACTTATGATGATTTTAACTCCAGTTTGACTTCTATCCCAAAGCCTATATACCTTAACTCCTTCAGGATACCCTAAGAAAACACATTTCCTAGCTCTAGGTTCTAGTTTCCCCTCATTTTGATGAGAGAAAGCAGCACAACCAAAAGTTCTCAACAAAGTATAGTCAGCACATTTACCATACCATTTTTCATGCGGAGTATCACCATTTAATGCACTAGAAGGTGTCAAATTAATCAGATAACATGCAGTAACAACAGCTTCACCCCAAAAATATTTAGGAATACCAGAACTCAACATCATACATCTAACTTTATCAAGTATAGTACGATTCATACATCCAGCAACCCCATTTTGTTGGGACGTATATGGAACAGTTTTATGTCTAGTAATTCCACTTTCCTTACACATATCATCAAAATCATTATTACAAAATTCAAGGCCATTATCAGTTCTCAGATATTTTATCTTCTTGCCAGTTTGGTTTTCAACTTGCAATTTCCAAATTTTAAATTTCTTAAAGGTCTCAGTTTTATCTTTCAACAGATAAACCCACACTTTTTGAGAAAAATCATCAATTATGGATAAAAAAATATCTATTACCACCCATCGTAGGATGAGTGGCTGGCCCCCACAAATCAGAATGAATATATTCTAAAACTCTTGTAGTTTATGCACAAAAGATGAGAAAGATAACTTATGATGTTTACCAAGCACACAGTGATCACATAATGGCATGTTAGATACACAATCTTTTCCAAATACGCCTTTTTCATTAAGCAATTTAAGTCCTTTAATGCTTACATGAGCTAATGTATTGTGCCACTTGTGTGTTTCATCAGTGTTGGAAAAATTAATAGAGGAATTAATCACTTCAGCAATTGTCACATAAATACCATTTCTTCTGATACCTTTACACGTGACCATGACACCCTTAGTCATTTTTAACATGTTGTTTCCAATTTTACCCGAAAAACCCTCTGATTCTAAAGCTCCTACTGAAATAAGATTTCTAGCCATTTCAAGAATATATCTGACTCCACATAATTTGAGCACATAGCCAGTATCAAATTTTAAAGTGATATCACCAATCCCAGCAATTTTATAAGCATGGTTATTACAGAGAATAGCATGACCACTTTCAGATTCTTGCATATTTTCAAACCAATTCTTATGAGATGAAACATGAAATGATGCACCAGAATCAAGTATTTATTCATGCAAGTGGGATTTCACAGTCATATTCACTTCAGTAGGTTCAGAATTCAATAACACATAGACTTCACAAAGTTCATTGTCAGGTGAAGTAACAACATTTGCCTCATCACGTTTTTCTCTTTGCTTATTTTTCTCAATATAACAATCTTTAATAAAATGTCCAAGTTTACCACACCCATAGCATTTTCTACCTTTTGTTTTACCTTTTGACCTGGACCGACTTCTACCTTTCTTTTTACTACTAGATGCATGTCCACTTTGATTATCATATGTCCTAGATTGAGACCTACCTCTCATCATATGGACCTCACCACTTTTTCTTTCAATTTTCTCAGCCTTTAACTCCAATTCTTTACTCCTTAACGACTCGATGACAATTTCGGTAGTTAAAGTCTCTCTCCCGTATTTAATGGCACTTTTATCCTCTTTATAAATATCAGGAACAACATTTAACAAAATAACAGCTTTATATTCTTCAGGAACTTTTTCACCACAATTAGTGATATCTTGCACAAGTTTATTGAAGACATCTAAACTGTCATCTAAGTCTTTGGAAGGATCAATTTTAAAACTGAAAAAACTTTCAAGCAGAAAAAGTTTATTAGGAGTAGACTTTAACACATAAAGTTCCTCCAATTTATCCCAAAGTTCTTTAGTGGAGTCTAATTTACCAACTTTTCGTAAAACAGCATCAGACAAATGTAAAATTATAGAAGTGTATGCCAAGTCATCTAGGTCCTTTCTCTCTTCCTCAGTCAAATTTAAAGAAAAAGTGTTATCAATAGCCTTTGAAACTTTTTGTTGAACAAGAATACCTTTCATCTTTTGTTGCCAGATTGAAAAATCCCCCTTACTGTTAAAGACCCCCATCTCAAAATGATGCGCAGACATTTTACCAAAAAAAAAATGCACAGAACACAAATTCAAGATTATAAAAGACCAAAGGATACACAGATTACACAAAGTAACCAAGAACAATATTCCTATGGTTTCACAAATATACGCTATTCTAGAACCCCAGGATTCCGTGAGAATCAAGTTCTCAGGTCAAGGGAAGAAACTAGAATAGGAGTCTGGGACAAAGTCTAGGTAAATAAGAGATAACTAAAAAACGATAGATTTCAACAATCAAAGAATATGACAATAATTTCACACAGAAATTTAAAGAACTCAGATAATGCACGTAGTCCTAGGTTCTAAGCAATGGATACCAAGCAATGGCAGCCCCCAATCCTATTGACCACCCCACACGATGGTCTGCTAGTGCGGAAAAATTAAATGAGTTCCAGCCAATTTACCAGAGTGGAGTGTCCGTGTCCGTATATCGAGATATGCGAGTCCCTAGAGTTATTTTTTCAAACCCTAGGGTTCTGGAAGCTTTTAATCCAATTTCCACTTTAACACCACCAAGACAGTACTGGCCAAACTTAACTGCTGAAACAGGAAATCACAAAACTAACAGCACACAGTTGTTAGAAATAATAAAATAAAGATTCTGAAAAAAAAAATTCGCCGGAAAATCACGCGTCGCCGCCGGACCGCCACGCGCCGCCACCGGACCGCCGCCGGAAAGTCACGCGCCACACACCCGGAACCGCCTCGACCTGCTGAGTAAGGAGGTGGTCTCCATTTCACAATCCGACCACTGGTTTGGCCGGAATCGTGTATTTTCAGTTCGAGATTTTCGAACCTTATCGCCTCTGTTCTTCAAGTTTTGATTTTCTGGTCCAAAAAATCCTTCACCAATCGCTTCGATACCAGTTGTAGGCTTCAATTGGACCTGCAATGCAACAAATGCAAGGGTTAATTCAATTAAAGCCAAGAAAAATTACACTAAAATGAAAGAGGAAGAAATTAGGTTAGAAAATTTGATTTTTCCCCTTTTTGGTTTTGGCTCAGAAAATCATTCCAACCACCACAAGTGCAACACCAAAATTTGGAGGTTTGTACAACCACGAAGGAAGTAGGGGTAATCACAAACCGAAACCGATCACTGAGAAAGGACAGCCCACGAAGGTCACGAAAGGAAGCAGCTGTGTGTCACGAAGAAGCACAAGAAGAGAGGCTGAATACTTAAGCAAATGAACACGAAGAAGGCACACTGAACGCATAGCTGGGCTCGGTTATTTATAGGTGAAGAGTCCTATGCCATAGATGAAACCAAACAGAATGGAGGAGAGTAAGGAACGGGATGATACTTATCAAAATCAAGATAAGGATTTTCTTGATAATTAACCAATCGAGAATAATGAGATAAAAGATATTGATAAACTTTGTTCGGTTTTTATCTCCTTTTTTTTCCGACGTTATCTCCGAAGTCGGGTATCAAGCACCAATCCCAATTGGGTTGACTCCCTCAAAATACCCGACCAAGTGGGCTACAAACAATTGTGGTGTGGACTTAAAGCCTGAAGTTAAAACGGGCCTCGATTTTTCATCATCGCCAAAGAGGTTTAATTTTTGGTAACACATTACCTAACACATTCTCTTTCCCTGAACCTAGTCTTTTTGTCTATGAATAGGTTGGCTGGAATTAAGGCAGGCGGCTTCAAATTTAAGGTAGGAATGGAACAAGGTTTAGGGGTGGATAGTCGGGGGCGTAGTGGTGAACTCATGTTGCTTTGGAATAACGTTTGGGATGTGCACATCAAGAGTTATTCGTGTGGCCATATTGATGCGATGATAACCCAAGCAAATGGGACTCACTGGCAGTTTACTGGTTTTTATGGAGAGCCGAAGCCTGAGTGTCGACATTTCTCTTGGGAACTCCTTCGTAGATTAAAAGGACACAATTCGAAAGCATGGCTGTGTGGAGGGGATTTTAATGAAATATTGTGTTACGCAGAAAAGTTGGAAGGATCGGTCAGAACTCGGGCAGGCATGGATAATTTTCGTAATGTGCTCCAAGAATGTGGTTTAAGCCAGTTACCTCTAATCGAACCCATTTATACTTGGAATAATAAGAGGAGGGTACTCAGAACATCCATGAGATATTAGACCGATTCATTTGCAACCACCACTGGCAAGCTCTTTTTCCTCTTGCTCGCTTCGAGCACCTTGATTTTTCTACTTCGGATCACCGTCCCATTCTAATACGGTTAGCGAGTCAGACAAAAAGGCACTTTGTTGGGTGTAGAAATCTGAATATTAGATTCAAACCTTTTTGGTTACAAGAAGAAGGGTATAATGATGTGGTCAAGAAGGCGCAGGAAGATGGGATATTCAGAAAGAATCCACAGCCATCTAAAGGAAATATTCGATCTCTATTGGGTGAGTGTGGTAGGGTGCTTAAACAGTGGAACCGTTGTACTTTCGGCAACTGGCACAAGCAACTTAAAGACAAGCATCTGAAGTTGGTTGCCTTCTATGATTCTCCTTCAAGTCCGAACAGCATGGATATTATTAAGCAATTGGAGAGAGACATCCACTATTTATTAGATTGGGAGGAAATCTATTGGAAGCAACTATCTCCTGCAGATTGGTTGCGTGGGGGAGATTGAAATACAAAATAATTTCATTCCAAGGCTTCCAGGCGTTGTCAAAAAAATGCCATTGAAAGGATTCAGGATAGTAACAGGACTTGGGTAACGGAGCCTGTGAGGATAGTTCATGTGGTAGATGATTACTTTTCCAACTTGTTTGCTAGTTCCAATCCCTCATAGGCCATGCTGGAAGACTAGACTCAAGGAGTAATGAGGGCTCTATCAGAGGCTGACCAGGTTTGTCTAAACTCCCCCTTTACAGTTGAAGAAGTGGAGCAAGCTTTGAAAATGATGGGCGGTTTAAAGGCCCCAAGTCCCGATGGGTTTCATGATGTGTTCTATCAGCGTCACTGGTCTCTTCTAGGGAAATCAATCACACGAGTTTGCTTAGAGGTACTTAATGAAGGACGTCCCTTAAGCTTGGTAAATGACACAAATATTGTCCTGATTCCAAAGACGGCCACACCAGAATATATGAAGGATTTTCAACCCATAAGTCTGTGCAATGTTCTATACAAGCTGATCTCTAAAACTATCGCCAACAGACTCAAACAAGTTCTGCCTACACTTATCTCAGAAACTCAAAGTGCTTTTGTTCCAGGGAGGCTCACACAGATAATGCTATCATTACTTTCGAATGCTTTCACTCAATGGAAAAGGTATTGGGGTTCTCCCAAAAGTGGATTGGAATTTTATCATCGCAATGATAGAAAAGATGGGGTTCTCCCAAAAGTGGCAGGATCTGATTTTCTAGTGCATGAGTTTAGTAAGGTTTTCCTTTCTTATCAATGGGCACGCTCAGAGCCAGGTTGCCCCCCTCACGAGGTGTAAGGCAAGCCTGTCCGATATCTCTTATCTTTTTATCCTTTGCTGGAGGCTCTTTATGGACTATCACAGGTGGCAGAACGAGAAGGGCTCATTCAAGGATTACAATATTCCCGTGGTGGACGTCGTATAAGTCATATATTCTTTGCAGATGACTCTTTAATCTTTCTCCAGGCCTGATACTCCAAATGTGAGGCCCTCTTCATGTTTTACCAGTTTATGAGAGGGCATCTGGACAACATGTCAATTTTGAGAAAACTTCAGTTTTCTTTAGTTCATCTACTCCTAGCAAGTTAGAGAAGAGCTGAAAAATGCTATTGGTCTGGCTAATGAGGGTCTCCAATCTACTCACCTAGGGATTCCTATTAAGGTTGGGAGGAATCAAGGTCAAACTTTTGCACTCATTAAAGAGCAATTGTGGAAAAGGGTACAAGGGTGGAAGCCGGGGCTTTTTTCTGCTGACAGTAGAGAGGTGTTGATCAAAGCAGTTCTATAGGAAATCCCTACTTATCTTATGAGTCTTTTCAAATGACTGGCCTCCATTATTCAGGATATTCGATCTATTGTCCATAAGTTTTAGTGGAGAGAAGAGCGAGAGAATAGGAAATTTCTTAGGTCAGCTGGCGGAGATTATGTCAATCTAAAGCAGACGATGGTATGGGGTTTCATGATTTTGAAGCGTTTAATAAAGCTTTAGTTGCAAAGCAAGCTTGGCGATTATTCTAGTCACCAAGTTCCATTGTGGGAAGGTTTTCACAACAGAAATATTTTCGCAATTTCACTTTCTTGACAACAACAATGGGTTATGAGACCTCAGCTATATGGAGAAGTGTTTTATGGGGACGGGAGCTACTACTGACTTCTATGGGGAGAGGGGAATGGAAAATCTATTCGGGTTTACAATGATCCATGGCTACCTCGACCACCATCTTTTAGACTATACTCTTCCCCAAACCTAGTTATTAATACACTGGATCAACTTCTCACAGTGACTGGTTATTGGAATGTCGATCATATTCATAACCTTTTTTAGCCCGTCGACCAGGAACAAAATTTGTCCATTCCTTTAGGGGCTCTGAGCCATGATGACAAGTGGATCTGGCACTTTACATCTAATAGCTTATTCTTGGTCCGCATTGGTTACAAGCTATTGTGCAATCGTGATTTTCTTGAAGAGTGACAGTCTGGTAAAGTGGGTTGATGGAGATTTATTTGGAGTATTAATACCCCTCCCAAGGTACGCATTTTCTTGTGGAAGTTTTTCAATAATGTCTTACCTACGTGTGATAATTCGCTCAATCATAGGATTCTAATGGAGAGGCAGGTGTTATGTTCTTTTTGTGGGGAAACGGACACAACAATCCATGCTATATTCACTTATGGGGTTGTGAAGCTAATTTGGAAGACAGTGGGATGGTGGCAGGTCCTAAAATTATTGGTGAGGGGACCGGACATCGGCACCCTACTATTTGCTTTTTGGGAGCAGGTGCCGAAAAAGGTCGTGGGGATGGTTTGCGAGCCTATGTTGGTTATTATGGGGAGAAAGAAACAGAATAGTTCACGAGGTAAACGTTGACCAATGCTGGTGGTTTTGGATATTGCTGAAAGGCAGTGGAAATGGGAGGATGGCGCGGCCCCTACAGCACGCCCATCTACTGCACTTGAGGCGCCTCCAGCTGGGAGTGTTGGATGGAAGGTGCCACCAATCGGTAGACTCAAATTGACTGCAGACACGTCCGTACAGACGGGAACGGGATTCTATGCAGTTGGGGCTATTGTGCGTGATGCATATGATATGGTATTGGGTGCCCAGAACAAGTGTTTGAAGGGCTATCTAGGCATGGAGGACGTAGAGGCCATCGCAGTTAGGGAGGGACTTCTCTTTGCTCTATCATATGGTTTCTCTATCGATATGGTAGAACAGATTCATTGGGGGTTGTTCAAGGACTTCAATCGGATTACTCTTGTGCACCAAATTTCTCTATTTTGAGTGATATTGATAGATTACTTCGTAGTGTTAATGGTACATGTTGCTATATCTCTAGGGATAGTAATATGGTCGCCCATTCTTTGGCAAAGTTTGGAGATGACCACTCAATTGAGAGAATTTGGACGGATTGTATTCCTTGGTTCTTATCGATCCCGGTTAGGGACGACTTAATTAATTAATTTCAGTTTTTCCCTCAAAAATAAAAAGGGTAGTTATATCATAATTACCCTTTATATATATGATTGTGAGAAGATATATTTACGCAACTGGTCCCTGATCTTTGGCATCTCTAGAAAAATAATTTCAAACTTTTAATTTCATTTGCATATTTCATCTTTACATATTTCCGTCAACATGAATTTTCACTTGAATGTGCAAATGTGGAGAAAGAAGAAAAAAGAATATTCAAAGGATCACATTTTTAAAAATCAAACCACCAAATAGGTAAAATGTTTATTAATACTGCGAAATAAAGTCAAAATACAATTGTAGCCCTTATAACTGGTGGGAGCTAAATATCCAAAATACTCACTTTGTTCGTTTCCCTTCTCTCTTAAAAAATAACCCTGCTATTAATGATACTAATGATGGCTTCTTCTTTTGTTTCCTTTTTAATGAAGGCGTTTGCTCTTCGTCGTCTTTGCTTATAATAACTCGAGTTAACAGTGGAGGACTTGCAAACTTGACAGATCTCTTTCTCTCAAATTCCAAGACATTTTCTTCTTCAGTTAGCTTCTTCATTTCAGCTGTGTTTGCCATAAACTTTAGCTCTTCCATTTCTGGTTCAACCAATTGCTTGTCGTTCTCGATGTGGGATTCTTTGGATTTCAATTGTTGTAGCTCCATTTTAGTCTGTTCAAGCTCTTGTTTCAGAGAGCTGAGGCACTGTACCATCAGATTATTACTTTCTTCTTTTTCTTTTTCAACACTTTGCTTCTTTGTTTGTTCATCATGATGATATTGATCGCCTCCAGTTTTTGATGTGTATTTTCCAGTGTTCTTTCTGATTTCCATCTGAAATAAAATTAAACGCGTACTTCAATGTTAATTAGTACGCATAATTATAGAGAGACAATTTTTAGATACATTTTTAAGTGACATTGTGACATGTGTATTCATTGGATGGTGAAAATAATTTAATTGACATGTCATACATTCATTGGGTGATGAAAATAACTACGTACCCCACCACTTATTTTTTCACCATCTAATGAATACACATGTCACAATATTACTTAAAAATGTCCCCCAAAGAATTTCTTCTTAGAATTGCTCAATTAGTACTGATTGAATCAAGTGTTGAACATCAACTTCTTCAGATTTTGTAATGTATATATAATGAATCGAGAGGAAAAATGTTAATGCCTATTGGTGATACGTATTAAATTTTGACTTTCACAAACAATTGACGTTCCTGTACGTATTTGAAAGGGTTAGCCGGTTAGGGATTAATATTATTCTTATTTTAGTTTGAAATGGCTAGCTCCTACTAATAGCTAGTATTTCTCTTGATATGATAGGAAAAATATGCCGAAAGCGATTGTCCCAATAATAAAAAAATATTCTTGCAATAGGGTATGTAGCTCCTAAAAAATGTCCGTCCATGTTTGTTATCACTAACATTCTGATTAAAATCTAAGTTAAAATTAAATAATTAATTTTTAACTATACATTTCATCAATTTTTATCAAAACTTACTAAAAATATGATTTTAATATCTATCAAACAGTGTTGTAGTGACCTCACATGTCATATTCTACTTATGCTTAGATTTGTAGAATGTATGTTCAAGTGCGATAAAAGAATTCTAAGTTTTTTATCAACTTTTCTGTAATAGAAGTTCAATTTTAACCACACTTTTCATTGGACTCACAAATTTTAATTATACTTTTCTACCATTTAAATCAGCTTTATCAAAACTAAAATCTTTATCAACCTTGATGCTTGTACAATGAGGTTGATAATCCCATTAACAAGTCCATCCCATTGAGGGTGTATGGGGTACCCCACCCCATAAGGGGGGGGGGGTGATCCATGGGCACTGTATAAGACTATAAGTAGATTAATTCAACTTCGATTAAATTTTTTTTCAAGAAGGAGTCTATATAACAGTCTTATATCCTATAACATGCATGCATGCACCATCACAATCCTGTTAGTAAATACCACAAACACAAAGCTTGTTTCAGGAAAAGCCCACTGCAACTGCAAGATGACCAAGAAAACGCACATTCATACGTACGTACGTGTGTATATATACATAGAGAGAGAGAGAGAGAGAGAGAGAGAGAGAGACCTCTTTGAGTTTATTTCCATAGACTTCTCCAGCAAGAACCTTTTCCCCAAACAACGAGATTGCTTCTTTCACTGATCGGAAAGGCTGTCGCGTATCGATCTCCACTCTCCCCCGCACCACCAACCCATCTTCTTCTTCTTCTCTTCCTCTTTCCATTTTCCCCTTATATGTTCTCAGTTGGAGATCGAAACTATACTTATTTCATTAATCTGTCCTAATAATACCTCGTACAAAAATAAGAATTCACCGAAGGTGTCACAAAGATACACACACACACACACATTCATTACTACTTATATACATATTTGCAAGGACATAAATAAAGCATTTGTTTGTTTGTTTGTTTGTTTGTAATTAATGGTTGGGGTGGGACGTGTTGGTGAGTTGAAATAATTAATTGAATTTGGAGAAGTTAATATAAAAATCATTGGAGTGTTTTCTTCGCGTCCACTTCACTAGACATTTGTTAATTGATGCTGACAAATGCTGTTAGCCCAGGTGGTTGCACCATCAATTTTATCAAAATCCATTATCTTCTATATACGCCATGGACCCCAATTTGTTACGCCCTTCCCTTTCATTATTTTCATGATCAATTTTTACAAAGTTACTTACAAAAATGAAATATATATAGGCGATTGTTTTAAGTATGTATTCTAGATCTTGAGTAATTGATAAAAAGCCTTATCGTGTCTTGAAATTTTATACCCCCCGTCCCACAAAAATAGGATTGTTCCCATTTTCACACCGATTAAGAAATGGTAGTTAATATAGTTGAAATAATAAATTTATCTATATTTTTTCAAAAATACCCACCCTTATATTAATTTCAAAGATTCATTAATACATTCAAACTACATACCATTAAATTGATATTGGAATTAAGTACCAAGGTACATTAACTATGGATATATGAGGAAATGAAAAATTAAATACATGCTCAATATAGTAAGTGACATATCTTTATGGGACGAACGAAAATAGTATACAAGCATATCTTTGTGGGACGGAGGGAGTACATAAATTAAGTTAAGATCAGGATGACCTCGATCGTAAGACGATAAGAATAAAAGACTTGACAATTGAAAATGAAGTTGTTAAGTGTATTTTATACACTTATTTACATGCTAAAAATAGGATATATTTTTGTTATTTTAGAATAAAAGCTATTGATTTGGTTATTATTTGTTTATATTTCAGAAATAATCTCAAAGTCCAGAAAATGATGCAATTGAAGCAAATAAGGAACAATTGGATGATAAATGGAGCTAGATTGTGCAAACTAGAGGTTGAAGAGGTTAATCAACGATTAAAGTGGAACAAAAGTAGAAGAAATCACCAAATTCAAGGACCTAAATGAAGATAATTGAGAGTTTCCAGAGAAATTGAAAGAAATTAGAAGTTTAAGGACTAGATTGTTCTAATCGAAAGACGGGGAACATACTATGCAATTAAAGAATGATGACCTACTTGAACGGATTGAAAGATGAAAATCGCTTCCTAAACGTAAAACCACGCGGTTGCACTTGAAATAAACAGAACCAAAATCACGTGACCATGCGATCGCCGATTCTTGAACAGCACGGTCGCATGACAGTCCGATTGGACTGTAGCTGGGCTTTTTCGAGCGAATTTCAACAGGTTTCTCTCCTAATTTCCCTAGAGTTCATCCATAATTATATATACTAGAGAAAAGACACATTTTTGGGGTTCCATTCGGTTCCAAATTATACAAACACGTTGTCGAGTTATCAAGGGAACCAATTGGCACAAGAACGAAGATTGAAGATTTATGCAAAAGGAAGAATAATGTATCCAATCAAGTCATGAATTCTACCAAATCCTTTTATGTTTATTCCTTAATTATGTTTCTATGCTGGGCGTTTATGTTAGAATCATGATAAAACTTTATTTTCCAAATTTTATGTTTTGATTTATCGTTTAAATTAGTTCATGGGTTTGAGCAATTAATTCACATTTTTATTATTCTACAATTCTTCTGCAAATTATTGTGTGAATGTTTTCCAATTATGTTGCAATGCTAAATTCTCAATCGTGTTAGGATAGTGGTAAAGTTTTTGTTTAGATTGATAATTCTTTTTTTTTTTAAAGACAATTTATTGATTTTGAGCAATTAATATTATTCTTTCTTACATATGCAATTATATGCGTAATAATTGTATGATAAGTTGTGACTCGTTTTTAGATTCGAAAGACTGGAAACTAGTTAGACATATTACCGCTATACTTTATGTGATCTCTAAGTCTTCATAAATCAATTAATTTCTTCTTATATATATTCGCGTTTGTCATAGATATATGCTTGTCACATAAGAATATTATGTTTAATTTCACTTGAGAGATGGTCTTAGGCAAATTACGGACATTTCATTATCATGAAATTATTGTCAATCAAAGAGAGAGAGAGAGAGAGAGAGAGAGAGAGAGAGAGAGAGAGAGAGAGAGAGATTGTGGATTTCCAATGTGAAATTAGGTGAATCATTTAGATAAAATAAATAAATTTTGCAAATAAGAGATAAGATCATCATTTATTGATTTCATATGACTACAAATTTTGGAATACTTCTTTGTAGACAACATTATTTGTTGATTTAGTTGGTCTTCCATTCTTATCACAAATCAACATCTTTAATTTGGAACAATTTTTCACCCTAGAAATTGCAACATAACGTGATCCATGTGTAAACACCAGTCGTTTAAGAAGAAGTCCAACATGCGAGGTGATTGTCCCTGACTCTTATTGATAATTATAGCATAAGACATCATCAATGGAAATTGTCTTCTTTGAAATCTAATAGGTATCCTAGAATCAGAAGTGCTCAACGACATCCTTGGAATGAACTTGTGTCCTGCATTACTGCCAGAAAGAATTTGACCTTCTAAAACATGGTCGCCAAGTTTTGAAATTATCAACCTTGTTCCATTGTACAACCCCTGTGTACGATCAATATTTCTTACAAAGAGCAATGGATACTACAAATGCAAACAAAGAGGGTGCACTTCGCTTATCCATTGCAGCAGTCCACCGCATGGCGTAATAATGATATCGCTGTGTCCAGGTTGTGTATCAAAATCCACCGACAATCAATCGCAATTTCATCGACAACAGGAAAATCATATCGCCTATCATCGGTCGCTCACAGACCAATAAGTATATGTCTTATATTTGAAGCGTTTTCCTCAATCATCTTTTCTCTAACCGACTCAAACTGCCTTACCAATTCGTTGTATTTGTCTAGCATATCCTTCAAACCAGATACAATCATGCAACATTGAATTGTGTAATTCACTCCTATCAGGAACATTAAAAGACATAAATTAAATTTTTGACTATTACAACAAAATTATCCACAAACAATATAAATATATAAGCAATAAATACATAATACGTACCCATCGACCCTTTTTCTTCTTTTAACCTCATTCGCATGGTCAAGAATGTAAAGTTGAGCAAATTGCGGAGTTGAATCGTCATCAGGAAACATACTCCCAATTTTATGGAAATTTTAACCGTGTAATCTGAAGATGCGAGACCCTCTACCATCATTCAACCCATTATCTATTCCCAATAGAAGTGAACGAAAACATCCTATTATATATCCGAATGTTCTCAATGAAATTCTTAATCATGTCGTCTCTGCCATATAAAAAATCTTTCAAAATAAGGATGATATTCCATAAGAGGAATCTTTACTTTCCCTTGTATACAACAAAGTAGGGGTGAACAAATAAATTGCGAAATCGAACCAAATTGCAACTAGAGATGGCAAAAAAGCCCGACCCGAACCCCAAAAAACCTGCCCCACAGGTCGGCAGGGCAGTTTCTCGCGACCGTGATAGTGCAGGTTTGGCTGTCCCGATCCGAACTCGCCCCGATTAAATAAATTAATAAAAAAAAAAAATATACCGAAAAAAATTAAAAAAAATAAAAATTAAACGGGGCGACGGGGTTGACCATCCCCGAATCCGAACCCACCAGGACCACAAATTCGCGGGTCGTTGGGCGGGTTTGGAATTGAAAAAAATCTCGCGGGGCATGAGTCGGGGGGACCTGCCCCGTTGCCAATACTAACGGCAACAAATGATTTGGTTTGGTTTGGTTTCAAATGTGAAATAGTTTGGTTCGATTTGGAAAAATTCGGTTTAGGTTTCAATTATTAAAACCACGGTTTCAAACAGTCAACCTGCCAAATTTTAAAAAATTAAAAAAATAAAGGCAAATGTTCAATTTTAAAAAATGCAACACACTTTTTATTATCAACAAATCAAAATTAAGGAGTCAAAGATTAATTTGTTCAAAACCCCAACCATTTATGAATAATTCTTGCTCCAATATTTCATAATCATCATCCAAGACATTTTCTTAAAATAAAAATTTTAATGTAAGAACTAACTATAGTTTATTTAAGAAAAATTTAAATGTTTGTTCCTATATAATTAGTTTCTTTATCAACAGGAATTGATTCACAATAAAGTACACAATTAGAAACTAAATACTATTATTGAGCTAGTCTCAACTCGAAATTTTAGACGAATGTGTTTTTGAGCTCACTTTGGAATATACTAATTCATTCGTTAGCAATCTGCGGTTTCAAACTGCACCAAACGGAAAAAAATAGTTTGCTTTGGTTTTGTTTAGAAAATGAAATGGGGTTTGGTTTGGAAAAATTCCAGAATGTTTTAAATGGTTTGATTTGAAATATTACTACAAACTACCCAAATCAAATCGTGTTCACCCCTACAACAAAATAAGAACTTCGAGTTACGACATGTTTTATAACACTTATCCACTCTCTCCTCGAACAAAAAATTTATCTTTCAAAATGAACACTTAAATGTGGGATCTTCAATGTCTATGTACTCTGAACAATGAACAATAAAACAATAGACGAAAAGTTAATAATATAGATCATGCGTATAAAAGATAAGATTCACTATTTTCACCATTGACAATAAAAATCAACACGTATAAGAAACGAATTCGATAATCATAAAAAAAATCTAAAACTTGGAGATTGACAAAAAAATGTGATATGAGGCTTTCTAGAATAAAAAATTAAATAATAATTAAATGTAATTGTAAATAAAATATTTTGATAAATAATCTAATATAGAAAAGAACGTTATTATGTATATTTAACAAAGAAATTAAAATTAGGTTTATTTATAACAAAACTCAATACAACTTGATTAAATATTCGATATATATGTAAATGAAAATTCGAAATTGAATTTGTATGACTGAACAAAATTATTCATCCATAAGATTAAAACCAATAAAATATTACAATCATTATAAAAAATTATTTATGTATTAAATGTAACTTTCTATAAAAATACACATTAATTTAATAAAACGCAATACAAAAGAGCTTGGATTTTAGATGTACTAAATAACTTAAAAACTAAGATTATTTATAAAAAGTTTTATATGATAAAGTTTATTTAGTATTAAATGTGTAATACAACTTCCATATAATTTTGAACTGAAAATTTTACTTTGAATTTGTATGATTGAACACAAATACTTATTTGTAAGATTCAAAACATTAAAAGATCAAAATAATTTTATGAAGAGAAAGATTTAAATTTAAATATAAATAAGTAAAAAAAAAATCTCCATACAAATTCTCTGTAATTAAGCCTCATTCCACCATTGGTCGGAAGTAGCAGCAGTATGAATACAATAAAAGCTTAGTTTTAACGCAGTGTGAACACAATAAAAGCTGAGTTTTCTCGTCAAAACTCAACTCCTTTTATATATTACTAGTGAATCATCCCGTGTGATGCACGGGAAGAAACGTTTAAATAAAAATAATCCTATTCGAAATTAAATGAATCCTTAAACAAAATAAATAACATTCACAAATAAGATATAAGTTCATCATTTATTAGTTTCATGTATAAACATCAACTTTTTAGGGAGAAGTCATACATGCGAAAATGATTATGCCTGACTCTTATTGATAGTCATGGCATAGGACATCATCAATGAAAATTGTTTTTTTTTTTTTTTTTAAATCTAATAATTATCCTAAAATTCGAATGGCTCAACGATATCCTTGGAATAAAGAACTTGTGTCCTGCATTACTGTCAGATAGAATTAGACCTTATAGAATATGTTCGTCAAGTTTTGTAACGATTATTCACTATCTCCTCGAACCAAAAATTCACCTTGCAAAATGAACACTTAAATGTAGGATCTCCAGTATTCATATACTCTGAACATTCAAACAATAGATGAAAAAGTTAATAATAGAGATCATGCATATAAAAGATAAAATTCAATATTTTGACCATTGATAATGAAAAACAACATTAATAATAATAATAATAATAATAATAATAATAATAATAATAATAATAATAATAATAATAATAATAATAATAATAATAATAATTGCGAGGTTGACAAAAATATTGCATCAAATTTATGATATTTTAGGTTTTCAATATTTATACAACATAATTATTTTCTGATTGAAATTATAATTTATTATTAATCATCTCAATTTTTAGTTAAGTAAATTGGGAGACAATTTATATATTATTGTGAAAAAATATCATAAAACTTGAATTAAAATATAGCAAAGATTATCTTGGTATGGTTAATTACTTTTTGAAATTTTAAAATTAACAGTTAAGACAAAAATCATTAATAACTATATCATTTCAAACAATATAGATAAATTTGTTAACCGTTAATGTTAAAAAAATGTAATATGAGAATTTTTGGAATAAAAAATTAATTAAGAATTAAATGTAATTGTCATTGAAATAATTTTGATAAATAATGCAATATAGGAAAGAACTTTAATATGTATATGTAATAAATAACTTAAAAATAGGATTTAGTTATAAAAATTTCAATACAACGAGATTTATAAAAATTAAACTGTGTATAAATTTTAAATATAATTTTAATTGAGAATTTGACATTGGATCTGTATGACTGAACCAAATATTTATCCATAAAATTAAGACCAATAAAATATCACAATTATTATAAGAAAATAATTACGTATTAAATGTAATTATCTATAAAAATATTTAATAATTTAAAAATACGCTATAAAAAAGAGCTCCAATTTTTAGATGTATTAAATAACTAAAAATAAGATTATTTATAAAAAAACTATACGTATGATATGATTTATAATTTAGTACTTCCTTCGTCCTATAAAGATAGTCCTCTACTCATTTTCACACAGATTAAGGACAAAAAGGAATATGAAATATTAATTTCACTCTTAAAAAATAAAATAGACTATCTTTTTTAGACGGATAAAAAAGAAATAGTGGATTATCTTTGTAGGACTTAGAGAGTATTATCTAGTAATAAAATTTTGACATAATTTTTAACTGAAAATTTTACTTTGAATTTGTATAACTGAACACAAATATTTACTTGTAAAATTGAAAACGTTAGAAGAACACATTTTCTTTTTATGAAAAGAGAGATTTTGACACAAAAAGTCAAATATAAATAAGTAAAACCAAACAAATTATCGTTTTTATATCATAAAAAATAAAAAACAACTTCTCTGTAAAAGCAAATTTAAAAAAAAAATAATAATTCTAGTTTCTTGTTTTTATTATTTTTTATACAACGTGATATACAATTTCATCAAATATATATGTTGACCCATGAATAATATGTTTTTTCTTAACTCAACTGTCGAAACCATTAACATATCTATCCAACCCAAAGCTATTTCAAATAGCCAACATTAGCTAACACATTGCAACCCCAACAGAGAAATGTAGAACATAATATAAATAGACTATTAACAAATCCTCTTATTAGTCCAAAATAATTTTGCAATCTATATTTTTTCGAAGCTTTCTCTACAATATTTTTGTTTTAATATTTTTTCTTTTTTGTCAGAAACTCAAATCTATGTTCAATGACTCAAAATATCACAGGTCTGGAAGAAAAGAGTAGTACCAATCTTTTTTACTTTTTCAAAAAATAATTTACGATTTTTTATTTTCAACCGATTTGTAATATTAATAACTAATAAGCATTAGCACCGCACCAGAAATTTTGAATCATGAAACGTGATAAATAGAAGGTGGAGTGGAAGGGTCATGTTAAATAGTACACATTTTTTCAAAGAAATAACCCTTTAATTGAATATTTTATTATTGTGTATATCTTCATAATAATTATATATAACAGAAATGAAAGAGGTTATATATCGGAAAATGGATACAAAAAAGAGGATATAGAAAACAAAAATGAATAAATAGATTTTGAAAAACGGGAAAAAAATGAAACAAATTCTGAAAAAGCGAAAAAAAAAACTGGCTTTCTAGTATAATTAGGCGGTGGGAAATAGAAGTCATATAAACACAATAAATATTAAGAATGTAAGTAGACGTCAGCGATTTTAAAAATAATAAATAAATATTGAAGGCCCAACTATTTTTGAAGTGGGTTTTGAAGTTGATTATTGGATGAGAGATATGAGTAGTGTGAACATGATAAGTATTGAAGTCCCCAAAAATTGGAAAAATAAATAAAATCAGCACATAGCACAAGAGTTTTGGAGGGAAACAGTGAAGTTGACTGGAGTTGACTCAGCTACTTTTATATAGATATATAGACTAGTGTTTCACCCCGTGCGTTGCACGGTCGTCATGTCTTCTCATATAATTACGACTACAATATTTTTCTATTTTTTTATAGAACAAACATATGTATAATGATATAAATAGAGTGAATACAATAGAGTGAAAATTTCTGCTTATTTGTTTTATATTGTTTGCCCATACCCTTCGCATACCAAAAAAAGGCCTCGCAATTTTCATAATTAAGTGTAGGATCACTAAAATTCAAGTACTCTGCAACATTCGTATAAGAATTAGATTAGAAAAGTACATCATTATATTGTAAATGGTTAAAAAATATTGTCGCATGAGAGAAATAAATAGGAAAATAAATAAAAAAATAATTTGAAGAAGTTCATAGTTTAAACAATGATAAATGAATGCATAAATTTTAGATGAAAAATAATAAGTCATGTATAGGAAAATCATTTATATATGGAATTTAATCCATATGATTTAAAAAAAAAAAAAAAATTGTAAACTAGAAAAAATTAAAAAATTATTGTATTGTAATATTTAAATAGTAAAAATATATATATAATTTTGAACTGAAAATTTTACATTGAATTTGTATACTGTACACAAATACTTATAAAAAAGATCAAATATAAATAAGTAAAAAAAAAAAAAATCTCCATAAAAATATTTAAGTGGAAGTAGCAGTAGTAGTGTGAACACAATAAAACCTTTTGGAGTGTGAAAGCAATAAAAGTTGAGTTTTTCGGTCAAAACTCAGCTGCTTTTATATATTACTAGTTAATCACCCGTGCGATGCACGGGAAGAAACGTTTGGATAAAGATAATTCAATATGAAATTAGATAAATCATTTTCATAAAATAAATAAATTTCGCAAATAAGAGATAATATCATCATTTATTGATTTCATATGACTACAAATTCTGGAATACTTCTTTGTATACAACGTTGTTTGTTGATTTTGTTGTTCTTCCTTTCTTATCACAAATCAATATCTTTAATCTGGAACGATTTGTCACCTTAAAAATCGCGACATAAAGTTATCCATGTGTAAGAACCAGCCGTTTAAGAAGAAGTTCCACATGCAAGAATGATTGTCCCTGACTCTTATTGATAGTCATGACATATGACACCATCAATAGAAATTGTCTTCTTTGAAATCTAATAAGTATCCTAGAATCAGAAGGGTTCAACGATAACATTGGAATAAATAACTTGTGTCTTGCATTGATGCCATAAAAAATTTGACCTTCTAGAACATGGTCACCAAGTTTTGTAACTATCAACATTGTTCCATTACTCAATCCCTGTGTATGATCAATATTTCTCAGAAATAACTTGTGTCCTCACTTATTTGTTGCAAAGGTCCACCACGTGGCGCAATAGTGATATCCATGTGTCCAGGTAGTGTGTCAAAATCCACCGACAATCAATTCCGCAATTTCATCGACAATAGAAAAATTATATTGGCCATCATTGGTCGCCCACCAACCAATAAGTATAAGTCTTAAATTTGAAGTGTTTCCTCAATCATCTTTTCTCAAACCGACCTAAATTGCCTTAACAATTTGTTGTATTTGTCTAACATATCCTTTTAATCAGAAACTATTAAATCATGCAACATAGAATCGCATGATTTACTCCTACCCGAGGACATTAAAAGATATAAATTAAATTTTAGAATATCACAACAAAATTATCCGTAAACAATATAAATATAAAAGCAATAAATATATAATACGTACCTCACGACCCTTTTTCTGCTTTCAACCTCATTCACATTGTCAACAATGTAAAGCGAGCAAATTGTAGAGCTGAACCGTCATCGGCAATAGACTCTCAATCTTATGGCAATTTTGATCGTTTAATCTGAAGAGGGGAGGCCTTCTACCATCATTTAGCTCATTATCTATTCCCCCATAGAAGTGAATGAAAACATCATATTATATGTCCGAATGTTCTCAATGGAATTTTTAATCTTGTATTCCTGTCATATAACAAATCTTTCAAAATTAGAGGATGATCTTCCATAAGAGAAATATTCACTTTTTCTTGTATACAACAAAGTAGGGATGAATAAATAAACCGCAAAATCGAATTAAACTGCAATAAATGGTTTGGTTTGTAAAAATTCCAAATCACCTTAAACAATTTGGTTTAGGTTTTAATTGTCAAAATCGCAATTTCAAACAGCCAACCCGCCAAATTTTTAAAAATAAAGACAAATGTTCAATTTTAAAAAAAAAAAAAAAACAATATACTTTTTATTGTCAACAAATCAAAATTGAGGAGAAAAAGATTAATTTGTTCAAATCCACAATCATTTGGAAGTAATTTTTCCTCCTACAATTCATTATCATCATCCAATATATTTTCTTAAAATAAGATTTTTAATATAAGAGCTAACGATAGTTTACTTCTATATAATTAGTTTGTTTGTCAACATATATTGATTCACAACAAAACACTCAATTAGAAACTTATTACTATTTTTGAGCTAGTTTCAACTCGAAATTTTAGATGAATATGTGTCTTTGAGCTCGCTTTTAAATATACTAATTTATTCATCGACAATCCGTGGTTTCAAATCGCACCAAATCGCAAAAAATAGTTTGATTTTATTTTGTTTAAAAAAATGAAATGGTTTAGTTTGGCTTGGAAAAATTCCAAACTGTTTTAAATGGTTTGGTTTGAAATATTATTAAAAATCGTGTTCACCCAAAAAAAAAAATGAGAACTTCGAATTACGACATGTTTTATAATGCTTATTCACTCTCTCCTCGCACCAAAAATTTGCTTTGCAAAATAAATATTTAAATGTACGATCTCTAATGTTCATGTACTCTGAACAATCAAATAATAAATGAAAAATTTAATAATATAGATCATGCTATAAAAGATAAGATTTATTGTTTTGACCATTGACAATGAAAAACAACACGTGTAAGAAACGAATTCGATAATCATAAAAAAAGAAAAAAACTAAAATTGTGATTGACAAAGATGCATCAAATTCATGGTATTATAAGTTTTTGCAATTTTTATACAACGTAATTATTTTTTGATGAAAATTATAATATAATATTGATCATCTCAATTATCAGTTAAGTAAATTGGGAGATAATTTACTTATTGTTGTAAAAATTTAAGAATCATAAATATTGAATTAAGTTAATAGAACGCAATACAAAGAAGCTCAAATTTTTAGATGTTCTAAATAACTAAAAAAATAAGATTATTTATAAAAAGTTTTATACAATAAGAATTATTTAGTATTAGATGCGTGATACAACTTCGATATAATTTTGAACTGAAATTTTTGCATTGAATTTGTATGAATGCGTACAAATACTTATTTGCAAAATTCAAAATATTAACAAATAAAAATAAAAAATTATGAAAAGAGAGGTTTAAATACAAATAATCAAATATAAATAAGTAAAAAAAATCTCCATAAAAATATTTAAGTGGAAGTAGCAGTGTGAACACAATAAAAGTTGAGTTTTGGTCTTTGAAGTGTGAAAGCAATAAAAGTTGAGCGTGAAAATAAATGAAATATATAATATATATTATCGTATAAAAAAATCACAAAAAGTTGTGTCAAATTGGCGGGAGGGGTCGATATTAAATTTGTTGACAGAACGAAATTATTCATCCATAAGATTGATACCAATAAAATATCACAATTATTGAAAAAAATTATTTACGTATTAAATGTAACTTTCTATAAAAATACTAATTAAGTTTATAGAACGCAATACAAAGGAGCTCAAATTTTTAGATGTACTAAATAAATAAAAAAATAAGATTATTTATAAAAAAAATTATACAATAAGATTTATTTAGTATTAGACGCGTGTTACAACTTCGATATAATTTTGAACTGAAAATTTTGCATTGAATTTGTATGACTGCACACAAATACTTATTTGCAAAATTCAAAACATTAAAAGATAAAAAAAAAATTATGAAAAGAGAGGTTTAAACACAAATAATCAAATATAAATAAGTAAAAAAAAAATCTCCATAAAAACATTTAAGTGAAAGTAGCAGTGTGAACACAATAAAAGTTGAGTTTTAGTCTTTGGAGTGTGAAAATAAATGAAATATATAATATATAATATTATATTAAAATAAATCACAAAAAGTTGTATCAAATTGGCGGAAAATTCTTCTCCTATAATTAACAAACATTTTAATAATATATTATTATTAAACATATGTAGTCGACTTCACACTTAAATAGTGTGAAGGGTGAGTTTACAAAAATAAATAAATAAAGGTAAGGACGATTTGTACAAAACTTGTGAAATAAATGTATGAATGTTTTGCATAATTACTCTACTAAAATCCCTAACAAACATGGAAAACCACCAAACGGAGGTTAATTAACAAACATTTCCCAAATCATTTTTCCACCACAAATTTTACCTCGAAAACATCACGTTCTTTATTAAAAACTTTTACCAAACGGAGGCAAATTTGCAAAATTGTTGTCTTCAAATAATATTGCCAAAGGATCTCTTCATCACACAAGCGCGGGGTTCATGAATATGTGGATGAGATTAAATAGATAGTACTTGTGAATGTGTAATGGAAATTTAAGTCACAATAAGTGCTATACTTGAAACTAGGATATGTTGAATTGTAAATTCTAGAAGATTAAAAATAAAAAATCTCAATTTCACTCTTAATTTATGGCAAATATTCATGATTCAGATATCCAAATTCAATTCTCCAAACTCTAATTTGAGGCATTAAATTCACAATTAGACATTATCATAAGAAATGTAGTTCCATTCTTATTGTCAAAATGTGTGATAAAAAATCACAATAATAATCAGCAAAAACATTTTCCAGAAAGTGGAGATTCTTTCCTTGAGTGGCTTAAGGGCTTACTTAGGCAATAATACTTCTTCCTTCCCTTGAAGTTCATCATCACTGTTGTATACAAACCGCGTATGCTTACCACTAAATGTTGCCATCGTCTTCTCTCCATTCACACTCATCTTTCTCATTTCTTGGCACAATTCATCAGCCATTCCTCCTCCTTCATAATCACACTCCTCGCATTCTTCTTCTCCTTCATAATTGTACTCTTCCTCGTACTCTTCTGCTTCTTCATCATCTCTAATGCTGCTGACATTAACCTGAATAGACCATATAGAAGATGCATCGTCATCGTCATCGTCAGTACATAGCTGCTTCTCTTTACTACCTCCCTGGTATGTCACCACAGAGGAACACTCGAACCCCTCTGATTTCTCTGAGAAATCCAGTGCCCTTGTAATCACATCCTTCTCAGTTTCACTTCCCTCTTCTTTCTTCTCATCAATTCCATTCTGCACAAAAAAAAAAAAAAAAATGAACCATAAAATTAGATGAAACAAGGCAGAAAGAGTAAACGACTGAACAAGGAATCAAATAAAACAAACCTGAGAAATCACAAACTTGTCTTCAACTGGAGATGGGGTAACAGAATTCAACTCATTGATATTTAAGATTTGGGGCGTGTTTGCCGGAGTTGGGGCAAGAAGAGTCATGGGAGAGCTTACAAGGCACTTGAGGTTAAACAAAGGCCCTTTTTCAATGGAGATTTTTGAAAAATTTGCCTCTTCTTCAACTTTCTGCAGTAGGGTCTTGACCTGACCTCTCAAAAGTGCTTCACCGGAGCCTGGTGTAAAAGTATACTTGGACTTGATTCTCTTCTTGGACATTGTTGATGATGGCGTATCCAGATTCCCCGTTGCAAGCCCAACAATTGGCGAATCATTTGTTATATCGATAAGGGCAGATCGATCTTGTTGCTTTACACTATTCCTCTGCCTTGTTCTTGTTATAGACTTCTCAGGTTCCTCAAATTTGCCTGCAAAAAAAATAAAAATTCAGACACAGAAACCCACATCAAAAATCAATTCAAGAAAATCTGGCTCTGAATCAAGATTTCTTGACTAATATCTTGCCATTATTACTGTTTTTAGCGCCCAGAGTCTGTGATCTAGTAACTCTTCGGGTCGATGACGATGGGGTTTCCATGGGGACAGTAGTGTTGATGATCAAGAAATCCTCTGAAAATATTACGTTTGCCGCCGGAGAGTTCTGTATTTGATCGATGTTATTTGGGACTATGAAGAAAAGGTTATATAGAAGTTTGGGAAGAGTGATTTTAGGGCCGAAAAGGGGAATTCGACCGTTAATGCGTGTTCTAGCGGCGTGGCTCAACGTTAATTAAAAAACTAGCCGTTGGGATTTGAATGGATCCTGGCTTCCGGTTCTTGTCATATAATAAAAAGGGGAAATTGCACCTAGGGTTCCTAATCTTTTTAAAAAGTGAAAATGTAGCTCAAAGCTTTCACTTTTGGCAGCACAGTCAATGGACCTTTAGTTAAAATATGCAGTTGAAAACCTTTGGATATTTTCTGTTGGAAACTCTGTTATTTCAACCCTTGATCTAATTTTGACCTTTATTTATCGAAGTTTTGGATGGAAATTGTCTAAGAGCCTTCGGATTAGAAAATTATTTGGATGTTAATTTCAATTAGGAATAAATGAAAAATTACCAATTTATCAAGTGAGTATATCTAATTATCTAAGTTATTTGGATTCCAAAAATCAACAACATACATGCTTTCTAGTTTCTACTCAACATGATAGGTCGTATTAAAGAAATTAGGGAAGAGAGCAAATTTGGACCCCCAACCTTTAAAAATGATATTCACAACGTTTGTGAAAAAAAATATGCATAGTTTTTCCTTACTTATTGAAGAAATAATATCATCATTTTTGTACAATATAGGACCCTAAGAATTAATCTATTTGTACATATTTTTTGTCCAGATTGATTTACCGATCATGTGTTGGCAAAATTGAGGATGCTGATTGTCAAGGTGATGTGATGAGTAAGTTAATGGATGATTGTCAAGTGTATAATATGTACACCAACATGTAAACAAATATGTACAAATAGCATAACTCAATATCCTAAAGTGGATGATTGACTCATTTCATATTAGAAATAATCGCAAGAAATCCTTTGATAACACAGATTTCTATTTCTCAATGATATTCCACAGTCAAAACCATTGGCTGAATCTCGTGCTACTATTCCATAGAATTTTATTGATATCTCCTTTTTTTAAAAAGCAAATCGACTTCGATTTTTAAATAACTCACATCATTTCTATTTCTATTGTAATAGAAGATTATCATTTTCTATAGAAAAGACTCATATCTGTAATTATGATTTTACATATGGACAATTACTTAATATTCTTTTTTGAATGACAAATGACTATAAATCAATTAGACTGTGATTTAAATCTTTTTTTCTTCTTCCTTTCTTCTGAAAATGAGAAACATTACTCATAACTCAAGTGGGTTGACTCTCAAATATCTTAAGAGAAAAAATCTTAATAAATTTCATTTATTGAGCTGTCTTTAAGGTGTGGGGTTAAGCGGAGGCTTTCTTTACATTTTTGGTTAATTTAAAAGGATGATAATTTTGTAATTTTACATGATCTCTACGGCCAAATTGGTCGGGTTTTGTCAACAGGGACAAACCGTGATTAGGCTAAATATATTCAGATCACATTTTCTTATATGTACACCACATTTTAATTGCGTAAAATGTTCATAATTTTTAATCAATATCACAATTATGTCCCTAACATTTTTTCATTGTATTCTTATTTTGCATCTTTCATTAATTACTACAACTTATCTTTCCTATCGGACTCTACAAAAAAATCTTTTAAGAAGAAATAAAAAGATTTATTTATCTCCCGTATATTTAATAAGTAAAAAAAATCAAAAGTATGATTAAATATTTGTCCATTATTTTAAAGCAAGATAACAAAAGAATTTTGGATGAAAACCATCGATTAGTAGAAGATTTGTTAATTGCTGAAATTTTAATAATAAGAATGTGGCAAAAAAATTTAAGAATATAAATATAACAATCTATAAAAATAATGGACCAATAATACAATTAAAATGTAGTGTGTTTATAAGAAATTGTAGTGTTAATATAATTTCCCCTGTGACTACTCTCCAAACATTTTAGATATTTAATACAACATTTCTGAAAGTTGAAGGACCAAATTTGCAATTTTCCCCTAAATATTAAAATTATACAAGCATTCGATCATACTGAGAGAAATGTATTCGTTTGCAAGAAAAGATAGATATGTGCTTTGGCACTTTTTTTGGATCAAGATAAGAGTAGATCCAAGACAAATAGAAGAAAACACACTAAGCCTCCTTCGGTAAACTGTTATAAATTTATAAACAATACATTTTTCAAAATCATTGTTAACCAAATATTTTTCAAAATTATTTTCAACAATATATTTTACTCAAAAATATCACATTATTTGTTTATAAACAAAAAGTTTTTACTAGTACAGTGTGTACGATCATTAGTATAACCGTAGTCTTTTTTTTTTTCTTCTACTAAGCCTCCGTTTGGTAACATTGTTATAAACAATGTTAATAAATATTATAATTTTCAATATCACTTTTCAATCAAACACAATTTTCTAAATTTCGAAATAACAAATATTCTATTTATAATCAATTTTCTAGCCGCGGAATGTAGGTTAACGTAAATTTTAAGATCCTCGACTTGAGCTACTCCAAATACATTCAGAAGACAATAGCAGAACTTCAAACTGTGCACCGAAAATATTGTGAAGAAAAAATCTTATCCTCTACTTTGACGAACAATATGAAACTCAAAAATGCTTATTTTCACTCGAGATCATATGTTAAATCCCTGCAACTGACAAAAAGAGTAAAACAAACTGCGAAGCAATAATTCCCAGGGAAAAAGGTGTGGAAAAGCTCAACATAAAAAAATTATTCAGAAATTATGAAGCACATTCCGCGATTTACATTATCTATAAAATTGATTCATACATTAAGGTTGTCTGCAATCTGCCCCGACTGCCTCACAGATGGACTTGTAGCCGCCTTTATCTAAGCACTGCGCAAGTTCAATCTAAAAAAAGAGAGAACCCGGGTGGGGTCAAGTATGTATTGATAGATAAAACAAGAGTGCAATTCAATGCATATGCATATGCCGATCATTATTACGAAGATCAAGTTCATCATTATCATACGTAACCAATTTGACTCGTCTCTTCCTACAAAAACTCAAATTTCTGGAGCAGTTAGATGTCTCTACCTTTATCTTCGGCATAAGAGCAGGCCCACCATATGCAAAAGAAGTATACAGCTGGCGTATTTTCTTGTATGCCTCCTCAGGCTCACCACTGACGGAAACAGATGAAGATAAGATTGTAGAAATTATTACAATCACAATTGTAGATAGAGTATTACTACCTGCTAATTAATACCTCCACAGCCTATCAGTGGATTCGAATCTTTCCCTATTAAGAAACACAACATTAATGGTGTCAATGGAATGTACAAAACCCCAAACAAATATCAGAAAAATAATATGTACATACTGCTGCAATATCTTCAACATCTTGTTCAGACAAGTCTGGGGCCATTTTCACAAGCAAAGGAGGCGGGCCTTCCTCACCCCATTGCATTTCATCACGAGCCGCTTCAACCTTTTGACAATGATAAAGTTAAAACTACATCCTCGACTTATTAGCTACTATATTCTCCAAAATACATTGACTAATCAGATTGACAAAGAAGTAAGGTCAAAACCTTCTTAACAAGATCTTTCAATTGTTTTCTCCCCTCAAGTTGGCCAAGTCCAGGAGTATTGGGAGACGAAATATTAATAACCTACATGGTGAGGCTCTGTTCAACAAATGTGTCCAAAGATCAAGTAACAAATTTGTCAAGCACCATTTCAGAATTCATCTAACAAAGCAGTTATAAATGGATATTTCACTTGAAAACAATACACAAGTATCTACTTAGATGGGTTTCTCAATCTACGAGAATATGCACAAGAAACTATGAAGTAACATATAAACTGGACATGTACCAAGTAATCAGCATATTGGGATAATATTTGAACTCCTTGTACATAATCTGCGCAGCATCTTTACTGGTCTTGTTCTTTCCAAGGTTAACCCCCAAAATTCTGTTGGGAATGCAAACAATCCCACGTCGGTCGTAAGGAAGGAAATAAACCATCATATAACTCAAGTGAGCTACTCCATCCATTTATAACTGCTTGACTTGGATGCAAGATGTGTGATTAAATTGATGTTGATGGTTGATGGGCTCCTATGGAAAATCAAACAATAGGAGTTGCACTATAACTTTTCAGCAATTTTGTTTCGACACGGGCCGATGAAAAGCTCGGAATTCGTTGATAATTCTGAGTGATTATACTCATATGGTGGAGTATGGGATCGTCAAAGTGAAAAAAGCTTGCATGTTTACCCAATGATTAATTTTTGAATATTTTGGCTCGGATGAATTTGTGTCGATGTGAAGATTGTTGGGATATTTGACCCAAATTAAGAATGAGAATATTTTGGACAATTGATTTCCATATTAAAGTGGTTAACTTGGAGATCAAGTTAAAGGTGAAAAGGAAAATAAAAGACTTTATTTTGGTATTCTACTTCAATAAGGAAACTTACTTGAACACGAATTCTACATATTCTAGGGATTGTTTTTTCCTATAAATATGTGTGTTTGTGAGTCATAATATTGTGAATCTTATGTGATGTGATGTGATCCAGAACCTCGATAATACGATTCATAGCAGGCTTGATGGGAAAATTTAAATATTCAAGCCAAAATAAGAATTCAGCAGGTTCGACGAGTTTTGAAGCATAAACCGAGTTGAAAAGAACTAGCAATAGGATCACGACTGTAAATGGAATTGGTCACGACCGTAAATTTTGAAGCTCACAGCTGTAAATAAAGGATCACAGCTGTAACCTATTCTCTGTCTAATTCATAACCGGATAAAAAAAGACTTACGGTCGTAACCAAAATCTTCACGGCCGTGACATATTTCAGTTACATAATTTACGGCCGTAAATGAAGACACTCACGACCGTAAGATAGCTTCTGGACGTGTGCCGCTGTTGGAATTTAAAGTTTAGCATTATTTTATTTCCTTATCAGTTTTAGCTATTTTAGTTTAGTTAGAACTCTATTTTGAGTCCATTAGCTACTAGGGTTTTATTTTGCTTATTTATACGCTTTTTTCCATTCATTGTAATTCAGACTTTGAATTTGAATAGACAGTTTATTTAGTGATTCAATAATTTTATAGGTGGATTTCCTATATGTTTAGAACTTATCAAGAGTGATTCTTGTGACGTTCGACAATCGAACTTATCAAATATTTGCTAGAATATTTGTGGCGTTCAAAATCAGAAACTTATCAGGGAGATTGGACAAATCCTTGTGGCGTTTCGAAAGTCGTGGTTCTTTATTCCGCATCGTCGAGCCATCGCGTCATGAATATCGGGTCATGATTTATCCGTCCAACCACAACCTGAGTTTGGAACTTTCCGGCGTTTCTTCCACGCTTCGATCTCATCATATGGTATCAGAGCTGGACTCTGAATTCAGGTTTTTCTATCTAGTTTAATTCTTATGTTTATCATCGAGTCTGTCATAAGAATTATCCATATCTTGTTGTTGAGTCTTTCTTTTCTTGAGTGTTCTTCGTGCCAGTAAATTTTTTTCCAGTTTGATCCATATAAAAATTAAAAAATGTTTATTTTGTTCGATTCTTATCCAAATCTTGTTCCGTTCGTTTTGTTGTGTTCGTCGAATTTTTAGATTTATTTAAAAATAATAATTATTATTTTTTATTTATTTTATTTTATTCCAAAAATTCATCCAAAATTCAAAAAAGAAAAAAAAAAGGAGTCCATTCAACAACAACTTTCTTGAATTTCTTGATCATTTGTTTATTGTTCTTTTCCATTCTGTTCTACATAAATTCTATAATGTCCAATGTTCGCTCCAAATAGTGTACCGCAAGCGCACAGGTCGCGTACAAGTAATAAAGTGGACTTTTTGAGTCCGGATTGTCGATCTCACGAGGAATGTTTACTTTAGATTATACAACTTTAATTAATTTAATTCTAACAATAAAAGGAAACACACAATTAAAAGTTGGATTTTTGTAAATTCTAAATTAACGAAAATAATTCTAAACCGAATTAAAATAAGAAAAATGGACGATAAAATAGTTATGATTCATGATTTCACTTAACTCTTGCTTAAGTAATTTCTCAACACAAGCAAATTAATAAATTACTCATTTACAATGTTAGACCCGATTTTCCAAGCTTAGCTAATTACCTCTCTCGAGTGAAATTAACTCTAATCAATTGGTTTAACCTACTATATCTCTATGTCGATTAAAGCCCAATCAATTGCATTAACTCTTTGTGAAAATAGCTCAATGGATCATCTAGGGTTTAAGATATATCTCTATCCTTAACAAGAATCTAGAGCATTTTTTATTTGGTCTAAAATGCATAATATCTCTCGATTATCGTACACTTCACAAAACATATATTTGGTGATCAATCAAACACATGGAATAATCTCAATAACAAACACACATGAAATAAGCTCAACATTAATAAACAAACATTAAAATTACTTAAACTAAGTTAAACTACATCAATCATCCCAACATAAAACAACTAGCCCATTATATAAATATTCCACAAAAGATAAGGTTTATGAAAATACATCACAAAATATAGAAATTAAGGATAAAAATACAAGAAAAATGAAATACAACACTTCCCTTGATTTTTGCTCCAAGAATCTTTCAACAATGCTTTGTATTTCCACTTACTTCTTGCTTCTTTGATCCAAATGGTGCTAGTAACTTAGAAACACAACTAAACTACAAACTAATTTACAAACTAAATCAAAAACAAAGAAAAGAAAAGAACAGAAAAGAAAAGAAGAAGAAAGAGAAGAGAGAAAAGAGGGAAGGGGGTTAGGGTTTGTTGTTAAGAAAAATTTGGATAAAGTTGAAGAGAGAAGTGGGGGTATAAATACCCCCAAAAATCTGACCTAAAAAAGGTCCAAAAACGCGCCCCAAAGGAGCCAAACGCGGCCTTAACTTAAAATACTAAAAACAGAAAATAAAATTCGATTGTGTAAAAATCTTCCCACGCGATCGCGTGGTTCACCTGCAACTCCGTCATTTCATGATTTGCAATTGGGTCCTCCAACTTCTGGTCTTCTTCAATTTAGTCCTCGAATTTTGACTTTTATTACAAATATGCCCCTGAAATATTTGCATCTTTAGTCCTCCAACTTTCTGAGATATTGCAATTGTGTCCTCAAACTTTTGATTTCTTTCGATTAGGTCATTGGACATAAAATTTGCTCCTCTTTTAGCCTGATTGCACTTCAATCTTGTCCATTTGCTTTTCAATTGAGGTTGTACCTAATTGTACAAGATAAACACAATTTATAAGTAGATATTTGCTCTATTTGTCAATTAAATTGCTAATTTAGGAACTAAATAAGTGTGTAAAGTACACTTATCATCCAATTTTCAAGAAAAATATCTATCTAGAAGGGGGAACGATAATGATAAAGATCGTATGTAGAGATTTTTGAATGATTCTTTGATGAGGTTGGATAAACTAGATGAAAGGGAGGGGAAATTGAAAAAGGGGCGATCTCAAGCAAATCGTAGTGATGAGATTCATTATAGGCATGATCCTAAACCTAGGGATGGAGTTGGGATTAAGAGAGGAGTCGAGATTGATCCTAAGGCAATTTTGAAGATTCAAAAAGAAATTTATGAGGAAATATTGAGGTGTGAACGGGAGGCATAAATTTTTTTTTGGCTAAATTACAAAGGAAAGAGGAAAAACGAAAGGCAGTAATTAGATGGTTAGAAGATAGTGAAAATCATATTGATCCTCGGGATATGAAAGTTGAAAAGAAGGAGGGAGGCTTGAGGCATGAATTAGTTGAAGAGACCCCGAACTTTGTGGTAGGAGTTGAAAATGTGGAGTTAGGTGAACAAACTCCAAAATTTGATGAGGAATTAGAAGTTGGGGTAGAAGTTCAAAATTTGGCTTTTGAATTAGTAGATCCACATTTGGATAGTGATGAGGTAGTATGTGAACATGGTGATGCGAATGTGGGGGTAGAAGATGTGGTTGAGTCTGAAGATGAAAAATTTGAACAAGAAGTTGCAAAGGAGAACAGAGGCGAAGAGAAGAGCCTCGTGGTTCAAGAAGTGGAGTTAGTGGTGGTTTGTCATGGATACAAGGATCCATACCTTGTACCTCATGAAGCTAACATGTCCCTCCCCATTTTGTTTAAATCTTTTTTGCAAGTTAATTATGTTTGGAAGCTTCAACCACACTACGTATAGCAAAGAAAGTTCAAGCTCCATCTCTTCCATGTTTTCCAATCAAAGGAGCATAATTTATTGAACTCATGGCATGGAAGCAATAATTTTCCGTTTGATCTAGGGGGAGCAGTTACATTCATGAACAAAGCTATGATTCGGGACGAATCATCCTAAAGAAGGAGGGTATGATGTGATCCAGAACCTCGATAATACGAATCATAATAGGCTTGACGGGAAAATTTAAATATTCAAGCCAAAATAAGAACTAGCAATAGGATCACGGCTGTAAATGGAATTGGTCACGACCGTAACTTTTGAAGCTCACAACCGTAAATAAAGGATCACAGCCGTAACATATTCTCTGTCTAATTCATAACCGGATAAAAAAAGACTTACGGCCGTAACCAAAATCTTCACGGCCGTGACATATTTCAGTTACATAATTTACGGCCGTAAATGAAGACACTCACGGCCGTAAGATAGCTTCTGGACATGCGCCGTTGTTGGAATTTAAAGATTTCGCATTATTTTATTTCCTTATCAGTTTTAGCTATTTTAGGTTAGTTAGAACACTATTTTGAGTCCATTAGCGATTAAGATTTTATTTTGCTTATTTATACGCTTTTTCCATTCATTGTAATTCAGACTTTGAATTTGGATAAACAGTTTATTGAGTGATTCAATAATTTTAAAGGTGAATTTCCTATATGTTTAGAACTTATCAAGAGTGATTCTTGTGGCGTTCGACAATCGGACTTATCAAATATTTGCTAGAATATTTGTGGCGTTCAAAACCAGAAATTTATCAGGGAGATTTGACAAATCCTTGTAGCGTTTTGAAAGTCGTGGTTCTTTATTCCGCATCGAGTCGAGCCATGGGTCATGATTCATCCGTCCAACCACAACCTGAGTTTGGAACTTTCCGGCGTTTCTTCCGCGCTTCGAATCTCATCATTATGTGAGACTAATTAGAGAGAATTGGAGAGCTTTATCTTTGTAGTTTCTTGTGAACTCTTTGTGGGATAATTCAAAGGGTAGAAACTTGGGTTAGATTGAAGTTCATTATTAGTATTTTCTCTATAGTCTATAGGATTGAGTTAGTGAGTGAAATTCTATATAATTATAATAATTTATTATATAGTGAAAGGTTTTGGCGATCCGGAAATTTTGCGTTGTTGTTATTTTATTTTCTTGTTTGGTCATTTAATTCTTGAACATCAAAAGATCTTGTGAGTTAAAGAAGGGGAATCAATGTTTAATTCCCAACAAGTGGTATCAGAGCCGGAAAGATTATCTGGTGGACGCAAGATCGAGTGGATGTGACTCCCTAACAATGGCAGATGAATCGAGATGATGAGCCTCAAGATGAAGAATTCTTGTGGTTTCTCACGAGACGAAAGATCCATGGTAACATAGTGTGCAGCGGCTATGGTGGATTATCTCGGTAAATGGTGATCTCTCTGGGCATGAGGAGATGTGACGGGATTTATCTTGAGGGAGGCCAGATGGGCTAGGTGTACCTCGTGGGCCTTGTTTGAGGGAGGGATTGTTGGGAATGCAAACAATCCCACATCGGTTGTAAGGAAGGAAATAAACCACCATATAACTCAAGTGGGCTACTCCACCCATTACCAAGTGGTTTTGGGTTGGAACCTCACTTGGGCTAGGGGTTTGGGCTTGTGACTGGGCAAATTGAAATATTCATGGTCCCAACAAATTCTAGGACCAGCTTTCCCTCCATTTATAACTTCATCACCCACCGAAGATGTAGTGCTTGACGTTTCTAACTTCCTCCTACCATGTTGCGCACCCAACCGCTTTGCAACAACAACAATTCCTTCACTATTGAAGCCACATCTATTAATTATAGCACTGCCACAGATATAATCAGTTTAAACACTAATGGTTTGTTTGGTAAGATGGTCAATAGAGATTGAGGAAGAAAATGAAATTGAACAATCTTGTTTATTATATCCAATACTATCTAATGGCATAGAAAATATGCATTAAGAGTTTATAAAGAGACTTGCATTCGAAAATAAAATAAAGCCTTGCTTCATGCCATAGTGTAGAATACATAAAAAAACACCAAACTTTAATCAATAAAATAGGTTAAAGTGTGCACTCTTACCCTTCCTTAGGCAATCTGAAAATACGAGGCTTTGGATTCCCCGCCTGAGGGACCAGAGTAACAGATCCTACCTCCACAAACCCAAAACCTAAACCAAGTAAGCTTTCAACAGCCTCGGCATTTTTATCAAAACCAGCAGAAAGACCAATAGGATTGGTGGGTCTTGCCTTTTCTCTATTGGGACCCATCCACGAGCTGCAGCAGAAACAGCCAGTTGGTGGGCGACCTCTGGATCTAGAAATGCAAAAAATGGATTGAATAGTTTCATTGCATTGAAAATCCAGCCACTGCACAATCATCATATGTGTTGTACAGGTTATTCCTACAAATTTATAGTTACAAGAAGTATTTAGACTGTGATATAACTTGAAAACATTTTGATCCCAAGCACCTAGAATATGCATAAATAAGACTTCAGATAGTGCCCAGCTAACAATGAAGATAAGTCCAACTCTAATTTTATGAACAATGAAAAGTTTCTATTGTCTACATAGGCATACAAAAAGGTTCAACAAAAATAGTTTTCCGAAATGCCTGAATTGTCAAAGATCAAATATGGAACAACAGTGAAAAGTGCTCCCTCTCTTCTTCGCTTCTCCTTTCTATTCCCTTTTGAGCAAAGTCGACCTAAAAGAGTTTGAGAGAAAATATCTTTTATTCACCAACAATCTAAACTGAATGAAGGTTGCGTTTAACATATATAAACGCAGGAAGAAAGCAAGCAGCCAATCACAGAGTGACATCTCATTAAAAGAAAACAAACAATAAATGGAAAAGAAAAGAAAGAAACGTAAAGATAGGAAATGCGACTGCAATGGTTTATTCTATCCTGATTCAATCATGATTGAATCAACAACTATTCTGATTGAATCAGCAACTTTTCTGAGAATCAACTTTTTCATTCATTTTGTTCATCCCCCCCTCAAGTTGGAATTGGTGGAGATCACCCAATCCCAACTTGGAAATAAGGCGAACAAATTGAGGGGCAGCAAGAGCTTTAGTAAATAAGTCCGCAAACTGAAGATGAGAAGGTACGAACTGAGGGAGAATGAAACCAGACTTAAACTGATTTCGTACAACATGACAATCTTCAATCTATATCCAGATGCTTAGTCCGCTCATGAAAGATCGGATTAGCTGTGATATGCAGAGCTGCCTTATTATCACACCATAAGGGGATAGGTGTAGAAACTAGAATGTAGAAATCATGAAGGATGTAATTGATCCATTGCAATTCAAAAACGGTGCTACCATACTCCGGTATTCAGCTTCTACAGAGGAACGGGAAACAGTAGTTTGTTTCTTTGTTTTCCAGGAAACCAAAGCGGAACCCAAAAAGATACAATAGCCCGTGAGTGCTTTCCTAGAATTAAGGCAGGAACCCCAGTCAGCATCTGAATAAGCCTCCAAGTGAAAAGAATTCTGAGATGGGAAAAAAATGCCCTTCGAAGGACAGCCTTTGAGATACCGAAGTAGATGTAGAGCAATTTCCCAATGTTCTTAACAGGGAGCATGGAAAAATTGGCTTAATTGCTGTACACCATATGTAATGTCAGGTCTGGTGAGATTCAAATAAAGAAGGCGCCCAATCAACCGTCTATATTTCTTAGGATCATGAAGGAAAGCCCCTGCTTGAGCAATTAAACGTGTACCTTTAGGGATAGGTACCTGAACTGGTTTATCCCCAAGTAGCCCTGCATCTTTAACAAGATCTATGATGTACTTCCTCTGATTTATATACATACCATCTGCATTGCGTGCAATTTCTAAGCCCAAGAAGTATTTAGCATATCCTAGATCCTTGATAGTAAAGGTCTGATGCAAGAAGTTCTTGGTATCAATAATGTCTTTCTCACTTGACACGGTGATGAGTACATCATCAACATAAACTAAGAGAAAGAGAGTAGACTTAGAGGATTGTTTAGTGAACAAACAATGGTCATGTGATGATTGGAAAAATCTAAAAACCTGAAGCTTATGACATAATTTTGTATTCCACTGGCGCGAGGCCTGTTTCAAGCCATACAAGCTTCTTTTTAGTTTACAAACGTGTCCTGGTAAGGCCTTATTATACCCCTGAGGTGGCTACATATAAACCTCTTCATCCAAAAAATCGTGTAAAAAGGCATTGTTAATAACTAGCTCATGTAGTGGCCAACCTTTTCCTGCCACAATTGCCAAAAACAGTATGACAGTTACAAGTTTAGCTATAGGTGAAAAACTATCAAAATAATCCACGCCTTGTTGCTGGTGATAACCCTTGGCAACAAGCCTAGCTTTAAATCTGTCCACTGTACCATCTGCATGCAATTTGATCTTGTAAACCCACCTTGATCCTATAGCTCGTTTATCAGGAGGAAGATCAGTCAATTCCCAAGTTTTATTGGCTTCCAATGCATCAAACTCTAGTTGCATTGCCTCAGTCCATTCTTTACTTTTGCTTGCTTGATTGTAAGAACCAGGCTCTTGAACAATTGATACATTTGCTAAGAAGGCACAATAGGAAGGTTTAAGCTGTGGAGAAATGATAAAAGGAAAAGTTGGTGGAGTATACCTTGTGTGAGTTGGTGAGACCCTTTTGCAGTGTGAAATAATACCAGCAGCTGGAAAATCATGTGTATCTGTAACATTGGTGATGAAGTCTTGTAACCAAGGAGGTTGAGTCCTAACTCTAGTACTATGTCTAAGAGTAGGAGTTGATGAGTTAGAATGAGGCAAATGTGAAGAATTGTTTTCTGTTGATGATTCAGGGGAAGGAACCTGAATCAGAGGAATAGAATCTGTTGAAATGTCAGTGGAAGGTGGACTATTTTGTTGTGTTTCTGGGAGAGGTAGAACATGTAATAGATCATTTACAATTTCAGTAGAAGAATCAATTGATTTGGGAAAGTTTTGATCATCATCAGATATGGGAACTACTGGTAAAGGAGGATAAGAATAATTGTCTGCCTCTGTTCTAAAAGGAAAGACCGATTCAAAGAAATCAACATCCCTTGAAACATGAATTTGTTTTGTGTCAATATCAAAGACTTTAAAACCTTTTTGGCCAGGATTGTATCCAAGGAAGATACATTTATGAGCTCGTGATTCAAATTTGGTTTTATGGGGCTTGGTATTTGCAATGTAGCATAAAGAACCAAAGGTTCTAATCAAGGTGTAATCAGGTTTATGACCAAACAGCTTCTCAAAAGGAGTAAGCCATTTCAAAACAGGGGTAGGAAGTCTATTTATGATGAATGTGGCCATAAGCAAGGAGTAGGTCCAGGATTTTAGGGGTAAATTTGCATGAAACATCAAAGATCTAGCTATTTGAAGTAAATGTTTGTGTTTCCTCTCAACCACCCCATTTTGTTGAGGTGTATAAACACAAGTCTTATGATGAATGATTCCAAATGTCTGGAAAATATTTTGGCATTCTGTGCTCAAAAATTCAGTGCCATTATCAGTAATTATGCATTTAACCTTTTTATCGAATTGTGTTTGAACCATCCTAATGAAGTTATCAAGAGTCTTTGCAACTTGTGTTTTATGTGTAAGAAAAAAAGTCTAAGTGGATCTGCTGAAGTCATCCACTATAGTTAACATATAAGGTGTGTTTGTAAGTGAAAATTGTCTGTAAGGTCCCCAGAGGTCAACATGTATAAGTTCAAAAATGGTTTGTGTGTGGATATTACAGGTAGGGAAAGGGTTTCTTTGTTGTTTAGATTTATGACATGCTTCACATTGTCTTATCAGATCCAGTTTCTCTGGAATATGTTTGAGGAAGTCCAAATATTTCATAGTCACCAAATTTAACAAGTATGCATTATCAGTTGAATCAGGATATATATTGTTGAATCAGGATATATATTGTGTAAGTCCCTCTGTTTCTCAACTCTTAGTATCATCAAATAGGCCTTATTCACTGATGGAAGTGGATCTATAACAAGAACCTGATTTCTAATGTGATCAAAGGTATCATTTAATCCCATTAGAAACTGCATAAGACGATTAAAAGTCGTCAGATCTTAGACTTCCTTAGATGCTGTGCAGGTGCATACCAGTATTGGCATCAAACAAGTCAACTCGTCCCAAAGCTTTTTCAATTTAGTATAGTATTTTTCCACAGTCAAAGCTCCCTGTGAGATACTGCTTATTTCCCTCTGTAGCTGATAAAGCATCGGACCATTGCACTCAGCATATCTCTCCTTCAATTCCGACCAGAGTTCCTTTGCTGAAGTTGTATAGATGAATGCTTCAACTATATCTTTAGCAATTGAGTTCAATAGCCATGATCTAACCATACAGTCCACCCGTATCCATTGTTCAATTTTAGATTGATTATCAGTAGGTTTACCACAACTTCCATCGATAAATCCCAATTTCATCTTAGCTCCTAAAGCTATAACAATAGATCTGCTCCAACTAAGGTAATTTGTACCCGTTAAGACTGAAGTAACAAGAACCATACCAGGATGATTTGAGTTTTGAAGATCTAGTGGATCCTTGTTTGAATATTCCTTATTTGCTGGTACATCTCCAGCAATTGTCTCCCGCGGATTCTCCTCTGACATTTTTCTTCAATGAATGATTGATTCTTCAATCAATTTCCAGTATCTTTTGCCCCTGCTCTGATACCATGAGCAAAGTCGAGCTAAAAGAGTTTGAGAGAAAATATCTTTTATTCACCAACAATCTAAACTGAATGAAGGTTGCGTTTAACATATATAAACGCAGGAAGAATGCAAGCAGTCAATCACAGAGTGACCGCTCATTAAAAGAAAACAAACAATAAATGGAAAAGAAAAGAAAGAAATGTAAAGATAGGAAATGCGACTACAGTGGTTTATCTTATCCTGATTGAGTCATGATTGAATCAGCAACTATCCTGATTGAATCAGCAACTTTCTATCCTGATAGCAACTTTTCTGATTGAATCAGCAACTTTTCTGAGAATCAACTTTTTCGTTCATTTCGTTCACCTTTCCTCTCTATTTCCAGATTCAGACCTATTCCCCTCTGCTTCATCACA
This sequence comes from Ligustrum vulgare, assembly GCA_963555705.1. Classification (NCBI taxonomy): domain Eukaryota; kingdom Viridiplantae; phylum Streptophyta; class Magnoliopsida; order Lamiales; family Oleaceae; genus Ligustrum; species Ligustrum vulgare. The sequence goes on from OY743168.1 coordinate 24,345,789, forward strand.
AATAATAACCCTTACAAAGCCCAATCACCCTGTCACAATCGCATTGCCCCACAATCGGAATTCTTAAACAGTGTCCTAAAGACTACTACTATCATGTACTGCTCAATGCCTAAAATAGTTATGAATTTTACGCTTATAACCCCTCTATTATCGAACCTGACTTTTAGCTTATTTTGGAAATCAATTCTAGTTAAAATACAATCTTATTGAGGTAGCTGATATCGAGTGTATTAGATACACAACGCGGGGGTATTAATTATTACTATGGGAGGAGAGGAGAGGCAGGATAGCCAAGGCCCAAGACCCTCTACAAATTTTAGAAATTTCAATGTGATTTAGGGATTTCACATAACTAATGAATGTTTTAATAGTTTCTTGAAATAAAGCATTTCCAAGTGCATACTTAAAAGGGAACAAGCATAACTTTTAATTCTTAAGAGAATAGACAGCAGAAAATTTGACCATCTTTTCATTGATTTCTTACATTCTCGACATTTAGTTTTCTTCAAAAAAATTCTCCATAAATGAAGCCAACATTCTCTTACCCAGCATAGCATCCTATTAAATGAGTCAGTTATACAACTACAAAAGGAAATATTATAAACCCCTTCTGAAGTCAACTATGCACATGGTAAAGACTTCAAAAGTTTCTTTCCTTTATAATAGTATTCATTAAGCTTTCTCAGTAAAAAAACCCCAATTACACCATATTTAATCATCAGAGAAGCTTCTGAAATAAAATATGCCATATGATACATGATTAGCAAGCCAAATCAAACTCTTCATTCACTTTTGGGGTAATGTTAGAATACAGGTGGAAAATATGCTCTTTATGAAATTGAATTTGAATACCAGAAAGTTGCTTCATCTACGGTACTGGCATAAGCACCTCCACCTATAAGTAGACCCATGGTGGCTCCTGTGAGTCACCTACCCTGCGGTGCAAGTGTAACAATTTAAATATGTGGAATCAAGAAAGAATGCAGAACTATTATTCAGATTTTTATCCTTTTAACTTAACAAAGAACTAATTGCTTCTCAATTGAAACGAAGCACAATACAATAGAAGTCATAAAAATTAAATATTTTGGTACTATGAGATTGAGTAATGTTGGGAATCGTGTCGAAAATTTAGCTTCGTAGTCCCTCGACCCATGGTCGAAGAATTTTTGCCCCAACTAACCACAATATGTGTAACCCAAGAGTGACAGGTTAGAGACTTTTCCATTCTATCTTGAGGTGTTAATTGGGTCATTAGCCCTGTTGCTCGGTAGGTGGATCCTATTGGTGGCTCGGGTTTTAATTAGGTTCTCGACCTATTCCCTAATTAAAACCTAAGCCTACCCATTTATTCTCTCTAACCCTCACCTCTCGATTAAGACTCTCACGCACACTATCTAAGCCTCTGTCTCTTGGTGATAGCGGCTATTCCCTTTCTCTTTATGAGAAATCCGATCTTTTCTCTGTGAGAAGTCATTACCTTACCTTTCGGCCTCTTGCTTGCTCGCTGCCTTCCTCTTCGTGAGTTTGGCCCCTGCTTCGGTTCCTCTATTGCGGTGTAAACTGCGATCTCGTTGGTTTCGTGTTTGGGCAGACTGGTTCAGTTCTTTCTTCTTCGTGAAATAAGTGGGTTGTGGGCTGCCTCGGAGTGTCTCGTGCTGTCTACGTGTGGTGTTTCCTATTGTGGTTGTTGGGGAAAATTTCTGAACCCTCGATTTGTACCACACTGCTTGGTTTCGAAGTTTAAAAGGAGTTCTTCCTTTTTTATGCTTTGATTATTGTTTATTTATCATTCTTAACATATTGTCAATCATATATTCTAAGTGATTAACTTGACTACTTTGTGTTGTTGAAGGTTGAAATCACTACATACTGGTATCAGAGCCAGGGCTTGACTGATTGGCGAACTTCTGTGTTTTTGGAATCGATATTTTTTTTTAACTTTGTGTTCATTGCCTTATTGCTGAAATTATTTCTAATTTTTTTCATAACCTGCGTATTGGAAAAGTTCTTGACTGATTGTGCCATTTTGCTTTTTTTGCAATCACAGTTAACTTTGAAAGTTGATTCTTGCTTGGTGCTGTATCTGCTTATATATCGAAGGATCGCTAATTGCAAATTCGAAAAATAAACAAATAATTTCGCATCACTCCTAATTACGGACACAGAAAAGTTCGCTCTGGTAAATTGGCTGATCACTTTTAAATTTCTGTAATAGCAGGTTATCGTGTGGGGTGACCATTAGGCTTGTGGTTTCCTATTGCTAGTTATAGGATTTAATTGCTAATACATGTGATTTGGATATTGCTGTGTTATACCTGTTTTTGATATATCTTGGTGATTATTTATTTCTTGTTGCTTTTGATATTAGAATTGTTCCCTAGACCTTACTCGTGTCGAAAATTCTCTTGACCTGAGATCCTTTGAGTCTCACGGAATCCTGAGAATCTAGAACTTGCTTTGCTCTAAAGACCTTGTCCCCTGTCTGAAAGCTTATTTGTACTAGAAGTGAGCTCAGAAATCGCCTCCGTGCGATTTCCACCTCACTTCGTTCCTTAAAGCTCCCCCCCCCCCCCCCCCGGGATTTGGAGAGCGAAAAATCCGATGGGGGGGGGGTCGCCACTGTTCGCGCGTTCCAGTTACCCGCCTGCGTGTCCACATACGCGTGCATGTACGTGCATTTTCGACTCTTTCTAAATGGACTTTAACGCGGTTAAATGGATAATCTATCATGAGTCATGTGCAACTCAATTTCTGAATTAGTGAAGTATATGTTTTCTGACAAAATATGGTATTTTCTAAAAGTCCAAATCCATAGGTTTCGGATTCGTTATTATTATTTAGCTTCAATGAATCGGATCGTTTCCCCCCTAACCCCCTCGGGGGGCACGGCTCGAAGAGTCTGTGTAATGGTAGGTCCCTTACTCCATTCAGTTCCTTCATGGCGGTCCCGAGTTAGATTGCTCAGGATATATATATATTGTGTTGTGTTGATTATTTTTGAAATATGTTTGCACATCATTTTGACTTGAGTGTCTTTAATGGAAATGGTGATTTTTCTATTTGGCAACAAAAAATGAAAGGTATTTTGGTTCAGCAAAAAGTTTCTAAAGCAATTGATAATTCTTTTCCTGCTATTGTGACTGACCAACAGAAAAAGGAATTTGATGAACTTGCTTAATCTTCTATTATCTTGCATTTATCTGATAGTGTTTTACGAAAAGTTGGTAAACACGATACTACTTAAGCTCTTTGGAAAAAGTTACAAGAACTTTACTTAACACAATCCACCCCGAAAAATATTTTTCTACTTGAAAGCTTTTTCAGTTTCAAAATCGATCCTTCAAAAGAATTAGATTACAATCTTGATATTTTCAATAAACTTGTTCAAGATATCACAAACTGTGGTGATAAAGTACCTGAAGAATACAAGGCCATAATTTTATTGAATGTCATTCCTGACATATATAAGGATGTTAAGAATGCTATCAATATGGGAGGGAGACCCTTACCCTGGAGGTATTCATTGATTCACTTAAAAGTAAGGATAGGGAGATAAGAGTTGAAAAAGGTGGGAGAAAACAAGGGGAGATCCACTTTATGAGAGGTAAGACTCAAACAAAGGGTGGTGGAAATAGTGGGAGCATGCAAAGTAGGGGTGGCAAGAAGAAGGGTAGAAGTAGATCCAAATCATGAGGGAAAGCCGCAGGTAAAAAGTGTTATGGTTGTGGTCAGTTAGGCCACTTTATTAATGATTACTATAAGGAGAAAAATAAACTAAAGGGGAGTGAACAAGGGGAGGCAAACATTGTGGCACCAAAACATAGTGAACCTGGTGAGGTGTCCTTTTAGATCCCAAGCCTAGTGAAATTAACCTGTCTATGAACTCCCATACTGATGAATGAATTCTTGACTTTGGTGCATCTTTCCATGTCACTTCGCATAAGCATTGATTTGATCATTTGCATGAGTCTGATCATGGTCATGTTGTTGCATGGGGTGGAGTCGCAAATAACATTACAGGTGTTGGTGATGTTACTGTTAAATTTGAAAATGGATTTGTGCGTACCTTGAAGAATGTTAGGTACATTCCACATATGGGTAGAAATTTGATATCTGTGGGAGAATTGGAAAATACAGGTTTCACAGGGGGGCTTGGTGACGGGATGATTAAAATGTTTAAAGGTGCACGTAGGGCCTTTAAGGACATTAGGAAAAATGGCATTTACATAACTCATGCTGAGGTAGTAGGTGGTCAAAACCATACTATTGCATCCATTGACACCGATCACACACAAAAATGGCACAATAGACTAGCACATGTGAGTGTTAAAGGTCTAAAATATTTAAATGATAAGGGTGTGTTTGGAAAGGATAAGGTGTCTGATATGTCATTTTGTGATCATTATGTGCTTGGTAAACATCACAGGATGTCTTTTGCATCCATCACACACCGGACAACTAGAATACTTGAATACATTCACTCTGATTTATGGGATTCAGGGAGCAATCCCACATTTGGTGGTAACAAATATTTTCTGTCTATTATTGATGATTTCTCCAGATGTGTGTGGATTTATTTGTTGAAAGATAAATCTGAAACTTCTGAAAAGTTTAAAACTTGGAAATTACAGGTGGAGAACCAAACACGTAAAAGTGTAAAATATTTGAGAACTGACAATGGTCTTGAATTCTGCAATTCTGATTTTGACAATATGTGTAAAGATATTACTAGACATAGAATTGTGTCTTACACTCCCCAGCAAAATGGGGTTGCTGAAATGATGAATCGTACATTACTTGATAAAGTTAGATGTATGATGTTAAGCTCTGGTGTGCCTCAATCTTTTTGGGGTGAATCTATTATGACTGCGTGCTATCTAATTAATATGACTCCTTCTGCTGCTTTGAATGGTGATACTCCATATGAAAAATGGTATGGAAAATGTGCTGATTATTCTATGCTTAGAACTTTTGGTTGTACTGCGTTTTCTCATCAAAGTGAGGGAAAGTTAGAACCTAGAGTTAGAAAGTGTGTTTTTTCTAGGATATCCTGAAGGTGTTAAAGGGTATAGGTTGTGGGACGGAAGCCAAAAGGGTGTGAAAATAATTATCAGCATAGATGTCACCTTTAATGAGTCTGAGATGCCGTGTCTAGGAAATGAGGAACAGCTAGAGATAGGTGGAGATGAGCCCTCTCTTGAGGTGGAGAGTGTTAGAGTCCCTATCCCCATTACCCTGAGTGAGGTGGAGAATAACCCCCGACAAGATCACGCGAATGTAGAATTTGAAGAAGATGACCCTATAGATCATCCTGTTGACCATAACCCCTTGGATGGCTATCAGTTAGCTAGAGATAGGGAAAGAAGACCACATAAAGAACCCCAAAGAATGTCCGACTACATTATAGCCTATGCTAGTTACAAAGACCTAGCTGATAAGGAACCCAATTACCTATGAGGAGGCTATGAGAAGTGAAAGTAGTAAACTTTGGGTTAGTGCCATGAAAGAGGAGATTGAGTTGCTTCATAAGAATCAAACTTGGGTTTTAGTGGACAGACCAAAAGATAAATCTATTGTAGGTTGCAAGTGGGTCAAAAAGGTTAAGGAGGGTACCACTGAGAGTGAGCCTGTGAGATATAAGGCTAGGTTAGTAGCCAATGGATACACATAAAAGGAAGGGGTTGATTATAATGAGATTTTCTCTCCCGTTGTTAAGTATACCACCATTAGAGTCATGCTTGCTTTTGTTGCTTATTATGACTGGGAACTTGAACAACTTGATGTGAAAACTACTTTTTTACATGGGGATCTTGAATAGAAAATTTTTATGTTTCAACCCAAAGGGTTTGAAGATAAAGAAAAACCTGATCATGTGTGTTTTCTTAAAAAATCATTATATGGTTTAAAACAATCACCTTGACAGTGGTACAAGAAATTTGATTCTTATGTGCTATCTATTGGTTTCAAGAGAAGTGAGTTTGATCATTGTCTGTACTATATGCACCACAGCACTGATGAGTGTGTGTATTTGTTACTTTATGTGGATGACCTATTATTGATTGGTTCTAACATGATTTTAGTAGACAAAGTTAAAAGTGAGTTAAACAAAGAATTTGATATGAAGGACCTAGGCCATGCTAAACGTATTTTAGGTATGGAAATTGAAAGAAATAGGTCTAACTCTTATTTATTCCTGCATCAAACTCCCTATGTGCACAAGGTGTTAAAGAAGTTTGGTATGACTAATTGTAAGCCTGCTTCTGTGCCTCTTGGAAACCATTTTGTTTTAACAAAAGATCAATCATAGTGATACTTACAATGTGGGTTTAATCTATAAGTGCAAATCTAATAATGTGAAATTGAAGGGTTTTACTGATGCTGATTATGGTGGAGATAGAGATAATAGGAAATATACTTCCTCTTATGTGTTTACTTTGTGTGACTCATGTGTTAGTTGGAAATCTCAACTCCAACATATTGTTGCTCTCTCTACTACTGAATGTGAATATATTGCTGTTACCGAGACCTATAAAGAAGTTTTGTGGTTTAAAGGATTACTTAATGAACTAGGTACCTTAAATGAAAGTGTAACTATATATTTTGATAGTCAATCAGCTATTCATTTATGTAAGAACCCTGTTTTCCATGAACGCACTAAACATATCGATGTTAGGTTGCATTTTATTAGAAATATTGTTTCTCAAGATGAAATCAAACTTGAGAAAGTGCATACAGATTATAACCCTGCAGATATGGGCACAAAGGTGCTCACATTGGTAAAATTTAGAAGTTGTCTATTGCTTCTAAATATCGGTACAGGTATGAAAAGTTCTGATTAGTTTAGGACTTTACTTCTGCATTTACTAAACATGTGTTGTTTTGTCTTTTTACAGGTTTGTTCTATACTAATGTGGAGGTTTGTTTGGAGTTTTTGGTTCCAAACAAACCTCGGGGGCAATGATGAAACATCGTGTCAGAAATTTAACTTCGTGGGCCCTCGGCCCATGATCGAAGAATTATTTGCCCCAACTAACCACAATATGTATAACCCAAGAGTGACATGTTAGAGTCTTTTCCATTCTATCTTGAGGTGTTAATTGGGTCATTGCCTCTATTGCTCAGTAGGTGGATCCGATTGGCGGCCCAGGTTTAAATTGGTTCTCGACCTATTCCCTAATTAAAACCTAAACCTACCTATTTATTCTCTCTAACCCTCACCCTCTCGGTTAAGACTCTCACACACACTCTCTAAGCCTCTCTCTCTCTCGGTGATAGCGGCTATTCCCTTTCTCTTTGTGAGAAATCCAATCTTTTCTCTGTGAAAAGCCATTACCTTACCTTTCGGCTTCTTGCTTGCTCGCTGCCTTCCTCTTCATGAGTTTGGCTCCTACTTTCGTTCCTCTATTGTGGTGTAAACCGCGATCTCGTTGGTTTCGTGTTTGGGCAAACTGGTCCAGTTCTTTCTTCTTCGTGAAATAAGTGGGTTGTGGGTTGCCTCGGAGTGTCTCGTGCTGTTTACATGTGGTGTTGCCTATTGTGGTTGTTGGGGAAAATTTCTGAGCCCTAGATTTGTACCACAGAGCTCGGTTTCGAATTTTAAAGGGAGTTCTTCCTTTTTTATGCCTTGATTATTGTTTATTTATCATTCCTAACATATTGTCAATCATAAATTCTAAGTGATTAACTTGACTACTTTGTGTTGTTGAAGGTTGAAATCACTACAAGTAACTCAATTTATAAATCTAGTAAGCAAGACTAATAGACGAATGCCAGAAAGGGACAATTCCTAATGCAAGTATACTCCCAAGAGCGTTCATGTTTGTTTATGCCTAAAATGAACATTTTTGCATAACGTAATTAAAATTAAAATTAAAACATGAAAAGATTACCTTTTTGGAAAAATGAGGAACTTTCTTGGGAATATTAGGAGAATTAGCACTCGAAGCGGCAATGGAAAAATAATGCATTGTAATATTATTTGATTTAAGCTTCCTAGATATAAAGCATTCTCTCATGAATTTCATAGCAATCCTTGCAGCCATTTTCTCCGAAAAGGAAGAAAAAATACGTTGACAAGGCCTCTCCTCAAAAGACTAACAATTGTGAGTAATTGTATGTACATATGATTATCTATATAAACTCGTGAGTGTAAAGAAAGCGGTCCTAAAGAAAGGTCTCTGTATCTACGAGTGAGTGGGAGAATTTGCAGGGAAAAAAAAAAGAAGACAAGGGGAAGTGGTCGGCGTATTAGAGCATCCCCGGATCAGGACTTATGTTTTCTAAAGCAGATCGAATTGACCTGTTCATCAGAAAAATGTGAACCGATCAAAAAACCATGTGTATATATATAAGGTACTCTACAAAATTTGTATTATGATAAGTTTAGACATATATGTTATGAACATAATCAGTCCCGACGCCCAGGAAAATGGACTTCAGCTTTGCCTTGCATGGGATTCCATGCAAGGCAAAGCAATTATGCTTGCTTTAATATGTTGTCAGCATGCGGCTGACAACATTTTTTAATTTATTTATTTATTTTTGTTTTTATTTTGTCTTTTGTTATTTTAGTTTTTTTTTTTAGTATTTTAATTTTTTTTGTTTTGTATTTTTTATATTTTGATAATGTATTTTTTTTAGCTTTTATTTTGTCTTAATAATTTTTAATATACTTATATTACATTTTTTTGATATTAATAATAACATCATAAATTTCATATGATATTTGTAATAACATTGTCACAAATTTAGATAGACTAACAGAAATATTGCATAAATTAGATTAATTTTCTTCAAATTTAAATCGAACTACGTTGAACGAGTACAACAATAAGTAGTTTAATGGTTGTCATCATCGTCAAACCTATGGAATGCACCATAATCACTACTAGAAATACCAGTGTACCTATCTTCTTGAGTGTCATCCAAAGAGTATTGTGGATGATATGGTTTGTCCACTAGCTGACTCCTAAAGATGTGGAAAAATTCATTGAAATGTAAGCATAGTAGAAAATAAAACAAAATAATCACAACAATTAATAGTTATCGATCAACTAACATCGACTGTAATGATGGACAAGTTCTTTTATCATGTCTACTGCGACCAAAAATACGAAAATTTCTCTTCGAATGAGACATGGCTATTTCTTTAGATGACTTCAATCTCTTCCCGCACCCTTTTGTTCTAATCGGAGTAGGATCAACCACGAGTTGGGCACCTTCGTAGCTCTTGCTGATAACCCTACTCATTTCCACATCTCCTCCACTATCCATAGCTTTTACCTGTATTTTCAAGTTTTGAAATCCATTATGAACGTAGTACGAGCGTCAGTCAAAGCACCTTCGTCCACCAACTCTGTTGTAGTGTGCGCCAGCATCCCATGTTGAGAAATTAATGATTGACCACCCATTGAGGTTAGAGGGGTGGGCGTGGGTTGGGTCGAGTTAATTTTTTGCCCAACCCAAGTATGAGTTCAAACCCAACCCAATTAAATTTCGGTCGGATTGGGTTGGGTTGGGTTGGGTTGGGTGGTTTGGGCTTTGATCCAATTAGCAAGAAATCTTGAAATTAAAAAAATTAAGCCCATAAATCAACCATTAACTCAAATCAATTATGTATAATACAATAAGCTCAAATATAATAAATTGAATACTTGCTAATAAAACTAAATAAGTTCAAACCATATTTGAATTTCATCCAAATTATAAAATGTGCTTGAAATTCTCGAAATTTAAATGGTCATATTTTTTGAAAAATCTTGTTGGGTTGGGTCGAGTTGGTTTTTTCACCCAACTCACAACCCAACCCGACCCGACCAATTTTTTTTTTGTTTTTTAGAACCCAACCCAACCCGATTTTCATCAAAAACCAACCTAAACCAATCGGATTGGGTTGGGTTGGGTGGTTTTAGCGGGTTTGGTGGGTTAATACACACCCCTAGTTAGAGGTGGACGTGGGTCGGGTCGGGACAATTTTTTGCTCAACCCGAACCCAACCCACTGTGGTCGAGTTGATAAAAAATCAACTCAACCCAACTATGAGTTTAAACCCAACCCAACCTAACCAAGTTTTGGTTGAGTTAGGTCGGGTTGGTCGGTATGGGCTTTGGCCCAACTAACTAAAAAAATTGAAAAAGAAAAAAAAGCCCATAAATAAATCATTAACTTAAATCAATTATATACAGTACAATAACCCTTAATACAATAAATTGAATACTTGCTAATAAAATTAAAACATGTTCAATCAATATTTAAATAAGTTAAGTTTTTTTTTTTAAAAAAAAACAAAGTAACTAAAAAGTTTGCCAATCTAAAGAAAGAAACGTGCTCAATGTAAATGTCGAAAGAATGTCAAAAAAAAAAAAATGTTTTTCCACTTTAATGATTTTTCAGAGAACGTTATGTACGTAAACAAGACAAACTAATATAAAATTATTTAGAATTGATCATTATGTAGAAAAGGAAAATATCTTATATTAAAACAGTGCTAACTTAAAAAAAATTAAATTATTATTCGGGTTGGGTTGGGTCGGGTTTTTCATCCAACCCGCAACCCTACCCAACCGGACCAAAAAATTTAAAAAAAACTCAAACCCAAACCGATGGGTCGGGTCGGTTTCGACGGTTTCGGCGGGTTCGATCGGTTTATGCCCACCTCTAATTGAGGTTGTCGTTGGTTCAAAGACTGGAGTTGCTTTTGCATTTTGCGTCCACTAACCTAAAATGTATTGATCTGGTAACAACATCACCTGTTTCCTAAGCATAATTGCAAGCATGTGACGACATGCAGTGGCGGAACCACCGTATGGCGAGCCAGCGCGGCCGCGCTAGCTGGCCGCCGGTGGACCGCAAGGGAGCCGTCTGAATTCTGAAGGTGAAGTTTCAATTTTTTTTTCTCCCCAAAACCCTCCTCCAGTCCAGCAGTCCTCCGCCTTCCTTCACTGTGAAAGTGAAAATGAAAGTGTGAAAAAATCCACAAACCAAAACCAATTCCATGGCATTTACCCAACCCAAATCCCATTCCCGTCTCCTCAGTCCTCTCTCGATTCTGACTCAAGTTCAACTACGAAGACAGTCTCCTTTCTGGGCTCCAGCCTCCAACCGATTAAGTAGCCTGCATCAACGACGAAGACGTAGACGGTCTCCTTTCTGGGCTCCAGCTTCGGATTGCACAGTCCGCACTACACTGGTGGCTGGTGCAGCGGTGCTCTCACCTCTCTGCTCGCCTCGGCCTCGGTGACGGTAAGACTTAAAGAGTGTTGTAATTTTTTTTTTAGGTTTTGTAATGTTTTTAGATTTTGTAATGTTGTAAGTTTTAATAAATAATATTGATTCTTCATTTTTTATTTCTTAATTTTTTGGTTAGATTAGTCCATTGTGCTTCCAGACCAGTCAATCACTACCCAATTTTTGATCCATTTGTGATTTCTCATTTGAATTATAAGGTAACGAGGCTAAACCTTGATTCATTATAATTGATTTGGGAATTATGCATAAATGTTACATTTAAATTTTTACAATGTGGTTTGATTTGTGAATTGTGATTGTTGGTGAAAATATGATTTTATTTGTGAATTGTAATTATTGATTTATTGTTTGTAATTTGTGAATTGAGATTTGGTGAATATTTGATTTAATTTGTGATTATTGATTTACATATTATGGAACATTTTTTCCAACCTAAACGAAGGTCTCAACCTAGTGGTTCTAGTAGTTCTGCAACCGCTTCTAGTAGACCACATGAGTTAGTAGACTTTGATGACGCTAAGAAACGAATACCGAATGATGTAAGTGTCATGTATTTTGCATCTACTTTGGTTTGTATTGAATTATGTATTCATATATTTCATTACAACTTTTTATTCTAATTTCTGTACCTAATCATAATTTTGTAATATTATTTAATTAAATAACATAATCAATCTCGCTATTGCAACCGAGGATATATGTCGGTCAACGATCCGCGGTCAAAAGTCAACGCTCGCTCTAGCTGAATTTCTCGGCTGGATCCGCCACTGACGACATGGATATCCTTCAAACTCAAATGTTTTGCAGATGCATGCTATGAAGTCAATGGCCCTGAAGTAGTTCAGCTCACGTTGGCGATGATATCTTTTTCCAATATCAAAACGCGTTACAATATACGTTTTGACACCCTCGTATGCTTATTTCTTTGAGAAAACGTAGTAGCTACTCTGAGCTAATTCCTCTTGAAACAACAGGAAAATTGTCTTTGTATAAATATGTGTCATTTGAGTTTCCATGGAAAATGTTGTTATTGTACGAGGCACCTCGTTGAAGTCAGTGTGGTTGGAAACCAATTCGATGTGTGCGGTGAGCCAGATCACTGGTAAACTATGTAATAAAATCCATTAATGTATCTGTCTTATTGACATATCTTTTGAAGAACGCGTGGTTGCTTTCTGATCGTTGACTGCTTGACATCCCAGCAGAAAATATATGCTTCACGTACGCAAGTACCAAATGACTTTGTATTTCATACATATTGGCGAGCCACTCATTATCACCAAGATCAGTAGTTTCCATCACATCAGCCCAACACGATTAGAACTCCTCTGGGGACTCCGACTGCTTAATGATACTCACCAGGCCGTGGTATAGTTCCTAGTACAACACGAGACTCATTGTAGCGATCGAGAAATTTTCAAATTTAAAAGACATGTTTTACCAAACTTATCGCTACGACTCTCCAATCTTAATGGTCATTATTATTCAAAACCAGCGCTCTCGTCCAGTCATATTAATTATTTTAAGATTTTAAGAAAGAAGAAATTTTGATCAAGTATCCAATTATTTTAGATCAAGAAAATTTTAAAATTTCGAGGACGAAATTATTTTTAGTGGAGAAGGTTGTAGCGATCGAGAAATTTTCAAATTTAAAAGACATGTTTTACCAAACTTATCGCTACGACTCTCCAATCTTAAAGGTCATTATTATTCAAAACCAGCGCTCTCGTCTAGCCATATTAATTATTTTAAGATTTTAAGAAAGAAGAAATTTTGATCAAGTATCCAATTATTTTAGATCAAGAAAATTTTAAAATTTCGAGGACGAAATTATTTTAAGGGGGTAGGGTTGTAGCGACCGAGAATTTTCGTGATTTTATTCAAATGAATATTTTTATTTTTTATTTTAAAAACGTGTCGCTTCGACTTTGCTTATTCATTCATTTATTTTTAAACGCGTGTTCGTCTAGCCAGTTAAGTGGAAAATTTAATTTATTCAAATACTTAGTCAAATTTTAATTTTTATCAAATATATTTCAATATCACAGTTTATTTTCAAAGTCCAAGTATTAATTATATTAAGTCCAAATTTCAACTGTTTTAATCCAATCCAACTGATCGAGAAATTTGGACTTAATATAATTAATACTTGGACTTTGAAAATAAACTGTGATATTGAAATATATTTGATAAAAATTAAAATTTGACTAAGTATTTGAATAAATTAAATTTTTCACTTAACTGGCTAGACGAACAAGCGTTTAAAAATAAATGAATGAATAAGCAAAGTCGAAGCGACACGTTTTTAAAATAAAAAATAAAAATATTCATTTGAATAAAATCACGAAAATTCTCGGTCGTTACACTCATCTTCTCTGAGAACTTGTTTAGAATATGCCATAAACAGAATCTATGAATTGTGTTAGGAAAAACCTCGCCAACTGCTCTAGCAATGGCGGCATCTTGATCGGTAATAATGACCCCGGGGTCCCGTTGGGTGGGCATTTTTTCAATGAACTTCAAAAACAACCAAATAAATGAATTGATCTTTTCATCACTCAATAAGCCACATCTGAAAACAGTAGTTTGTCGATGGTGATTTACTCCAACGAATAGTGCGAACACCATCGAATACTTGTTTGTGTTATATGTTGTGTTGAAAACGACAACATCTCTGAAGTAAACATAAGAACTCATGGACTCTGCATCAGCCCAGAAACAACAAGCGATCACACCATCCTCGTCAATCTCATAGGCATAATAGAAGTTAGGACTCCTTCTTTTTTCCAACTCGAAATGCGCAATCAATGTTTCTGCATCACGTCCAATGGCTTCTTGTTGTCATCTCGTCGATGGTTCCTGATATCTTGCTCATTACAGCCCAATGAAGAAGGCCCACCAACATCTATCTCCATAAGTCTGATCTGTTGACAGCTAGGAATATTGGCCTGTGAAAATTGGTCAACAAGCGCTTTTTTGGCTGCAGAAACATGTCAATGCGAGCGTAGTAGGTGCGTTTTGCTTGGTGTAGATAATGCATGATTGTGCCCCTCGACAAAATGGCTTACGGACATAGAAGTTGTTTGATGTTTTACAACTGTTAACTTTGTGTCGCATCCACAACGTGAGTTCCCATGCTTTCGTTCACCAGAACGGGCCACCAATTTTTTTAGTTTCATCTGGTAAGACTCATTGTTTTGACCCTGTTTATAGCAAACATACGACTTCCAGACAAGCTCATTTGTCTGTGGTTTCTTTCGGCTACTACCAATACGTATGATAAAACCAGCTAATTTCGCATACTCATTGTAGAAATTATACACATCATCAAGCTTTTGAAATTCTTGCCTGAATATCGGAATCGCACCAATATTCACTTGTGGAATAAATATATTGTCATCTTCTTCCATTCCTAAAAAATAATATGAACAATTATTTAGTTTGTGAAATAATTTAAACAATGACATTTTTAAAACATACTATAAATGTAACAAAAAAAATAAATTAAAACCATATTGCGAAATTAAACAAATTAAAAATGTACTCTTATATATAACACAACACATTTATGAAAAAATAAAAGAAAAACACTTACCAGAAAATTTAACAGAATTATATAAACAAGCCTCAAAAATTAATTGTGGAGTGTATATGATTCGCAAGAGAATGAACTGATGAAATATAAAATGAAGCTACAAATTTATAGAAGAGAGAATGAACTGATAAAGTATGAACGAAGTTCAAATTTATAGGCAAGAGAAAACGAAAAAAAAAAATTCAAAGTTGTCAACCGCAAACCATTAGATTCTCACACAAGACCTGCTGGCCTTGCGTGAGAAAGTGGCTTTGCCTTTCCAAAAGGCAAGGCAAAGCGTATCCCTTCTCCTGCGCGTTACGCGCAGAAGAATGGGACTGTGAACATAATATCATATAGCAATTGATCTCAAATAGCGTAAGAAAGTTACAAAATCTGTATAATGACAAGTCTAGACATATATGTCGTGGACATAATACCATATAGCAATTGATTTCAAATGGTGTAAACTCGTGGATCTATTAAGAAAATGTTTACCAAGAAATCAAGTATATTATATATCGAGGAGAATGTGTTTAAACTTACACCGTTTCTATAAGAATGTTTCGAAGCTTGAATTCTCTAAAGCACTTGTGAAACCAAGAGTTGTTCAAAGTCAAAATAAACACAATCATGAGAACCGAAAGTGTTAGAGAAGATATCGTATGAGTATTGTTGTCTTGATTTTTACGGCAAACCAATTCTCTACACGTTTGATCCTTTTTATTGTTATTAATTGACTTATTTTTTCAGAAAATTAACATTATTATTATTAAGTACAAATGTGTGAAAAAATTAAAAAATACATATTTTTTTATATTAAAATAGCTAAATTTTACTTTATTTACCATGAAAAATAATATCTATCAAAGAACAAAACTTAAAAAATTCCTCACTTTTCCACCAAGAAAATTAAATTAATCAAACACATTAAACTTTCAATTTGCATGAAAATAAATTTTCAGGAATTCATTTCCTTTCCATCCTAATTCCACACTCACAATCAAACGGACCCTAAGATTACATATTTTATAAACTACAATGAGAAATGGGAAAACTTTTGAAGTTCAATTATCCCGTGAAAACTTTTCATAAAGTTTAGTGACCATTCAAGTAATTAGCCATCATGTATTCAATTTCAGTAAGTTGAAATTATGTCCAATTTTATACACCTAAAAGGTATGTTGTTAGAATATAATTATGCACGTTAATTTTTTTCAATATTACATTTTTTTTTAATTATTGGAGTACTATAAAGGTTATACAATTTTATGTGACTATACATGATAGCGATAGATACTAAGGTGGCGTTCTGTTTGTATTTTATTTTGTATTTTCATTTTCGAAAATGTTTTGTGTTTTGTGTTTTCATTTTTGTTTTCAAATTTGCTGAAAACGCGTTTGGTTTGTCATTTCTGAAAACTGTTTTTGAAAATGAAAAGCTGGAAAACACGTTCTGTTTGAAATTTTGCAGAACACTATTTAAACTATTTTTAATTAATTTGCTTGCATAATACTACTAACTCCAACTCAAATTTCCTTTCACAATACACTAAAAATATGGTTACATGCAACACACTAATGTGACATTAAGAGTCTATATTAACACAGTTTGGTCAGGTTCGGGACTTGAGAAAGCTCTACTTCTATTAAAATCCAGAAAATGCAAGTTCTTTCAAAACCACCAAAATCCATTTATCATTGCATTTTTTGAAATATAACAACAAGAATTCTCATTTAATTTTTTTTTTGTAATGTTGATATTGAATTCAATAAAACTTTATTTAAACTAAGTTCCAAGTTAAGATAATTCTAAAAAAAAAAAAAATATTCTTTATTTAGACTTAGTTCCAAGTTAGGATAATTCTAAAAATAATAATAAAAAATAAAAAATAATAAAAAATTTATATTAAGCTTAGTTCTAAGTTAAGATAATTCTATAAAAAAATTAAAAAAAAAAAAATTTCCCAAAACGCGTTTTCCGCGTTTTGGACATTTTTTGTCAAATACACACAAAACGCCCAAAACGATGTTTCGGGCGTTTTCCGTTTTGTGTACAAATTTTTTTTTTTGTTTTCCAAAATGCATTTTCAAAAATGGTAAAGAGAACGCGTTTTAAGCGTTTTCGAAAATAAAAACAGAAAACGACCTCAAAACAGCAAAGAGAACAGGGGCTAACTTTTTACACCTTTTCTTTTATTTTTTTCAAATTTTATTACCTATTATTAACAAATGTTTTATCGGTAAAATTTCCGAGGCTTTCGCATACAAAATATAAAGCTCCTTCATTTTTTTCATTATTTTTCAGTGTTATAGACTTTGTTTGGCAAATTTTTTAAAAAAATATTTTTAAACAATACAATTTTTCAAACCATCTTTTAACCACATACATTCTTTCTCCAATTTTAATAAGGTTGCGTTTAATAGCGATGGTGAAATTTGGATGAAAAGAAAATGAATTACAAGGAATTGAATTTTTAGAAATTGGAAGTGTAATTTGTTTGATTGGTTTAATTTGTTATGTAGAAAAAGTGGAGAATTTTTTAACTTTTGTTGTTTGATTGACATTATTTTTCACGGCAAATAAAGCAAAATTTAGCTACTTTAATAAATAAATAAATATAAATAAATAAATATATATATATATATATATATATATTTTTATTTTTTATTTTTTTTTTAATTTTTTCATGCATTCGTACCTGATAATAATAATGTTAATTTTTGAAAAAAAAATAAATTAATTAACAAAAAAAAAAAAATCAAATGTGACGAAATTGATACTCGATTTTGACTAGAAAATAAAACCTCCTAGGTAGGCTGGAAAAGAATTGCTTAAAAAATAGGAAAAGTCGCGCGTGGATGCAAAAGTTACCTAGAAAATCATGCAAATCAAACACCCAAAAATTGAGAAAGTAGGAAAGGAAATTCTTTTCCATGAAAAAACATGCAAATGAAACGCACCCTAACATATTTTACTTTGAAAGCATAAAAAAAATAAAATAAAATTTAAACACAACTTTTAACAAATAGAGCCTACTTGAGCCTTTGTTTGACAAACTTGTTTAAAAACAAATTTTTAAAACGCAATTTCTCAAATCAATTTTTAATCATACACTATTCACATATTTTACTTCGAAAACATAAAAAAACACATTTATAAATTAAAAAAAAAAACTTTTAACTAACTTTTTCATATGCTATTTCATAGCTTTCAATTGTATTAAGCATTGTTTTATAAGAGTGTTTGATTTATACAGAAAAGATATCTTCCCCACCACGGGAAAGATACCGTTCCCACAATCCCCCTCCTATGGGTGGGTGGGCAGTGGGGCCCATCCACCCGATGACGGTTGGGAAGATATCATACCTCTTGATTTATATATATGTAGCAAGCTTTGAGTACCACTTATGTTTTTATTCAACACATTGAAAATAAAGTGAAAAACGGATTGCTTAAAATCCTATTTTATTGTCGATATTGCAGTCATTCTCTTATCTTATATATAAGATCTTAACATTTTCTCCAAATTTATAGATTTATACTTGTTATTTACTATGACATCCAGGAATTCGTAGCGATAGCGATGGTGATAAGTAGGTCGTGGAGTCAAGCATAGGATGCGCCAGTGGTTCGGAGGCATCTCGAAGGATGCACACGCTTTTCTCTGTGGAGTGCTAAGTAATAAAGAAAGATAATGTTGGAATATGATGGGGATGAGTTAAAGTTTAATATTGATAGATTTAAAGTAAGATAGATATATTCAACCTTCAATTCACTTGTCGGATTGCGAGGTCTGAGAGATAAAATGGTGATAAAAATAGCTGTTACCGGTGAAATTAAAAGAGATTTTTAGTTAAATAGGTTTGTCAGGCAATAACTTTAGTAAAATAAATCTCTTTATTGAAATGTCAAAATTACCCTTAATGAATAAATTGCAAGGTATATCCTTTCTTTATTCTGGTTGATTTAACTCAAGACTAACTATTTGAACTTTTTGTAATTTTTCCAATTGTTCTAAATACTCTTGTATCTTGATAATTTTTCAAAAGTTTTGGGATGATCTTTATTAGTTATATATCCTAATATTATTCCTTCTCAAACTTCTTTTTCTATATCCTTATGTTCGAATGATATATTATAAATTATATTTATATTTTTGGCAGTTTCAACAGAGTTGAATTTTATATTATTTATACAACCGTAATCAATATCTTTATACATTTCTTCTAATTTGGAGTGAGCAACAAAATATATACCTAGATATTTTTCAGTAATAGTTAATAAAAGCGAAACATCTTTATTATCCAAATACAATTTATCACAATCACTAGAAGTGGATGCTTGTGAAATGTTCATAAATTCAAACAATCGGGTTGGTCAGGATTATTTGGATCAAAAGTTCTCTAGACTAATCTTGAGAATCTTATATCAGTATTTTCTTATAACCAAATCAGATACTGTTGTTGCTCGTATTGATGGTATTTTATGCTATTTATTATCTTTTCCCACTTTTCTTGATTATTTTCTTGTTTTAATTCCCTGAGAAATATTTCTATCTCTTTTGATCTTAGATTACTAGTATTATCTTTAACTATTCTGAGTTTCTCAATATTTTCTCTTTCATCATTATTCATAAGCACATTAAACCAAAAACATGTAAAAGCATGTAATCAAAAACATATAAATGAAAGTAAGTAAACTTATAATAATCAAATAGAAATAAACAGGTTTTCCCCCTGGTGCTGTTTTATAGTTGCCTTGTATGTACTCAATCAATTTTTTGAATCAGATGAACATTTAGATGTTTTAATAAATCGGGTCCACTACTACTTCAACAAAAAAAAAAGTCAGTCAATGTTGCACTTCTCACTCTAGAGAACTAGCCGTGTTTTCACAGATGCTATCTCACAGTATTCAGGGTCTCTATTTTCACCCATATCTCGACTCCTTTCAGAAAGACTCTATTTCTAACCTTTCCAAAACTACATGTTTTAAAAAACAAGTTTTAAAACTGAAACAAAGCTCAAATATTATTCCAAAATGCCACAACACATCAAAAGACTGACGGGATCTCTGCTGAGCAATAGATTCTTCAAAGAAGAAAACTTATTTTGGAAAATATCAATACTGCCAAAGGTCATGAGAAATTTAATGAAAACCTTTTTAAGAAAATTTTAATAAAAACTCAAACATCATTTCATTCATAGATTGACATTATACATGCTGCAAACTATATACAGACACCTTTGATACTCACCTTATGAAGTTTAGAACTCCATAAGTGATTACCTTATTACAAGTTTTGATATCTTTAGACTATCAACTAATATTTTTCTTGAATACAAGTGGTATAGACAAGTTTTGAATAAAAGAGTATAAGTGCTTGACTCATATATTTCGAGATATATTCTTCAGTGAACCTCTTCCCATTTTATAGAGGTCTTGGGTTGTTTTCCTCCATTCTTTTTTGTGACCAGAAAGGAACCTTATCCTCTTTTGAAATAATTCGTTGTTGAGTTGTCACCAAATACTTTTTGGTGTTTTATTTCCTTTGTTGTCTAACTTCAACCACTTTTGACAACTTATCTTCTTAACATATGACCACAACTTTTCTTTAATAAAGAAACTTTATTAAAGTAGTGAGTAAAGGGTCATTGTCATGGCAACTACCTTCCATTATTTTCTTGTTGTTTAGTGATCACAGTTTTTATTTAATAAATGACTTTATTAAAGTAATAATAAAGGGTCACTATTTGGCTGCATTATTTT
This sequence comes from Ligustrum vulgare, assembly GCA_963555705.1. Lineage (NCBI taxonomy): Eukaryota > Viridiplantae > Streptophyta > Magnoliopsida > Lamiales > Oleaceae > Ligustrum > Ligustrum vulgare. The sequence continues at coordinate 24,366,386 of OY743168.1, forward strand.
TTCATCCTTGAGTAAAAGAACTCTGCTGGGAATTTTGTACTATCGAGTGATGCATGACTCATATCTTCAACGAGACAGTGTTCACATCTATGTTCTGGACGGTCTCACATTATTTTGTATAGCTTGCGCATATTTTCACTTACACTTACTTCATTGATGATAATTTTCTCAAGTATGTGGTCCAATTCATAAATATCTACTTCCTTAGATGGCAATCTTACATTGGAGTAGATTACATGATTATCTGAAGGATATAATCAAATTTTTTCTTTTTCAGAAATAACTTGACTTAAATTATCAAATATTTCTTTACATCCTTTAACTCTCTGTAAGAAATCATGTTAACAATATATTCATATCCATTCTTAACAACTTTTTGGCTAGTTGATAAGAAGTGATGGTTTGTGATCCCTATCTTGATACAATAGAATGATGGAATTATTGTTCCTTCATATTTATCTCATTCCATTGTGTCCGAAAAGACTCGGATATATATGTTTGTACTTTTGATAATTTCAGTAAATCTTCAGATTGCCTTTTTAACATCTATTGGAAATTGTGAAATTTTTCGTAGATCTTTGCTGGGATATGTGCAGAGTATATTCCCTAGTTCAAAGGAATTTTGAACCCAATTGGCTGACATTCCTAGATAGAAATTTATCTTGTTGCATTTTCCATAGTGTAGGGTCTTCATCCATTTCCCTACTTCGAGATACCAATCTGACAGTATATTGAAAATAACAATAAAGAAGAGAACTTCCTCATAGTTATCTTTGTTTGGTAATTTTCGTTCGTGGCAAATTTTTACCACATCTTTTGGATTTATTTGCTCAATACAGGTTTTGGAATCAATTTCATTCATCTGTGAAGAGGTTTCTATAACATTATTGGTATCTTTATTGTCCTTCTTGAATGAAGACTTTGTATCCTTCTTCATATTTTCGATACAAACATTAGGATTAATCTTTCCCTGTGAGGGGGTTCCTAATATTACTTTATCTTTTTCTTTATCCTCGGGAAGAGCGCTAGTATTCACAAGACCCGATTAAGGGGTACTAGACTTTGTACAAGTATTTTCTGCCGAAGGGGGCTATGTTGGTACTGCCTAGAAGGCTTTCTTGAATATTTTAAATTTGCATCTCCAAATAAGAGACTTTAAGTTCAAGTATCTGGACTTTTGTCTTTAATTACTCCAGCTCCATCTCTGCTAAGATAATCAGGAAGAAAATTAGATTGTCATTTAATATATTCAATATCAACTTGAAATATGAAAATCATATCTGGATTCTGATAATGTATCTATTTGCAATAGATGGATCAACATTATTTTTCAAAAATGCTTTAACTTGTATATTATCAGTTCTAATCAAGAACTTTTTTGGTAGCAAGTAATCTTCATATTTTTGTACTCCTTGCTTCACAGCAATGAGTTCTTTCCTATTTGTTTCATACCTCGTTTCAACTTCTTTGAATGTTCCTGATGTTTATCCTGCAAGTATTTCAAGACAAGAACAATTCTTTTCACATTTATATTCTTTATGATTCTTTTTTACCTTAAGTACTGCTCCCCACTAATTTTATGAAGCGTCAATTTTAAGGATAAAGAAATCTTCTTCTAGTGGAATAACAAGTTTTAGTAGATTTTTTAATTCTTCATTTACCTTCCTGATTTTTTGCAATCTAGTTCATCCAAAGACCACATTACATTTTTCCTTAATTTTGGAAGAAAGTAATTTTTTAACTTGGCACAATTTTCAATAAATCCTTCTACATAATTTAATATACCGAGGAAACTTTTTAAATGTTTTTTATCTTTGATTTCTTCAAGAAAATATTGAAGTTTTTCACAATATGAAATTACAGTTACAATTCTCCTTCTTTTATAAATAATCCAAGAAATTATATCTCTGTTTTTTCTATAAAGTGTAATACCATATTTTTTCATGATATAACAAAAGTTTTCAAGATGTTAAATATGTTCGTTCATATGTTTTGAATGAATAAGTAAATCATCGATGTAGACAATACAAAAGTGAATAATAGGTTTTATTACCTCATCCATTCTTCTTTGGAATATATGTGGTGTATTTTTCAATCCAAATGACATTACATTTCATTCAAATTGGCCTAAATGATTATGAGTGCTAAATGCAGTTAAATATTTGCTATTTTCTGCTAGCATAATTCGCCAAACTCTTGATTTACAATCGAACTTTGAAAATATCTTCTTATTTTGTACTTGTTTAATAAGGATGTCCTTATCGACAAGTAATATCCATCAAATTTTGTAACTTTGTTTATCCTCTTATAGTTAATCATCATTCTATTTCTAGCTTTTCCTCTTTTTATTTCACTATGTTTCCTAACCATAAATGCTGAACTACTATGTGTACTTTTACTAGACCTAATTAGTTTGGCTTCTAGTAATTCTTATATTTGGATTTTAAATTCCTCTTGGTCTTCAACACTATATCTCATTGGTTTAACTCTTACTACAGTATCTGATTTTATAAGCTCTATCTTGGCTTTAACCTTATCTATATCCCATTTTTCTAATGGGTTTTCAGAATAAGTTTCGAAAATTTCTTTTCTAAGTTTTTCTAACTTATCTTCTATTGTCATTTTTAACACATTAATTGGTTTAGATTTTTCTGTATTCCAACATCCATCACGCTGGGTTGAGGAGCTCTGATGATTAATTTCTTTGTAAGCCATGCTTACGGCTCTTGTAATTTTATGTATAAATATCTTGTGTGCACAAGGTGTTGTGAACATATATTTATCAATAAATTGAGTAAAATGTGCATATTTTAATAGGAAATTTTGTGCTAATAAAATATCACATCAATTGTAGTTTATATATATATATATATATCAACAAGTACTTCTCTAAGAGATGATATAAAAGGTATTTGTATAGCATATTTGCTATATATTATCTTGTTTCCTCCTGCTGTTGTAGCAGTTACAACTTTTTCTGAATCATATTTTCAATATTCAGATGGTAGTACATTTGGTAAGCAAGAGCTTATAGTACTTCCCGTATCTAAATAAGTATGAAATTTTATTTTACAATAATTTTGTAAATTGAGTATAACTTCAATATATGGACTCATGGGATTGGTATTTATTATTCTCTCCATGGTAACAATGATCTCATATTCTCATCTATCCTTGGTATAATAACTGGATTTCTTTTAAGTGTTATTTTTATATATCCCGACATATCTTGTAAGGGCTTAATTTTCCAAGAAAGTTCATTCCTAGTAATATAGGTGTTTGGCTAAGTACATAATTATCATCCTTATATAAGATTATTTCTATTTTATGTTCACTTTGATTCTCTCCTATAAATATAAGAGGGAAACTCAGATATCTTTTTATTTTAAGGTTATGTCCTAAGTAATCTTTAAAGACATATTTTTGTGGTAACTCATAATCTTGTATGTGGTCAACAAATTTAGCATCTATATTTTTTTATCTGCTCCTATATATATAAGGACAAGAAGATCATTCTTGATCCCTTATTGGTTGGTATATCTAGTCCTGATATAATATTGTGAACTTGCTGGTTCATCAATACTTTGATTTTTAAGTCGTTCTATATTAACACTTTCTCTAGGTGGGAATCTTGCAATAATATTTTCTCCCTATAGTCTCACACTACCTTTTCTTATTATTCTTCCTTTAGAATTAATTTCTTTGGCTTGTTTGTGAAAATCAAGCATTATTTGTTCTGGTATTGTAACTTCACGTTCCTTATATTTTCTAGGCAGAATATACTGTACCAATTCATTAAAATATTTGTGTATTATTATGTTATCTTTTATTTTCCTTAAATTGTTATGATGGCTAGTACTAAAAGCAAATATTGATTTTATGCTCATACTAATAGTCTTACTTTCATGTAACATTTTTAAGTTTTCAATTCTATAATAGAGATTGAAACTTTGTTCTATATTTTCATCTGTTATTGAGATTGCATAATTTGATTTTACTGTAAATATTACCTTCTGATAAACTAGATTTCCTATAACAGTTCCTAATACATTTCAATTGGCATATTCATACATTCTCTAAAGAATCATTTAATCATAACTTGGATTCCTCCAATTTCAATACATTTTAACTTCTTCCTAATATTTTCTGGGATATTGGATAATTATTGTTTTACCTATTCTCTAGTAATTATTGAGATTATGGTTTTTTCTAGGGGTGAACGCGGTCCGGTTTGGGCGGTTTTTGACATATTTTCAAACCAAACCATTTCAAGCGGTTTGGCATTTTCTCAAACCAAACCAAACCATTTCATTTTACAAACCAAACCAAACCATTTTTTGCGGTTTAGTTCGGTTTTAATCCGCGATTTTTACCTATCGACATAATATAATATATTTTAAACGTTAAATTAACTCATATATTTTAATATAAAGATAAAATAAGTTAATATATAAGTAAATACGAGAATTACTAATGTTAGATGTTAAATTCATTCGAATTTGTTTTCAATTCAAAATAAAAACATGAAGTTAAAAAACAATTGTAAATTTGTAATTACATTTTATTTGTTCTCTAACTTCTTTCCGAACAAACATGATAGGTCATCGTCATCAAAATTCTTAGAAAAATCACTATTCTAAGACATACCATAGCTAGTAATTCTTTTTTTCCTTTTTATTTGAAACCATATACGGATACTTTTCTTGCATAAATGTGTGATATGATTTGATAAAGTACAAGTACCGCAATTATTAGTATGATGCTTATACAATTTTTCACAGTAATAATATTTTGTCTTGACTCTCTTCTTGCTAACTTATCTTTGTTGTCCAGATTCTGAAATTTAACAATGAGTAAATTCTAAGAAAATAAATAAAATAATCGAATGATTTTGCTTGCAAAGAAAGTTAAACAAGTGATATTCAAATTCTTACCCTGATTCGAACCTTCTGATATAGATCGAAACATCTTCCATGACTCTCTAAAATAAAATCAAATGCAGGAAGAAATTGAAAGTACACATATCACCTTTGTCTATTATTATAAGAATCTAATTGATATTAGTGAAGAGGAACTTGAAAGTTGGAAGGAAACAAGGAAGACGAATGAAAACAGAAAATTAATGATTGAATTAAGAAGTGGGAACAATTTTTGTTTGAATATCTATTAAATGAGCTTTTGAGGTTGGAGTATGGGATTTAAGGATGGTGTGGGTTATATGTTAATGGGATTTTAGGATTGGAGTATGTTGTTAAAATGTGGTATGAGTTAAAGGTTAATCAGATTTTGTGGTTGGACATTAGACAATAACTTTAAAAAAAAAAAGACAAGAACTTTTATTCATTAGATAAATTTGAAAATTTTCGAGAAAAAAAACTCTAAATTTAAATGAATAAAAATTAAATTTTTAATTAAAAAATTAGCGGTTTTGTTTGGTTTAAGCGGTTTTTAAAAATTGAAACCTAAACCAAACCATTTTGAAACGGTTTGGTTTGGTTTGGTTTGAAAATATTGGCGGGTCCACGTGGAACCGAACCAACGGTTTAAAACCAACGGTTTCGATTCGGTTTGCGGTTTGACGATTTTTTTGTGCAGCCCTAGTTTTTTCTATTACATCTTCTATATTGATTGAGATTTTTTTTTATAATTCATACTTACAATTGTTTTGTTCATCCTAGGGAGTATTCTTAAGAATCCTTGATGAAATACATCTTTTTCTTATAAATCTAAGATTCTTTTTGTTATCTCCTTATATCTTTTGATATCAAATGTAATTTCTTGACAAATTTTTTCTACTGAGTCTTCTACTTTCTCAGTTGTTTCAATATCTAATTCTTGTACTTCTTGAATTTCATTCATATATATATATTCTTCAGATTCTTCATCTGATGATGATGTTTCTAACTCATAAATACTATTACATTCACTGTCTAAATCTTCAAAATGCTCAATTGGTTCTATATCACTATCATCCATAAATTTTTCATAAACTTTGAGAGATTTTATATTTTGTTTATCTTTTTCTCTTAGGACATTGGGAGGCTATGTCATCTTCATTAAAAATGAAGCATCTATATTTTTTGATATATTTCTTTTTGGACTATTCAGACCAATTTCTTTTCTTGAAATATTTTTTATATGACTTGAAGTTTCTTTTCTTAAACTTTTTAAAGCTTTTGAATATTCTTTTATGTTTTTTATATGACTTATATTTCTTCTTATCTTATATGTTTTTTTTTATTTTCTAGTACTTCTCTGCACTAAATACTTATTATTCTTTTGGTAAATTCAATTCTAATTCCAAGGCATCTATATGTATTCCTTCTTCATTTCTTTTAGGCAATATTTTATTATATTCTTTTAATAGCTTAGTTCTCCATGAGAATGGTAATTTTGTAAAGTAAGATCTTAAGACTGATTTATTATCTATATAATCTCATTGGCTGATTGTATAGTATAATTCTTGAAATTTACATGTATACATATTACATATTTTTAAATTTTCCATTGCAATCAATCCTTCACTATATTCATCTTATTTTCTAGCTTCTTCATCTATTGTGTATCTATCTCCTAAGAATTATGTTCTGAGGGCTCTTTCTAACCTATTTAATATATCTCTTATACTTTGATCATTCAGATCATTTCTATTATCTAATGCATCAGTTGTATTTTTTCCATATTTTATTCTTCTTTTTGTATTTATTGGTAGTTTTTTCCACAATTCTGATACTATACCTCTAAATGTATGTTCTATAAATCCAAATGTTGTATATGTGTCCCATTTATTAAATTGTATTGCTAAATCAATATTTTTTGTTCATATTTCAATAACTTTGTTTGTATCTACACAGTCTAAATCTAACCATATTCCTGTCGTGTGGATTGGTTCATTATATGATTTTATTGGATTAACTTCTTTTATAAATTATTTTCTAATATTTCCATTATATCTATTTTGGACTTTCCTATATCTTTAGAATCCTTCTTTTCTAAGTATGTAAGTTACATATGGATCACTTGTATCTTCATCACTACTAAATTCTTCTTTTATATTACTTGCAGATGAGTTTATATTCATTTTAGTATTTTCTACTTGTTTTGCTAATTTTTCTAACTGATTTTTATATTCATCATATTCTTCCCCTATAGATTTTAAGAATGTTCTTTCTAATTCTTCTACATCTGTTATCATAAATTGTTTATTGCAGGAGTTTTTTCTCTTCCTTTATTTTTGTCTTTTATAATCCAAATGAAGATTAATTATGATTTTATCTTTTCCTTTTAGATTTTTTTTTTTTATCTAGAATAGCGTTTTCTACTTGTAGATTATATTCTAAATTTTTTAATTTCTTATTGATTTCTTCGAAACCTTCATTCATATTATTTTTTGGCAAATAAGGATAACTTGATTTTTTATACTTTTCAACGTTTTTTTGGAAATTCTTAAATTATATTTTCTTCTTCTAATAAATTCATCATGATTTTTGGTTCGTAATAGGGCTATGATACCATTTTTACCAGGGTGCGCAGAATACACACTCTATTTTCTTGCGAAATTATAATCGTCTCTTGATTCTTCTCAAAAATATTTCTTTTTGTACTAATTCGTTTATTTCTATTAATCTCAAATATTCAATATGTTGTCTAACTAATCTTTTAAGTTTTTCGTATAATTCTATAACTCTGGTACTTGATTCTCTTCTAGTGCTAACTAATTCTATATATTCTTTATGTAAACTTCTAATTAAATCTCTCCTTTTTTCTTCAAGTATGTGGGGGTCGTAAACATGCATAAATTTAATTAGGTAAAAATTAATTTAATAATTTTGTTTTCAACAAAAATTATTTGAGGTTTAAATTAAAGTTGTTTTATAATTAGATGTCTTTAGTTGAAAATTCTATGTACGAGATTATTTGAGGAGGTTTGAATGGTTAAAGTCTATTTTTCAAATGTTTTAGTTTCAAAAAGCCTATTTTTCAAGATGTTTACGTTGGTACATCTATTTATTTACGGGTATTCCTCGAATTAAAATTAGTTGACAAATTTATAGTCAACTGCTCATTATGGCATCTAATGTTAGACTCTCTAGAATGCAAAACCTGATGCCTCACACAAGAAGACAGTTTTCAAGCTTAGTGACATTAAGATTCTCCATAAATGACAAGCTGAATTGCCGGTTTACCTCTATCTAGTAGCATATTGGAGTTTGTTTTCTTACCCAAAACGGTATCAAATGCCGATCCGCGCGAATCATAAATAAAATGATGATGCAGGAGAATTCAAAACTGAAATTTAAATGTCATTATGGACTGAGTCGCCAATTTTTTTTTGTTAATCCCTCTTATATATTTGATGAATTGCCTCTTAGAATAGTGTTAGGTGCAGAGGAATTTCTACTGAATGGAATCTGAAGCGCCGGAGTCGAAAGGATGGTGGTGGTGGTTTCTAGTGCTGGTTCTTGCAGCTCTTGTCCTCTGTGCATCTTCAATCAGTCTCTGGAAGAATTTTCATCAATTGGAGATTTTTCATCGTGCTCCAAAGCATTCGCAGGTTATTGTTGATAAGTATGCTAATGCTCTCAGCCTCTCTGTGCAATTCTTTGATGTTCAGAAAGGTAAATATTGTACATATTTCTTGATCTCACCTTAAAAGGTGCAAACGGTTATACAATGTTAGTTGTTGATTTGATAGCCTTTTACTTCACAATCCGGAAGCATTCATAATGTGTGAGAATCTCCAACTAGTTTTGTACCCGAGACTAACGTGCAAAAAAACACATGAGGTGGTGTTGGCATTGCTCAACAGAAGCCCTTCAATGCTCAAGTCTGTGGAAGCATAATAAAATGGTGTGTGTAATTGATAAAAAGCTTTGTGCGCGCCTGTGTGGTGTAGGTGATTCATATGTCTTCTCAATGTCCCTCAATTTCTACCCATCCTGGATTTGGTGCTAATTGATTTGGTGGCTATCTTAATTGAGAATGTTTCCTTGACACTCAATAATTAGTTGTCTACTCCCAAACATAATGGCCTTATTGATCGATCTTTGGGGAACTATTTATGCTTTAAAAGTAGAAATATTATTAACAACCCTACTACAGGGACGGGAAGAATGACCGGATTTTTGACACCTACACACATGTCAACAATCTGTTTTTTTACCTATCACATCAACTTCAAAATCAACAATTCACTACTCGCCACATCATTCCGGTCACCCTTTCAGTCACCATTTTCGGGCAAAGTAGCATTTTCTATAATTAAACTGTTGCTGGAGTTTTATACTTACATTTTTGTCCTTTTACACAGCTGGTAAGATGTTGAATAATAAGATTTCTTGGAGAGGGGATTCTGCACTGGAAGATGGAAAAGAAGAAAATTTGGATCTGACAAAAGGAATGTATGATGCTGGGGACTTAATGAAGTTTGGATTTCCCATGGCATTCACTGCAACAATTTTGTCATGGGCCATACTCGAGTATGGAGATCATATGAAACAAGCGAAGGAACTGGATCACATCCAAGACTCTCTAAAATGGATCACCGATTATCTCATTAATGCACATCCATCTGACAACGTGCTCTACATTCAGGTTTCTATATACCTTCTCTATTTCAGGATTGAAATAATAGATGCACTAGTTAATGAACTTTTTGTTGAAGATAAGTACTGCAAAAAATTATGTTCTTATTAGGAACTTTAAGATTGTTTCTATGTGCTGAATTTTTTTTTTTTTTTTCTTTGGGCATTTCAAGCAAATAAAGAGAGGGCATAATCAACATTAGGAAAATATTAAGAAAAATTGTTCAATCATTATTATTTAAGCATTTGAGCACTGAATTTGTTTTAAACTCTAGTTTTTGTTATGGTTTCTACTTCACCAGCTGAGCACTCAACAACGTCGGTTCAATGAAATAATAAAGTCATGCATTGTAGGTATTGAGCCTATGTCCAAAACGAATAACAGGTTGCATTTACTTCAGCATTTCTTTCAAAGCAAGCTAATTTTGGTCTTAAAATAATACTGCTGGTTCACATCTAACAAATTCGTCGTCTTACGCACATTGAAAATACTTAAATTTGTTCCAAGCGGGCTTATGGATTGCTTGTGTGTTTCAAGCTTGGTAGTTGCAGCACATTCTTGAATTTAAGCCAACTAATAGTGGCCCTTTAACTGTCTAATTGAACCTGTTCATACTTTTAGGCAATGGACTAATGAACTTCTTTTGGTGACGATTGAAGGTTGGTGATCCTGAGTTGGATCACAAATGCTGGGAAAGACCTGAAGTGATGACAGAAAGAAGACCTCTAACACAAGTGAATACATCTTATCCCGGAACAGATATTGCAGCAGAGACAGCGGCGGCTATGGCATCTGCATCTTTGGTTTTCCGGAAAAAGAATTCTGCGTACTCCAAATTGCTCCTAAAGCATGCCGAGCAATTATTTATTTTTGCAGACACTTACAGGGGTACTTATAGTATCAGCATCCCAGGAGTGCAGAAGTATTACAACTCTACAGGATATGGCGATGAGCTCTTGTGGGCGGCTGCTTGGCTTTACCATGCTACTGGAGACCACTCATATCTTACATACGTGACTGTGAAAAATGGGAATTCATTTGCAAATTGGGGAATGCCGACATGGTTTTGCTGGGACAACAAACTGGCTGGTACGGAGGTAATCTATTTGTTATTAAATTTCATTGCTTTGTTGAATTGTCAAGTTTGACAGTTCAGCATTAGCAAGCTATATAGTCCTAGTGCTAAATTATAAGGAGTAATGCTTTATTCTTGAGCAGAACTAAGAACATGGAGTAATATATTCTTCATATATTCTCACTACATATTTTATGGTAAGATAGATTCAGTGAGCAAAGGTATAAATCATAATCTGGAAATAAATGAAGCTCGTGGTATAGCATAATGGTTGAAAAAAGAGACTTAAATTTTTGTCTGTTTTTAATTTCATCAGGTTCTATTATCCAGAGTAAGTTTCTTTGGTTCAAAAGATATCCTAGGTGCAGAAAATATTGCCCTCCAGCTGTATAGAAAGACTGCTGAGGCTGTTCTGTGTGGGCTTTTACCAAATTCCACGCTTACATCTCAAAGAACAGATGGTAATGATTTCATGATGTTGAATCAAGATCTGTAGATAATGCTATTTTATTGCTTGAGATAACAAATATGGCTGTGAAATTCCCCCCCTCGAAAAGCGGATTAAAAGAAACAACAAAAATATAACATGATTATTTAGTTAAGGCGTCTTTGTTAACTGCTTTTTAAATAGAATATGAAAAATCATTCTAACATAATCTTCTAGAGGAAGTATCTCGAATACTCAACTGATTATCAAATTTGCCTTCATTTCTTGGAATTTTATTTGGAGACTTCTTAGAGCAATATCAGTGTTGGGGGAAAAATGTAGGGGGAAAAACTTGAGGGGAAAAATGGGGGTGGAATCTCTAAATGAGGGGCCAAATTTGGCCCCTCTTTTGCATTCCCCCGGAGCGAAAAATAGGTTTTTCCTCCCCATATCCCCCAACATTATTTGAGTGTAGTGGAACAAGGGGAAATATACCCAAATATGGGGGTTTTCCCCCCAACACTACCTTTGCTCTTAGCTTTTGTGGTTTTGGGCAGCTTCAAAACCGCGCGGCTGTGAAGATATTAGGAAAATGGCTAAATTATCACTGATGCTGCCTGTCCAAGAGCTACAAAGTGTCAAAAGCTAACTAAATCAGCATCACATTCTATATAATTCATATTTTCTTTCTTTTTAAGGTGTAGACTTTACTGTAAAAGATAGTTCTTTAAATTAAAATCTCATTGATTTCGCTTCAACCATTAAAAGAAAGATGCTACAGGGATCAAATCATTTTTCAAGCTTTTGAAATGAAATAACCATTCTGTGTCCTGATCTTATCTACTCAATGATCAAGAAACTTAAGTTAGTCTTAAATATTTTGTATACAAAGATAGTTCCATTTTTATTTCATTTGTTGATGCTTCAGTTGTAGCCAAATAATAAATTAGCAGATGGTGTTTCATGTTACTTACTCTGTTAAAATGGAACTATTCAATGATCAAGAAACTTAAGTTAGTCTTTGTGGAGAACTGTCATTATTAGGAAGAAATCTCAACTCATGTTCATTATTCTGATGCAGGTGGCCTTATATGGGTGTCAGAGTGGAATGTACTGCAATATTCTGTCGCCTCCGCATTTCTAACACTAGTTTATAGTGATTACATGCTAACCTCTCAGACAAAAACCCTGTACTGTAATGGAGAGCTTTACCAACCAAGTGACCTACGCAAGTTTGCTCTTTCACAGGTATTTTATTATCTTACCAGACTTTTATGTCTCAAGTGGTGTTGGTTCGCCAATTCCGTGAGCATTAACAAACAAGAAGAAATAAAGAAGGAAACGCAGTGAACACTAACTTATAGTGACATGAGAGTCACATCCAAAAATCGAGAACAACGCCAGACTCTCTTTAACCTCCTGATATTCTTCTTCACATTGAATATTAGGATAACATATTAAAAAATATGTATTCTCAACATACATCTAGGCTTCGAATGCTCTGTATCCGAAGTTACAGATAAGTGAACAATATAATTAGGCTCCACACAATTCTATATTTTCAAGAATGTTTATTTGTAACTACCAAAGTTAATCATGTTGTAATTCTTTCTTTTGGCCTTATTGCCATTGTCTTTAGGCGGAATACGTGTTAGGGAGCAATCCAATGAAGATGAGCTATCTTGTTGGTTATGGAAGCAACTATCCTCAATATGTACATCACAGAGGCGCTTCAATCCCGAAAGATGCAAACACAGGCTGCTCCGATGGGTTTAAATGGCTTAACTCGACAGACCCCAATCCAAATGTGGCGACTGGAGCACTTGTAGGTGGACCATTCCTAAACGATACCTATTCAGACTCCCGGAACAACTCTCAACAAGGTGAACCAACCACTTATAACAGTGCTTTGATTGTTGGTCTCCTTTCGGGACTTATCACAACTACATCCGTAGCACAGTCTTTCACATAAACGAGTTTATGTAGAATAGTACACATTTTAGAAGCATTGAAATGCTGTACATAATCACAACATGGACTGTTTTGTGGGATAATCCTTTTTCTTTCTGATGGTATGAGCATGTCTTAGTAATTAAAGCCCATTTCTCTAAAGAGTATTGTCTCCATCATTTGTTTGTGGAAAGAAAAGAGGAAGTTCAATTATCTGATCTGATTGAACGAACTAGGGCTGAGTGTTTATATTTTCGATTCGGTTATTGAAGAAACCGGAACTGAATTGAAAATTTCAGTTCGGTTACGGTTCTAGTTCTCAAAACTTAAGAACTGAACGATTCTGGTTCCAATTCGGTTTCGATTATTTTTCAGTCTTTTGTTCGATTTTTTTTTTTGTTAAAAAATTCAATTTTGAGTAAACGTGAAAATGTATGCGTAAAACAAATAAGTGTTGAATTAAAATTTCTCAAACAAAATCATCCATGCTGTAAAATGTTCAAATTGAATATATTCGGGTTCTAAAGGCAGTTATAATATTTTGTATATTCCCAATAGCAACTAAAAAGTTAGGATCTTCATCTTCTATTGTTCTATCTACTACTTATGCTGGAATGTCAGAATCACCCAGAATAAAAAAAAAATGATAATGATGACATATAGACAGTTTTACCATAACATAAAATCATTTAGGTCATTTGAACCTAGATATACTTCGAAAATAAAAATGATTTCTAATGAATTCTTATTTCAGACTTCAATGTAAAACCACAATTTACTAATGCACCTCTACAAAAGTCACATACATGCACCACACATCATTTCTGAAATTAATTCAATACATATCAACATAACGATCATTGTCTTAATTTGTAAATATTGCACCAAAAAGATGCATTGAACAAGTGTGAGTGAGAGATCAGACATCCAATCATCTAAAATCGGCGCATAAAATTTCATGTGAGATGCAATATGATATGAGCGATTCAACAATTATCATAATACATTTAGGTAAGCTGGATTTGTGTACTGTCATGTAAAGCAACACAGAAAGTGTCGAAAGTGTCATGTGGCCTTAATTTTTAAATTAAGAATGTTCGATTCTTGGTTCGATTTTTGATTTTTAAATAGAAGCCGATCGATTTTCGGTTCTTCATTTTTCGATTTCGGTTCAATTTCAATTCTCATTTTTCTCTTAAAGAATCGAACAGTTTCAATTTTTTTGTTCGGTTCTCTCGGTTCCCATTTTTTGTCCACCCCTAGATTGAACGATGATCCCCACGAGAATAAGGTTCTAAGCAAAGGATTTGTTCCTTTTCTTTTCTTCTTATTTCATATGGAGTATTTCTCAAGGATAAGGGGTTATTTCATCCTATTTTTAATTGGCAAATCATAGCATAGTTGGCTTTGATCGTGCAGAGACACATTGCAACAAATATACTATCAGCACACGTGCATTAACTACTCGATAGTTGACTCAAGAAAAATCAAGCTTATTTGCCTCGTTTAGTAACTGTGTTTTTTTTTTTTTTTTGTTTATAAACAAATTTATAAAATAAACAATTTTCAAAATTATTTTTTAACAACACACATTTTCTCTCTCCACTTTTCAATTACACATTTTACATCAAAAACAAAAATAAACCAATTTATAAATCATATTTTTTTTTACAAACCGAGGCTAATAAATGATTAACTTCTATTCGTAGTGTTATACCCGAGAATTTGATCTAGTGATGGTAATGGGCCGAGCCGAGCCGAGCCGGCTCGGCCCATTAAGCTCGCTGCTCGGCTCGTTACTCAAGGGTCAAGCTCGGCTTGGCCCTTGAGCTCGTGGCTCGCGAGCTGAGCCGAGCCGGCTGGCGGCTCGTACATTTTTTTTTTTTTCATTTTTTTCATTAAAATCAATATTTTATTTAAAAAAAATGAGTCCACGAGCCATCGTTTTAGGATTTGCTTGTTTGGCTCGTGAACGAACCCATGAGTTGGACGAGCCGAGCCACTCGTGGCTCGTGATTTGACAAGCCGAGCAGACGAGCCGGCGAGCGGCTCGGCCCGTTTGCCATCTCTAATTTGATCCCATCAATTTATAACCATTTAAATACAATCATTTTAGGAACCAATTTTAAGGGTCTCATTATCAAATCAACACTAATCTTACTTTAACCCTAATATCATTTGATATAGATAAAATGACACACTCAAAATTATTCATTGAAGACATGGCCATGTGGGGGTGAATGTGAAATTGATTCTACATTGGAAATATGTGAGATTTGGAGAAGAACCTTCAAATGGAATGGGAGTACAATCCCACATTTGAAATGAAAAAAAAAAAGTGAGACTAAATGGAGTTTATAAATAAATGATGAGTCATCCCACATTGGATTATGGATAAATGTGAAATGTGACGTTGTGGGTAAAGCTTAAACAACTATCCTACATATAGGGTAAAGAAATGGTTGTAGACCAACTTAAATATGATTAACAATCTGTAAGGTATAATCATTTGTTACATATATACTTCTCGTAGGTCAAAACACGAAAATCCTTTCTTTCTTCCAACCAACTTGGTGATCTAGTTCGGGCATTGTTTTAGTTCAATCGTGAAGCAGCAGTTCACGACACTATATCAAGGAAAGCAGGCGCTCGAAGTTATTTCGATGAGAGGGCGAATACTATTTTAAGGATACTGTGTTGAACACAGACCTCGACTTTAGAGTTTAACTTGCTTTTCTGTTGTTTGATTTATTGCTATGTTACTGCATTTTTTAACCACAGTTGTGTAATTCTTATGTACAACTTTTCAAGCATAAAACATTTTCGAAGAGTTTGGTTTCTCAAATCAGTTTTCAAATAGATTTTGAAAATCAAGGCTTACTACATTTTCTTAAGCAATCTCCGAATAGTTGGACTGATCCTTATATTTTAGTAGTTGAAAATACTAATTATCTATGATGTAGACCATGCTTCCAATGGCGAAGTAGCGGCTTCAAGACACCTAAAACTCGGTCTTGTCAAACCTGATCAATGACTCGGGTCACTCGATTGACTTGGATCCGAGTTTTGTATTTTTGTATTTTTTTTTTTATATTTTAATATATTTTGATATTAATTTAATGCCCGGTGGACCCTTGACCTTTGATCCGGTCTCTCTTTCAGGTCGATTGACTGATTGAGTCTAATAGGCTTTGTTTGTTAAATGTTTTTTTTGTTTAAATACATGTTTTTTTAGATAAAATATATGGTTGAAAAGTGGAGAGTAAATATGTGTGATTAAAAAGTGGTTTGAGAAATTTGGATGTAAAAATAACATGTTTACCAAACAGAGGCTTAAAGACGAGTATTTCTAAAAGCTTGTAGTATTTCATGAAATGTATTCATATTAACTTTTAAATATTTAGAAGATATGAATAAAATATATTTTGTTTATTTTCTTTAAACAATATAATTAAATTACTTAAATATTAAAAGCTTGTAGTATTTCATGATCATTGACCCAGTCTCTCTCATTCTTTTGGGTCGAGAGAAGGGCTGAATCTAAAACGTTGCTAATTAAAGACAAGTATTTCTAAAATGGATAATTGTACTATATACTATCTTTTTAGGATATATTGCACAAATGACTGACTTCACAAAAATTGAAAAATACTTACGTCAACTACAATCACCGTCATCTTCTCCAACTGCCACCATCGTTGTGATAGTCCATTCCGATTGCCCACCACCGCGTCAACTACCAACCCACCGCCCTCATCCGCCACCACCACTACCACCCGCATCAACCACCACCGCCACCACATGCATCAATAATCACCTATCAATTTTAAGGCGTCCACAAATACATCCTAGACGGAGCAACAAGGAGATATCTGTACGTGCTAAAGATTATTCTTGAGAAGAAAGAATATAACGTAAAAAAGATGGAAATTTGCCCAATACTTAACGTGTCAAGCTTTTGAATTTCAATTTCCGGCTGCTGAGATCATAGGTTTGGAATTCGAGTTTTTTGATCGGTATGTAATTTATTTGTTTCTGTAACTTTGTTTGAATTCTATGAACAATGGGTTTCTTAATTTACTTCTATTTATAAAAATGTTGAAAGATTTTGTTTGCATATATATAGGAGGAATGCTATACAGGGGGTTTGTGGTGTAGGTAGTGGTGGTGATCTTGGTCAGGTGGAGGTGGTGATAGTGGTGTTGAGAAGACAACAATGATGGTGGTATTGAGAAGGTAGTTGTTGTCGTGGTAGTCGTGGTAGCTGCGGTGGTGGTTGGTGGTTGTGGACTAGTGCATGAAAAATGTTTGGTGCAATGTCAAAGACAAAGTAACATAAAAAGTGTAAAATTTCAATATGTGATACTACAATTTTGCCCAAAGTATCATAAAAATTTGATAAAGTTTCATGTTATGATAACAAAATTTGAAATATAAGATACTTTTAAAGTTGAACATCATTATACTTGACAAAAACAATATTTTTCAGTAAAAGTGTTTGATATTATTTAAAATGAATTTTTTTAAAATGAACAGAGATTTTTAGAAGAATTGATAGTTAAAATTCGGTTGAAAAGTCAAATATTGTGAATTTAATTTTAATTGATGGTTGATATTGAGTATTGTAAAAAAAAATGAGAAAATTTTAATAAAAAATCAAACAAGGGCTAAAAAATGAAATATTTTTCATTGATACTTTAAAATAAAATGACTTTCAATTATGATATAAAAAATTGAATATTTGTGCAAACCCTTTCTAAAAGCCTGTAGTATTTCACTATTTCGTGAAAGCGTATTCATCGTCGAATCATACCGTGGGAAAGGTATACTAGCTGTAATGTATGTATTATGTAAGAGAAAAGAGTAAAGTAAAGAAAATATAGGTACACCATCGTCATCTTTCTCTCGTCATATTCATCTCTCCATATTCCTCCTAAGTTTATAATTGGGAGCTCCCAATTCTTCAGAAATCAAAAGGTTTCTTATTCTCTTTCTAGGGCCGTACGAATGGAGTCGCTCGTGTTTAAATTTTCATTTGCTTTTCAATTACGATTTGTGGATCTGCGATTATTTAGCATTTTGTGTGAAACCAAACAAATGTCTGCCCCTTGTGTTGGTGATCGTGGGAATCTGTCAAGTTTCTTGAAATATTGTATTTTCACTTTTCATGGATCTTGATGTTTGCATAATGTTGTTCTTTTCTTGACTAATATAGTATTTTTCGTTATGGTTTATGGAACTTACATCTTTAACATTGAAAAATATGTAAATATATATGTTCGAGATTCTTGTTTGGATTTTATGTTCGTTGATTTGTCTAATAATTAAATTTAGGGTTTTTTGGGATATTTTCTTAGGTTAATAGTCTCTTTGTTCTTGGGATCTGCCATCTCTGCAGCTTTGTCATGTAGTTGTGACGTCATTTATATTATTTTTGGTAATTAGTTTCCGTCATTATCTATTTTCTTTTCTGGGTAAAAATACTCCCTTGTTCATCTTAAACTACTGGTTGAATTTGAAATTTTCTCCTGTAGAAGTTTGGTGCATGATGCTGTTGCTCAGAATTGGAATTTGACACATAATGGACAATTTAGAAAACTAGAAGTAAAGTTGAATTTTTAAAAGAAGTTTCAAGCACCAAGTTCTGTGCTGAGAGTGAGAAACATTCACAGCTTGTGCGGTAAAGTATGCAACATTTGACGGTATTAAGCTAAAGCAAAAGCTATAATCTTGTGAATTGTAGTGTCCAATTTTGTCGAGAACCATGTACCAGACATGCCTCAATTTGTCCATATAACTTTTGTTACATTTTAGATTTATGTTTAATCTATACTACCCATATGAACTGATGAAACAGTGTATTCTTATATCTTTTTGTAGTAATTATGCCCTTTAAGTCAGAACATGTTGCTACTATACACCCTAACCCAAGCTTTTCCCATTCCCATTGTGAATATAAAAGAGTTTATTTAAGTGTCTATGCTGTGACGATTATGATGATGCATAACTCAATTATGTTCATTTTACCACTAGTTAACAATATTTATAAAGCTTTTTGTGAAAGATCAACACCCTACAACTTAGACATTTTGAATCCTGCAACTATAACTATTTCACTGAAATGTGTGTGTAATTGCTTATTATGGGACCTGTAACAAATTAGAATGAACCTTTACCCTCTCATCACTTAAGAATCAAATTACCCAGCAGTAATAAGTTTTGAGTTCAGTCAATTGCCTCTTAATTACCAGAGAATGATCACAGTCTCTGAATATTAAGGGACTATGAAGATATCATATCAATCTGTTAATTGAAAATTTGAATGATTGTAAATACTTAGCCCCTACTTGAGCCCCATTCTTTAAAAACTCATTTTTCTTCAAATTCATTTTCAACAACACATTCTCCCAATAAAATAATTTTGCACTTGCACAATTTTTTTTTTACTGCTTAACCACGCATTCTCCAAAAAAATAAATAAATAAAAATCACTATTTCAGAACTCATTTTTTCAAAAAATGGTGCTCAAACAAGCCATTAATACCATTGCATGGCTTTTCTCTTTTAGGAGTCTGATTTATTTCGTAATATATCTTTGATTTTCTATGCATTTCATTGAAAATTAAATGGACGCAGAGGAATATGGTTAGTTTGTCAGCTTTGAAGTCACAAATCTAAGTCCACATTGATTGGAAGCAGGAGATGGAGAGAAACCAGTCCTCTGTGGATGCCTTGCAAGAGAAGGATGCAAAGAATGAATTAGGTGTCCTCTGGCGTAGAGTTAAAACTGCTGCGACATTATTGACATACTTGAAATCGAAAGCAAGAATCATGGCTGCTCCCCATATGGCTCATATTGTTTGTGGTATCAAACAACTAGATGGAATGGGCCTTGTCGATGCAAATGGTGTACCATTGTCTCTCTCGTCTAGAAATATAGATCTGTCTTCCTTTGACAGTCCGGATGTGGAAACGTGGAGTGCACTTGGCAGTCATCATGGTTCACTTGATGAAGATGATGTAGTTTATATAAATGAATTATTCAAAAGTGTACATATGGTTGGAGATGTGATGGAAAGCCTTGTCAAGAGGGTTATAGTGGCAGAATCTGAAGCTGCTATTGAGAAGGAGAAGGTGACTGTAGGGCAGGAAGAAATTAAAAGCAAGGCCCTCCAAATTGAAAATATTTCTTTGAAATTACAGGAGATGGAGCAGTTGGCACTGGGCACTAATTGTATTCTGAATGAAATGCGATTGAGGGTTGAAGATTTGGTTGAAGAAACGTCTAGACAAAGGGAAAGAGCTGCAGAAAATGAACAGGAGCTCTCTCGCGTTAAGCATGACTTTGAATCTCTAAAAACCTATGTCAGTAGTCTGATTAATGTAAGGGAAACACTTCTTTCGTCAGAAAAGCAATTTCAGAATATTGAGAGGCTCTTTGAAAGGTCGGTATATTTTATTTTTATTTTATGTTTATGGAATTCTAGTTTACTTTTTTTATAACAATATCTTGCCTCTATTTCCTGTTCATGTGATTACAAATTGTTTTTGATTTTTTTCTTCAATTTTGTTGTCTCATTTGTAGTTATATATTTCTGCTTGCAACTTCTTCAGTTTTTAGTTGTCGTTTGTAATTATATATTTCTGCTTGCAACTTCTTCAGTTTTGAGTTGTCATTTGAGAGTTTGTATCAGAGGAAAATAGAAGAATATATTGGAGCAAAATAGTGAGGAATGAAATAGGTTCTTCTTCAACATTTATTTATAAAAGCCTCAATTGGTTAATCAATTAATTGTAACCCAAAAAATTTCTCCATCCTCTGAAGTTTCACCTAGCCTTTTCTTAACTCGGGGAAAAATCTGATTCATAAAAGTATATATCTGGGGTTTTTGGAAATAGATTCTGCCCATGTTTGAGCCCCATTATAATTTTAATTCATTTTTCTCTCTTGTTTTCACACACATTTTTCAATAAAATAATATTACACGTAAACCAAAGTTTTTCCTTATTTATTAACCTCACGTTCTAAAAAATCACTATTCCAATATACATATTCTCCAAAAACCTCGTTTTTTAACTTTGAACAAAGAAAACTGTATAAAGAGAAGAAGGATTATAAAACTTAACAATTCCTGGACGTGCCCATTATAGGTAATTTAATCACAAATATCCTTTTAATATACAACATATGCATGGTGTATAATCATTGTTAGACGTTTGAGTCTTGACTTTTGTCCTTGTACTAAAGAGTAACGTAAGGAAAAAATATAGGAAATTTACTGATGAACACCAAAAATTCTCTTTATGTTTTCGAAATAGAAAGTTCTTGTTCATTTGGAGGTAAGAAAGAGAAAACCTTGAGAACACTGTCCATTTGACCCTGTATCGATTGGATAGGTGGAGTGCCCATTTTTGGTCACCACATAGATGATGATGATTTAAAGTTTAGGTAATATCCGTGTCATCAGTGCTGGCGTCTAACCATGGCTATTCACATTTGACCTTTATAAGGGATAATATATCATGAAATATTATGCTTAGTTCTCAGAGGAAATATGTTTGGCAGGGAGGAAAGCTGTATTTTGATGATAGATTGACGAAAGGTAGCTACTTTAATCTTGTGCATAATAGTATGATTTTTAAATTGAAAGTGGAATACATCCTGTCTTATATGCTTTCCATCTACTCGAATTTCTTTCTTTTCAGACTTCATACTGGAAGTTGTTTCTCTTTTTATCTTTTTCTTCCTCATTTATTGGAGATCCGTTGTCTCCAAGGCCTTTTCTTCTTGTCCATTTTTTGTTACAAATTCTCTTGTTTCTTAAAAAAGAAACCGTTCAGGAAGCTTTAATTGGCCAAAATGAATTTCTAGACTTGTGGGTTTATCTGTTCTTCCACTTTTAGTTTTCTTTCAGTTTCTTAGCATCTGTTTTTTAACGTAATCATTATAATTTATAAACCAATTTATAGACAGCACAATTTCGCAAACCATTTTTTAACAACGCACATTTTCCCTCTCCACTTTTCAACCACATATTTTACCTCAAAAATATAAATAAACCAATTTATAATTGCTACAGTGCTACCGAACATGGCCTTAGTAAGAAAGAATAACCGTACAGTCTACTATGCCAAAATAGTAGATGCTGTAAAAAGTAATAGAATATTAAAGATCTTGACCACAGAATTTCTCAACTGTGACATGTGGTACTTACTAGATTGGATTTCGTATTTGATCTAATTGAGTGATGATTCTGTATCAGGATTAATACCAATCCTAGCCATTTCATAAACAAAGCATGACCACTGTGAGTTCCTCAAGTAGGTTTAATGCTTTGTTGGTTTTTTGTTATGAAATTAGGCTGCACTGTCAAGTGTCAACCTGTTTGTGCGTAACAAGTTTACATCTATCACATGCATATACATGCAAATACATAAGTTTGATTCCTTTTTGAAAAAGAAAAATCTGGCTTAGTGTAGCTTAGAAACTGAAATAGGTGTGGCCAAGTGGTAAGGCAACAGATTTTGGTCCCCTATGAAGTAGTCAGATACTTTTTCTATTTTATTCCTTTGCAAAGCTTGGCCATCCTTATCTTGAACTTAATCTGAGAAAAGCTTTTCATCCAGCAGCATGGCACACACGTCCTCCCCTTTCTTTTTCTCCCTCACTCGCTCTTTAATTTGGTTTCTAATGCTCAGAATCCTTCCTTTGATGCATGAATGAGCCCCTGAAAATTTTGAATTTCTCTAGATGCAGGTATAGTTTCTACGAGTGATGATATGCATGCATGTACTGAAAAATGAAAGTGTAGTTCCAATTTGCACCACTTCCATTTAAACAGTTAACAAAAACTCCCTTGTCAGGCAAAAACAAAAATGCGTTTTTCATTTCAATTTGTTGAATATGCAAGATATGAAGAAGTGTATACTATTTTCCGGTTTTCCAATTTTTAGATAAATGAAAGTGTTGGCCATAGTTAGCACATATGAAGCACAATATTGAACATGGAACACGTACCCAGATTCAAAAACAAAGGATAATACTAGTTGGAGACAAGTTGTTTATGGTTTTTATTTACGTATCTTTATTTTGTTCTTTCTATTGAATTTTGCATTTGCAATCTTTTAAGAGCGCGATTATTTATAACTCCAGATTGTT
Organism: Ligustrum vulgare; assembly: GCA_963555705.1. Classification (NCBI taxonomy): domain Eukaryota; kingdom Viridiplantae; phylum Streptophyta; class Magnoliopsida; order Lamiales; family Oleaceae; genus Ligustrum; species Ligustrum vulgare. Next base: position 24,389,582 of record OY743168.1, read on the forward strand.
TATATTTCTAGTGCCAACGATATAAAAATATCATGGAACAGGAAGTGCTATGGAAGATATAAACGAAATTGAGTTGAAGTTCTCGCAATTTCTCTCACGTATTTTTGATTTTCTACTTTTTAAGGATTAGAATTTTGCTAATTCCATCCTCCAAATTTGCAAAATGCGACTACTTGTGTCCTTGGCATGTTCATATAATGTTCTTGCATTAAAATTAGAATTGAAAATAAAGGAGACCGCGTGGGATGCAAGACATGCATTGTAAGTGTGTCAGGGCTTTTGTTTACATTTGGAAATTTAAAAATAATATAAAAGTTAGGATGCCACATGGCTTGTTGGCATGTGGTTCGGTGCGTTGGAGGCATGTCAGTGTCCAATACTTGTGGCACCGATGCTCCACCTCTAAAGGAGTGTCTGATCTTAATGGTTAGACTATAACAATCTTTATAGATATTTTACATGTGCGTTCTGGTGTTATCAGTCTGCATTTAACATTGTTGATTGTATTTGTGTCTTTGGGAAATTTATTCTGATTATTCTCGTTTGATCTCAACCAGACTTGTCATTAAGACGTCACATTTGGAAAGTGAAAAGATACAGAAGGAAGTTGAGGTCCAGAAGCTTATGGAGGAGAACGTGAAGCTCACTGCTCTCCTTGACAAGAAAGAGGCTCAACTTGTGGCCATGAATGAACAGTGCAAGGTTATGGCATTGAATGCTTCCAACATCTAGTTTGGCGTGCTTGTTTGGCAAAGTTCCCTTATCCTCTGCGGCTCAACTTATTTGGCGGACCTTCCAGCCAGACCAAAAGGGTGTAGATCTGATGAATTCCACCAAGGTACTTATTTTTAAAACATACCGTGACAGTAAGTTTGTACGTTAAAGTGGCTTGTATTACCTCATCGAGACAAGTTCAATTAATTGAAAACGAACTTTCCTACATAATAGCTATTTTGATTGCATTATATTTGACCAACATCGAATGTATCATATGATCTCAGTAAGTTGCATCACTATGAGAGGTTGTAGCATGGTAATTAGTGTTGTAGCAGGGACCCCTTTTTTTGGGTTGTGTATAAGCCCTATGTTTGTACACAATAAGGTTCGTTTTTTCGGTTTTGTGTATAAGCCTATGTTTGTACACAATACTGTTCGGACTAGACGGTACAATAGATAAAAATCTCCATATGAGACATGCTAACATTGCTTGTCCTGCACCTAACAAATTCTCATTTTATTTTTTTCCCATGCTTTCTCTGGATAAACTAGCAATTTACATCAAGTTTTGAGAACTTGACATCCTGAGACAATGCCGTTGTAATCTTGGATACTCTTTGATGTAACCTACTTCCCTAGAGCCATACCTTACATAGATTAAACCGATGGAGGCACTTTCTCAGCCGATATCAGTAGCAAGCGTAGTGGTGATAAGGCCCCCTGATTGGGTTCCAAGTGGACCAGTCCTTTGATCCATTACCTAAGGCGTGGTACCCCCAAAAATCAAAATCCAAGCTTTTTATTTAAGGCAAGTTCCAGAGTCCAGGATTCACCTTTGGGATAATTGCAGCCAATTCTCCAAACCTTTCAAACATTTGTAGGTTTTACCTTAACTTTTGTTTAGTTACAATCATCGTCTCAAACCTTTCAACTTAGTGTGGCAGAAGCCCAATCGTCCAATTTGCTGTTAGTTGACCAGAAAATGACTTTGACCAAATTTTTAATTAATTGAACAAGGGTAAAATTGTAACATTATTATTTTCACATAAAATGAGTTAAAGGTTAAATTAGAAGAGCTAAGGAAAAAAATTAGAATCATCGCCTTCTATTGCACTTCCTCGAGACCCCTTAACCACCCGCAATCCCCACCCTCAATCCCCACCACTTCAACCCAAATGCGAAGAAAAAAAAAAACCGATCACTGTCATCCACTACACGTTGCTGAACCACAGATGCAACCCAATAATTGCCAACAACCATCCCAATTGCAATCACCACTCGACCCTAACCTTAAACTCCAACACCGAAACCCAAATTGAAACTAAACCACACCTTCAATGCTCCACATTCACCAGCCTCTTCACCTACTCATACGTCATCTCATTCCCAATTCCATTCCAACTTCTGGCACTGCCATTAATGGAGGAGCTGCAATAAACAAATTTTTGGCACTTTACCCGGCAATTTGGGTGTGAAGTCAGAATTGGAAGATATTGATGTTTCTAATAACAATTTGGAAGGCCTATTGCCTCATAATTTATGTTGAAGAAAGAAGCTCCAACGTTTTAGTACTTCTTGGTGCAGCAGTGATTTAAGATGTTCCAGCTTCTTTAATAAATCGACAAAAACTATGTGTAGGACGTCTTTGTTCTTCTGCGGAGCAGAATCTATGAAAATGTGTCAACAATTTACATGGTGACCCATATAAATAAGATGTTGAGATTTTTTCTAAACAATGATATTCTACCAGCAATTTTTATAGACCAACATTATGGTAGCGCATGAAGTTTGGGGGGGAGGGGGGACTATTTGAGTTTTACTAATGAGTTTCTTAAGATATATTTAAGGCTCAATATGATGAACGGTGATTGGAGGAGGTGATGGTCGCCCCGCAGTGCATGGTATGCTTTGATTTTGGTTGGGTGGGTGGGTGGGTGGTGGAAGAAGAAGAAGGTTTACTTTTTGTTTATTTCTTCCTTTTTAATTATTTTAGATTTTAGATGATAATATAAAAAATTACAATTTTACCCTTATTGAATTGATTAACAATGTGGTCAAACTCAATTTTCTAATCAATTAACCACAAATTGGACGGGTTCCACCATCCATTTAGGCCTCCGCTGTACCACGTTGAAAGGTTTAGGTGATTGTTACAATTAAACAAAGGTTAAGGTAAAATTTGCAAATACTTGAAAGGTTTGGGGCGTTGACTGCAATTATCCCTTCACCTTATGAATCCATGTGGATAAATGAGATACTTCAGCTTTATAAGGACCTGAGCATCTTCCAAATATGCAACTGCAGTTGACAAAAGACACCTATCAACCATAAAGCCTTGTTTGGCTCCCATTATAAGCAAAACATATTTCTCTCTTCTTTTCAGCTACATATTTAAAATTAACATTAAAGAGGGGCTAAATAAAACTTTATGTTGTACTTAAACATATTCTCGTCTCATTGTTCCGGGGGAGTTATCATTTTTGCATGTTTTAGTTAGTTTATAATATGGTTGTGACCATGGACGGATCCATGATTTATTTGATAGGGGACTGAATCTTAACTTGGGTGGGGGCCTCTCCTGGGGGTTATTGCCCCCAAATTTTTTTTTTTAATCGTACATTATTTTTAGTATGAAATTTATATAATTAGAAAAACTTGTCAATTTAATATATGTTGTGAAAATTTATCAAGATGCCAACAAAATTATATTTGAACTCCTGTAAAAATGAAAACAAAAAAAAAAAAATAATCAAAATGAGGAACAATTCAATGAACATTAAGCAGGCAAGGCAAAATCAACAGGTTTACGTATATTTTTGGAGAAGCATTCACGTTGGAGAGGATTTGGATATGAAGAAACACTATTTTGGGGATTATGAGCACATTAACTTCTACTATGCTTGTTTGGTGGAGTAAAAATTGGGGATTAATATTAATACCTTATAGGAGTTATAATTTCATATTTCGTTTTTACTATAAAATTATATTAATTATGGGATAAAATATGTTCAAATGTATTATTTGAATATTAATTAAAAACAAGGTAATTTCCTATATAAAGAAATGTGGATAGAATCATAGAATTTGGGCTTATGTTTGGAAAATTGGACTATAAAATGGGCTGAAAAACTGGACTACAAAATGGGCTAAAAAATAAGACCTGACCGGAATATTTTTTGGTAAAAAATTTGCACTTACAAACTGGACCAGAGCAGATATTGGGCCTGACTACAGCCCAGTTTAGTCAGGCCCTATATCAGTCCCTGGTTGTGACCTTCATTTTCTCTGTATTCGCCATGTGTTGTCATCCTTTTTTGCTATGCTTGGAGTTGGCGGCTGGTGTGTGCTTAAAGTTAGAGTGAAAAACTGAGTTTTTTCAAAGAAACATGTGGTAGAATATTTGGGGTCTGTTTGATGTAGATTTTTTGAGAATATATTTTGTGAAAAAATATTTGTGGTTAAAAAGTGAAAAAAGTTATGGGTCCACATGCAAATTTATTTTGTGGGTGGGGAGAATGTGGTTGAAAATGGTTAGGAAAAAAGAATGAATTTAAATTTTTTTTTTACTGAACAGGGGCTTGGTATCTCTTTAGATGAAGAACTATTGATGAGTTTCGTCTTTATACGAAGCATTTATTGCAGAATAGTTTGATATGCACATGAGATTGGCATTTTCTCTTGGTTGGAAAAATAGGGTTGTCGATACTGAAGGATTTATTAGTTGCCAACTGAGGGGGAGTTCTGTTTGAGTTGGGATTGCTGGTGTCAGCCTTGCATAATTTTTATCCCAAGGACAAGAGTAACATGGCTTCACATGCTAGATTTCATGCCGTGGTGTCATTCTCACAATTTGAATATGCCCTTGTGTTTATTATGAAACATGATGGTCCTTGTCTTGCCTTTTAGAGCATGTTTGATTGGTCAAGTTGATGAAGAAAAAGAAGGTAAAATTATGTCCAATAGTGTGTACAGACAGAACATGGCAGTGAATGAAGACAATATCCACCCATGGTTGGGGATTGGAGTCTTTAAGTCTTTTTTGGTTTCACCATAACTTAATTCTGCAAAAGCAGTGGTACCAAAAGATGGGCAGTTGAATTTGTGTGATGGTGCTTCAGCTTGGACAACTTTGATGCTTTGGGAGGTGTCTAAGGCCACTCCAACCTATATACACTAAATTCTCACATTTACACTAAATTTGAATTACAGTTACACTATTCCAACTTCTCTACTCCAACCCAGCAACACTAAATCTTACACTAAATGTACATTATTCATCATTTTCTATAATTTTTATTTTTAAAAAAATACAATTTCATTACATTTAATAATTTCGGTAATTAAATAGAAAAAACATTTTTATATTTTATATTGAACTATGGAAATTAATGGACAATCTCAAATATACATCACTTTTTTAAATCAAACTAAACAAAAGTGTAGGGACCAAAATGGAGAAAAAAAAATGAAATAGGGACAAAAAATATATTAATTAAAGTTAAGGAAAAATAAATAAATATAAACACAAAAACATACCGCTGGTGCGGTATATGAACAGTGCAGCGCCAAATCTGGCGCTGCACTGTTCATCAGCACCATTTTGCAGCGGCGCTGCATTGGAGATGGTCTAATAATAAGGAAGTTGTGCAGTCCTCAGGCTCAGAACATGGGAAAAAATTACTTGTGTCGTGGAAATTGAAGGCAGAGGTTGTAGGGGTGCTTATTTTCATTAGATTTAGGCTTGTTGAATGTCTGGTCACCTGCTCAATTTTGTCTTGTTATTAGGAATTGGCAGGTTCACATGGGACGTTCTTGCATATTCATATTGTCTTCATTCTCACTTGAAAAAAATGATGCTACAGAGCATAAAAAGATGTCAAAATGAAGATGTTGGGGGGTTTTGGGGGTTAATCTCATTGTATATTTTACAGTTAGCTTGGGGAAAGGGGTTTTTTGCTTTTCTATCAGATCACCTTGTTACAAGGCTTGCTTTTGTTGAAGAATGTATTATCTCCTTTTCATGCAGCATACTCATTATAGGGAAAATTAGGATTGAACCATACAATTTTTTCACATGGTGTAGTTATGACTTGTGACTTTCCAGTCTTCACAAGTATGGGCTCTCATTTTACCAAAAACCGTTAGCCTAGGCAAATTGTTGAAGTATATATACATCAGTCATACTACAAGAACATAATCTTTGACATAAAGTTTTACATTTGCACACATGACAACAATTTATTATTTTACCTATCACATCAACTTCAAAATCAACAACTCACAAAAATTCGGTAATCTGAGGGGCAATAAAGGTTGGCAAAGTAGTATTTTCCATATAAACATATATATAATTTCTTTTAAAAAAAAAAAAAAAAAACTGAAAGTCGAATGTCATCTGATCTGCACGTTCACACTTCACATCAACGAAACGGGACTTGGATTTACATATTTTAATAAATTGGGAATTTAGAACCAGACTTTTGAAGGATGATGCATGATGGCCCGTAAACACACGATGTGAGGAGGTTGGAACTTGGGAGCCCAATTCTAATTTTCCCTGATAATATGAAGGGAATAATAACATATGTAAGGATTTTAAAAAATAGAATTTAAAATTTAAGAAATTTGACTTCAAGTTTTTAACAAAAAAATACTTAATTAAATATATTTTATTAATAAAATATTTTAAGGCCACAATTATTAGGAATGACAATGGGGAGGGTTCGGGGTTGGGATGCTAATCCCCGCCCAGTCGGAGATTTACCATCCCCTCCCGGGACGGGAATGAGACGGGACTGGGATGTCCATAATTCCCGTTTACATCACCATTTATTATTATATATATATTTTTTGTCCATTAATGTCTTTTTATAATAATTATCTAATATCTTAGCTATACAAATTCTTTTCTTAAAGTATGATTATTTTACAAAACTTTCATTTAATAATTCTAAATAAATATTAACATTAATAAAAAAATTCATAATAGCTTTTATATAGAGTAATACAAGTTTAATTATGTTAAGAAGTATGTTTGGAGAGAATGAGATGAAACTTGAGAGTAAGAGATGAAGAATACTATATAGTTGAAATGTATGACTTAGTTTTGGAATTATATATTTGGGCGTCGGGTAGTTTATGACACTTCTAATTTGTTTGAATTTTTTTTAATTGAACTTATTAATCGGGGACGGTTTCGGGGCGGGTCTCGGGATTTGATAGCAATCTCCATCCTCGCCCCATCCCTGGTCGGGATACTTTTTCATTCCCGTCCTCGCCCCCATCCTCGTCATTGTTGGAGATTCCTCGCCTCGTTCGGGGCGGTCCCCCGTTGAATTCGGGGATTTCTCGCCCCATTGTTATCCCTAACAATTATACAATTTAAGGTCATAGTCACAAATAAATAATTTTATATGTAACAAATTATGAGATTTTTTTTGTTACAAATTCTAAAGCTATTTTGTTACGGTTTAATTCTTGGTCACAAATTATAAATTTATAAGTGATAATTTATTTATTTTATCACAAATTATCAAATTAACCAGCCATAATTTATAATACTATCACATATTGTTACTAGTAAAAAAATTATGAATTCATTGGTCACAATCAATCTCAATTTTGCAAAACCCCACCCCACCAACACTATTGATCACCACCAACACCCCATCTCCACAACCACCACCAAGCACCACGACTGCCATCTCAACAGCCACCACCACCATAATCTCAACAACCACCACCACCACCATTTTCACAACCATTACCAACACCACCATCTCCACTGCCACCATGACTACTACACACAACTACACCACCACCTTTACCACACCTGCACCATTGACCTTCCACAACCACCACCAACACCACTGTCGTTGCCACCACCACTATACACACAACTGCACAATCACCTTCACAAAACACCTGCACCACCACCATTGACCTTTGAACTTCAACCACCGCCAAACACCCCATCTCCACGGCTACCACAAAACACCAACACCACCTTCTCGACATCACAGCTACCACCATCGTCACCACACACCGTCACCCTCTAAATCACAGTTTTACAAATAGAAGAAAAAGAAAAACCAATGAAATATGAGATCATCTTGCTGTGGCGATCTCGCACCACACACCTACTTACCATACCCCTTGGCAGTAGCAATCTCCCTGTGGCCAACACTGTCACGTCACGTCACCTCGCCTCACCAACATCGCCCAAAAAGTCATAACTTTATATCTCTAACCACCACTACCATCTTCGACCATTGCCACTACAACACAACCTTTGCAACTGAGAAAATAGTGAAGCGGTGTTGTGCAAAGGAGAGTACAACCTCGCTATTGTAGCATCATCATGCCTCTGCAGTAGCACGCAACATTGGAAGTAGGAGGCGGCCCCGATGTAGAAGGCACCGTACAGCTGGAGCCTTGGCATAGAAGATGTCGTCAGTCGCAGATGCCCCCATGCCGGAGGCTAGTGTCGCTATTCTGCTGGAGGTGGTGGTTGTCACTACTTTAGCCAAATATCTCTTCCCCCTGTCTTCTAGGCTGCCGCCGAAGAAGACCCCGATCTCCCTAATATACTAGAAATGAAACAAGAAGTGTTATTAGGGTTGGGTACGTTTGTTGGAGGGTGGCGGTGAAGTAGATTAATTAATTTTAATAATATAATTAGTTAATATTTAAAAAATAAATTATGACCTGATTTTAGCACTTAAGTAGAAGCAAATATTCAAGGTAATCAATCAAGAACAAATAAACATGTGATGATGATATAATATAGGATAACACAAATCTTTTCAAGAAACATAAGTTCACTTAGAACCAGAAACTAGCACCAAGTTAATCAACAGGTGACCAATAAATGCAACAGATGCATAAATGACTCCACGAAAAAAAATCTCACAACGCTTATCATGTCCCATTCTATTTTTCTCATATCTCGAGAACAAATATCTCCTCTCATCACCCACCATGCTCACTATACTGATCACTCAACCTATGTCTAACTGGTAAGTTACAATAGACGATAATCCTCTATTACCACATCACTTCTCCCAACCTACTGGATAATGAGTCTTCACCTAATATAACTAATATAAGTGTCTCTCTCCCACTCCACCCGACTTGGTCTCTTTATAGATAAAGGACTCCAATGTTAAATCACCTCCCCACTCATGATTCAAATGTCACACTTCACATCTCGGTACAAACAACAAATGTACCTCAAGGCATCTATACTTCACCTCACCAATAAACATCATATCTACTAATGCATCCCAACCCACTATGCATGCAAACGATTACACTAAGTAATAAGATAACTTAAATTCATGCAATTAGTAGCCAATTACACACATCTCAAACAAATTGAAAGTGCAACATATTAACATTTCAACAGAATTAAGTAATCACACACATGCATAAAAGGATTAAACACAAATGCGCATGCAGTAACTGAGTTTACTCTTAATAAACTTGACTACGGCCATGAGTCGACCCTATAGCCAAATTCATCTCACCTCTCATCTTGCCCTTTTTCTTATCCTTCTTCTTGGGGCAATCTATCTCTAGTAAAGTGTCCGGAGTCTCCAAACTTACAACAGCTGTAAGACCATATACCATTAGATTTGTGATGAGAATCAAGGAATTCAATCAAGTCAAAGTCAAACAAGTCAACCCTCGATAAGAATACTGGTGGGGCCTATGACAAGACCCAAGGCCAAAGAGGTCCAAGAGTCGATGGCGAGACTCATTTTCAAGCTCTGAAATCAAGTCTACATGGAAGAGAGCAAGATTGAGGTCAATTGCCTAATTTTGGAAGCCCAAGACATTTCGGTCGATCGAAACTCTGTAGGGATCTTAGAGGTAGCTTCAGTCGGGTTCGGCTGAGCGGTGTACGACCGAAAGTTCAATTTCGGTAGACCAGGTGGTCGACCGAAAGTCCCCAAATTCAAAACGCGGGGTTTTTTGTGCAATTTCTAAAACTTTTTGTTTTGAACTTTGTATACATATTGTAAAGCTCTAAAATCCTAGGTTAGTTTTTGGTAGATCAAGACACTTCTTGGAGAGCTTAGAGAGGTAAATTTCTTTCTTTCCTTTGTAACTATTCTTGAAATTTTCTTCAACTTATATATATTGAGAATTTATCTTGTATATTTGTTGTTGTTCATTCCACACAATCTTAGTATTTGTCTTAATCTTTCCATTGGTCTAGGGTTCACTTTCCTTATAATTTTGGTTGGGTTAAACCTGGGTCAAGATTCTTCATTTATTGCCATTTTTAGCTTTCTTGGGTTGATATAAAAATTATTGTGAGAATTTTTGGTTTAATCACCAAAGGGATTCGCATCATTTGGTATCAGAGCTTGACTCTAAAAATTGGTATCTTCACTCTCAATAGTTACATACAAGTCTATCGAACATAGAAAAGCGGGATGCCCATGACGTGTACGTGTCGAATGAACCAAATCCACATTGAATTTGATTTTTCCATTAGAAGGGGCTCGCACATGTTCTGCAGTACCCCCCATGAATACTCCACCGGTATGAAAAGTCTATCTTTACATTTCTTGTTGTTGTTCTTGTTATTCAAAAAAAAAAAAAAAAACGAAAATTGAGAAAAAAATTGGAAATTGTGTATGCCCATAAAAATTTCATGATTCCTACATATTGGACATTGTTGTTATTATCAATTTGAAAATTTGTTGGGGTTACATTTGAACAAACACTTGAAAATCCTAAACTATTCAAGTTTGCATCCTAAGTGTTTGACAAAATGTTTCAAAGAGTGTTTTCATATTGAATCCTACATTTCATTTATCAAACACATTCCTGGTTGAATTTCTTGTGTCTAACATCAAGCTTATTGTGACTATACCCTTGAAAATCTTGTTGATTAAGTTCAATTCCTTACTTTCTTGTATAATAGCAAGCAACTAAATTCTACTTGCTATTGTGTCAATCATTCATTTGCTTCCTTTGTTGTTTGTAGAATTTGTGCTATACAAGAATTGAATTCTCAATTTAGTTGAATTACGTTCCTTGGAGAGTTTGGGTAAGAAAGTGAGGAGTGGTAAAATGTAAGAGTGTGAGCTCATTAGAGGGAAAAAGCCTAATTGAGTGAAACACGAGCAAAATATTTTGTGAGGACACTTGCACACTTACACTCCATGGCTAATACACATACTTCAAGTGGACAAAATTCTAATGCACAAACTCAAGAATTGAGGGATATGATACAAGCTCTCACGGTTACCATGGCGGATATGGGGGGAAGATTGGAGGGGAGATTAGCGAGGTTGGAGACTAGAAGGGAAGTTCCACCCCCAAGGGATGATAATGTTAGGAGGGGTGATAGGAGAAGGCCTAGAGATGAGTATGAGGATGATGATGAATTGGAGAGTGAAGGGGGTAGTGATCAAAATTGGAACATGGGTAGGAATGTGAGGGGATTTGGTCGAGGTCATGGGAGGAACCCTAGGGGTAGGGATGGAGTGGATGGTAATCTTGGAAGTATAAAGATGAAAATTCCTTCTTTCCATGGAAAGAGTGATCAGGATGCCTACTTAGAATGGGAAAGGAAAATGGAATTGATTTTTGAATGTCATAGATACGTCAAGGATAAAAAGGTTAAGTTAGCGGTAGTAGAGTTTACCGACTATGTCTTAGCTTGGTGAGATAATTTATTGCTCACTAGGAGAAGGAATCTAGAAGGTGATGTGGATACTTGGGATGAATTGAAGAGTCTTATGAGGAAAAGATTTGTACCAAGTCACTGCTATAGGGGTCTCTATTAAAGATTATAAACTCTTACTCAAGGAACTAAAGGGGTTAAAGATAATATTGAAAAAAACGAGGGGAGAAAAGTAGTGAAAAAAAATGAGGGGGTGAAAGAAAAAAGTAAAAGGGCTTAAGATGTTGAAAAAAAAAAAAAAAAAATTTATGCTAGTAAAGGTGATGTGGAGAGAGCCTTAAAAGTAAACCATTCTATTCTTTTGATGGTGTATAAGGAAGGAGTCTCTCCTTACACTTGATGAACCTCACACTTCCCTCCCCACTTTAGCTACTTCTTTGTTGCAGGAGTTCGAAAACGTCTTCCCGGAGGAGATGCCTAGTGGACTTCCACCCATTAGGGGCATCGAGTACCAAATTGATTTCATTCCCGGAGTCGTCATTCCAAATAGACCGGCGTACTGAAGCAATCCGGAAGAGACCAAGGAATTCCAAAAACAAGTCGAGGAGTTGATGAGCAAATGATATGTTTGTGAGAGTATGAGTCCTTGTGCCGTTCTCGTGCTACTAGTGCCCAAGAAGGATGGAACCTTTAGAATGTGCGTCGATTTTTGAGCCATTAACAACATAACGATAAAGTATCGACACCCCATTCGTAGGTTAGATGACATGCTAGATGAATTGTATGGTTCTTGCATTTTTAGCAAAATTGACTTGAGGTGTGGATACTACCAAATTAGGATGAGAGAAGGAGATGAAAGGAAAACCGCTTTTAAAACTAAATATGGTTTATATGAGTGGTTGGTTATGCCCTTCGGTCTCACTAATGCACCAAGTACTTTTATGAGATTAATGAACTATGTTTTGCGTGCATTCATTGGGAAATTTGTGGTAGTTTACTTCGATGATATTTTGATTTATAGCAAGAATTTGAATGAGCATATTGAGCACTTGAGAAGTGTACTTTTGGTATTAAAAGAAGAAAAATTGTATACTAACCTCAAAAAGTGTAATTTTTGCATGGAGAGTGTGGTCTTTCTTGGATTTGTAGTTAGTACTAAGGGGATAGAGGTCAATGAGGAGAAGATCAAAGCCATTAAGGAATGGCCCACTCCCACAAGTGTCACCAAGGTAAGAAGCTTTCATGGGTTAGCTAGTTTTTACCGTCGTTTTGTCAAGGATTTTAGTACACTAGCTTCACCATTTACTGAGGTTGTCAAAAAGCATGTTGGGTTTAAATGGGGGGAGGCACAAGAAAATGCATTTAATGAAATAAAGAACAAATTGTGCACCACCCCAGTTTTATCCTTGCCTAATTTTGACAAAACTTTTGAGATTGAATGTGATGCTTCAGGCACAGGTATTGGAGCAGTTTTGATGCAGGAAAAAAGGCCGATTGCCTACTTTAGCGAGAAGCTCAGTGGAGCCGCCCTGAACTACCCCACCTATGACAAGGAGCTCTATACGTTGGTGAGAGCATTAGAGGCATGGCATCACTACTTGTGGCCTAGAGGGTTCGTCATCCACACAGACCATGAGTCATTGAAGCACTTGAAGGGGCAAGGGAAGTTGAGAAAGAGGCATGCCAAATGGGTGGAGTACGTGGAAACCTTTCCCTATATCATCAAATACAAACAAGGTAAGGAGAATGTGGTAGCCGATGCCCTTTCTCGAAGATATGTTCTTATTACTACCTTGAGTGCTAAGTTGTTGGGTTTTGAGAGTATTAAGGACTTGTATGCGCATGATGTGGATTTTGCTAGTATATTTGTGTCATGTGAGAGGGTTGCATTTGATAAATATTATAGACATGAGGGGTTTTTATTTCGTGAAGGTAAACTTTGTGTGGCAAATTGCTCATTGAGGGAGTTGATGGTAAGGGAGGTCCATGGAGGGGGATTGATGGGTCACTTTGGGGTGAGGAGGACCTTGGAAATCTTGCAAGAACATTTATTTTGGCCTAAAATGAGGAGGGACGTTGGGAGAATTTGTTCTAGGTGCATAACTTGTAGGAAGGCCAAGTCCAAGGTAGAACCACATGGATTATATACGCCCCTACTCGTTCCTAGTGAACCGTGGATCGACATTTCTATGGATTTTATCTTAGGTCTACCTAGGTCCAAGAAGGGGAGCAATTCCATCTTCGTGATAGTTGACCGAATTAGTAAAATGGCACACTTTCTTACTTGTCATAAAACCGATGATGCCACTCACATAGCCGACATATTCTTTAAAGAAGTAGTGAGACTCCACGAGATTCCTAGGAGCATTGTGTCGGATAGAGATGTCAAATTTCTTGGCTACTTTTGGAAGGTTTTGTGGGGAAAATTGGGAACTAAACTTTTATTTACCACGACGTGTCACTCTCAAACTGATGGTCAAACCGAAGTGGTTAATAGAACTTTAGCACAACTTCTTCGCACTATCCTTAAGGGCAATCTGAATAATTGGGAAGAGTGTTTACCTTTTGTTGAATTTGCATTTAATCGAAGTGTTCATTCTACTACTTCTTTTTCTCCATTCAAGATTGTTTATGGTTTTAACCCTTTAACTCCTTTGGATTTGATTCCGTTGCCTATTGATGAAAGAGGTAGTTTAGATGGGAAGAGAAAGGTGGAGTTAGTAAAATCTTTCCACGAGAAGGTTAAACTCCAAATCGAGAAGAAGAATGAACAATATGCCTCCAGTGCCAACAAAGGTAGAAAGCGATTGTCATTCGAGGTTAGTGATTGGGTATGGTTACATTTGAGGAAGGAGTGCTTCCTAAATCAAAGAAAATCAAAATTGCAACCACGTGGTGACGGCCCCTTTCAAATCCTCGAGAAAATTAATGACAATGCCTACAAGCTTGACCACCATGGTGAGTACAATGTATCGGCTTATTTTAATGTATCTGAATTATCCCCTTTTGATGCAGGTGAAGATTCGAGGTCGAATCCTTTTCAAGAGGGAGGGGATGATGAGAATCAAGGGAGTCAATCAAGTCAAAGTCAAACAAGTCAACCCTCGATAGGAATACCGGTGGGGCCTATGACAAGATCCAAGGTCAAAGAGGTCCAAGAGTCGATGGCGGGACTCATTTTTAAGCTCCGAAATCAAGTCCACATGGAAGAGAGCAAGATTGAGGTCAATTGCCTAATTTTGGAAGCCCAGAACATTTCGGTCGACCGAAAGTCACTCTGGTCGATCGAAACTCTACAGGGATCTTAGAGGTAGCCTCAGTCGGGTTCGACTGAGCGGTGTACGACCGAAAGTTCAATTTCGGTCGACCAGGTGGTCGACCGAAATATTTTCGGTCGATCGGTTCGGTCAACCGAAAGTCCCCAAATTCAAAACGCGGGGTTTTTTGTGCAATTTCTCAAACTTTTTGTTTTGAACTTTGTATACATATTGTAAAGCTCTAAAACCCTAGGTTAGTTTTTGGTAGATCAAGACACTCCTTGGAGAGCTTAGAGAGGTAAATTCCTTTCTTTCCTTTGTAACTATTCTTGGAATTTTCTTCAACTTATATATTGATAATTTATCTTGTGTATTTGTTGTTGTTCATTCCACACAATCTAGATATTTGTCTTAATCTTTCCTTCGGGTTAGGGTTCACTTTCCTTAAAATTTTGGTTGGGTTAAACTTGGGTCAAGATTCTTCATTTATTACCATTTTTAGCTTTCTTGGGTTGATACAAAAATTGTTTTGGGAATTTTTGGTTTAATCACCAAACGGGTTCGCATCAATTTGTCCCTTCCATTACCCTTCTTCTTAACACCCTCATCACTCGAGTCACTATTCGAATCACTACTGTCTTGAGATCTACTCAAATTCATTTTCTTAAACTTCATTCTACTCATCATATGTAACTCACCACTCCTCTTATCTTCTTTTTCAGTTTTAATCTCCATCTCCTTACTCTTAATGGAATCTATGATTCTCGACCATGTTAAGGTGTCCCTACCATACTTAATTGCATTATTGGCCTCTTTATAAGAGTTAAGAATAGCATTTAAAAATATATCATCTTTATATTCTTCATGTACTTTTTCACCACAATTAATGATATCTTGAACAAGTTGGTTTAAAATATCTAGATTATCATCAAGATCCTTTGAAAAATCCATATTAAAACCCAAAAAACTCTCAAGAAAAAAATGTTTATTTGGAGTAGACTTTAACGTATAAAGCTCCTCCATCTTTTTTCAAAGTTCTTTTGTAAATCAAGTTACCCACTTTTCTAAAGTCAATGCAAACAAGTGTAAGATAATTGAAGTATCAACAAGCTCATCAACTTCTTCTTTTTGTACTTCTGTCAAATTTCTTGAAGATTTATCATCTATGGCATTTGAAACTTTTTGTTTAACCAAAATTTCCTTGATATTTTGTTGTCAAATTGAAAAATCAACTCTCATTGAAAGTCCCAACTTTAAAGTGTGAAGACATTTTGAGAAAGTGGAACAACCACGTTTTTCACACCACAAAAGGCTAACTGTTTTTCACACCAAAAAGGGCAACCATGTTTTTCACTCTTACACACACAAACCACAGATTGAAGGGTTAGGATAGAAGACCCTATATGTAGGATTAGGTTATGTTTTTAATTGGACCAGTAACAAAGATAAATGGACTAAGATTCAAAATCATCCAATAGGTAATATAAATGGGTAGGGAGCAGCACTTGAATTTGATTGTTAGTAATTAATTCATCATTGGCTAATACCTATGAATTTATAATCTGACGTTTACATTATAGCCTGAGATTTATTGGGCTTCAAAATCTAACGGAGATGTTAAAATCTTAGGGTGTGTTTGATAATCTTGTATTTGTCATGAAAAATACAAATATTTTCCAACTTTCATCACTTTTTATTGTTTGACACCCCAAATTTAGCGTAGAAAATATTTTCTACCCTCTCCCTCATGCACCACATTTTCCTTGGAATTGAGGAAATCAGTTTCCGTGGGTTTTGGTGAGAAAAACATTTTCCATGCTCCATGGCAAATTTTTTTTGTCACGTTTGATCATTTTTTTTGTTAATTGACTTATTTTTTTTCAAAAAATAATATTATTATTATCAAGTACAAATGTGTTATTAAAAAATAATAATAATTGATTAAAATATCTAAATTTTATTTTATTTGTCATGGAAAATAATTTCAATCAAATAACAAAACTTGAAAAATTATCTACCTTTTTCTACCTAGAAAATTAATTCAATTAATACTTCAAATTGATATTTTCCACGAAAATAATTTTCAAATAATTCAATTCCTTGAAAAATATTTTATTTTCATCCATTTTTCACCATCGCAATAAAAAAGACCCTTACTTTCTTAATATCCGTTTCATTATGTGACCTTACAACCTCACGTATGACGTATCCTTTTGCATGACTAACGGATATGTATATGTGGGAATGGTCCTAGGAGAAGTAACAATGTAGGGCATATACCCAATGTTGTATGAACCCGCATGTCGTCTTACATTAACTTCACCAAAAAACATCCATGCATCAGTTAGTTTCTTTCCCCAACATTGCACATGCTTTTGTTCATTTACTATCCAATTCCTTCATATACTCACCCCACCCCACCCCACCCCACCCCATCCCACCCCGATCCGTGTATATATATACCTTTTCTCGTGACCTCCAATTCTCAGCGACCTCTCAAGTTAATACTTTCCTTTGCCATCTTTTCCCTTTTTAATTCTGATACAAATTAAGAAATGGCTCTAGGGAAAACCAACAAAAACATGCAGGCAGCTGCACTGAAGCAAATCTTGAAAAGATGTTCAAGTTTTGGCAAGAAAAATGCTGTCCAAAAAGGGCATTTTGTTGTATATGTTGGTGAAAATAGAAGCAGATACATCATCTCTATATCATGGTTAGGACACCCAGAGTTTCAAAGTTTGCTTCAAAGAGCAGAAGAAGAGTTTGGATTTCATCATGATATGGGCCTTACTATTCCTTGTGATGAAGAAGATTTTTGCTCTTTGATATCCAATCCATGTTAAGACGATAATTTGTTTATTTTTTTTTTCTCATACCATGGGAATATTGGGATAGTATATTGATTGAAAGAGGTGATCTAGTCGCACCTTTCTGCCGGATGGCTACTTTTTTAACGACACGGTCGTTTTGTGCCTTTCACGTCAAATTTGAATATTGATCACAATTTGTAAAAATATTGCTTATAATGAAGTATAGTGAAGATCTTCATATCTATATAATTCTCTCTTTGCCACAGAGATTCTCATTTGTTTGTTAATATTAAGGTAAAGAAAGAACCTTTAGATTCTCATTAGTATGCTGGAACTGAAGAAATTCATGAACTTGTTGAATTATCTTTCTCCAATCCATGATCCATCTGATAGCTAGCAACCTTAATACCTTATGTACGCTATTCTGTTTACAGGACACGTATTCTAAACATACCATTTGTTTAACAAAAAATGGAAGTTTCATTATTTGATTGAAACTCTTAATAGCTACATTTTCTAGTACTAGTGGAATTGCAAAACAACCATCAACTATAAATAAATTTATGTGATCTGGGATAGGAGCTCAAAAGAGAAATCAAGACACAGGCGATGCAACAACAATCTACATGAAAAATTGAGCAAGTTTCATGTTAGGCCCGAGTCGAGAATCAAACCGGATCAAATTGTTTCAAAATGGGAGAATAATCAGTCGGAGTTGAACCACGCGATCGCGCGGCACAACCGGGGCGTGATCGCGCCATTACATAAAAAAACAACCCAAGAGTTTCAGGCATAATCATGTGATCGCGTGAGGTTAAACCACGTGATCGCACGGTTGAAATCGAAGTAGAATTTCGCAGATTTTATTTCTTTTTCAGTTTTAATTATTTTAGTTCAATTAGAACTATCTTGAGCCCATTAGTGGCTACCCTAGTTGTTACGTCGTTTTTCATTATTTATATGCTTTACATTCATTGTAACAAACAGCTTTGATTTCAATAAACATTTTTTATTGAAGATTCAATAAAGTATATCGGTGAATTCCTATATTTCTTAGAACTTATCAAGAATTATTTATTGTGGCATTCAACCCGAACTTGTCAAATATTCGCAAGAGTATTTGTGGCGTTCAAATCAAGAACTTATCAAGGAAGTTGGATAGATTCTTGTAGCGTTTCGAAAGTCTTGGTTCTTTATTCCGCATCGTCGATCTTCGCGTTGTGAATATTGGGTCAAGATTCCACCGTCCATACACAACCTGGGTTTGGAACTTTCCGGCGTTTAATTCGGCGCATTTCGATTCGTATCATTTGGTATCAGAGCTGGACTCTGAATTTAAGTTTGTTCTATCCCAATTTAATTCTTATGTTTATCATCGAGTCTGCCATAAGAATTATCCATATCTTGTTGTTGAGTCTTTTTTTCTTGAGTTTTCTTATTCTTCGTGCCAGTAAATTTTTTTCAGTTTTTTATCCATATAAAAATCCAACAAAAACTCAAAAGTGTTTATTTTATTCGATTCTTATCAAAATCATGTTCTGTTTGTTTTGCCGTCTTCATTGTCGAATTTCGGATTAAAAAAAAAATCATTTATTTATTATTATTATTTTTTATTTATTCTGAAAACTTCACCAACAAAAGAGGCACTCCAAAAAAAAAAAAAAAATTCAAGAACCACTTTCTTGAATTTCTTAATCATTTTTTTTATTCAATTTCATTCCACATAAATTTCACAATCTCCAATTTTCAAGAAAATTCTTCATCTAGGGGGGGGGGGTAATGATAAAGATCGTATGTTGAGATTTTTGAATGATACTTTGATGAGGTTAGATAACCTAGATGGAAAAAAGGCTAAATTAAAAAAGGAGTGATCTTGAACAAGCCTTGATGATGGGAGGCATTATAGGCGTGATCATATACCTAGGGATGGAATTGGTGTTAAGAAAGGAAAATAGATTGATCCGAAGGCAATTTTGAAAATTCAGAAAAAAAATTATGAGGAAAGGATGAGGTGTGAACGGGATGTAGAAAAAAATTTGGCTAGGTTGCAAAAGAAGGAGGAGAAAAGAGAGGTTGTGGTTAAATGGTTGAAAGAGAGTAAAAATTATATTATAGTAGAGCCTCAGATTAAGGATGTTAATGAGGAGGAGGAGGGTGAGTTAGAATTGAAGTTAGAAGTGGTTGAAGGAACTCCGAATTTTGAGGTGGAAGATGAAAATTGGGTAGTGAAGAGATGAGTGAACAAAAAGACATAATTATTGACAAGGGGCATGAGGAGAAAAATAATATTGAGGTTGAAGTGACTGAGAATAATATTGTTGATGAGAAGCATGAATTAGAGGTTGGGGTAGAAGTGCAAATTCTGAACTTCAAAGTTGAAGATCAACATTTGGGTAGTTATGAGGGAGTGTATAAAAATGTTGATAAAAGTGTGGTGTTAGAAGATGTAGTTGGACTTGAGAGAAAAGAAAATGAAGAGAAAGAGCAAGAATTTGAAAAGATTGGAGAAGGTGAAGAGAAGGGCCTCGTTGTGGGGAAAAATGAATTGGGAGCAGAAATAAGGATCCTCATAGAAAATGGAGAGATGAATCCCTATTCCACAGCATAATCAAGAAATGTTAGTAAACCATCGAAGAAGTTGTTAACATTCAAAAGTCCAATAAGCTTAGTATGAAGACCTAGCTGAGCCCATGAGGTAGTATTAAAGATTTCCTTTAAAGTACCAAAACCTCCAGGCATGGCAATGAAGGCATCAGAACCATATAACATGCAAGTTATGCGTTCATGGATAGATAACGTCTGTACGTCATGCCCTCGTGTTTTGCCTGCGACATCAGCTAAAGGAACGGGTATAACACCTATCACTCTTGCTTTTTCTGCTTGAGCGGATTGTGAAACACAACCCATCAATCCACTACTACCCCTCCATATACTAGATTGATACCTCTATCTCCCAACTTCTTCCCTAGAAGCACTGATGCTTCTAGATACTCAAAGTCTCTCCCGATTTTTGATTCACAAAATACACAGATAGTTTTGATCTGTCGAAGTTTTGATTCCTCCATCTTTTAAGAATAAAAGGAAGGAAAACTTACAAAAAATTGTTATTTTGAGATGCTTTAAACTGCGAAATTATCTGACGTTTTAAACTTGAAAATATTCACTATTTACTGCTCTTCTTTTGAAAAAGTTGCTATTTACTTTTGACTAAATGAGACACCACTTTTGATCTTGTCTCTGACAACATATATTTTGCTCCATAATGGATACTCTTTCGGTGATCTCTCAGTAACAATCTGTTAATACGTGAAAAATACAAAATACTTTGTTAAAATATATACACTATACTGATTTACCTTGTATCAATGTTGAGTAGCCAAAATATCGTTGTTTATAACAGCCTGACAAATATAATCTTTTGCTATTATGTTTTTGAGACTATAACGGTCTTTATCGCTGATGAATTTAGCCCATAAAGATAGTAGCTCACGCTGCACATACCCACAAGGGTGCGTTTCAAGAGTCAGTCGGATATTATCCAATGACTCCTTACTCAGTCCACCCTTAATGAAATCTATTTTATCATCTTGATTTATGGATGAATATCCTATTGATTTACAATGGGTATTACATGTTCATCGAGCACATTTGTAACAACCATTTAATCTTTTTGCTCTTCGCTTCTTTGCAAAAGTACTCTTACCTAAGCCAGGCATGTGCTTAGAAAATGAATCTGGTAATTTACCAGCTAGTCGAACTTTTGCTTCGATCAACCAACGAACATCTTCTGGGATACCTTGATTCATCAGCAGCCTCAATCTTTAGAGTCGAACTCGGTAAATCTTTTTCAAAACATTTATCGAAAGAATTGAGTAGTATTTGCGAATATTTGATAATATAACATCCATTTTGATGGATCTGATCTTCTCCCAAAGTGATCTATTTAAATGCGTTATTTAATGCGTAAAAGAGCGTTGGCTCCGCGTACCATTGATTCCACCAAGAAAAAAGGAAAAAGATTTGTAATCAAAAGAAGGGGACAAGGATCATTTTATTGAGAGTTCGGTCTAATCATCTTTTTAGATATAATAAATCAAGGTATATTAATTTATATATTCAAACAAGTAAATATTGTATTGAACTAGAAGTTCATACGTACACGTACAAGTGAAATATGTATATAATGAACCAGAAGTTCATAAGTAAAATATACATTATATTGAACCAGAAGTTCATCAATATTGTATTGAATCAAATATTCATACATAGAAATGAAATAAAATCGTATTGAACCAGAAGTTCTATAATAAACGGTTAGATTATCAAAAGTTTCAAATTATTTTCTATGAGAATAACTTATTCAGAAATTTTTATCATACAACAATATTTTATGTCAAATAGAGATTAACTCAAGAAGCTTTATGATTTTTAAAGTGCGATATGTATACAATCCACCAAAGCGCACTTAGATATATGATTGAGATTATATCCCTAAAAGGATGACATGTGTTATGGAATTTTAGCCGATTGATATAATATAATATTTGTGAACATTATGGAAAAAACACGCCTGAAGCGTAATTATGCCTGAAGCATAATGACTATCGATTTCAAAAATAAATATCTCTTGAATGATTGAGATGATCTCTTTGAGGCTAAATACTCATGGTGAGTAAAAGTGACATAATTAAATGTAAGAGACCAGGTATCTGATGATAGAACGTATAAAGAGATCTCTCTATGTTATATTGAGATGAAATGAAATCGATAAATAAGTCGACTGGATACATAAACAACCCTCTTATGAAAATGAGGTTGATGAAATTATAATACTTTGGCCAAGTATAAAACCCCAATGTAGGGATTATTGTTCAAGGACCTAAAGTCCAAATGCTTAAATGTGTAAAGCCAGTAATTATATGTACAAATGAAAAATATTACACAGTCGTAAAAGATGACTCGTTGCGTGCGAAGTTTTTCATAGAACTGGCATGACATATGGTGGATAGACTATAGTCTAAATCACTAGCTTGAGCTCTTTGATATACCGATGAGTGAGATCAAAATGTATGATTCTCATCTCGGAAATTTGAGAGTATTCTTTGATGTACCAGTTGATCGCGGTACGTTGGGATTTCAAATGAAATGATTGTAGATTATATGTCGAAATTGATATTTATTTCAATGATTGATTATACAAATCAGAAATTGTGGTTTATGAAATGCAAGAACATATATGTATAATCAATAAAAGATTCAATATACCCAGATTAGTATCACTATAGGATGATACAAATGACTCCATGATATAATATGTTGAAAGTGAAATTGGAGTGTACTATTTATGACATCTGGGAAATTTATTATTCACTAGAAGTGAATATGAAAATGAATATGTTTAATTATTCACCAGAAGTGAATTTTAGATTTGATTATTCACCAGAAGTGAAAGACGCAATCGATAAATTAGTAGAACATTGCTTAATATAGCATGTTATGATATCATAAGTGAGCTATGAACGATTTATATAAAGCTCATCATAAATGATATGTTTGATGAAAAGATTCGTGATTGCACCAATATACTTGTGATATTCCATGAAAGGAATAAATACGCGTTACAGTCTTTTTCCCTTAGTTGAGGTTTTGTCCCACAGGGTTTTCCTAGCAAGGTTTTTAATGAGGCAGCAGTTGAAGCGTATTGATGAAAATTAATGAGAATAATGTACTTTTTTTCCTTTCACTGAGGTTTTGTCCCACAGGGTTTTCCTAGCAAGGTTTTTGAGGCATTATCTTAGCTATCGACAAGCTATAATTCAACAACACATTTTTATACTGGAATGATATCAACAAATGAAGAAAATCATAGATATCTTATGAAGAATTATATACAAGGAGATTTTATATGTACATATTCCAGACGAAATATAATATCAATGTTCGAGAAGTTCATGAATCCTCAATTGCACACTTCAGGGGGAGAAACATGCTGTACTCTTTTTCCTTCGTCCAAATTTTGTCCTACTAGGTTTTCCTAGCAAGGTTTTAACAAGGTAGCGGATGTACTATTTTTCCTTAGTTCAGATTTTATCTCACTGAGTTTTACTGACAAGGTTTTAACGAGGCAGTACTTCAAAACTTCAAGCTTCAGTACATAATTCGTTTCGCTTATCATTGGATGTTATTTCAAACATTAGACTCAATGATTCACAATGGCTAACATCAGGGGGAGCTTCTGTACTCTTTTTCCTTCGCTCAAGTTTTATCCCACTGAGTTTTCTTAGTAAGGTTTTAACGAGACAGGCAATTGCGTAATATGTCATTCAAGGGGGAGTGTTATAAATAATGTATATATATGTGAATGACATTACCATTATATCCCTATAAACTTTATATTATTACGATTGCGCCATTGTCCACCCCTATAAGTAGGGGCCTATATTACTCATTTGGAATACAATTAAGAGAAGCAAGATCTCTCATTCTCTCTCTATCTCTCATTCTTGTTCTTATATTTTTGATAGTTTTACAACATATTGAATACATTAAGACTTTTAGAGAATCTTAAAAAGTTTCAATTGACCCTAAACTTTTTAAAACCTTAAAAGTTTTTAGAAGCCTTGAAAAGTCTCTATTGAATACACCTCCCCTTAGATTAAAAATTTAGATTCTAATTTGTACTATACATGGGCTTAAGGAATTTGACTGATTGTAATTAATATTGATATTGATATTTGAAAGTGTGGTAAACATGAAAAATGAATTCTTATCCTCCTCATGTTAACATTTTCCTTGCTATCAATTAAAATCACGAAAATCAAGATAAGACGAAAAATGAATTTAATCAAACAAAAATGCAATCAAACGGACTACTTATAGAATTCCATAGAAAACATTTTCTTTTTTCATGGAAAATTGGTGTATCATACAAAATTTTAAATATAATATATATTTCATAATTTGAAAATATGGTACAACTATTTTATCAATCAATTTGAATATTTTTAATGTGATCATGTTCATTATTATTAATGTTACAGCAAGACACCCAATACAAAATAAATTGTTAGCCATTAATACGTATTTTAGTTACCCGAGTATTGGAAATTTTGCTTTATGTAACACTTACAGATATATGCATTTTAAGACTTGGACATGTTTTTTCTCTAATCTACCAAAATAAAATATATGATTGATTCAACACACCACACTTGTCATTGTAGAATAGCTAACAAGACAGGACAACTCGTACATTTAGCATAACTTGATAGTAACAAGCCATCACTTAACAACCTCCTATATAAAGTTGAAGGTATTTTGAGACAAGAAGCTACCTATGTTTATCAAATCAATTTATTCATTTCCACACCACACCATACCACACCACACCACACCACACCACACAATCTTCTTGTCAACCTGCCAAACTTAAAATCTCTCTCAATTTGCCTAACCAAATACTAATAATGTGGCACGAATAACAGACATCACAAATCAAAGAGAAAATTAAGTACACGCACATGTATGTGGATGCATGCTTGTCATTTTTTCTTTAAAAAGAGAGAGAGAGAGAGAGAGAGAGAGAGAGAGAGAGAGAGAGAGAGAGAGAGAGAGAGAGAGAGAGAGAGAGAGAGAGAGAGAGAGAGAGAGAGAGATAACAAGATGTCCAAATACTAAGGTTTGTATCTAATTGCATATGTAGTGAGATAATGGAGTTTGGAATTTATTTGAGTGAGGCATGACTTAAAACCTAAGTTTTTGTGGCACATTTGGTAGTGACTCTAGGTTGTAATTTGTTCAAATTATAACATCGAGAATTAGTATGTTTGTTGATAAGTGTATTTTATACACTTATTTCTATCCTAAAAGTAGGATTTTAATTGTTTATTCAAGAATTTTTGCTATTTATTCTATGTCATTTGTTTATATTTCAGAAGTAACTCAAAAGTCGTGAAAATAATGGAATTGAAGCCAAAATTGAGCAATTGGATGTAAAAAGTGTCAAAGTAAGCAAATCAAGAATTGATGCAGTCAATCAAATGGCCAATTTGAAGAAGAAATCGAATTTGGAAGAAATTAGAAGTTCAGGGGCTAAATTGTAACAATCGGAAGTTGAAGGACTTGCTGTGCAATTAAAAGACAGGGACCAACTTGTAACATTTAAAAGATGAAAATTACATCTCAGAATTGAACCGTGCGGTCGCACGGTGTTATAAGCGTGCGGCCGCATGACCTGAAATTCTAACGATTGAAACTTACCTGCAGAGTCGTGCGATCGCGCACTTTTGAACCATGCGGTCGCACGGTAGAAATTCTGGGCCGCAGCTGGGCTTTTTACGCGAAAATCAGCCATCTTTCTTCCCAAGTAACCTAATTCTCGTGTACATCTATAAATACCAGGCTTGGGGCACGAGATTTGGGATTCCCAATCTTCATAATTCATGCTAAAACGCTGTCGAAGTGCCGAGGGATCCATGCCACTCCAAGAACAATATTGAAGACTGAAGATCAAGGGATGAATAGGGTGACATCTATCCATTTTTCTTGTAATTTTTATTCAATTATGTATCTAGGCTAGGTTTTAAATGTTAGAATTGTGATGAAGCATTAAATTCCGGATTTTATGTGTTACTTTGATGTTTAATTTAATTAATTCATGAGTTTGAGCAATTGATGCGTGCTTTTATTATTATGCAATTACTTGATCACTAATTGTATGATTTTAGATTATATTTTCTTAAGTTCGAAAGATTAAGAATTTATTAGACTAGCTTCAATTGCCACAAAGTCCGATAGGGGATAGAAATATACCCCTATGTTTTGTGTTATCTGCTATAATATTCACAGTTCTTTCATGCTTTCTTACACATTCATATTCAACATAGAAATATAGTTGGGTCGTGTGTAGAAATAAGCGTTATTGCTTGTGCGAAAGAGAATTTTAACAACTTTAGGAATATGGATATTCAAAACCACGTGAATTGTTATTAGACAATTAGAGTAATGGATTCTCAATTCTAGCATATTCGTCTCATAAGTTTTCAAAAATCAAATTTTCTTTGCTTCTTTTGTTTAATCTTTATTTTAGTTTTCAAAATGACTTTCTCAAATCAAAGCAAATCTCTTGTTCCGGATAATGTAGTAGACTAAATTATGATTCAAAACAATCTCGGTGGGATCGATACTTGGATTTAAAATCCACTTTATTACTTGTACGATCAGTGCACTTTCGGAGTGAAAAAGTTTTTGGCGCCGTTGCTGGAGATTGTTCTTTAAATTTAATTTTAGATTACTTTCACTAATTCAGACTTTTACTTGTTTTATTTTATTTTTATTTTTAGGATTTTAATTTTTACTTTTAGTTTAGTTACTAGTTTCTTTACTTTTCTTGTAGTTTTGTATGTTACGTTCGAAAAACGAGAATCCTTTCGAAGCTGACCCGGAAATAAAACGTACGTTACACCGTAAATTAAGAGAGGTTAGAGAACCAAATAAATCAAAAAATCAAATGGCGAACAATAACAATCTTCTACCTCGTGCTGATCTAATAAATCAAGATGACATGCTGGTTGGTGACTTCATGACACCTCAAGTGGTTCAAAGTCAGTCCAGTATAGTCTATCCACCATTTGGGCAGGTAAACTTCCAATTAAAAATCAATGTCATTAGTATGTTCTAAAACGGAAAACAATTCCATGGGAGACCTGATGAAAACCCACACACACATGTTTCTAAATTTTTAGACATATGCCAACACTTTCAATATCAGGGCGTGTCTGATGATGCTATCAGACTCAGGTTATTCCCTTACAATCTAAAAGATAGAGCTGTTGACAGGTTAGATTCTCGCCCCCCCTGCGAGTATAACCACCTGGAACAACTTGGTTCAGAAGTTTTGCACTAAATTCATGCCTCTAGCGAAGGTTTCCAAACTGAGACATGACATCACAGTGTTCCAGCAGCATGATGCTGAATCTTTTGATGATGCGTGGAACAAATTTAAGTGCATGTTGAGGAAGTGTCCAAACCATGTGATCGCTAGAGGAGACCAAGTGAAGTTTTTCTATGAAGGATTACTTCCGCATTTTAAAAACATGGTTGACTCCTCATCAAATGGTGCTTTGGGAACAAAGACCATCGGACAAGCATTGGAGCTCTTTGAAAGGATAGCAAATACAAATGCCATGTGGGGATCGGACATGGTGGTTCCAAAGAAGACACCGGGAGTCTATGAAGTGGATGCGTATACTGTCATATCAGCAAAGATTGACTCATTGGCTGCTAAAGTGGAGGGCATAGCACTGGTGAGTCATTCATCTAAAAGTGCTAAAGTGACTTGTGAAGAGTGTGGTGCAAACCATGCCACTATAGATTGCCCTATTCTGGCTTGTTCAGTGGAGCAAGTTGACTATGTATAAGGGGGTCAACACCAGAATAATCCATACTCGAATACCTATAACCCAGGTTGGCGCAATCATCCTAATTTTTCTTGGAAATATCACTCAAATGGACAAATTGCACCACAATTCAACACTGAAGAGAGAAAACCTGCACTGGAAGAGATGCTTGGGAAATTTGTGGAAAAGACAGAGTTGTTCATGTCTAAAACAGATCAGTTCATGAGAAAAACTAAAACCACATTCCAAAATCAACAGGCATCAATCAAAAACCTGGAACATCAAGTGAGGCAGATAGCACAGTTGATCATAACAAGAGCCCTGGGTACATTACCTGCAAACACTGAGGTAAACCCAAAGGAACAGCTCATGGCCATAAGTGTAGTACAAAATGAGGTAAATACAATCACTGCGCGTAGTGGTGTGCAACTTCCTGAAATCCAAGTCAAAAAGCCAGCGGAAGTTCCTGAAAAGCTTGTGGAAAGTAGTGAGAAAATGGCTGAGAAGGAAGATAGCCATGAGGTGAAATCAACAATTAAGCCACATGAGCCTCCTATTTCATTTCCACAAAGGCTGAATAAAACAAGAGAGGATAAGCAGTTTAGCAAGTTTGTGAATATGCTTAGAAAACTGCACATAAATATTCCTTTCTTGGAAGCCATCACACAGATCCCAAGTTATGCCAAGTTGTTAAAGAAGATGACGTCTAGCAAGAAAAAGCTTGAAGAACTTGAAGATGTCACTTTGAATGAAGAATGCAGCACAATCTTGCAAAATAAGCTGCCACCTATGCTCAAAGACCTAGGGAACTTTTCAATACCTTGCATTATAGGTGATTTAAGATTCAACAAGGTCTTACGTGACCTCGGTGCAAGTATAAATCTAATGCCCCTATCTTTATACAAGAAATTGGGACTGGGTGAACCAAAGGAAAGCAATATCAGATTGTAACTGGCTGATCGATCAATCTGTCACTCATATGGAGTTTTGGACGATGTATTGGTGTCAAGTATAGTTCTTGGTCTACAATGTCAATCCACCAGTTAAAATCGAGATTATAGGATCGCCAAAAAAAAAAAGATAACTCCAAAGAATCATCTAAAGGGATTATGTTCTAACCTCATCCTCTCCAAATCATTAATGAACACCCGAGCAAATTCATTATAGGCATTTGGGGAGTATATGCCTGCAATTTGACAAGAAATACAACAGAAAAGCAAACAGAAGCATAATACCATGGCATACTGCACAAAATCATAACTAAAAGGGGGATATAAGGATTTGAGTACTTACCTACCTACCAAAAAATAGCCAACTAAATTCAGAAACTAACCAAAAAATTCCAAATAAAAAGTCACTAATTCCATTGAATAACAAAATCAGATTTAAGATACAACCACAAAAATTAAAAAAAATATTAAAACACATTCCATTTTCACACTCTAATATCAAAATCAAACATTGTTCCGCATCTTACGCTCCAATACTCCATAATAAAGAAAAATTGGGGAAAAAATTGAACATTCCAGTTCAAAAAAAGTTCAAGAAACTTACGAAAATTTAGAAGACAATGAAGGAGAAATGAAAATCTATCAAAATGAACTGTTCTTCAATGGGGTGGGAGAGGAAATTAGTGAAATTGAAGGAATTGTTGGACACTACTGGAATTCTTTTGGGTGTGGGGAAAATTAGGTCTCAGAGAGAGAGAGAGAGAGAGAGAGAGAGAGAGAGAGAGAGAGAGAGAGGCCGAGATTCAATACCAGAAAAATCATAATCCTCGCCACAAATGATTGTCCAATGATATGGAGCTAAATGACATAACTTATGTGATTTGAAAAGCTAACTGGGCTTATATGGCTAAACGGCTAAGAAATTGGCCACGAGGCTTATATTGGTTACAAAAGAGACTCTTTTATTAAATATAAGAAAACTAGTTTCACACCCGTGCGATACACGAACATATTCAATCGACAAAGTATAATGTGCTGAAATAGAACAATGGAAAAAAAAAAAAAAAAACTCAACAAATAATAACAAAAGTCATTGCCAATATAAATAATAATAAACATTATGTTCTAAAGATTATTACAAATTTTGAAAAACTTCCATATATACAATATTTGTTGTCACATTTATTGATTTTTCATTGTCATAGCATATCAATATTTTCAAATCAGCAGGAGTCGTCACTCTCGATACTGCTACATACAACTGGCCATGATTGAAAATCAACTTTTTCAGTAATCTTGCATCTTATTGTGTAAAGGAAAGTGTAGAGAATATTGCATCGCTACATTAATAAAATGTTAGGTGCTTTAAATTATTGCTTATGGAATTAGTTATTGTTGAGATGCTTTGTTAGAAATCTGATGATGTTGTGAAACTATCAAAATTCTAACAACTAAATAAGAGAGAGAGAGAGAGAGAGAGAGAGAGAGAGAGAGAGAGAGAGAGAGAGAGAGAGATTGAGAGCTAGAGAGAAGGAGGAGAATTCTCTTCATTCTTGAGAATTGGAAAATTCTTACAAATGATATAGGCCCTTATTTATAGGGGGGCGGATAATGACATAATCGTAATATGTAAATTTTACAGGGGCATATCGGTAATATTTCATTCAACCTAACATTTACCTAACTTGCTTTCATCATATTTCATAACACTCCCCCTTGAATGACATATTACTCGCTTGCTCAATTGTTTGCCTCGTTAAAATCTTGCTAAGAAAACCCAGTGGGATAAAACTTGAGCGAAGGAAAAAGAGTACAGTTGCTCCCCCTAATGTTGGCCATCATTAATCATTGAGTCTAATATCCAAAATGACATCAATGATAAGTAGTACAAATCATGTACTGGAAACTTCGAATTATGAAGTGCTGAAGTGCTTCATTGCTTTAGTGCTGTAGTGCTTCAGTGCTTTAGTGCTGCCTCGTTAAAACCTTGTCAGTAAAATTCAGTGGGACAAAATCTGAACGAAGGAAAAAGAGTACAGCCGCTGCCTCGTTAAAACTTTGTCAGGAAAATCCTGTGGGACAAAACCTGGACGAAGGAAAAAGAGTACAGCATGACAGCATGATTCTCCCCCTGAAGTGTGCAATCAAGTATTCATGAACCTTTTGAATAATGATATCATCATTCGTCTGGAATATGTATATATGAAAATCTTCTTGTGTGTAGCCGATATCATAACATTCTTCATAATATGTCTATGATTTTCTCCATTTGTTGATATCATTCCAGCACAATTTAAAGAGAGATCTTGTTGTTGAATTATTACTTGCAGATAGCTGTGATAATGTCTCAAAAACCTTGCTAGGAAAATCCTGTGGGACAAAACCTTAGCGAAGGGAAAAAGAGTACATTATTCTCATTGATACGCCATAATTGCTGCCTCATTAAAAACCTTGCTAGGAAAACCCTGTGGGACAAAACCTCAGCTAAGGGAAAAAGAGTGCAGAGAGTATTTGTTCCCTTCATAGGAATATCACAAGTATATTAATGCAATCTCAAATTATTTCATCAAACATATATTTTGTGATGAGCTTTTATAAATAGTTTATAACTCATTTATGAAGTCATAGCTCATTTATGATGTACTGAACATGTTATACCAAGCAATGTTTAGTTAGTTGACTGATTGCATTACTCAAATCTAGAATTGATTCACTTCTATCAAAATCTAGAATTCACTTCTGATGAATAATTAAATATTCATTTTCAAATTCATTTTCCAAATTCATTTTCCGGTGGATAATATAATTTTGCATATTTAAAATCAATTGCATGCCCAAATATTCAAATATAATAATAGTACACTCCAATTTCATTTTCATCATATATTATGGGGTCATATGTATCATTCTTCATGTGATTTTATTTTAAGAATCACACTTCATTCTATAATGATACTATTCTGGGCAAATTGAATCTTTCAATGATTTATACATATATGTTCTTGCACTTTATAAACTGCAATTTCTAATTTGCAGGAGTATAATCAATCATTGAAATAGATATCAATTTCGACATATAATCTATAATCATTTTGCTTGAAATCCCAACGTACCGCGATCAACTGGTACATCAAAGAAAACTCCCAAAGTACCGATATGAGAATCACACTTTTTGATCTCACTCATTGGTATATCAAAGAGCTCAAACTAGTGATTTAGACTATAGTCTATCCACCATATGTCATGTCAGTTCTATGAAAAATTTCGCGCGCAACGAGTCGTCTTTTACGACTGTGAAATATTTTTCATTTGTACATATAATTACTGGCTTTACACATATAAGTGTTTTGACTTCAGGTCTTATAACAATAATCCCTACATTGGGATTTTATACTTGGCCAAAGTATTATAATTTCATCAACCTCATTTTCATAAGAGGGTTGTATGTATGCAGTCGACTTATTTATCGATTCCATTTTATGTCAATATAAACATAACATAGAGAGATCTCTTTGTATTTTTATCATCAGGCCTGAATCTCTTACATTTAATTATATCTCTTTTACTCACCATGAGTATTAAGCCTCAAAGGGATCATTTCCATTATTCAAGAGATATTTGTTTTTGGAATCGATTGTCATTATGCTTCAGGCATAATTACGCTTTAAGCTTGATCACGCTTCATCCGTGTTATTGTTTAATTTCCCCATAATATTCAAGAATCTTGTATTATATCAGTCGGCTAACAATTCCGCAACACATGTTATTCATAATTATGGATATAATCACAATATTATATCTAAGTGGGTTTTGTTGGAGTGTATATAGATATCGCACTTCTTAGAAATCATAAAGCTTTATAAACAAATCTTTATTTCATCGTATTGACATGTTTGTATGTAAAATATTGCTACATAAGAAATATTTATACTCAAGTTGTTCTCATAGCAAATAACTTGAGGCTATTAATCTGCTAAATCATTAGCAATATAATATTCTATTATCTCAACTAATTCGTAAAATCATTAATGACTTTAAGATATATTCATTCTAGCATTTATCACTTTGCTCGTAATATCATTGCTTGAGCAAATAATCAGTCATTCATTTTCTTAGTGAGATAATTAATTTGCTTTTCAGAACAAGCAGCAATGATAACTTGTTAACCTGAACAATCTTCTGGTTCTTTAATGAATGTCATTTTGCATTCTCAATAAATCTCATTATTGAATTGGAATCTAACCAATCATTATAGAATTTTCTGGTTCAGCAAGATATTTCACTTGTACATATGTATGAACTTATGGTTCAATACAGTATTCATTTCATCAGTACGTATTTTTGTATAGTTCAAATCAGTATACATTTATTACTTTTAGTATACCGAAAAAATCAGGTACAATATTCAAGGAAATATCTCATGATCTCAATCTTGTCGCCAAATCTTCCCTTATTTCGAAAAAGGTAATGACGCATTATCTCATTGTTCCCACCTTTTCAATAATTTATTCCATTATTTCTTAATGGAATCGATATCACGCGGAGCGCTCCTTTACGCGTTTAAATAATGCATTTAAATAGATCGTTTGGAAAGAGTTTAAATCCATTAAAAAAATGGATGTTATATTATCAAATATTCGCAAATATTATTTTAATCTTCCGGTAAATGTTTTGAAAAAGATTTACCGAGTTCGACTTGAAAGATTGAGACTGCTGATGGATCAAGGCATTTCAGAAGATGTTCGTTGGTTGATCGAAGCAAAAGTTCGATTAGCTGGTGAATTACCAGATTCATTTTCTAAGCACATGTCTGGTTTAGGTAAAAGTACTTTTGCAAAGAAGCGAAGAACAAAAAGGCTTAACGGTTGTTACAAATGTGCTCGTTGGACATGTGATACTCGTTGCAAATCAGTAGGATATTCTTCTAGAAATCGGGATGATAAAATCGATTTCATTAAGGGTGGACTGAGTAAGGAGTCATTGGATGATATCCGATTGACTCTTGAGACGCACCCAAGTGGGTATGTGCAACGTGAACTCCTTTCCTTATATGCTCAATTTAACGAGGATAAAAACCGTTATAGTCTCGAAAATATAGTAGCAAAAGATCCTGTTTGCCAGGCTATTATAAACAATGATGTTTTGGCTATGCAGCATTAATATAAGGTAAATCATTTGATATATTGTGTGTATACATAAAATATTTTCATATTTCATTTCTTGAGTATTGATAAAGTGTTTTGAAAAATCACCGAAAGGTAAGCTTTATCAAAAGTAGTGTAATTTAGTAAGAATTATGTTTTCACTTTTTCAAAAGATGAGCAGTAAATAGTGAAGTTTTTCAAGTTTAAAAAGCCAATGATTTTCACAGTTTTATGCATCCCAAAATATCATTTTCTCATAAGTTTTTCCTTCCTTATACTCTCAAAGATGGAAGGACCAAAACTTCGACAGATCAAAACTATCTATGTATTTTGTGGATCAACTGGATCTCCATACTAAGCCTATTGGGCTTTTAAATATTAACAATTTCTTTGATGGTTTGTTAACATTTCTTGATTATGCTGTGGAACAGGGATTCATCTCTCCATTTTCTAGGAGAATCCTTATTTCTGCTCCTACTATCGAGGAACTGCTGGATAAGTTGCAATCATATGTCCCCATACAAGATCCAGCAGGAGTTAAGATAGATTGGTCGCAAGGAAGGGGAATCAAGAGAAAATGGAGTCTGGTTAATGTAAATTTATCTTTGTGAACCCTAGAATAGATGTTGGTAGAGTACGGAGTATTCTTACTCTTGAGACACACCTTAAATTTCTAGGATTTTATCAATGTTTCTTTATTTCCTCAAAAGATCAGAGGTGGTAGGATACGGCTACTCCCGAAACACATCTCTAATTTTTGAGGATCATAAATGTTTCCCCTTTTGTATTTTGCATGTATGACTCGTTTATGCTTCTTCAGGAGCAATAATAATATCATTTCAGTATGTTTAGATGATAATTTTTACTTTTTCTAGAGTAAATATGTACTTCTTCTGGAATACATAAGTGCTCGTGCAAGAACTTTTCCAAACACTTATCATCTAATATTCATCTCATAATACTGATGAGATTACTTTCACATTAGCCATATCCGTGCTATCATGTGATATTATCTTATTATACATCAACATTCTCTTATTGAATAATCCATTTTTATCTATCTTTTCAATACAGATAATGGTAACTTCTGGTACCATTTGATAAAATATTTTTATTAACATTTATCAACTTTTGGTAATGATAACTTCTGGTATCATTTGATAAAATATTTTCTAACTTGAGTATTGATAACTTCTGGTATCATTAAATGAAATAAATAACAATAATATTGTATATATATTAACAATAATAATACTGGGGTTTTACCACCACGTATATATGTTGACAACAACCTCTAATATGTTAGAATTAACCAACAACTGAGGTGTTTCTGAAATAATATAAAATTTGAATATATGTACAGTATTCCGTAAATCGACCATATAGGCGGTGTCAACATAATGAAATAATTACCTTTCATGAGTGAGCGAGTCATATCTTCCAGTCAAAGTATTCATAATAGTGATCGAGTCATATCGTCAAATCCAGTCAAGGTATTCATAATAGTCCAATCCGTCACGGTAATGAGTCATATCCAGTTAAGGTATAAATCCAGTCCATAATAACTCAGTCCATCACGGTATGCCAATGACTATATTAATTATACCTTGTTTAAAATCTTTAATTTATCTTGTTGATCACATATTAATCGTTAATTTTCGATTAATTTACTTTTATGTATTACCAAGGGTAAAATTGTCCATATTTTAATATGTTGCTCATATGGATAAATCGAAACCGTCAATAGGTTTGAAATTTAATTTAGAACAAACTTACTTTTGGTCTGAATTTCAAAATCCCGTCGGAAGTGCTTCAAAAACGGTTTTTAAGAAAACTGCCACGTTCGATCGCCGAAAAATCTCAAAACTGCACAAAACAGAAAAGTAAGATCATAGAAAAATCAAGATCGTCGATATGAACAAACTGCCTGTTGACGTCATCTCCGGAAACTTCCGCACGCGCCGGTGAGACGTCTGCGCGTGGGCCTCACGCACCGCCGCGCCGGTGCCGGAGGATTGTCTTGTCGCCTTGGTCATGGATCTGGTCTCCGATCATTATTTGGATATACGGTTTGGTGTGAATTTGGTTTGGAAGTTTCGGATTACACAACTTCTTCAATTTTTCTATGGACTTGAAATTGATCTACAAATCTATGATGTATAAATGATTTTCTAACAATAAAAACACTGGATTTGGAATATGAAACTTTGATTAGTAATAATCTGGTTTCTGATACAGAGGTTCATCATTTAGATGCAACTGTAGAGCATACTCCCGTCATATTACTCAATAGGGTAGAGACTCGTGCTGATAACGTGTTGTGAAACTATCAAAATTCTAACAACTAAATAAGAGAGAGAGAGAGAGAGAGAGAGAGAGAGAGAGAGAGAGAGAGAGAGAGAGAGAGATTGAGAGCTAGAGAAAGGAGGAGAATTCTCTTCATTTTTGAGAATTGGCAAATTCTTACAAATGATATAGGCCCTTATTTATAGGGGGGCGGATAATAACATAATCGTAATATGTAAATTTTACAGGGGCATATCGGTAATACTTCATTCAACCTAACATTTACCTAACTTGCTTTCATCATATTTCATAACAGATGACAACTTTTATTTATAGATTAAAAAAAGAATTGCAGTTATCCATTCAACCACTATCGGTAATTTGCAAGCATCAATACATTCATTAGCCATTAACCAGTTATTGTCCCACGTCCAGATAAAAAGAAAAATGGAAAGAAAAAAGTTGCAACCGTATATGGAAATCATGTTGCAACGCGGAAGTTACTAACACAACTACACTTGGTAATTGAAAAACCCACCATTATTTTGGAACTAATTAAATTAACCAATAAGAATCTAACATTAATGTTAACAATTGTTCAATTGAAATTAGAGATTCAAGAATCTCAATTCCTTTTATATATACTAGATCCACACCCGTGCGATGCATGGATATATTAAATTTACAAAAAATAATGTAGTGATGCAAAAGTTTTGGAAAAGAATTCAGAAAAATAATAAAAATCAATGTGAATCAAAACAATAATAAGCATTTAGTATTATAGATTTTGGAAAACCTTCTTATATACATCATTTGTCGTTACATTTGTTGAGTTCCATCATCATCACAAATCAATATCTTCAGACCAACACGATTCGTAACTCTCGACACTGCCACTTACAACTATCAATGACTGAAAACTGATTTTTTTAGGAATAATCCAACATGCGAAAGTGATTGACATTGACTCTTATTGATAGTCATAGCGTACTACACAATCAACGAGAACTGTCTTCTGTTGAACTTGAAAGATGATCTTGCATCCAATGGAGTCAAAGACGGCCTTGGTTTAAATAGTTTGTCCCCTTCATTGCTTGCAAACATGATTTTAGCTTGAAGAACACAATGACCAAGCTTTGTGATGATTAACCTTATTCCATTACACAAACATGAAGAATGGTCAATGTTTCACAGAAGCATAACCGGAACACCAACCTTTAGGATCAACTCATGGGGAGACACATCTGAACACTTTACACCATTCAAAAATTCCGTTGAATGAATATCTTTGAACAGACCTTTACTGTTCTATGCCATGCACTAAGTATCTGAATTCAAATAAGTCTTACCATCACACTTATTGACCGAAACCATGTACTCGTTTATGGTTTTCTCATTTTTTTCCAAACAACATATCTTTTAATAATTGTGGGGATTCTTCCATCCTAGGCAGCTTCATCTTCCCATGCATGCAACATAGTGAAAGTTTAGGGGTTCAACATGTCTTGTAACGTTAATCTGTTCTCCCCTCAAACCAGAAATAAGCTTCTCCAAAACTCATAGTTGTTGGAAGGTTCGCCTAAATTCTTGTGCTCTGATGGATCATAAAACAAATATATATTGTGTCCATAGAAAATATTAAATGAATCAAAATGTAAATATTCATTTCTAAAGAAATTATGACACTAAGTATTTCGTTTCATATGTGGATAAAATGAAACGTGTGATATTTCCAATACAAAATGTATTACACACCGTTCTTTTACGTAATGATTATAATTTATAAATAACACAATTTTTTAAACTATTTTTTAACTAAACACATTTTCTCTCTCTAATTTTTAACTACACATCTACCTAGAAAATATCAAAATAAAAAAAATAAAAAAAATAAAGGGCTAGGTGAGCCTCCGAACAGTCCGATGGAAGGATAATCTTTTTGGAAATAGATTATGTAGCGATCGAGAATTTTTACGCAATTTAATATTTATTTCAAAGTTTCGAAAATCGTGTCACTGCGATCTCGCCCATTTTTAAGTTAACGTCACGACGCGTTCGTCTAGCCAAGTCGAGAAATGTAAAGTCAATTCGATTTTAATTAAAATCCGAATTTTCCAAAATTTTATTATTTATTTAAATTATTATTTTCAAAATCATTTTTAAATCTCAAATTACGTCAATCTCATTTTATCAGTTTCATTCTCTCGACCAGTTGAATTCGCGTGCGAATTTCCCTCGAACTACGTGCATTGCTTGTCAAGATGTCACACCACCAACCCCATCCATCACATCAATCCCATACCCTATCTATTCTCATACTCTACATCACCAACCAACTTCATTATTCATCCAACCCATACTCCACCAATTCAATCCTCACACTCCTTATACACTATCATTCTGCATCTCTCTCAACACTACCACAATTCCATTTTCCCAGCCAACACAACCGGCCACTGCCATCCTCCACTGCAGGCTGCCCATTTCACCACCCAAACCAGCTCCATCACCGGCACCACCGGCAGCATCAACACCATTCCCCCAGCTCCATTGCAGCCACTTCCAGCAACCAACTCAGCCCCATTGCAGTCTCGGCCAACCCCCAGCAAAACCAAGAACCACCACCCCCTGCAGAAGCGACACCACCAACCACCATCACCGCCATCAACACACCCAGTCCACAACCTTCCAGCCACCATTGTCGAACATCCATCACGCACATCACCACCCATTTCCACCTCAACCACGGTTCGAAAACCGCCACAATCCCGCCGCGACACCACCACACATACCCATCATCATCACTTCCCAATCCCAACCAAAAATCAAACCAAAAACCCAAGGAAGAGAACCCATAACCCCAGAAATCCTTTCTCTTACCTCAATCGACGGTAAGCTCGCCGGAAAATTGCGAATTCAAGCCTCGGTTATTCTCGATTTTTCGCACCCACCTTGCTATTTTGTCACCGCCTCCTCCTCCGTATCACCGCCACACGACGGCGATAATACCGCCGCGGTATCGCTGGCAGTTGGCGCTGGTAGAACTCCCCCAAGTTGATCCCCCCATCTCCCAGCCTCCTCCCTCTCGCTCTCTTCGTCTGAAGAAATGGGTAGGAGAGAGAGAAAGATTTGATTTTTTATATATATTAATTTTCAGCAAATTTGCAGCTTTAGTCCCTAAGTTTGCAAAATGTTTTAAATCAGTCCTTATAGTTTTAAAATTATCTTTTCAGCCCTTAACTCCTTTAAATGATTTTTTTAAATCGGCCCTCATTCTTAAAATCAATTATTTCGAGCCCCCTAATTTAATAATC
This sequence comes from Ligustrum vulgare, assembly GCA_963555705.1. Classification (NCBI taxonomy): domain Eukaryota; kingdom Viridiplantae; phylum Streptophyta; class Magnoliopsida; order Lamiales; family Oleaceae; genus Ligustrum; species Ligustrum vulgare. Next base: position 24,429,099 of record OY743168.1, read on the forward strand.
ATTTTAAGCTTCGACCCAACTTTTGAAAAAAATATTCATTTTAGTCCCTCAACTTTCAAAATATTCATTTTAGTCCCTCAACTTTTAAAATATTCATTTTGGTCCCCCAACTTTCAAATCATCAATTTTGGTCTCAAAATTGTAAATTATCATTTTTAAACTACAGATTTCAAAAGACTAATTCGACTTAATCATCTAATTGGCTAGACGAAGTGTACGGAGAATTAAAGAATTGAAGTCGTTCCCGCTCAACTTTGCACTCGTCAAGTTTAAGGTAGACTCGCTCCTATTAATTGATTTAAATTATGATTGCACGTGAATATTATGTGACTTGTGAAAAGTCATTTTTATGAAAATGAGCCTGTATTCCTTCGTCGGGAATAATGATGATATGAGTATGCGGGCAAGATTGGTAAAATGCCCCTTGAGGGAGCCCAATCCGCTACAAGATAAATGATGATGTTATACATAACATACGTGCCTTATGTGCACAAGACGAAACTACCCACCCCCGATGATTTTTAAAGAACCTATGATTTTCAAAGAGAAGCCCCGTGCTTTAATGCACAAGAGGAGACTACACACACCCTATATTTCTAAAGAGCCTGCATTTATGTGTTCAATTATATTATAGATTAATTAATTAGCGATGAGTCTACTGAATATTTCTATGAAATGTTCATGTCTATTTTAACAACATTTACAGATTTCGGAGACGGTGGCAAGTGATGGATGATGGTGGCAATAATCGTTAAATGGTTGAAAGTCTTACTTTAATGATTTTCGTATTTCCAATCATGGGAAAATTTTGAGAATTTCAGTTATTTGAGAAATTATGACTTTGTCAATTTCTTTACAATATTAATGGCTAGATTATTATTTCAAATTGTTTCATAAATGTTTTTAATTCTATCGACCATTACAGTTTATTTAATGTTGCCGAAAATGAATTTCAATTATTTCTTCGACTAAAATATTATTTTAAAAGTTAGATCAGACAATGACATGGTGAATCGGGTATTTAGAACTCGGGGCGCTACAGATTAAATCCTAAAACTTTCTTCAATTTTGCTCCATCTGCTGCTGGTCAATTAAAATATTTCCTCTTTGACTATTTTATTGGAGGTAAAAGGAGTCATACTGAATGAGTTCATCTACACTAAAACCGAATGATGCTCTATTTCCTCAACATCTGTTTTGTGAGCAAAAATTTTTGATAAACAAAAATAGAAAGAAATGTGAGTACAACCTTCATGGCAACAGATGAAATCAATTTCTCAATTCGGAATTAGAAATTCAATTAACAGAGACCAAAGCTGCCACATCTTTTTTTTTAGAATAAACTTCCGTTTTTTCCTCAGAAATAATCCAATTGCTTCAAATGGATATGAAAACAATTTGTGTGACCATTTGGATCCAGCACCAGTTCCTTTAGCGTCGGAGACTGCATATTTTCAATCCTTTTTCTACTGATGAAATGTGCAAAGATGAAGTAATGATGCAATCTCAGAGATGTTTATATATAGAATTTGGAATCTTGAAGTGGGAAATTTTTTGTTTACATGTGTAAAACTTAACATGCAGTTGAGCTTCCCAGAGAATTAATGCATTGCAAGTGGTAACTGTCCACTAAATGTAGTTTCGGTGATATAACTGTTACAGATTGATAATGGGGAGGAAAAAAACTGTTCGTATTATATTGTTTTTATGTAAACTAGTATTCGCACCAGTGCGTTGCACGAAACAAAAAAAAAAATTATAATTATTAATTAATGAATAACTAACTAAATATATTTAATAATTAATGAAAATGTGAGAAATATATAACAAAAACAATTAAATTCATATATTATGGAAAAGAATATGAAAAAATAAAAAAATATTCAATAGCAAAATTCAATGTAAATTAAAAAAACTCCTTTAAAAATAATAATTGTGGTTCATAATTTTTAAACAATTACGATTCATGGTCATTGAATATAATACAATTAAAAAGAAATGTATATTATAGAGAATATATGGTTAAAAAGTAGATATTTTTTTTATATCATGTATAGAATACCTCATTAATAAAATATAGTTAAAAACGAATTTTAAAAAATGAGATGTGAATTAATAAATGCCAAACATGATTCAAAGAATGATCACAGGAAAAAAAATATTTTCCCAAAGAATGAATAGACATAATTTCTTTATATTATATCAATCCTTAAAATTTAGGATATTAAAACTTTCTAATTAGATCGTGCAGAACATCAATCAATACATGAAAAGTAATTGCACGTGTATTAAATTTATTTATGAAAAATAACAATATTTTTTATTTCTTACGTTAATGTTGCTCAACGTTATAAATAATATTTTTGTAGATATTTTTAGTAATGTCAAAATATAATAATAAAAAAAAAATTCTATTTCACAAAAGGAATTTTTTTTTTTTTTTTTTACATTCTTGAATGTTACATAATTTGTTCTTGAAATCCATATAAATATGATCCAACTAATGAATCGATGTATTATAGAATTGATTAAACAATTTGTTAGTATCAATGCACTGATTCTCGTGTAATGGGGAATGAGTGCCAATACAATGGTGTTGATATAATTGATATTTAATGATCTTAAGTCAAATAAATAAATTTCATATTTTGACCGAAAAAAAAACGATGTCGACAGTTTTGACGGAAAACTTAGGCCAACTATCTTGTTATTATATATATTAAGATAAGATTCGAAATTAATAACATCCACCATTTTTTGTCCAAAAAATAAATTCTGTTCACACCAGAGATTCTATTCAAAATTGAGAATTCAGTCAAAATTGACAAAATCTCAGTTATCATTAATAATATAATAATATACACAAAAATAATCCGATGCCCTTGAAGGGCACTAGAAGCTTACTCTCTGTGTATGTGTGTGTGTTTCGAATGATTGTGGACTGTGAATGATTAAATTGTAAAAGTACGAAGATGAAGAACCAAAGCTATAGCCTATAGATAGAAAAAGAAGTAGAGCTGAACAAGAGGAGAAATTAAGGTCATGTTCTCTTTACTGTTTTGAGGTCGTTTTCTATTTTTATTTTCGAAAACACTACAAACGTGTTCTATTTACCATTTTCGAAAACGCATTTGGGAAAACAAAAAAAAAAAGATTTGTACACAAAACGCAAAACGTCCAAAACCTCGTTTTGGGTGTTTTGTGTATATTTCAACAAAAAATGTTCAAAACGCGAAAAATGCGTTTTGGGATTATTTTTTTTTTTTTTTTTTTATTTTTTTTTATCCTAACTTGGAACTAAGCTTAATATAAAGTTTTTTTTATTTTTTTATTTTTATATAATTATCCTATCTTGAAACTAAGCCTAAATAAATATTTTTTTTTTTTTTTTTGGAGAATTATCCTAATTTGGAACTAAGCTTAAATAAAGTTTTATTGAATTCAATACCAACATTACAAAAAAAAAATTAAGTGAAAATTCTTGTTATATTTCAAAAAAATGTCTTGATAAATGGACTCTGGTGGTAGTATTCTACAAGAAAATTAATTAAAAATAGTTTTTAAGTAGTATTCTGCAAAATTTCAAAGAAAACGTGTTTTCCAGCTTTTCATTTTCAAAAACAGTTTTCAGAAATGACAGACCAAACGCGTTTTCAGCAAATTTGAAAACAAAAATAAAAACAGGAAATTCAAAACATTTTCGAAAATGAAAATACAAAATAAAATATAAACAGAACGCTACCTAAGTTACCAGTTTCCAAAACGAGGAACATTGAAATCGCAACGTTATTCCTATGACTTCGCAAAAGAGGGATTTTAGGGTGCGTTTGATAGCGATTGTGAAATTTGGGTGGAAAGAAAATCAATTCCTGAGAATTAGAAGTTTAATGTGTTTGATTGGTTTAATTTTCTAGGTGGAAAAAGTAGGGAATTTTCCAACTATTGTTTTCATGGAAAATAAAGTAAAATTGATCTATTTTAATAAAAAATATTTTTTTATTTTTTTCACACATTTGTACTTGATAATAATAATGTTAATTTTTTAAAAAAAATAAATCAATTAACAATAACAAAAATGATCAAACGTAACGAAAATGATATAAGATTTTCCATGAAAAATAAAACTTCCTCTCCCCCTTGGAAAATGAATTCATTCAAAACAAGGAAAATACCGAATTTCGAGGCAAGTGGAAAAATGAATTCCATGAAAAATTTAGGCAACCAAACAGCGCAAAGTTGAAAATTCACATGGAAAATCATATTTTCCATGAAAAATTACGCCAATCAAACGCACCATTAGTTTCCAGCAAGCAAAAATAGCTAACTGTGCTAACATAACATAAGAAATAAGTGTGTGTTTGTTATTGTTTAAAAAGAAATTTTTTGAAATGAATAATGATTTTTAGGAGAATTGATGGTTAAAATTTGATTAAAAAGTCAAATATTGTGGACTTGACTTTTAATTGATGATTGAAATTTAGTACCGTAGAAAAAAGAGAAAAATTTATTGAAAACCAAACAAGGGCTAAGAAATAAATATTTTGGTCGACTTCTACATCGACCTCTTTAACGAAATTATGATTTATTATGAATTTTTATTATCTAATAACAAAGGATGATTGAAATTTCAACCTTAGATTTTATTGTGAACATTATATTAATTTATTTGTTTAAACTTGTATCGAGACATATTTTAACTTTTAAATTATTTAAAAGATATTATTTTTATGTTGATAAAACTGCAGTTTGAAACCAAAATCGATCGTAAAATATGGTTTACTGAGTTTAGTTAGGAAACTGCCATGAGAACATTGGATATTAGGGGACAATTATTATTATTATTATTATTATTATGTTGCTGTCGATTTTTTCTTACAAGTGGAGGATTATATTATTAATTGTTGACGCCACCAACCTCTGGGGTACTTACGACTCGGTCAACACAGCGAATTGTCCACCGCATGGTGTGGATTTGTTCCACGCGAGGTGGACGCGTCCTCACACTAGTACAGAAACAGTCTTTCGCGTCGATTATTTAAGAGAATAGACGTCGGTTTTTGAGGCGACGCGTATGAAGCAGACGCGTAAAGTGAAGACTTTACGCGTCGGTTGTAAAACGACGCGTAAAGGATATCTTTACGCTTCGGTTGTATATAAACCGACGCGTAAAGTTGAAAAAAAAAAAAAAAAAAAAATTTACGCGTCGGTTGTAATCTAAAACCGACGCATTTTCTCTCTCTTTTTTTTTTTTTTTTCTTGGGCACGAAATTCAGTTGCCTATAGAGTAAAATACAATGACCTAGACATGACATGCAATGACCTGGACGTCGCCTACAATGACCCAGGCCACTGCAGGCCATGGCCTGCATTGGCCTGGACGTCACCTGCAATGACCCAGGCCACTGCAGGTCATGACCTGCAATGACCCAGACCACTGCAAGTCATAGCCTGCAATGACCTAGATGTCACCTGCAATGACCTGGACGTCACCTGCAATGACCCAGACCACTGCAAGTCATAGCCTGCAATGACCTAGATGTCACCTGCAATGACCTGGACGTCACCTGCAATGATCCAGATCACTACAGGTCATGACCTGCAATCACCTAAACGTGGACTGAACATTTTGCACATGCACATCACCAAATATGTATATAATCGACATAATTAAAATAATGTTAAATAAATGAGAAATAATTATATTTACAAGATTGACAATGTCACATGTAATTGAGTAAATAGAAGTTTGAATACACGTCGATTTACACACACCTATCGACGAAGTATTTAGCCCATAAGTTTTGAATTTCAGCAATTTCCTCCGTTGAGTAATACTCTTTAAATGCCTACAAATAATCAAAATGAATTATCAGTTATTTTGTAATAAAATATGAAGGCATAATTAAAAATTATCATGTTCAATAACTTATACATTTTCCAACGACGGACGCTGAAAGTGTTCAGTGACTATCTCATACATATTTTTCATGACGTAGTAGCCACACTCAGAACCTCCGAGCTGTTGAGGACACTGAAATTTTCACATTCAAAACTAACATTAATAATCACACTAAATAGAATATGCAAATAATTCAAAGATTTGTAATATATTTTAAATATGTGTTTTCATACCTTTATTTTTAGTCACGTTGTATTGGCTCTTGTCCTAATGCCTCCTTGTGTCCAATATAGTTTGAAAGCCCTAAAATTGAATTAAATTATTCGAACCAGTTACAAAATAAATAAATACAAAAACTAAGATTTCTATAAAAATTTTGACAGAGTCTCCCCTATAAATTGAACTTATCCAACCTGTAAATAGACGCGTTGCTATTGAATCTATCACAACTTCTCAAAAATCACAATATATATTCATCAAAGTGAAACCACAACTCCACAATCAATTTCACCACAACTCCACAATTATTTCATGAAAATTATCATAACTTACGTATTCAATAACGGCTTGATATCTAAGTCACGCTTAAATGAACTAGCTGAATCCAATAAGTACACCGTACTCTTCTGAGGAGAAATCACTAGCAACATCCAGTGGTTACTACGTATTATGAACATGTAAATACAATTTCAAACATGTGCGATTCAAATTACAAAAAAAAAAAAAAAATTAACTGTTAACAAGAGAGAATGGTCTTACTCCTGAAAATACGGTGCTAGAATGAATTTCTTTGTTTGCATTGCCCTCATGGTCTCGTCCATATAATTTACAACACCATTGGCATTTGTTCTTACCGACACCGACGCAATGTGTGACGGAGACATGAATCCAATAGAATCAATACCGCAATCCTGACATAACTCATGAAGGTACCTAATAATAATGACACCAATAAATAGAGATCGAACAATGATTTAAATTGAAGTTGTAATTTGTGATCAGAAGTCTTACAATGCAAATATTTGTAGGATAGATGTATCCAACCATTGCATTTTAAGCAGATCGGTAATGTCTGCGACTGTAACAAAAATACCATCCTCGAACGTACAATTGAAGACGGAGGCATCTACGGGCACCTGATAGTAGTCATCACCAACAGGCAATTGAAGGACCAGGGTGTTTAACATTTTGCATTTATCACCCAGATGTAGTAAAGTCTCATCGTCGACTATCGCAGGTCGCTGGGTAGATGACAATTCAAAACTCTGAGGCCTTTTCCCTTTATTAGATTTTTTTACGATCTTTTTTGGGGCCTCTTCCTGCAACAAGACAATTTTTGTCATTATAACACGTCTGATACAAATTTAAAAGAAATTAATATTGACATAAACTTTTATATAACTCGATTTTATTACCTCTCCAAAAATCACCAACTCCTTAGGCCATTGGAAAAAACTTCCAATAGCTTCCCCCACCGTGGTGTGGTGCTGAGATGGCGCTGGAAGATAGAACGCTTCTGCACCATCTATAACATGGTCAACGGACACCTTCACATGATCAAGCCAGAGTGGTTGATGATGCACCACAGTCTCGGGTCCGGACGGATAAACCATCCCGCTGGCCACTATTTGCTTGTCACCATCAACAAATACGGCGAGACGACAGGGAATCGGCTTCTATTTTTCAACATATATGTCAGGCCTTTCCATTTAAAAAAAAAGCAATACTCAGAACCAAATACTTTATAGGTAAGTACCTGAAGACCATCAAATGGGTCTGGATTCACAGAGTGGCAACTACTTCGAGTTGGTGGTCGGGGCTGTGCAGTTACCTCCACCTCGGCATCAACATTGAGGCCCAAGCGCTGGAGGATGGCATCATATTTACTCTGCATACTATGGTACGCGCTCTGCATACTGTCAAATTTACTTTGCATCTCCGACATGGTTTGATGCCTGACCCGCTCTGTGATGCTATCCTCCATCTCCTTCCTGATGATATCTTTAATGTCGTCTACTGATACGACACCACACGATGGTCTAAGGTAATCATCAGGCCGGCCGTAAACATCCCGCGTGGTGACATACACGCCATATCCCCTCACCCTACCAGAGTGATCCTCTTTACCAAGGGCTTCACTCAGAATATCATGTTGTCTACTCGACACAAATGTCCCCTGCGTGGCTTGCTCAGCTTTTTCTACCTGTTTAAAAAAAATGAAAACTGAATATAAGAATTAAAGTAAGTTTCAATTGAATATACGAGAAATCGATAAGATATACTTACAATTTTATCAAACACCCCCCTCGTTTTCTCGTTGGGGATGTAATACGTTCCATCTTCTTTCTTCTTCGATCTAGCTCGAACCCAATCTAGGCTGCGATCCTCGCTTACAATCGAGGAGCTAATCATGTCACATGAAGAGCTAGAAGATAGCGGGTCACTTACTAGCCAATGTGGCTTCGAAATTCCTGATTTGTATATCTCTATAGAATAGAGAAAGAAAGACTCCTTACATCCGGCTGAGCCCAAATAATGAGGATGCTCGTTCCGCATTTGACTATCCCTCGCCTTCTTACTTTTCTCCTGAAATAAATCACAGGTTTTTAGTTTTCACTCAACAAGACACATGCGTACATTTAATTATACCTTAAATGTTTCCGTCTGTCGTTCTTTTTTAAACAACTCCCATTGCTCTTCGGTCAAGAAATCATAAAGCTGCGTAGGAGATGTATATTTTGGGTGGTCATGTGTAATGAAATTATGAACCAGCCTTGTCTTGAAATCTTTCCATCTCATCCCCGCAACCCGCATAACACTTTTTTTTGGACGGTCATCGAGAATGTTGAATTCCCTCTGAAAGACAATGATAACATGTGGTGTTATAAAGAGATTACATTCACTTTTCAATTATTTACCATGTATCAAGTGATAGTACCTTTATCTCTTCCCACATCATGTCCTTAAGGCCTTGATCGACTTTGTGCCAATCACTGATGTTTATGTCAACATGAATGCGGGCTAAAGATCCGACAAAGTGTTTGAAGTTCTTCGTGCCTAGTCCGATCGGCCTATGTTTGTCATCGAACTCAATAATATTCAATTGTTGGCCCGCTTTCTTCATGTTTTTGCACATAGTTGGCCCTCTTGTCCTTTTTTTTTGGGCAGTACTATGATCATCTGAAGAATGTGAAGACTCGGCCATTATATTGATAAAATTGTCTACGTACCTGCACATATAAATAAATGAATATTAACAACGTATAGAGCATATATAAAAAACAAAAGAAAGTTATATGCAAGAATATGTAAATGAACTCACACAATTAATATGAACAATGTATAGAGCATATATAAAGAACAAAAGAGAGTTATATGCATGCGAGAATGTATAAATGAACTCACACAATGAATAATCACGAACGACGGTCAATCCATAATCCTTCTTCATGATCCCAACGCATGTAAGTGGATTCAATGTTATCTTCCTCTAAAGTTGCACTCCCTTGTATACCAATAGAAAATGGAGGAGTTTCATCAAAGTGGTCATAATCTTCTTCATCTACTACATCACCAATGCCAACAATGTGTCTCTTGCCTTGAAGGACCACTGACCACTTAGTGTCGGCAGGATCAAGAACATAAAATACCTGTTTGGCTTGTGATGCAAGTATGAATGGCTCGTCAAGATAACCCAACCGTCCAAAATCCACCAAAGTGAAACCTAATTCATCCACCTGAACACCCCGTCCATTATCAACCCATTTACATTGGAAGAGAGGAAACTTGAACTCCCTGTAATCAAGTTCCCAAATTTCTTCAATGACACCATAATAGGACATCGAGGCATCTATTGGCATTGTATCTTTAGCACTTGAAAAATTTCTTGATAGTGCTACTTGTGTCACTCCACTGTTTTGCACCGCACTCTTATCATCTTGACGTTTAGTGTAAAACGTATACCCATTAATGTCATATGCTTCATAAGATCTCACAATCATGCTAGGACCATACGCTAACCACTTTACCGTTTCAACAATGGTATTCGACGTTTGTGACAACTCTTTCATGACTCTATCTTTGAACCATTTTGCAAATAAACGATTGTGGTGATTAGTTACCCACCTTTCACCTTTAGAAGGATTCTGCTGCCTTAGGATGGACATGTGCTCGTCCAAATACGGATGAACTTGAGAAAGGTGTTGTAATACTAGGAGGTGTGCTTTATCTCGCAATTCAACACTAGGGACAATTGATTTGCATCCAATCGTCCCTTTACCTTCTAGTCTTCCCTCGTGACGAGATTTAGGAACACCAATAGTCTCAACGTCATCAAGGTAGTCAGTACAAAATTCAATAGCCTCCTCAGCGGCATAACCTTCAATGATACTGCCTTCGGGTCGAAATCGATTTCTGACATATCCTTTCAAAATACCCATGTATCTCTCAAATGGATACATATACCGCAAGAACACCGGACCACATATCTTAATTTCTCTAACCAAGTGAACAAGTAAGTGCACCATAACGTCAAAAAATGATGGCGGGAAATACATTTCAAATTGACAAAGAGTGATAACAATATCGGCCTGCAAATCATCCAACGCCTCTGGGTCAACAACTTTACTGCAAATTGCATTGAAGAAAAAACAAAGTTTTATTATGACTTGTCTGACATGTTTTGGAAGTATGCCTCAAATTGCAACTGGTAACAAGTGTTGCATTAACACATGACAATCATGAGACTTCATACCAACCAATTTCAAGTCCTTCATCGACACAAGACTTTTGATGTTTGATGAGTATCCAGATGGAACCTTAATAGCATGCAGGCACTCACAAAAACATGTTTTCTCTTTTCTGGACAAAGTATAGCAAGCTGGAGGTAAATAAGTACATTTTTCTGACTCTTGCGGTGCTAATTGATCCCGTATCTCCATTTCTACCATGTCCTTCCTGACTTTGATACCATCTTTCGTCTTCCCTTGAACGTTCAACAATGTCCCAATGATGCTATCACAAACATTTTTCTCCACGTGCATTACATCAAGACAATGCCTTACTGATAAATGTTGCCAATAAGGTAGATCCCAGAAAATGGACCTCTTCTTCCAAAGACTCTTTTGAGGAGGCTTAAAAGGTTTTCCAAACAAAACATCAATATTTTTAACTCGTTCATATACCTCACCTCCTGTTAACGGCAAGCGAGCTGCTCGATCCTCAATTTTTCCATTGAATGCCTTCTTCTTTTTTCGATAAGGGTGATCAGCGGGGAGAAATCTTCTATGACTCATAAAGACATTTTTCTTACAGTTTTTCAACCAAAGATCAATCGTGTCTTCTTCACAAACGGGACATGCTTTAGGTCCTTTGTTCGTATAACCTGACAAGTTACCATATGCGGGGAAATCATTTACGGTGCAAAATATCATAGCACGTAAGGTGAAATTCATCTGGCTATGTGCATCAAACACCGATACACCTTCATCCCACATCAGTCTTAAATCTTCAATTAGTGGGGCAAGATAAACATCTATGTCATTCCCCGGTTGTTTAGGCCCTGATATTAACAAAGACAACATGATATACTTGCGCTTCATACATAACCAAGGAGGAAGATTGTAAATCGTTAGAAGAACCGGCCAAGTGCTATGTCGACTACTCATGTTACCGTGCGGGTTCATTCCATCTGTACATAGTCCAAGCCTAAGATTCCTATCTTCACCCCCAAAATCAGGAAACAACCTATTAATGTTCCTCCATTGAGGAGAATCGGCCACGTGTCTTAGTTTTCCATCTTGTTTCTGTTGACCTATGGTAAATTTGACCTTATTGTTTTGATCATAACAAACAAGAATTTATTGTGTTACTAACAAGTGTGCTTCAAGTGTTTCATGTAATGATAAATATTCAAAGCACTCAATGTTCAAATCGTCTCTTAAAGATATAAATCAAAATTATGTGATCGAGCACATGAGACGCAAAGAAGATCATGAAATCATTGAAGATATTCAAAGATCAAAATTGAGGTTGAAAAGCATGACATGAAGATCAAGATTTCAAGCTTACAAGATTAGAGTTGATTTAACGTATGTAAAGGTATAACACTCTCAATCTTTAGCGATGAAATTCAAAGAGCTCGAAAATGATTTTTATGCATCAAGAAACTTACTTGAAAATTCATCACTTGCATAAAATATTTTCATCTTAGTCAAGATTGTCTTTCAAAGGTTATTTGATCTTAAATCATGATTATACTATGTTAAACCACTTTGAAAAATAAGTTAGAAACCTAAAAATCGAAAATTTTCATATTTTTCAAAAGTCAACAGAAAGTCAACGGTCAACAGTTGACTTTCGGTCAACAGAACTATTTCGGTCGACCGAACTTTTGGTCAACCGAAATTTTTCGGTCAACCGAAAGTTCAACGGTAAAATTGTAACGGCTATATGGAAGATTCGGTCGACCGAAACTCCAAATTTGGTCGACCGAAACTGGCTGAACTTGAATTTTTTCATCTATAAATAGCCATCACATTTACATTCAATAAGAACATTTTAGATAAGAGTATATACAAACTTTCTTGTGAAAATTCATTGTTCTTACTTAGTTTTTATTCATCTTTTATTTTCATAAAACTTTGATTGATCTAAACTTTGTTTTATCAAATTCATCAAAGTTTTTGGAAGAAAGTTTTGTGAAGATTCTTGGTTTTACATTGTTTGAATTTCTTCAACATCTTCACACTATATTGGAATTGAAGTGTAAGTCTCTCTTTGTTCTAAACTTGTTTTAATCTTTTAAAAGAGAGAAATTCCAATTGAGGAATTTTGATTATTGGTGCTACATTATTCATTATCTTTTGATTCATCAAAGTTCCATTGCCTAAACACTTTGAGCTTAACTTATTGTTAATTATTCAAGTGTGGCATCTCTTGGTACGTAATTTGATTCAATATTTTTAACAAGAGATTATTTGAAAAACTTTGTTTGATTGCATCGAACTTTTCATTATATTTGCATCAAAGTTTTTCTCTAACACTCGAGCTTAATTCATTGCTATCTATTGAAGTGTTAGCCTAACTCTCTCGGTACTTAATTTGAGTATATCATTTGTCAAGAGAGTTATTTCAATTGTACATTCAATTCATTATATCTTGTGGTTTCGAGAGCCTTGTGAAAACTCGATTGTTGGTTTTCGAGAGCCTTGTCAAAACTCGATTGTTGGTTTTCGAGAGCCTTATCAAAACTCGATTGTTGGTTTCGAGAGCCGTGTGAAAACTCGATTGTAAAAGGATAGGCGCTCCTTGTTGTAAGTCGCCTAAGGATTTGGTACTCCTTGTTGTAAGTTACCAAAATAGTGGATTTGGCCTTGCTCGTGACGGAGAGCTCGGTAACGGGGGACGTAGATCACGTTGGTTGATTGAACTTCCATAAATCGCGTTTGCACTCTCTCATCCCTTTTATTTACTTACATCGCACTTACTCTATTCTATCAATTTACATTGTGCAACGTTTTATCTTAGTGCTATACTTGCCTTATCAATTAAGTTTACACTTATATAGCACATTACATTGATAGTTTAGTTACTTGTAACACTAAGTGCTCATATTTGTACCCATTGATTTTTAAGTTTGAGATTATTATCGAAAAAGTTTTATAAACCAATTCACCCCCCTCTTGGTTAGTTTACTCTTGGGCTATCAGTTTCCTCCCATCAGCATGCCACCGCATGTTCTTCGCATCCTTTGCATTGGCAAACAAACGTTTAAATCTTGGTACTACGGGTAGGTACCACAACACCTTTGCCGGAGGGCTTTTCTTATCTTCAGAATTAGCATTCATGTTCTTTCGCTTATACCGTGATGCCCCACACTTTGGACACAGACGCAAGTCCTTATACTCATTTCGATACAGTATACAATCATTTGGACATGCATGTATCCTCTCGATCTCCATTTCCATTGGACACAACAATTTCTTTGCTTCGTAAATTGAACTAGGAAGCTCATTATCCTCCGGAAGCATCTCTCGTAAGAGTTCCAGTAATGCCGTGAAACTCTTATCACTCCACCTACTATTTGCTTTCAAGTTATACAATTTCAACACAGCAGACAATTTTGTGAATTTTCTAGATCCAGGAAACAAAGGCTTCTCAGAATCATTGAACAAGCTATCGAACACATGAGGCTTTTCAATGAATTCCCCTTGTATATCACGCATCATTTCGTCTATCATATCATTATTGTCATTTTCCACATCATTCTCATCAATATTGCCTAAATTATTCTCCTGCAGTCCACCTTCATCGTCACTAGTGCATGTCCTAGGAAGCATACTCTTACCATGCCATATCCATCGTTTATAACCTTCTTTAAACCCACGACGAATCAAATGACTCTTCACTTGCTCAAAACTACGAAACTTTCTCAGATTCTTACAATCACAACAAGGACACAAAATCATTGCTTCACCTTTCTCTCTCATGTGTTCGTCCGCACATTTCATAAACTCTTCAACTCCTTTCACATATTCATGTGTATTACGCCTGCCGTACATCCAATCTCGATCCATATCTAATAACCTATATGCGAAGATATAATTAAAAAAATATTACTTTTGAGTGAATATTTGTAATGATAGTTATATATTTGAACCAACTATATATTAATAATTGAAATCACATGCATACGATAATTTATTACGTTGAATACTTCATAATTTTACTAGTATATTTTGTTTAGTTATTTATTTAGTATGGTTAATTCTATGATAGTGAAAATCACCTATAATTACTATTATCTTCATTTTTTATTTGTAAAATCCTACAGTAATTTCGGCAGAGTCTCCCCTATAAGTTGGACTTACCCAACCTGTAGGAGGATTAATCAAAATGCCACAATACAACAAAAATGTTCAACCTCCACATATTCACTACTCAAACACAATAAATCAAACTTCAACATCATCAACCACTCCAAAATTAATCCAAAATCAATTCTTAATTCCTAAAATGCTCAAAGTATGATTACATAACCTAACATTCCATACATAATTTCAATATAATTCCAATAATTCAAATTATATCAATTAACTATTTGCAATACCAAAATTATAACTTATATATATATATATATATAAACACACACACATATACATATATATATATATATATACACACAAACACATATAGATCTACTTATATATACATACATATATATATACATATACATATACACATACACATATATATATACATACACGGACACACACACACATATATATATACATACACGGACACACACATATATATATACATATACACGGACACACACATAGAGTAAAGTTCTTACGAGATGGAGGCGGGTTCGTGGTGGTGTCGCGGTGTTGGTGGCGTCGTGGTGTTGGTGGAGGCACGGTGGTGATGGCTTCGCGATGTTGAAGTGTTGAGAGAGAGATATGCGCGGTCGGGATTAATGAAATCGCGCGACTAAAACCGGTTCAGGCGTCGGTTCTTCATAACCGACGCCTGAACCGGTTTTAGGCGTCGGTTCTTCGAGAACCGACGCCTAAACTATTTTTTTTTTCGAAGAACCGACGCCTAAACTATTTTTTTTTTCGCGTTTTTGTACTAGTGTCAGGGGGTTTCGAACCTCGAACCTTTGGAATATATGAATTTCAAAGGCCTTAGCTTAGTGGTTACCAAGGAGGCCTTTAGAATTCATATATTCCAAAGGTCCAAGGTTCGAAATTTCCTGGGGACGCGTCCACCTCGCGTGGAACAAATTCACACCATGCGATGGACAATTCGATGTGTTGGCCGAACCGTAAGTAGTCATGAGCCTGGTGGCGTCAACATTAATTAATTAAAGAAATAGTTAAGAGTCCCAATTTTTGTAATTCACCCTACTAATGTTTAATTCATGTTTTTGTTCAATTATTTTGTTGTCGATCATTAATTCAAATTTAAAGTATTAACGTTTGTCTTTCAAATACTAATAAACGTATCTTTAGTTACAATACAAACATTCATTTCTCGATTAATAATTTGATAAAAGTAATTAAAAACAAGGGTAAATGTTATAACATACAGAAAATGCGGGGTTAGTTCTATCAATCAAGTCAATCTAACACAATTCATATAGTGTGAAAGTCAAAATATTATTAAAAATGAGTAAATATCAACTACCATACTCAGTATGTTCGGCGGCTGATCAGATTAAATTTATTATTTTTATTTTCTAGGTAAAATGTATAGTTAAAAATTGGAGAAAAAATGTGTATAATTAAAAAGTGGTTTGAAAAATTGTGTAGTTTAAATTTTTGTTTTAAATGTTTTTGCCGAATAGACTTTTTTAAAATAATTATTTTTCTATAATTAGACATGTGAACCCTGCTCTTTCCAGTTTGACATTAATTCCCATTTTTTAGGGGTTTTCTTTGTGCATCAACCTATATAATAGGATAGGATAGCCATTGTTTTAGTAGAAGTTAAAAAACCGAGCCACAGTACCTTTATTTCGATTGGAAGGGAGCAGCCTTTTAACTTCTGCAAGACTAACGAGTTTTCTGTTCTATTCATTCGTTTATATAAAATAAAATAAATAGGTCTTTCTTTCCGAATTGGATTCATCCCTTTAGTAATAATCAGATAATAATATTTTAAAATAGCAATCTAACAAATAATTTTCCCCTTCAAATCCATCACATTAATTATCCAAGTTGTGAAATATCAGAAATCAAATATAATTTATAACCAAAAAATCCTACAAAGCATCAGTAGTTCAAGAGGTGGATTTTCCAACTATATAACGAAATGTTGTATCCAAGTTTTGTACAGCTCCAAAGCCAAAGTAAAGGAATGACCACAATACTGTAAAACTTTGCTGTCAAAATGCGTAAAAACGTCCTGCTCATCCATAGAAGCCACTTACTTTCGTTGCAACAGGAGTCTGCTACAGAACTGAGACGTATTTTGCCAGAACAAGTCATTGAGTACATGCAAGGATTCTTGGTTTTCGACTGACAAGCAAGGCAGGCCCATGTAGGCAAATATTTCTAGGGATGCATCATTGAGCAGGCCGAGGATTTTCCCCAGCTAACATGTGCCAGTAAGGATAGAGGGTCCAATCCGCTTTATACTTCTCTTACCACGTAACTATCCATTTTTCTCTTAGCATATACTACAAAGAAAATGGTGGAAATGTAGCATACCTGTGAGGCATGATATGCCTGCCATTACTCAATGAAAAAAGACGTATCCAATGGATTGCTTCCCTGGGTGACTTTTCATACGATAAATTAAGACGTGATATTCTGGTATGGTATGGTATGGTATGTAGTTGTTGCTTCATTGTTTGTGAATCTTTATGGTATGCAGTTGTTGCTTCATTGTTTGTGAATCTTTTGCAGAAAGCTAAGGAAGCAATCCAATGGATTCGTCCTTTTTTCATTGAGTAATAGCCCAGATTATCATGCCTCACAGGTTTGCTACTTTTCCGTCTTTGAGGTATATGATGAAACAAAAAGGAAAATAATGTCGTACAAGAGGTATAAAGTGGATTGACCCTACCTTCCTCATTGGCAGGCCTGTCAGCTGTGGAAAATCCTCAATGTGCTAGGAAATGCATCCGTACAAAAATTGGTCCACGTGAGCTAGCCTTTCACAGGTAGGTATATCATTCCACAATCTAGACTCCACTTAAAATAGCCGACTTTGAGCGGACATTTCCATTTTCATCTGAAGAATGTATCCGATGGCTTCATGTTGAAGGCATGGGACCACATGAGATGATTCATTGCGTCCGAAGCATTAGGACCAGATATCATCGATTAAAGACCACCTCTGAAGGGAAATCCTCTAGTAGAGACAATTTTACCTGCATGATCGTAAACATAAATTGTAACTAATCTCGTTTACAGTATAAAAGTCAGATATTAACACCTGCAAAACTTACTTCAATCTGGAAGTACTCTAACAAGATTGGAATTCAAGCAATCCATTACATTATGCACTCAGCTGGTGTATGCAAAATTAGAGACTAACGACAAGACCATGTGTTTCCAGTGGAGATGGATATGTAACATAATGGGTAAGGACATTCCCTTACTGAGGATAACTTACGAAGTGCAGTATATTTGATTAAACAAATATAGTACACATTTTTCTACAATATGGTAGATATATCTAGAAAGGTTTACAAAGGAAAACTGAAGCTTTGCTTGTTAATGCAATTCAATAACAACAGTTCGCCGTCAAGCTCAAATGATAGCTTCAATCATGCTTCATCAAGTTGCAAATTACTCAGAAAAACAACTAACCAATCATAAACCAATTGATTGACATCTTACATCGACAAAAAGAAAAAAAGACCACCTCTGAAGGGAAATCCTCTAGTAGAGACAATTTTACCTGCATGATCGTAAACATAAATTGTAACTAATCTCGTTTACAGTATAAAAGTCAGATATTAACACCTGCAAAACTTACTTCAATCTGGAAGTACTCTAACAAGATTGGAATTCAAGCAATCCATTACATTATGCACTCAGCTGGTGTATGCAAAATTAGAGAATAACGAACAAGACCATGTGTTTCCGGGGGAGATGGATATGTAACATAATGGGTAAGGACATTCCTTGACTGAGGATAACTTACGAAGTGCAGTCTATTTGATTAAACAAATATAGTACGCATTTTTCTACAATATGGTAGATATATCTAGAAAGGTTTACAAAGGAAAACTGAAGCTTTGCTTGTTAATGCAATTCAATAACAACAGTTCGCCGTCAAGCTCAAATGATAGCTTCAATCATGCTTCATCAAGTTGCAAATTACTCAGAAAAACAACTAACCAATCATAAACCAATTGATTGACATCTTACATCGACAAAAAGAAAAAAAGACCACCTCTGAAGGGAAATCCTCTAGTAGAGACAATTTTACCTGCATGATCGTAAACATAAATTGTAACTAATCTCGTTTACAGTATAAAAGTCAGATATTAACACCTGCAAAACTTACTTCAATCTGGAAGTACTCTAACAAGATTGGAATTCAAGTAATCCATTACATTATGCACTCAGCTGGTGTATGCAAAATTAGAGAATAACGAACAAGACCATGTGTTTCCGGGGGAGATGGATATGTAACATAATGGGTAAGGTCATTCCTTGACTGAGGATAACTTACGAAGTGCAGTCTATTTGATTAAACAAATATAGTACGCATTTTTCTACAATATGGTAGATATATCTAGAAAGGTTTACAAAGGAAAACTGAAGCTTTGCTTGTTAATGCAATTCAATAACAACAGTTCGCCGTCAAGCTCAAATGATAGCTTCAATCATGCTTCATCAAGTTGCAAATTACTCAGAAAAACAACTAACCAATCATAAACCAATTGATTGACATCTTACATCGACAAAAAGAAAAAAAGACCACCTCTGAAGGGAAATCCTCTAGTAGAGACAATTTTACCTGCATGTTCGTAAACATAAATTGTAACTAATCTCGTTTACAGTATAAAAGTCAGATATTAACACCTGCAAAACTTACTTCAATCTGGAAGTACTCTAACAAGATTGGAATTCAAGCAATCCATTACATTATGCACTCAGCTGGTGTATGCAAAATTAGAGAATAACGAACAAGACCATGTGTTTCCGGGGGAGATGGATATGTAACATAATGGGTAAGGACATTCCTTGACTGAGGATAACTTACGAAGTGCAGTCTATTTGATTAAACAAATATAGTACGCATTTTTCTACAATATGGTAGATATATCTAGAAAGGTTTACAAAGGAAAACTGAAGCTTTGCTTGTTAATGCAATTCAATAACAACAGTTCGCCGTCAAGCTCAAATGATAGCTTCAATCATGCTTCATCAAGTTGCAAATTACTCAGAAAAACAACTAACCAATCATAAACCAATTGATTGACATCTTACATCGACAAAAAGAAAAAAAGACCACCTCTGAAGGGAAATCCTCTAGTAGAGACAATTTTACCTGCATGATCGTAAACATAAATTGTAACTAATCTCGTTTACAGTATAAAAGTCAGATATTAACACCTGCAAAACTTACTTCAATCTGGAAGTACTCTAACAAGATTGGAATTCAAGCAATCCATTACATTATGCACTCAGCTGGTGTATGCAAAATTAGAGAATAACGAACAAGACCATGTGTTTCCGGGGGAGATGGATATGTAACATAATGGGTAAGGACATTCCTTGACTGAGGATAACTTACGAAGTGCAGTCTATTTGATTAAACAAATATAGTACGCATTTTTCTACAATATGGTAGATATATCTAGAAAGGTTTACAAAGGAAAACTGAAGCTTTGCTTGTTAATGCAATTCAATAACAACAGTTCGCCGTCAAGCTCAAATGATAGCTTCAATCATGCTTCATCAAGTTGCAAATTACTCAGAAAAACAACTAACCAATCATAAACCAATTGATTGACATCTTACATCGACAAAAAGAAAAAAAGACCACCTCTGAAGGGAAATCCTCTAGTAGAGACAATTTTACCTGCATGATCGTAAACATAAATTGTAACTAATCTCGTTTACAGTATAAAAGTCAGATATTAACACCTGCAAAACTTACTTCAATCTGGAAGTACTCTAACAAGATTGGAATTCAAGCAATCCATTACATTATGCACTCAGCTGGTGTATGCAAAATTAGAGAATAACGACAAGACCATGTGTTTCCGGTGGAGATGGATATGTAACATAATGGGTAAGGACATTCCTTTACTGAGGATAACTTACGAAGTGCAGTCTATTTGATTAAACAAATATAGTACACATTTTTCTACAATATGGTAGATATATCTAGAAAGGTTTACGCTTTGCTTGTTAATGCAATTCAATAACAACAGTTCGCCGTCAAGCTCAAATGATAGCTTCAATCAAGTTGCAAATTTCCCAGAAAAACTACTAACCAATCATAAACCAATTGATTGACATCTTACATCGACAAAAAGAAAAAAAGACCACAAGAGAGGGTAGACAGATTGGTTCCTATAGCAAAAGGCATCTTCTATAGTCTATTCTATATTGGTACCGCCATGAGTAAATATTAAAATGAGCAATGTAAAAGAAAAAAGAAAAAAAGGAATGAGAATATTTACAAAAATGTAGTGAATCAGTTACAAAATGACCTGCAGCCAGGTTTTACTTTAAAAAACAGGTTTTGTCAGATGATTTTTTTATTTTTTAAAAATACACACTACCAAGAGAAAGCAAGAGATTACTCATATATAATCAAACTCTTTATGTCTACTAAAGAAATCAAAGTCAATCCAGTCTCACGTAAGTCTGTGGTCATGAATGATGCAAATATTAATTTCTTGAAAACTGTACTCGACTCTTCCTCCGAGTTCACAAAAAATGATTTAACACCTTTCAAGCTCATAAAACATCATTATCCTTCTTGGCAATACATTTATTACGGCGAGCTACACTCAAGGTCTACTTAAAAATTTCCAAATATGTTGGTCTGCAACAACTTTTCTCTTGAAAAAGAAAACTAACAACGTTATATTAAAAAGGAATTTAATAAAAAACTTTCGAGGATCCTCCCCCCTCAACCCACCCACCCACTCTACACACACAAAAAAAAAAAAAAATGAGAGAGAGTTGTGACTACAATGACCAGGAAAAATCTTGCAATAGTACTCAGAGGAAATTAGATTTGGGTAATAAGCACAAATGGTTCACAACCTTTATATTTTTGCATTTATACCCTTAGAATCACCAAATGTTGCGAAAATAGTCCTTACAATTAGATTCCGTTAGTTTTTTCTGTTAAAAACGTGTAAATAGCACAAATGATCCCTAACATTTGAGTTTTTTACGATAATAGTCTCTAACATATTAAGGTCACGTTTGGCATTTTTAGTTTGTAACCTCCAAACATTTGGCGTATTTAGTCCATAACATATTAAGCCCCTATACGTTTGGTATATTTAGTCTCTAACATATTAAGCCCCTTTTTTAAACCAATTATTTTAAATAATATGGTTTGTAATCGTAATTTTTTGAAGAATTTGTTGTTAAAAAAATTGAATTTATTTGTAAATTATTTTATTGATAGAATGTGTGGTTAAAAACGAGTTTTAAAAAATAAAATTTATTCTGAATTTCTAAAATGCACAATAAAATATTTAACAAAAATTCACATTTTCAACCTATTGGAAAAAAAATAATGAATCCATGGAACATAAACAAACAAATACATTGGACATTATTTTAGAAATTGAATCCCCCTACAGGTTGGTTAAGTCCAATTTATAGGGGGGATTCTATCAA
Organism: Ligustrum vulgare; assembly: GCA_963555705.1. Lineage (NCBI taxonomy): Eukaryota > Viridiplantae > Streptophyta > Magnoliopsida > Lamiales > Oleaceae > Ligustrum > Ligustrum vulgare. The sequence continues at coordinate 24,451,335 of OY743168.1, forward strand.
AATTTTAGTAAGATTTTATAAATAGAAATGAAAATAAAAAATTAAGGTGATTTCATTCGTTTTAACACATTGTGAATATCTTGATATATGTGTTTTAAATTAGTTACGGATAAGTAATGATTGTGATGTATTTATAAGTGAATTATTTGCGATGTTTTGTACTTGTTGGATGTTTTGGTGAGTTGAGATTATTATGTTGTGCTGATTTGGAGATATGAGCATATATAGTGAATAATTAAGATGCTAAAAATGTTTGAGTTTTTAACATGCTGAGGATAAATATTTTAGACTAGATGATAATGTTGAAGTTTGACTGGAATTTTGAATATGTTGAAGTTAAATATTTTAGTTTTATGTATTTCTTTATTTATTTAAAGAATACTTACACGTTCATAATACGTAGGAATCATTGGATGTTGCTTGCGATATGTTGTGAAGCCAATACTGTGTATTTCATAGATTCAGCACAACCATGTAGGTGTAACATAGAAATCAAGCCGTCATTGAATGTGTAAGTAATTATTGCTTGTTCAAACTTTTGTATTTAGTGCATTGTAGATAAGTTGGGTTACTTTCATGGGATAATCGTAGAGAGTTTGAGGTGAAATTGATGTTTTTGTGTTGTGATTACTTTCATAATTATTGCTTGTTCAAACTTTGATGTATTTTGATGCAGTTGTTTACCTGAGAGCCACATGTGATTAATTTTCAGGGACGTGAAAGTGATTGATTTTCTCCATCGAAAACTTCATAGGTAGGTGATTCATTTTTTATTATTATAAAAGAGCTAACTTTAAAAAAGTCAGTTTCTAAATTTGGTACATCTCCAAGTGATCGAACTTGGATTTTGTTGACTAATGATTTTCTCTACACAAGGTATAAGTTATTGATGATAGTTGTTTAATTATGATTTATATGTAATTGTCATAATAAATATTAATTCTTATTAATTATTTTTAGGCATTTCAAGAATTTTATTCAACAGAGGAAATTGACGAGGTTCGGAATTTATGGGCCAAATACTTCGTCGAAGAGTGTGTAAATTTGGCTCATTTTATGTTAACATGTACAAATTTTTTAACAATATTGTGAATACAAAATTAATTATTTCGAAATTCTGTTTATTGAGTTATTAAGTTTTGTTTTGCATTCCTCGATTATATATTTGTTGAAGATAATTAGTTGATGTGTATGTGATTGTTATAGTGTATATAGGTATAATGGAAATATAAATAAATGAATAATTAAAAAAAAAATTCATACTAAAAGGCGTCGGTTGTTGTCGAAACCCGATGCCTATAAGTATGACTTAAGGCGTCGGTTGTTATAAAACAACCGACGCCTTAAGTCATATAAAAGGCGTTGGTTATGACTAAAGGCGTCGGTTGTTACTTAACAACCGACACCTTAAATTAATATAAGACGTCGGTTTACAACCGACGCCTTAAGTATACAGCTTTAGCGTTGCTACTATAGGCGTCTCCTGTACAACCGACGCCTTTTTCGCTTTACAACCGACGCCTTTGACTCTTATTGTACTAGTGACACTTTAATGTGTGTCTCGCCACTTTGCTAATTAGGTTAAGAAAAATAGTCTTAAGAGACTATTTGTAACCTCTTTACACTCCAAAACCCTACCAGGCCTAGTACCATAACCCAGACTCATTTCTGCACAACCCAATACAGGTAATAAGCCTGTACAAACCCATTATAGTGAAGCCACCGAGGGAACCTGATCAGATCCAATTAAACTAAGCTCCAATAAATTAATTATAACCAGGTCAACTCTTGATCAGTCAAAAATAATTTATTAATCACATTCTATTTCACTAAAAGAACGAGATTGCACTCTTAGACAAATTGAAATTACTGAAACAATTAATCAATAATTATATCCTCTGACTTATCGTTCTTACATGTTACCCCCGTCGATCAACTCGAATATTGGGAGCAAGTTAAAATGACCAAAATGCCCTTCTCTAAATATTCATAAACTCTCAACTCTCATCTTTTATCTGACAGTTCGATGTGATCACATCACATCATAGAATTCAACAGTCACTGTCGAATTACTGAGCTCAGATTCAACTGTCCACTAGAAGAACCAGTGAGATTATGATCATACCTTAAAGGCGATGGATTCCATAATATGAATATATGTTCCTTGTTAGTTCACTTTAATTTCCAAAGTACCGAGATATTAATCAGCAATTTGATCTCACCCATTGATACCTCAAAGAACTTCAAGTTAGTAATCGAAGTCCATTATCCGATTAGGATTAAGGTTCCACGTACGATAGTCAAGTGAAATTAAATTTGTATGGTCAATGTCACAAATTAATTTCACGTGGTCCCGTCCAATACGTTCCAAACGTACTCTCAATTTTATTTCCAAAGTTAAAGATAGACTTAAATAAAATCGAAACGATCTTATCAAAATAAATTGTCCATATTTATTTACTGACTGTGAACGTTAATTTTAGATCAAATTACAAATTGAATCTTTCTGTGTTTAACAACTTAAACACTCAATCTGTAATATCAAATCGACCCATGAACAAACGTAACTTCATATTAATACAATCAATAAATATTTTATTTTAAATATCGTGAATTATACTCTATGAGCATATATAATATATAATTCCAACAGCACACACCAACTAATATGTCTGTAATTAGTGCAATCATATTTGCATCATGTGTACCTGAGTTTTTTAATCTTCATAGCATCTGTTTCGTATTTTTTCCATGAAGCAATACATTTCTCTGCTTATACTTAACAAAATCTGCCAGGCCTTTCCGTGTAAATAGAACTTAGGTTTAGTATTTTGAAGGAGCTCAATAATATCATTCTAGATAAAAATGAAATACTTCATAATTTATTTTCACTTTACTCTCAGATGAAAAAAAAAAAAAAAAAATGAAGAAGAAGAAGAAGAATAATCATCATGCATTTCCTAATGTCCACATAACTATTCTTCTATTTATTTATTTATTTTTATTTTTATTTATTAAGATCTAAGTGCTACCCCCGCTGCAACTTACTTTCAACCCTCAAACTCAAGAACTAAACTCCAAGTCGTTGCTCATTCTCACTCATGCTTGCTTTCCCAAGGGTTTTCATCTAAAATTTAGCAGATGCTGCCCTTGATGAAAAGAGAGCTAGCAAACCCTGAGAGGAAATGAAGATATCAAGATATTACAATTTAAGTCAAGGAAACATGGGAGATTCCTTCAGCTCTTCCAACCAAACAAACTTCTTATCTCTCCTAGTTTGAACTTCTTGGCACAATTTTCATGTAACTCTCAGACAAATTCATTCACGGATGAAAAAATTTCTTTCTTCGAAAAAAAAAAAAAAAAAGACCATTCACTGAATTAAAAATAAAAAATTTGACAGAGAAAAAGTGAATTAATTAGTACAGATACGAATTAAATCAGGAAAATGTAGATATACCTGACGAAGTTAGCATCCGGATCGCACCAAACCCTACTCGAATTCCGCAATTCCATCATCTTTTTTTTACCTTAATTTCTACTCAATAGTCATGCACTCAAAAGAATCCTATTTTTTTTTTTTTTTCCAGGTTAATATTTCAGAAGTGCTCGCAAGTGGGGGTTGCAATGAGGGAATTTGGGTCGACAAGGCAGGCGGTCTAGGGTTTGGAGGTGGGCAAAGAGATAAATGGCGGAGAATGCAAGCAATCGGCAGAAATTATGGCCCATTATGTGGAGGCGTTGGGGCTCAATTTTCTTATATATATATTTTTTATATTTATATATTTTTGGTATTAGTAGGAAGACGAGAATACTATTTTGAATTTTCTTTAATGGAGCACTTGGGATGAAAATTGACAGAAAAAAAGATAATTTGTGCAATAAAATGTAGAATTAAGAGTGAAAATATCAAAAATTGAAGGATATTTGCACAATAAAAGTAATAAAAAAAGGGGGCGCGTTTGCACAAATACCTAACTTTTTGTATCATAATTGAAATTTACTATATTTAAAAAAAATTGAAAAATACTTCAATTTTTATTTTTATTTTGGAAAAATACTATTTTCATGAAGTAGTCTTATACTTTCAAAGTATCATAATATGATACTTATGATACTTTCAAATTTTTAGTATCATAATTTGAAATTTTATCAAATTTTTACAATACTTTGGACGAAATTGTATTATCACAACTTGAAATTTTACTCTTTGATTATGATACTTTGTCTTTAATATAGCAGTGAAGGACTCCACCGACGACACTACCAACCCCACTATCCACCTCACCGACACTGCCACCACCAACCACCATCACCTCCACCTCCATCATCACCTCCACAAGCACATCACCACTACGTCACCACAACCCCTCTCTACCACAACTGGCAACAACCACATCGTACATGAGCATCACCGGTGCTGCTGGAGTCGGATGTGGAAATAGGGCAAGTGCACGGCGGAGGGAAGGAGACAGCGAGGACCTCCGTTCCGTGGGGGTGGTGTTGGACTTGGTGGTGGTTTCGTGCGGGTGGTGGTTCGCTACAGGGAAGAAGAAGAGTAACGCTGCAACAACAGCGTAGGCAGGGAAGGAGAAGGAGGAACATATTTTTCAATTTTTCTGATTTGAGCAGTATATATCAGTTTAGTGGATTTTTTGTAGTATATAGTGCAATTTTCCTAAAAAATAATGATGTTTTGTGCTAATTACCTATTTATTATTTGTTGTGAGGCCTTACATTGAGATTATTATTTTCTCATACGATTTGTTAATTTTAATTGATGAAGAGGACAATTCAAATGGTGCTATAGTGAGAGTGGCAATTCACAAGGAACTTGTTTCAGCTTGAAACAATTAAATTTATACCAGTGTTTAGAAAATCGAAAATCGATTCGAACCGGAAAAGTCAATGGGTCATGGTCAAAAGGTCTGATCGAGTCGAACCGGGGTTAAATCGGTTTCAATTAACAAATTAAAAATTATTTCAAAACTTTACAAATAAACCAACACTTACTCATTTAGAAAATAAAATCATATCCAAAAGTAGCTTAAAATAACTTTTTTTTAAAAAAATTCTGCAAAAAAAAAAAAAAAAAGAAGTCAAAATCGGGTTTAAAACTCGTACCAGTTCCTGGTTTCCGGTCCGGGGTATAAAAGCCCAGTTTTAAGGCTCAACCGGACCGGTTTTTCAATTAGTTCTCGATTTTCCCGATTGAAACGGTCGGTCCGATCCAGTTTTTCCAGAACACTGATTTATACACGCTATTTTAATAAATAATGAAGAGTCAGAAAAAGTTATCAAGATGGATCCATTTCTTAAATCAATTCAAATTTGGGTAAATTTAAAAAAAAAAAAAAACGATCACTAAAGTTTCGTTTTTATTGTGCTGGTCATTGAAGTTACAATTAATTTCGAAAATGGCCAATCGGGACCAACTTTCACCCAAAATTAAAGATGAAGACTTAAGGTAGAATTTTGATCACATTTTGAAAAATCGCAAACAAACCCCCACCCACTAATAGCACCCCATTTTCAATTATCAATGCCACCACGAAAAAGGAAGGAGAAAAAGCTGGTGCAAAACCTCACTAGTAATCCGATGTGATTTGGGGAGAGGTTTCTTCCCCAAACACTGGTGCAAAATCGCACTAGATATAATGTGGTTTCGCACCAATTTTTTGGTGCGAAATCGCACCTGTAAAGGGGCGAGAAACCTCCCCCAATCAGTGAGATTTTGCACCAATTGGGAGGACAATTTTGTTAAAAGAATTTATTTAGAATTATGGAAGGAGAAGAAGAATGTTGTAGTCAAAAGAAAGAAAGGCTTCAATATGAAGAGAGATCGATAGATTACTTTTGCCGATAATATTCATATCCTCATTCCATACGTTTGTGGGGGTGGGGGCATTAATAGCCTTCAAGTGATACATCACTAACTGTATTAGCCTATAAAATAGAATAGGAAAATAATAAAAACAACTAATTTATTTATCCACTAAAACAAATCCACCACTACCCACTAAAACTAATAATTAGCACTTCTTGAAATAAACAAATTGAAATATCTAAACTAATTTATCCATGTTTCAACTTCAACTTCATCCACTTTTTGTGCGCATATCATTCCTTGCCCCTTACATATTCTTGTTCGCAAGAATATTTTTACCACACTCAAAATAATTTTGATAGCGTGATAACACGATAATTATCTTCCATTGTCTCGTTGTACCAAGCTAGTTTGGAATTAGTTTGGTCAGGAGAGTATCACAAAAATCCGGTATATCAACTTCAAAATTTGTTTCATCTCCCACAAAAAAATTCATCCGAAGCGTGAGACCTGGATAAAATATTGTTGTTCCAGATTTGCTTCTAGACGAGTTCATGTATTGAAGTCTCGATGGGCTCTTGAATGTTGATTAGTGTCTCAAATGTTTGAGGACACTTGTTGAAAATCATGACCACGGGCTCCTCGTTAAAGATTGGAGGACTATCGTATGCACCACAATCATCAAACTCATCACATTTTTCGACGGGTGAGATGGGATTGGCCTTGACAGAAATAACATGCAAGGCTTGTGAGGCAAGAAGAAATTTGAGCTTGGCTATTACTGTTTGTAGGGTAGCATTAATCTGTTCAAGATTAGATTCATGTCATCCCAAGATTACGTAAACTTCGGAACGAAATTCAGCATTTGTTTTGGTGTGAGTGTCCATGGTCTCGGACCAGCTCTGATACCAATTGTTAGAAGAATTTATTTAGAATTATAGAAGAAGAAGAAGACTGCTGTAGTTAGAAGAAAAAAAGGCTTCAATATGAAGAGAGAGAGAGAGAGACAGATTACATTTGCCAATAATATTCATATCCTCATTCCATACGTTTTTTTTTTTTGGGGGGGGGGGGTGCATTTATAGCCTTCCGCTATACACTAACTGCATTAGCCTATAAAATAGAATAGGAAAATAATAAAAACAACTAATTTATTTATCCACTAAAACAAATCCACCACTACCCACTAAAGCTAATAATTAGCACTTCTTGAAACAAACAAATTGAAATATCTTAACTAATTTATCCATGTTTCAATTTCAACTTCATCCACGTTTTTTCACGATAGCATTAACCTGATCAAAGCTCGACTCAAGCCGTGCTAATATTTCATTGACATCATTCCGAAATTCAGCATTACTTTTGCCTCGAGTATCCATGTCGGAACTGCGCTCTGATCCCAAAGATAATGGCTGAATGTCATTCGTCGCCAATAGGTAGACACTTTGGATTTCATAAGACTCTATCTCGTATCAAACAGAGTTTTGATTGGTCTAACATAGGCCAGATGGTTAAGGGTTATTTACAGCAATGTGATGGTCATGTGGATGTCTTGGTGGCAAGCTGGTAGGTGAATCAAAGACTTGGGAGAATTTAGCTAGAAGTTTGGCCATATCAGGTGGGTAGGAATTTGGTTGGTTGCTACTATTGGAAGGAATTATTTTGAAAAAAAATAGGCCAGTGCTTATATTCCAATGAGTTTCTTGTCAGTCAAGACTTCAATACCCGTTCTTCCAGTTCCCAACCCCTGGAAAGTATGAGCAGTTCCTGCCATGTTAAAGTTCATGGTCAACTGCTAGTAGTTCGTCTCCATGGGTCCCAGAGTTGCAAGCCATTGCACTCGCAATACCAACTGGCACGTTGCAACAAGAAGAATATAATAGTCGACTGTGACTGGAAGTCCTTGAATGGTGAGGGTGAGTGCCCGACATTGGCTAGCACATTCCATTGCAGCCAATCGCGGGACCCGTGAGTGTGAAACCAATTATAAGTAGTTCTCCTCCCAAGAATTGGTGCGTTTCGCACAAACAATTCAGTACAAAATCACACCGGATTTATCCAAAAAAGGGTATTGTTGGGATTTTTGGTCCCAAACAAACCCCGGGGGCGATGATGAAACATCGGGTCGGCTTTTTTGCTTCGTAGGCCTTTGGCCCATGATCGAGGTATTGTATGCCCCAATTAAACCACAATATGCGTAACCCAAGAGTGAACAGGTTAGGAACTTTACCACCCTATCTTGAGGTGTTAATTGGGTCATTGGCCCTGTTGCTCGATAGGTGGATCCGATTGACGGCCCGGGTTTTAATTAGGCTCCCGACCCATTCCCTAATTAAAACCTAGACCTAAACCTACCTATCCTATATATCTACTCACTCACTCTCGAGACACACACACAACCGAAGCCTCTCCCTCGCTCTTTCTTCGTGACTGCGGCGTGCTTGGCTCTCTCTTCTCTGTGAACTTGGTAAACCCGTGACCCTGCTCCTTCTTTGGCCTCTAGTTTTGCTGCCCCTTCGTGGTGGGCTGCTGCTTTCGTCGCTCTCCTTCGTGCGCGGCGTCTGTCTTCTCCGCGCCTTGGTGCGTCCGTGTTCAGGCCTCTGTTTGGTACGGTTTCTTGGTGAAAACTTGTGGGTTGTGGGTTGCCTCGGAGTGTGATCTTACCTGTTTCGTGTGGTGTTGCCGATTGTGATTATTGGGGCAACTTCTGAGCCCTCGGTTCTAGTCACACGATCGTGACATTATCAAGACTTAGGGAGTTTTCTCTTTTTCTTGATTATTGCTAATTTTATATTTTTCAATTACTTGTCACTTATTGAGAATAACTTGTTTACTTTGTGTTTGTACAAGGGAAATTCTCCTACAAATTGGTATCAGAGCCGTGTCTGATTGATCGGCTGATTCGTGACATTCTGCTGAAATTTGATAACCTTTTTTATTCGCCTCTGTTTCACTGATTTATTGCAGAAATTATTTTGTGTCATTGAAATTTTTCATTTACTTAGTGTTATCTGAAAATTCTTGACTAATTATTTTCTGTGTTTCTGTTTTGCAATCACTGTGTAGGTCAATTTTTTTGCTTAGTGCCGATTCTGCCTACATCGAGAGAGGCTGATTGCAAACTTCGCTAAAATAAATAAATAATTTTCGCATCACTCCTTATTACGGACACAGAGAAGTCCGCTCTGGTAAATTGGCTGATCACTTTTAAATTTCTGTAATAGCAGGTCATCGTGTGGGGTGACCATTAGGCTTGCGGTTGCCTGTTGCTAGTTATAGGATTTAATTGTTATTACCTGTGATTTGGGATATTGCTGATTTCATACCTGTCCTTGATATATCTTGGTGATTGTCTATCACGTGTTGCTCTTGATATTAGAATTGTTTCCCTTGACCTTACCCGTGTCGAAGATTCTCTTGACCTGAGATCTTTTGAGTCTCACGGAATCCTGAGAGTTTAGAACGGCGTATATATTGCGGCCTTTTAGATTTCTGTGTGAAATTCTCTTTAAGCTGCATATTATTTCCATTGTGGTGTGTTGCTTGAAATATGTCTGCACATCATTTTGACTTGAGTGTCTTTAATGGAAAGGGTGATTTTTCTATTTGGCAACAGAAAATGAAAGGTATTTTAGTTCAGCAAAAAGTTTCTAAAGCTATTGATAATTCTTTTCCTGCTACTGTGACTGAAGAACAGAAAAAGGAATTTGATGAACTTGCTTATACTTCTATTATCTTGCACTTATCTGATAGTGTTTTACGAAAAGTTGGTAAACACGATACTACTGAAGCTCTTTGGAAAAAGTTACAAGAACTTTACTTAACACAGTCCACCCCGAACAAACTTTTTCTTCTTGAAAGTTTTTTCAGTTTCAAAATCGATCATTCAAAGGAATTAGACGACAATCTTGATATTTTCAATAAACTTGTTCAAGATATCACAAATTGTGGTGATAAAGTGCCTGAAGAATACAAGGCCATAATTTTATTGAATGCCATTCCTGACATATATAAGGATGTTAAGAATGCTATCAAGTATGGGAGGGAGACCCTTACCCCGGAGGTAGTCATTGATTCACTTAAGAGTAAGGATAGGGAGATTAGAGCTGAGAAAGGCGGGAGAAAGCAAGGGGAGGTCCACTTTATGAGAGGTAGGACTTAAACAAAGGGTGGTGGAAATAGTGGGAGCGGGACAAAGTAGTGGTAGCAAGAAAAAGGGTAGAAGTAGATCCAAATCACGAGGGAAAGCTGCAGGTAGAAAATGCTATGGTTGTGGTCAGTTAGGACATTTTATTAGTGATTGATATAAGGAGAAAAATAAATTTAAGGGAAGTGAACAAGGGGAGGCGAACATTGTGGCACCAAAACATAATGAACCTGGTGAGGTTTACGTCCTCTTAGATCACAAGCCTAGTGAAATTAACCTGTCTATGAACTCCCATACTGATGAATGGATTCTTGACTCTGGTGCATCATTTCATGTCACTTCTCATAAGCATTGGTTTGATCATTTGCATGAGTCTGATCATGGTCATGTTGTTGCATGGGGTGGAGTCGCATATAACATTACAGGTGTTGGTGATGTTATTGTCAAATTTGAAAATGGTTTTGTGCATACATTGAAGAATGTTAGGTACATTCCACATATGGGTAGAAATTTGATATCGATGGGAGAGTTAGAAAATGCAGGTTTCACTGGGAGGCTTGGTGACGGGATGATTAAAATGTTTAAAGGTGCACTTAGGGCCTTTAAGGCCATTAAGAAAAATGGCATTTACACAACTCATGCTGAGGTAGTAAGTGGTAAAAACCATACTATTGCATCCATTGACACCGATCACACACAAAAATGGCACAATAGACTTGCACATGTAAGTGTTAAAGGTCTAAAATTTTTGAATGATAAGGGTGTGTTTGGAAAGGATAAGGTGTCTGACATGCCATTTTGTGATCATTGTGTGCTTGGGAAACATCACAGGATGTCTTTTGCATCCAGCACACACCGGAAAACTAGAATGCTTGAATACATTCATTCTGATTTATGGGGCCCTGGGAGTAATCCCACTTTTGGTGGTAACAAGTATTTCCTGTCTATTATTGATGATTTCTCCAGACGTGTGTGGATTTATTTGTTGAAAGATAAATCTGAAACTTTTGAAAAGTTTAAAACTTGGAAATTACAGGTGGAGAATCAGACAGGTAGAAATATAAAATATTTGAGAACTGATAATGGTCTTGAATTCTGCAATTCTGATTTTGACAATATGTGTAAAGATAATGGTATTACTAGACATAGAACTGTGCCTTACACTCCCCAGCAAAATGGGGTTGCTGAAAGGATGAATCGTACATTACTTGATAAGGTTAGATGTATGATGTTAAGCTCTGGTGTGCCTAAATCTTTTTGGGGTGAAGCTGTTATGACTGCATGCTATCTGATTAATATGACTCCTTCCGCTGCCTTGAATGGTGATACACCATATGAAAAATGGTATGGTAAATGTGCTGATTATTCTATGCTTAGAACTTTTGGTTGTACTGCGTTTTCTCATCAAAATGAGGGAAAGTTAGAACCTAGAGCTAGAAAGTGTGTCTTTCTAGGATATCCCGAAGGTGTTAAAGGGTATAGGTTGTGGGACAGAAGTCAAAAGGGCGTGAGAATAATCATCAGCAGAGATGTCACCTTTAATGAGTCTGAGATGCCTTGTCTAGGAAACGAAGAACAGCTAGAGATAGGTGGAGATGAACCCTCACCTGAAGTGGAGAGTGTTAGAATCCCTATCCCCATTACCCCGAGTGAGGTGGAGAGTAATCCCCAACAAGATCACGAGAATGTAGAAGAAGATGACCCTATAGATCATCCTGTTGATCATAACCCTTTGGATGGCTATCAGTTAGCTAGAGATAGGGAAAGAAGACCACATAGAGAACCCCAAAGAATGTCCGACTACGTCATAGCCTATGCTAGTTACCAAGACCTAGCTGAGAAAGAGCCCAATACTTACGAGGAGGCTATGAGAAGTGAAAATAGTAAATTTTGGGTTAGTGCCATGAAAGAGGAGATGGAATCGCTCCATAAGAATCAAACTTGGGTTTTAGTGGATAGACCAAGAGATAAATCAATTGTAGGCTGCAAATGGGTCTACAAGGTGAAGGAGGGTACCACTGAGAATGAGCCTGTGAGATACAAGGCTAGGCTAGTTGCCAAGGGGTACACACAAAAGGAAGGGGTAGACTATAATGAAATTTTCTCGCCCGTTGTTAAGTATACCACCATTAGAGTCATGCTTGCTTTTGTTGCGTATTATGACTGGGAACTTGAACAACTTGATGTGAAAACTGCTTTTTTACATGGAGATCTTGAAGAGAAAATTTTTATGTTTCAACCCAAAGGTTTTGAAGATAAAGAAAAACCTGATCATGTGTGTTTTCTTAATAAATCATTGTATGGTTTAAAACAATCACCTAGACAGTGGTACAAGAAATTTGATTCTTATGTGCTTTCTATTGGTTTCAAGAGGAGTGAGTTTGATCATTGTCTATACTATATGCATCACAGCACTGATGAGTGTGTGTATTTGTTACTTTATGTGGATGACATGTTATTAATTGGTTCTAACATGACTTTAGTAGACAAGATTAAAATTGAGTTAAACAAGGAATTTGATATGAAGGACCTAGGCCATGCTAAACGTATTTTGGGTATGGAAATTGAAAGAAATAGGTCTAATTCTTGCATCAAACTCCCTATGTGCAAAAGGTGTTAAAGAAGTTTGGTATCATAAATTGTAAACCTGCTTCTGTACCTCTTGGAAATCATTTTGTTTTAAAAAAAGATCAATCACCTGCGAATGAGGAAGAAATAGCTTATATGAGTAATATACCCTATTCTAATGTGATTGGTTCTGTGATGTATCTGATGGTTTGTACTCGGCCAGATTTGGCCTTTGCTATTAGTACTTTGAGCAGGTACATGTCTAATCCTGGCCCCACTCATTGGGAAGCCTTGAAGTGGCTACTCAGGTATCTTAGTGACACTTATAATATGGGTTTAATCTATAAGTGCAAATCTAATAATGTGAAATTGAAGGGTTTTACCGATGCTGATTATGGTGGAGATAGAGATAATAGGAAATCTACTTCCTCTTATGTGTTTACTTTGTGTGACTCATGTGTTAGTTGGAAGTCTCAGCTCCAACATATTGTTGCTCTCTCTACTACTGAGTCTGAATATATTGCTGTTACCGAAACCTTTAAAGAAACTTTGTGGTTTAAAGGATTACTTAAGGAACTAGGAGCCTTAAATGAAAGTGTAACAGTATATTCTGATAGTCAATCAGCTATTCATTTATGTAAGAATCCTGTTTTTCATGAACGTACTAAACACATTGATGTTAGATTACACTTTATTAGGAATATTGTTTCTCAAGATGAAATTAAACTTGAGAAAGTGCATACAGATTATAACCCTGCAGATATGGGCACAAAGGTGCTCACTTTGGTAAAATTTAGAAGTTGTCTACTGCTTCTAAGTATCGGTACAGGTATGAAAAGGTCCGATTAGTTTAGGACTTTAATCTTGCAACTACTAAACATGTGTTGTTTTGTTTTTGCAGGTTTGTTCGGTACCAAGGTGGAGGTTTGTTGAGATTTTTGGTCCCAAACAAACCCCGGGGGCGATGATGAAACATCGGGTCGGCTTTTTTGCTTCGTAGGCCTTAGGCCCATGATCGAGGTATTGTATGCCCCAATTAAACCACAATATGCGTAACCCAAGAGTGAACAGGTTAGGAACTTTACCACCCTATCTTGAGGTGTTAATTGGGTCATTGGCCCTGTTGCTCGATAGGTGGATCCGATTGGCGGCCCGGGTTTTAATTAGGCTCCCGACCCATTCCCTAATTAAAACCTAGACCTAAACCTACCTATCCTATATATCTACTCACTCACTCTCGAGACACACACACAACCGAAGCCTCTCCCTCGCTCTTTCTTCGTGACTGCGGCGTGCTTGGCTCTCTCTTCTCTGTGAACTTGGTAAACCCGTGACCCTGCTCCTTCTTTGGCCTCTAGTTTTGCTGCCCCTTCGTGGTGGGCTGCTGCTTTCGTCGCTCTCCTTCGTGCGCGGCGTCTGTCTTCTCCGCGCCTTGGTGCGTCCGTGTTCAGGCCTCTGTTTGGTACGGTTTCTTGGTGAAAACTTGTGGGTTGTGGGTTGCCTCGGAGTGTGATCTTACCTGTTTCGTGTGGTGTTGCCGATTGTGGTTATTGGGGCAACTTCTGAGCCCTCGGTTCTAGTCACACGATCGTGACATTATCAAGACTTAGGGAGTTTTCTCTTTTTCTTGATTATTGCTAATTTTATCTTTTTCAATTACTTGCCACTTATTGAGAATAACTTGTTTACTTTGTGTTTGTACAAGGGAAATTCTCCTACAGGTATGATTTCGCATTGAAAAAGTAGCGACAATGGCGACGAAGAGGGTGGTGGCAGTGGTGGGTGAGGGTGGGGTTTGTTTGCAATTTTGCAAAATAAGATCAAAATTATAACTCAAGTCCTCATCTTTAATTTTGGGTGAAAGTTAGTCCCGAGTGACCATTCCTGAAACTAATTAAGTAATTATAACTTCAGTAACCAACATCGACAAAAATGGAACTTTAGTGGTTGTTTTCGAAATTTCTTCAAATTTCATTGACTGTTTGTAAAATTAAACCATTTAAAATTAGAAAATTGATCTAGAGAAGTGGCAACTTCCTACAATGAATTGTCATATGAGAAGGAACAATTGCTTTTTGATCATTTTTTAACTTATGATTTCTAACTTTTGTCTTATTTGTATCATAAACCTTTTTAATTAGCACATTTTGATCGTAAAAAATCACTCCGGATGGTTAAAAAAAAAAAAAAAAAATGATAAACAAAAATTAAAAAAAAAAATCAAAAATATATTTTCCTCGCGATAACAAAATATTTTGATCTAAATTGTCATCTAGTACATGATATGTTGATTGAATGAAAGTTGAAGAAAAGAATGAAACGAAGACATGTCCAGATATAAGTGCTAAATGAACAAATTTGAGTACTTTCATTATCTATATCCATATCTATACTAGAGACGACCGTGACTTCTCATACTATTTTAATAATAATTGAGATGAAATATTAAATAGTTCTAAGATCGATTAAATAGAACATACAGACGGGAACAATAATATTCTAACATATAATTTAAGTAGACAAGTAATTAAACTTCTAACAAATTATTTTCATGTTGTAGATATACCAGAGACTAATGAACATTGGGAATGTCACTCTTAGAGTGGTTTCAAAGATCTAATATCAAATTTAGAAAAAATAATCTAGAAAGACAACAAGAAAAGAAAGATGTTTGCTAGTTAAATGGATGGCAAAAGATTTTAAATAGAAATAAGACAGCATAAATGCATTAGCCAATTATTTTAGGCAGATTCATAACTAAGGCTATGTTTGATTGTTAACAATTTCAAGGAAAATGTCACATCAAGGAATTTATTTTTCACGTTTTTGTGTTTGGTTATTACATTTAGTCTAGAAAATATTTTCTAGGTACAATCACATTAAGCACAACACAAGCCTATTTTTTCAAGAAAATCTTTTCTCACCCTCTTGCTAAGAAAATTTTTTCTCACAAAGATGGAAAATATTTTCTTTTCCACATTTGCAATCAAACATATCCTAAGTAGAAAACAGAAATTCTAGTTTCTTTGCGGTAATAAAAGGTAGACAGTCGGGTATATACATTTACTGGCCAGAAGTAACACAACAAATACAAAGTTTCCCAGAACCTTTCTTTAAAGTATTTTGTACTCTAAAAGAAGCTTTAAATTTTGGTAGCCAAATGATAGGAATTAATTTTATATATCTGAGACAAACTATGCACTCATCCAATTTCCATGCATCATTTGTGACTAAGGTTGTAATAAATTTAAATTGTCAAAAACATTCATCAGAAGAAAGACTATTCTAGAAGATCAAATTTCTTCTTGTCAGCATACTATTACTAAATACCAATATGAATTTTAAAACTACAAGAAACTTTAGGAAGATTTACTTCTGAAGATTTGATTGGCAAAACTATTCAAAAAGACTTTACTTCCACTAGTAGAAATTATTCTGATAAAATAGAAAAACTAGTTGAACTAATGAGTTCTATAGCTGTAGGTCAGGAGATTTTTTTTTTTTTTTATTAATTAGAACAAAGTATTGGTGTTATTCCAATATTGTTCAAAATTCTATAAAGAGGTCCATTGCACAACAAATTATCAATTTCTCCCAAACACTAACTTATTTCCACAACGAGAAATAGAATTTTTCTTGAATTTGGCCCTAAATACAAATCAGCCACACAAAGTTCAGCTTTCCAAAGACATAATTATCATACAATTTCATTGATTATACAATTTTTTAAGAAGATAACATTTTTATAGCCTTACAATATAGAATGATTGATACCATATATGTTCAAAACAGATCTTTCAGATTTTTAATCCAAACTTGAACCGATTCTTGACCAATTAAAAACCATCCTCTAATGATTTGGTATTAATTTCCGGACATCCTCCTGTAAATAATGGTATTGTTTTATCCAGATATATGATAGAAAGTTTAGACCATTTTCAAAGACTTTTGTAAATATGAAATTAGATAAATAGATAGATTATGAAAGACAAATATCAGAAGCAACAGCTATGATGGAAATACAAAACACAAATTCAAACTCGTGGCACAATGAAATAATTGAGTTATTTTATTTTTAGAATATCTTTCTTTAAAATTCGGAACTTTGGAGCATGAAATACTATAATTAAAGGCAATAAATAGCGAAGAACATTTTTGATACAGAAAAGAGATGCGTGAAGAAGAAGTTTTAAAAAATTAGGTTATCCATTGAACACTTGTAAAAATGTAAAATTGTTTTTACTTTTCAATCACACAGTACATGTAATTTAAATTCAATATGTTATTCTTTCATAGACGTGATAGATCGATGTGATGTACCAACATCTTTCTCGCTATAAAAAAAGAGTTATGTATAGAGCAACACAATACTTTTACACAATGCAAAGACATACTTAACAAGTAATTAAAAAAAATCTCTTTACTTTTGTAAACTTATACATAAAGAAATTCTTCAATAAAAGTAAGCCTATGTTCTCTTTGCTATTTTGAAGTCGTTTTCTATTTTTATTTTCGAAAACGCTAAAAACGCGTTCTCTTTACCATTTTCGAAAACGCATTTTGAAAAACAAAAAAAAAAATTGTACACAAAACGGAAAACGCCCGAAACATCGTTTTGGGAGTTTTGTGTGTATTTCGACAAAAAATGTCCAAAACGCGGAAAATTGGGAAATTTTTTTTTTTTTTTAATAGAATTATCTTAACTTAAAACTAAACTTAATATAAAGTTTTTATTTTTTTTATTTTTTTATTATTTTTTTTAGAATTATCCTAGCTTGAAACTAAGCCTAAATAAAGAATTTTTTTTTTTTTTGAAAATTATCATAACTTGGAACTTAGTTTAAATAAAGTTTTATTGAATTCAATATCAACATTACAAAAAAAATTAAATGAGAATTCTTGTTGTTATATTTCAAAAAATGCAATGATAAATGAACTCTGGTGGTTTTGAAAGAACTTGCATTTTCTGGATTTTAATAGAAGTAGAGCTTTCTCAAGTCCCGAACCTGACCAAACTGTATTAATATAGACTCTTAATGCTCACATTAGTGTGTTGCATGTAACCATATTTTTAGTGTATTGTGAAAGGAAATTTGAGTTGGAGTTAGTAATATTCTGCAAGCAAATTAATTCAAAATAGTTTAAATAGTGTTCTGCAAAATTTCAAACAGAACGTATTTTCCAACTTTTCATTTTCAAAAACAGTTTTCAGAAATGACAAACCAAACGCGTTTTCAGCAAATTTGAAAACAAAAATGAAAACACAAAACATTTTCGAAAATGAAAATACAAAATAAAATACAAACAGAACGCCACCTAAGTTTTTCGTAACTTCCTTTTGAATTCTAATTCTCTTTACTTTATTTATTATTTTTATTTTTTGGGTGAGGCCTAAAGGAGAAAACGCATAGTAAGCAATTAAATTCTCCAGAATAAATGTATTAAAAAAAGAATTATTTTCAGTATTGTTAAAATCTAAGGTGGCGTTCTGTTTGTATTTTATTTTGTATTTTCATTTTCGAAAATGTTTTGTGTTTTGTGTTTTCATTTTTGTTTTCAAATTTGCTAAAAACGCGTTTGGTTTGTCATTTCTGAAAACTGTTTTTGAAAATGAAAAGCTGGAAAACACGTTCTGTTTAAAATTTTGCAGAACACTATTTAAACTATTTTTAATTAATTTGCTTGCAGAATACTACTAACTCCAACTCAAATTTCCTTTTACAATACACTAAAAATATGGTTACATGCAACACACTAATGTGAGCATTAAGAGTCTATATTAACACATCTTGGTCAGGTTCGGGACTTGAGAAAACTCTACTTCTATTAAAATCCAGAAAATGCAAGTTCTTTCAAAACCACCAGAGTCCATTTATCATTACATTTTTTTGAAATATAACAACAAGAATTCTCATTTAATTATTATTTTTTTTTTTTGTAATGTTGATATTGAATTGAATAAAACTTTATTTAAACTAAGTTCCAAGTTAGGATAATTCTCAAAAAAAAAAAAAAAAATCTTTATTTAGGCTTAGTTCCAAGTTAGGATAATTCTAAAAATAATAATAAAAAATTAAAAAAATAAAAACTTTATATTAAGCTTAGTTCTAAGTTAAGATAAATCTAAAAAAAAAAAAAATTCAAAACGCCCAAAACGATGTTTCGGGCGTTTTCCGTTTTGTGTACAAATTTTTTTTTTTGTTTTCCAAAATGCATTTTCGAAAATGGTAAAGAGAACGCGTTTTTAGCGTTTTCGAAAATAAAAACAGAAAACGACCTCAAAACAGCAAAGAGAACAGGGGCTAATATTTTTAATACTCTTAGCCTCTTTGTCTTGGATTCCATGGTCAAAATGAAACGTGTTCAGTTGACTATATTGTTTCTCAAGTAAGGGAGTTTGTTTCAACCTTTTTAAACATGATGATAATTCTTTTTTGCTATAGTTTTAACCACTTTTTAAGGTCAAGAAAAAACTAAGAAAGGTTAGAAATATTAAAATTAAAAAAAATGAAGAACTTAAATTGCTAAATGGTAAAGTATTCTGAAATTATCACTACATCTACATTGTCTTAAATGCTTTTATTAGTTTGTGTCATTAAATCTATATACTTGTTTTACTTTTCTTAATTTTTCATTAGAATGTTTTAAAGAGTTCAATAAAATTTGTTTAGAAAAAAGATCAGCAGTTGTAGCTAGCCACATAAAATCTGAAATTATAGGTCAGTTTACAAATATCTGAGCATTCTATCTCTAAGCATCGGAGCTTCTTGATAAAAGATTATAAGAAAAGATAAAATCGGTATATTGAAGATCATAAGAAAATATTTTAACAGTAAAAATAATGGACAATTTTTCTTACATAAGAGTTGTTTAGAAAAAGACATTTAATTTATTTCAACCCCAAAAAAAAATAAAAATTAATACTATTCCTAATAGACTTTAGGAATTTGTTTTCAAATACAATTTAATGAATAGTATACTTTAGGTTTCAATTTCAATTTAGTGAAGAATAGACTTTAGGACTATTTAAAAAGTTTTTATATACTATTTTAAAAGTGTTCAAGTTTCTCAATAGCTGAAAACGACATTTTACTATTTGAAAAAAGACCTTTTAACATTTTCATTAATTCTCCAAAATGGCATAAGAGCGAGTTTTCGGACAAGTTTTTAAATAAAGTTTATGAAAAGCATAGAATATTTAAATTTAGAACTTCTCGAAAATCTTAAAAGGAGAGACAGTTTAGATACGGCTTCCTTAGTTTCTAATTTCGATAAAAAAAATTTAGACATTTATTTCACTCAGAAGATAAGCACTTGAATAACATGGTAGACTTAAATGTAGACAATTTAGAAAGAAATTTTTTACCAGTAATAAAAATTTGAAACAGTATTAGAAAATAATGTGATCACATCCGTACAATGCACGGAAGATATAATTAATAATTATTTATTGAATAATTGTAAAAATACAATGTGCGACAAAAATAACACAATGAATAACAAAAAATATTACTTACATACACAAATTGTGGATAATTTATAATTTCTTTTTTCCCTATAAAATTTTTTACTTAGTCTAATATCCTTGTATGAATGACATAAGTTTTCTTAGCAAAAAAAAAAACTAAATAAAATAGGTAAGTAACTTGTATGCATAAATTGTACATATATAATGAAAAATAGCTAGAAACGTAAAACACAAAACTGCGACTTTCATATTTCTTTTGACAACTAATTGTTCGTTTTCTAGTTTTTTTAGCCTATTTAGGCGAAGTAAGATTTGGACACTTGACATTCTATACTTTACAATTTTGATTTAATGACTGAAGTCGAACTTAGGGTGTGTTTGATGAGAGATGGAAAAGGAAAATGAAAATGCTTTCCTTTTCCATCTTTTATTTTCTCACCTAAAGCTAGAGAAATATTTGGAAGGAAGGCTATGTTTGATTGTTAACAATTTCAAGGAAAATGTCACATCAAAGAATTTATTTTCCACGTTTTTGTGTTTGGTTATTACATTTAGTCTAGAAAATATTTTCTAGGTACAATCACATTAAGCACAACACAAGCCTATTTTTTCAAGAAAATCTTTTCTCACCCTCTTGCTAAGAAAACTTTTTCTCACAAAGATGAAAAATATTTTCTTTTCCACATTTGCAATCAAACATACCCCGAAATTGATTAAAGCATGTTTCATTTGCTTGTACCTAGAAAATCTTTTGCATGAAAAATTTGCCAATCAAATAAGAAATAAGGAAAATATTTTCCTTGACTAGGCATTTTCCATGAAAAATATATGCAATCAAACACACCCTTATGGTTAATTGATTTCTAAAGGTATGTTTACAATTTTTAAATCATAAAATGAAATAAAGATGCTAATAGACATTCATGAGATTAATTAATCGATTTCTCGAATATTACTATATGGATTGGTGCTAACTATTTTAATCCGATAATTGACATTTAAATATATTAATCAAATATTTCATTACATTACATTAAATGTTAAAAAAAAATAAAACAAAAATTTACAAATACAATTAATTTTATATACAAAAAAATTATCTATAAATCTCAATTTATAAATAAGCGTTTAACTCACAAGACATAAGATTTTATTATTTACTAGCATTTTTACCTGCGCGATGCATGGGATTTATGATAGTGATTTAAATCAAAATTTATGAAAATATGTTAATTATACAATTATATTAAATAAAAATATAGTACAATAACATTTTAATATAAAATATTATCGAATTCTAAACGTTAAAAAAGATAAAACTAATCAAATTATAAAATACAACATGTACTAAACTAATCAAAATTAAGAAATACTGATCTTTATACGATTTTTCTTTTTCTTTTTCTTTTTAAAATTATTTTTCTCTTTAAGAAAATATTTATTATTTATTTGTTTGTTGAACTTTCTTCTTCTAAATAAGTTATTTTTATCATTTTTATATATTGAAATATTTTGAAATAAAATAAAATATAATAAATAAAACTAACAACCATAAATCTATATTTTTTGAATTGGTAATTTGGAAATTAAAGAATAATGTTGTTACATTTTTTGTTTATTTTACTTTATTTGTAAACTAATTTTATTTTATTTTTTTTAGAAAATTTCATGTTCTTTGAAATAATTATTAGTTTTTTAATTAAAATCGGTTCGACCCCGTCCGACCTTCTGATCTTTGACTTATTATCTTTTTCGGGTCAAATCGATTTCAAGTTTACTGAATACTAAATATTATATAATTTAAATGATATAATTTAAAATGCATGAGAAATTGAGAAAAAGTAAAAAATATAAAATAAACTTTTACGTTTGATTTTTGAGACTTTTTTACGGAAAAAGCGTTTAAAGTTTGCTCACACCTTTTATCTTGCATTAAACTTATCGTTGAGATCTTTAATTTGACACTTATATTACATATTTCTCGATTTCAAAATAATACAATAATTATCAAAAGAATAATAATTATTACAAGTAGTTTATAGATGGTATTATAGAATTTAATAATATAATTTAAAATGAATGAGATATTGAGAAAAAATAAAAACATAAAGTAAATTTTTTTACGTTTGATCTTTGAGATGATTTTGTGGACAATATATTTTTCAGCTTGCTCTACTTTTTATATTGTATTAAATTTATCGTTAAGATCTTCAATTTGACATCCATATACATAGTTTTTCAATTTCAAAATAATACAATAATTATCAAAAAAATAATAATTAATATAAAAAAATCTAACTATCTATCTATTATATAATAGTAGCAAAGTATGAAAATTTTCCCCCCAAATTTTCCTGTCCATATATTTTTTAGTACAAAGTAAAATAAAAAATAAAAAAAATAAAAAAAACATAGAAATTTGTTTTTTGCTTCCCTGGGAAGCTTCTTCATTTTGTTGCAATATAAGAAAAAAAAGGTTTACGTATAACACCCTCAGAAGCCTTTTAGTTCACTTTTTTTTTTCAAATTTCCCAAATGCTTGTGTGGCCGGAATTCATTCCACCACTTCAAAAAATCCCAAACGAAGCAAGGTATTCTGGCAAAAACAGTTTTCTCTCAGTGAAGAAGAACTGATTGGATTGCGGGAGGAACCCTTCTGGCCGAAACATCATTTTCTTTTTCCGGTTGGACGAAGGCTCAAAATAGAGTCAACTAGTAGTTTCGAGAGACGAGAGCGAAGCCTTGACCGGGGGAAGTCACTGTTTTCGGCGTCGCTGTCAATTTTTTCCATCTGGAAGAAGTTTGACTGGAACTTCGAAATTCGATCTTGGCCAAACGGTGATTCCGATAAAAAAATATAACACCGGATTTTGGTTTGGAAGGCCAAGGAGCACTTTCGACTGTTTCCCTTGATTTTCCAACGGTAACTCTGGAGAATTTTTGGCATCAGTCCAGTGGGCCGTTTTGGACAATAAAATCTATAGCTAATGATTTTGGACATTAATTATGTATTTTGTTATAGTTTATTTTTGTCCTCTCTTAAGGGCTGAGCTTTAGAAATGTTATTGAGTCTTAAATACTGGGTATTACATTCTGAGTCCATTGTATTGGTTTCTTGAATTAGAGGAAATTGTTCATTTTTGTTAATGTTGGATTAGTTGAATCTGAAAAGAATTTACTAATCTTTTTGTGTATTATTATCTGATTTTTGCTTTCCAGTTGAAGGTTCTCTTTATTTTCAGATCCAGTTGAAGGATTCTCTTTATTTTCAGATCCAGTTGAAGGGTTCTCTTTATTCCTTATAAATTCACAATTTCTTTCCAGAATAATTATATATTAGCACAACATGTAACGCCCCGAGTCCCGTGGACCCCGGAAATGTCACTTTTCTAAAATCAAATAAACTTTATTGCGGAAAATGAATTAAATATTAAATAGCACATTTATTGGATATAAGTTTACCGATAATTCAGATTAAATAAAGTAATTCTTACAAACTTATAAAAAATGAAAATTCTTGATAAAATGAAATGTTTATTTCGAAATCCACGACTTTCAAAAAAATAATATCCAAATTATATTCTTCGCCATTGCCCATCACTCGCCTCCGTCACCGAAATCTGCAAATTTGTTAAAACAACGGGGTGAGCATTTCAAAATGAAATACTCAGTAGACTCAACTCTAATAATTAATCTATAAGATAATTGGACAAGTAATCATGCAAATAATGAAGTGATGTTCTTTTCTTATCCATGAGCATCATAAAATGAGTGCAAATGAACACATTCTTTTCTTGTCATCATGCTAGCAGATAAGTTATGACGTGCATAACATAAATTCTCAAATTTATCTCATACGAGATATTCTTTTCTTTTCTCATGCAATTAAGCATACAAAATCACACAAATCCACATAATCACGTGCAATTATAAAATAAATCAATTAGTGGGGGCGAGTCTACCTCAATTCTCTACGAGTGTGGTTGAGCGGGAAAATATAATTTCAGTTCTCTAGATCTCCGTACGTCTCATCTAGCCAAAATAAAATAAAATTTTAATTAGTCTCTTGAAATTTAAAGTTTGAAATAAAATAAAAGTTTTGACTTAAAATGAATGATTTTAAAATTTGGGGACTAAAATAGAGTTTTTCCAAAATTAGAGGACTCATTTAAAACGTTGCTTAAAATAATCAGGGACTGAAATAAAGAGTTTGGAACTTAAGGCTGAAATATATATATTTAAAACATTTTAGGGACTGAAACAATTTAAAACGACAAATAAAAGGACCTAAAAGCAAATTTTGAAAAGACAAAGTTACATAAAAATATATATATATACATATACTCCTTCCTCTCTCTATGCAACGACAGAGAGAGAGACGGAGAGTAAGGGGAGGGCGGACGCCCTCCTCTCTGGTCGATCGCCGGCGATAATACCGCCGGCGCAGAGTAGCGACAGCGGGGAAACCTGGGTGAGCAAGGAAAAGGAGTTTTGGGCTGTTTATGGGTGCGGTTTTTGAGGCAAACCGAGGGGGAATCCGAGGCTGTTCGTGGGTTTTCCGGCGATGGTTCGGCAATAAGACGGCGGTGAGGTAAGCAATTGGTTTTCTGGGTTTATTTCTTGCTCTTCTTGGGTTTTGATTTGAGTTTGGAAGTGGGCTGTCGTATAGTGGTGTGATATTGGTTCCAGTGGTGTTTGATGGCGGAAACAGTGTAAGGGTAGTGGAGGCTGGCCGTGGTGGTGTTACCTGCTGGAGTGGGTCTAGCTGGTGACTGCAGGCTGTTTGGTTTGGATTGCAATTTGGCCGGGTTTAGTGGTGCGAAGTTGCAAATTGGAAGTGCCACAGGTAACGGGGGTGTTGCGGCTCGTTAGCGTTAGGTGGTGGATGGTAGTGGTATTGGGTCTGGCCGAAGAACACTCTTAGTGCGTGAGTGTCGACTGTGATTGGGAATGGCAGTGACTTGGAGGATGAAAGTTGCAAGGTTCGATTGGAGCTTGTGAAGTGCAGTATTTTGTGGTTGTCGATCTGGGTTCTGTAGTTTGCAGATAGTGTAATGGTCTGATTTAGTCGAGATGATGAATTTGTGGGATGGTGCAGGTTGAGGGATTTTTTCATGATCATACCTGAACTGAGAGGTTGAGCCGTGAAGGAGAATCTGAACGTGAAATGGGAATTAAAATGGTTGGATAGATAATCTTTGGTTTGGTTTCGAATTGTAATTGCAGATAGATTTTCGTGATAGAAGTGGTTGATTGAAAGTTGGTTAGGATGGTGATCATGATTTGTAGGGATAAGTGATGAATTTAAAAATTTGAATTGTAATTAGGATGATAGACTCAAATTTGAAATAAGATTATCTGGAGATTTTTAATTTGAATAAATAAATAATTAAATAAAAAAAATGAAATTTGGATTTTAAAATAGATTTTGAATTTATTGGATGTAAAATCAAATTGGACTGAAATTTATTATTTTCGGCTCAAAATTTATAATTTGGCTAATCGACGTACGTGAACTTTAAATAATGGGTTAAATTATAGCGACGCGGTTTTTAGTAAATAAAATATTTATTTATAATAAATTCAGAAAATTTTCGATCGCTACACAACATCTTCTTAGTGGGGAGTTGGAACCGTCCCATATACTGAAGATGTCTCCAAATGAATTAAAGGTAGATTCTTTGTTCCCTTTCCCCTGTGTTTTGTTTTGCCTCTTGGGTGTTGAATATTTGATGTTTGTAGCATGAGGTCTGCGAATTATAATAAATGTATTTATTTATGTCGTGTATTGAAAATCAGTAGTAGATAGAAATTTCTGAATTGCAGCCCTGTTGACACTCCTTGGGACAGAGGTGAGACAATTCTTATTCTAAAAATTTAGTTTTTTGTTGATTTTCATGATATTTGTGCATTATTTGATTGTTTAAGTTTCAGTTCATGTGGTTCTAACTTTTAACCCTACTTTTTGTTTAAGTAAAAAGAATCCTTTTGGGTGCTTTTATGATATTGATGATTAGGATGTATATTCCACATGATGATCTACATTGGGATTTTATCTACCAATTTAAATAATAATAAAGGTTTTTATATTTGATGTGCTGCAGTTTGTGGCAGTGGTTTAATCATTGTTGGTTATCTTTACTTAGTAGTGTAGTAGATGATTTTCTTTTGTTATCTATTCTATGTTGGAGTATTGAATTTTCTCACACAGGTTTATGTACATAATGAAGTGATGTTAGTTATGCTTGGTTGGATCATCCAATATAAATTATAATTGTTCTATCATTACAATTATCATTACCTGGTTTAAAATGAAACTTTTATCTAGGGATAAGTTGATTAAAAAGGGGGGTTGTCACTGAATGAGAAAAGAATACTGATAGGTACTGAAGAGTTTATTTCTAAAACTTATATTTTAGTTTGCTTGTGAGCTATCACTTGAGCTTATTTTCTGTGAATGTTTCAAAGGAGAAACATTTGGCCTGACCTCCAATAGATGGCAAAAGTGCAAATTAACCAGTTAAAACGACTGGGTAGCCAACTAAAAAATCGAAGTAGCATAATCTTTTAAAAGCCAAATAGAGTGTTTGGCCAGTTATTAATTACCCATGCACTATGGTTTGTAGATTGTGACATTATATTGAACTTAAATAAAACTTAAGAGTATGATGAAATATTTTGTCTCATTTTTTAGGTTTACTTCTCTAATTGAATTGTTTATCAAGTGGATTTTAGAATAACTAAATCTCATGATCATTAAGGTTTTGTTTGTTAAAAGTTCTGTCTTTAAAATTATGTTTTTTTTATGATTTTGAGGTGAAATGTGTAGTTGAAAAGTGGAGAGAAATAATGTGTGTGGTTAAAAGGGGGTTTGGGCGATTCAAAAAAAAAAGGTAGTTTGGGGGAATTGCGTTGATTTTAAACATGTTTGGTTGGTAAGACATTGTAGTTGGAGATATTTTTAACTTCTAAATTGATACAGTGAGCATGAACTTGATTGCAATTCGCGCTTTGACATTAAAAATATACCATTTTCCTTTTCTAATGCAACAATTCCTAATTATAGACTATGTAATTTGGGATTCGTGTTTTCATAGAAATTGAAGTTGTTTTTTTTTGTGTTTGATTCGATATATTCTTGGTAGATTTCATCAACCGAGATTGGAGTTTCAGTGGCACAAAAGAAGGAAGTTTCTCTGGCAAAAGATCTGATAGACAAAAAGAAGATGAATGCAAGAAAGAAGCTTGAAGAGATTATAAAACACTTTAGTGGATCTTTGGGACAACATTTTCCATTTATTCAAAATCGTGGATATGTGAGGCTTGAAATATTTCAACTTATTTCATTATGTATTTGACTCTTGAAGACTTTCGAGTATTTTTATTTCTTAAAGAAATGTTTCTCAAATCTAATACTTATTTAATTTTAAGCTTCCATTTGCATGAAGATGATGCACTCTGAATCTTAAAAAAAATGAGTGAAAGGTTTCTTCATTTGCAATGGTCTCGGGACCCTTTCCAGTGGAATGCTGCAACATTTTCCACTTGTCAATTCATTTCACGCTGGACTGAGTACTAATTGATGCGATAATAGATCTTTTCAACTGAAAATTTGAAGTTTCTTTCGATTTATCACTTATAAATCCATAATTTATGCTCAGTGGAGATCATGTACATACTCAGACTGAGCTAATGGCATCTGAATGACCCTAATCTTTTTTCTGCTTTTTATTTGTGTTGTATAATCTTGCTTAAGTATTTGAGCGGCTCTTTCGTAATTATTCTTGGAGTATTCTGCTATATATGAACATTTTCTGATTTAATTTGGCTGTACAAAGGTACACTAAATGATGAAATTCACAAATGTCTCTACAGTGTGGAACTTAGGAATTGCTTACAAAATATATGTTTCCACTTGCTACTAATGGTTATACTCTTATGTGTTTAGATTGCTCATATGAAGAAAGAGGTTGATGCTATTCGGGCCAAGGATGTTGCTCAAGGTGGGTTGACACAGGGACAACAAACTCGGATTGCTCGAAATGAATAGATGATGTCACAAGAATAATATCAATAAAAAAGACATATAACGAGGAAGAGTTCTTCAGCTTTACCCATTTTATATTCTTTTACCTCCAACTCTATGCGGTGTTGAAACATAGGTATAGGTTGCTCATTCTATACATTTATCAAAAAATTAATTTTGTTTTTCCTTGGCAACTGAATAAACATATTTTTGCAGTCGTTGGTGCTTCTAATAGCATGCAAATTTGGCTTAAATATGAAGAATTTGAATTAACTTTTTTAATTGAGTCTTTTTGGTAATTCAAGTACTCATTGTCATTTTGAAGGTACAAGAAATATTTTTTTTATTTTTGTAAAATTTGTTTGTTTAATTCAATGATTAGGTGAGTCGATGACAAAAAATGGCTGAAAGTACCAATTTGGCAAACAAATTAATTGGATTGGAAATCAATTTTTCGTGGTTGGTGGAGTGTGACATAAGTTCCAACAATCCTTTTGGCTAGAAATTTTATTGAATGAAGTTGTGAATTTTTTATTTTGTATGCTGGAGCATAATTCAAGTTGTCTTTTTATTTTCAAATGTTGGATATAATATTATTCAATAAGTATTTGTGTATTATTTACTATTTTACTATTTTGGAGTTCTTTGATTTTGGGTCTGGATTTTTCCTGGTTGGAGTAGTCGTGAGAATGGTGAATTATTAATAATTTTTTAAATTTTAATAGTGTGAATATTGATTTGAATAAAATGTTAATTTGTTTTGTGATTTTATTTTAATTCTTTATAATCAATAAATTTGTTTTTTTTTTAGATCACTTCCACGAATTCAATTGTCGTGCATACAACTCCAGACACTTCCCACTGCAAACATACATGATGATAATGTCATCCTGTATCGCACGGGTAATAACTAGTAATTTATAGATAGTATTATAGAACTTAAATGATATAATTTAAAATAAATGATATATTGAGGAAAAGTAAAAATATATATATAAAAAATTTTACATTTGATATTTGAGACGATTTTACAGATACTATGTTTACACAGTTTGCTCTCACTAGTTAGCTTGTATTAAACTTCTCGTTGAGATTTTTGATTTGACATCCATATTACACTTTCAACATTCATATGATATAATAATTATCAAAAGAATAATAACTATTACAAAAATAAAATAGTTTAAACATTAAATTAAAATAAATTAAAATCTTGTTATTAATGATACATGTACCATAATTGTTAAAATATTAATTACATTATTTTTTGCATAAATTTTCAAATTTAAAAAGTCATTTTAATGATCTAATTGTTAAAATTATTTTATTTTTGATAGAATTTCAATTATCAAATTGTTCAAATTCGTAATATATATTTTACAAATTGAACCAACGAGTTTATCGGAACCTAAGGTTTTAGAAATTAAAAGGATAATTGAATTTACTTAGAAAGATCGGATATCTATTATTTTTTTTTCAATTTGAGAAGAAAAAATTTGAAATTAATTATTTATGTCAAATTGAATTTAGGTAAGAAAAGGAAAATTAACATGTTAAGACTTAAATGAGAAAAATTAAAAAGATTGAATGATGAAAAAAGTAAGCGTATGATTAAAACTTCAACCTTTTAGTACTTGAGACGTTTTACGAATAATATGTTTATAGTTTGCTCTTATTTGTTAGTTTGTATTAAATTTCTCTTTGAGATCTCTAATTCGTCACCCATATTGCATATTTTTCAACTTTAAAATAATGCAATCTTTTTCTTTATTTATAATATATAAAAGTAAGGTACTTTCCAAAATCATATTTTGGAACTTTTCTTGCCTAAAGTGTCTTTCCTAAAATAGAAGTATTTCAATGAATGAGAATACTTTTGATAATTATACTATTATTTTGAAATCGAAAAATATTCAATATGGGTATCAAATCGAAGATCTTAACGAGAACTTTAATACGAATTCACAAGTTAGAGTCAACTGTAAATATGTCGTCCTTAAAATCACATGAAAGACTAAAGATAAAAAAATTATTTTGTACCTTTTACTTTTTCTCCCTCTATTCCAAAATTGTTTTATTTAAGTCCTATAGTGATTTTTCATTTCTTAACTAGATTTAATTTGGTCATATATAATTAATTTCAATTCGAGTTGATTTTCTTATCAAATTAAAAGCAATAATAAATATCCAAACTTTTATGTAACTTAATTAAGTCCGAATAATTTTTGCAACTTCATATTTTGATCAAATATTTGTTTAATATATTTAAATATCAAATATTAGATTAAGATAGTCAGTATCAATTCTAATAGTATTATTCCGTTATTCGGGTAGAGATAAATTTATTTTTTATAATCTAAAAATTATATTTTGGAAAGTTGAATTACGTCAATAATCATTACAAAAAAGAATAGTTATGCAAATAGTCATTTTTTATTTTTATTTTTTTATTTATTTTTATGTATATAGTAAGCCATTCAAGTTTCAAACTATTAAAACTGTAGCCATTTGGTAAAAATTTTGACCCCTACTAGGTACCTTTTATTCAAAACCTCATATTTCTAAAACTCATTTAACATTCTATCAATAAAATAATCTACGTATAACTTCAAAAAATTCCCACTTTTTAAAAACTCATTTTTCCAAAATTTAAAATTACAAATAACATTATTTAAAATAATGGGTCTCAAACAAGGGCTTAAGTACATATTTTCCAAAAAAATCACTATTAAAAAACCCATTTTATATATAATGTGGGCTTAAACAATGACTATATATGTTCATAAGCGAAAAACGAAATACATAAAGGGATAGCACAAATAAGTATTGACCCATTTTTCTGCCAAAATATATTCCTAAAATGGTAAGTAGTATTAATTAACTATATATTATTCATTTTAGACAAATTTCAAATTTAAAATAATCTAGTTGAATGCAAATTTTTAAACAATTGCTTTTTCCAAGTCTCTAAGTTTCTTAATCCACCTTCCCATCTTGAAAATCAATTACATTTTTATTTTAAATTACTAAAAAAAAAAAAAAGAAAAAAAAAAATTGTCAATATCACATAGATATTTTTCCTTAAAAAAAGAAATGAAAGTGGATGAAATAGGAATGTTCATCGATCTATTTTTTATTTTCCTTTTTCTTTTTAATAAAATTATGAGCGTATATAACAGATATATCTATTTTTTTAAGTATTACAAATTTTGTTTAAACGTAATTTTATTTTCTCATTTTGATATTTAAATCAATTTAAATTATAATATTTAAAGAAATTTCCTGAAACGATAAACATACTAACGATAAAAAATAATTAAGGTGTGTGTAATTTGTACATTTTTTGTGATTAATTTTCTTCCTTTGTTTGTTATTTTTAATTAAATACTAATTTCATACGTTAACATATAAATTCGATATACGTGAGAAACAAATGATCGTGCATCGCACAGATGTAACACTAATAATTATTAAAAGAATAAAAATAATCTATAATTTGAAATTTTATAGATTTTTTTTTTCACAAATCCATAAATCAATTATTACAGGCATTAATTGAACTCTCATAATTCAATTATTAAAATAAATTGATAAATTAAGAAATTTCCAAAAATGAAAGGAAAAAATAGACGACAAACTTTGTGCGTATTTATGTGACGGTTATATTGTCATTATATATATATAAATATAAATATAAATATAAATAAAATTAAAGATAAAGATAGAGATTATTAAAATAAATTGATAAAACTAAGAAATTACCTAAAATGGAAGGTAAAAATAGGCGAAAAACTATGTGCGGATTTTATCCACGTTAACCAAATCAAAATTGATTATTTAATTAATATTAATTTACCGTTGTTACTTTTTAATTTACCTTTAGAATATTGTCCTGTCAAATTTCATTTCTCGTGATAACTCTATTAAACAATTCAAAGAACGCGTTTAATATATTTTTTTTTCTATTTTAATTCAAACAATTATCTTTTAGCCATCTCATTAACAATACTGTTTCATTCATAAACACACTCTTTGAACCACTCAAAGAACAAATTTATGCTTTTAACGAGTTTTTCTATTTTTAATTCATACAATTATGCTTTTGTTACCGATAAAAATAGATTTTTTTTTTTCAAAGTAGGATGAGTTTGAAACTTTTTATTTTTAAACCGACTTAAATTCTTATCAAAGCCATCAATCAATTTATAATTTTTAAAATTATTTTTCAGTTAGGAATATAAAATAAATAATCTTAAAACCCTTTGGAAAAGAAAAAAACCAAAATTGAAATTTTAGTTTAAATTTATATCGTCACTATTTGGTGATGATTAAAATCAGATTTTTAATAGATTTTGATAGAAATTAATAAATATGATTGAAAAATTGTGGGTTGTGAAGTAATTTGGCCCAGTCTCCATAAAGCCCAAATCCGGAAGAACCATTTTTCAGCCCAACACTCCAGTCCAAATTGTATCACATGCTAAGTCCAAGCGCCTGAACATTTACCCGGGCCCAAGTCGCGTTTCAGAATCACTTTTTTCTGTTTCAACTGAATCTTTTATGAGCCGTTGGATCAACCACCTGGTATGCTCCCAACCGTTAGATATCCTCGCCCTTATATGTCAAATGAAGGGTCTGGAAGCACGTCCAAATTCATTCTGAATCAGATTTTTTATCTCTCATTCATTCTTACGCCTTCTTTGTTCTTAGGCGATTTTCTCTTAATCTCCTTGATTTTCCTGAAGAAACTTTGTAAAACTTCTTTAGATTCGTTGTAATCTTTGAGACTAGTATAGTGTTTTGTGTAAGCACAATTTGTTTGATGTTTGAGAGGTTTTATTACGCAGTTTTATTGCGATTTGTAGTCTGAAACTTTTTGTAAAAATCTTTGTGATTTGATTCAAATTCTTTCTATATTTTTGTAAAGATCTTTTGTGGGTTTAATAAACTTGTATTTTTGTTGGTTTTCTGGGTTTGAATCCTTTACACCATCAGAGTCTTAGGCTGTGTTTGATTGAAAAGATGGAAAATAGATGGTAGGAAAATATTTTCTAGGAATTGATTTGCCTTGAAATTATTTTCCTGGAAAATGTTAATTGGAAGTGTTTGATTAGATTAATTTTCCAGATGAAAAAGTGGGAGATTTTCCTAATTTTGTTGTTTAATTGATATTTTATTTTCCGTGGCAAATAATCAAAATTTAACTATTTTAATTAAAAAAAATTAATTTTTCACTCATTTGTACTTAATAATAATAATGTTAATTTCTGAAGAAAAAAAAGTTAATTAACAATAACAAAAACGATCAAACGTGAAGCAAAAGAATTTTCCACCTTAGGTGGAAAATATTTTCTCTGCAAATAGGTAAGAAAATATTTTCAAGGCAAATGAGTTAGTTGTACTTTAAATGGTTGTACCTAAGAAAATATTTTTCAAGACAAATTTTTCCAATCAAACACCAAACAAATACAAAAGGTGAAAATATTTTCCATGATTTGACATTTTCCTGGAAAATGTAACTGTATCAAACATAGCCAGGGTTTCTGATACACGAAAGAAACATTCTAATTTTTTGAAAATTTTGAAATTTTTTCTGAAAATCTGTAAATCTTTGTGAGAAAATCCTAGATCTGAAAAACCCAAGGTTGATTCTTGTGATATCTTTGAGTTTTTCATAAGATCCTTTTAGATCTGTAAATTTGTTTACAGATTTGTTGATTCTCTTGCATACTGGAGTTTGGATCTGAAAGATCTGCAACCGGATCTACTGTTGTTGGAAAAATTCCTAAAAACAATTGAAACGCTGAAATATTTTTGCATCAATCAGGTGAAATCCCTCAAATCTTTAGGGTTTTTGAACCCGTCTACTTTATCTTTCACTTTTCCTCCGTTGAAGCCCTCCTTAGACCCCTTTACTGTCCTTTGTCCAGGATTCCTTTAGAGAATCTGAGAATCTAAGGGAGTTCTGGGCCGATCTAAGTAGGGTTGAGGAAAAGAAAGATATTTTCTTTCTTGTTCTTGACTGACTTCATCTATATAGTGTGTTTCTGTATATTTTTTGTTGTTATTGTTGCTTTGTGCTGTGACTACTTTGTGTAAATTTGATCTTTGTCATTCTTGTAACTCTGTAGTTTACTATAATATTGTTGACTACCTACTATTTCTTATCCTTGAAAATTTGTAATACTTTTCTTCCAAAATCTTTTTAAAATGGCTACTGCAAAGATTGAGGTTGAGATTTGGAATGGGAAGGGGGGCTTCAGTTTATGGCGTCAGATCCAACTAAAATGTGCTAAGGCTATAGATGAAACCTGGCCTGAAACTTTAACTGAAGAAAGAAGAACTGAACAAGATGAATTAGCTTGAAGTACTTTATTTCTTCATCTTTCTGATACTGTAATCAGGAAAGTAGGAGAAACTAAAACAGCTGCTGACCTTTGGGATAAACTAGAATAACTTTTTCTAACAGTTTCTCTTCCAAATAATTTTTTTTTTATGGAAACAATTCTTTAGCTTCAAATTTGATCCTTCCCTGGGTGCTGAAGAGAATATTGATATCCCTGGGTGCTGAAGAGAATATTGATAGGTTTAATAGAATAACACAAGACCTTCTAAATGCCAGGGAAAAAACTACTGAAGATCAGAGAGTTGTTTGTTTGTTAAATGGTATGGGAGATAAGTACAATGATATTACAAATGCTTTGGAGTATGGTGGCCAAAAATTATCTGTGAAAATAATTCATACATCCCTTAAGAATAAAGAGCTTGAGTCCAAATCTGAACTTAAAGAAGTTTATAATGCTGAGTCCTCATTCATTAGAGGTAAAACTTCTTTCAAGGGTAATAATAATAAAACTTGGAACCACAATAAGAACAATCCTAGGCAAACAAAAGAATATCAGACTAAGAAGTTTATACTTAACAAACCTAGAGATAAAAGATTTGATATGTTTGATAATAAGAGGTCTGATCATAACACATTTGAGACTAAAAGATATGATAACAACAAAATTGATAGAAAAATGGAAGACACTAGGAAATGTTTTTATTGTGGTAAAATGGGTCATCTTGTAAATAACTGCTTTAAGAAAATAAGAGATAATAAAAACAACAATCAACAAGAAACTGTGGATATTCAGAATAATAGTGGAGTTGTTTATGTTACCACTTCTTCAAAAATGAAAGATGAATGGATTCTTGACTCTGGCTGTACATTTCATATGTGCCCTTATAGGGATTTGTTTGTTAATTTCTCTGACTATGCCTCTGGTTCTATGAAATTGGGCAATGATGTATGATGTGATATTAAAGGGTTTGGGAAAGTGGTATTAAAACTTTGTGATAATAATACCTTGACATTAAATCATATTAGGTACGTTCCTGACCTAAGAAGAAACCTCATCTCCTTAGGAATTCTAGATGATGAAGGTTATGACATTAGAGTCAATCAGTGTTTCTAAATGCGTGCAAAGTGCGCGCCCCTCGCACGTCGCTTTGGCGAAAAGCGCGAAAAAAGAGTTTCAAAAATTTTTTATCTAAAAAACGCGAGCGCACTAAACGTGCCGAGGCGCGCTCCTGCCTTTTTTTTTCTTTTTTTTTTTTTACTTGTTCAAGTATGGGTAAAATTTAAATTAAATATCTAGGAATTGAAAAACGATTTTTAACGCCTACTCCCTCTTAAACTTCAAAAGTTTGACTCTCGGACTCCACGTTTCGTCACGCTTCATGCTTTTTAGAACACTGGAGTCAAAAATGGATACACAATAATTTTGAAAAATAATTTGTTGATAACTAGTACAGCCAAGTCTAATGGTATTTACATTCTTTATGTAAAACCCAATTCTTCTGTCTCCCTTACTGTTGAAAATGCTAATAATGACTTGTCTAATATTTGTCATAAAAGACTAGGTCATGTAGGGCAAAAGTGTCTCAAATTGTTGGGAAAAATTGGAGTATTTGGTAAAGACATTTTATTAAAACTACCTTTCTGTGAAGAATGTACTTTGGGTAAATAACAAATTTCATCTTCTGGTAAAGGAATACATAAATCAAATGACATTCTTGAATACTTGCATGTAGATTTATGGGGTCCTGCCCCTGTTTGTACTGTTTCTTGATATAAATATTTTTTCTCATTGTTGATGATTATTCCAGAAAATCCTAGGAACATTTGCTGAAATCCAAAGACTAAACTGTTTTTGTTTTTAAAGATTGGATTACCTTGGTTAAAAATTTGAAAAACAAAAAGGTAAAAACTATCAGAACTGATATTGGTTTAGAGTTCTGTAATTTTGAATTTGAAAATTTTTGCAAACAATAAGGTATTCTTAGACATAGGACTGTCTCATACAGTCAACAGCAAAATAGGGTTGCTGAAAGGATGAACAAAATCTTGCTTGAAAGAACAAGGTGCATGTTAATCTAATCTGATTTACCAAAAAAATTTTAGGGGGAAGTAGTTAAAACTGCATTTTTTTTTTTGATAAATAAATGTCCTTCAAGTTCTGTGGACTATAACAGATCAGATCTGGAATGATACAGTTCCAGATTATTCTTTTCTTAAAATTTTTGGTTGTGCAGCTTATGCACACCAGTCTCAATCCAAACTTGATCCCAGATCCCTGAAATGTGTTTTTATTGGTTATGGGGAAGGGGTAAAGGGCTACAAACTGTGGGTTAAAGAACAGAGATGTTTTAAAGTCATTTTAAGCAGATTAGTTATTTTTAATGAATTTTTTTCCCTGCAAGTCTGAAAAACATGAAAATCCACTTTGTGAAAATGATTTCTTAACAACTGAAGTGAGTTTTGATGATACTCACATTCAGCCTGAGCAACCCCAACATATTCTAGTTGATATCACTGCACCCACCACACCTAATGTGCTAGTTGATATAAGTGATGATGAAACTGATTTAAATAATTACCAATTAGCCAGAGATAGAACTAGGAGGGATGTTAGACCTCCAGTTAGATTAGATGATTTTGAATATTACTCTGCCTCAACTTTATATTCCTCTTTAGAATGTGAACCTTACTCATTTGAAGAAGCAATGGAATCTAAAGATAAAAATTTATGGCTGGAAGCCATGAAAGAGGAAATGAGTTCATTAATAAAGAATCAAACCTGGACCCTTGTTGAAAAACCTCCTAATAAAAAATTGATTGATTGTAAATGGATCTTTAAGTTAAAAGATGTAGATTCAGAAGGGGGTAAGCCTAGATATAAAGCTAGGTTAGTTGCTAAAGGGTTTTCTAAAAAAGAAGGCATAGATTACACTGAAATATTTTCTCTTGTTGTGAAATTTACTTCCATCAGGATATTATTTGCATTAGTTGTACAAAATGATTTAGAATTAGAGTAGATGGATGTTAAAACTGCTTTCTTAAATGGTTTGCTTGATGAAACCATTTATATGTATCAACCTAAAGACTTTGAAAAGAAAAATAAAACTGATCTAGTGTGCCTACTTCAGAAATCACTATATGGACTGAAGTAAGCACCTGTACAGTGGTACAAGAGATTTGACACATACATTCAGAGTTTAAATTTTCAGAAAAGTCAGTATGGTCCTTGTTTTTACTTTAAGATTGATAAATCTGACCCTGTATACCTGCTTTTGCATGTTGATGACATGATGATTGCTAGTAAGAGTCTCCATGATATTTCCCGTCTAAAGAAAATTTGAAAAATGAATTTGAAATGAAAGACCTAGGACTAGCTAGAAAAATTCTTGGAATTGACATTTTTAGAAATAGATCAGCTGGAAATCTTTTCCTCAATCAAAAAGATTATATTGAAAAAGTTTTAAAAAAGTTTTATCTATTTGATTCTAAACCTGTTACACTTCCTTTACCTGCTCATTTTAAATTATCAAGTGAACAATGTCCTAAATCTGCTGAAGAGGTTCACAAAATACACAATGTGCCCTACTCTAATGCAGTAGGCTCTGTGATGTACCTCATGGTCTCAACCAGACCTGATATTGCCTTCTCTGTTAGTGTTTTAAGCAGATTTATGAGTAACCCATGTGAACTACACTAGGAAGCTCTGAAATCATTACTGAAATATTTGAAAAGGACTTTAAATCAGAGTCTTATGTATTCTAAGTCTGCAAATGATTTTAAACTTAAAGACATTGTAAATTCTGACTTTGCTGGAAATATTGATAATAGAAAATCTACTTCAGCTTATTTGTTTACTCTAAATGATTCTTGCATCAGTTGGAAAGCACATCTACAAAAGTTAGTTGCTCTTTCCTCAACTGAGGCAAAATATATTGCAGCCACTGATGCAGTAAAAGAATGCATGTGGCTGAGGGGATTACTTAGTGAAATTAACTGTTTGAATGAATCTGAGGTTGAAATCTGTACTGATGGTCAAAGTGCCTTATACCTGAGCAAAAATCTTGTTTTTTTATAATAGATCTAAACATATTGATGTAAAATTTCATTTTATTAGAGATATTACTGAAAAATGATATGTAAAACTTGTAAAGATTCCTACGCAGCTTAATCCAGCAGATGCTGGAACCAAAGTAATTCCTATAACTAAATTTAAAGATGCTCTTAGACTGCTTAACATTGTTAAATTTGATACTGCTTCTTTGTATCTTTGCAGGAAATCTTATATGGGAGTTGAATGCACTTGAAAACTGGAAACAGGACACAGTTGCAGACTGCACCAATTAAGGGGAAGATCTGTGAAGTAATTTGGCCCAGTCTGCATAAAGCCCAAATTTGGAAGAATCATTTTTCAGCCCAACACTTGAGTCCAAATTGTATCACATGCTGAGCCCAAGCGCCTGAACCTTTACCCGGGCCCAAGTCGCGTTTCAGAATCACGTTTTTTCAGTTTCAACTGAATCTGTTATGAGCCATTGGATCAACCACCCGGTACGCTCCCAACCATTAGATATCCTCGCCCTTATATGCCAGATGAAGGGTCTGGAAGCACGTCCCAATTCATTCTGAATCAGATTTTTTTCTCTTTCATCCATTCTTACGCCTTCTTTGTTTTTAGGCGATTTTCTCTTAATCTCCTTGATTTTCCTGAAGAAACTTTGTAAAACTTCTTCAGATTTGTTGTAATCTTTGAGAGTAGTATAGTGCTATGTCTAAGCACAATTTGTTTGATGTTTGAGAGATTTTATTACGCAGTTTTATTGCGATTTGTAGTCTGAAACTTTTTGTAAAAATCGTTGTGATTTGATTCAAACTCTTTCTATATTTTTGTAAAGATCTTTTGTGGATTTAATAAACTTGTATTTTTGTTGGTTTTCTGGGTTTGAATCCTTTACATTGGTCAGATGAAATGTGTGGTTAAAACTAATTGTTGACTTTGACTTGAATTAAAATCTTATTTTAATTATTTTCCCAAATAGAAGCATAATATCAAACTTTTTTTTCATTTATAAAAATATGCTCACAAATTAATTTAATTTAACTATGTACAGTCTTTCACATTTTTTTCGCGATTTATCATAAATATTTTATAAAACAATTATTGATTTGCCTAATATTGTATGATATGGGATTACTTCTTAATTTATCACGCACGATTTATTTATTAACATGACATTTTAAATAATTGTCTAATATATATTTCGAAGAACTTGACGAAAATTTTCAATAAAATATTAATATATTAGGAATTGAAGTCAATTTACTATTTACAATTTTCCTCTAACAATATCAATTACGTCAACTACTTTAAAAAACAGTATTAGTACTTAAAAAAGTTACTCTAACATTCATCATATACATAAGACGTGCAAATTAAGCACGTACTTACTTCTAGTATATATAAAGATCAAGATAAAGATAAAGATAACTGAAAATATAAGACTCTAGAAAATAATATAGAATATATTAAAAATCAAAATAGTGAGATATTGAGTAGAATATATATTCATACTAGTGAATAGACGTCAAGATTACCTTGGAAAAATCTTTAAAACAAATTGAAATATTTCAAGAGAATTTACAGAAAATTAGTTTAGACAGCAGAAAGCAAAATTTTAGCTTTAGAAAAAGAAAAATCAGTAGATACTCCCAAGCAAGATTTAGACAACCTAATTAATAAATTAGAAAAGTTAGACTAAGGAAAGATCAATAAATCTAGCAGATTTAAAAAGATTAAGTGGATTTATACATAATGGATAAAAAAAAAAAAAAAAAAAAAAAAAAGCAATTTGTAGCTAGTAGTAATAAAATAATAGGCAATCCTTTATTAATTAAAACATTGGGCAGATAAATGAATTCAGAAATAAAGACTAAAATCTAGAAATAAGACTATAACAATCTATAATATATTATATATTTCATAAGAAAAGAAAGATTTTTAGTAAATATTTAATATATCAACATTATAGAGAAAGATACGTTTCATGCACACGTGAAGATCAATTCATATTCTTAGATTTAATAGAAAAGGATTCTTACAAAGAAATTGTTATTAAAAATCTCCCAACAAACCCATTCAGGATTAATATAATAGTGGGAGAAAATTTCGGAGCCAAAGTATTAATGTCCATATGATAGTAGTTTTATAGACATAGAACAAGGATTATTAGGAATTATAGAATTAGATATGAATAATAAACGAGGAATATTATATTTTACAACACGCTATTTAGTTAGGACTGAGAATTTTTATCAAGACATTAAAATATGAACAAAATCAAAATGATATCAAACGAAAAGAAACAAAGACAATTTATTGATTTGTACAGGATTTTATAGGAAGACTTAATAGTAAAAATAGCACTACTAATTATAAATTAGAAAATAACCAGATAATTAATTTATTAGGACAAAAATGTATAAAAATCTCTGTTAGGATATGTTGGTTTTTTTGGTTTATAAACCAAATTTTAAATTACACAATTTTCCAAATCAATCTCTAACCATACACATTTTCTCTCTTCACTTTTTAACCATCCATATACATAAAAAAAAAAAAAAAAACAGTGAAAAAAAACTGATTTTAATTCCAATAAAGCCTTCGAACATAGGCTAAGAAGTTTTCTTCAAGTATAAAAATAGTAATGAAACTTTTAAGTAAATTTGGAAATTATAGTTATCAAGTAGAACAAACAAAACAAACAAATATGAAGAAAGATGTAGCTATATTGAAATGTATGAATTTGAAAGTGATGAAGAATTAATGTATTGGGTGGAGATGGTGAAGATGACGAGAAAGATTTTGGATATGCAGATATGGAATATTATATAATTCTTAGAAAATCGAGAAAAATAGAAATTAAATTTTATTTAGAATAAGATCAAAAGAATATAGAAATTAAAATGGAAGAAAGTAGTGAAAGTAATAAAATAACTAAATCAGAAGTAGATCAAGAGTTTGGATAAAGAAAAGAATCAATGAATAAAGAATACGGTATTGGAGGGAAGTACTATTTTCTCCAACAAATTTATTTGATTGGGAAGAAAAAAAAAATAAAAGCTTAGAAAAAAAGAAGTAGAAGAATAATATAGTTTATCAGTAGCAAGTGATAGAAGATTAATGTTAGAAATAAATAATTATAAATCACAAGACGAACTTAGTACTGTAACTAAATGGGAAAACTCTGTAATCAAAACATATAATTGCGTACCTATACGAATGATTTTAGAAGAAACGTGGGCTTACTTAGAAACTTATTAATTAGATATGTATGTTATAGCTAAAAGATTAAAACAGATGAAATCAGATTAAGAATGATCGGAGGAGAAAATCCTAAAAATTTTACTAGTTTTATTAGAGAAATAATTATAGGATCGGACCCTTATAGAGATAGTTCTTAGAGCATCTCCAATGTATTCTGTGGATTGAAGAAATACACATGACACGTCAGCAAATAGAAAGAATATGATAAAAATCTCTCTCCAATGTACAACATGGATTATGATGTTAGGCTGACGTGACACTAAAAAAAATAGATATTATGGGGTGGAGCTTCTACATCTAGATGCTCCGTGAAACATGCTGACTCAGTAAATAAATAAATTAAATTACTCTTTTTGTTCAAATTTATATAAAAAAGACATATGGTTATAAAAGAAGACGGGGAAAA
The DNA here is from genome assembly GCA_963555705.1 of Ligustrum vulgare. Lineage (NCBI taxonomy): Eukaryota > Viridiplantae > Streptophyta > Magnoliopsida > Lamiales > Oleaceae > Ligustrum > Ligustrum vulgare. The sequence continues at coordinate 24,493,444 of OY743168.1, forward strand.
AATTGTGCAAAAGGATAAAAAACATAAATATAAAAGACGATATAAAAATAAAAAAAACATATAATATTAGATCAAGTACAACATATATATATATATATATATATATATATATATATATATATATATAAAAGACCTATTTATAATAGACACGTTAGAAAGTCAAAAAGTAAAAAGACCATAAATGTTATATCCGTGGAGAATCCATTCACTTTGTCAATGAATGCTCCAAAAAAAAATAGATATATAGAACCTGTAAATAAATCTATGATATAAGAAGAAATAAGGTGAAATATTGTAGAATTATCGGACAATGAGTTTTGTAGTTTAGCATATAATATTTACACAAATGAAGGATTAGACAATTTAGAAATAACAAGTAGTTATGTAGATAGTAATAGTAGTAATAATAAGATTTTTTAGATTAAGACATAAAAACGGTGAACATAGAATGCGTCCATGAACGGATGAGAGGACAAGGGTCAATGACAAATAAATGTAAAATATATCCATGCCATAAAAATAGAAATCAGTGTAAAAACTGTTTAAAAACTTAATGTAATATTTATTTAGGAATAAATGAAGTAATTCATAATAAACATAAAGATTACAGTGAGATTATATTCAGGTGAACAATATCTATGCATGCTATATATCTCATGGATTAGAATTGGGCAAAAAACAAAGAAAAAGTCTCCAAATCATTGTAAATATAAAATATTTAGACTGATTAACTCCACTTACTATAAGAACACGGTAAGACGACCACATTAAGCGTATCAAAAAATTGGTACAAGAGAAGTAAATCCAATAACGAATATAAGTGAGATTGGATATACTAATTAATGATGGCTTATTTGCTCCTATAATTTTTTTTTTTTTAATTTCCCTCAAATTCAATTTCAACCACACATTTCTATAAAATCATCACTTTCAAAAATTTTAATTATTTTTCAATCACTCATTATATCAAAAACTACCTACACTAAATAGGCTTTTAATCCCTACTAATCAGGACCTAGTTTTCAAAATAATATCTAACAAAATAATATAGCATGTTAGAACATTTCTAATGATTTATACATATTTTGATTTATATGACAGTTAAATAGATAAATATTTCACTCATGTTGATAAAATAGTTAATGAAATTTAAAACTCATCTCCAATGTTCTTTGTCTACAATTTTTTATGTATACACGTGTCTTCAAATTAGCACAATCTTAAATAACAAACTTCCTTAAATAAATTGAAAATTTAATATTTTCCTAGTTAGTAGTTACTTTATCTAGCACACATGTTATCTATACCTAAATATGATATCAGATAATATTCCTTCTACGTCAGCATTACATATTCATGAAAATTAACAATTGAAGATGAGATTTTTAAATAATTATTTGTTTTTCTTATGTGACAATAATTTTTTTCACAATTCATAAATCATTCGAAATGCTTTTATTATTATTATTATTATTATTATTATTATTATTACAATTTATGTTTTAACTGTTTAACTATAAATAATAAATTAATATAATTATAAATCGTGTATCACTAGTCACTAGTAATAAAAAAAAGGATAATTCTATTTTCACAATTTCACCCACAATGTGGGTGACAATCCACTCACATTGAGATTGGGGTCACAAATTTCAAATTTTGTGGCCCACACCCCAATGTGAGTGGATTGTCACCCACATTGTAAGTAAGATTATGATTGTAACATTGCGAATTTTGTGACCCCCACCCTAATGTGAGTGAATTCTCACCCACATTGTAAGTGAAATTGTGATTGTAGCATTGCTCAAAAAAAAAATGTGTTGAGGGATGGGGATTTTGACGATTTTTCTGGCGGGAAAACGAAGAACCTTGAGCAAAATTGCTCCACTGCCAGGTGTCAACTATTTAGTATTTTCTATTCTAAAAGGGCAAATAATAAAGCAGCGCTTCATTACGTGGCAGTGAAACGCTTCAATTGAATCGACACGCACACGCTGAAATCTGAATCCTGAATCTGGGCAGGGTTTCGTGAATCATCCCCAAGTACACTGTGAATCAATAGGGTTTCTTCCTCATCGCACAAAACATTGAGAAAAATTCCGCTTCCGAAATTCTTGAAGAAAATAATTTAAAAACCATTTTTGAGTAATAATCTGAACAGTAAAAAATTGTTTATGGAATTTGAGGGTTAGAGGAAAATGAAGGAATTGAGGAAATCGAATAGAGTTCCCAGTGTTAAAATTCGTCAGGTAAAACCTGCGTTTTTTTCAATTTTCTATTCTATTTCCACTGATCTATTTATTTTTTACTGTCAGTTTGTGTTTGCTTTTTATTTGATTAGTGTGGTTTGTTTAGTTCATTTCGTTACTTATAAACGTTATATAAATGTTTTAGACTTCTAGTTGATGTGTATTAGTATGTGTGTGTGTGAGTGAGTGAGTGAGTGTGTGTGTGGGGGGATAAAGAATGCATGATTTATTTATTTATTTTAAGTTTTTAAACGCATACTTCCATGAATGAATTTAACTGAGTTGCATGAAAACTGAGCCAAGAGTTCAAAATGGGAGAGGTAGGAAGTTTGTCTAGTTGAATAAAGGGTAAGAATCTCACTCTGCGTCCAAGGTTCCCGCTGTTTCAATTACAATCGGTAGATATCTTCATTCCCTCCTACCTTCCACTCCAGCAAGCACCCGGTGTTCAACAAGGGCTGCACCCTTCGCAGGGATTTTTAGGATAAAACCTTGGGGAGGCAGGCATGAGTGTTAATAAGAATGGTTAAATTTAGTTCTTGATTTCGAATCGGGATACCATTCTGGTATTAACCACAAAAAAATAAAAAATAAAAAATAAAAAAGGTGTCTTTATGTTCTTATCTTCGATTTTGGAATTGATTTCCTTAAAAAGATTATATCTAGGACCCTAGATTGTACTTTGGGGAACCGGTTGGGGATGGTGGTTATACTATGAAAAAAAATGCATACTTTCAACAAAAATACACATCAAAAGCTAAGAAGATTACAAACACTCTTATGGACACATTACATAAAGGTGATTGCATTAATTACACAGACATATCAATTGATATATCTAAAGAAGATTGAACTTGGACGCAACAATTAGGTTAAAACTATATAGAGCATGTATTTAAAACCATAATGATGACAGTGTTTTTCTATTATGTTGAGGAAATTGATTATAGGGATCCAACTAGTATCATTTCAGAGAGAATTCATAAAATCTTATCTTGTCCTAATAATAATTCAAGATTTTCTCCACCATTTTCTCTCAAATCTCTGCTTGCTAACTTGTTTGCTTGAGCTATGACTTCCAAATGTTTCATCTCATATGTGATCTAGTAACTTATGAAAAATAAGGAAAAGACGGAGTACCAAATGTCCCAAAATGTAGCACGTGTTTTCTGTATCTAAGCCTCAGTTCCTTAACGCAATCATTACAATTTATAAACAAAACAATCTTCCAAACTAGTTTTTAACCACATACATTTTTTCTCTCTATTTTTCAGCTACACATTTTACCTCGAAAACGTAAATAAACCAATTTATAATTGTTACAATGTTACCGAACAGAGCCTAAGAAAGTGATGGCATAATGGAGATAGTTAATGACATGAAAGTTTATCCTGAGTTTGTCCACGTGGTTTATGTCATCCTAGGAGTTAATAAACAGCGAGTATCAGTAATTAGTTCGTCTGTATTGTTAAGTTTCTGTTAAGTGGTGCTTTGTCAGGTTGACACGCTGTAGGCCTATACTGTTTTAATGTCTTTTAAGAATGCAGAAATTTGGTGGCTTTATCATATTAACTTTTAGGGACAGCATTCATTTGATAAATTTCCAGTGGGTGTTGCAAATTGCTGGGAAACAATGGATACATTATAAAGGACGTTTGTCAGGGGGCAAAAGTAATTGGGGGTGTTGGGCAGAGGTAAAAATTGCTACTTACAAGTAAGTGAAGATTTGCCGTTTCTAGCTGGCCGTTAATGATTGTTGACATGCTTCCAAAGTGACGGTGGTTTTACATATCGGGCACTATAATTGACATCCTTTTTTGTCTCACTAATATATTTAATGTGTATCACGGTGTGAAAGAGAGACCTCTTGGAATGGCTTAATATGAAACAACGATAGCAGTTGAAATAAATTTTTTTTTTTTGACATCTCGAGGGGTAGTTCACACTACTTTTCGTTATCAATTATTTATAGGCTCCCTATGCTATATTAGTCTGGTTGATTCTGAATTGTTGCATCCATCAAATTTTGGTTTCCATGATATCTGTGAACCTTTTTATTTCTTCTTGTTTTCTTTTCCCTATGTGGTTTGATGTGAACTAATTCAAACTCATGAATTCTTGCTTCGATAAACAAACTCTTTTCAGTGTGCTGTGCTATCTTTGATTTATAACAGCTTTGCTTATTTTACATCTCAATATTGCGTATTTTACCGTAGTTTGTATGGGGACACGAGTTAAAATGTTGGAAACAATCACGACAGAACATTTGCTTCCTCTTTATGACTTTTTTTGTAATGCTTTCATACATGGTATATACTAAATTTCTTCCAAATACCGGTTTCATGTTGAGTTATTTCAATTGTCACCGCCTATTATTTTAACTTGATAGTTGTATGAGCTGTTTCATCAACATTCGATTTTTCCGTTGCACATACTCTCTCTTTTTGGGGAATTCACCTTATGCCGTATTTGTATCTGCGGCTTATAGTTTGAGGAAGATACTTGACCTGGCATTGCTGCTCAGCTGTGCTGACTTCTGACCATGTCTGTCTCTTTTAGCCCCTGTTTGATTTTGATTAAAATCTGATTTTAATCTCAATTAAAGTCAACAATTAGTTATAAATTTAACCGCACATTTTATGGGATCCACAACTTTTCAATCACATATATTATCAACTTTTATCAAAATTTACTAAAAAATCTGATTTTAATCTATACCAAATTGGGAGAAAGTGGTATTTGCATTAAGCTCAAGTGATGTCAGATTTTGTCATTTAGTATATAAAATGTATTTCTTTTGACCTATTATCGTAGCGTGAATGTGCTTATCTGATTAAATGAGGAGCTATTAGAATGAGAAATATTTTGCAGGTTAAATTCTTGCTGATATACACTGTTGAGTTCTCAATGTTATCTGGTGTATAATCTGTATGCTGTGTTATCACATTGAGAAAATGCTGATCTTGCTGGAGGGTGTTGCAGTGATAATTGAGCTTTGTAATGTTATTCCAGGACTACCTTGCTTTCTCTTGGTGAAAGAAAAAATTGATAAACTTTGTTATCTTAAAAAGTAAAATCTGTCTTCCAGTAACTAATCACTACTTTGTTGTAAATATTCTAGTCGGGCCGTTCCTTTCATTTTCCTTGGTACCTCAAGTTGATAATTTATCATTGTATGTAAAATAAAGGTGTGCTTTTCGATGCTGCGACCTATCTGTGTACAATCTCCAGCGATCAGCTCTTGTTTTTGTCAAAGTAACAAAAGGTCCTCTGAATTATGACTATGTCAAATATATATGAATCATATTAAATTGCATTGGGAAGCAAAGGTTTAGTTTGTCCTTTGTAAGCCTGTCGATATTTCTACCGTGTTGTAGAAACAGATGTATTACATTTGTTTAATGTGGGAATCAATGCTGTTAGATCTAATTAAAGAGACTGCGCTTAGTCAGTTGTCTTTTGTAAGTTACTAAGTCTGGCTTTTTTATTATTTGACATATCTGAGTATTTTTCTGAAGGCATGTTGTTTTCCTTATTCTCTCATATTTCTATATGATTTGTTGCTTAGCACATAATGTGATTACTTTCCTTCCAATCTTGTGAGAGTACCTCCACATTGATCGTTGTTTGCAAGCTGTTAATGTGACTTTAATACTCTGAATGACATCATTTTACAATCTACTTTTATGATCAACCAGGCAAACTTGTCACTGCCAGATGATTGCCCTTCAAAAGTTGGTCTTAGATCGATCATGTCCCGTGCTAATGTTGGGGACTCTAAGAAACGTCTTGAGAAGTACCATGCATTAAATGTGAAGCCATCAGCAGATAAGCTCCAATGCATTCCTCAGATTAATTGGAAATGCCCTCCCAAAGTAAGCTATTTTAAGTGGAACGTAGATTGTTAGTCCCAATTGTTCTTGGTTGTGAATGATGGTTTGACATCACTGTTTATCTGTTCTCTCCATTTTATTTTATTTTTTAATTATTCACTTATTGAGCAGTTTGCATTGAAAAAAGAATGGCGTGTGGCTGCTGGTGAAGAAAGTGAGTGCGTAGGGGGTCGAATGCCACCTCCCAGGTAAAGTCATCTCTCTGAATTTTTTGTTTCCTCAATTTTTTCGTACTTGACCTTGTGTACTTCTGCTATCTACATATAGACTCTCTGTCTCATCCAATGTGGAAGGTGAATATTATGATGATAGTCACATTCCACAAATCCCAATTGTTCCAATTGAAGAAGCAGCAGAAGCACAGTTGATTGGATTAGCACCAGTAAATTCTTGCCCTGTTTCTCTGTCACCACCAATACTCAAAGACCAATCAATATCTGAAACGCCTCTTTGCAATCTCCCCGTTTCTCAACCCAATGAAAAAGCTGTTGTTGACCTTGTACATGGTTTAAAAGATAGTGATCTAGTGTCTGCTGCAACTGCTGCTGCCGCCGTAGCTTCCATTTTGGAAAGCAAAGAGAAAGGATTGCCGGTTGACCCAAATCTCATGATTGAGCTTCTTCACGACCCAAAATCGATGTGGAAGCTTGGTGCTGAAGTGAAAACTGGACATAGAGCCGGACCAGAACCAATCACATCATTTCCCTTGCCAAGTTCAACTGAACATACTGAACCCTCAAATAGAGAAACTTCTGCTATTTCCAATCCTGTGACTGATAAAGAATTGATTCCTATGCCTAGCACAAAAGCCAGAACTCCGAGTCACACAGTCAGTGCACGTGTGAAAGCTCATTCACGAACTCTGCCAATATACGCAGCAAAGCCGGTGAAACAAGTAACTCCCTTGTGGAGATCCAATTCTGGTACGTCTCTGACTAAGAACTTAATTATTGAACCTGGATCTCCTCCTCGTTCAAGAATTAGCAACATTGGTGGAATAAAGCCAGTATCATCTCTAGTCCCTTCCGCCTTGAAAACAAATATGAAAATTATTGAAAGGATGATTAACGAATACGGAGTACAGGAGGTAAAGCCAGTTGCACCTAACGAGGCGATTGAAGAAGTTGTTAAAAAATATATAGGACCTGATAATGCAGCCACTTTAAAATCTCATACGGTTGCAAACCTGGGTGCTACAATGGATTCTGATTTGCAAACTGAGGCCTCATCAGGTACTGTTGGTAGATTCCATTTTCCATCAGTGACCATGGTTCACTCAGCACCTTTGTTGAAGGACAGTGATTACTACAAGTCCCTAATAAAGCAATATGGTGAAACTCATGTAAATGAGAAGCATGAACAATCCAAGATTGGGCAACATGGACTAGAATTTGCTCGAAATACAAAATTTGAACTGGATTTAAATTACCAGATGCCTAGCATGTATCTCAATGGCCAGTACCAGTACCAGAATCGGGCGTCTCAGCCATGGAGCAGGTCGGGTGGGGAGATGCACTCCCGTGTTTGGCCAGATCGGGTGGTGGAGACTCATGCTGCAAAGCGGATGAGACTCGAGTAAACAACTTGCGCGTAGGTTTGAGTTTTGGAGACACTGTGAATCTCAGACACATGCAAAACTTGAACTTGGCCTAGAAATTTTGATTTTGAAGACTATATATCCACCTTGAAACTACATACCTTGGAGGATTTATTTTGGTTTTTGTTACAATTATTTTCTGCTATTTCAGTGAGCGTAGTAATTAAAGTGACAAATTTAAAGGAAACGTGTGAATATTTTAAAGACTGCTAATCAATTAAAATGTTATTTAAGGAAGAACATTAGGCAAAATTCCAAGCACAATGCATGATCGAATCCTCAACATAAACCAGTAAATACAATGAGCAAGATTTTAACTTTTTTATTTTTTCATTAATATTCAGTTTTACTCTTAATGAGGAACTACGGTTGAAATGAGGTAAATGAAAATCATTTTGAGGGATTAGACAACAGATTTCAAGACCTTGTTACACACAAAATTATACTTTGAGGACGCATAAGTCAACAATATGCATAATTCAACGATATGGACAACAGATTTAAATGATGGGAGGCTGCATTTTATTATGTTGACTTTTACACAAGTCTGCTAACCGATTGCCTCCATATTATGCAATTAGTCTCAATTTGTTTTCTCTTGACACTTGCCCCCTCAAACTATGGTTTTATTAAGAGTCACTTTCATTATCTTATACGTGTGTATCATAAACCCAATAAGAGAACAATGAAGGTAGAATTTTAATGTGGTATTACGAAATAATTTTTTCTTGGATTTTCTACAAAATAATTTTTCACTAGATTTGAAGGGTGTGAAGATTGCCAAGTTTATCATATTAATATATTGGAATCGTTTTGCAAAATTGATGCATTTGGGAGATCAATAAATTTAGAAAAGAAAATCTAGTAGGGAACTGAATATGCAATGGACAAAGTTGAGAACTATTGAGATATTTATCATCATCAGATACAAGATGTGTTAATTAAATTGATGCGAAAAAAAATAAGAGTAAAAAGGTAAGGACTTCTAGCACAGCTGATAAGTGGTGGAAACGGGAGACATTAGATAAGCAACCTATATTTAAGAAAACATTTTCTCTTATATGAGACAACCATCGCACGCTTTATAAAGACTGGACCCTTATATGCCACGTTTCATAAGTTAAGGATTCAAGTGTTGTACTTGACAAAGGTCGATGACCTTTGGTGGAATTTACCCTAAACACAAGAAATTTGAAAAATTATGTCAAGTCCCTGTGTTGGTTTTGATAATTTTAGTAAATTTTAAAAAAATTTGATAAAATGTTGGTTAAAAAAATTTCGTAGCACTGCATTGTTTACTTTCTATATATTTTTAATCCATAAATTAGAAAAGTCCATCTCTTTAAGCTGGTAACACCGCATCGTTTTATAAATTAATTTATTTATAATTTTAAGATAAAATGTATAATTAAAAATTGAAAAAAAAATATGTGTAATTAAAAAGTAAATTTAAGAAATTGTTAGATTTATAAATCAATTACAAACCATTTACCAATGACTTGCAAAATCTCCATTTCCCATTTCCTCAAGACTCAACTCCCATTTCAGCATTTCTCCCCCATTCCATTCAGCAGCGCTACTTTACAGTATGGCCTCCGACTCCAGATCTGAAAGCACTGCCGCCGATGGGGCCGACAATTCTGTTCAATCTCCATCACCGCCACTCCAATCCACCCACAAAATCGCCCTGATCACAGGCATTACAGGCCAAGATGGCTCCTACTTAACTGAATTTCTGCTTAACAAAGGCTACGAAGTACATGGCCTTATTCGCAGATCCTCCAATTTCAACACCCAACGGATCAATCACATCTATATTGATCCCCACAATGCCCACAAGGCCCGGATGAAGCTCCACTATGCCGACCTCACTGATGCCTCCTCCCTCCGCCGCTGGCTTGATACCATCAAGCCCGACGAGGTTTACAACCTTGCTGCACAGTCCCATGTCGCGGTTTCTTTTGAGATCCCGGATTACACCGCCGATGTAGTGGCTACTGGGGCTCTTCGTCTTCTGGAGGCGGTCCGGTCCCACATATCCGCCTCTGGAAGATCCCATATTCGGTATTACCAGGCGGGTTCGTCTGAGATGTTCGGATCCACTCCGCCGCCGCAGACGGAGTCTTCTCCGTTCCACCCCCGGTCGCCTTACGCGGTTTCTAAGTGCGCCGCCCATTGGTACACTGTCAATTACCGTGAAGCATATGGGATTTTTGCGTGCAATGGGATTCTATTCAACCACGAGTCGCCGAGGAGGGGAGAAAACTTTGTCACTCGGAAGATCACCCGGGCAGTGGGGCGGGTGAAGATCGGATTACAGAACAAGCTCTTCCTGGGGAATTTGCAGGCCTCGAGAGATTGGGGTTTCGCTGGGGACTATGTTGAAGCAATGTGGCTGATGCTACAGCAAGAAAAACCGGACGATTACGTTGTGGCAACCGAAGAATCTCACACGGTGGAGGAATTCTTAGAGGTGGCATTTGGGTATGTGGGACTGAAATGGAAGGATCATGTAGTGATTGACAAGAGGTATTTTAGACCAGCAGAAGTGGATAATTTGAAAGGGATTGCAAGTAAGGCCAAGAAAGTACTGGGATGGAAACCCAAAGTAGGATTTGAGCAGCTTGTGAAAATGATGGTGGATGAAGATATTGAATTGGCTAAAAGAGAGAAAGTTCTTGTTGATGCTGGATTTATGGATGCACAACAACAGCCTTGATCGAATCCATTCAACAAAAGCCTTGAACTTCCTTCTTTTTCAATTGTTGGTACTGCTGATTTTCATTGAAGAATTTTTGGATCATATTCTGGTAATATTGTTGTTATGTCTCCTGTTTCTACATTAAATTAATAATTTATTGATTATTCCCTTGTTTATCAGCTTCTTTTAATATAAAAAAATTACAAGATTTTATAAACAAATGTTTAGAATTTATTCTCTTCTTATGCTAGATACATTCGAACTTAAATTTAATAAAATAAATGTTAGTTTGATGATCACTTTAGTATTAATAAAAACTTTATGTTGGCAACTGTGACATCAGATTAAAATAAGGATTTTAGTAAATTTTTTAAAAAATTGATAAGATATGCGGTTAAAAAGTTTCGGGACTCCGACTCATGGAATATCTAATTGAGATTGATTGTTGACTTTTAACTTAAATTAAAATTCAAATTTTAATCGGTATCAAACATGAACTAGGACTTGTTTTTCTAAAACAAAATTTGGCCCGTCACCCCTTCTCGAAGGGAGGGGGCAAATCCCCTCATTTATTTGTTTGGTAAACTGTTTATAATAATGCATAATCACTTTTCAACCATCTATACCGATATGTTGATTTATGTCCAGCTAGGACTGTTAATTATATAGCTCCAAAATGTCAATTGAAATCGTCCCACCATTTATTAATACATAATTATTGGTAAACTGAATCATTTTCTTATTCCAGTTTGTAATTATGGGAATTTTTGAAAATCTTGATTAAATCTATACAAACTTTTAGTTTCACTCATAAATCTCAATTTCACAGTTCATTGCTAAATCATTTTATTAATGTTATGACTGCAAGTAATTATATTTATATGCAAAACAAATCACTTATTTGGAAGAAGCCTGAGAACATACCATACCGGTGAAACATATAATGAGACTTTAATTTTATTGTCGGTGCTAAACGATTAATGCTAAAAAAGTAACATTTAATATATAGTGGTTGACGGACGACACTGGCATGTGCACGGTATGGATACTACTAGTGATCATAAAAATATAATTGACATTGTACAAACTTGTCATTACCTACCCTTCACCCAAATTGCAACAATTCAAAAACATTTGATCTTGTACAATTGTCATCCCTTTTAACCAGTTAAAAATCCCAGATAGACAAGGTAGAAAGAAATTACACCTCATTGTACATGTTACGAATAGATGAAGGAAAATGAACTATCTGTCCTGCTGTGGCAATTGAATCGATTCCCGTGTAGATAGTTGCGTAGACGACGAGACAGAGCTGGTCTTTTCGTCATCCGCAGCTACTGTAAAAGGCTTGATTGAAGATTGTAGTGATTCTGGTCCCTCGAAAGCAATTCTCTTGCATAATGAGTCGCAATTACTAATCACCTCAGTCAGTCTTCCTTTCAACTCTCCGAGATCCACTTGAAGTCCATGGACTTCATGCAATTTGAGAAATAATGTTAATAGCGGCAGTGATGATACAGATTTACAATTAAACGAAAATTACATAATTATACTCCAATTTGTTGCTAGTAGCAAGTTTAGCCTCAAACTTACGTAGTAGTAGCACAATCAGTGGCCAACAACTAGATGCCTGAATTTGATCCTCCTGTAAACACGTTCTACTAAATTTCTGGATTACCAACCAAAGTTGGACAACAAAATCCATCTTCACAAAGATGGGCATATGATGGCCACATGATAATTTAACCGAGATTTGGACTATTTTTTCATTGAAAACTGATTGTGCAACTGCAATAAAAGGTTGAGGATGGACTCGGTACTTGGGCAATAGTTAGAGACTAATAATACAATTTTCCCTTAATCTAACCCTTCGTATGGCGCTCAAACAACATGCACAACAGAAACTCAAAACTCTCCGTTCAGCGTATACCAAATTCAACCGTAAAACTCTTAAAGATTATGTCATTTCAGATTAATTCCTTTCGATGTTATATATAGTAAGTGATAGCTAACCAATTTTACCATGCAATGAGGCAACACTAGATAACTGTCCCTTGAATTCTAGCTGAATGCTCTGAGTTACCTTCTGACAGATGACGAGAGGTTGATTTCATTGCAGAGACCGAGTAATTGAAACGTTGAAGAAGCTTAACTGCCAAAGCATCTGCAACTTCTATTTTGTTTTCAATCTCTTCCTATGGAACCAAAAAAGAAATTGATGTATTCAGGGTGTATATAAAAAATATATGAATATTTTCCAGCTTTGATAATTCGCTAAAATGCAAAAGATAAAAAGCTATAAAACATGACACATACATTCAAAATTTTACATGAAATTGCATTATGTATCACCAAGATTCTAGAGACACAAAGTTGAAATAATTACAGATTTCTTCGAGAATCAGCACATCTATCTGAATGATCAAGAATCGGTTAATCTGTCATATTGCAAGTTAAACAGCTGAAAACTAAATAAAACTTCCTGTTCCAGGGTACATTAGCTACTTGCATCTAATTTAGATTCAGAATTAATTTAAGAAATGCAGGTAAATTTCCAGGTAGATGAATAGGATGAAGCAGCGTGCATTCAGCAGTCTTAAGCTCTATATATAACTTACTCTAACAATTCCCTGACTTTAAAGCAATACTTGAGAGGGAGAAGGCAGTGTGGATGATCAATCCATATTCCGTTAGTAGAGCCTCCGACTCTGACAAAGTAATTAAACCCATTGCATTTTTAACAGGTATCCAGACAAGACTTCAGAATTCATATTCCAATGTCTCACATGTTCATTTAAACATCGTCATTACCAGTCAAGAACATGATTCTGATCTGAAGCTATACACATCTCTCTGAAGAAGTGAATATAATGGTAATACCAGATCTAAACATATCTTTGTGAAAATAATAATTGTGTTAATTATAGAATTATAAGTATCATGGCAGAGTGGGTTGGTCCTATGCCTATTATAAGCATCATGGCAGATTCAGTCTGTCCTATGCCTAAGTCATATGGCTGAAGAGGTCACAAAGACCCATTCTCAAAGATATGAACTCGAGGGCACCTGTCTGTGAATAATTTTTTGCGACTTCTTCTCTTGCCAGTCTCGGTACATCGCAAAGAGCTCCAGTAGAACATTAGGGTTTACATTACCTAGGACATGCAAACATCATATTAACCACAAGACAGGAACAAGATGGGGGGGGGGGGGGGGGGACAAGGAATAATATATTATGCACATAGACAGTTATGCATGGCAAGCTAATAATTATTATTTTTTTTATTATTTTACTTTTTTGGGTGGGTGGGACAGTTTTTGTGTATTATACTTGACAAACAGTAGTGCATTAGACAATTTGTAGGCTACTGTAAAAATCCAAAATATTTTATCCCTAGGAATTTATGCATAAATATGGTTGGTTAGTTGTATTCTTGTAGAAAAAATTACTAAAGGAATGGTTAGTTTTTATGTTCATATTTCATTTTATGATTATTAATGAATCCACAGAATCATAGGGAGAACAATATTAGTATGTCAAGTACATCAATGCATTACTTTATACTAAAATTTTTAATTGTTGGATTATAAATTGAGCACTTATTATCTGAGTAAAACTAGCATACGATGTACAATTGTACATCTCTGTTCTCTCATGTCGTGGGATTATAAGTTCCTTGTAGATGTCAAAATAATCATATGGATATGTGGATTTTTGTTAGAGCACAAGTTTGCTGAATTTACTTGCTGAATTTACTACATAATAGGACTGGTCATGAGGGAGCTTAATCATTGTCAATCACTCATCCTATGCTGTGGTTGTGCATGTGATCCTCTTAGCTGAGGCACCATGGTCGCCTTGTGAAATAGTCAATATAGCTTATAAAGTAAAAAGCTTTGCTCTTACTGCAAGCTTTCTCAAACCTTTTGAAGGAGTATTAAAAGAGAGATTAATTAATTTAGCCTCTGTTTGATAAAAGACATTTGTTTATAAACAAGGAATGTGATATCTTCTAGATAAAATTTGGTTGAAAAGTGGCTTGGAGAAATGCGTTATTTATAAACTTGTTAATAAACAAGTTTACCAAACGGAGGCTTAGTTTCCAATTTTGATGCTTATTTTAGTTAACATAATTAGGGTTTGATTTCATAGATTTTATAGTATTTTCCTACTTCAAATGGGATTAGTTTAAGCCCTATATAGAGGTGGTGGTTGTGGTTGTGTTGTTGTTTTAGTTGTTGTTATTATTATTATTATTATTATTATTATTATTATTATTGCGTTTTAATAAAAACAACTTTGACATGAATAAAAAAATTGATGTTATCCTCTTTTTCCTTTCTATCTCCCTTCTTTCTCTTCTCTTCTCTTCTTCTCTACTCTACTCTACTCTTCCCTTTCCTTTTCCCTTCTACACTTGGTTGATTACATCCTCCATCACCTTATCTTTCATGGTACATTCATCCATGGAACATGTAATAGCATATTAAGAATTTTATCACCTGATTCGCAGATAGAATGTCCTTTGAGATCTAAGAATGTCCTTGGCCAAGGCAGACAAAAGTTAGGAACTCCAATTGCTATTAAAGGAGATATCACTTTGATTGATTGTATTCATTATATTCATTCATACAATTGGGAGACAGATGGAAGGATCATAATACTCGGCAACCTATTGCGGAAAGGTTCAAAGAATATCCATTCATAATCATCGCTATATAGGTGGCCATCACTTGCACCTAGGTGACTCGTCCTATACAAACCTTAAGAATGGCTGAATTTTCTGGATCAAAGGACATGAGAAAAGAGATGTTTAAAAAGTTTAACATTGTGGGTCACATAATATAGAGGAATGACAGAGCTTGGAGAAAAGGAGTGGTAATAAAAGAGTTTGGCATGCCCAAAAGTGTTTTTATTGTTTGAAATGGTTTTCAACTGAGATAAGAAATTGGAAAATCTTAATATGCACAAGATCTTTGGACATATAGATGGTGCTTTGGTAACCCAAACAGGTTGAGTCTTTTCACACCAAGCAGAACACCTAAAGCCTAAAGGTGGTTTGAGGTGCTTGGACGAAGAATAAAACCTAAAGGGCTTCTTATGTACCAGGACTTCTTATGTCTCCTAAGAGTGACACTAGACATTTATAGTGAACTTCATAAATTTCGAGTTCAGATGCAGACTTAAAGTTATTCCCTTTCCTATCAGAGTCAATATTAAATTTGTGTTATTTGCTTTTGACTCGGATCTTTATTAAATAAGAATTCAGCTACCTTGGTCTCCGGCCACATAAGACCAAGGGAAAAAGTCTACCAGGACTAGAAACTAATTAGATTTGTTTCTGTCCCCATTCTGGTATGTGTAAGCAATATGAGATGCATATACATATTAATGAGAAGAAAGATATGTAGAGCACTGAACAGAAACAAAGCAAAAACCAACCAAAAACCTTTACCCTCAGTGCTCATCGATGGATTTTATTGATTTGATTAGCGCATAAAGGTTGAACGAAGGTGAAAAATATTGCCATATTGGGCTCCTTAGGCTTCTCACATGGATACTATTAGAAGCATCTATTTTCATGAATCGATATATCATCAACTAGAGATTTTAAAGTAACAATTTAGCCAATCACTTAAACTTAAAATCATCAATGTCTACTTCAAGGGTCTAAACTAATGTTTTGAAAACCGAATAAATGAACACTGTTGGAAAAAGTCTTCCATTGGCTATTTTGGCATAGTTTTGAGTAAGATCCGTTCCTTTGTTTAGGAAGATCAAAGTGAATTTGTGTTCTCCGTGAGAACATCGCATCATATAATTAATACTTGTCAAAATTGATGCAATGATGAATAAAAACTGAAGTTCGAAAAGTAGCAATTGAAAGGTGTCTATGCAATTGGGAAACGTGTGATGGTTATCCATATAGGAAAATGAACTAAACAAGGATCACTTTATATACGACTATACTTTAGAAGTGTGTGATCATGTGTAGCATAGTCTTCCACCACTTGCGTGTGGGGCGGGGTGCAAATTTCGGACCGAATCGGCCCTTGACCCTTGAACTTGTGCGCAGATGTGACTTGTTCACACGAATGTTGCAACGAGTGGATTAGAATTAACCCCATAGCATGGTCCACGTTTTGTCATTATTTCCCATATATTGTTTTAATTTTTCATTCCAACTGACCTTTTAACCTCTAAAAACAGCTGAAACTCCAATAATTATAGCCATTTTAACGTGATGATAATAGCATATTAATGGGTGGATTTAACTCACCATTCATGAGGCCCGACCTATAAATAAGCTCGAGGTTATTTTGAGGTTCTTCTCTACTTCGAAATTTCCTAGTTCCTTTGATGGTTTTGGTCTGGTATAACTTCAATCCCCAGAGTCTACGTACATTGGTTTTCCGTTGTATCCTGGGAGGCACACTCGACTGTTACCTCAAGTATGTACGGTGAGAGGGTGAATTAATTTTAAGCACATTGTGTAAAACACAGGCCTCAATTTGTAATCTGTTCACTTTTATTGATTATCGTTTACTGGAGTTGTAGCATCTGGAAAAGAAAACGTGACTCAAGTGCCAAGTCTTGGTGTGACCCAAAAAAAGCATTTTTTGAAGCAAACATGTGTAAAGTCCACTTTTGTTGCTACCCATGCCTCAATCCAGCCATTGGACAGCCTCCCTACTAATAGAGAACATATCCATGAAGAGGTTATGTCATTTGAAGCGCTCCAAGAAGCGGATTTGAAAAAGGAGGCAACTGGGTTCATACTCTTAGATCTAAAAATCGACCCATTTTGAATCTGATTCAGGCCATGGGATCATCGCCAATCATCTCAGAAGCATAAAAAACTCCTGGTATGGTTTCCCCCTTGCTCAATTTGGCCAAAAAATCAATTTTTGAAGCAACCTGCCGCAACCAACTACAGCAGCAAAATTTCTTGCAGCTTTCGTTTCTGCTATTCTAGCTCCTAAAAATGCCCAAACTCAATCCCGAAAGTCATATGCTGCCACGCTTAATGCCTGACCCATGACTACTCAGACTGAAAGAAGCCAAAACAAATCATTTACTTCAGTCACATAAGCACCCCTGGATTCGGCTTTGCACAGGTTCGCCATTAAGAAACCTTTTCTATATCGAAATGAGCCTACCATTGAAGTTACTGAGGATGATGAAAATTACTTATCTGTACCATACAAGTTTACACTTGTTGGTAAATTCCCTCATCGTAAGCCTCCAATCACCAATGTACGTAATAATTTTTTAAAATTTGGATTTCTTGGTGATTTTAATACTGGGCTTATAGATGCTTATCATATATTGAACTACTTGACTCATGTGGATGACTATACATGACTATTTCTTAAGCCATCTTGGTATGTTGAGGGATGCCTCATGAGAGCGATCAAATGAACACCAGGATTTTCCCTTGAATATGAGCCCCCCATTGTTCCCGTATGGGCATCCTTCCCATTACTTCTGATTTATTTTCGAGTCAAGGGGTTTTTGTATGCACTTGCTAAGGCCATTAGGGTCCCACTGCGTATTGATGAGGCCACCACAGATCTTTGTATGCCTAGTGAAGCTCTAGTTTGTATGGAGGTTAATTTGGAGTGTGAGCTTCCAGACCAAATTTGGGATCAGGGACAAATACTGTGGGTACTGGCAGCCAGTATTTTATGAAAAAGAAGCCAGATTACTGTCTTAGGTGCAGGGCTATGAGGCATTCAGATGTTTAGTGTCAGATTGGGAACCACCAGCACCATCTCACCCACCACCACCACCACCACCTTCTGCGTCAACAGTCACAACACCACCTCCCACACAGAAGAAGAGGTGGGTCCCAGTTTCAGTAGCCCCCTCTTTTCTTCCCCACTACTTCCACTACAGCTTCTTCAGTCACTTAATTGATACCATCAGTGACAGAGACTACACCCACACCTACAGAAGTCAGGTTATACTAGAGACCACAACACATATTCCTACAGCTATTGAGCCTACCACAGAGATTCTCCTTGCATCTCCTGAGCAGTCTACATAGGCTCCTATTGAGGTATCTCCTCCTCTACTGAGATCATACCAGAAGTTCACACAGAGGCTACACAGACCATTCCTACATCTACTGAGCTTATTTTAGTGACAATTCCTATCATATCTGAGCCTCCTCTACATGCTCCTATTAAGATACCTCCTATCTCTATCACTCCTACAACTACTGGTGTTGTACCTGCTATAGAAACACTACCTACAACTACACACACTAGCTCCCCACCATTTTCAGAGACAACACAGTCTTTTCACTTGTCAGCAGGGACAGTTCCACACTTCTTGCACATCGTCTACTGGTAGAGCTAGGTACAGAGAAATCAAAGGTCAAACAACTTTTGTTAGACCATTTTAAGGCAAAGCACTGTTTGAAAACCACATCTTCCTTGAGATTTGCCATTGAGGACTTGGTCACTACTCTTTTTGGTGAGGAGAAAACTCCTCAGCCTTCCACCGCTCAGACTTCTACATCATCACCTACTTCTAACTTGCGGCAGGATAAGGTGAAGGCACAGATCCAGAGTGATATTGATGCGATGGATCTGGGCAACTGCATGCAGAACACCGAGGTAGACTTCCCATCACCTACTGGAGTATCTTCATTTGGATCGCGCACATCACAGGTCCCTTTTAGTCCCTACGCCAGCTGCATCACACACGAGCCCCACCTTGAGATCAGAGGCACCTGTTTTTCATCCATCCAATAATGGTCCTTCACCTAGGCAGTCTCATTTCACCAGATGAGATTATTCACCGATGACCGACCGAAATCATTCAATATTGAGCGACCCTGACCAATACCCCGACTATTCTGAGTTCTATGATCATTTTCAATCGGTCACGACGTACGACTCACTCTATGTATCACCCTGAGTATAATATGAGGATCATGCCTCATGAGTATCATTAAATATTTTACACCTACTCCTTGTATTTATTATTTTTTCATAAGCTCGTAATTTAGAATTTGAGTGTCTGTAGCTCTATCATTTAATGGAGGTCAGGTATATGTTCCCCTCAATTTTCTTGTTTTTTCTTGTTATCTAAAAAAAACTTACTTAAAAAAATAAAATAAAAAACTATCAATAAATCATGGGACTCAATTCTATTAGGAAGATGCTATTGATAATATAGTGATCTGATGCTATCTTATTACTCATGCATGTATAGATTTATGATTCATTTACTAAAATTCTTTACTGAACTCGTTAAATAATTAAAACTACATGTTGATATCAACCACAAAAGAATACTCAGCCCTCTCCTAAAAGAACAGTAAAATGACTCTTAGAGCATCTCCATTGGAGATGTTAAAACACACTTTAGTAGTAGATGTTAGTAAGAAGTTAAAAAATAGTTGCATTGAACATGTTAAAAATGAAGTTAAAAGAATCTTTTTTAACAAAAGTTAAAACATTTGCTACAGATAACAATAAAAATAACTGATGACATGGCAATGGTCTCTCCTCTCTCTCCTCTTTCCTTCCACTCCTCTGCCATTCTCTCTCCTCACTCTCTTCCGCCTACAATTCTCTCTCTCTCTCAAACTTTGACAATAAAATAATGTTTGTACAATAAATTTAACAAGAAGTTTGAAACATCCATTGTAGCAAATAATAGTAGTTAAATTTAACATGATGATTTGTCATTTAACATCAACTTTTTGGCTTATGTGGCTAGCCAAATTTGGCTAGTCCAATGGAGATGCTCTTAGTTCTCTCTTGAAGCATCATAATATCCCCAACAGCCCAACAACACCCATTTTATTTATGCACGTGAAGCTTTGTTCCCATGACAAGCTCTTATTAAATAGGTTAATGAAATTTTTTAAATAAGGGTAGAAACTTTAGAACCCAATCATTTTCCTTAAATAATAAATGCTCTAAGCATATAGATGTTATTTAGTACAAAATATAAGTCAATCATAGAGCCTAATCAAGCTTACTTGGTCTCAAATATGGGAGAAAAGTTGGAAATGATGATAACAATGACTCATCAACCAAGATAATAAGAGATCGGTTGTCGCCTTGTTGGTAATAAAAGAGTTCACTAGTATGGTCAGAGGAAGAAAGTTAAGAAAATTATGATTTTCCTATTGTACAAGATAGTTCCAAGCACACCAGGAGTTTTTGAACCTTTGGTATTTGGAGCAAAATAATATTATATAATCAAATGCACGGTGGCTGTTGAACTTCAAGTGTATTTTTCATGTTTGTATTATAATGTACATCAATTTCTTTTACATTCCCTATACACCGCATATAAATGCAAATGCTCAATTAAAGATGTTGCTACTCTCAAGATTTGAGTACACATTGGAGGCGATCAAATTGGTGAGATCCTTTTATACTGTTGTTGGGGGAAATATGTTGTACTCTTCTTTTGACATTTAAGTTCATTATCCAAGCAATCTATTATTTTCGCATCAATTCTAGTTTTTAAAATTTTTAAAGCTGCCTCTTGCACTTACAAAATTTCCATCTTGAGTAAGATGAATGCCAGAAATCCCAGTGCAAACTCAGAAACATCATTCCGAATTGAAAAACATCATGCCAGAAATTTATCTTGCGTAATATATATGACTCCAATTATTTGGCTGTAAAGTTTTTGCTCATGAAATTATCATATTTCTTATTGCTCCCATAGTTCTAGCTTTTATCTTCAATTGAAAAACCTCTAGGCATCTAGAGCTAATAGTAACAGTTTCCATGTAGTTTTAAGCGTAAAAAGGTTTTAAATATTCATTTAGCACTTCAAAAAATAAGAAATTCCACTGAAGAGCTTCCAAAATAGTAATCCACACAAAAATAAAGAACAGGGAAAAAAATGATAAAATACCAGAAGCTGAGCTAGAAGATGGTTCTCTGACCAAAATGTCAGTCATGCTTCTCTCTGTCGGTGCTGAGGTCAGTATCGGCGTTGTCTATCCACGAAAGTTAATTATAAACAACGTCAACAATTACTGCAACTAAATTTATACACTTTGGCAACTAATGAATGAATCAATTGGGAAAAAATTAACGGAAGCTTACAATTTTAAGTGATTGAAGCCTCTCCAAAATGGGGTCGACGCCTTGTGTACGCTCGGAGACGGTGGTGATTCCATCATCGGGATTTTTACCGAGATTAAACTGATAATGCAAAAAGTAAATTCAGAAAAACGAGAAACACTAACTGATAATGAAAAATTCTTGGAAAGATATGGAAAATAGATTGATTGCAGAGTTAACTTTTTACCTGGGAACCTAAAAGAGATGATTCCGATGCACCCATGGATTAAGGAAAATTGCTTCACCGATCACTCAAGAACTGCGAGTTCTTATGTTTTGTTTCTAACATTTTAGGATCCGTTTGGCATAAATAAATAAATAAAATTCGATTTATAATGTTTATTATTTGAATTTTTTTAGGTAAGAGCATAAGGTTGTGTATTATCTGATAAAATTTTGTCCATTATAATTTGAATTTATAAAATTTACCTAACACAACCTAATGCTCTTTTGTTAAAAGTTTTGTACTTTAAAGTATTTTTTTTTTATGTTTTCGATATAAAATAGATGGTTGAGAAATGGTGAGAGAAAATATGTGTAATTAAAATAAAATTCAAAAATAGATTTTTATGGATAGATAACTATGGCTATGTTTTGTTAAAAATTTTGTATTTAAAAACTTATTTTTTTATGTTTTGAAGTGAAATATGTGCTTGAAAAGTAGAAAGTGAAAACGTGTGTGATTAAAATATGATTTGAGGAATTGTATTGTTTAAATTTTTAAACATGATTGTCAAACAAAGGCTACAAGTATTTTAAAAAAGTGAGCGATTATTTTTGAATGTGAGTTCTTTTTATTTTGACAATCGTTATATTATGATATTGAGAAGATAAAAGTTTGTAATTCTTTATGAGATTTTCGAAATGACACGTTAAAAATTTAATTTTTTTTTCTGACGAATGTCGATAATGAGATAAAAATTGACTCGTGAAAAAAACGAAAAATACATGTTAGAGACCATTTTAAATGATTATAACTTTTACTATAATTGACAATTTTGTAATCAAAATAATATAGTAAAATATTATGTGAAAACTTCACATATATATCATAATCTTTTTTTACGAATTCATTTGAGTAATTAAAGTTGATCAAACAAAGAAAAAACATTAAGGGTGTGTTTGACAACCCTTTATTTGCCATGAAAAATACAAATAATTTCCACATTTTCTCAAAATCAGTTGTTTGATAGTCCAAATTTGACCAAGAAAATGTTTTCCTCTTTCTTTGTTCACGCGCCTAATTTGAGAAGCAATTGAGGGAATTATTTGCCTTGGCTTTTGGTGGTTTTTTTATTTGCAATGTTACGTGGCAAATTTTTTGTGCTACATTTGATCAATTTTATTATTGTTAGTTGACTTATTTTTTTCAAAAAATAACATTATCATTATCAAGTATAAATGTGTTAAAAAAGTAATTTTTTTTTAATAAAATAGCTAAAATTTACTTTATTTATTATGAAAAATAATGTCAATCAAACAACGAAACTTAAAAATTCTTCACTTTTTCATCTATAAAATTAAACCAATCAAACACTTTCAATTCAGATTTTTCACGAAAATAATTTTCAAGTATTTTCTTTCTACACATTTTATACCTTGCAATCAAACGCACTCTAAGTGACAAAATAAACGACGACGATAAATGAAAAGTGAATTTTGAAATGTAAGTTTGCAATTTTTATGAACTTTTTGAAGTAGTGCGTTCTGTTTGTATTTTATTTTGTATTTTCATTTTCGAAAATGTTTTGTGTTTTCATTTTTGTTTTCAAATTTGCTGAAAACGCGTTTGGTTTGTCATTTCTGAAAACTGTTTTTGAAAATGAAAAGCTGGAAAACACGTTCTGTTTGAAATTTTGCAGAACACTATTTAAATTATTTTTAATTAATTTGTTTGCAGAATACTACTAACTCCAACTCAAATTTCCTTTCATAATACACTAAAAATATGGTTACATGCAATACACTAATGTGAGCATTAAGAGTCTATATTAACACAACTTGGTCAAGTTCGGGACTTGAGAAAGCTATACTTCTATTAAAATCCAGAAAATGCAAGTTCTTTCAAAACCACCAGAGTCCATTTATCATTGCATTTTTTGAAATATAACAACAAGAATTCTTTTTTTTTTTTTTTAATGTTGATATTGAATTCAATAAAACTTTATTTAAACTAAGTTCCAAGTTAGGATAATTCTCAAAAAAAAAAATTCTTTATTTAGGCTTAGTTACAAGTTAGGATAATTCTAAAAAAAATAATAAAAAAATAAAAAAATAAAAACTTTATATTAAGCTTAGTTCTAAGTTAAGATAATTCTATATAATAAAAAAAATAAAAATAAAAATCCAAAATGATGTTTCGGGCGTTTTCCGTTTTGTATACAAATTTTTATTTTTTTTTGTTTTTTTTTATTTTCCAAAATGCGTTTTCGAAAATGGTAAAGAGAACGCATTTTTAGCGTTTTAGAAAATAAAAACAGAAAACGACCTCAAAATAGTAAAGAGAACAGGGGCTTAGTTTTGTATAAAGTGCATATGTAGAAAATGAAATAAAAGTTGATTCGTAACAAAAAAAGAAAAATACAATATTTCGAGATTGTTTTAAACAATTATAACTTTTGCTACGAATGAGAGTTTTGGGTGCCTAAAGCCCAGATGAAATATGAACTCTTTGACATTAGTATTCTGTAAGCAGGCTATGTGATGTGGCAAAAATATTAAATTGCCTTTCTGTGGTTTTTGTACATACATTATGAAAAGCTCACGAAATATTAATTTACATCTGATCTGACTGAAATGTTGCGTGCATAATAGGAATGATTGTTTGTTAGAATGGACGAGAGGACTGATTTGCTTACATTGAGAAACTGAAGTCTCAAGTAAAAATATTTAACAAAGAAAGGAGAAATCGCATAAAATAAATACCCGACTTTTCTCTAAATAAAGGAGCTGACTGGGTAACAGAAAATACATCATCTGAGCATGAAATAATTCTGTTGAAAACATCACAGATTTTTGGGAATCTTCAGAGCATGACTCAGAGAGAGAAGAAATAGAAACCACGTGGTGTATTGTATATATTTTTGTATGTATTCATTTTTTGTTATAAAAATACCTGTATTCCTGATTTGTAAAGGATTGAAAAGAAAAGAATTCTTTAGATCAACTTCTCATTTCTTTAATTTGGTATCAGAGCCTCCAGCCTCCATGTCTGCTTCCCTCGAGAAAACCCCCTCTGAAAATTCAAATGCCTCCAATCAATCAGCAACTCTGTTGAATCAATCTCCAGCAACAATTCATAGCCTCACCCAGAATATCTCTGTCAAGCTGGATAGAGACAACTACTTACTTTGGAAAAATATGGTAATGCCAGTAATCAAAGGGCATGATCTTGAAGGATTTCTTCTTGGAACTAAACTCTGCCCTGAAGAAACTTTAACTCGTCAAGAGATAGCAGTGGAAGGAGCAACAGCTGAAGTTATTGTGAACCCAGAATTCAGAAAATGGGTATCAACAGATCAACTGTTGATGGGCTGGCTCTATGCGTCTATGACACCTGAGATTGCTATGCGTGTTATGGGAAGTACCAGTTCTGCTAAGTTGTGGGTTGAAATTCAAGAAAGTTTTGGAGTGATGAATAAGTCGAGACTCACCTTTCTGACATCAGAATTGCAGAGAATCAGGAAAGGAACTCTTACTATGGATCAGTATCTCACAGCAGTGAAGAAATTAGCCGATAATTTGGAAATTGCAGGCAAGACAGTCAATCAATCAGACCTAATCACCCAAGTACTTGCTGGCTTGGATGAAGAATACACTCCAGTGGTTGTGCAGCTGAATAGCCGAGATAATATCAGTTGGCATGAGATGACATCAGTGCTGCTAACCTATGAGAGCAGATTGGAGTATCTAAATCAGATTAGAATTGGAATGGGTTCAATTAACCTGAGCCACAGAGGCAACAGAGGAGGTTTCAGCGGTGCAAGAAACTTTAGAGGAGGTCCAAACGTAAGGTCCAGTGGAGCTAGAGGAAGAAACAGATCGAGAGGCAGAGGAATCAGAAAAGCAGAATTCACAACACCTTGTCAAATCTGTGGACTTAAGAACCATCAAGTTGGATGGTGCTACAAAAGGTTTGATGAAAGCTATGCTGTGAATAGATCAGAGGAGAATAATCATTCTGGCAGTAGCAACTATACAGCTTATTATGCAACACCCAGAACCTTGGAGGATCCTGCTTGGTTTGCAGACTCAGGTGCAAGTAATCATGTGATTAATAACAAAGAGAATATGGATGAATCCAAGCAATACAGTGGTAAGGAACGTATACAAGTAGGCAATGGTAATCTTCTGTCCATTACTCATGTTGGTAAGAGATGTCTAAATGTTTATAACAACAAGACTTTACAGCTCAACAATTTGCTACTTGTGCCTAAAATTCAGAAAAATCTTTTAAGTGTGTCTAAATTCACTGCTGATAATGGAGTATCTATTGAATTTTTTCCTACTTGTTGTGTTGTGAAGGATTTGCAAACGAGGAAGGTGTTGGTTCAAGGAACTCTTAAGGATGGTCTTTATCAACTCACTCTCTCAAACAACTCTGCCAGATCCAGTTCTCAAGAATCAATTCATCCCAGTCAGTCCAAGTTTCCAGTCTTTTGTCTTTCCATGAACTGTAATAATGTCAAACATGTGTCCAGTCTAGAAGTTTGGCATAGGAGGCTTGGGCACCCCATCTTTTCAGATTTTGAGTCATGTATTGAAAACAGAAATGAAAAATATTAAGATCAATGAAACATCTTTTTTTTTTGTGAAGCTTGTCAACTTGGCAAGTCACATAAATTGCCATTTAAATCTTCTCTTTCACATTCTCAAAAACCTCTAGAGATCATACATACGGATGTATGGGGTCCCTCACCAGTGAGATCTACTTCAGGATTTAGGTACTACATTTTGTTTTTAGATGATTTCAGTAGGCATTCATGGATATATCCTATGAAGTCTAAGAGTGAAGCCTTGCAGATGTTTGTACAGTTCAAAGAATTAGTTGAGACTAAATTTGAGAGAAAAATTAAAACACTACAGAGTGATTTTGGGGGAGAGTACAGGGTTTTTGAAAGATTCACAAAAGAGAGAGTGATTGAATTAAGGTTTTCATGCCCATATACATCAGCTCAAAATGGAAGGGCTGAAAGAAAACACCGGCACCTTACTGAAGTTGGGTTGTCATTGCTTGCTCAAGCTAAAATGCCCTTACATTATTGGGTTGAAGCTTTTCAGACAGCTAACTACTTGATAAACAGACTTCCCACTCCCATACTCCAGTCCAAAACACCATTTGAAACCTTATTTCAAAAACCAGTTGATTATAGTCAAATTAGAGTCTTCGGTTGCACCTGTTATCCCTATCTTAGACCTTATAACAAACATAAATTTTCATTTCATTCTCAAAGATGTGTAAACTTGGGTTTCAGTGGATCTCACAAGGGATATAAATGTCTCAACTCTAATGGTAGGATTTTCATTTCCAGACATGTAATTTTCAATGAAAAGGAGTTTCCATTCTCTACAGGTTTTCTTAACAAACAAATCACTTCATCAATTTCAAATTCCACAATAATCACCTATCCATTGCCTCAAAACACCGAGTCTTCTCCAACAAGAAATTCTTGTACATCATACAACCCAGATAACAATTCACATAGTCATTCTAATAATCTCGATAATTTCCAGCCATCACCTCACAGAGTTGATAGAGACAGTCCACAGAGTTCTTTGCAATCAACATCTTCTAGTAGCAATCCTGAACAGACAGAAGAAGCGGAAGGGAATGAGAATTTAACAAGTATTGGCCTGAATGATGAAGGTACTGACATAAATTATGGAAGAGTTGATGGTGATACTGTACAAGAACTTTCTAATGAGCAAAACACAGGACATCCTATGATTACAAGAGCAAAGAGTGGAATCTTCAGGCCAAAGGTTTATAATGCTGAACTTACAGAGCCAAAAACAGTCAAGGAGGCCATGAGTAATGAAAATTGGAGAGTGGCCATGAAAGATGAATTTGAAGCATTGCAAAGAAATGAGACATGGATATTGGTTCCTCCAGACTTAGCTACCAAAGTAATAGGCTGCAAGTGGGTGTTGAAAATCAAATATAATGAAAAAGGTGATGTTGAAAGGCACAAGGCAAGACTTGTGGCAAAGGGTTTTCTGCAAACACCAGGGGTAGATTTTACAGAAACTTTTAGTCCGGTGATTAAGGCCTCTACACTGAAAGTCATTTTAACTTTGGCAGTACACAAAGCTTGGGATATTAGACAGGTAGATGTGAATAACGCTTTTCTGAATGGGAAACTTGAAGAAGATGTTTTTATGCATCAACCAGAAGGATTCGAAGATAGAACAAATCCAAACTATGTCTGCAAATTGCAAAGAGCCTTGTATGGACTGAGGCAAGCTCCAAGAGCATGGCATGATCGACTGAAAAGAGCACTTCTAGAGTGGGACTTCTCACAATCTCAAGCTGACAACTCTCTATTTTTTAAGCAGAATGAAAGGTATATCATATACACACTTGTTTATGTAGATGATATAATCATTACTGGGAGTGATAGTAATCAGTTACAGCAATTCATTAGTAAGCTCAACGATTCATTTGCACTAAAGGACATGGGAAAGCTAAAGAGATTTCTAGGTATGGAAGTGGTAAGAAATGATCAAATGTTGTTCATAAATCAAAAGAGGTATGCGTGTGATCTACTAAAAAGGTTTGGCTTTGATAGTCTAAAGTCCATATCTACACCTATGACTTCTGGGAAATTGGTTTCACGGCATGAAGGAAATAAGCTCAATAATCCCACTATTTACAGAAGTTGTGTAGGTGCATTGCAGTATCTCTCACATACAAGACCTGATCTCAGCTTCAGTGTTAATAGACTCAGCCAGTATCTTCAAGAACCAACAGATGCTCATTGGAGGCTACTAAAGAGAGTGTGCAGATACCTAAAGGGGACAACTGATTTTGGAATAATGATTCAAAATGATGGAGATCTCAGCATTAATGGATACTGTGATGCTGATTGGGCATCATGCCCTGATGACAGAAGATCTATTGCTGGGTATTGTGTTTACCTAGGTAAAAACTTGGTGTCTTGGAGCTCGAAGAAGCAGAACGTGGTTGCCAGATCTAGTACAGAGGCTGAATACAGGTCATTAGCACATGTTACTGTTGAAATCACTTGGATTCAGTCACTAATGAAAGAATTAAACATCATTCAACATAATTCCCCTACTGTGTGGTGTGATAATGTGGGCGCAAGTGCCTTAGCTTCGAACCCTGTGTTTCACGCCAGGACGAAACATATCGAACTGGATATACACTTTGTACGAGACAAAGTGTTGAAAAAGGAGATGATTGTGAACTATATACCTTCATCAGATCAGACAGCTGATATATTGACGAAGGCTCTGCCGTTGTCACGGTTCTTGTTCCTAAGAGACAAGGTAGGACAGATCTCAGATCTTCCACCTTGAGTGGGGGTGTTAGAATGGACGAGAGGACTGATTTGCTTACATTGAGAAACTGAAGTCTCAAGTAAAAATATTTAACAAAGAAAGGAGAAATCACATAAAATAAATACCCGACTTTTCTCTAAATAAAGGAGCTGACTGGGTAACAGAAAATACATCATCTGAGCATGATATAATTCTGTTGAAAACATCACAGATTTTTGGGAATCTTCAGAGCATGACTCAGAGAGAGAAGAAATAGAAACCACGTGGTGTATTGTATATATTTTTGTATGTATTCATTTTTTGTTATAAAAATACCTGTATTCCTGATTTGTAAAGGATTGAAAAGAAAAGAATTCTTTAGATCAACTTCTCATTTCTTTAATTTTGTTTTATTGGCAAAAGGAATTTTTGTTTGGTCAACTGTTGCTGGCTTACTGCTACTCATTTCTTTCTTTTTTTTTCCTTCGTTCATCTTTGGATTATTTTATATTTTTTGTTACTCCGTAACTTGGATGGTTGGATCCCAACAAAAAGGTATGAATTGTATATCCACTGTATTGGAGGGCATTCATTTGATGAAATGTGATTGGTCGGCCATGCTTTTGTTTTAGGAAAACTACACATTCCTGTTGTGAAGTAATCATGCATGGTACGAAATATAATAGAATTGAATGTTACGAACACTTGTTGTACATCTAGTCAGGTCTCCATTGACAAGTAATCCTTCACCATGGAAGGATTGAAGCATTACATTTTTTTTTTTTTTTGGTATAGAGATGGCATTAACTTTGCCTTTGGGAAATAGGCCTAAAATATAAGAAAGAAGTGATGTTAATTATATATGTTTCCAAAATTGTAGCAAAATTTGACTTAGTTTTGTAGTTTAAAGTGCAACATATGGGGGCATAGATGATGTCACTAAGCCCCCTGCTTGATGCTCATTTTAAAGAGGTAATAGTTTTTGAAATAGTAATTTTCTGTAGAATATGTGTTTGAAATGTAGGAAAAATTTTGGATTTGTATGCTGAAAATGTGTGATTGAAAATAAGTATGGAAAAATGTTATGATTTAAAGGGAATCATACAGAGGCTAAATATATGAAAAACCTTAAACAATGACACAATTAATGAAGGACACACTATCATCAACACAAATCGTCATCATTTATAAGTCTTTGTTCTTTAACGCAATCATTACAATTTATAAATCAATTTATAAACAATACAATTTTCAAACTACTTTTTAACCATACACGTTTTCTATTTACTTTTTAACCACACATTTTACCTCAAAATATAGCCCTTGTTTGATTTCCATTAAATTTATCTCTTTTTTCTACGGTACTTAATTTTAACTATCCATTAAAAGTTAATCCCACAATATTTGACTTTTCAATCAAATCTCATCCATCTATTCTCCTAAAAATTACTATTCATTTGAAAAAAACTATTTTTAAACAATATCAAACACACACATAATAAATCAATTTATAACTATTACAGTGTTACTAAAGATAGCCTATTTAGTTTTTTTAATCCAAAAATGACGTAGTATCATTTTTACTCATTTCTTTCGTTTAGTTATCAATGTTTTCATTTGTTCTATTCCGTTTCATTGGTTGTTTCCAGTTGTTCAAAATCTAGGGTCTTTGATTTCTTCTTCTAACCTTCGAACAATCGCTTGACGATTGTAATTTTGATATGTAAACGGATTAATTTCCTTCTATTTTGTTTGTTTCTCTTCTGTTTAGTAGCTTCAAATAATCACTACAACAAACTTTTTTTATGGCATGAATTGTATGTCGTAAAAAATATTTTACGGCGTAAATATGAACACCGTAACAAGTCATGGGTTGTAAATGCTTAATATTTTTTATGGCGCACAAATGCACGCCGTAAATACTACTTATTCACTTTTTATGGCGTGTACTTTTTAAGGCATGCATAATGCATGCCGTAAATGTCAATTTAATTTTTTAAAAATATTTATCTATTTAATTACTAGAAAACCCATAATAATTAAAAAACCATATGAACATTACATCTAAGTAATCCATACCACATTCTACATGGTATGACAAAAAGGTTTTAAAAAATTAAATTGACATTTACGGTAACAAATATTTAACCCACTGAATGTAATGAACGCCAGACATTTAGCAATAAAAATTATTTATATAAGAAATTGAATTGAAGATAGACACAAGAATGGATATATATATATATACTCATCAAGCAACAACATTACCAGTAAACAAGCAAGTTAGGCACCCATCCTCTAAACAAATTAACCTTTAACTCCATGTTCCTTAAGTAACACTCCAAAACCAGATGAGATCGATGCTTCTGTACTTTGCTGGATCAATTTGCAAATTAGAGGAAAATATCAAATTCAAGTGAATGAGCGAGCAGGTAATCATCAAAGATTAAAGATTAGGAGTATCGAAAACATTTTATTGAAGAAAAAATTGCTCTCGGAAGAAAAATCAATAAATTGGAAACCATGGCTTGACCTCAATATATACTAGGTCACATAGTTCCATGAATATGTAGTGTTACTATCGTCCAATCTATGGTATAGACAATAATGCAACTTATTACTTCGTTTTAGTTGTAACAGTTTGAATTGGTTAACTTTCGTTTTTAATTCCAAATACCTCATGTAACTCTCAAATATTGTATACATTCATTCAACTAGAAAGAACAAAGCAAATTAGGTCGAGACTACAACTCATGAACTAGTAATATCTAAACTAAATCTCACAGATTTACAATAAATAAAAATATTTTATAATAATAAAGAAATGAATATATCTGGGATTGGATTCGCCAACCGAGCCTGCATTTATTTTCTTCCGTCTGTCCATTTATTTTTGTGAAGATTTAGAAGCATCTTCTCTTTAAGCTCGTTCTTCCGATAATTTATGGAAATGGAGTAATAGTGATTGTTCAAACCATAAAACAATGTCTGCAACAGAAATATGATCAGAAAATGGTAATTGCAAGACAGAAATTCTGATCTTATTTCATACCCAAATGAAGCCGGTGAAGATTCATTTATACAGACTCAATAAAGCAACGAACCAATAAAAAAAAGAACATGCATGTCATCAATAAATAAAACAGAAAATTGAAAAAAGAAAATAGAAAACGTAAAATGAGAAACACGTTTCTTCTAATTTTCTTCATGCTTGAACATGTGAGCCTTGAGTCACTTATTTGTTCACCCCCTCCTCAAGTTGGAACATGGTGGATGTCAGTCATGCCCAACTTGAAGAGGAAAGTCCGGAACTGATTTGTAGCAAGAGGTTTTTGTAAAAAGTCCGCTAATTGAAGACGTGAAGCGATATACTGCGGAGCAATGAAACCATCATTGAACTTGTTGCGAACAATGTGACAGTTTATATCTAAATGCTTTGTACGCTCATGAAATACCGGATTCGCAGGTATATGAATCGCAGCTTTATTATCACACCAAAGCGGTATAGGCAAGATGACAGGAACAAAAAAGTCCTTTAAAATGTACAAGATCCATTGCAACTCACAAACTGTAGTGGCCAAACTTCTGTATTCAGCCTCATCACTAGAAATAGAAACTGTTACTTTTTTTTTGTTTTCCACGAGATCAGTGAATTCCCAAGAAAAATGCAGTAACTTGTTAATGATTTTCAAGAGTCCAAACAAGATGCCCAATCGCATCAGAGTAACCTTGAAGTTGAAAATCATTGCTAGCTGAAAAGAATAATCCTTGTGAAGGATTCCCCTTCAAGTATTTAAGGAGATAAACTGCACTATTCCAATGATCCTGACTAGGTGAATAAACATATTGGCTCAATTGTTGAATTGCAAAAGTGATATCAGGGCGTGTAAAATTCAAATATAACAAACGTCCCACTAATCTCCTATACTTATCCGGATCTGGTAGAGGCTGATATGTCTGTGCTGAAAATTTTGTTCCCTTAGACATTGGCACTAGAATTGATCTTGCTCCACATAAGCCAGCATCCTGAATTATGTCTAAAATGTATTTCCTTTGATTCACATAAATTCCATCCGTGTTGCATGCAATTTCCAATCCTAGGAAAAACTTAGCATCCCCAAGGTCTTTGATAGTGAACTCCTTATGCAAAAAACGTTTAACAGCCAAGATTTCTGACTCATTAGAACTTCTGATCAGAACATCATCAACATAGACTAAGAGTATTACAACATAGTCTGAATTGTGTTTCACAAATAAACAATTATCATTTGCAGATTGGAGGAATCCATATGCAATCAGTTTCTGACTAAGTTCTGCATTCCATTGGCGTGAAGCCCGTTTTAAGCCATAAAGACTTCTCTTCAACTTGCAAACTTGATCTGGCTTTGCCCTTTTGTAACCTTCAGGGGGCAACATGTAGACTTCTTCTTCAATATAACCATGTAAAAATGCATTATTGATATCCAGCTAATGTAATGCCCAGTTCTTTGCAGCCACAACAGTGAAGAGGATCCTTATTGTCACTAGTTTAGCCACGGGAGAAAAACTATCAAAATAATCCACCACTTGTAGCTGGTGATAGCCTTTTGCTACAAGTCATGCTTTGAATTTATCAATGGTTCCATCAGCATTAAGTTTAACCTTGTAAACCCATTTTGAGTCAATAGCCTTCTTCCCTTTTGGAAAACTTGTTACCTCCCAGGTATTGTTGTTTTCTAAAGCCTTTAATTCCTTGTCCATTGCTTCAATCCATTCAGGTATCTTACTTGCTTGATAATAAGAAACATGTTCCTGTATACTAGAAATGTTGGCTAGAAAAACAGTATATGCATGACTGAGATGAGGGTTAAGGATAAAAGGAAAAGTTGGTGGTGTGTGTGTGGATGACTGAGGTTTGCAGGCCAAGAGTCCTTCAGCAGTTGGTAGATTCTTAGTGATAGAGACATGAGTTACATAATCTTGCATCCAGCTAGGTTTGGTTCTTTGTCTTACATCTAGTAACTTCAGTAGATTTTTCATTGTTCATTTTAGCAGGAGTATCAGCAAATGGGACAGGAATCAGTGGGATATTGTTTAATGAATTAGGATCATCTATTTCAGAATGAGAGTGATTCTCTGCAATATTAGTTCGGGAAGAGAATTTGAAGTATGATGAGAATTCTGAGATTCAGAGATTGGAGAAATAGATTGTTCTGTTTCATGAATTGAGTCAAGAGAAGTAACCATAGGAGTTGGAGGATAAGGTTCAGTTTCTGAGTTTGTGTGAAGTTGATAAGGTAGTGTGGATTCAATGAAAATTACATCTCTGGAAACATGAGTTTGTCTTGTGTTGAGATCATATACCTTATAGCCCTTTTGCCCTGGACTATACCCAATAAAAAATACACCTATGGGCCCTTGAATCAAATTTAGCTTTGTGTCATTGGGTATTTATAATATAGCAAAGACAACCAAATGTCTTAAGAAGGCCGTAGTTTGGTTTTCTCTTGAATAATCTTTCAAAAGGGGTCTTCCAATGTAAGAGTGGAGTAGGTGTTCTATTTAAAAGAAAGGTAGCCATAAGTATGGAATGGGACCAGAATTGTTTTGGGAGATTGACATGAAACATTAAGGATCTGGCTATTTGAAGAAGGGACTTATGCTTATGTTCAACCACCCCATTTTGTTGGGGGTGTGTATACACATGTCTTTTGATGCAAAATTCCCAAAGAGTGAAACAGATTTTTGCATTCGAGGTTAGTAAATTCTAATCCATTATCTGTTCTAATGATTTTCACCCTATTTTGAAATTTAGTTTTCACCATTTGAAAGAAATTGTCTAAAGTTTTAATCACCTAAGTCTTATGGATTAAAAGGAAGGTCCGAGTTGATATACTAAAGTCATCAACAATTGTCAACATAAATGGAGTTCAGGTTAAAGAATGTTCCTTATAGGGTCCCCAAACATCTACATGGACCAAATCAAAAATATATGTGGTATGGATCTCACTAGTAGGGAAAGGCAATCTGGACTATTTGGCACAGTGGCAAGCATCACATTGCTGAAGATTTTCAATGTCAACTCTGGTATGTGTATTATATAAGAAATCAAGATGTTTTAATGTTTGAAAGGAGACATGTCCAAGTTTATTGTGCCATTCCAACAGAGAACAAGTAAATAATTTATTTGGATTGGAAAAAGTAGGCATTACAGATGATTGATTACAAGAAGTGTCTTTCTGATCTAGAAAACAAGATCTATCAAGTAGGTAAAGTCTCCCTATTAACCTACCAACTGCCAATATCTATTTTGTAGGTCCTGCAATAGGCAATAAGTAGGATAAAAGATGAAGCGTATGTTTGCTATTTGAGTAAGTTTAGGAACTGACAAAAGATTAAATTTAAAACTAGGCAGATGTAAGGTTTCTTCCAAGCAAATATGTTGGTTTAGGCGAACATTACCACTGTGTTTGACTAGTTTTATAGAGGCACCATGCAAAATAACATGTGTTGGCTGTTTAAGAGGTTTGATTTGAGTCATTAAATTCATGTCAATGCAAATATGATTGCTAGCCCCCGTATCAATGATCCAAGAATCCGAGTACAAATTATCAAGCATTGCAAGACTGAAATTGAATAAATTAATACCTGCATAATCCTTCAAGTGTGCAAAATTAATTTGGCTATCCACATCAACTAGTGTTTTCCCTTTTAAAGCCTTCGCCAGTTCCTGTTGAATTAGATCGGTGATACTTGCAGCAGATATATTTGTGGTGTTGGTAGGGGTTAGATCATCTTCAAAGTCAATTGGTGATTTTAACATATTTTCCATAGCTCTTCCTCTATCTTGATTATTTCTGTGTTCTGATAAATCCTTGTACCAGTTAGGGTAACCGTGTAGTTTAAAGCATTTGTCTCTGCTATGGCCAGTAATGTTGCAATGATCATAGTAAGAATAATCTCTTTCATAAGAGTTATTTGCATTTTGATTACCTCTACCTCAAACAGCATAAGAGGTCCTTCCATAACCCGATCTACCTCCTCTAAAATTAGATCTTCCATAACCAGCTCTGCCTCCGTTAAAACCTCTACTTCCACCAGATCTACCAGAATTTTCGTTCCTGTAGGATTGTGATCTAATGAACATTTCTGAACTATCATTCACTTCAGGAAATATACTGTGAACCTCTCTTTGCTTCTCAACTCTTAGAATCATGGAGTATGCCTTATTAACTGTGGGCAGTGGTTCCATAACAAGTATTTGGTTCCTTATATTATCATAGGCATCATTTAAACCCATCAAAAATTGCATCAAGTGTGTAAATGAAGTCAGATCTACTACTTACTTCTTTGCATTGGCATTATTCAGATCAACTCATCCCAAAGCCTTTTTAATTTTGTAGAATACTTCTCTATAGATAATGTACCTTTTGACATTGTACTGATTTCTCTCTACAACTAATACATTAAAGGTCCATTGGACTCACCATAGCGTTGTTCAAGTTCTGACCACATATCTTTTATAGTAAGTGTGTAGATAAAGGCCTCTACAATATCCTTTGAGATTGAATTCAAGATCTAGGATCGCACCATGCAATCAACTCTCACCCACTGCTCTTCCTTGCTCCCATTATCCGTAAGTCTTTCACAATCACCATTAATGAACCCCAATTTCATCTTAGCACCCAATGCGATTTTAATTGACCTACTCCAGCTCAGATGATTTGTTCCAATCAGTGGTGACGTGACAAGGAACATACCTAGATGATCTGAACTTTAAAGATCTAGCGGATCTCCATTGTTATATTCCTTCGCAGCAACTAGTTTCGCTCCGCTGCCTTGTTGATTTATTTCTTCAGCCATGATTGTTTGAAGAAGATGAAAATATATTTAGATAAATTTGGATTATAGTTCACCTGGATCTGATACCATGATCAGAAAATGGTAATTGCAAAGCAGAAATTCTGATCTTATTTCATACCCAAATGAAGCTGGTGAAGATTCATTTATACAGACTCAATAAAGCAACAAACTAATAAAAAAAGAACACGTCATCAACAAACAAAACAAAAAATTGAAAAAAGAAAATAGAAAACGTAAAATGAGAAACACATTTCTTCTGATTTTCTTCATGCTTGAACCTGTGAGCCTTGAGTCACTTATTTGTTCAAAATATCCTATTGAAATTAAAATCTGGAGAATAACATTGAAATGAACAATACCAAGTTGTAACATTTGAAATTACTTGGATACACAGCTTATTGAGGTGCCCCAAGTTAGATGTTTTCTGGCGTGGTTCTTTTCCAAGCATTATGGTTTGGAGGTTGATCAAATGAAAGGCATCAATTACAACCTTACATTCAACACTCTAAATTGGCTCCACCACTACTGCAATCAATGTCAGTCGTATGAGTCGTGAAATTTGAGGTGAATTACAAATTAGGCGCCTCCTTGTAGCCGAAATGGGTAAAATTTTCCTATGGGGTGGGGGGCGGGAACAAGGGCTAAATTTTCCCGTGGCCTAATTAACATAGAATTTTTTTATAAAATTATTGATTTATTTCTCACAAAAAAATTAACTATATTAATCACTAACATATATAAAGTAAAAAATATGCAAGACCAATAGAGTCACAATCATATAAGTCAACAAGGCGAAGTTACGCAGCAACATGAATAAATGAAGTGTTGATCTCCATAATAATCTATTAATAATCATTTTGATAATAATTATTAGTTAATTTATTATATAAAACTCGATACATTGTATACACTACAAGAAACGTTGGTTATAGGGACGACTTTAGTTATCCCTATAGAGTTCAAAGTCGTCCCTATAATGCAATGGGGACGATATTGTCGTCCCAAAAGATTGTCCCAATAGTTTCGTTGGGATAGGTCCACTGGGACGACTTTAGTCGTCCCTATAGAGATACCAATTTGGGACGACTTTATGTCTTCCCTATAGAGTTATGGAGATGACTTTTTCATCCAAAAACTCATTCGTTTCTCTAATGAATTTGGGACGACTATATGTCGTCCCAATAGAGTTGGGATTTTAAAAAACAACTATATCGTCTCAATAAAGTGATCCAAATTTGTTCAAAAATCGTCCCAATACCAATAGCGACGACTGTTGTAGTTGAAATATAATAATACTATATATTATAATTTTTTTCTTGCATTTTTAAATTTATAAAATATTAATTATTAATTATTTTATTTAGCATAATATTTTCAAATTTTAATTATTTATTAATATATACAATACGACAAAGTAAATAAATGCATGAAAAATTGAAAGCTCAATTTTTTTGACGACAAAATGTAATAGTTCGAATATTAACAAAAGTATAACACATAAAATTTAAATGGTTTGTAAATATCATAAAGGCACATCGTCCTCATCACTAGCATCATCGTGCACATAAAACATGTTCGATTGGGGAGCCGACGGGGGTGGCGGTGGTGGAGGCGGCCTCAATTGGATTCCGGGCACAAAGGTTTGAAGAGAATTTGTCATATGCGCAATATATTCATTCATCACTCGAATATATTCATTTTGCGAATCGAGTTGAGCTTTCATCTCAGCTGAACTCTGGAAATAAGGTGAAGCACGTGATCTACCAGTGGATGACAAGGTATGGGACGAGTCCTTCACAATTCGTCCAACTCCACGAACATGCCCCCTCCTTTCCCCAAGCACCTGTTTAACAATTTTGAGCTCGTCTACTTGTGTACCACTCTAGGGAGCCTCTTGTGTCTGCGTGTTTCGCACCTCAATCATTTGATCCTGATATTTTAAAATTAAATAATTAGTCAGCAACATATGAAACTCAAATAATTAACATAATTACAATGTTTAATGTTGACTTTAACTTACGTAATCGCTCGCCGCACGGTCATTCACCTACTCTCTTGTTTGCTTTCGACGATGAAATGTATCAAAACTGTCTATTACATTTGGCCATTCTTGTGTCTGTTGGTCTCGCTACATAATTAATAAAATATGAGCAATTTATACATTCACACTTAAGCATTCGAAATTGAAAAAATCTAGACTTACTATCAAATTCTTACCATATCATATCGTGCTGCAGAAAAACTTTTTGACCTTTGCAGACTAGGGTATTTAGATTTGGACCGGTTAACTTTATTTTTCTCCGATAATTCCTTGAAAAACAACATTCAAGTTACTACAATTTAAAAATTAATCTAAAATGAAAGTACATTAATTTAATTTAAAGTACTCGTACTTACAAAAAATTTCGGATCAGTGTATAACTGAACACACTTTTCCCAGTCAGTGGCATTCATAGAGCGAAAAGGCTTATTGGGTCCATGCAGCTTGAAGTGATTATTGACCGTGTTCTTATAAGAGCGATATCGATCGGCCTCCTTCCATTCGAGACCCTTGAGTATGATGTCGTACTCCCTCTTCGTATACTTAGTCGGTTGTAAGTTGAAGAAGTCCTACATGAATTCGAATTAAACAAGGCTAATTCTTAAGTTCAAAGAAATAATTCGAAATCCAAATAAATTTAAGGGTAAATATATTACCACTACATTTTTAATTTATCACACTACATGATAAATACACAACACTTAATATTTTTTAATACACGCAATACTAATAATTTACAATTATAACCCTAAAATATTTAAGAGTACACCACGCAATAATCTGTCATCCCAGATTCCAAGCTTTTCACCTCCTGGCTCCTCTACTCAAATTCACGCAAAAATATGTACAAATTCAGTTTAGTTGATTATTATTATTTTACATTGATTCTCAGTTTAATGAATTGTGTTTTCATCTTTCGGATAGTGCAAAACTCTAAACAAATCTAGGACACTTTTCTCATCCTTGACATGGGGTGGCTGCCAAGGTTTTTTTTTTTTTGAAAGCGCCAAGAAAATTAGGTATAACTGGTGCGGCTGCTACAATTCAGATTTATTTCTTGACTGGTTATGTGGGGTGATAGAGAATAAAAATCATACGGAATAGTATTACAAATTGAATTATGATACAATAAAAATTGATCAATTACCTGAACTTCAATTCGTGTTAATGGCTGCGAGACATTATTTGAGAAATCAAAAATTGGTATTGAAAAGCAAAAATTAAAAATAACAAGAAGAACAAAATGATTTGGGAATCAAAACTATAGATAAGAGAAGAGAAGAAGTTTATTTGATAGATTGCGGCGTAAATAAAAATTAGTGAAGGAAAATTAAAAGGTTATTTACGTAATTTTAATTATGACTATTTTTATAAATAAATAAAATATTTGAAATGTGGTGTAGAAAATAAGTTTTGTGGTGGCAATATAGCCACCCTAAATTTAATTTACTTACGTGTATGCTGTTGATGACACGTTCTTTCAACTCTGATGGAACATCATCCCACTTATTATAGCAGGGAACCACAAAGTTTCTAACTTGGCTCCCCACATGTCTACTTACATATTTTTTTGTTGTTTCCAATTGGTTGATATGTCTTCTTGGTGTTATCGAAATTGACGGGAATCGGTTGCTTCCCGTTGGACTCGAATGCCTTAACCAAATTGAGACCTACGACGGGGCCCCGTCTTCTCGAATACGACGCTGCATGTTCATCATAACATTTTAATAAATAATGCAAGTTATTACATACACAAAATGAGAAGTGTCACAAATATGTCTTACCAGTCTCGCAGTGGCCTAGAATCCTGCTTCCACCTTCATGCCAGAGGGAATATTCGTTTAAGCTTGTAGAGGACAAGTAGGAGCTGATCTTGAGAATTAAACATGTCGCTAACCTTTATCGACCTAACACACAACTTTTTGAAAAATGTACAAAGTTCAATAATCGTTGAAGAAATAGCCTTGTTTAGAAAGGCTCGCTCGACAGGCAACATGCAACAATGGTTGCATGATGATATGGCAATAATGTGACTTCATACCAAGAATTCGATTCTCACTTGGAGAAATGTTCTTTCTCAAGTTTGATGCAAAACCATCAGGAAATCTCACTGATCTGATAAAATTACAGAATTTTTGACGTGTTGTAGTTGTGACTTTTACTTCGCAGCAGGCTTCACCAGCTTTCCCCTTTCCTCATACAAGTGCAATTCTGGTTTGATTTGCAATCTCATCAAATCACCCCTTGCCTTATCAGTATCTTTAAACTTATGGGGATCACCTAACATTGTACCAAGCAATCTATCACAAACATTCTTTTCCACATACATCACGTCGAGATTATGCTTCAATTTGTTTGTCGACCAATACGACAATTCGTAAAAAATACTCTTCTTACTCGAATTAAGTTCAGAAGAAGCTCTTTTCCTTTTGACACCCCTGTATCTCGGGTGTTTTCCTGGGATTCTAAGTTGAACGTGACTAAGCTGTCGCAATATGTCCACACATGTCAGTCTTCTTGGAGGATGCCTCATCTCGCTTTTTCCATTAAAGTCAAGTCTCTTCCGCCATTGATGAGTAGTTGAAAAGAAACATTGATGACCCACATAAGCAGTTTTACCAATGACACGCATTGACGGTGTCTCTTCATTGCATGTAGGGCATGCCCCGTAACCCTAATCGCTTCACCCTGATAAACTACTTCTAGTAGGAAAATCCCTAACTGTCCATAAAAGCACTACATGCATTCTAAATAAACCATTTTTACTTGATGCATCACGTGTATCGACGCCATTAGCCCACAACTCATTCAAGTCATCCACTAATGGGCTTAAAAAACATCCATGTCCTTCCCTGGTGATTGAGGACCCGGTATCAAGAAGGTTAACATCAAGTTCTCTTCTTTCATGCACATCCAAGGTGGTAAGTTGTACATAGTTAAAATTATTGGCCACATGCTATATGACAAACTCATGTTACCAAATGGATTAAAACCATCAGCATATAGACGTAGGCATACATTTCGTATTTCGTAGCAAAATTACGGTGGTTTTTGTTAAAATCTTGCCATGCCTTGCCATCTACAGGATGCCTTAATTGATCTTCGTCTCTCGAGTGTCCTATATTATGCCACCTCATTTATTTTTCGGTATGTTTTTTTGCAAATAAATGCTTTAGTCTTGGGGTTAATGGAAAATAACGCAACACTTTATGTGGCACATTCTTTCCAGACGACTTTTCTGCTTTTTGTATCCAACGACTTTCAAAACATATCGAACAAATTTCTTTAGATGCATTCTCCTTCCAAAATAATTCACAATCATTCTTGCAAACATGAATAGATTCGTATCCCAATCCTAGCTTCGACATCAGTTTCTTAGCTTCATAATGAGAGCCAACAAGATTGATTTTCGGGAATGCCAACTTCAAGAGATTTAACAGTCCGCCAATCGACTTATTTGTCCACTTATTTGCAACCTTCAAATGCATCAACTTAGCTAAAAATTTCAAAGACGAGAATGACGAAACTCCAGGTAACAATTCTGAATGCAGAGCCTCGAACAACTCATCGTAATGGCTATCAGAAGATCCCGCAGTGTATTCATTCTCAACGACATCATTTAAAACATCTGCCATCTCATCTCCTGTACACATCCCTTTGTTTCTATTTTCACATTGAGGACAATGTGTAATTCAATTTTGGGGGGTGTAGACTTCATTTTACACTTTATCATGTTATATAACCTTTCCGGCTTAAGATGTTGTGATGTTTGATTTTGTTCACGTTGTTTGAGATATTGACATGCTAGATAGCTTTGTCGGCTCAAAATGATTTGATGTTTGAAATTGCTGATTAATTCACGAATTATGATCGAATATGCTACTTGTGCCTATTTTTATAAATTGCTTATCTATGAGTGATCCTAAGTTCTCTTGAGCACAATAATCATAACTAATTATTGTTGAGATTTGGAATCTATTGAAGGTTGGAGAAATTTGTGAAGTAGAGAAATTAGGTTGTAAGCTTGCATTTTCAATTTTTATCAACCTATCCAATTTCTTTTCAATGTCCTTAATCTCTTAATCCTTTGTGAGACAAGTTTGGGGGTGGTCGAGTCGGTAAAGGAAACGGTCTAGATGTATAGTGATTCCATGCATGCTTGATATAAATTTGTGTGGAGTGTTGTTGATGTTAAGTATAAGCTAAGTAATGACCAAATTCTAGAAATCTAAGCCCATTTTAATTATTGCATTGCCCTATCTCATAGTCTTTTTGACTCGAGTAATTAAACCCGTAGGAGTATCTTGAAACTTGGTACCTTAAGTTTGAAACTTGGGAGTCACCGGCCTAAAGCTCGCTACATGGGTTAATTTGAAAGCTTAAGGAGTAGGGTACACACACACACTAAAAAAAAAGCACATCATCATCATTGCATTTGCTTAATAAGTCTACCCCACTTCGTAGCCTTTTTGACTTGAGTTATTAAGTTCGTAGTGGTATTTTGAAACCTGGTACCCTTTGATCTTAAAACAATCGGGGAGTTTTCGACCTAAAGCTCCCTACATGGGTCAATTAGAAAGCTTAAGGGAGTGGAGAAGTCACGAGCAATCATCACATTAGTTTGTAAAAATCATGCATTTGTATTTGCATAAGGGCTTAGATTAATAGTGAGTTTGAATTGCTTGGTATAAACTTTAATGTGAAGCGCTCATCTAGTGGAGAGTCACTGCCCATCTAGATTGTTGAGATTACCGGTAAGTCATAACCAAGCTTTAGTGGAAAAAGAAATGTGTGAATTGAGAGTTACCTCTAGGATTGCATCTCGGGAGAGAAAAGAAATAATATGGGGGGATGAATGTCACGAGAGGGTAAGGAATGAAATTGACCACTAAGGGTAGATAGTATTGTTTTGAAATTTATCTTTCCTACAACGTTTCTTTGAACCTTAGTGATAATTGGAAGTGATTATGCACACACACACTGATCAAACATGAGATAAGCTCAACTTTTTTTGTAGTATTATTTTGAAAACATAATTGTGAATTAATCATGCAATTTTACACTCAAGACAGAATTTATAAGTTGTCTAGCTTTGTTAATCTTTCATTCATTTACTTTTTGTGTTAGTAGATATTCTTGCTCGAGACGAGCAAGAGTTTAAGTTTTGGGGTATTTGTTAATTGCATTTTTTTACACTTTTTATACCTTTAAATTAACATATTTTGGAATATCTTGAGCAATATCTACTAATTTATGCATATTTTGTGTTTAAATAGGTTAATATCCAAGTTTGAGGTAAAAAATCACAAAAGGAGTACAAACTATGCTG
The DNA here is from genome assembly GCA_963555705.1 of Ligustrum vulgare. NCBI lineage: Eukaryota > Viridiplantae > Streptophyta > Magnoliopsida > Lamiales > Oleaceae > Ligustrum > Ligustrum vulgare. Next base: position 24,537,702 of record OY743168.1, read on the forward strand.
AAATTGAAAGTTTGGGGACCATTTTGTTACTTTCGAGAAGTTTAGGAAGAGCTGTGCAATTAGCCGAGGAACCAAATTACAAGATTTCAAAAATTGAAGGACCTAAAGTGCAATTTTAGAAGGACTTATTTGAAAGAAATCTGAAATTTTGGCGACTTAATTGATCATCATTGAAAGATGAAGGACCTCATGACAATTACGGAAGGGACTAAGCTGCAAAATCGCACCCCAGCTGAACCACGCGAATGCGTGGCTCGAACCGAGCCGCACACGCGAACTACGGCTTGAAACGGACCCAGGACCAAACTTGGTCCCGAATTTTGGCCACGCGACCGTGCAACTTTAAATAAATAAAAAAATTTACGGGCCAGATCGAGTCGATCCGACCGACCCGGTTTGGCCCAAAGCACCGAATTTCGCAGATCCCAGCAGATTTTGTGATATTTTGGGTCATTTTTGAGTTGTATAAATACCCAAAACACTTTTTGAACTAGGGTTATGTTTTATTCTTACCCCTTTTTAATTTTCTTGTATTTTTCTTTGATTATTGCTCTCTACTTGTTGTTATTTAATGCTTTAAAGTTAAGAAATTATTGTGTTTTTACTTACTTTCCTTATTCCCAAGCTTATTATTGTTGTTGCTTTTATCTTTTATCTAAGAACCCATTGCATTTATGATACATTTATGGCATTATGTGTTGAGTTGTTGAGAATATTAATGTATGGTAGAGGAATTTAATTCAAAGTAAAGAAATACTTGAGCATTTATTCCAAAAGTCTACTAAAAGTGGAATTTTCTCTATTACCTTATTTTTAATCTTTATTTAGAGTATTATTGATATGTTTATATTGTTTGTTAAATGTTGTTGTTGTTTTATTGTGGGTAAATGTTATTGTGTTGGAATTTTTTATTACTTTAATTTTATTTAAGCATTTTTAGTAGTTGTTAGATTGTGGGTATTTATGTTTATGTGTTTATGATTATGAATGTTGTTTTATATTTCTGTATCTTTTAAATGTTTGTTACTATTTTAAATTGTAATTGAAATTTACTACACAAGTTAGGTGATTTTAAAATCTCTCATGTAATTTGGTTGATTAATTAACTACCACTAATTGATTTTTGAAAAGACGAAATTAGTATAGTTATGAAAACTAAATTTACATTGTTTTATGTTATGTAACTTATTTTAATTATCAAGTTTATGTTTTCATCAAGTTATTTAGATTAATTAGTTTTATTCTAATTTTTATGTTGTTATCTATTTGATTTAGTTGACTAGTTTTCATATTATCATGTTTTTACTCATGTCACTTAGTAAATCATCATCAAACAAATTTTTTGTGCTACTTGACTTTTCTTTTAAAATGAAATCAACAATTTTAGTTACAAATCAATCAATCCTCGTGGGTACGATAACCCGAACTTTTTGAGTCCACTTTACTACTTGAACGCGAACTGTGCACTTGTGGTATACGATTTTAGTGAACATTGATCATATATTGTATTTTATAGAGTACATTATACCAATCTCGTAATCCATTTTTTGATTTAAGTCTGTTTTGGTATCAATCCCTAAAAAACTTTATGTTTTCTTTATTCGCTTATTGAGTGGATATATATGTATCCTATACAATCAAGACAAAGTGAAAATTAAGATATCCATTCAACATATATTGAATCAATGAAGCTCCTGCTCTGCCCGGGGCTACCGATTTTATATAGCTAGTTATCCTTTGCACCATCTTAATTAGGGTATTTTTACCTCATAGATAGCAAAAGATTAATGAAACAACTAAAATTGAAATTCAATATTTTTCAATCATAAAACACCACAAAAAAATTCTTTACCAATAAGTCTTCAAAGTTCTGGAGTTGGAAAGAGGTCGACGGAGTTCCAGTTTGAAGAAGAACGATGTGTGTTCTTGGCAATCTATACGGAAAGAAAAGAATTTAGAGTTGCTGGAAGGTGTGGGAAGCACATCTAAAGAAATTCTCCGACGATCTATAGTTTGGGGCCAGAGTCAACTAGGGGTCAGTATGTTTGAAATAATTCTACGTCGAATCTTTTCTAGTGAATTTTTAGTTGCAAGTTTACTCAGATGTTGTTTCCATATAAAGAATTCTTCAAGGGCTTTTCCTTTGTTTCCATATCTAGTGTCTTTACCTTTGTTCATTTATTTATCGCTTTTGATTGATTGCTACGCGCTTAATTGACTATGTTTCATTAAATTAATTTATTTATAATTTCGCATTATACAACTATTCACCCCTCTAGTTGTAGTTGGTTTAGCTCACGTTATTTCAAGTGGAATCAGAGTCTAAGTTCGATCGCTGATTTTATTTAGTCTAGGCAAGTCAATCTTTATCCTTTCCTCCCTACTTAAATTGGACAACCCTATTTACCATAGTTAGTGGTATAGTTACCCCTAATGATAATTTCACTTAGACTAGGGATGAATTAGCTGATTGTAATTGGAATGGTAAAGACATCAATGAAATATATACGGCTATCTCCTCAGGAGAATTCATACGTGTATCTATGTGTGAGATTGCTATAGAAACTTGAGATGTTCTAGAAACCATACATGAAGAAAGCTTGAACTATATGGCTTTTACCTCGATAGTGAAGAGTGATAGTAAGAGAGATGTGTAAAAGATGAAATTAACTGTTTCGAGGAAGAACATATGACTGCTATAGATTGGTAAGAGAGTTATAATCAGTTGTATCAGGAAGTCCTTGAGATAAAAAGATTAATAGATCTATTCTTAAGAAGCTAAATGGTGTTGAGGTTAAAAAAAAAAAAAACTCTTGTGCTTAAAATTCAAGAATCAACTGAAAAAACTCTAGTTCTTAATGTGCATGCAGCGTTGTTCATGATATTTACACATACAAACATATGCAGTTAATTTTTCTTTTTTGTATTATTTATTTTGCATTATTTATTTTATTAAAAAAGTGCATTTTTTTATATATATAAGTGATATTAATGGTGATCAAGTAGTGGTAAAATTTACGAATATTGAATAAAGTTTTCATTTACTTTGTTTAACTTGTTTGGAGTACTTGGTACGTGTCATTTCATGTATCTTCAGCACTATATCAAACAATAAATCCATTATTTGATTTTCAAAGATCAATCACAACAACTTCTTGAATTGAAATTCAAGAATGTTCAAACATAGAACACCAAACAAAAAATCATTTACCAATGAGCCTTCAAAGTTCTGGAGTTCGTCGAGGTCGTTAGAGTTTCAGTTGAAGAAGAACGAAGTTCGTTATTGACCATCTATGCGAAAAGAAAAGAGTCCAAAGTTGTTAGAACGTGCGGGAAGCACATCTAAGAGGGTCTTAAATGATATACATGTTGGAAGCCAGACTCAACTAAGGTCAGTGTGTCTAAACTAATTCTATAAGTTGAATATTTTCTAATGAGTCTTTATTGGCACGTTTACCTCGATGTCATTTTCCCGTGAAGAATTCTCCAAGGGTTTTTTCCTTCATTGCCTAGTGTTCTTTACCTTTGTGGATTTATTTATCGTTTTGATTGATTGCTACGTGTTTAATTGAAACGTGAAGTTTTATTTTAACTCAGGACCAGATGAATCTTGCTAACACAGATTAGCCTGGATTATAAAACGTGAACAGAACAATCGATGCAGAATTGTAAAAAGACAAGAACACAATATTTGAGCTTTACGTAGGAAAAAACCTAATAGGAAAAACTCACATGCCTGCACTTTGCGGACAAAGATCAATCACTATTTAAAAGAAGTTGTTACACAGATCAATCTAAGCTACATGATAAATTTACGCATAAACTTATCAAACACCCAAGAATTAAATCACTTCCTGATTTTTCTATGGCGTGTAATATGAGCTGGCATCCCACCACTCTTCAGTAGCTTTCTTTGAACCTGCAATGATTTTCAACAAATCCGAACTCCCGTTCGATCTTGATTCAAACCTTCCGTTTGATCTTCTGGCTGAAAGTCTTTCCTTCTCTTAGTGATTGACAAACTCCTCCCAAAGAACCGAAATCACGATAATATAGAAGACGTGTATAATTAGTGCACCCTACGAATTTTGGCTTCAAGACTTCTTGAAGAAACATCCTCCCAGTCTTCCTTATTTAAGTGTACACGAGTTGCTTGTCCTCCAAGTCTCCTAGTCGTGTAAAATCTCTACTACCCGCAATAAATCAATGATAATTACAAGTTAATAGAGATAAGGTAAGATAATCATAAATTAAAGAATCTTACCATAAGTGAAGATAATGTAAGATAATCAAAGTTAGTTATGAAACAAAAAGATCTTACCATAAGTGAATCACTTATCAACCAAGTGATAAATACAACCTTGAACATCAAGAAATAAGGCCAAGATTTTCGGTCAACAGTATTTTTGGCTAATCTAAGATATTCTTTATCTTGAATCCTTATCAAGAATGATAAGATAAAATTTTAGCCTAAGTATAACATTATCACAATGCTCAATACTTATCATAAAAGATAAGTTACACAATTTATCTCTAAATATTACCAAATAGTACGAGATAATTATTTCAATAAATATAATTGTAAGTTCAAATAATTATCAAGTAATTTAATTTAATTTAATAAATTACTAAACACACGTGTTTAACAACTAATTAAATTATCTTAATTACAAAAAATAGAAAATACCAACAACAAATAAGTTATCAAGAAGTATAGTGCATAGTTACCAATAACTTTTCTGCAAGAGCATATTAATAAATAGTTTTGATAATTAGGTTATCTATGTGCCAATAGGTCCACAATCAATTTTTTCAATAAAGTCACATTTTTGCACTTTTTTTATAGATCTATTTTCTTGGACAATGTAATATGCAATGTTTAGAAAATCGGATCGAACCGATCGGTTCAATCGGGAAAATCAGGAATCGGCCAGAAAACTGGTCCGGTTGACCTGAAAAATTGGCTGAAAAACCAATCGGTTCAACCGGAAAAATCGAGAACTGGCCAGGTTTTAAAACCCGATTTTCAAATTTTTTTTTTTTTTTAATTTCTCTAGCTGTTTTACGCTATTTTTGTGTATAATTTTATCTTCTAAATGAGTAAATATTTATTTATTTGTAAAATAACATGTTTTTTAGAATTTTTTGTGATTTTTGGAATAATTTTTTATGTTTTAATTGAAAACAGTTCGACCCGGTATGGCCTTTTGACCTTTGACCCGTTGCCTTTTCAAGTTCGAACCGATTTTCGATTTTCTGGTAATATGTAATAATGACTCACTGCTACATAAGTTTCTGTAAATAACTATTATTCATTCTGCAAGACCAATATAATTTCCCTTGAGGCTAACTGTAATGTGGCCAATAATCAACCAACTTTTTCACTCAAAATGATGTTAGTACAAAATTAATTTGATCAGTCAGTCCATCAATGCACACACATATGCACTGAATGGAGGCACACTAGACACGTATATATGAACGAACACAAAACAGCAATTATAGTAATCTCCTAGTTTTTACCATCACTCAATAAAGATATTTCTAGAATTTTAAAAGTACACAACAACATGGTAAAATAATCTATGAGCCTCATCCGTCCATGCATGCTAGGCTTTCGTCCCAATTTATTTGGCGATGAAAGTTATTTCGTATAAACATCGCCACGAAAAAAAGATTATTCTCTTCTCAACAAGGAGACGCTAATCTATTATACACAAACATATAGTGCAACTTTTACTCTCATTAGTCTAAGTACAAAAATTGAAAATATATTTATCACTATGATCTTTTCCTTCTTGTGTCAACTTAAGAAATAAGAAACATATATGTTAGTTGTTACGAACCCTTCTCTATTTAAGGTGATTAATTAATATATGCTAATTGGCATGCATACGTGGCATTAGAGTACAATTTTGGGTCAAAGTGTTGGTACCAAGCAGGGAGTTCATAAGACAAGCATGCCTAATACAAACCCCATTTGCACAGCGCACGCTAGACAACTCACTGGCCCACAATAGCACCACTCACCTATTTTTTTCTATTCCAAAATCAAACTTCTGTGTTCTCATTGGCTTATTTTAGTTCACTGCTCACTCATAATTCGTCAATTTTCTTTGTGTTTTCTTCCTACATATATGTCAAAGAAAAAAAAATAAAAAATATTATTTATTCTATTTTTTACTTTTATCTAATCTTGTTTAATACTGTGTACTAAGTAAGTCTCGAGTGCGAGTTCATCGTATGAGAATTAGTATTGTATCTTTACACAATCTACCTATTTCATATTATAAGGACCTAATGTCTACCATGTTTATACATAGAAACTACTAATTAATATTAAATATTGCTTATGAAGGAAGAGAATCTTAGACCGGAATTCGCGACGGAAGTTAAAAGCCATTAATTTTCTCCGTTATGAATTTTTGTGACACGCTGAGAAGTTCATATACATACTTTTCAAAACCCTAAAGAGTCATCTACATCTACATCTACAATCTATCTACAATGTACATTTATATCTACAATCTACAAATAGAGTGGATGGAGGAGAGATTTTTGAATTCCTATTTTACCCTCATATATTTAGTTTTATACTCATTTTATCCTTACCCCTTATTTAATAACATTAAATAATTCATTACATTTATTGTACAGCAATTTACAAAATTATAATATAATTTTATATTAATATGTTTTTTCATTTATTTAGTATTAAACGAATTTATTATCTATTAATTTACAATGTTTTAATTGTATTTCATTTATTTAATTTAATCTACATCTATAGTAGTAGTAGTAGTTGGATGAGTGGAAAACTTTGATTCCCCATTATTTTAGGTTAATATTACATTTAAAATTTATTTTATTTTTCATTAAATATTATTAGTTATTATATTAATCTACAATAAATTTAGATATTTTTATCTTTTATCAATAACACTCTAATTACATTTTTATTAAAATCATTAATTAATTCATAAGAAAAAAATTAATTATATTCTAATTAAGATTATAAATCAATAATTTCAAAACTAACATTTTGGTTTAAACTTACATTTTTTATTAATAAAACATGCTCCTAATGCACAACTTTAAATATATATATATATATATTAATCGGTGTGGACTTATCACATCTCTCTTTGTATTTTCTCTCTAATTATATCAAAGAGATTCACTCTAATATCTCTCTCTTACATAGATATTACAAGTTTAGGCCCGAATACATGTGCAAACAACAAAATCTACTCTTATTATTTATTAATAATATAAGATTGATAAGCCTTTGAAAAAAAAATTAACAGTATAATTAGGACACACATTCAATACATCTCGAAAACTATATTAATTAATGGCGATTTCATTTCTATCATAAACTATTATGCCAAGTTAATTGACATCGTAATGGGATATTTTCGTATATTTCCTCCGTTCCATGAAGATAGAATTTTTCCATTTTTGATGCATATTAAACAAAATGTAACTAATATAGTTGGAAATAAAAATTTATCTTATAAATTTACTATTATTATATGCATACATTAAATAGTCTAAAATTTTCAAAAAGTAGCAGTTTCACAAATTTTCTATAATTTTTTCTTTTATAAAAACTTAGATAAACATTAATAAACAAAAAATTAATGTTAACTATTATGCCAAGTTAATTGACATCGTAATGGGATATTTTCGTATATTTCCTCCGTTCCATGAAGATAGAATTTTTCCATTTTTGATGCATATTAAACAAAATGTAACTAATATAGTTGGAAATAAAAATTTATCTTATAAATTTACTATTATTATATGCATACATTAAATAGTCTAAAATTTTCAAAAAGTAGCAGTTTCACAAATTTTCTATAATTTTTTCTTTTATAAAAACTTAGATAAACATTAATAAACAAAAAATTAATGTTAAGAGAAGATCTTGTTATGTAAATTTGGAGCTCAATAAAGAATATAACTTGGTATGGAAGATAATATAATACTTAGCCATTATTTCTCCAAATGAGAAACAGGATTTCAAGAGTCATGCTCTCAAATGAGTCATCATCATGTACGAGTATGAAGATGAATTCTATGTTGATTAAATATTACACTATAACAATCAAATAAGTGCTTGAGTAGTTACTCATTCAGCTCCTAACAAGATTCATGAATCTTTAAGTCTCAATACAAAGCCTATGTACATATTATTATGAAAAAACTAAGTTAATGCAGAGTGATTGATTTTCTTCTAAAAAATGTCTCATGGAAATTTTCACTACGTACTAAAAAGAAGGCATCCGTACTGATAATATTCTGTCAAATGCAAGAGAATCCACCTACATGAATTCTTCTCCTTTAGGGTGCCTTAAATATCTTATAAAATATTTTCAAACAAAAATAAAAATAAAAAATAGTAATGAATCCATACTCTATGCATAGTGATTGGTTTCTCCATGAGAGAGAGAAAGTGTTATTATTAATAGAAGATAGTAAACGGAGAAATAACCACAAAATTGAACAAGAAATTTAAGTACTCTCAAATGCGTAAAACAACGTTGTAAAACTATATTTGCTCCTACTCGAATTTGAAGTGACTTTGAAGGATTATAATAAATAGGTTTGTAGGATTGATCAAACTATTAACCAAGTTCAAACAAAGCAAATATGTTTGTAGGATTGATGAAGTCATTAACCAAGTTCAAACAAAGCAAACTAAGAACTTGAAAAACAGAAGAACACTTTTAGTTGTAATTGAGCCCTTGTTCGATATTCATTAATTTTTTCTCTTTTTCAACAATAATCAATCTCGATGATCCATTAAAAGTCAAACCCACCATATTTGACTTTTCAATCAAATTTCAATCATTAATTCTCATAAAAATCACTATTCATTTATTTCAAACAAACACTTTTTAAATAATCTTTCAAGTAATTGGGTCACAAGGTGTATATATGGTTTTGATGTATAATTTGATTCATCACATTTTCCCCCTATTCTTAATGTCTCAAGCGTCACTTACGAAATGATGCATGAAATGGGTGATCAAAAGTCACCAGATAATTCAAGAATCCTTGGGATTTTAATCTTATTGGTAAGAAAAGTTGTGCTCGATGCATCTGGGGTGGGGCAGGCGACCGACCAGTTCATTTACTGGGCGACTGCCCGGTCCATTCGGGCAGTCTGGATATGTTTTTTCTTCTTGTTTTTGCATGACTTTTAACCTCTTTTCACCTATTTCAATAACATTGATCCATACATTTCTCAATTCATGTTTAAACAACAAATTTCCAACAAAAAGAGATTTATAATTCTCTTTTAATCATTCATAACCAATATATTCATGAAAATGTGTATATATATAACTCTCTCGAAATAGCAATTAACATTGAAGATGAAGCCCTTTTCCTATATAGTCATTTCATTTATTAAATAAGCATATTCCAATATCAGAATCTGAAGTTGAACTCAAAAGTTGGTTCAAGTTTTCTCCTTCTTCTCTACCACTTTCTAATAGAAGCAATCCCAAATCTGAATCATTATTAAGAGCTTCATAGCTAGAAACAGTATCGCCTTCGTATCTCTCTCCATGACTCAGCTGAGAAGCAACAAACTTATCAAGATCCCTCCAATCTGCAGTAATCTTTTTCGAATTGCATTCGACTCTAGTCTGTTCATCTTCTTCAGTGATATAGTTTTCTGATAGTATGGATACCCAACTTGGCTTTTTCATCGTTGACAGGGAAGGACTTTCTAGCTGTGGAAGTTGAACAAATTGACGATGATCAGCTGATGAATTCACAAAATTCAATTTTTTTGCCTCCAATTCTTGCTTGAACATGAAATTCTGGGCTGGAAGGTTGGAGGGCTTCCTTGTCATGTAATCAGCAGGATCAACAACTGAGATTACACCATTTGGTTCTTCATAATAGTATGTTGAGTCCCACCCTTCGGTGCTCTTCGTTTGTCCAGTGGTTCGCTTTTTGAATGCTCGGCATACCACCCATCCTTCCTCCTGCAAGATCAAACAATTTTTTTTAAAACTTATTTTGCCTTTTTTTTTACTTTTCTTGGTCTTTCTGTCTGGTAAAGGAAAGAACAGTATGATCAAAAGCGTAGAATTTAGGGGGAAATTAGAAAAGTGTGATCAAAGTCTTTTTTACTTTAATTTTGACAAATTAAAACAGTGAAAGCACACCCCGGAAAAGTACCGAGAAGAATGCATCCATTTGCGAGCAAAATAATATTACTTTTTGACATTAGAGGGAAATTATTATCGTGCTAAAGATGCTGCATGTAATTAACGGAACGTGCAATGGTATAACACAAGTGTGACGTACCTCTCATAGTTAGGAAAATGGACCATGACTAAATGATGACTTCGTAAACATTTTTCTTCAAGTGGTCTTACTGTTTGAAAATTATTTTTCTTGTCGTTTTTAGATGAAATGTGTAAGTATTACGATTATCCATACACATACTTTGTGAAATAGCCGTGTTCAATTGTATTGCCATTACCGGAAACAGTGCAATATATAAAAGTTTTGAGATCAGAGAGATGGGTTCTGGCTTTCTGTTTCGTCCCATTGTTCAAGGATGTGTAGGATAAAGCTAGATACAGAATTATATTATAATTAAATTAAATTAAATGTGAATGAAGAAGTTACTTGCCTGTGGAGGACCATTTTCTTCTGATTCAAGCCTGTATTCATGCATGATCCAGTCACTTTTCTGGCCATTTGGAGCCCTTCCTTTGTAGAATACGAGGGTTTTCCTCATACCAATAAGTTTTGTTTTGTCATAAACTGCCTTGTCTCTTCCTGTAGCCTTCCAAAACCCTGCAATGGTTGCTCTGTTTGTCCTTGTCCCAGTTGGGTACTTCTTATCTTTGTGGCTGAAGAAATACCACTCGTTCTGCTCTTCATATCCGATCCGGCATTTGTCTGTCCATTACAATTTTTCATCATATATGTCGTAAACGTGGAAAGAAAAAAGTTATGTAATAGGATGCTTTTTTATTTTATTAATTCCATAAGTTGGAGCAGCTCATTAGACTAGATTTCAGAAAGCTTCAAGTGTTAAAATGGTCTATACAGAAATTTACGAGTTATTTCAACACCCTCCTCAGATCAAGATGATATATCTTCAAGGAATTCGGAAATTATACATCCTAGTATCTAGGTTTTGGACTATAATTACTAAGTTTACTTGTCTATATATGTTCATCATCTGATGATCTCTTGTTTGGGAAAATAAATAATCTCATACTCTCTTAGATAATCGAAAAAAAAGAAAAAGAAAAAGTAAACCTGTTCAAATGCCTCATAATTCAAGAACACATCAATAATAAATAACCCTACCTTGAAGATCCCATGGTTCAATTCTGTATAGATCAATATCTCTGATGACGTCTAGGTCGATCTTCTGTGATGCAACTTTCTTCCTCAGATAGTATCCCACGAGCTCTTCATCGGTTGGATGAAATCGAAATCCAGGTGGAACGCAAGATTCCATGGCGTCTATAAGTAAATCAAGTCTGTTTATATAAATATGCTTAGCTCTGCATCAAATTCACAGCCAATTAAGGTCAACACCACTTAACTTCTTTTACTCTCCATCATCTCTAAATCATAACTATTCTTGCGTCGATATAAAGAGCCAAAACTTATGCAGGCCAGAATGTATATTACCATAAGAAAAAAAGTTAAAAAAGTGAAGAAGAAAACAATTATGAACCCTACATATCAAAAGGTGACAAGTGTTATCAGAGATAATCATCAACTCATTTGGTGCTAAGCAACACTTGACATTTTATCTCTGAAAGGTAATGAACGCGTGTTTAAAGAAAAAATATTTTTTAATTAAAAACCCTTTTTATTCCATAGCTTTTTAATGATTTTTTTGTGTGCTTTGGACTATTAATTATAAGTAGAAACAGAAAGGAAAGGAAAAAACAAATGATGAGGCATTGCTCCTTATGAAAACCAAGAAGGTAATTAGAGATAGAAACGGACAAGTAATGATGTTGTCTTGTGCTGGTGAATGTGTAAATGACATACTTGATTAGCATATTTTATAATTTAGACGAATTAATTTAAACTCATATTTTATAATTTAGACGAATTAATTTCAGTAGTTTTTTCTTACACTTGATTGCTGTAAGAATGTCGAGTTCAGTGCCAAATGGACAAGGTGGATGACGTTATCTGTATTTAGCACGCGTTGTATATATCTATATCTATATTACATAATGAAAAGGTTGAGAGACAAAAAGAAGTGCAGCCTGCAGAAAGGAATGTTTGAAAAGGAAAAAAAGAGAACATTTTGAAAGGAATTTGCAGGCTGATATATCCATTTAAGAGATGAACTCCGACCCTCTTGTCTGCTTGTCTGTAATAAACATGGCAAATTCTGATTATTTTCTACTATAAGCACAAAGATATTAGCAGTTGGTATACCATTTTGAAAGCCAGAAGAAGCATTTGGAAGACGATTGGGATTTATGGGAATTTCCTATTCTCTTTGCACTTAAATCATCAATTGATCACCAGGCTGAGGTTCATATATTTTTATTATTATTATTTGTTAAAAAAAAAAAAAAAAAAATCAGTTTTGTCTAGAATTAGACATGCTAAAACATCGTGTATACATAGATCATGTTTCTCAGCCTTACAATATTGTTGTCTTCCTGGGTGGGGTGGGGGGTGAGGGCGAACAGTTTGCGAAACCATGATCTGGATAAACCGAATGAATCAAATAACACTGTCGCGTCTAGGTAGAACCAACTGAAATAGCAAAAGAATAATCTTGAGAGAGAGAGAGAGAGAGAGAGAGAGAGAGAGAGAGAGAGAGAGAGATAATAATAATGGTTTTGAAGGAAGATAGTTAAGGTTAATGCAGAGTTCTTGGGAGTAGAGTTTTGTTAAACTTCATGATCAATTTTTCATGAGCAGAAGGCAATCAAGAATTTCAAATCCAGTGAATGTAAATCTACATATGATCTTTTCTTTGTTTGTAAGTAGATGAAACATGACTATACATTTAGAGTCTCACCTGTAGCAACTAGCTAATGTTCTTGGTTGTTTATTGGTGGTAAATTGGTAATAGCACAAACCAGTGCAGAAGAAAAGAAAATTTGAGAGAGAGAGAGAGAGAGAGATGTTTAGGAGTGAAAGAAGCAAGTATTAAAAGGGAGGAAGGGATAGAAGAGAAGGACCACTCTTGCGCATGGGTTTGTTGGTTGTCCCCATTGCTGACGTCAATGCCTAACTTGCAGCAGAAGACCTTATATATTTTCTTCAACTTTTATTTGATTCAACCAGTGAAGTGAAGCAGATTCATATGATCTTCCCTTTGCTCAATTTAGAGTTTGCAAGAATTTCTCTGAACAAACCAAACAATTTAATCCAGTTGAATGTTTTTTTTCCTAATTTAGATAGAAATATGGAAGAAGTTAGAATACATGCAAAAGCATTTTAAATACATTACATAGATTGCTATCTAGGTGAAAATTATATTAAAACATTTCTAGCTTGCGTGAAATTAATGCCTGGGTATTCAAATTTACCAACTAAAAAACAGCTTTTCACAAATGGATAATTATCAACGAATAGCTTTTCACAAATGGATAGTTATCAACGGATTGTATCCGTTGATAATTAGCAACGAATAATTTTTTATAAAAGTTCATTACTTTCACCTACGATGATCAACAACGAATTTTTCGTTGGTAAATGTGAGAGTTATCACCAACGGATATTCTGTGCATAATGTATATATTCGTTTAACAATTATATTTTTCACCTAAGGTAAATAACAACGAAATTTCCCCTAGTAAATGTGAAAGCTCTTTTCGAATGGATATTCTGTGCCTAAAGTATTCCTATATTTTTCACATACGGTTATCAGCAACGAAATATCCGTTGATAAAAAGCTTTTAGATTTTACCAACGAAATATCCGTTGGTAAAGGATGAAACATTTACTGTAATACCCCAAGTTTAAGAGTCTAAAACCTAGGCGTGTTAACTTCCATTCACATTAAATGCGGAATTAAATCGTTTACACAATTAAAATGTTCATTTATCTATTGCAAAATTTTAATGAAATTTCGGCAGAGTCTCCTCTATAAATTGGACATAGTCAACCTGTAGAGGGACATCAAAACCATTTTAAAAATTTAAAACATCAATCACATTCGACGTCGCCAAAACCAATTCATTCATTCCCCAACTCCTCAAGCATAAGATTTTCCAAAAATATCAACAAACATTGACAAATGAAATAAGAAGTAATTTAATCTCTAATACGTCATCCATACTTAATTAAAACCAACTTCAACCAACAATTATCAATAATAATGAATTAAGGAATAAATTTAAATAATAACTTGAATAAATTTAACTTTATTAAATAATAGCGACAGCGGGTACTGTCTGAGTCAGTCGCCAAGTACTCCCCTCTGATCATCTAACTATCATCACCTGAAATGTTGGGGAGGGATTGGAGTGAGCTAAAACTCAGTAAGTAAACTGTATGCATGAATGCATGCTTATGACATGATTTTTTTTTTTAAAAGTTCCATATATGTATCCCCTTTTTCTTTACTTTCCAGAACATTCAAACATTTCAAACTTTCACTTAATATTTCAAAACTTTCACTTCATTTCCATCGTGAGCTCACTTGATGTAACTTCTAGTCAATCAGAATACAGTGGGCAATTTCTTATTTGGAACCACAATTACATTCACATTTCCACCGCAAAGCGGTTTAACATTCACTTTCCCACCGCAAAGCGGTTTAACATTCACTTTCCCACCGCAAAGCGGTTTAACAGTCCACCGTAAACGGTTGAACATTCCTTCGCAAAGAGACTTAATTCGGGTACGCCGGTCCCCCGCATCCCATTTCCCACTCGCAACTTTCATGAACTAGAAGTACACCCATTCATTCTTAAAAACTTGGGATACATAATTTTTGAACAAACTTGCACTTTGACACATTTCTTTCATTTAAAAACGTTTGACTTCCCAATTTCGATGTCAATACATGCTTGATGATGCAATGACATGATAATGTGCATGCTTGAACATTCTTCTCAATAACATATACTTTCATAAGGTAAATGAAATTCATCAAAGCAAGTAAGTTGCAAGATAGTCATTTACACATTTCACCTTTACATTCAACTTCTATAAAAATAGGGGAAAGTTTACTTACCTGTAGTTCTCAGTAGTTACTTTGTCTAATATGCAGGTGGAAGTCTTGGTTGCCCGCGCCGTCAATGTACCGTTCTCCTAATTAATTTCCATTCATTAACCAAATATGTCTTTTTAGTGAGAACTACATTTAACACTCAAAAATGAGGTTGAGACTTTCATGTGACTCACAATATAACAAATACATTTAAAACCACGTATAATATCATATTCGAAGTAACACATTAAGTTCAAGGACAAATTTGAAATCTTATCAATTTCACAAATCAAAGCCAGGCATTACTTATTCAAAACTGATCTTGGACTAAAAATTTATAACGTTGGACATAAATTCAATTTAAACTAACTTGTTCCTAAAAGATTAAAGTTTACTCTCCTATACCATTATCCCAAAATTCCAAAAATCACACATGTTTGTTTAAATAGTCATATACATATTCATGATCATATATACCTACATTCACACCTCAAATTTAAATATTATAGCACATCAATTAATCAAAATTTACATGTGTCCCCAGTCTGAGAAATTTTATTTTCATCATAACCAAAATCTGAGTATATACCTATGCCCACATAAAAATCCAAAATTTATATATTTACACACATCTATACATACATAATAATATACACATTCATATACATCAATACTCACACACATAAACATCATTAAATCTTAAATTCATGGTTAAATTCGAAAATTAAACAAAACTTAAAATCTGGAATTAACCCATAAATCTGAATTTATACATATAAGGTGCATACATACGGTATTTACATAGAATATATATATATACACACACATGTGTATATCGAATTATGTATGTGTGTGTGCGTGAAATTGTGTGAACCGTGTGTGTGTGTGCGCGGTTTTTGGGTGTGTGTGTGTTTCGTGAGGAGTAAAGGGAAAAAGGGGGAGGTCTTACTACCGGTGGGAGACGGCGGTCGGCGGTAGTTGTCGGGGGGAAAAGAGCGAGGCCGAGAGACGAGGGAGCTAGCAGAGACCGAGAGAGAAGAGCGGTAGAGAGAGAGAGAGAGAGAGAGAGAGAGAGAGAGAGAGAGAGAGAGAGAGAGAGAGAGAGACCGAGTTGTGCGGGTATTAAAATTAGGTATAGGTTTAAGTTTTGACACTTTGCAATTTGGTCCCTCTACTCTCAAAATGGGTAATTTAAGCGTAAATCCTTCACAAGTTTAACAAAGTGCCCTATTACGAAATAATGCAATTTAGGAAATTTACAATTTGATAAAAATAGAAATTTGGTAAGTAACAATTTGAATAAACAATTAAGCATAAAATTGTATGTAAAAATTTAATGACTTTCTAGTTGGTACATTGATCGAGACGGCTTCCAAGTCTTTCCACTGCAAAATAATTCAACTTATCATCAATAATAATTGTCAAATAAATTATTCATCATACAAAATTAGGTGGTATTCAAGAAAGCACGCACAACGAAAAGTGGTATTACATTTACCCACGAAAGTTCCGTTAGTAAAATGCAAAATCTTTACCAACGTCAATTCTGTTGGTAAAAGGTAACTCTTTACCAATAAATATTTGGTTGGTAAATGTAGATTTTACCAACAGATATTCGGTTGGTAAAAGGTCTTTCTTATCAAGTAAAAATACTATATTTATCAATTGAAAATCAGTTGGTAAAAGGAGAAACATTTACCTAAGGAATTTCTATTTGTAAAATGCAAAACCTGTACCAACAACACTTCCATTGGTAAAAGGTAAAACCTAGGAAAACACTTTTACCAACGAAGGTAAAAGATAACTCTTTACCAACGAATATTCGGTTGGCAAAAGTGTTTTTAAATGTTGTATTTATATAAATATTGTTCATTTAACTAATATATAAATTTCGAAACAAAAATATCCATAAAGATACGATTGCTCCATTAGTTGGATTGCACTTGCACAATCCTCAAATCGTGGGTTCGAATCACATGTGCAACAATTCTAACTTTGTTTCAACTTACAAACTTGACAAGGCAATACATTACCATAACCCTCTAGTTGCAGCATATACACCTCTTCATCTAAATAACCATGGAGAAAGGCATTATTAATATCCAGCTGGTGCATAGGCCATCCCTTTCTTGACACTATAGATAAAAATAATCTGACAATTACTAGTTTTGTTACTGGTGAGAAACTATCAAAGTAATTCACTCCCTGCTATTGGTGATATCCCTTCGTCACAAGTCTAGCATTGTATCTATTCACTGTCCCATCTGGATGTAGTTTCACCTTATATACCCATCTTGAACCTATGGCTTGTTTTTTTGGAGGCAGATCAGTCAACTCCCATGTCTGATTATCCTCTAGTGCATCTAGTTCCTACTGTATTGCTTTCACTTAATTTTCACTCTGGTTGACTTGTTTATAAGAACCAGGTTCCTGTACATTTGATACATTTTCCAGAAATACACTATATGCAGGACTAAGTAATGGAGAGATAGTATAGGGAAAAGTGTGATTTAGGATAGGGTACTTGAATGAGAGGGACTGAACCTGATTGAATATCAAAATATGATGACATATCACCCTAAGTTTGAATGTGTGGTACTACATGTAAAGGATCAGTAAAGGTTTTAGCAAGTAAATATGATGTTTTAGAGATATTTTGGTCTTCATCAAGTCCTGAATCAAAGGTAATCAAGGGTAGGAGTGATCAACTGTATTACCTCTAAAAGGAAAACTTGATTAAAAAAATTCTATATCTCTAGAGACATGAATTTGTTTGGTATTGATATCAAACACTTTAAACCCATTTTAACCAGGATTGTATCCAAGAAAGATACATTTATGAGCTCTTGTTTCAAATTTCCCTTTGTGTGGTTTGGTATTCACAATATAGCACAAGCAGCCAAATGTTTTAACAAGTGAATAATCCGGTTTGTGTCCAAATAGATTCTCAAAAGGAGTAAGCCATTTTAAGATTTGAGTGGGTAATCTTTTAATTATGAAGGTTTCCATCAAAAGTGAGCATGTCCAAAAAAAATTTGGTAGATTTGAATAAAACATTAAAGATCTAGCAATTTCAAGAAGATACTTATGCTTTCTCTCCACAACTCCATTTTGATGTGGTGTATAAACACATGTCCTATGATGAATTATTCCAAGAGATTGAAATATGTTCTAACACTCTTTGCTTAGAAATTCGGTACCATTATCAGTCCTTATGCATTGCACTCCTTTTCAAATTGGGTTTCCACCATTCTAAAGAAGTTTCCCAGTTTTTTGTAACTTCTGTTTTGTGTATGAGTAGGAATATCCATGTTAACCTACTGTAATCATTGACTATGGTTAGCATATATGGAGTTACTGTGAGTGAATACTCTCTATATGGTCCCCAAAGGTCAACATGTATAAGTTCAAAAATTGTTTTAGTATAGATAGTGCTTGTAGGAAAGGAATTTCTGTGTTGTTTTCCTTTGTGACACACTTCACAATGTCTCAAGAATTCTGAATGCTTTGGTAGATGTTTAAGAAAGTCTAGGTATCTCAGAGTATTGTCAGATGCATGACCAAGTCTACTATGCCATTTAAGAAAAGAATCACAATGTTTGATTACAGACATAACTATGATCAAGAAACTTTAATAGAACATTTGACTTATCATTGATCTTGTTCTCCCTAAACATAAAACTAGACTTATCTAACAAGTATAGCTTCCCTACAAGCTTTCCAACAGCCAATATCTTTTCACTCTGCAGGTCCTGCAGCAAACAGAAATCAGGGTAAAAGGTCATTTTTAGATTAGCATTTTGTGTGAGTTTTGATTCTGATAAGAGATTATATTTGAAGCTGGGGACATATAGGAAATCAGTCAAATATATCATGGGAATTAACTTGACATTTGTTATGTGTTTAACTACTTTACTGGTTCCATCAGGAAAACATATATGGATAGGCTGCATTACTGTCCTAAGTTTTGTCATTAGGTGAGCATCTGCACAAATGTAATTGCTGGCTCCTGTATCAATGATCCAAGTTTCTGGTTTCAGATGATCAAGCACAGTTAGAAATGAAAAGTATGAGCTAGTACCTGCATATTCTTTGATGTGTGTAAAATTTACCTAATTTTCCATCTCCATCAGCGTCTGTCCTTTTAAGACTTTCTACATTTCTTGCCTCACTATGTTAGCTATCTCTGAAGATGCTGTAATTTCCACCTTCCTTATCTGGTTAATTTGATCATCTTCAAAGTCCAACGATTTATTTGCCACATTGCTCAAATAGCGTCCTTCTCCCATGTTTCTAGATCTTTGTTCCTTTGCTGTTTTTGACCAGTCTGAATATCTAATCAATTTAAAACACCTTTCTCTTGTGTGACCATTCATATTGCAATGATCACAGTGTGAGAATTCCCTTTCTGCCTCGTACCTTCAGGTATTTCCTCTTCCTGATCCAAATTGTCCTCTATTAGAGTTATTCCTCATAAATCCTCTATTATATCCACCTCTTCCTCTATTATCTCTTCTGTAATCTGCTACATTCACTAGCATCGTAACATTATCATTTATCTCTGGAAATATGTTATGCATTCTCTTTACTTTTCAACTCTCAACACAATTGAATAAGCCTTTTCACAAAAGGAAGGGGATCCATAAGCAGTATTTGGTTTCAAATATGATCAAAGGTGTCGTTTAATCTCATCAAAAATTGCATCAGTTGATTGAAAGTAGTTAGATTTGTAACTTCCTTAGAAGCAGTGCAAGTAGGTATTGGCATAAGACATGTAAACTCGTCCCATAATTTCTTCAATTTGGTACAATATCTTTCAATTGACAAAACTCCTTGTGAAATGCTACTAATTTTCTGTCTGCAACTGGTATAACATCGGCCCATTGCACTCTCCATAACACTCCTTTAATTCTGTCCAAAGATCTTGAAAATTTAAAGTTGTCTAATTATGTTATTAATTAAGACGAAACTGACTGTCGCAACTTTGTCTAGACAGTAGAGTATTAACAGAAATATGTGAAGTCTTTGTTTAGCACATATCCAGATGAATCTACTTATCGCAGATTCGTCTAGGTGATAAATCATGGGCAAAATTATTAAATGATGTAGAATTGTAAAGTAAATTGAACACAACGTTTGAGCTTAACGTGGAAAAAACATTTTCAGGGAAAACCCACGTGGCCGCACTCTGGGAACAAAAATCAATCACTAATTAAGAAAAGTAGTTACACAGTTCAATAAAGCTACGGGATAAATTTATGCATAAATATACCAAACACTCATGAATTAAATGAATCACTCTCTAATTCTTCTATGGCATATAATATGAACTGGAGTCCCACCACTCTTCAGTAGCTTCCCTTGACACTGCAACAGTCTTCAGCAATTCCAAACTCCCGTCCGATCTTGATCCAAACCTCCTGTTTGATCGTTTGGCTGAAAGTCTTTTCTTCTTTTAGTGAATGAAAACTCCTCCCGGAGAACCTCTTAGATTTCTAATTTGAGGATTGGTTTTTGCATGAATGAATAAGCTCGATGTCTTTTAGATGTTCATGCAATTAGAGAAGTCACAAATATGAAGGAACCGATTATGTATTCTGCACAATACTATTTTTTCAACTTCAATGACTTAGAGAAGAGATGTCCTTGTCTTCTCTATTTATGCACACCAGTTTCTTGTCCACCAAGAACCCTAGTTGTGCAAAATCTCTATTCCTTGCAATAAATCAAAGATAGTTACAAATTAATAGAGATAGGGTAAGATAATAAAAGATAATGATGATTTAGAAGAATCTTACCATAAGTGAATCACTTACCAATCAAGTGATGTAAACAAACTTGGATTCCAAGAAATAAGGCATAGAATATTTCGGCCAATAGGAATTTTAGCAAGGCTAAAACATTATCTCATACATAAATATTTATCATAAATAAAAAGAGATAATTCTAGCAAGTTTATAATTTATCTCCAAGTAATAAATCACAAGCATAAGAATATGAGATAAATATGGATTCAAGTCTAAGTAAATCATCTAGTAATTTAGTTAAACTTAATAAATTATTACTAAACATAAAATATTTAGTATTTAAATTAAACACACTAAATTAAAAATCCGTAAAAATAGAAAATGTCAACTTAAACAAGTTAACAAATCTTTTGCGGACTTCGTGTAAATAAAAGCTTCAACAATGTCCTTACCATGACTTGACCATATAGTCTACTCTAATCCATTGTTCTATTTTTGAAAAATTCTCAGTAGGTTTATCACAGGTTACATCAATGAATCCTAACTTCATTTTTGCTTCTAAGGATATAATAACAGATCTACTCCAACTAAGGTAATTTCTACCAGTCAATGTTGAAGTAACTAAAACCATACTAGGATGATTTGAATTTGAGAGATCTACTGGATCTCTATTCGAGTATTCCTTCTCCGTTTCTTCACCTTCTATTTCCAGTTCTGGTGGATTTTCTTTCTCCATTTTTCTTCAATCAAATGATTGATTCTTCAATCAGGTTCCAGTATCATCTGCCCGCTTTGATACCATGAGCAAGTTGGAGCTAAAATTTAAGAGGGATTTTATTTATTTGAATCAGAAGTAATTCACTAGAGGAGGAGCATTCCTTCCATATATAGAAAATAATGATTCCTCATTGACCAATAAGAAAATGACAGCACATCACATCACACTAAAACAGAAAATAATAGAAAAACTTATAAAAACGTAAAGAGTAAAAAACACGATTTTATACTATTGACATTATCTGGTTTCATCGTTCTTGCTGAAATCTGGTTGATCATCAAATAATTTCTTCAAGAGAGAAGGAAAAGAAGGTTTTAATATTTTGGTGATTTCCTCCATCTAATAAAGACTCTAAATTCTGATTGTATTTTGACAAAGTCTAAGGCTGCGTTCTCTTTGGCGTTTTCCGTTTTCCATTTCCAAAAACGCGTTCTCTTGCGCCGTTTTCGGAAAATATTTTCGAAAACGTTTTCAAAATTTGTAAAGGAAATGGAAAACGTGAAAATCACGTTTTCCGCGTTTTCCAAAATTTTTGCCTTGTAAGTGGAAAACGCGCATTTTCCATCCGCGTTTTCCACTTAAAAAAAAAATAATCAAAAAAATTTGAAATTTGTCAAAATTTATCATTTTTAATTACATTATTGGTCTCTAATTTTCAAAACTTGTCATTTTAATCCTCAAATTTTGAAATTTCTTTCAAAAATATCCTAATTTATTTGCAACTTAGGTCCCTCAACTTCAGATTTTGTTGCACATTAGTTCACAAATTTTACTTTTCTTTCAATTTAGTCCTTTTCGTATTTGCTTTATAGGTTATTGTCTTCAAACATGTATAACTTTTGATGTACAACTCCGAATTGCACTCTGTTTTTTTTCGTAGAACTCCAAATTCAACCATCTTTCTGATGATGTATCATGTGCTTAATTATTAAACATTTATTTTTTACTTTTGTATTGTAGACACTTATTTTGTAAGGGCATAATTAATTAACGTAAATTGATTTTTGAAAATTTTATTGAAACTTAAATTTTAAACGTTATGAGTGCTTACTAGAAGGATGTATCTATATAAAGTATTAAATGGAACGATTACTTTAGAAGGAAAAATTACTACTCAAATGTGGAACGATTACTTTAGAAGGGCAACATGAATTTTTGAACTTTTTTGGTATAACCAAATTATGTGATAGGGGTTATTTCATTTATTTTTGTTGTGTAACTCAAAATATGATATCTTTATTTCATTTATATTCACAAATAATATGAAATAATTTTCTTCAAAATTTTAAACAGAACGCTTTTTCCAGCTTTTCATTTTCGAAAACAGTTTTCAGAAATAACAAACCAAACGCGTTTTCAGCAATTTCGAAAAAAGTTACAGAAAATGGAAAACAGAAAATATTTTCGAAAATGAAAACAGGAAACTGAAATACAAAGAGAACGCGGCCTAATTTTTCCTTTCCACTTTAGCAAGGCAATGTTCAATTCAAATTGCATTGAAGATTATTTGTTTACAAATTTTTCACTTTTGATTACGTGTGGCCATCTCTAAGCAATGCAAGATAGCACTGAAAACTCCAAAATGCAGTTATTTATAATTCATCATAGTGAATGATTTTTATTAAAATCGGGAAGAAGTTTAAAATAAAAATCTCATGCCTTCCAATGCGTGCCTCTACCATGTTGTGAGAAATTAGGATGACCTCATACAAAGTATAAATGCCTAGATAATGGTAGTGTGAACTGCATAAATCTATAATCAACCCCCCCCCCCCCCCCCAATCTTGAATATCTCATTATCAACACAATGCTAATATTGTAATGTCAATGTGTTAACTTATTTGTTGGCATTTTCAATTTTGTAATTTAAGAAAATTTAATTACTAAACACGTGTTGTTAGTAATTTATTAAATTACTTGTAAGTATATTTATCTTCTATAATTCTTGGAATAATTATCTCGTGCTAATTGGTTATGTTTGGAGATAAATTGTGGCACTTATCGTTAAGCATTGAGAATTATGATAATGTTCTGCTTGGGCTAAAATTCCAGCTTATCACTTATCATCCATGATTAGAATTCAAGATTGAAAAAATATCAGATTGGCAGAAAATCTCTTAGATCGGCCGAAAGTCTTGGACTCAATTCTTGATGTCCAAGTTTGTATATATCACTTTGTTGGTAAGTGATTCACTTATGGTAAGATCCTTTTGTTTCATAACTAACTTTGATTATTTTACTATATCTTTACTTATAGTAAGATTCTTTAATTTATGATTATCTTATCTAATCTTTATTAACTTGTAATTATCATCGATTTATTGCAAGTAATAGAGATTTTGCACAACTAGGAGACTTGGAGGACAAGCAACTCGTTTGCACTTATAAGAAGTATTGAAGCCAAAATTCGTGTGGTGTACTAAAATACACGACTTCTACATTATTGTGACTTCGGTTCTCCGGTGGGAGAAATCAATCATTAAGAGAAGAAAAGAAAAGACTTTCAGCCAGAAGATTAAAAGGGAGGTTTGGATCGAGATCGAACGGGAGTTCGAATTTGCTGAAAATTATTGCAATTTCAAAGAAAGCTACTGAAGAATGGTGGGACCCTAGCTCATATTACACGTCATAGAAGAATTAGGGAGTGATTTAATTCTTGGGTGTTTGATAAGTTTATACGTAGATTTATCCTGTAGCTAGATTGATCTATGTAACTTTTCTTAAATAACGATTAATTTTTGTCCCCAGGGTGTGGGTACGTGAATTTTCCTTGTTATGGTTTTTTCAACGTTAAGCTCAACTATCGTGTTCAATTTGCTTTATTCTGCATCATTTATTTATTTTTTCCGCGAGTTATTATCCAGACGGATCTGTGATAACCATATTTATCTAGATCTGCACTAAACAAAACTTTGTTTTTGTTAATACTCTATTGTCCAGAAAAATTTGTGGCAGTCAGTTCGTATAAACATCAAATTTAAACAACTTTAGATTTTCACAATGTATTCTCGTTCTATAATTTGATACCAATTCCTATGTATTATTATGGATCTAAATTTGTATATTCTCTTTCTTTCCCACATGAGCTTGAAAAATCCCTGCTTAATTAGATAGTAGTTTTTTATATTTTTTATTTTTTGGATCCACGTAGGATTGAGAGTTGGTTATTTCAACTAGGGTAATAAGTACAAATGGTCCCCAACATTTAGGTTTCTTGCGAAAATGGTCCCTAACGTTTAGTTTTTGCATTTATATCCTCATAATCACCAAATATTACAAAAATTGTCCTTACCGTTAGATTTCGTTAATTTTTTCCGTTAAAAACGTGTAAATAGCACAAATGATTCCTAACCTTTGAGTTTTTTACGATAATAGTCCCTAACATATTAAGGTCACGTTTCGCATTTTTAGTTTGTAACCTCCAAACGTTTGGCGTATTTAGTCCCTAACATATTAAGCCCCTATACGTTTGTCATATTTAGTCCCTAACATATTAAGTTCCTATACATTTGTCATATTTAGTCCCTAACATATTAAGCCCCTATTTGAAACCAATTATTTCAAATAATATGGTTTGTAATTGTAATTTTTTGAAGAATTTGTTGTTAAAAAAAAATTGAATTTATTTGTAAATTATTTTATTGATAGAATATGTGGTTAAAAACCAGTTTTAAAAAATAAAATTTATTCCGAATTTCTAAAATGCACAATAAAATATTTAACAAAAATTCACCGCTTCAACCTATTGAAAAAAAATAATAAATTCATGGAATATAAACAAACAAATATATTGGACATTATTTTAGAAATTGAATAAAAAAATATGTTTTTATCAATTCTATTTTCGATTTTTAGAACTGATCAATATCGATTTTCAAATTTTTATTTTTTTTCAAAACTCATTTTCTTCCACATGTTCTATTAATATTTTTTTTTTAATTTATGCATAAATTAAAAAAAAATTACGTTTTAACCAAAATTCTCCAAACTTACTTTTCAAATCGATCGATTCTCAAAATCAAAATCGAAAGTAGAATTGATAAAAATATATTTGTTATTCAATTCCTAAAATAATGTCCAATGTATTTATTTGTTTATATTCCATAAATTTATTATTTTTTTTATCAATAAGTTGAAATGTTAATGCGGTGAGTTTTTGTTAAATATTTTACTGTGCACTTTAAAAATCTAGAATAGACTTTATTTTTAAAAATTCGTTTTCAACCACACATTCTATCAATAAAATAATTTACAAATAAATTCAATTTTTTTCTTTTACTTTTTAACCACAAATTCTTTAAAAAGTTACAATTACAAACCACATTATTTAAAACTTAATTTTTTTTTTAATTTATGCATAAATTAAAAAAAATATTAATAGAACTTGTGGAAGAAAATGAGTTTTTTTAAAAAAAATGAAATTTCAAAAATCGATATTGATCAGTTCTCAAAATCGAAAATAGAATTGATAAAAACATATTTTTTATTCAATTTCTAAAATAATGCCCAATGTATTTGTTTGTTTATATTCCATGGATTCATTATTTTTTTTTCCAATAGGTTGAAAATGTGAATTTTTGTTAAGTAATTTATTGTGCATTTTAGAAATTCAGAATAAATTTTATTTTTTAAAACTAATTTTTAACCACACATTCTATCAATAAAATAATTTATAAATAAATTCAATTTTTTTAACAACAAATTCTTCAAAAAATTACGATTACAAACCATATTATTTAAAATAATTGATTTTAAATATGGGTTTAATATGTTAGGGACTAAATATACCAAACGTATAAGGGCTTAATATGTTAGAGACTAAATACGCTAAACGTTTGGAGGTTACAAACTAAAAATGACAAACGTGACCTTAATATGTTAGGGACTATTATCGTAAAAAACTCAAATGTTATGGACCATTTGTACTATTTACACGTTTTTAATTGAAAAAACTAACGAATCTAACAGTATTGACCATTTTCGCAACTTTTGGTGATTCTGAGGGTATAAATGCAAAAATCTAAACGTTGAGGATCATTTTCGCAAGAAATCTAAAGGTTGAGAACCATTTGTGCTTATTACCCTTTCAACTAGGATGGACTAAACAAATACAATTTCCTTCTTTTCTCTTCTTGGGATCATAGTTAATGGTAAGAGTTAAAAAAAACTACACTTTATTCGCTCTATTCCTTATCGTCATTTTTTTTTTTAATTAATAATCAAGACATCAAATTAATTTTACGTGTTAAATGCATATGAAAAACAAAATATAGAACCATAGTACACCCCTAATCTTTCAATATAATAAGATGAAATACTACAAATTTGTGGCCAATGAGGTTTCAATGTAAGTCTTTTGTGTGACTGATGCTATATTAACAAATTTATTAAAAGTTTTATTTTATTTCTTTCTTTAAAAGTTGATTCTTGAATGTCTCCTAAATGAGCCAATTCTCTAAATAGCTCAAATGTATGTTTTTGTTTCGTTCATAGAAAATATAATCATTTTAGGATCCAAAACAAGTACAATTGTTACTATTTCTACTTTTATATTTGATAGATGTGTAAACCAATGTTTTAAAAGACGTAATGCGTTGCGAGGCGTCGAGGTCGAGAATCAAGAATCACAAGTTTAGGCGTGTCAATGAGAAGAATAAACGTCATAATGCGTTTCGTATTTTTAATATTATTTTAAGATATTAAATATATTTTTATATAAAAAATAGATTTTTTACCTTTATATAAAAAAATAAAAATAAAAGCGCCATAATGCGAGATTAAACGTGTCTAGGCTAGATAATGCGCGCCTAGGAGAGATTAGGCACGACTAGGCGGTCAAAAAAAAGTTTGACCGCATTTTTACGCGCATGCCGCATACTACTTATTCGACGCGTTTTGACCGCGCATCACGCCTATACGCACCTAGGCGACATAGTTCGGCGCATTTTAGAACACTAATAATTACTTTACATTTTTAAAATAAACATGAAATAAAGTCCTTGGAAAACAACTATTGACATGAAAATTGGACTGAACCAACCAAATGATTTGAGGGGAGAGAGATCTCAAAGATGGTCTTTACAAAGCGTGGCAGTCAACGGTTGGTGGAACCCAACCCTTCTTTACGTAGAAGACATCCAAAATGAATTAACACACCAAATATATATATATATATATATATCCAAAAGGAACATGTGGGTCTCCTTGACCTTCAAATATCATTTAGCTAATTGATTTTTATTTTATTAAAAATAAAGAAACGCATGGAACATATTTTTCATTAATTTATTGAACAAATGCAGGCCGAGTAGATCAATTTATTAATGTCGATGGTTCCCCCTCCCCCCAAAAAAAAGTTAGATTACTTAAAAAAAAATTGTCAGTAAGATTTATTTGATGTCATTGTTTGAATAGAAATGCTAAATACGGACTATGGATGAAGGGACAAGATTTAATACATATTAGATTTTTTATCTTCTTTGTTTTCAGAATCATCCAAACGTATTGCACTTGATAATTTCCTACTACGCTTCTTCCTAAGCTCTTTAAAATGGTGGGATCTAAAACCTAATGGGACCATGGACATTAGCCTCTTATATATGGGGTCAGCCATAACCACCAACTCATTCGATTGCGCTTTCCCAACTTCTTCCATGTTCCTCAAAACTAGACTTACCCCCAAAAAACACAAAGGATACACGCTCAACAAGCACTCAAAGGAGAAAGAGCAAAGAAAAAATTAATAAACACACACAAGGGAAAAGGAAATTACCTGAGCGATGGAGAACGAAAGCTTCTTGATAAGAAAATGGCAAGGTAAGGGAGAGACTCTTGAACACAGGAAGAATGCCAAGAGCAAGGGTTTCTAGCAAATCATCACAAGGTTCTCAACAAGGAGATGAAAGAAATCGCAAAAAATCTCTAAAAGTACGTTGAAGTTGCGAAAAGGGAAAAATGAAGAACGGCGGATTTTTTATAGAGGGTTATCATAGGTCTAAACCGTTGATCGCCAAAACTTAGGTTGATCTTAGCCTTCCACGTGCCCCACTAACTAATCCATTGAAGTGCCAAACGGTAGGAATTCGAAAAGAATAAAATTGTTTGGTTACATACTTGCCCCACACGTGCGCGTAAAGGCAAGTAGTCAGGAAGTAATCCTTGGAACTCGTAAGTCATTATTGTCTGTTCATAAATGCGCCTTTGGGAGTGCCAAAAATGCCTATAACGATTGTCTTAAAAGAAATGCGCTTTCACACATTATTTCTCTAAAAGGCAGTGGTCAGGACCCTAGTTATAAAGGACTACAAAGTCACTGCCAAATCCACTTCGAACTAAAAAGACTACCTCATCTTTTGTATAACCTCCACTACAAAACCTTTTAACAAGTCCATTTATTCGTCTTCGGAAACTTTGGTTCACACATGAATGAGCCAACCATATTTGAAAGACTACTGTTACGACCATGCCTAAATTAACTTGACACGTCACTAGTAAGGACCCATGTGGGGCCCACTAGCACCCAGCAATACTCGAATTCTGTGCTTCGGGGTCCATCAGTCCGAATTAATTCACTTGTACGTAAGGGACATCACTTCGGACGTATCTAGTCATATTGATTCTTAGCCGCGAACCAATGTTATCTGAAGTTCCTGTGACCGGACTGATTATGTCGAACTGGTATTGTCCGGAGTCGAGAAATGGTCCATCTCATCATGCGCTACTTAGATACTTGATAGACTCGTTATTGTTATAAGAACTAGCTTTTGATGTTCTCGTCATCTAACCATATTTCATACAGAGCTTTTATGGGGCACCATAAAAACTTCTTAACAGATCGATGGGAGCGGCTGTTAGGTGGGCCTTAGTGGGCCCCCACCTAACACCCTTCAATAGGGGGGACACATGCTCAAGCTCATTGTGGGCACCTTAAAATTTCTAATATTTCATACCAGATTAGTCTATAAAATCATCTATTTCTCCGTTGATGTATTAAAAAGTATCCCCAAGTTGAACAGATTCTAATTAATGTTAAATTTTTATCAGATTAAATTAGTTTTTCACTTAATAATATTCGATGTAAAGAAGTAAATGAAACAAGGATGAGGATTCATTTTGTTTACCATTTGCATCAAGATATTATTATTATTATTTTTATTTTAACTAGATCCCCATACGGTATATATGTTGTAAATTCAAGTTTAACGTACGTAGCCTTACTATCTAAAGGGTTGAATATGTCCTAATTAATTTTATATTTTTTTATTGTTTTATCAACTTAAAATGGTTTTTCTATCAATAATAAACTTTGTATATAGAGTTTGTAGGTTCTCTAAACATGCAACAAACAAATCAATCACAATCATTAACCAGAAATCAAGCACAAATTTTACACTAAGAATTTTGCCATGAAGACTTGGGTTCACCCTACTATTGACTACTTCCAGTTGAAGCTCTGCTTTTGCGGATATGACTTCGATATACTAGAACACTTAATTATCAGAATACAATATATATGTACAAGATCCGTTATCAACTCTATTACTATTATAATCCGAGGTAAGCTCAAGAACACTCAAAAACCGGTGCTTTCAACGCTTAAATCCAACAAATTAATTGATATTGAGTTCATTTTTGCTTCCACAAAATTAAATCTTGATTAAAAAAAAAAAAAGGATGAACTTATAAAGAGGTACAAAAATAAACGTTTTCACTGATGTAAATAAAATTCTCTCCGAAAAAAATCCCACTATCATAGGTTCATAATTATTTTGCAATAATAAAACAAATTAAAGAAAGATCCAACTCACATGTGACAGTCGAAAATTAGGTATTTATAAAAAATTAAAATAAAGTGATTGTGACTAGTACAAGTAAAAGAAACAATCTAGGTATGTAAATAGTTTATAAAACCCTCCAAACCAAAAGGGTTATGTAGAAGTCAAAAGATGGGGAGACAGTAATGCTAATGTGATGTTTATACAGGTAGGGCGGTGCAGTCGGCCGTGGGTCTCCCATCATGCGGCGGAAAGCATCATTCAACTCACTCACACCCTTTACGCGCGTCCCCACCACCACCACAGATAGTAGAGCTCACTCCTTAATTTGTTCTAGCTGGGACGGTGCCGTGTGTTTACATAAACATCTCTATATATCTATATCCGCTCATTTCTTTGCCGTAATACACTTAATAAATAATAACTTATATTGAGCAATAAAAAAGTACATTATTATGTACTGTTTATCAATGTCTGGATAGTATATGTAATGTTTGTATATAGTTTTTCGAAACATTATTAATTACTTTGCCCTAATTTTTTTTTTTTTTTTTTTTTTGGTAGAAAATATAGTGTTTTTGATGAACCAATAATTTTAAAGCTATATATTAGATATTTTGTTTAACACGTCCGGTCATGTAGATGGGGTTCAAAATTTTCTATTAGAGCCTAACATGCGTACAATTCACTTATCAAGTGATGACCACACTTGAGCGCAGTCATGAAGGTCAAATTTACTGCAAATCTTTTTTTATTTTTTATTTTTTCATTTTTACATGCCTATTTCGATTCCTAGTTTCTGTTTTTACTTCAAAATAGTTTCACTTGCCTGTTAATTTTGTTGAAAAGTTTGATATTGAAAAGCAAGAAGATGAAAGAATTGGGAAAATTTCTTGTGTAATCGTTTAATACAATTGTTTGCCCATCTATATATAATAGGGAATCGAAATAATATCATAAATCTCGTCTCATCCAATGGATAAATCTCGGACATTCACTAGTACAAATTACTCCAAAAAAATAAGTAATTTGTGTCGCTTTTATTAAAAATCGACACATAAAAAATAGCGGTGACAATTTTGTAAATATGAAAGCACATTATGCGTCGGTTCCATATTAGAAACCAACGCATGGAAAGCGTTTATACAAAATGCGTCGGTTCTTGAAATAGAACTGACGCACAAAATTGAGTAAAATGAGTCGGTTTCTATTCTGAAACTGACGCATATACTTAGTTTCTAATTATGCGTCGGTTCGAGATTAGGAACCGACACATATACTACTTATTATTTTCGCTCACAGCCTGCGCCTCTCTATCATTTTCACTCTCTTTCTCATACAAAGGCCCCCACATCTCTCTTTCACTCCTAAATCCGTCGTTGCCGCCGCCGCCACCACCACCAAAGGTTCTGCCGCCTCCACCACCAACATTCACGCATACATTACCTTCGCTTCCTACTACATTTCGCGTTCTCTCTCTCTCTCTCTCTCTCTCTCTCTCTCTCCCACTCTCTCCCATGTGCGCCTTCTCTCTCTCCGTTGCCCCACTACAAAAAAAAAAAAAAAGCTTTTTCTGACGGAAAAATCCATCGGTAAAAGGCCATTTTATGTATAAATATTATAACTCGTTCATATTTATTGAGATTTTAGGGCCCTTAAAACATTCAGGATATATGGTGGCAAGAGGAGTATAGGCAATGCAAATTGAAAAACAATTACGGTATGTCAATTTAAAAGTCATTACAAACTCCTGAATAATTATATATATTTCTATTTATTTATAGGAATAATATTACTAATAGTTTTAATGTGAATATTTCAGTGTTTTTAATAACTCGAAGGTTCTGAATGTGACTATTATGTTATGAGAAATATGTATCAGATAGTCACACAATATTTTCAATTAAGTTCTTTAGATAAGGTATTATAAGTTACTGAATACTACAATTTTTTTAATAATACATTTATTATAGTTATTAACAAATAACTAATCATTCATTTTAATTATTTGTAGTCATTTCATCAAGAATCTTATTCAATGAAGGAGATAGACAAGATTAGAAAGTTATGGGCCAACTATTATGAAGATTGTATGTAAATTTTGATTTTTTATGTTGAACATTTGTAATAAATAATTAATATTAATTTAAATTGACTTATTTAATTTTACTATGCATTTGAATTTGATTATATTTTGGTTGTTTATAGCTACATTTGACGATGAGAATGTAAAAAAAATAACACGATTTTTGGGAAAAAAATAAAATTAAAAAAATAGGAATATGCGTTGGTTGTGGTGACAACTGACACATATAGTTGTTGCATATACGTCGATTTTCGTACAAATCGACGCATATTTCGATCTATATGCGTCGGTTGTCACCACAATCGACGCATATAGTCAGACTTTTTGCGTTGGTTTACAACTGACGCGTTTTTGCCTTACCATTTACGTCTGTACCAAATGCGTCACTTCTACAATCGACGCATATTGTATTTTACAACCAACACAGATGAATGAAATTGTACTAGTGATTTACACGCCTAAAACAAAGAAGGAAAATATTACAACACAATGAAATTATCAAAAAGGAAAAAAATAGGAGAAAATCTTGAAGTTTCCAAATTTGGTCCAAGTGATCATTAGTGTAAACTTGGGCGATCACTTGGCAATGATAGAAATGATTCTGCTAATTTATTTGTGCTCCAGGTGATTGTTTTTCTTTTGTACTTGGCGATAACTAGGAGTCATTTTCGACGAACACTTTAATACTCCCCCTCAAGTTGAAGAGTGTGTCATGAATTCCCAACTTGCTTCGTAGTGTCTCTCAAAGCTTTGGTGAACACGTCTGTTAACTAGAAATGAGTAGGTACATATGATGTCCTGCTTGCAATTTTTCTCGAACAATGTGACAATCTATTTCAATGTGATTTGTGTGTTCATGAAATATCGTATTAGCTGCAATGAAGGAATCCCCAAGAAATACATCGTAACATGTGACTAATCTTCTTGTGAAGTTGCAACCTATCCAATTTGAATAAAAAAATGCTTTGAGAGTGAGCTTGTTTGTAGAAGAAAATGATAGGCCCTAACTCGGTGTGCCTTTGATATATCTGAGAATTCGTAGAGTAGCATCCCAATGTGGTTTCCTAGGCTCATTTATGAATTGACTTAGGGTGAAAAAAAGAGTACACTATATCAAATCTTATGACGATGAGGTATACTAACTTCCCCACCAATTTTCTATAGTTAGCGGATCACTCAACATTGATCCATTTGTGGGATTGAGTTTTGAATTCTTCTCCATTGGAAAGTTTTCTGGTCGTGCACCAAGAAATCACATATCTTCAAAAATATTGAATGCATATTTTCTTTTGGACGTTAAAATTTCTTTTGGGACTGAAAAAATTCAATGCTACGAAATATTTGAGATTGTCAAGATCTTCTATTTGGAAGTGTTTGAGGAGGAATTGCTTGAGATTTTCCATATCTTGTAGATTATTGCCTCTTAGGAGTATATCATAAACATAAATAAGTAATAAAATGAAAAATTTACCCCGAGTTTTGGTGAATAGAAAGTAGTCGGCCTTAGATTGTACATAACTTGATCTCTAAATTGTATCTAAGAAAGTAGAAAACCAATACCTTGATTCTTCTTTTAGCCCATACAAAGATTTATTGAGCTGAAACACTAGTTTCTTCCTCTATCAGTGAAGGCCAGATGAAGGTTCCATGTAGATTATTTCATGTAAGTCTTCATAGAGAAAAGTATTTTGAACATCAAGTTAATGAATAAATCAATAGCAAGTGGAAACAAAAAGAAGGAGGCACCGGAGAATAATGAGCTTAGCAGTGGATGAGAAAGTTTCATGGTAGTCAATCCCCTTAATATGGGTATACCATTGGCCACAAGACGAACTTTTCAACGTTCAATGGTACCATCAAAGAGATACTTGATCTTGTAAAACCATTTGTAGCTAATGGGCTTTTGTCTAGAAGGGAGAGGGACCAAGCTCCAAGTATTGTTGTTTTCTAATATCTGGAATTCAATTTTCATAGCCTCTTGCCAGTTTGGATCAAGGATAATTGAGCATAAGACTAAGGTTCTTTATAAATGAATATGTGTGCTAAGAAAGAGCGGTGATGTGATGAAAAAAGAGAATAAGAAATAAAATTGGAAAGGGGATAACACGTACCTTTTGTTGAACTTATGATGGAGTTGAATGATCCACTGGAGTACACATGATGTAGTCTTTATGTCATGCCGGAGGCTGTTTAGATCGGATGAAATGACTGATGGTCGTGTCTAAGGGAGTAGGATTTGCAGAAGGATCTGGTGCCAATGCATTAGAATCTGAACAAGTAGATTGAGACTGGGTGATGGTTGGTGAGCATCTGTAATATCTGAAGGTGTGAGTGTTGTATCATTATTATGTATAAGAGAGGTAGGTGTTAGCGGTGTGTTGGCGGAGTTATGGCGTGTTTGATGTATGTTGAAGTCGAGAGAGGAGTCTGGGAGATCCATGTCGAAGTTATGGAAGTCAAACGGAGGTGTATGATCATAAGGTGATGGATTTGCAGTGGAGAAGAATGAAAATGTAATCTCGTGAAATTTTATATCTCGACTTATGAAGAATTGATGAATATCTAGATCATAGAGTTTGTAACCATTTTGAATAGTTGGATAACCAACAAAATCACATAGTTTGGTACTAGAATTTGAAGATGGATGTACATTGGTAGCATGACATAAGCAACCAAAAACTCTTGGATGTTCGAGTGACGACGTGTATTTCGAAAGGTGATTTATTGAATAGTAATGGTGAAGGTAGGAGACTGAAGAGATAGATTGTGGTTAGGTTTAAAGATGGAAATTGCAGCTTAACAATATCGCCATGTTGTCAGACGTCAGCAGAAATAAGCACCTTTGTTTTTATCTTACCATGTGATCGCGCCTATTTGGCATGCGCGGTCGCGCATTGGTTCGACTGGGGCGTGAGTTGGGCTTTTGCACGTGGTCTCAATAGGTTTTCTTCCTTGTTTCACTAGGTTCCTCCACCATCTATATATACAACTTGTGAGGCATGAAAATGGGACATTTGCGTAGCCTCTCAACCACAATTACACAACATTTTAACATAAATCTTGGGAGATCAATGCAAAGCAAAGCTTGGGAATTGAAGAATATCAATGAGGAATTGATTCTTGATGCAAGATTTTCTTTTTTTTCTCTCTCTCTCTCTCATTAATTTGATAAACTCAACAAGTTTATTTATTATTTTTATTGCGTTTTTAATTAAGTTGTGATTAACAACTAAATTCTTAGTTAGGACAAATGATGTAGCCTAGTTTTATGCTATTATTTTCATAATCCAAGTTTTGCATATGTGTTGCATGTATTGATTTTATTTTTTGTTTAATGCGTGAATTAATTAACCACTAATTTATAGATTTCATGTGTTGTTTTCATAATCCTAAATGTCAGCTAACAATTTAGATTGTGGAATAAAATTCTATAATTGAATAAGAGATAGAGATACACTTTTGTTATTATTGCGGTCTTTATTTGAATTCTTATATTTCATGTACTTAATTAATGAATAATTCGGACTCTCTGTAGAGATAGGTGGTTGACTTAGTTAGGTAGATTTGATTTAAACTTGAGAGATGAATTTCAATATGCATTTGTGATTTGATCAAGCGCATTATTAGGAATTAAACTTGAGATATGGAATTAGTAGTATTGGCTATAATGAAATCATATTTTCCAACACTTTTAGCATCACTTTAGAAAAACAAAGATTTTCAATGTTTATCTCTTTTTATTGCATTTTTAATTATAATAGTTGCTTATTTTAGTTTTAATAATACTATTTGGTTTATAAATTAGTTTATTTATGATTTTAAGGTAAAAAGTAGTGGTTGAAAATTGAAAAGAGAAATTGTGTGTGGTTAAAAAGTGATTTGAAAATTTTTGTGGTTTATAAACATGTTTATAAATCAATAATTTTCTTTTACCGAACACAAGATTCAAATAAAGTTTAGAGCTAATACATTTTGGTACTTAATTGCAATCATCGTGGAAACGATAATTCAGAGTCTTAGGTCCACTTTATTACTTGTTACAATTCGTACACTTGCGATATATTTTGCACACTACAAAATAAGTGAACAATAAGAGCATCTACAATGATATATTTTTCAAATTTAAAAATGTTTGTCACATCATTAAGAAAGACAATGTGCCAATTTTTTTATATCCAATATGCTTTAAATTTTGGAGTCCATTATGATGACATGGAAACAATAAATGAAAAAAGTTTCAAGCTCACTTTTTACCACTTGAAAGAGTATTTAACATGATGACTAAACAATTTTGATTAAATATTATTTTTTTAGTTTATTTTATTTAAATAAAAGGAATACCACATGGACAAGGCTGTGAGATTAAAAATAATGTACTGGAGATGACATTTGACATTCTCTTTTCTTTTCCCCATTAAATATTTATCTTACGTGAAAAAAAAATTTTAAACATTATTTATCATATGACAAAATTTATTCAATATGAAAAGTTCAGCATTTTAAATTGACAAGCGCTTTAATAAATTTGACTTCAATTTCGATTTTTCCTCTCTTGAACGTCGTGCCTGTCGTAATCTTTCTTTATTGCATAAAAAAGATGGACGAGGCAAATAAACCGTCGGCAAGAGTAACCATCAAAAGGAGACCTTTGTTGGGTAGAGTGGGGTGCATGAGGGTGTGTCCTATGATGATCTTGCACTGTTGACATCGACCTTCCTCCAAACGATCTCTCTCTCTCTCTCTCTCTCTCTCTCTCTCTCTCTCTCTCAAGCTCGATAAGTATGAATATGCCAGAAACCATTTTTTATTTTTATTTTTTACAAGAAAAAAGTGACTTACTTTTACTGTAGACATTTAGAATAACTAACTTAGCCTTAGGTAGGGAAGAATTCATAAATAACTTCGATAGAAATGACAAGAGGTGGCAAGTGTTTAATATTTGTGGATCAATTTCTGATTGAAAATGAAATTTTATCATTTATAAAATTAGTAATCGCACACGATAGATATAATTGTCAATTATTTATTGAATAAGTTGTAAAAATATAATGTCCTATATAAATTATACTTTCATGTAGAATGAAAAATATTTATTGAATAAGTTGTAAAAATACAATGTCCGATATAAATTGTGCTTTCATGTAGAATGAAAAATACTAAGAAAAGTAAAACATAAAATTGCGAGTTGAATCAATGAGTTTATCGAAATCT
Organism: Ligustrum vulgare; assembly: GCA_963555705.1. Lineage (NCBI taxonomy): Eukaryota > Viridiplantae > Streptophyta > Magnoliopsida > Lamiales > Oleaceae > Ligustrum > Ligustrum vulgare. The sequence goes on from OY743168.1 coordinate 24,575,482, forward strand.
AAAGTTGTAGAAAATTAAAAGATTTAATTGAATTGATTTAGAAAGATCGAATATCTATTATTTTTTTCAATTTGATAAGAAAAATATTCAAAATTAATCATTTAATTCAAATTGAATTTAGGTAAGAAATTATATGTATCATTTTAGAATTTAAATGAGATAAATAAAAAACAATGGATATTGAAAAATGTAAGAAGTATAAATAAAACTTTTACATTTAGTATTTAAGACGATTTTACGAATGATATATTTAGAGTTTGCTCTCATTTCTTAGCTTTTATTAAACTTCTCGTTGAGATCTTAAATTGACAACCATATGTCATATTTTTTTACTTCAAAATGATGCAATAATTATCAAAAAAAAAAAAAACTATAACTTGTCATTTTATAGATATTTTTTTTCTTCACAAATTCATAAATCATGTACTACATGCATTAATTGAACTTTCTAATTCATGTTTTGAAATAAGTTGATAAGGATAAGAAATTTCTTAAAATGATCAGTGAAAATGAGCGAAAAATTATGTGAGTAAAATGATGTTAGTTACCCTATTATTATATATCAATAGAAGATATATAGATTGTCAAATGGAGGTTTACTTATTCTAACAGTTTTAACAAAGAAAAGTAATTAATAACCTTCCATCCCTCTTTATATTGAGGTGTGAAACGCAAGCTTCTTGTACTGGCGCTTTACTATCATTGAATTCATAGTGGAAAGAAATTCAAACATTTTTCAAGAGCATAACATCTCACCATAAAAAACCACAACTCAGACAGGATTCACGAGCAATTGTTTGGTGCCAATTATTGTTGTTTTCCATGTAACTTGTTCTTCTATGAGATGATGATTGATCATCATGTAAATTAGCTAGAGTGGGTTACTCTTTGGAAATTAACCAATCATCATCATATCTATAAAGCTAGTGTGACTGATTGAAAACTGCATTAATATTTGCATGAAAATGGTGCTATGTGGTTGTGCTAATTAACTATACTTGGTGATATCAAAATCATTAGGAGGCCAAGTACAATATAGGGTGAATTTTGAAGATTTTGATACCATGGGGATATTAAACAGACCCTTTTCCTATAGCATGGGGAACGAAGCGGAAACCGACATTTGGATAGCTAGGGCCTTAACGTTGAGATTAAACGTTGTGATTCGAAACTAAAGTTACTTTTTCCTTGTATATATTTACAAGTCGCGGATGCAAATTACTTGTGACTATGAATCCCGTTACCGGGATGAATTTCTACATCTGTAAAGAATAAATAATATACTATGCAGGAACATATTTGTTCCTCCATCATCCTTGTGAGTGCATTGGATGATAGAGGAATATCTAATATTGATGGGTAAGTGATTCATGACTTCAACAGGAACTCTACAAGCACAAGTGGTTGAGATGGACCTTGTGAAAGAGATGGAATGGAAACTTAGATGCCAATGATGTTCACAGATGAGCTGAGGGGTCCTTAATTCGTGGTGGACGATGCCTTTCCGAATGGCTTGGTTGTGACAATTCCTCTCATTCATTACTAATTTCAATTGTTTTTTGCAGTATGTGGGACTTTAGATATTAATTTAATTAGTTATAAGTTGGTTTGTTAATTTTACTAATTTAAATGCAACAAGAACAAAACAACAACAACAACAAATTAGCCCTATTTGCTGTAAATTTTGATAAAAATTGATGAAATGTGTGATTAAAAGTTATGGATCTCATGAAATATGTGGTTGAAATTTATCGTTGACTTTGACTTATATTTAAATTCTAGATTTTAATTGGTATCAAACAGGACTATTCATTTCAATTAAATTTGAAGTTACTCTAGTCACTAATAGATCTAGGGAGAATTATGACAAAGTTGTCTTTCATTTAATTCATCTTGAATTAGTTATGCCGCTACTTATCGATGAGTATTCTCATTTTTGTATAAATAGAAACTTCAAACAAATATGCTTTACTTATTCGCGAGAATGACATTCTTTGAAGATTCAATCTCTTTCACCATGGCTAAGATGACGATCGATAACGACACGTAGGCTATAAAGATATCGAGGAACAAATCACAAACGATAATATTACATTTTTTTAAAACAAAAGAAATAAACCTTTCAAGTGTTGATATCAGTAGGAATAAATTAATTTTATGATTTTGTGGGGGTGAGGTGGGAGTGGAAGTGGGGGGGGGGGGGGGGTTCACAGTGTCATATCAAGGAGAACACGTTCAAATTGACTATTTTGCTTGAATTTGAGAGACAAACATGCTTCTTTGATTCTAGATACAAATCTTGCCTTGATAAGCAATCTTAGTTTGTCAAAAGATATAATTCTCTCTTTTCTTTTTTGCATTATTTTAAGATCTTTTCTAGTAACTGAGCTTTCTTTTACAAGTATTGATTACACTTGGCAAGCACACGTCTTCATGCCATTTCCTTTCATATAATTACTCATAATTTTATGAACCATTTGCAAGATTCTTAATGGACCATCGGTCACACCCACGGTACAAGGACCCCTCCTTTTTTTCGATTGCTTGAGGAATTTGAATACTCGGTTAAATCAGATTTCCAAAACTTGTTCTTAATTTTTGGAATTGTAACTATGATTTAAAACATGTGAGTGTTAATCTTGGTCCGTTCTTCACCCGGTTGTGAGGTTCGTGTGAGTCATTATATCGAACTAGTCACCATGTTTCGTTTATGTACACATCATATTCAATGTTTATTAAAAAAAAAAAAAAATGCTATTTTCATAAATGGGTGACTTTAAAAATTGAACTTCAAACCACTGTTCATTATGATATCGTATTACCCTTTCAAATAGTACCTAATTATAAGGTATTTAAGCTTTTGGATGCGATGCATATCGTTTTAATCACTTGATCTAAAAATTTAAGTTGTTAAATAGGGTACATGTATATCATTTGAATATTATTTTCAACACACTTCCACACGTATTTATTTTCTTGCATCAAAATGAGATTTGAATTCAAGACACTAGTATGCTCTAATATCATGTTAAATCACTTAATTTAAAATTTTATACTGTTGAATAGTTTCTCGATTTATATATTATTGACATCCCTAATAGCTTAAACATAGATCTAAACTAAGTATAATGCCAAGATAGATGTCTTGAACACTTGGTTGATTTGGCTTGTCTTGTTTTGTTTTGTCTTTAAGGCAGTCGAGGCACATATAGCCAAAGATTGTTCAAGCTCGAGGAATATTCCTCAAATTACTACTATTAACTCTTGCAGAACTACATTAATGATGCTCTAAACCAACGTGGGGAATAACATTTGTTCTCTATAGGTATTATGTCAAAACTTTTGTTTCCTTTTAGTTTTCTTTTCAAGTTGTTGGAAATAAGTTTCTCCAAGTATTTCCAATGAAGATTCTCAATAACCATACTTAATAATTTTTTAATTGTCATCATTTGACAAAAAAAAAGTTTTGAATAGTGATTGTTAGTATATGAAAGAAAGTTTTTGAATATATGTAGGATATTTTATTGTTAAAATTATTTATTACTGTACAAAAACATGTTAAAAATAATGGGAATCAAATAGAGACTTAACGAGAGAGTGTGTTGTTAAAAAATTAACTTTTAGGGTAATTTTGAATGCTCTCTTGATGATCATCCGTGTGGATGGAGCCTTATAAATCCAATGATAAAAGTGGAATTAAAGTGGATGCTTTCATCCAAAACTGATTACTCCTCACAATGTTTTGTATGGCAAGCAAAGTCTTCTATGTCTTGTTGCTCGAATTGGAAAGCCTTGAGAATTTGAACTAAACTAATTGCCATTTTATTATGATGGATGATATGAAAAACCTTATTTTAAGTTGAGTTGATCACCACAGTTGAGCCGACCACTTCGTTAATGGTAAATTCCACTTTGAATAATACTCATTAAACTCAAAAAAGGATATTCGAACAGATTAAGATTCAAAAAAAGTGCACGAATTTCGAGGATAATGTTCTCAGTAAGTAGCCAATTTGCGGTGGTTACATGGTAAGAGTAATTTGAATTGGATTTAATTGGTATAGGAGCAACCTGTTGAGAAAATGTATATAAGCATACTGACAGGTATGAATTTTTGATGGGCTATTCACAAATATACCCTACTTTTAGGGATCAAACTGAAATTTACTTCAATTTTATAAATTTTGAAAATTACTTATAATAAAATTGTAAAAACAAAAAAATACTTATGATACTTCTCAAATAGGTTAGTATCATACTATGATACTTTTCAATTGTTTTAGTATTACAGTATGATACTTATGATATTTTTTCAATTTTTTGTAGTATCACAGTATGATATTTATGATACTTTTCCATTTTTTTAGTATCATAGTATGATACTTATGACACTTTTCAATTTTTTTTTTAAGTATCACAGATTAATACTTTACAAATTTTAAAAATATTTTATCTTAGACAAAAAAATCAAACAGTGTTCTGTACATTTTCGGGAATAACGCACAACCATCTTTGCCAATTCGGATAAATCCACAACTTTTTTAACATCGGTGGCTTCAACTTCATGATCTTTAGCCTTTTCAGGAGCTGATAAAGAAGGTTGCACCAACTTTCTACCACCGGCACAATTCCACCGTTATTTCAGGAGTAGAAGCACCACCCCCATAGAAGAATGAAAAACTCGAATTCAAAGATGCTTTCTGCTTGTTCAGAGCAATTGTGCAGGTCTTTCTTCTCTTACACTGTCAAATTGTTGCTGGGTTTTCTTCTTCCTCTTCTCTGCCGTGTGCAGCGGCAGGAGGTGGTGGATCTTGGTGGGGACTGAGCTTGTATAGATTGGAGTTTGTTGTGTATTATTAATCTCTTATCAACATCAAAGCTTGTTGTACACAAGTCTAATCATTTCATGAAAGTTCCCTTGGGCGATTGAACCTCTCCGGATCTTCTCCACCAAATTCTTCTCAACCCATTCAGCTTCTCGCGGGCATCTCGTCGGTCGTGGAGTCCTCTTCTAATTGTTACAGGTTAGCTTTATTTTGAAGTAGAAGATTTTTATATAGTTGTTGTTGTTGGTTTTTGAACACAAACGGGCTAAATTATCAGAGGTCGGCCCAATCATGACCCATATATCAACCAATGTGCCCGACCTTACTTGGAAACTCCCTATCACAAGCTCATAGGATCGGTCATTATGCCCGAGCTTATTTCTTAACACGTGCCCGACCTCAAGCCCATTTGTCTTGACCCTGGATTTGTAGATGGGACTTGCTCGGCCTTGTTATACCTGAGGCTCATGTAAGCAAGTCACGGATTGTCCTTTGTCTATGGGCTTCGTAAATGGGTTGAATCCTGAAATTAATAAATCAAGTATATTCTTATAAGTAATTTCTCAGAAAGGAAAGTTCAAACTTTATAAGGACTTTTCCCTATAAGATAAATTCGTCTTAATAAGGACTCCTTCTCCTACTAGGAGAAAGTAACGGGTTTTGGACCCTATAAATAGAACTCATTTGATCAAAAATAAGATTCATTCATTATTAACATAATTTGTAGCTTTATATTTTTCCTCTCTACTTTCTCGCTCCAGAAAACTAATTTTCACACTGGAGGGGCAACGGGAAGAATCCTCCTCTCTTTTTTTATTGGTTAAAGGCAAATCAGACTACCTTTTCCAATAATCAAGCAGCTTCAGATTTTGGCACATCAAGGTTAAAGGCAAATCAGATTATCTTTTCCAGTGATCAAGCAACTTAGGGTCTTGACACGTTAAGGTTAGAAAATTTTACAGCATCATTTTTATTTGTTGCATGGTAAGAGTAATTCGAATTGAATTTAATTGATATAGGAGCAACCATGTTAAGAAAATGTATATAAGCATAGTTTGATTTTAAACCATACATGATATGACCATTTAAGAATCATAATTTTTATTTGTTGCATAGCGTAATATTATTGTACCATCACTACAAGAATGTGCGCCATCGGAAATTTCCTTTGGTGAAGCCCAGATTTTCATTGGTAAATGGGTTTTCTAACGGCAAAATGTTATTGGTAAAATCCATTGGTAAAACCTTCGTCGGTAGTTTACTGACGGCTGGGGGGTTTGTTGGAAATATACCAAAGGAATAGCGATGGCGTTGTATTTCCTTGTTGATTACCAATGACTATAAAATATTTTATTGGTAACGACATTACCAATGCAATGGTCCGTTGGTAAATTATTAGTGAAAAATTTTCGTTTGGATATCACCAAGGCCTTAACAATAGAAGGTTCGTTGGAGATCACCAACACTTTTTTTCTATAGAATGTTCCTTGGTGATTACCAACACCTATCTGTAGGAGAGGGTTAGAGGACTACTCAAGTCACTTGAGGAAGAAAGTAACAAGTCCAAGGCCCTTAATTCCCAGCTCAAGGAAGCTCAATCAAGAGCCGAAATTGCAGAAGGTCAAGCTAAGTCTGCTTCTGCTAAAGCTGTTGTTGATTTTAAGGCCTCCCCTGAATTTGAAGTCATTAAATCCGAGATCTACATTATGGGTATTAAGACCGTCATAGAGGAGTTTGAAGAAAAGGTTCTCGATGTAGATGTGCAGTGGTTGAAGGAGGACCTCAAGCAGCTAGAAGAAAAGGAGCTGGATCTGAGGGCATCAAATCTGCAAGCCGGAGATCCTTCTGATGGAGCTAGTACTTCCCTTTTTTTTTTCCACCCTTGAAGGCCTCTTTTGTTAAGATCATTTCCCCGCAATGAGAACTTCTCTTTATATTTTTAGATCATACTTCTTATCTTTATTATGATTACCGATCTCAACATTTGTTATAATTCTGTCAACTTAAGATTGATATCAATTTGTCTCTTAATAATCGGACTCATATTCAAATCAGCAATTGCACCTTAGAACTTTTTTTTTTTTGGGACTTTACAATTTGGTCAATTTTCGAACTGGATGCTTATAATATTTGGCTAAGCTCAATAATTTGAACTTAACACTTATTCTGGAACTCTTGTAGAGCCCGTGTTTTTCATCTGATGCTCTCTTGGGATCAGTTTTTTCTTCCAAGTGTGCAGCACATACACTAACTGGGAGTTTGTTGCTCGTTATTGACAACTTTTGAACGATTTGAGCTCTTATCCTCTCGTAGGGATTGTTGGGCGTACCAGCGAAGCGATTTTACCAGACCCTGGTAGGGTTTTATTCCCTTGTTGAGTTTTAAGGCTATGGCCTAACTCGAGACCTCTGAAAACGGTACTAAGACTTAGGAATTTTTTTATTTTCAGGTTGTAGCCGACTTGTCAGACCGGAGGACCGTAGTCGGATTCCGCCATTATATTTTTCATAGTGACATAATTTTAGAGAATACAACATTCTACCACTTGATAAACTTTTATACAAGAATTTCAATCCACAAGAGACTTTTACAAATCTATTGGTAATAGATCTTAAGGTGTTCAGCATTCCATGGACGTAAAAGCTGAATTTTGTCTAAAGTTCGGAGCTTGTAAGCTCCATTTTTCAGCACTTTGGTTACCATGTAAGGTCCTTCCATTTTAGTTGCGAAAGATCCGATGTTGGGCTCTTTTGTGGACAGGAAAACTTTTCTTAAGACTAGATCTCCTGCACAAAATTTCTTCTTCAAACATTGTTGTTGTAATATCTCTCACTTCTTTGTTTGTACATGGCGTTTCGAAAGTCGGTCGTTTCTCCTTTCTCATCCAAAAGATCCAGTTCTGTTGTGAGAGAGATATTATTTTGTCCTTCATCGAAGTGTAGAGTTCTATAGGCCGGTACTTTGACCTCAACTTCAATAACTGCCTCCATTCCAAATGCCATGAAAAAGTTGTTTCTCCCGTGCTTGTTCTGGTCGTAGTTCGGTATGACCATAGGACACTAGGTAGTTCTTCTGCCCAAGCTCCTTTAAATTTGTCTAATTTAGTCTTCAAAGTATGTTTGATGATTTTATTGATAGCTTCGACTTGGCCATTTTCTTGGTGGTGATTGGGTGTTGAGAAATGTTTTCGTATGTTAAGCCTTTCGCAAAATTCTTTGAGCCTCTTGTTGTCGAACTGTTTTCCATTATCTATGACGATTAAGTTGGGAATTCCAAATCTGCAAACAATTGATTTCCAAATGAAGTCCGTTGTTTTTTACTCGATTATTTTGGCCAATGGTTCTACTTTTGCCCATTTTGTGAAATAATCTACTGCTACAATTGCGAACTACTCCGCCCTTCCCAATTGGCATGAGACCTATCAGGTCAATTCCCCATTTTAGGAGAGGCCAAGTGCTGATTACCGAGCTCAATTCTTCTAGTGGGGTCCTGTATAGAGGAGCAAATCTCTAGCACTTATCACATTTTTTGGCGAACTCCATTGCATCCTTTTTAGTGTAGGCCAGAAATATCATTACCTTATTATTTTGTGAGCTAAAGCTTGTTCCCTAGTGGGGTTTCCACAAACTCCTTCATGGATTTTTGTTAATGCTTAGAGAGCTTCTTCTTCGTTAAGATACCTTAAGAGAGGAGTGGCGTATCCTATTTTGTACACGAGTCCATCAAAGATAGTAAATCTGGTAGATCTTATCCTTAAATTTTTTGCTGAGTTTGGGTCCATAGGGAACTTACCATCCTTCAAAAATTCAAAAATTTCATCCATCCAAGTCGGTTTTGGATCTATAGCCATGAGAGTCACCTGGAGTGATTCAATAGAAGCGAACTACACTCTTCCTACTAGAACACTGTTCAGCTCATTGACCCCTTCGCTTCCTGATTTGGCTAGTGCATCTGTGTGACAATTTTGAGATAGTGGGATTTGTAGTACTTTAGAGCTTAAAAATGATTTTAGCTCTTTTTGTAGGTACTGGTCTATGTGTCCCTCCTTTGTCTGATAAGTTCCTTGTAATTGATTGACAATGAGCTGTGAATCCCTGTGCACAATAATCTGTTTGATGCCCATCTCCTTTGCCATTTGTAGTCCTACAATGAGGGTCTCGTACTCTGCTTCATTGTTTGACTCTTTAAAATCAAAGCACAAGGCATGACAGAAAATTTGCTTTTCAGGACTCCTTAGGACAATACCGACTCCTCGTAGGTCAGTTTAAGATCCATCCACATAGAGCTCCCAGTCATTATTATGACCTGTCTTATTATTTTGAATTTGGGAACTAAATTCCACAATGAAATCCTCCTAGGCTTGTCCTTTGATCGCAGACCGTGGTTTATAGTGAATCTCAAATTGTCCCGGCTCTATCGCCCACTTAAACATTCTTCCAGAGGTTTCAGCTTGTTGAAAGACTTGTCCGAGGGGGTAATTTGTCATAACATGTATTAGATGTTGCAAAAAATATGGTCTCGATTATTTGGAGGCAGTAATTTATGATACGTTAATTTTTCCATTACAGTATAATTTAACTCAGCAGCCCATAGTGCTTGGCTAGTATAGTATAGTAGATTAGTAGATGGGTTCCTTCTTCTTCCCTTATGAGAACCGAACTTAAAGAGCGCGGTGATGCGATTAGATATAGATAAAGATGATCATCCTCCTTTGGTTTGGATAGCAGCGGTGCTTTTGAAAGGTATTCCTTCAATTTTTCAAAAGCGTCCTGGCAACCCCGGTCCATTGGAAAATTTTCTCCTCGCGGGACGTCAAAGAATTGTTTGCATTTGGTCATTGATTTTTACAAAATCCTGTTTAGTCCCATCTAGTCATAAGTCCTAAGATATGGCACGTTTATTGAACTCTCATTGTCCACCAAAGTTCGGTGAATATGTATTCCTACTACAGGCATTGTTATTACAAGAATTTCACTATGGAGCTATACGACACAATCAACATCTGACTCATAAAAAGTGATGCTTTATGATTTTTCGTCCTCCATTGAGTTACAAGATCGGACCTGGTTTTTTTCAATATGTGTGAGCTTCTCTCGTCATCCTTTTTCTACCCCTTCTTGATCCCATCAAATCCTGAGTCCTCCAACCATGATTTTGATCTATGTTCTAATTTCCTCGCCTATTTTTCTTTAAGCTCGGGGTGGCGAGTTTACACGTTCTCTTACCGCCATAGGTTTAGAAACAAAATGTCAAAGATAACCTCTTTTGATGAGGCTTTCTGGGGAGGTATTCAGCAACGAGTAGTTCTGGAACCTTTCTAGATAAGGCCTAGGTCGGGTGTTCCTCTCCTTTCTCCACTCCGGAGTTTTGTCTTTCTTTGGGGGCTTTTCTTCTTCCTTTGATGGTTTGATCTCCATTCCTCCATTGTATGTGGCATCCTCAGCACTTATGTATTTCTCAGCTCTGCTTCGAAATTCATGGTATGACGTTGGGCCATCTTCATGTACCGACCACCAAAAGCATGTTTTTGGGTGTAGGCTGGATAATGCGGCATAAGCCCAACATCATCAGATACTTCTCCATTTCTACTTTTTGCTTGTTAAACCTTTCAAGGTAACTTTTCAGCGATTCCATTTGGCCTTGTTTGATGGACACAAGGCGTTCTTTTGGTATTGTGGTTATCCTGGTCCCCATGAATTGACTTAGGAAGATTTTTGATAGGAAATCCGTATATTTGTAGATGTACCCTGCCAGATCGGTGTTTCCTTCGTATCCCTTGAGGACGAGCATTTTGAACTTTTTCTAGCAAGGTTTCAGCCAAAACTTCTTTGGAGAAAACGGATGGAGAGCCTTCATTGGCTTCTTGTATTGAAATTTTGCCTTTAGATTCCAACTCTAGAATATGTTGTTTTAATACGTCTATCTCATCTGTTTTTTGGAGAGATACTCCTCGTCATTGAAAGGCTCCGTTTTGGTGAATGTGGTTTTTGAGGTTATTGGCTTGGTTCACCTTGGTGATTGAATATACATCCCCCTTTTTTTATTAGAGTAAGGATTCTGGAAACTTTTCGTTTCCCTCGCATTTCTTTGAAAGTTTTTTCTTCAAAACTTAAAGCTCTTCTTGTTTGTTGGGCATTTCGTAGTGGGGACTGCACTTCGAACTCAGTTCTAGCGGGTGGAATTGTACGTTGATTTTGTTCTAGAGAACTAGAACGTTGGCAAAATGATCCAATCTGTCCGTAATTACATCTACTCGGGGATCTTTCATCTCTTTGAAAGTTTCTCCTTGATTTTTTCCAAAGTATTGGGGAATTTCAATTTTATGGGTTCTAGTTTTTGTATTACTAGAATGTTGACTCATTTTCAGAGGGTTTTCACAAGTAAAATGTTGGGAACAAGGCTGTTTTATGTATCTTGGAAAAGACGGCGTTTATTATATTTGCTAGATAATGGAGAATCTCGTTTCTTAAGGGGAGGTCCTTCTTCTAGCGCCAAACTGTTGACGTCAAGAATTGTAGGGGACACATGGCAATTTTCTTGTCAACCTAGATTGGTATTTTTGTTTTTGTTTTTTTTTTTATGGGACAGTAATATAATGATAAGAAAATGGGAAGATGATAATATTCTTGGGAGCGAAATAACAGCGTATTATCTTAAAAGATTGCATGCATTACAATGACATAAACCCTTATATTTATAGATAATTATTAGGGTTTACTGTAGTTAAATAAGTATATTTTCACAGTAATCTATACAATTAATGATTATAACTTGTAAAGTAAGCTTTAACCATGCCTTGGTGGGTTCATTGGTACAAGATTCTCTGCAAATGGGTATGGTAGGCGCCATCTTCGGGTATTTTATCCAATTTGAGTGACACTAGGCAATCCACTTGCGTAGGGATAGGTATTTACCAACCTTAACAGAGCTCCCTTTAGTCCATATTTATATCGATGTCAACATTTTACCGACATCAGGAATATTCTTCTGAGTGATAATATACGAAGACCTTAGGTCGGAGTACAAGACCAATTTTCAGTAGTTCGTTGTCTGAGCAAAAGACCTAATGTGGTTTAGGCCCATTGTATCAGAGACCTTCTTTTATAGACCAAATCTAATTTTCCTAAAAAATCAGGGTTGAGCCTAGTATAATTTTCTTATATCAACAATGGTCATGTTGGCAAAGGTGAGCCTACGGTGTGTTACAACTACTACTGACGGGTTTTTAATTTATGACCAATTACTTTAAAAGGTTGTAACCTAATAAATTTGTAAATTGTGATCGAAAAATAAGTTGTGACCATCATATTCATTATAATTTGAGATTGAGAAAGAAGTAGGAACCCGTAACTTTTTTATTTTTGAACAAGAAATAAATTGTGACCTATAAAATTTGTACTTTGTAACTAAGAAATAAATCGTGACATATGATATTTATGATTTGTGATTGTGTAATAAATTGTGATTGAAAAAAAAGTTGTAACCTATAAATTTGTAATTTGTGATCAAAAAATAAGTCTCGATAAAAAAAATTATAATTTGTGATCAAGAAATAAATCTTGATCAATTAATTTGATAATTTATGATAATTTTTTTTTACTGTGACCGTAAAATGTATATTATTTGACATTAACCTAATTAAGCAACAAAATATATTTAATTAATTAATTAATTATGACCTGATATTTTAATTTTAAGTTTCTAAAGCTTGAAAATGTGTATTTTAAATATCTTAATTATGTATTCTTGCATTTTAAATACCTTAATTATATATTTTTTTCCTATTTTTTAAACATCTGATCTCAAAACTTTTAAATGTAAAAGCATTATTGGGCCTAATTTGCCCTTCAACGCGTCCGGACCGTTAATTGTGATGGGCTGATCTCTACATGGCTATGGACAATACTGATCAAGTCCATTAGTGGGCTAGATTGGGCCGGTCCAATATGTCCATTTTGACACCTCCAACTTTTAACATATAATATCCAGCCGAGATTCTAGCATCGTGGTCAAATTCGCCTTCTAGCTACTTGGAACACTTGAGGGTATTGTTACTAAACACAATCTAGTCTCCGCGAGACGTTACTTACTGAGTGTCATCTATCCTAACTTTAGGAGACATAATTTACGATTTACCTTTCGAACCAATAATCCATGACAGGGTCGGTTCGGGTCTCCAAGGTGTGGGTTACACACTAAACACAATCTAGAAGAATCTAAAAACTAAATAATGTGCAAGTGGGAATTTGGACATTTACTTAAATATGTTACATTAATGATGAATGATGCTTTACGGTCACTGTTTCTCATTAATCACCACCTTATTACTGATCCAATTTTGTCATACATGTGCAATATTTAATTGCAGGACCACGTTGATAACTGCTAGATTATTCACAAGTCATGAACTTTTGATTTGAACCGTATATATTAAGACAAAACTGATCATATATGTATGTATATGTATTATATATCAAACTATCTAGTATGTTTAAACCTGGACTGATCAGATGGTTAAGTCGGGAAAAACCATACAAGATAAGAGAAAATTGATCATATAAGTATTGTACCAAACTAGATATGTTCAAAATTGGTTTAACAGATGGTTGAATCAGAAAAACCGATGCTATTGTAGGTAGTGACGGACAAAAAATTGAAATCAACCGAACCACAATTATTCAATTCGATTCTGCTTAAATCGCGAATGATTATGGCTCCTAGAGTTAAAAAATCGACCAATTTTGTTTCGATTCAAGTTCTAACACCAAGAATCGAAAATTGATTGTAGTCAAACGAGCTCTCGTAATTAGTTGTGTGTTTGGTAGGACTTTTGTGAGGTTCAAAAGTATTTTTAGCGGGCTCAAATCACTTTTACTAAAAAATACAGACATTTGGCTGTAGTCAAAAAAGTACTTTTTAGCCGAATAAATAATTTTTTTAAGTTGTTTTAAAGAAGCTTAAAATTGTACCTTCTCCAAAAAAAGCATTTTAAAAAAAAAGCTAAAAATATTATATTTTATTAATTAATAAAATATAAAATCTATTGCACGTTTATATATTTTATTAACAAAAATAATAAATTCATAGATTTTATAGGTTATAATATAATATTATTTGTGATGGAAAAAACATAAGATGTATAAAAATAATTAATGTTTAGTTAAATACCAGATATTAATAAATACAAAAACAACTGTGCGGTCAAACAATTAGTTAAGATTAACAGTACTCGCAGAATTGACAATCAAATGGTTAACTACTTTTTATTAATAGCAATTTTAAAAAAAAAAAAAAACTCTATTAATAAAAGCACTATTGCAAAAACGTTTTATTCACAACAGCTATATCAAACAGGCTTTAAGTATATTTGCAGTATTTTTATATGAATATGGAGCTTGTTGTTCAAATTGGGTGAAATTTTTTAGGCTCGTGCACTTTAATAATGACATAATCTCCTGAATTGAAATTAATCTGAAATCAGAGATTCCGGTTCGGTCCCAAAAAATAAACTAGAAATTGGAAATGAGAATCGAGAAATGACTAGGTCTAGGTCGGTTCTTTGTTCTTGAAGCATAATCATGAGTATCCGAATGAAACCGATTTTTACATAGTTTTTTTTAACTATATTTTATAATTTATAGGGTGAACAAAAAATATTAAACTTAAAAATTTTATTTTTGATAGTAATTTTTCTAAAACTCTAGACTCTAACACTAAGAAATCAAGACTTGCTCAAATTCTTTTGTCTCTCGTCTCACATTAGATTGTTGCAATTTCTGGGTTAGTTTAATCTTTGCAATTTAATTTTCTATGACCCAAAAAGTTCAAGTTAGAGTTGTGATTCAAATTGATGAATTAATAGTTCATTCTTTGCAATCAAGCTTTTATTTTCTTCCATTGCTTCAAACTAAAGAATATATATATATAGCCCTTATTTGGTAGCACTATCCTTTTAGATTTTAATATAATTCAAAGTCAATATTTAATTTTAACCACATTTTTTATGAATAACTTTTCAATCACACACCTAGGGATGACAATAATGCTCATGGACCTGATACTCTTTGGAGATCCGACATAAATGGACGAGGATTACTCGACTAAATGGGTTCGTGAGTAGGGTATGGAGGTAAATTTTAAAACCCGACATAGGTATGGGTCGGGTGTAGGGGTGGGCGTGGGTACGGTTGGGTCGATTTTTTGCCCAACTCAAACCCAAACCACTATGGTCGGGTTGATAAAAAATCAACCCAACCCAAATATGAGTTCAAACTCAACCCAATCAAATCTCGGTCCGGTTTGATTGAGTTGGGTTGGGTGGTTTGGGTCCAATTAACTAAAAATCTTAGAAAATTTAAAAATTAAGCCTATAAATCAATTATTAATTCAAATAAATTATATACAATACAATAAGCTCAAATATAATAAATTGAATACTTGCTAATAAAACTAAAATATGTTCAAACTATATTTGAGTTTCATCCAAATTAAAAACAGGCTTAAGATTCTTGAAATTTAAATGGTCCTATATTTTTAAGATTTTGATTGGGTTGGGTTGGGTTGGGTTGGGTCGGGTTTTTCACCTAACCCAACCCGAACAAATTTTTTTTGTAGAATCCAACTCAACCCAATTTTCATCAAAAGTCGACTCAAACTGATTGATTAGGTGGGTTAATGCCCACCCCTAGTCGAGTGTGAGTATTACTATAATACTCATACCCAACCCGCATATTCATTAATTTCTTTAAAAAATTATAGAATTTAAAACAAAAGTGATTGTGTAAAAAAATAATAATAAATAAATAAATAAAAAGAAAATTCAAATATCTATTGACATTGTTAATATTTAAATCTTAATATGTTTAAACTATTGACTTTGTTAACGTCTAAAAAAATTGTTCAAATTCACTTTTTTAGTTTCAATTTATAACAAGTTTTTTTAAAATCAAATTCAAGTGAAACTCAACATTTAAGTGATTTAAGTTAATCTGGAGCACATATAACATATAACATATTTACAACCCTAAGAAAAATAATATAAATAAATAAATAGTAATGGATTTCAAATGGATATAGGAGCATACCCGCTCCCCAACCCGCCATTATTAAACGAGTATATGGGTAGGGTATGTATGTTGTAAATCTTTAGTGTGTACGGTATGAGTTTAGCAAACCCGACACATTGTCATCTCTACACACATCTCATCAACTTTTAGACTGTATTTTACTTTTTTTTATTATCTCGGGTTCATTGTTCTCTATTTAAAATATAATTAGTCTTCACTATTAAGTCATGTTATAACTTGATTTCTTAGCTAAATTTTTTCATTTGCACAAATATTATCGAGTAATAACGTATTAGGTATACATATCAAAAATGCCCATATGTAATATTATTATTATTATTATTATTATTATTATTATTATTATTATTATCTTTGGGAAACAAGGTACGGATTTAGGTTTGTTTCCAATAGTTACAAGGATCCAAATGGTTCCATTTATGAAATACCCTAAAAATAATGGGTTGTTCTAGGTATTAAAATACCTGGATCGACCTACTGACACCCAAGCCTAAATTTTATTGTATCTGATTTTAATGTGATATTATTTTATTTTTCTTGAACAAACAATGTGATATTAATTTCAAGCTAATGACAGAACTTCTATTATAATTTGCATTAGTATTTTAAAATTTTGGTTATGGAACTGAACCAAAACAAATAAAAACCATTTGTTTTAGTCCTTCGCAAAATAATCATTGATTTTTGGTTAGTTCTCGTCGAAATCAAACAAACACTCTTCTCTAATTATAGGTCGAAAACCATAAATTTACACTCTCTTCACGCTCACTCACTTCACCAACTCCGTCACCCCTCTTAATCCAATAATTTAACTCTTGGTACTTTATCATTAATGCTAAACCTAGTAATTGACAAAATAAACGAAACCAATTGAACCAAACTGAACCGGTGGGTTGAATTTTGCTTAAATTTTAATTGTTTAGTTCATAAAAGTTTCGAGAATCAAGAATCAGTTGTGGTTCGATTCTAAGACCTAGAATTGATTCTAAGTTCTTTTTAAAATATTGAGGTTCGTGTTCACGTACCAATTAACTCATTTTGTTTCACTACAATAAATACAACTAAAGCTCACAATAAGATATCTTGTACACTTTAGTCTCTATTCTTTAACGTAATCATTACAATTTATAAATAAAACTATTTTTCAAATCATTTTTTAACTACACACATTTTCTCTTTCCACTTTTCAATTATATATTACCATAATATAAAAAAATCAATTTATGATTGCTGAATAGAATCTAGAATTCAAATACCTAATTTTGACTTCCAAATTTTCAATTTTTTTTCGTTTGCATTAGGGGTTGGGTGTGATTCCAAATGATTCAGAGAACTAATAAATTTCTTATGAAATTATACATCCACATTTGAATTGAACATAACCAAATGATTTTGATTTTGATTTGATTTGATTTCGGTTACATAAACAAAGTTCCTAATTATTAATGCAAATTGTAAGTACAAAGTTCTATCACCAAATAGAAAATCAGAGCAATAATCCTCATCGATGCAAATAAAATTTCATTTTCATATTTGTCTAATAGAAATCATACATCAAATCAACATATTAGTTGTACCAAACATAAAACGAACCAAGAAAAGATCAATTCTTAAATGTGGAAATTAGAAACATTTTTACCTAAAAGCACAACCGAAAAAAACAAGTTGGTTCTGATTTGGTTTCCATTCCTAGTTCATATTGAATATTGTAGCTTATTATTTTGATACTCGACGTGAATAAATTTGCATTAATAATGTTGAATTTTGGTTATAGAACCAAACAAGAACCATTCAATTCAATAATAAAAATATTGACGAAAATTATTACTTGTTATGTGTTATAAACTAGATAGGAAAGAGAAAAGAAATAACAAGACCAATAAACTTTTATATTTTATTATGAACTAGAACCACATATATATATATATATAAGATGAGTATACAAAGTAATAATATGTAGAGTTATAGCGGTACAATTGTCATTCACCAATACAAGATAATATTTACAATACCTCCCCCCCCCCCCCCCTCTCCGGATGACATATTACGAAATATCTGTTTCGTTAAAACCATGTTTGATAAAAATTCAATGGGACAAAAATATCAAACGAAGGAAAAAGAGTATAGTTATTCTTAGAGGATTAAGATAAATGATATCTTGTTAAAATCCTTGCCATGAAAATCCAACGGGACAAAATCTTGGTTAAGGAAAAATAGTACAGCTACTCCCTCGTAAATCATCGAATCGATACATCCCAATCTTGTGAACTGATTTCTTGATTGTAAATGTTGGCAATGCTTCTGTGTACAAATCGGCTATATTTTCGTTTGAGTGAATTTGTTGAAAATTTTGGAATATTTTGATGCTTCCTCGTTAAAACCTTGTCAGAAAAAATCAGTGGGACAAAACTTGAACGAGAGAAAAAGAGTACAACTACTCCCCCTAATTCAATCTGTATTGAATCATCCATTTAGTTACTCCCCATGATTCAATTTCTATTAAATCATTCATATCTTGATCTCTTCAAGAGTCTCGTATAGGAGAGTATAGACATTGATAACATTTACCTCATTGAAAATCTTGTCAGGAAAGCTCAATGGGACAAAACCTCAGCTAAGGAAAAAAGAGTGTATCGCATATTAACTCCCCCTCATGGGAACATTACAGTTATATTGATATTGCATATAATTATTTCAATTGTTAATCGATACAATATCGAATATGTTCACCAAATATATAAATGACATATATCTCATATTATTTGTTCTTCGAATATAAATTCAATTCTTTTTTTGAATTTGTAGAACTATATCATATTTCCAGATTGCAAAATATCTGTGTTTTTTGATTAAACAAATTTTTTTAAAAAACTTGAACTATGTGTTTCGAACATATTAATCTTTCAAGAATTATATAGTATGCTTCAGGCATCATATATGTTTCACATTGCAATTGTCAAATTGCTGCCACCAAATTTAAGTCATGAAACTTTAGATAAGTAACGATTCTTATATTTCAAATAAAATTTCTCTAATCATTTCACCTCAATCCCAAAGTATCGAGATAATGATTACCCTTTTTAATCTCACTCATTGGTATTTCAAAGAATACTCTCAAAGTACCGAGTTGATAATCATACATTTTGATATCACCCATTAGTACATCAAAGAGCACAAGCTTGTAATTAGAGTAAACCATCTTTCAGCATTTACATTGCTAATAATCATATATTTATTGGCACTTACTATGCATTTTTCAGGCAAATAAAATATTACATGTATTGCATATCGTTTCACATGCAGTGTCAGATCTTTGAAACATTCGTTGTGCAACAAGTCGTATATTACGACTATACGATTCTATTAATCTCTTATAGATATTGCATCTTGTATTTATGTTATATTTGAACTTTTCATTCGTATTTTCAATCGAACTTCTAGTTCGTATTATAAATCGCGAGGATATAGATAACATAATATGATACATTTGTAGATTTTAAGTTATTAATCCTTCCCTAATACTGAGAAAATTGTCCAATTAAATTGACAATCATTTTTTCGACATTATAAAATATCACCAATTTGGGATATATGTTTAAACAACGCATTTATTCTCAATGTTCTTTATTTTCCATTTCAGTGCATTGTGGGAGATCAATTGCACTATCAAATAATTAGTAGGAAAAATTAAGATCTAATCATAAGCTAATTAAAACAAGGAGAACTATGATGTTGGCATGATGCGTAATAGAATTTCCTATACAAAAAGGAAAGTACTTTGTTCTCAATTAAATCAATTGAAGGCGAGTATTAACAAGACACAGTCTTGATTATATAATCTGAAAATTAGGCTCATAATTTAAAATTTGAGCAATAATTTCGCAAACTTCAGGCTGCGAATATCATGCAATCATCTTATATATGTGTCAAATCTATAAAATACAAATAATATTTAGATGATCAACGTGGAGAATGATGGACCCCATTTACCACCACAATTAATTTTTAGAAATTTAAAAAAAATTAATCCATATTTTAGCGAGTGATGATGAAAAAATTTCATGAAAGTGAACAAACATCATATATTACTGAATTGAAGAATTTTCTAGTTCTTCATTGAGTATCCATTTTAATTTTGCATCATTATTGATCCAATGATGATCTCACTGGTCAAGTCAAATAATAAAAATAAAATCAAATTGATCTTTTGGTTCAATATAAGATATAATTCAATTATTTAAAAATAATTAAACATTGTATAATCATATATCATTCAAATAATCAAACTAATCAATGTCCTTATGACATGGTATACTTTCCTTTGGGGATAAACATGAACTCAAAATGTTATATTATTCGAAACATATTCTAGCGTTCTACTTCGAAAGCACGTTGTATTTTGTTATTGTTTCTTCAAAAACAACAAGTCAAATGTTCTTCCAGAATATTGAAAATTATAATTTATACTCTTCGGGAGCAAATAATATTCTTCTGGAATATTAATGATAATATCGTGCTACTTCAGAAGTAACAACAAATTATTTTATGGAATAATTATTTCTAAAATTACGATTCTTCAAAAATAATAAGTTAATATTCTTCTAGAATATAATTTATACTCTTCATGAGCAAATAATATTCATCCGAATTATAATATTGTGCTACTTGAGGAGCAACAACAAATATTTTAATGAACAGATTTATGATTAATATTCGTCTATAATATTAATATACTATTGTGCTAATTCATGAGTAATAACATAATAAATCAATAACATCAATAAATTTGTAATAATGGACAAATTTATTATTAATATTTTTCTAAAATATTAATATATTATTATTCTACTTCAAGAGCAACGACATAACGAATTATCAATTTAAAGATAAAAAGATTCAACAACAATAACAATATATATATTAAACACATAAAGAACGTTAGGTTAAAGAAGAATACAAACACAGGTTGAAAGTATAGATTAAAACAATCAAGGTTGGATAATCACGATTTGAATATTAAGGAGAACTGAAATATTATATAGAACAATTAGAATTGAATTCGGGAGCTTGACAGGGAAGAATTGGATATTACCTTGCACATGATTGAGAATAATCCAGATTGAATAATTGGATATTACCTTGAGCAATCAGTCCGAGCTACTTAAACCACAAGTAAAAGACGGAAGCCAAACTTATCAAAACACTGCACAAAACGTAGTGATGCGACAGGTTTCACTACAAAGTATTTAGGGTTGGAACGAATTGGATATTTGGTTACAAATCAAATTGATTTAATAATTGCGGCAGACGTTAGCTTGGAATATGTTGCCAAATTAATTTCGGCCCAAGCGATATAATCTTCTAACAAATATTTTTATATATAATATTTTGGGGGATTTTTCTAACTTAATTTGGTATAAACTCATGCTGATAAAATGTTTTAAATTAGAGAAAAAAAATATAGAGGTCAATAAACTTGTGTATTTTATTATGAACCAGAACCCCACATACATACATACATATATATATAGGAGAATAGGGATATACAAAGTAATAATGTTTAAGGTTATGGAGAACAGCTGTCATTCACTAATATAAAATAATATTTCCAACATTATGTTTTTTGTTAACATTATTCTTAACATTTAATTTATTTACATTAAATACAATAATTATTAGTTGTTAATATTGATCTAAAATACATTTATACATTTTTCTCTTTTTGTCAATAGCACCTTAAATTTTTTAAAATTATTAATTAATTCATATAAAAAAAGATAACTTTTTAATTATATTTTAGTTAAATATAAATAAATAATTTCAAAATTCTTTTGGACAAACTGAATTTTTATTAAACTAACATAAAGTTAAACTTTTTTATTATAAAAATATGCTCACACTTTAATTCAATTTGTCTATACACATCTTTTTCATATTATTTCTGTAGCTTATCATAAATACTTTATAAATCAATTTTTGGTTGTGGAAATTACATTCACCCCTACATTTTAAGAACCAAATTCATAAATAAGATCAAACTTGTATTACTTCAAATTTCAGGTGGGAATTATAAATTTTAATATTAATAATAAATATATTAATTATTAAATTAAATTATCACAAAAACCTAATTCTGATAATCTAATTCAGAAAAATCCTCTCCTTCCATTTCTCTCAGCCCCAAAACCGCAGCCGCAGGCACCATCAATGCTCCTCTTCCATTTCTCTCCAAGCCCAAACCACCCTATTTCTCTTCCCTTGTAGATCTTTCAGCCCGCCGTTGCTTCTACCAGATCGTCGATTCTTCTTCCACGCTATGCCCAAAGCAAAAGCAGTAGTTGAAATGGCGTCGTTGATTTTCATTCGGCGACGAAGGATGAAGGACGAAGGAGACTCAACCCCCACGCCTGACGACTACAGCATTTCAAACCACAACCATTTTACTGCCCCGACCAGAATTCAGTTCCAGATTTATAAGCAGATATGATCATATTAATTTTTCTAGGAGTTCGAGTATTTATCACCTCCATTCTCTTTTCTGGTTTTGCTGTCTAGGTAGATTGAAAAATGTCTGTTATGCTGCTAAAATAAAATAACAGTGTGGGTATCTCAGGTAGCAGTTCCTTGTTCTTATACGCTATAAGATCGTTCAAAAATTGAAGAACCTTCTTGATTGACATTAAGATTTCAAGTTCGATGCAGCGGCGTCGCTGGTTTGTTCTTGCAGTGGTGCCGCGGCTTCTGTTTGGGATCTGCTTTTGTGATGATTGCGCTGCTTGAATTTGGTGGGTGGGGCTTGTTTGTTGCAGGTCGTGGTGTGGGGTTGTGTGATGGCGGTCGTCGAAGTTGTTTGCGGTGGTAGTGTTCTGTGTGTGCGATGGTGAGGGAAAGAGAAATTTTGGTTTTGAAATTTGGAGATCGTGTGCAATTTTGCTACTTGTTGTGGAGGTCGCGGTGGCGTAGGTGGTGGGGCGGCGGTAGAGACAACAAGGGTGGTGGCTGCAATGCTACATGTGTTGTTTGCGGTGGTGGTGGTGTTCTGTGTGTGCGGTGATGAGGGAGAGTGATTTTGATTTTGAAATTTGGAGATCGTGTGCAATTTTGCTGGTGGTGGTGGTGGAGGTCCCGATGGCGTAGGTGACGGAAACGGGGGCGGCAACGGTGGTGGTGGTGATGGTGAGACGGTTGCTGGTGTTGAATGTTCAAAATGTCTACTTGATAAATGTTACTTAAAATAAAAAGTGACTTAATAATTTATAATTCGTGAACAAAAGAATTGTATAAATGGAACCTAATAATTTGATAATTGTTACTTAAAAGATTTGTGACCTAATAATTTAATAGGTTGTAACCTGGAAAAAGGTTATGATTGACTAATTTGACATTTGTGTAACCTAGTGATTTTTGTGACCTTAAGATTAGTTCTGAAACTTGTGAATTCAATACATTGTAACCTAGAAAAATGTCGAGATTGACTAATTTAACATTTGTGTGACCAAATGATTTTGTAATTTGTGACCTTAAAATCAGTTGTGAAATTTGTGACCCAAAAGAATTTGTATTTGTGACATGAAAATTATGCAATGTTGTGACCTTAATATGCATAATTAATAAAATATATTTAATTATTTATATATATATATATATATTAAGAATTCAGGTTTTAATTAATATTAATTAATTATGTTAAATAATTAAATATATATATATATATACACACACACACACATACACAGTGCTGTTCTCGTGCGCGCGAAGCCCAGGAGAACAGCCTACGATTTGCCTTGCATCATCCAAAGCAAAGCCCTAAAAAAAATAAAAGAGGAAATTACAGGCAACCCTGTTTTTCAATTATCAAATTCAAAAATAAGACCAAACTTGTATAATTTCAAAATTCAGGTTCTAATTAAGAAATAATTAACTAATTAATAAAATAGTATAATTATATTCCAAAATAAACAAAACTAATCCAAGCCCTAATTAATAATTAGTTTCTCTTTCTATATCTATTTCCATCCATTTCTATCCACACGGAACTTACATATATACACCTCTATTCATTCTCAAATCATATCTTCGCAGTTGGTGCACCTACAAATCTACTGTCTCCTCCCCTCCTCTATAGCCACACACCAAAATATAATAAATTAGGCTCCACCAAGCACGATGGAAACATCATAGAAACGACATAGTTTCGATGCTGACGACTGCAATAGAAAAATTCTGGTGATTGCTCCACCGATTCCTTTCATGACAGATGCTTTGTTCTTGATCTTGCATGGTTACACCCTGTTCTCCCCATTTTTAGAAGTTGTAGTTGGAGATTCTGGTGGTTGTGTCTGTTGTTTTGATGATGGGTGGAGCTAATTTTGGTTACTCTGGTGGCTACAGTGTTTTGTTCAGTTGATGTTGTGGTGGCAGAAGTCGTGGTGGTTTGTTTCAGTTGTTGTTGTGGTAATGTGGTGTGGTGTGGTGTGGTGTGGTGTGGTGTGCAGTCAGATTCTCGGAGATTGGTGTGGTGCAATGGTGTAGGTGGAGGTCACATGTTGAAAGTCTAAGGTCACATTTGTATCTCGGGTCACATGTTGACAATTGTCTTAGATCACATGTCAATTTTTCAGGACACGTATTTCTCTCAGGCCACATCAATTTTTCAATTCACATGTTGACTATTGTCTCAAGACACATGTCAAAAGTCTCAGGACACATTTTGGATTCTCGTGTAACATGTTCAATTTTTTGGGTCACATGTTATAAATTCATTGTCACTCCAGATCTCGGTATTTTTGTGTGGTAGTGAAGTGGTGGTTATTATTGTGGTGGTGATGTGTTGGAGATGGTGTGGTTGTGCATCAGAGATGGTGATTATAATCAGTGGTGTTGATTCATTGGAGGTCATGTGATGGTGATGAGAAATCGGTCAAGTTTTGAGCGACGGTGGCTGAAGATTTGGGTTATGGCCTGAGTATAGGAAGATTTATTGAGATTGTTGTAAATTTGGGTCCTAATGTGATTATAGGAAGATTTGTTGATATATATATATATATATATATATATATATATATATATATATATATATATATATATATATATATATATAATCAAGATCTGATAATTGAAGGAATACAAGTTAATCTATAATTATGAAATGTGATTCTTTAACTACCTGATATATGTATTTTTCCCAAAATAAAATCAGGCAACGCCGACAAATGTGTGTGTGTGTGTGTCAGCCGCTATTTTTAGCGGCCGACACACACTTTTAAATTTTTTTTTTTTTAAGTTTTATTTTATGCTTTGGCAGATAAATGAAAAAAATTATTTAGCCTTCGTTTGGCAAACATATTTTTAAACATATTTTTTTCTACACAATTTTTCAAATTATTTTTTAACCACACATATTTTCGCTCTTCATTTTTCAATCACACATTTTACCTAGAGAATATAAAAAAAATGTTTTTAAGCAAAAAAAATTTTAACAAACAGAATTTTATAAACCAATTTATAATCTATACAATTTTAAAATGTGGTTTATAAACCAATTTATAGTCTACAAATTTTTTTGTTTAAAAACATGTTTTTTATATTTTTTAGGTAAAATGCGTGGTTGAAAAATGAAGAGCGAAAATATGTGTGGTTAAAAAATGATTTGAAAAATTGTGTAGAAAAAAACATGTTTAAAAATATGTTTGTCAAACGAAGGCTAAAAATTTGTTTTTCATTTATCTGCCAAAACATAAAATAAAACTTAAAAGAAAAAAAAAATTTAAAAAGTGTGTGTCAGCCACTTTTAGCGGCTGACACACATACATTTGCAGGCGTTGCCTAATTTGAATTTTTTTAATTTTTTTTTTTTTTTTTTTGTAGTAAGGGCTTTGCCTTACATGATGCAAGGCAAAGCGTAGACTGTTCTCCAGCGCTCCGCCCGCAGGAGAAGAGCACTGTGTATATATATATAGGTTTTCTCTTAGTTTTGAAATATGTATTTGTAAACCCCTTAATTATATATTTTTTTCTTTTTGATTTTTGTATAATATTTTATGATGTCATTTTATTTTTTGATATATGGCATATAATTTTTTTGTTAAACTAACATTTTAAAGCATTACCTAATATGTAATTCAAGAACTTCCGCGAAGATTTTCAATAAAATATAATATATTAATATCTCCAATCAATTTTCAATTTTTTTTATTTTAACAGTGTTAATTATCTCAGCTACTTTAAAAAACAATATTAATATTTCAAAAATATTCCATGCAATGTAATATTCATCGCATAAAACGTACAAAGCATGTGTTTAATACTAATTGTATTATAAGATAATAATTAATTTGAATCAAAGTGATATACATCCACTCATAGTCACACATAAACTTGAGTTCCAAAACATTGTATCAAATACAGTAACACTATTTGATTTATAAATTAATTTATTTATGATTTTTAAATAAAAAATAGTGGTTGAAAATTGAAGAAAAAAATATATGTACTTAAAAAATGATTTAAAAAATTATGTGATTTATAAATTAAAATTTCTTATTTACCAAACACGTGATATTCAAATAAATGTATGACCCACAATGTCACACAAAAAGTTGGAAAAAAAATAATAATAATTGATCCCTGGGCTGGGCCACTCATCTCAATCATTTACTTTCTAATCAATCCCTCTCTTTATGTCCCAAATTAGACAAGAGTCCCTTTCTTTGGGCAGCAAATCGGGTGGTTCCATCGTCTGTTGACTGTTGCCCTTTATATTCTGCTATCTAAATTTCTAGTTTTCGGAATGAGACAACAGCAGTATGCCAAGTGGCAACATTTCATTTTTTTTTTTTAGATAAACTTAGGTCTATCGTATGATTAATTGAGTATCGGTACATATACTAATAAGTATAAAAATAGACGTACAAACAGGGTATGTAACAAGAATTTTTTGACTTAGGTTGTATTTGACAAATATGTTTTTCCCTATACAATTCCTCAAATCACTTTTTAATTACACACATTTTCTCTTTTCATTTTTCGACCACATATTTTACATAAAAAATATAAAAAACATGTTTTTAAAAAAAAAAATTTTAACAGAAAGAGGCTTATACATCATCACTTAAAGAATCAATCACCATAAAATAGTCATATTATTGTTTGTATACTTGTTTGTACATTTTGCTTGTACAAATAGCAATTTTCTCTTTAAATCTTTGAGCATTTCTCGACACAATATTTTAGGAATTAAATAAATAGAAACTACTCAAAATTCAGGAGCTATAAAAACATTCAAACCTTTAATTGTACTAGCATTAGATGAGAATCTGTATTAACACGAATATCCACTATGTGAAAATAAACGATATTTTACACGCACAACTTGATTCGGAAAATAAAGTTATTTCATGAAAACGTGTTTTATCAATCATTACTGGTACTAGTATGTTGAAGTATTTATTGTTTAATCGTTATTTGTTCTACAGTTCAGAATATTGTTCAACCATTCACATCCTGTTCGGCGGCTTTGGTGTGGGTTATAATATGGGTTTTTTGTGTGTTCTAGGTAAGATGTGTGGTTAAAAATTAGAGAGAGAAAAATGTGTACGATTAAAAAGTAGTTTGAGAAATTTGAAGATCGAACACTTTGTCAATCTTTAGAAGATTGTTATGAAATGAATATTAGCGGCACGATGAAGATCGTGTTGATTGGACACTGATATGACATGCTTGCATGGATTGGACGTGTATTTTGGTAGTTATATAAGGACACGATAAGGTATTCAATGTCATAAGAAAGAAGTTATGTTCATTCTACTCAATGTTAACCATTGCATTCTTCTAATTAAAATGAGATTTCATATTATAAATTTGCGAATAAGGAGGAAGCAAAAGTCGTATAGAGATGCAGTCAATTTGTGTGGGGTTTTCTTGATTGGTGTGTCTAAAACTTGTATACAAGACACTTTTTACTTTATATCCTCATGTTTTATATCTTTACGAAGCATTAGCTGTTCAGGTTTGATTTTATTTGAGTTGTAGTTATGCCTCTCTCTTGTTTGCCCGGATATGCCCGGTGTACTTGTATGTCTATTCTCATCATTCTCCTGCGTATGCCTAGTATATCTGTATCTTGTATTGACATGTACTTTATATCTGTATCTTGTATTGACATGTACTTTCCTTGCTTATTTCGGGATATGCTCGGTGTATTTGTTTTGAGACTTTTTTTGGTCTTCTCAATTTGTTGAGACATGTTGCCTTCATTATTTTGTTGGTTGCGTCCAACTTCTTGTTTCTTATGCTTTGTAAGCATGTTCGATATGTACTTTCCGGGTATGTCAGTGCTTTTATACCCTGATTTTGTTCTATACAATTTTACATTTACTTACCAAAAAAAAAAAAAAAAAACATGAGTATCATTAAAAGTGAATTTTTTTCGTCGCACCAATAATCTGAAAAATGTTTGGAGTCGCCCATTTGACACAGGAGCAACGAAGTTAAGAAATTAACATCAATCTTTTCTAATTATATTCAAGAAACTGCGTTTTTTCAAATCGAAGGATGTAATTCTAAGTCTGAGGTATGATTATTAAATTAATAAATTCTGAACAACAACGGCAACATTTTTCAGTATCCAAAAAAGATGCCTCGATAATATTATTTGAAATAATAATAATATAATAATAATAATAATCCGTGTAAAAAACAGTTTCTTTTTGTCCTTGGCGGGAACCCCTAAATGGTCCCGCTTTTTAATTGCAAAAACGCAGAAGAGCTGTCAAAATCATTGACTCCAAACACAGCTTTCATTGAATACTACCATATAAAACTCACTTTCCATCCATTGGTCCCAACAAAATCCCGGACGGCACGGACAGTATCGCACACAAAAAAAATATTAATATAAAAGCGGCAAAAAGTCCCAAAAATAAGAAATTTTACTCCAAAAATAATTTAAATTTCAAAACTAGCTACCGAAAACAAATCTTTTCCTGACAAGAAAAGGAGAGGAAAAAAATGTAAATGGATTACAAATTTTAGTTGATGGGTCATGCTGGAGAATGATGGGAGGTTGGATCTGCGGATGAGGGAATATCCGGGCCAACCCGACAACCTTCGAGCATGAACACGATATCAGCCATGGTGGGACGGTCCAATGGGACGGGTGCTGTGCAAAGCAAACCCACTTTTATTCCAAGCAAGAATTCTTCCCATTCTGATGATTCGGGGTCAAGTTCAAGCAGCCCGGGTTCTAAAAGCTCGGAAATTTGACCTCTTTGCAATTGTCTCTTTACCCATTTCACTATATCTTCGTCTTGTGTGAACATCACTGGCCTTTTTCCAGTTAGAAGTTCTAACAATACAATGCCATAGCTATAGATATCTGATTCTTTTGTGACATGACCTGTCAAAGTTGATTCTGGTGATACATAGCCTAATGTTCCAACTGATGTTGAAGTTGAGGGCTCAGTTGTGGTGGCCACTGTAAGCTTATCGAGCCCAAAATCCGACAAATGTGCTTCAAAATCTGCATCGAAAAGCACATTTTGGGGCTTCACATCACCGTGTACCATTGAGGCTGCATGGAGAAAAGCCAAACCACGAGCAATGCCAAGTGCAATGAGGTGACGCATTGGCCAATTGAGGACATGGCCATCTTGGTGGGATGCTTCTTGGAGTAATGTGGCGAGGTTTCCATTAGGCATGTAATCATAGACTAGGAGTCTGAGGTCAGGGGAACCAGTATAGTATCCACGAAGAACTGTTAAATTTCGGTGCTTCACTCTGCCTAGTGATTCCGCTTCTTTTCTGAACATGTTCTCAGCAAGTGATCCATTTGGAAGTCTGCGTATTGCAAGCACCATTCCATCATTGTAACATGCTTTAAAGACTACCCCATGTCGGGTTCTGCTCAGCACATTTTCCTCATCAAACTGCCTTGTTGCTTCAATTGTTTCTGCTAACGTGATTTTGTCGTTGAACATAATAAGCTTCAGTCCATTTTCGCTACTGCGACGACCTCCACTGCTCTTTGAACTAGCCCTAGCCGGGCTGTGCCTTTTCTCCCCGGCGGCCCCACTTTTTACTTTCTCACGCCACCTCAAGAAACTGTAAACGTAAAAGCAGCAACATGATACCATGAGGAGAATCCCACTAGCAGCCACAGCAATAAAGAGGATCAGCTTATTTTTCTTATTTTCCATACCACCACCCTCGCATTTTCTATCCAATGGCTTCCCACACAATTCTTGATTACCCAAGAATAATGATTGATTGTTAAACCTAGAGCCTAGAATTACTG
This sequence comes from Ligustrum vulgare, assembly GCA_963555705.1. Lineage (NCBI taxonomy): Eukaryota > Viridiplantae > Streptophyta > Magnoliopsida > Lamiales > Oleaceae > Ligustrum > Ligustrum vulgare. The sequence goes on from OY743168.1 coordinate 24,605,685, forward strand.
GAATTTCACCTTCCAAGTTATTGTTTGACACGTTGAAATTCACCAAGCTGGAAATTAATGAAAGATTGGCTGGAATCTGTCCAGTCAAATTGTTCGAATCAAGTAAAAGAGAATTTAGTGACGAGCAATTTGATAGTTCATCAGGAATTCGGCCAGTTAAATTGTTCCATCCCAAATCAAGAACACTCAAATGTGAAAGATGCGAAAGAGAAACCGGAACTTGCCCACTCAAAGAATTTGAGCGAAGATCTATAACTTCAAGAGCTGAACAATTCCCCAACTCTGGAGGAACTGAGCCAGAAATGTGATTGTTCGATAATGAAAGAACAATTAAAGACTTCAAGGAACCAAAAGTAGACGGTATATGACCAGAAAAAGAATTGAAAGAGAGATTCATATAACCTAACCCCATCAAGCTACTCAAACCTTCAGGAACTACACCCGAAAACATGTTTTCCTGCAATGCAATCACTTGCAGATTAGGCAAACCCAAAAGATCTAATGGCAACTCTCCTGATAGATTCTGTTTACTCAAATCAAGGACTGTCAACTTAAAAAAACCACCAAAACTTGCTGGAATAGTACCAGAAAAACCATTATTACTCAGATTCAAAACTGCAAGTTGCTTCAAATTCCCAATGCTCACTGGAATAGGCCCAGAAAACTTGTTTCCACTAAGATTCAATGAACTCAAATTTCTCAAAAGCATCAGTTCATCAGGCAACATTCCAGTTAAGTGATTGTCTCTTAAATTAAGACTCTCAAGCAATGTCAAATTACCAAAACTCAAAGGAATGGAACTTGAAAACTTATTTCCACCAAGGGATAGAAACTTCAAACTTTTTAACTCACCTAAAAACCAAGGAAAATCCCCTGTGAATGAATTATCTTCAAGATCAAGAATTTGTAAATTACTACATTTCTTTATTTCAACAGGAACCCTATCACTGAATGAATTGTTCGCCATTTTCAACTCCTCCAATCTCCACAAATTTTGAATCTCATTCGGAATGGAACCCGAAAATAAATTACCTGAAATATCCAGCTTTGTTAATGTAGAAATATTAGTCAAAAATGGCGGAAATTTCCCAGTAATACGATTCTGCTGAAGATCCAAAACCTGCAAAAAACTGAAGCACTCATCAGATTCTAGCGTACCAATGTCTGTAAAAACATTGAACCCTAGCTGAAGAATCCGGATTGACGGAGGAGAGTCTGACACATTGCAGAACAAAGACCCAGGCACCGAACCAGATAGATTGTTACGCGACAAGGAAACGACCTGCAGATTTGATATTGAGACGATCCCCGCCGGAACAACGCCGCCAATTGCATTACCCTCGGCGCTAAGATGTACTAGCGACGAACAGTTGGCGAGCGCCGAAGGCAATGTGCCTTGCAGATTATTGTAGTCTAACCAGAGGTACTGTAGATTCTGAAGTTCCCCGAGACTCGCTGGAATCTCGCCGGAAATCCGGTTGTATGACAAATTGATGAGCTGCAGCCGGGGGCTAGAAGAAATATTATTAGGTAAATCCCCGGAAAATGCGTTCGAAGAAAGATCAATGAGACGGAGATTTTTAGGGAGGTCTCCGGGGATTTTTCCGGAGAGGTAGTTCCCGGCAACGTTGAGGATTAACAGGTTGGTGAGATTTGAGATTAACGGCGGAATGGCGCCTGAAAATGAATTGTACTGGAGGAATATAGAGTTAAGAAGGGTGCATTTGGAGAGAGATGAAGGTATGGTGCCGTTTAAGGAGTTGGAATGGAGGCTCAGCTTTCGCAGCATGCGCAGGTTAGCAACCTGCGGCGAGAGTGTTCCACTGAGGTAGAGCCGCGGGAGGCGGAGCTCGCTAACCCGGCCGCTGTAGCAAGCTACACCACGCCAATCGCAGGGAGCCGACGGCGTGGAAGGGTCCCAGCTGGTGAGTGCGCCAAGTGGGTCATGTACGCTCAGCTTGAAGGCGTTCAAGGCTTGGATCTCGACTTGGATATCGGCGTTGAGATCGCCGCTCGATAACCAAGGGGTGTAAATCAGCAGCAGGAATAAAATAGCAGAGGCGGCGGCCATGGAAACAAAAGAAAAATACAAGCTTGGAATTTTTTTGGAAAGTAGTTAGGGTTATGAGGGTGGAAATGTTGGCAGAGACAGAGTGGTGGCCATATGCCTCTTCATTCACACTCACACCCAGTGTTTTCAGTACTCAGAAATACCATACCTGATAAAGGTTTTTGGTTTTTCTCTCAGTTCCAGTGTGTGTTTGTGTGTCCTGTTCCTAAAGCAAAAAGACTGGAGAAACCATTTTCAAAGGCAGGTGGGGAGAGCATATGGTGATGCGTTGGCACTTTTTAACTTCATATGGGTTGAATCATTAACCTATTTAAACTACAATTAATTTTATGATTAATGGATAATCGATTCTATAATATATTAAGCCCCAAATTGGTACAATTTTTTTTTTTTTTTAAGATTTTAATATAAGTTAAATTCGATGATAAATCTTACCTACATATATTTTATAAGATTCACAACTTTACACATTTCATCAATTTTTATCAAAATTTAATTTTAATTTCTATCAAATAGATGCTTAATATCACCCCACATTAACTAAAAATAATTTTTCAGACTATTATCCCTTTCATACTTACGTCGTTCCAACAATATCCTACATTTTCATCTTTTAAGTAAGCAAAAATTACTCCATCTATCTCGTAAAGATAATTCCCTACTTATTTTTATACAGATTAAGAAATGTCAATTAGCCCTTGTTTGATTCCCATCAATTTTTTTAAAAAGTTAAATTTTTAAAGAATGTGAAGTGTAGATTGAGTTGAAAAGTCAAAACTTGTAGGTCAAAAGTAAGATATTTGGTGTAGATTGAACATTGTAGAAAAATGAAATGAAAAAAAATAAGAACCAAATAGGGGCTAATGTTGTTAGAAAAATAAGTTTTACAATCTTTTTTCCTAATATACTTAATTAATTTTGTAGTTTCTCACAAAATTAAAAGAGTATAATTTCATTTAAAATAATAAAAAAAACATATTAAATATGGGCAAAATGAGACATAAAATATTAACATCACTCTCAAAAAAGAAAGTGAAATATCTTTTGAAACTGACGAAAAAAGAATAGTGAACTATATTTATAGAACGAGGATAGTATTTTAAATCTATAGTATATGAATATCTCATCAAGTAATTATAATCATTTTTTTCGTCTTCCAATACATATTTACTTCATTTATGTAATGTATTTACTTCATTTATGTAATGTAAATGCATATTAATATTAATATACAATTCAACAATACATATTTACTTCATTTATTTAATCTAAATGCATATTAATGTACAATTCAACTCATCTATATATGATAATGGGTCTTTTCATATTTTATTGTGTTGACTTTCTTCCAACCATCGATTTCTTTAAACACAAATTCAAATTTAAATAGCCCTGTTTTTCAACTCGCGAGCAAATTTATTTGGCCCTTGTTTGAGCCCCATTATTTCTCATTTTTTTTACAATTTTTTTTTACAGTAATTAATTTCAACCATCCAAAAAAGTCAAGATCACAATTTTTTACTTTTCAAACTACTTTTTAACTATTAAATTTTCAAAATTCAAATTTTAAATTGAAATAATAGAGCTCAAACAAGGGCATGAGAAACATTTTTCATGTGAATCAGACACACCCTAAAGATTATAAAATGGAGTCATCATCTTTCAATCTCTCTCTCTCTCTCTCTCTCTCTCTCTCTCTCTCAATTAAATTCTCTCTTTTGATAGTTTTCATATTGTGTTTATGCAACATGTCTCTTTTGATTCACATTATAAATAATTCATTTTTTTCACATTACTCAATTTCAACCATATTTTAACAATAAAATATGCTTCACATAAATGTAAAAAAAAAATTTCATTTTCAACCACTCAATATTACGTCAATCACTATTCTAAATAATTTTTTTACCAATAATGTACATCAAACAGAGGTTACATACTAAAAGAACATGTACGAACAAGACCACGAAAAAAAAGTTATCAAGCACGGAAGCACAAGAAATATTGAAGAATAGTTTTTAATATAATCAAGAAGAATGTTGAAATCGGAAGATTTAATTTTCCTATACTTAATTGAAGAATTAATATTTGAATGAATAGTATGGAGAGTGTGAATCAAACGTATGAAGAAATTATATTTTGTTATAATTAATTTTCTTATGTAATTTTACTAACAAATATCAACCTTTTTTTTTTTTTTTTTTTGTATGAGAATCAGGGGAAGTACTTGTACTCTTTTTCTTCGTTCAGGTGTTGTCATACTGAGTCTTTTTTGTAAGGCTTTAACTGGGCAGCATCAAAATGCTTCGAAATTTTCAACAAATTCACTCAAGTAACAATGTAATTGATTTATCCACAAACGCACTACCAATATCTACATTCAAGAAATCAGTTCACAAGATTGGGATGCATCGACTCGATGATTTAAAGTGATCAACACTAGGGAGTTTAGCTATACTCTTTTTCCTTAACCAAAGTTTTGTCCCATTGATTTTTCCTGACAAGATTTTAACAAGTCGATATTTATCCTAATACTCCAAGAATAACTGTACTCTTTTTCAATGGTTTGATATTTTGTCCCATTGGATTTTTTTATCAAATGAGGTTTTTAACGAGGTAGATATTTTGTAATGTGTCATTGAAAGAGGAGTGTTGTAAATATTACATTGTGTTGTTGAATAACAATTGTATCCCTATAATCCTAGACATTATTACTTTGTATATCCACTAGTATCTCACCCGTGCGATGCACGGAAGTTATTATCCGCAATATCGATTTCAATAAGTATTCGTAAAATTTTAGTATTTATATATAATCAACACTTATATTCTTATTAAAATTAAGAATAATTAAAAAAATATTACTCATTCTATTAATATTATTAATTTTAAAAAAATCAAAGTATTAACTCTTCATATGAACCTTAACTTTTTCTATATATTATTTATAAGCAAAATATTTTTTCAACCCACTTTTTAACCACATATTTTTTCAAAACAATTTTTCAACCACACATTTTACCTCGAAAAAAAATGTAGTTGCTGAACAGATGGTTAATTTATTAAAATATTTAATAATAATATATAATATATATTTTAGAAAATTTAATTTGTAATATTAAAGATAACAAATGATTTGACCATTAGTAATTAAAACATAATTTAATTATTGATGGTTACACATAGGATTTATAATATTAAAAACAACAAATAAATTAAAAATCAATGATTAAATAATAATTTTAATACTGATAATTAAAAATATTGATTGAACTCATTCAATATTAATGTTAATAATAAAAATAAAATAACAATAATAATTATAACCAAAATATACAAATAACAATAACATCATATTAGTTATTTACTATAATACTAAAACAGAAAGAATTTAATAATTAAATTTTGCTAAACTATTCTACTTTTATATATAGTATAGATTTCCACCATTGCGATGAACTGAAATTGCTATCCGCAACATAGATAAGCATTCATAAAATTTAATTATTGTACATAATCAATACAAATACAAAAAATACAAAAATATTTTTTTATCACAACAATTATTAAAATTTTAAAATAACATAAATTATCCAAATTATCGAAAACTTTTTAGAATGATAAATGCAAATTCTATAGTTTTTTTTAATTGTGCATCATGTTAGATGTAATATTATGAGTACAAATATTGATGCTTGTTCAAGATATAATTATATTTATTATAATTTCTGCATTTGCCTTACATATTTAATTTTTTCTCAATTTTAGTTTAAAAATCACAATAAACTATAAATATGTGTTTAATCTTAACTTATCAAATATATGACAATTCAACAATATTGAAGATTAAGAAATTATTATATCATATAATCTTTGCACAATTATGAAAATTAAAATTTATTAAAAAAATTAACCATTGTTTGGTATTTATCATAAAATAATATTAGTGTATATATATATATATATAAAGGAAATAAATGCATTCACACCAATCCACTTTGCATTCACACTAATTTACCATCATCCCTTTATATATAGTATAGATATAGATTATTAAAATTTAAAAATAACATAAATAATCTAAATTATCGAAAATTTTATTGAATGATAAATGCAAATTCTATAGTTTTTTAATTGTGCATCATCTTAGATGTAATATTATAAGTACAAATATTGATACTTGTTCAAGATATAAATATATTTATTATAATTTTTGCATTTACCTTACATATTTAACTTTTTCTCAATTTTAGTTCAACAATCACAATAAACTATAAATATGTGTGTAATCTTAACTCATCAAATATATGATAATTCATCAATATTGAAGATCAAGAAATTATTATATCATATAATATTTGCATAATTATTAAAATTAAAATTTATTAAAAAATATTAACAATTGTTTAGCATTTATCACAAAATAATATTAGTGTGTGTGTAAGGTAATAAATGCATTCACATTAATTCATTATTCTCCCTTTATATATAGTATAGATATTCTCCCCTATATATGAGGTTCTATTCATAATAAAACACACAAGTTTATTGGTGTATCTATTATTCTCTAGAGTTTATAACATAATTCAACTTATAAATAACATAAATTTTAAAATTACTTTTTAATTATATACTTTCTTTTTTTACTTTTTGATCACATATTTTACCTCAAAAATTAAATAAGATAAATAATTTATATGATTGCCTTTTTGATCACTGCTAATTCATTGTCCATTTGTTCCATTGCCTTTTTGGACTTCTCCACCACCATCTTTTTAAAATTGGGCGGTCAACATGTGTGTATTTTCATTTTTCTTTTTGACTTTTGAGTCCTTTAGTTTCGGAAGCCGCATCCCTCTAATTATGTAATTTTGAAGCATATTTCTTTTGATTTAAAAAAGTTAAATAAAAATTTTAAAGTCAAAATTAACATTGAATTTTATCACAAATTCCGTATGATTCATAATTTTTATCAATTCTTGAAATCAACATTTTATTAAAATCCACCATTTCTGATTTTTAGCAAATTAAAACTAGAAGATTGAAATACCTTATGCAAGCTCAAAATTAAGGCTGTCCAAAGTCCAAACTCATTTAAGTGGATTGTATTTTTATATTCTTGCAACAAAATTTAAATAGGAGTAGAATTTAATTCAATTATTTAAAATGAGACTTAATCAATATTGTTGTTATGTACAATGTCGCAATTAAAAATTTAAAATTTTTGAATTGGTTTAAACCTTTAAGTTTGATGTATAACAACGAAGTCAAAAAAATGACTTAAAAAAAAAAAAAAACTCAAATTGCCCTCTCTCACGCCTCTCTCTGGGAACGTGCGAGTAGTATTTTTTTTTACCACCATTCTTGTGGTTCTATTCTGTTAGTTTGGTTCTCTTCTTTTGGCTTCCTGTTTTTTCATTCCTCTTTCTTTTGATCTTCGTTTGATCTTATCCTGGTGTGTTCACATACTTCCCTCTGCTTACTGTTTTACACCTCCTATGGATCCCTAAGAGATTAGGAAACTCTGTGAAAGGTGGAGGCTTAATGTAGAAGAAAAGGGAAAAATACATAAATAAGGTGATTATAAATGTAAATTTTAAAATTGAGATGAAACTTGTATAATTTCAAAAATCAGGTTATAATTAAGATTAATTAATTAATTAATAAAATAATAAAAAAAAATTATTAATTATACATATATTGAAGTCACAATATGTATAATGTCAAGTCACAAACACAAATATTTTAGATCACAAATTGATTTTAAGACACATAATTTTTAAATCACAATTAATTTAAATGTCACAAATTATTAAATCAGTAGGTCACAAATTATTAAATCAATCAATTTCAACTTATTTTTAGATCACAACTTATCAAATTATTAGATTACAAATCTAAAATTACTAGGTCATAATTATTTGATTTCTAAGTTAGATTTATCAATTATTAGGTCACACGTTTTTTCAATTCACATTTGTCTAATTATTAGGTCACAATTGTACCGCCACCTATCATCGTTAGCGTCTCACCAACACCACGTGATTATCCTCGCTTCCACTTCCCGTCGGCTGCGCCACCGCCCAAGTCACAACATCTCACATAATCAAAACCTGCAACCGCCAGTGTCTCACAGCCACCACTACCAAGGTGTCCAATGAATATCACAGCTGCATCTCCATCGCGGCCTCCACCAATAGCAAAACTGTAACCTATGTCCAAGATTCCAAAACCAAAATTACACTCCCTTCCTCCCCGTCGCCGCCTCACACCTGTTGAACTACCATACTACCACCTACCAAAGTTGTAAACAAAAACGGCAACACAAAAAGTGATGTGATCCAGGGGAATCACGTCGAACTCACGGAATAAACGCTGAGAAAGTTCCGAGTTCAGTTTGGAACGGAAGATAACACTACAACTCGAGCCTCACAACACAAGAATCAGGGGTATATCAAACCCGAAACCCGTTACGATGCGGAAACAAGAACCATAATGGGGTGAAAGCCACAAATGTTGTCTAATTCCTTTGATAAGTTCGGGTTAAAGGGAATCCTCACCTTTAGAGAGTAATAACACTCAATATATTTCATTCATCAAAAGTCTGTCTGTTACATTGAATGAAAATGAATATAAATAAGCAAAACGGAATTGGATAAGCCCTAGCCGCTATAGAGGCTCAAAATAAACCCTAAAACAAGTAAAAACGGAGTTTAACCTAAAAACTCGCGAAACCCTATTTCCCGTTTGCATAATTGACTTGCTGTTTTGAAGCCCAAAATGATGAAATTTGGTCATAAAGTCAGTGGGCTCAAGGGCGTTGTCCCATGAGTTTTGCTCAGTGGCTCGTTTCTACTCGAAAAACATATATTATGAATCTAATTCTGGTATAGTTGACTAGATTGCACTTTGTTTGGCTTGAATATTTAGTCTTTCTAGCAAGCCCATTATGATTCTCATCATTCCCTCCTTCTTCAGGATGATTTGTCCCGAATCATAGCTTTGTTCATGGTTTACAGTTTCCCTACCTAGATCAAATGGGAAATTATGGATTCCATGACATGAATTCGATAAGTGGCAATCCTCCAATTGGTGAACACGAATGTATTGAAACACGAGGTTAATTGGCCAAGGTTGGTGTTAGTAAAGCTTCCAATAATTTTCAACCTCCAAGAAAGATTCAAATAAAATGGGGAGGGAAATGATAGTTTCAAAAGGTACAAGGTGTGGATCCTTGTATTCGTGATAGATCACCTCCACAACGAAGCTCTTCTCTTCACCTCTTTCATTCTTTTCACTCTCTTGCTTAATATTTTTAACTCCAAGCACAACCACATCTTTTTCGAACTCCACATTTTTATCACCATGTTCATACACTACCTCATTACTACCCAAATGTGGATCTTCCACTTCAAGGTTCAAATTTTGAATTTCCACCCCAACTTCCAACTCGCCCTCCTTCTTCTCAACATTTTTATCCCAAGGCTCTAACTGTAACCCAGCCACAATCTCACTTTCACTCTCCTTTTGTAATTTATCATCAGCCTTTCCTTCACTCTCCCTCTCTTGCAACTTAGTCAATTTTTTTCTTGCTCTTTGTGCATTCATTTCCTCATCTAACTGTAGTAATGTCTTTGCCATCTCCATGAATTCATCATTTAATCCCCATCCACCATCTCTCACTTTTTTTTTCTCATCCCTCTTTTGTCGCAATATTTTTTCTTCAAGTATTTGTTCCGAGGTTAACGGCATAAGCTTAATATTTTTCCCATATTTAACAAATTTGTACACATTCCTACCCTTATCATAAAATGCTTTCCTCTCAGACCTCCACGGTCTACCCAAAAAAATGTGACAAGACTCTATATGTGTCACATCACAGCATAGTTCATTGTTATATCTCCCAAGTGTGAATTTCACCCTAACCCCCATGGGTTACATTTACCTTCCCACACTCCCTTAACCATGTCAGCCTATAAGGATTAGGATGTGGTAGTAGAGATAAATCCAACTCCTCAACCAAGGCGGTTCTAGTCAGATTAAAGAAATACTATCTATCGATAGTAACATTGCACACTTTACTGCTCACATGATATCTAGTCTTGAAGGTAGGATCGAATTCATAATTCATCCCTTTATAAGGATTTCAAGAATTCAAGAAATTCAAAATAAGAGGGTCCAGATATTGGTAATAGCAAGAAGAAATTAAATTTTGCTCGAAAAGAATTGAATATCAAGAATTTGAGGAAATTCAAGAAAGTGGTTCTAGAATTTTGGAACGATTTTTTTTTTTTTTTTTTTTTTTGAATAATGAATTTTCGGAATTAAATGAAAAAAATAAAAAAAAAGTTTTTTTTTATAAATTCGAAAATTCGGCAACGAATACAGGAAAACAAATGAGACTTCATTTGGATGACAAACAAGAAAAATAACGGCTTTTGATTTTTTTTTGGATATTTTCTGAATTAAAGACTCACAAATATGAAAAATGTGAAGAACAAAAAACAAAGACTCGACAAACAAAATAAATATAGGATATGAATGATTTTTATGTGGCAGACTCTATGATAAACACATAAAAATCAAACTAGGATAGAAACGAAAAAACTTGAATTCAGAGTCCAGCTCTGATACCAATTGATGTGATCCCGGGGAGGGGAATCACGTCGAACGCGCGAAATAAACGTCGGGAAAGTTTCGAATTCAGGTTGGAACAGACGATAACACTACGACCCGAGCCTCACGATGCAAGAACCAGGGGTATATCAAACTCGAGACCCGTTACAATGCGGAAGCAAGAACCATAATGGGGTGAACGTCACAAAGGTTGTCCAATTCCTTTGATAAGTTCGGGTTAAAGAGAATCCTCACCTTTAGAGAGTAAAAACACTCAATATATTTCATTCATCAAAAGTCTGTCTGTTACATTGAATGAAAAGGAATATAAATAAGCAAAATGGAATTGGATAAGCCCTAGCCCATGAGTTTTGCTCAGTGACCCGGTTCTACTCGAAAAACATATATTATGCATCTAATTCTAGCATAGTTGACTGGATTGCACTTTGTTTGGCTTGAATATTTAGTCTTTCTAGCAAGTTCGCTATGATTCTCATAAAAAAAGCAGTGCCGCTACAAAACACAAGTGCAGCAGAGCCACAACAAGCTCGAGGAAGATGCGCCGCTACTAGATCTGGCGGCGGCTCCGCTACCTCGACCAAAAGCAACTGTAACACCACCTCTCAATAGATAAATCGCCGGCGTCTACAAGCACCGCAGTCGCATCTCGTGACCCCTACAAGTAAATCGCTACTGCTGCAACCCTGCCCAATTGCCCTTTAGCAAAAAAGACACCTTACGCAGGTGCTGTGTGTGGCTCGTCAAGGTGGGGAACTGCAGCATCGATTGAGCCTCGCTGCCGTGGTGGTGATTTTTGAGATTCCTGGCGACAGGAATCAGCCATTTGTTGCGCAAATGAAAGTGATGGGAATTGTGGTTGTGGTTGGTGAAGAGTGTAAAGTGTGGATGCAGTAGGATGGAGTTAAATAAATAGGGTTTGCAGTTGTGTATTGTGATTTAAAAAATTAGGATATGATTGGATATTAATAGAATAATATTATGTAAAATTTTTAATTAATTAAAATTTGAAATAAAACTTGATTTTTGAAGTAATATAAGTTTAATCTCATTTATGAATTTAAATCTTTAAAAGTAGGGTTGTGTGTAATTTCCACAGAAGAAAACCCTCCCAGAATTGATTCTGTTGCCTGTGACGAAGGGAAATATTCGATGTAACATGCTTTGGTAGGGAAGATCTTGGGATCAAAACCTGTTAACAAAGAAGCCCTTGAGAGAGTGTTGGCAAATATATGGTTGGTTCCACGACAATTCAAGGTGAATACGAGGGGGGATGCCAATATCTTTCTCTTCCAATTTGGATCTATCGAAGACAAAAGAAGGGTTGTGGCGGGAGGCCCGTGGTTGTTCAATAATCAAATAATCTCTCTTAGAGCCCCGTCGAGTATAGGCAACTTGCATGATATTGAATTCCACCATGTGTATTTCTGGATCCATTTACTTCATCTCCCACTAGTCTGCATGATTGAAAATATTATGCATAAAATCAGAGCGCAATTGGGCGAGGTGGACACAGTCGATTTGGAGAGTAGTGTACCAAGAATAAGGGTGAAGGTGGATACTTCGAGACCTTTAAAATGTGGTATTAGGGTTTGTCTTGAATCCTTCAAAGAAGATCTCTTCCTCTTGGTTAAGTACGAACGATTACCAGATTTCTATTACCATTGCGGTTTGATTGGCCACCGATATCAGGAATTTCCTTCAAGTGATGGGCTGCCGCTACATAAAGATGATTTTAAATACGGGGTGTGGCTCAACGCCCCTTTGTTACTTAGAAGAAGACCTGTTGCAAACCCAAGTAGGCATCGCTTTCGATGAGAGTCTTAGGAAGGGGAAGAGGTCTTTAGCCATAGGACTACTCGGCAAACCTTTCGGCATCTAGTCCGGTTCATAAAGGAGGAATATATATGGAGAATGCTGATGGAATTGGGAATGCAAATGACAAAAATCGAGAGGGAAGTATGGGGAGTGTACCTATCCATGCTGAAGCGGTAGGGGGGACAAGGCATTGCAGGTGGCAGGTAGTAATATGGCTCTGGCAGAGGGGGGCTCATCTTCCATGGGAATTAACTTAAAGGATGTGGAGCTCAACCTAGAGGAAGTGGTTATAGTGGAGGAAGAGATTTTGAAGGGAAATAATAGCATGAGAATAACGACCATGGAGAAAAGAGGCCGGGGGTAAAAGAGAGTAACATATCAGGCTAGGAGCAGAAATACTTTATCCCCTATCAAAAGTTCTTTGATCATGGATGAGAGTAGATGAGGAAGTGTTGGAAAGGGAAACTCATAGGGAAAACTTATTTTATCGGCATCTTTATTTGAGAAGTTTAGAGCGGAGAAGCGAGGGAGATTAGATATGGGGACCTTGGAGACAGCGTCACTAGAGAATTCAGGAGAAACAGTGAGTCTTGTTCAGCAGGACCGCAGATCACAATGATTGACATATGTTGGAGCACCCAAGGCTTGGGGAACCTTGGGACTGTTTCTGCTCTCCGGAATTTAATCCGGAATTTCTCCCCAAATCTAGTTTTTTTTCCCGAAACTAGATTAGGTAAAGCTAGGGCAGAAAGGGTACGAATTTCATTGGGTTTTGATTCAAATTTTGTTGTGGAGGCGAGAGGGCATAGTGGGGTCCTAATAATGCTTTGGAAAAATTCTTTGAATGTGCGGGTGAAATCATTCTCGATGGGGCACATAGATGTAGGAGTGACAGAGGAGAACGGAGAGGTGTGGCGGTTTACAAGGTTCTATGGAAATACGAAAACCTTCGATAGGGCTTTGTCTTGGGAACTACTCAAGCGATTAAAACAGCAAAATATCCTCCCTTGATTTGTTTGCGGGGATTTCAATGAAACTTTGACATTGGAAGAGAGGGGTGGTAGCAATTCTCGTCCTACTCGGTTTATGGAAAAATTTTCTTACATGAATGTGGACTGACAGATTTGGGGGCAAAAGGGTCGTTGATGACATGGTCAAATGGAAGAGAGGGAATGGGTCACATTCAAGTAAGTTTGGATCGAGTAGTGTTAAATGATGGGTGGAGGAATCTCTTTCCCTTGGGGGTCGTATAGAATCTAGCATTCTCAAAGTCCGACCATAGACCGCTCCTTATTCGGTCTCAAGGGAGTGGGGGAATTTTGAGAAAGAATAGAAAACGGATTCGACCATTCCGGTTTGAACCATTTTGGGTTCGGGAGGAGGAGTATGTAAATTTGGCTGATACCGTGTTGGGTTCTTGGGTTGAACAAGGGTAGGGCGGGGATCATTTTGCAAGTATCAACCGAAATTTGGTGAGTACTAGGCTAGAGTTTGTTACATGGGGAAGCAAGAAGTTCGACATCAGCAGGAAGAATCTTATTCAATTGGAAGAGAATCGAGAGGAATTATTAAGTTCTGACAGGCCGGGAGATTATAAGGAGGAAATAAAATACTTGGAGAAAGAGATTGAGATTTTACAAAACCGAAAGAAGAGTTTTTAGAGCCAAAGATCTCAAGCAAATTGGCTAAAAGATGGTGATCGAAATACTAAATTCTTTCATCAGCAAACATCAATGAGAAAGGCGAAAAATACAATGTGGATGTTGAAGTGTGCAGATGGGCGAGTATTAGAGGAGGAGGACGAAATTGTGGCACATATTGAGACCTACTATTCTTCACTCTTCACTAGCAGGGATCCGTCGGAGGCTGAAATTGTTGAAGGGTGCGTAGTTGATAAGTGTATTTTATACACTTATTTCTATCCTAAAAGTAGGATTTTATATGTTTTTTTTTTGGAATATTTGCTATTTATTTTGCGTTATTTGTTTACATTTCAGAAATAATCCCAAATTCGAGAAAACAAAGGAATTGAAGCTAAAATTGAGCAATTGGATGTAAAAAGTGTCAAAGTGAGCAAATCAAGAATTGATGCAGTCAATCAAATAGCTAATTTGAAGAAGAAATCGAATTTGGAAGAAATCAGAAGTTCAGGGGCTAAATTGCAACAATCGGAAGTTGGAAGACTTGCTGTGAAATTAAAAGACAGGGACCAACTTGTAACATTTAAAATTCAGAAATTGCATTAAACCGTATAACCGTGCGGTCGCACGGTCAAAAAAATCGACGACTGAAGTTTACCTGCAGAGTCATGCGACCGCGTGTTTTTGAACCGTGCGGCCGCACGGTAGTCTCGACTGGGCCTCAGCTGGGCTTTTTGCGCGGAATTCAGCAGTGTTCCCCACAATTAACCTAATTCTCATGAACATCTATAAATACATGGCTTGGGGCACGAAATTAATTGTTCCTAATGTTCCCAATTCATTGAAGAGAGGCCAAAACGCTGTCGGATTGCGGAGGGATCCACTCCAAGCCAAGACACAATTGAAGAACGAAGATCAAGGGCATGAATAGGGTGACATCTATCCATTCCTTTTGTGATTTATATTCAATTATGTATCTAGGCTAGGTTCTTAAATGTTAGAATTGTGATGAAGCATTTATTTCCGGATTTTATGTATTGATTATCATTTAATTTCACAATTCATGGGTTTGAGCAATTGATTTATACTTTTTTATCATGCAATTACTTGATCACTAGTTGTGTGAATTTAGGTTGTGATTTCTTAAGCTCGAAAGATTGAGATTTCATTAGACTTGTGTCAATTGTCACAAAGTCCGATAGGGGATAGAAATATACCCTTATGCTTTGTGTTATCTGCTATAGTATTCACAAAACTTGTAATGCTTTTCTATACATTTAGATTCGTCATAGAAATGTAGGCGGATTGTGTATAGAAATAGGTGTTGATTCTTGTCCGAAAGGGAGTCTTGACAATATTAGGAATATGGATTTTCAAAACCTCATGAATTATTGTTAGATGTTTAATTTAATGCATAATTAATGGAATAAATGCGGATTCTCAATTCTAGCATGTTTTTCTCATATTTTCTCTAAATCAAAGTTCCTCGTTCTTTCTAGTTTAATTTTAATTTAAAATTTCCAAATCCTAAGCTTCTCTAGTTCCGGTTAAGGTAGTAGTCTAAAATACGATTTAAAACAATCTCTGTGGGAACGATATTCGGACTTAAAATCCACTTTATTACTTGCGTGACCCGTACACTTGCGGAGCGTCGTCAGTAGTATTGAGCACGTGTTAGCCGATGATGACATACAGGTTCGTTCAAGACCTTTTACAAATGAGGAGGTGACAGAGGCACTTTTTAAGTATGGGGCCTTACAAAGCACCTAGGGTGGATGATTTTCATGCACTTTTTTATCAGACACATTGGGATACTCTGAAAGCTCATGTTACTTCAACCTTCCTTAAGCCGTCCTGGGGATAGAGATAGAGATACCCTCTATCTCCGTATCTTTTCATCTTATGTGTTGAGGCTTTCTCGGGACTTATCAAAAGAGAAGAGGAGAATGGAAATCTTATGAGGATTAGATGTTCGAGAAATGGCCCTCGGGTTAGTCACCTGTTATTTGTAGACGATTCTATCATCTTCTCGAGGTCGAACACCAGGGATGCATATTCTATCTTACAGATTCTTGACGTGTATGGTAGAGCATCGGTACAATTATTCAATCTGGACAAAACTACCGTCACCTTCTCGCTGAATATGTTTGGGATGTTCATAAACAGGAATTCGGAGATATGTTGAATATTGATGTGCATAAAAGTCATGATAAATATTTAGGCTTGCCATTTGTGGTGGGGGGGGGGAGCAAGATGAAAGCTTTTGGAGAGATAAAGGAGCGCGTCTGGAAGAAAATTCAAACCTGGAATAGAGGATTCTTCTCTTATGCTAGACGAGAGGTCATGATTAAAGCAGTTCTAGAAGCTATGGCCACATACATTATGAGCATTTTTCGTTTACCTAATTGTTTGTGTAACGAGATCCAGTGTTTGATTACTCAGTTTTGGTGGGGATCGACAAAAGGTGAGAGAAAGCTTCCATGGGTGAGCTTGGAGCGATTGTGTAGAACAAAAAAGGAGAGTGGTCTTGGGTTTCGAAAGTTGAGTACATTCAATCAAAGTCTGCTTGCAAAATAAGGTTAGCATCTTATTCATAATCCAGACTCCTTAGCACCCGTATTTTGAAGGATAAGTATTTTCCCAACACTCACTTTATGCAAGCCAGGGACAAAGGGGGGCAGCTCATATGTTTAGAAAAGCATACTGCGGGGGCGAGAGGTTATTGCGAGGGGAGCTAGGTGGAGGATTGGTAATGGGCAAACTACGAATATTTGGGATGATAATTTGCTAGTGAATAGTTCTTCTTGTAAACCGTTGACTTCTTGACTTGAGGAGGTGAACTTGGTCAGTGATTTATTGGTGTAGAGTGGAGGCTGGGACGAGAATGTGGTGAGGCAGTCATTTTGGCCAGTAGATGCATATCGCATTAATGTCACAAATGAAGCGGATTGCCTAATCTGGCATTTCTCTTCCCATGGTGATTATACAGTACGAAACAGATATCATTTGTTCAACCAAGGTGCAAACAATGCAGAGGTTTATGATAGTGGCAGTGGGACAGAAGCTCCTCTTTGGAAGATGGTCTGGAAACTAAATGTTCTGCCCAGAATTCGTCATTTCACATGGGGAGTTCTTAACAATTCCATCCCTACAAACAGTAACCTGATGCGAAGGAATATAAATGGCCAACTTCATTGCCCGCGCTGTAAATGTTGGGAGTCCGACATTAATCTATTTCTCTAGTGTAGCTAGGTAAAGGCGATGTGGAAAAAACTCAATTGTTGGCAATTTTTGAAGCAAGCTGTGCAATTAGGTGGGGGCCTGGATTTTGGAATATTCCTGTGGTCTGTGCTGGTGGATATCCCCGTCAAGGTCGCTTAACTTGTAGCCATGGGGGTTGATTTTATTTGGTTTGTGAGGAATCGGATATTGCATGGGGGAAGGGATCTGGACACTGCAATCGGATGTGACTCCATCTTAATTCAACTGGAATCACACCAACGCGCGTCTATGCTTCGTAAGAAGTCTGGTTTGCAGCACATTCCAACACAGAAGGCTTGGAAGAGCTCATCTGGAAACAGGGTCGGATTCATTCTCAATGTGGATGCTACCATCAGAGCTGAGTCCGGTATGATGGGTTTTTGTGGAATCATTAGAAGACGAAGAAGGGGTTGTACACGGAGCTTTTGCGGTGAGGAAGAGAGGCAACGTATCGCCGGAAGCCTCAGCTATGCAAATGGGCCTCCAATTTGCTTTTGAAAATCTTTTACTATCAAACGAGTTGAAAGTAATGCGTTGAAGGTGGTGATTGGTCTAATCAAATGAGGAACCTTTAGCACCTATCACTCCATATATTCGACAGATTCGAGAGCTCCTTTCAGTTAGCAACTGTGGTTCGGGCTATCATGTGCCTAGGGATAAGAATGTGATGGCCCACAAACTTTTGGGTTTTGCTTCTAGTACTAGTTCTAGCTACTTTTGGTGATAGTTTGCATTCTTTCCTCTCGGATTGACTGGCAGAGGAAGGATGTTTCTAGTTCTATTGTGTTTTGAAAAAAAAAAAAACTATGAAGTCGAAATTAAAAAAATTGAATTGGATTATGATACATATTTACAAAAAAAAAAAAAAAAAAAAAAAAAAAAAATTATAATTTGTCAATTTTTTATTTTTTTAACCTTCCCTTCATATTATTATAGTCGAATATCTTGCTTGTCATTGTTTATATTTTATTTGCATCGACAATCGAAAATTATGGTGATTTTCTTTATGGTAGCTGACTAATGTTATTGGAAGCATATTTATTTTGCCTTTTAGAAGGCATAGATGACATAATATAACATTGGCACGCATCAACCGTGGTGGAAGGAGGGGGGTATTTTGAGGACACTGAAGGGATATGGTATCCCCAAGGGGGCACCATATCAAGTGGTGGGTGAACATTCGTTATCAAGTGGGGTCCGATAGGCCTCGCCTGACAACCCCCCAATAGGGGGCTACCACGTGCCCCCAGTGGGGGCATTATATAATTTTCATTTGAGGACATTACCACGTCGGTGTTTGTTTGGTATAAACAAATTTATAAATAATACATTTTTTCAAATCACTCATTTATCATACATATTTTTTTCAAATCACTTTTTAACCATACATTTTATAAATAAAAATGAGGCTCCATGATAAGTGAATTTTATACACTTATTTACATTTTAAAATTAGGATATTATATTGTTGTTTTAAAATAAATTCTACAGATTTTGTTGTTAATTGCTTTTATTTCAGAAATTATCTCAAAGTCGAGATGATGCAGAAATGAGTTGAATAAATGTTAATTGGATGGCAATTCGGGATAAATCATACACATTGAAAGTTGATGTGGTCAATGATGAACCCAATTGGAGCTAAATTAAAAGAATTTAGAAGTTCAAAGCTTTAATTGAAGAAATTGAGAGATGAAATGACGTAATTGAGAAAATTTAAAAGTGAAATGTCTCAATCGAAGAAATCAGAAAACAAGAATCTGACGCGCAATTTAGAAAAGGACCAACTTGTAAAGATAAAAAGCAGAGGATCAAAGAAAATTCAGATAATTACACGATCATGCGAGGTTAGACCAAGCAATCACGTGGTCGCTTCAAAGTTAGGCAGACGTAAAATGATCCTTTCACGTGATCGCAACCTCTTCAATAAGTGATCATGTGGCTTTACGAATGGGCGAGATTTTTCCTCCTTAAAATTTGATTTTGATATTTCTTTATCAAATTTAACTAGATTTATTTATTGATTCTTCCCTTACTTATATATATGTGATGTGTTGCACGGGACTGGGGTTTCTTCACCACATTATTTCAAACCATATTTTACACAATTCCTGAGGGAATCAATTGGCGCGAGGTGCAAGATTGAAGATTTTTCAACAACAAGATGATTTTCTACATCTTAGTATTGTCATAAAGGGAAATGATGAGGTAATATTCATTACTTGTTGTAAAAGATGAATTGTGCATTGCGGTAGACCTTTGACAACGTTCATTGTGTGTTGTGGTAGACATTTGGAAACATTTATTGTACTTGCGGCTGATACTCTTGACAACGTTCAATGCATGTTGCAATAGAATTTTAGTAACATTTTTTGCGTGTTGCAGTTGATACTTTTAACAACACTTATTGAGCGTTAAAATTTTTGGCAACAATCATTGCGCGTTGCCTTGCGCGTAGTGACTTGAAATTGTAAATAATTTTATGAAATAATTTGTTCGAGCTACATTTATCGAGATCATTTAGAATAAATATAAGCAAACATGATGAAACTCGTGAAATTTATATCAAGATGGAGATATATAATTATTAAAAACTCTTAAATCGCGATAAAATATAACAAGATATTAGGAAATTGAACGTGACAAGTAGAACGCAGCTAATGTGAGATCGAGGAAATCTGAAAACAAAATGAACACAAGGATTAAACATGATAACAAATACGGAAGAAATTTTTCGTGATATATATATTTTTTGGAGGGTGATGACAAGTACAAGTAATATAGCATTTAGTAAGTTGGATATTGTTTGTTACATAGATATATATGTTTAGCATTTAGACTTAATAATAATATGATTGTTCTGTCAATTTTCTTTAAATTTGTCCATGTGACGTGTCGAAAATCTCCTAATTTTCAGCTAAATCAACAAGAAGGCAAAGAGACGAGTTGAGAATAATAAATTAGTATAAATTAGTAGACGTATCGACCTTTGACAATATTGTCACAAATTCAACAAATAAAACTATATATCATTATTAATTCAAAACCAATTAGGTACAAAAAAATGTTTCGAACGGTTTCCGATACAAAACTAGACAAGTTCTAAGTCTATAGCTTGATGCTCGGTAGCCAAGGTACTCGATGGAGCCTCGTTTGTCGTCCGACCCTTGATTGCTTCATAAGTATGACGAAAAATAGAGAATATGAAAAAAATAATCATGCTTACGAAACACAACAAGAAGAATAAAGCTAGTACAATATCGATCACTTTAACACGCTGGTTTAAAGAATGCCCGAAAACCCTTATCGAGAACTTCAACATAAACCATCCCATCACACCAATGAACAGAGCCAATATGGATTGCCATATTGCCATTTTCACACAATATACTGGGGTATGATCCAGATCCCACATTTTTTTCTCCATAGTTGGTGATGACCCTGTCATTTATGAGACAAGAAAAATTCGTCAAGAACTCAATCCAAAATTATATATATATATATATATCGTCTGTCGATCGTACTTTTCAATACAATCCAAAGATTAATTCAATGGTTAAAAAGAGTTCAAGAACTGAAATCAAGAACAGTAAAGCAAAAAAGAAAAGTTCGGCTACAAAAAAACAAATTTTAGTTACATAATCACAATGGTTAACGCAAGAACTCAAATTTATAAACCCTAAAAATAAAATAAAGATTTTGTTAGCAATTAGGAAAGTTTAAAATAATTACAGTAGTTGAGGCACAAAGAATCAATGCTTATACCGGGCTTATTTTCCATGACGAAGAGCCTAAAAAGTCGCTAGTTTTCTGGAGAAGATTATGGAGACCGAAGAGAAGCAAATTTATATGAGTTCTGGGCTTGTATTAATTCTGAGAAACTTTTGCTATAAAAGGAACAATTACAATTCTTGTTACGTTGATTTGGTTAGACTAAGAAGATCTTAATAAACATGTGCTAGCTAGCCCTATATTCTATAGGAAAACGGGAAAAACAGAAAAGGAATTTTTTTTTTTTTTTTTTTTACGCAATGATTATAATTTATAAACAAATTTATAAACAACACAATTTCTCAAACTACTTTGATATTACACAAATTTTCTCTCTCCAATTTTCAATTACACATATACCTAAAAAATATATATAAAAAAAAAGAGCTGGCACAGTCGCCGATCATTTTTTTATTTTGTTGTGTAAGAAAGAATAAACAAAAATGCTATGTGATCATCTATATGTCCGGAAAAGGAAAATAATTAATAATTCAAAAATAATTATGAACAATCACCTTCATGAATATACGAATTTTCAGTACTAAATTTAGTAATTACAAAAGTTGTTTAAGTAAAGAAAAGAAGAAAGTGAGAAAGTGGCATACATGATACACCTAATGAGTCGGTCAAGCAAATTGAGTAACCCGCGGCCCGAGCCAAAAATCCTAGTTTTTTATTTTTAAAAATATTTGATTTTTTTATATTTAATATTATTTTAATGTCCGAATCGATCTTGGACTTACTCTCAAACTCTTGATCCGATCCCTTGATCGGGTCTATACTATGGCTAGGCCAAATCTAAAAATATTGATAAATAACCTATCTTGCTTAGTTCTGTTTCCAAAAGACTTCATTTTATTGAAATAAAATGAAGAAAAATGAAAATTTGTGGAATATTTTTCTGTCTTTTTTATTTTGTTTATATGGTCAAGTATTTGTCTCGAGGGGGAAAAAAGGAATGTCTATATTCATCATAAAATCATGGAAAGTTATTCAATAAAAAATTGGCATTAAAATTCCCCTTTCAAGACTAATCCAAAAATATCATAGCATTAATCATGTCTCGCAAATATTAGGCCCTTTTTTTGGATTAAATCAAATTTTTAACAAATCTATTATCTATTATATCTATTTCTATTATATAAATAATAATAAATAAATAAATAAATATGAATAATAAATAAATATAAATAAATTATATAATACCAACTGAGTTATCAGAGAAGGGGCCCACTAACTTCCCGCCAAAAAGTCATTCTGTCAAATATTCCTTTTTTGGGCGTCTTCTCTAATTCAATAAGAAGATACTAACTAGTACTAGAGAAGCTGAATCTGCCAACACCCACTTTCTTCATTTACCATTTTTTTTATTATTTTTTGATACGCTAATCAATTCACACGTTTTCTGTACCTTTTTTGAATAATAACTAACCATTCGCACCCGACAAAAAATTATAAATATTAATTATTAAATAACTAAATAAATCTATTAATTAAAAATGTGAGAAATAGAAAAAAAAAATATAAATCTATTTTTACCTGTGTCGAAAATCTATGCTTTCTTTAAAAAGTAAAAGTTGACACAAATATTAATCTAAAAATTTTAAGATCAATCAAAACTATATTACAAAAATGTAAGCAAACTTCTGTATTTCTTTGCTCGACAAAGTTGTAATAAATTGATAACAGGTTCCGAGAGGTTGTTATTTTAAAATATATTCATTCATCTTTTTTACATACTCAATCAACAACTTCATAGATAGATGATTTTTTCTATTTTAAAAAAAAAAAAAATCATTATTCTAAACAATTGTAACTCAAAACTATAAAATTTTAAAAAAATAGCAATACTTCAAATCTTAATTTATGATGTTCATGTGTTTTGCCACCATCGGATCACTCTTAATCTCATATTTAGAAACAACTTCTCCAATAACATCCATTCAAACACACACAAAATATAATAATAAAAATGAATAAATAAAAAATAAAGCAATATAAACGAAATCAGGAAATTTGTAAAAACCTATAAAATCTATATAAAGAACACAATTGAGTCTCATCTATCTCTTGTGTTACCAACATATTAGCAAAGTGACGAAGTTCAATATGTACAAATGTCTTGTACTTTACGTTGTTGTGAATAACTGAGAAGTGAAGATTTACGTATAATCGTTCATCAAGCAATTAAGGTTAAAAAACTCTAATCAATCACTTCTTAACTTCTACTTGAATGCAACAACCCTTTGAACACACATAACAAAACTTATTTATTCGACCCATATAAATATTAGAACTAAACATTATGAGCCCATAACAAAATTATTTTATTTTACTTTAAATTTTGAATTTTTTTTTATTACTTATGAAACTTTATTAAAATATAAAATAAACATTCATTATTTTACCTGAATTCAAAATTTGAAATAAAATAAAATATTGATTATTCAATTAACATCTTAATAAAAGTGTTTATAAACAAACTAAAGAGCACAAAAATTAAATAAATTAAACTACGTAAAAAAAGCAGTTGAAAGCGTATTTTCAACTAAACATTATAGGTCCATAAAATAAAATATGTAAAAAAAAAAACTAAATAAATGTAAACAGTGCTTATAAACTAACTAAGAATATAAAATGTTAAGAAATCAAAATACGTAAAAAAAAACTAAACTAATGTAAACAGTGCTTATAAACCAACTAAGAATATAAAATTTTAAGAAATCAAAATACGGAAAAAAAATAAACTAATATAATTATTAAAAAAAAAGGATCATGTTCATTACTATTTTAACTGAATTTCAAATGAAATAAAAACCATTTATTAAAAAATATTTGATACAATTATTTAAAAAAAAACAAAAGCAACATTTAACTGACTGTATGAAATGAAAAACATTTTAGCAAATTTAACTACTTTTAGTTTTAAATCCATATAAAATATTAAAGCCATTAAATACAGCTGGTACATTAATTACATGCTGCGCATGCCAAAGTCATTTAATGATCGAAGATAAATAATTGGATCTTAAGGGGAAAAAAAAACAATATAGAAAAATGTAATGTTTTGACGGAAAAAAATTGTCTAGACTTTATTGTTATAATATATATAAAGATCTTCAATGCAATAAACAATATTCATTTTACACATTTACAGCAACTTTTCCAATGCTTTTCAATGCAATTAACATTATTGAATTTGAACATAGAAAAAAGAACCATCACCCATTTGCGTATTTCATGTTCGACTATTCATCCATTTTTTATACACAAAGAAAACCACGGTACTTCACCTATCAATTAGATACTACTAGTCTACTACCCGTTCGTATCCTAAGTATGGCTTCCATATCAACCCTTCTAAAAGACATCCACAAGAGGAGATCCAACTGAATTTTTAAGGTTCGTCTCACGTCAAATGATAAGTAATGGATAGATAACACTGTTTTCAAATTCGGATCGGGTAGGTCAGGCAGACTAAGTAACCCGTGGCCTGGGCCAAAAATCATGGTTTCGTATTTTTAAAAATGTTTGATTTTTTTTTATATTTAATGTTTTTTAATATTATTTTAATTCCCAAGTCAATCTAGGGTTTATCCTCTAACTCTTGATCCGATCCTTCGATCGGGTCAATGGCTAGGCCGAATCTAAAAATATTGATAAATAGCCTATCTTGTTTAGTTCAGTTTCCAAAAGATTCCATTTTGTTTAAATAAGATGAAGCAAAATGAAATTTTTTGGAATATTTTCCTGTCTTTTTTCTTACATAACATGTATACTTCTTTAATTTAGATGATTCTAACATATTTTAAAAAATAAACATTACAGGATAAATTACTCTGTCATATAGAGATGGTAAAAAAACCCGACCCGAACCCATCCCGCAGGTCGACGGGGTGGATTTCCGCTACCTGGACGGGTCGCGGGGCGGGTGCGGGTTTGGCCGTCTCGACCCGAACCTGCCCTGAATAAATAAATCAATAAAAAATAATAAGGAAAAAAATAAAAAAATACTGAAAAAAATTAAACGGGGCGGGTAGGTTGACCCTCCCTGAACCTGAACCCGAACCCGTCCCGACCCGAAATTCCGGGTCGCGGGGAGGGGTATGAGTAGGAGGGAACCGACCCGAACCCACCATGTTGCCATCACTACTGTCATGTGCCTTTATGTTAATAAATTAGTAGTAGATGCAGTGGTGCCAGAAGTCGAAGAGTTCAAGAGAAAGTTGAGTCAACTACTTTTGACAAAATTGATTTTTTATTTTTAATATGTAAAACAATTTATCCCTTTCTTAATTTACAATTTTTTAGATTTTTATTTGAGAATTACAATTCACCACATAAAATTATACAATTATCCTCCACAACCACTGGTACAGAAGTAAGGACAGTGGATGATATAGTATTGTGTGCCCAAGTTGTATCCACTTCCATTTTATTGCTTTTCGCATTTATTTATTTATTTGGTCACATTATGCCTAAAAAATTGTAAGGTAATAGTCTTGCTTTAATTGTAATTTTATTTTATATTTTTGTGAAGGACAATTTCTACTGGGTTGTTGCCCAGATTTCTGAAGTCGATACAGAAGGAGATTGGTTGTTTATTAGTTGTTGTAGGTGTAGGAAAAACTTAGCAACCAACCTATTAGGTTTTTTGTGAGTCAGACAATAGGCTTGAAACAAATGATCCCCTAGATATGAGGTAAAGGTCAATGTTCTTGACAGGACTCATTGTGCTCCCTTCCTATTGTGGGATCAAGCTTGCGATATAATCATCGGGAAGGCTGCTTTACAATTAAGAGAGTGTATTATATCGGTGAGCCTAATGATTTACCCTAAAATTTACACTAAGTATACCTTGATGGATGGTTAATAATCAATTACCTTTACTAAATTAGTCTGCTGCTAAGGAGAACAAACCTACTACAACAATAAGTGAGTATGCCATTGTAAAGGCTGGCCATCCAGAAGAGATTGAGTCCTTGGTTGGTTGAATGGTTCTCTTTAAGGTCCATGTAAAAAAGGAGAACATTAGTGGGACAGAAATTCTGTGAGTCATATTTTTTCTGATGACGAGAAATTGATTGATAATATAAGAAAACAGTCCTTAATGCCAAAATATTATGTAACCAAACCACAACACATATAACTAATACTTAATTCTATAACGTATGCTAATCATTCATTTTTTCCTTCTATCAAAGGCTCGATGTTATATTGGTTCTGGTAAAGGCAGGTGAAGAGGTCTTAAAGGTAGGTGATATTAGTTATTTTTCAAATGCATTAACAATTATTATCTCAAACATGGCCTATGTATACGTCGCTCAGTGTGTCGATCTGCAGTCTCAATGCCACCAAGAGACCTCCCGACACCTCCTGTATTCCGGCTCCAGACCGCCAACTCCCCATCCTCGATTACCCTTAGTGACGTCGGGAGCCTCAAGTGGGTGTATATATTTGAATGCAAAATATTATAGTACCGTACACCCGTAGGGAGATTCTACTATCATCGATGTCATTCTCTCTCCATAAACTTATTATATCTTTCTTTACCATTTGTGAAGGACTTCTTCTAAGTTCACATAATGCACATTTCTATGCTCATGAATGTCACAATATATTTCATGCATCAATTATACGTCATAATCACGTAAGATGACATTACAATGAATTCATATGCACTATTAACATGTCATATCATCAAATCATATCTTGCATGCTTTCAGCGTATACAAATATTTACCACATCATATAAAGCGTATATTGCATCAACAATATATCTCATATAATCACATAAGACAACATAATCTCACTCTCTTTTTTCTATTTACAGGATGTGAACCAGTATGCTACCAAGAATCAGCGAAAGATGAACACTGGAGAAATGCAATGGATGAAGAAATCAATCCCATGAAGAAAAATTATACTTGGAAAATCGTATCTCTTCTAATAGGTAAAAATGTAATTGGTGTAAAATGGATGTACAAGGTAAAGAAGAACACCAGCGAAGAAACTGAACTATACAAGGCAAGACTGGTAGCAAAGAGTTGTAGTCAAAAGGCTGGACTCGAGTACGATGAGGTATTTGCTCATGATGCTTGTCTAGAATCTATAAGATTAATACTTTCAATAGCTGCCCAAAATAGGTGAAAGAGCTATCAATTGATGTAAAAGCTACCTTCCTGAACGGAGTTCTTGAAGAAGATGTCTATATCAAGCAACCATTAGGATACAAAGTAGAAGATCAAGAAGATAAAGATCTCAAGTTAAAGAAGGTGCTTTATGGATTAGCAAGCACTAAGAGTATGAAATAGTCTAACCGATAAGTACTTTCAAGAAAATAATTTCACTAAATACCCACATGAGCATACACTCTAAATTAAGATCAAATAAAGAGACATCTTAATCGTGTGCTTGTATGTAGATGACTTGATCTTACAGGGAATTTTCAAAGCATATTTGAAAAATTCAAAAAAGCAATGACCAAAGAGTTCGAGATGACTAATATTGGACTTATGTCATACTATCTTGGAATAGAGATGAAGCGGAGGTACAATGACGTGTTTGTTTCACAAGAATGCTATGTAAGGGAGTTGCTTAAGAAGTTCAAGATGAATGATTACAAGCCCACAAGCACACCTATGACGTGGAGTTAAGTTAACCAAGCGTGATAAAGGAAAACATGTTGATCTAACAAGTTTCAAATTTTTGTTTAGAAGTTTGCAATACTTGATTTGTACAAGATCAGATATTCTCCATGTTGTTAGACTAGTTAGCCGCTACATGGAGGCTCCCGCCACAACTCATTTGAAGGCAACTAATATGATACTTCGCTACATCAAATGTACAATCAATCTTGACTTATTCTACAGTCAATCTAATGATTATACGCTTATTGGATATTGTGATAGTCACTGGACTGGAAATGTCGATGATCAAAAGTACAATTGGTTTCGTGTTCTTCATGGGATACACTGTATTCCCATAGATTTTAAAGAAGTAGCCAATTGTCATCCTTTCTACATGTGAAGTTGAATATGTAGCTACCAAATCATGTGTCCGTCATGCAATTTGGATAAAAATTCTTTTAAAGGATCTTAGAGTAGCACAAGAAGAGCCAATTGAAGTAATGGTAGACAATAAATCAGCAATTGCCTTAGCAAAAAAATCTAGTCTATCATGATCTGAGCAAACACATTGATACACGCTATCATTACATAAGAAAATGCATCATAAGAAAGGATGTGTAATTAAAGTATACAAAGACTGAAGATCAAGTAGCTTATATCTTCACCATGCCACTCAATTATGAAGACTTCATCGGGTAAGCTAAGCTTACTTATAATGAAAAATAAAGTTTAAGGAAGGGCGTTGAATGATAAACTTGATTTGATCTTAGAACTAGTGAGTTCAAAGTAAGTGTCCAATTAAATAAGCTCACTATCTAGAAGCTTGTTCTAGACAAATTTTAAGAAAATGTCATAATATTTGTAAAGATATTTTGTGGAGACATTTCTAGAGTATTATATATTTTATAGTGATATTTCTATATGTGTAGGTATTTTAAAAGATAATTATAGATATTTAATTAATTCCTAAGACTAACGATCAGAAACTTATAGATTGTAAATCGATTTTTGAACTAAAAGTTGATGAGAATAGTAGTGACAAGGTTAGATACAAAGCTATATTAGTTTTCAAAGACTTTACATAGAAGGAAGGAGAGGATTATATTGAAATATTTCTTATGTCGTTAAATTTACAACTATTAGAATAATCTTAAGTCTGGTAACTCAATTTAACTGGGAGCTTAATATAAAAAAAAAAAAAAAAAGCTTTTGTTTTTGGGGAATTGGATGAGAAAATTTACATAAAGGAAAAGTGGGTAAAGAACAACTTGTTTGTTTACTTCAAAAGACTTGACACTTTTGTACTTTGACTTGGTTTTAACAAAAGTAAGTACGATACTTGATTGTATTTCAATGGTGATGAATGTAGTAACTCTCTTTATCTCTTACTCTATGTTGATGATAACTAGAAATGACATAAGTGAAATTAAAAATATAAAGCATAAGTTCTGAATTTGAAATGAAAGATTTAGGTCTTACTAAAAGGATACTTGGCATGAATATTTCCAAAAAATAGATCATTACATTCTCTATTTGAATAAAAGATCTTATGTAAGATTTTCTATGTCGATTCCAAACAAGTATCTCTTCCACTTGCTGCTCTTTTGAAATTTCTTCTGATTAATGTCCTGCTTCTGATGATACTGGGAATAATAAGTATTATACCTTATTCTAGTGTTGTTGGTTCTGTTATATACATTATGATTTGTACTAAGTCTGATTTAGCTTATGGTATAAGTGTATTAAGTAGATAAATGAGCAATTCCGCGGAAACAAATTGGGAAGCAGTTAAATGGTCACTTAAATACCTGAAAGGATCTTCTAACTTAGGTCTAGTATTTAAGAAAAGAAAAGAAAGGATTGCTTTAAAGGGGTATGCATATTCAGATTTTGATGGTGACATGGATGACATAAGATCAACTTCTGCCTATTTTTTACTTTGTATGACACTGTCATAAGTTAAAAACCTCAATTGCAAAAGGTTGTGGCACTCTCTTCTACAGAGGGAGAGTATATTGCGGCAACAAATACAGTTAAAGAAGGAATTTGGTTGAGTGGACTATTAAAGAATTTTGTTTTACTGATGACAATGCTATTTTTGTTTTCTGATAATCAAAGTACTATACATTTAAGTAAAAACTCCATTTTTCATGATAGAGAAAAACATATTGGTGTTAAATTCCATTATATAAGATATGTGATTTCTAAAGGTTCTTTAAAACTAAAGAAAATTCATATTCAATCAAATCTTTCAGATATGGGAGTAAAAAGTATCCCTCTAGGAAAGTTTTTGAACTACTTGAAACTTCTATATATTGATAATCTCTAATTATTGTTGAAGGTACATGAGCGATGAAAATGAGTGATATTTCTCGATGCTTCCACTTCTGCAGCCAGCATTTGGTAGCAAGGTGGAGATTGAAGTATGCTACTAGTTTGGCCCATTTGAATCGAATTGGGTCTTATTCATTATGGACTTATCTGTTAGTTAAATTCACACATGGGAGAAGTGCAACTTGTTAATTGGTTTTGCACTTTTATATGGATCAACACGTGTGCTTGACTGGAGTCGTTGATGCTAGGTTTGATCCATGAGCCATATAAAAGGGTTTCGGTTGACTGTTGGTTAGCTTCTCGTCTTTTCTTCTAAGATGTTTAGATCTAGGGTTTCTTATTCTTCTTCTCTGAAATCTCTGATTTCTAGTTTGCTGCATTAGGTTACAATTACAACTTAGTGCTGTAATTCAATTTATGGTGTGGGGAGATCTATTGTACAATGTTTTTTTGGTGAACCGCGGCCTTGACAGTTAGTTCTAAGAAGAATTCTATAATATTGTTGGCTCTTGGTGAATATGTTGTAAACTCTTGATTATTTTTGGTTATTAGTGGAATCACGAGCAATATCCTTTATTGGATGCTCAAATAGGGGATTAGGCTTTAGAAGCTGTCGCGAACCTCTCGGGGCTTTACCCAAAAAATCATGTGTTGTTCTTTCTGTTTTCTACTTTATATTGATGCTTTTCTTAATCACCTTTTTTTTTTTTATCATGGCACAACACAAGGTCTTTTGAGAAGATTGTGAGTTGGATAGTTCCAAATAACTTTCTTTCGATTTTCGTTGTCCCAGCTTGTGAGATGGTAGTAGAGTATTTTGGGGTGAGACATAAGGATACTTTAAGGTATCAGTTCAACTCACAAGAATGGCCCCTTATAATCAAAGCAAAAGACTTCCTTCTTCACTATCTTTGTTGGAGGTTTTAGTTGTTAAAAATTGCCAATGATTATATATTTCGATGGGGAAGAGAGTATTTAAATTTTCTGGCTTGAAAAACTTATAAATGGTTTCCCCTTGAAGGTATTATGTGAATCTTAGACTAGTATTAACTAATAGAGTCTAAGTCAAATCATCCATTATTTTTTAACTCTAGCTACGAACACCCGTAAACAAAAACTTTCATTAAGTATTGGGATGGACTCAAGTTTCTTCGAGCCATCGTCTCCAAATGAAGGATACGAGTTTTGAGTTCAATGAGAAATTGACATCCCAATCCCTTCTAGCAGAGCCCATTAAATTCATTCTTAACTATCTCCATGGACAGACTTTGGAGGCATTTCTGCTCGATTTTCACACGTTTGAAGAGTTTCTTCTGGCTAACATCCTCCACCAGGCTATGCCATTTCTTCTACAACTTGTGTTTTAGAATATTCATTTGGTCTGTTTCTTTATGCGTCTATATTTGCTTCTCCCTTGAGTCTAGTTTTCTTTAGTTTCAGACTTAGGGCTAAGTAAATACACAATTATGTTCTAATGATCTTGGAACTAAGGACTATCTTGCACTCAAAGCATCCTTTTCCCCAAAATTAACAGCCCAAGATTTTTATTTTTTTATGTAATTTTTTAATGAGTTGTCTATTCAACCTATTTTTGTAATATTTATTAGTTAAATTGTCATGTCAATATTTTTTCTTCTGTTTTCTT
Organism: Ligustrum vulgare; assembly: GCA_963555705.1. Taxonomy (NCBI): domain Eukaryota; kingdom Viridiplantae; phylum Streptophyta; class Magnoliopsida; order Lamiales; family Oleaceae; genus Ligustrum; species Ligustrum vulgare. Next base: position 24,637,485 of record OY743168.1, read on the forward strand.
ACCCCACTTGTCTCTTCAATCTCGTTTTTGAATTATTCTTATTGAGTTGTCTATTCAATCAATTTTTGTAATTTTCTCAGTTGAATTGTCACGTCAATCTTTTTTATTCTTACCCGACTTGTCTTTTCAATCTCTTTTCAATGTATATTTTTTTACTGAGTTTTCTATTCAATTTATTTTGTAATCTTTTTCAGTTAAATTGTCATGTCAATAATTTTTTTCTTTACCTGACTTGTCTCTTCAATCTTTTTTTAATGTGTTTTTTTTTTTTTAGTTTTCTATTCAATATGTTTTTATAATTTTTTTTCAGTTGAATCATCACATCAATATTTTTCTTACGTGACTTGTCTATTCAATTATTTTTGAAATTTTTTTCAATTGAATTGTCCGTCAATATTTTTTTCTTACCTGACTTGTCTCTTCAATCTTGTTTATGATATATTTTATTATTGAGTTGTTTATTCAATCTATTTTTATAATTTTTTTCAGTTGAACTGTCACTATCAATCTTTGTTTCTTATCTGACTTGTCTATTCAATCTGTTTTTGTAATTTTTTCAGCTAAATAGTCACGTCAATATTTTTCTATAAATTCTCCTCTTCTCAACCATGCTAGAAACTAAACCATTCCATTGTCCTACAAAATCTTCTCCAACAAATTTCTTTTGCACTATAATTTTCATTCCATTTTTTTCCTTTAACAACTAATTTTTAGGAATGGAAGGGGACGATAATATATTTGTACCACAAGTGATCGTATGTGCAATTCCGCAAATTGGGCAAGAGTTTGAAACATTAGACGATGTGTACAACTTTTACAATGAGTATGCAAAATTAACTGCGTTAAGTGCACGAATTGGTAGTAGCCGAAAGAATCCAGAAATTAATGAAGTTGTTTGGAAATCATATTTTTGTTCAAACAATGCCAAAAAGATGAGACATAACAAATGAAATTTAAAATTTTGGTGGCCCTTTCAGGAGAAAGACAGCACCAAGACTCCCATTGTGGTTGCACCACCAAGTTAACAATTCTAAAAAAGCAAAAACATAATTCTTGGGTTGTAAACCATTTTTCCGAGGAGCATAATCACCCACTTTCCATACCGAGCAAGGTTAACCTACTACGATCGCATCGCGAAGTATCTGTTGAGTACCAGTGTACGTGAGACACGTCTTTTTTGCAGGAATGTCTAGCAGTCAATGATCAGAAAGTAATCATACTTTCTTCAAAAGATCTGTGGACAAGAAAAATACGTTGATGGATTTCATCACAAGACTTTTTAGTGCCCTGGCTCACCAACGACATAGGGAATTGGTTGCAAATCATACGGACTTGAACGAGCAGCCTCGAATGACAACATCATTCGCAATGGAAGTTCAGATGACCAACATCATTTTGCACTATTTTCAATGAATTTATCATATTCTTGACCTAGACTTTGAGCACACCTATATATACAAGACACAAGACACATTTTTAGAGGTTCCCAATTGTCATAATTCATGTCAAAACGCTGTCGGAGTGCTAGGGGAACCATGCAAAGCTGAAAGCAAAATTGAAGACCAAAGATCAAGAAGATCAACGGCGTGACATCCTTTTGTTTTTCTGGTGATTTCTATTCAATTATGTTTCTAGGCTAAGTTTTCATTGTTTAGATTGTGGTGAAGCTTTAATTCTTGATTCCATGTTTTGACTCTATGTTTAATTTATACAATTTACGGTTTTGATGCAATCAATTATGTTTTTATTTTCATCTATGATTGTTGACGCATAATTATTGATGTTTATGATAATTTTCTATGTTCGAAAGAGTAGGAAGTTATTAGACTTTGATTAATTTCCACAAAGTTCGATAGAAAATAGAAATATATCCCTATGCTTTGTGTTATCTTAAAATGTATTCATAAATTGTTAATGTTTTGCTTCATGTTTGGATTGGTCATAGAAATATAGTCTAATCTCTTGTGAAAAAAGGATTTTATGAATCTCTCATAAGGGGATATAAATAATTATAGGAAAACGAATTTTGATACCCCGTATATTGTTGTTAAATGTTTGAGTCAAATACATAGATGAAAGGATTATAGTGGATTCATAATTCTAACGTGTTTATTTCATAGTTTTCATAAATCAAATATTTTGTTTTTATTAGTTTAAGTTTAATTCAAAATTCTCAAACCAAAACTTTTCATAGATCCCGTTAAGGAATATAATACAATTTACACAATCATCGTGGGATCGATACTTGGACTCACATCTATTATATTACTTGTGTGATCAATATAATTGCGGTCAGCAACAACTGTGGTGATATGCAAATGAGTTGGATGAAGAACAAGAGTAATGAGGGTACCGAACATGTGGTTGATCCTACACCGGTTAGGACGAAAGGGTGCGGAAAGCGATTGAAGTTGTAGAAGGAGGTCACCATGTCCCAATCACGGAGGAAATATCGTGGATATGGTCGTAGTGGACATGATAGCAGAACATGCAGGACCTTACAACTGAGGTGAGTTGATAGACTATACCATGTTTAAACTTTAATTTTTTTCATACCGTATTTAAATTTTGATTTTCCTGGTAATATGTTTAATATTTTTTTTATCCATGTCATCAGGACACAACTCTTGGACGAGTCATATGAACCACAGTACTCATGGAATGATAATCAAGATGATATGTACACCAACATTTTTAGCAATGACTACGTAACATTCTCAGAGTTTGATAACGATACTATTACTAAGCAGCATTGTTGCGCACATAGCCAGTGTTGGATAATTGCTTGTGTGAGGGATTTTGTTTAATGCATGTGGGGTAGAATTTATGCAATTTGAACTTAGGAATGACTCAAAAATCCCTGAACTTAGATCATTAGACATCCCACCCCTAAATAAGAACCAATCATGCTAAAAGGCAAGTTTGGGGGTAAAATGGTTGGAATTTGTGTGTATTGACGGGTTGGAGGTCTGTGGTTCTTGGTTTTGCACTTTAGTCATTACAGTTTGGTCAACTGGTATAAACCATTTCAAGCATAAAAACAGAAAAATGTTGAAGGTCTTATTCTGCTCTTCAAATGCCTTTTTGACTCGAGTAAGTAAGTCCGAGGGGTCTTTCAAACCTGGTGCCCTAAAGCCAACTGGCTTGGGAGTCATCGACCCAAAGCTCGCTACATGGGTCAATTAGAAAGCAAGTACGGAGAGTGGACTTACACATAAGACATTATAACATCTTTAACTTTTCTGTTTAAGCCTTTATGACTCGGGCAAGTACGTCTGAGGGGTTCTTTGAAGCTGGTACCCTAAAGTCGTCTGGTTTGGGAGTTACCGATCTGAAAGCTCGCTACAGGGGTCATATAGAAAGCCCGTATGAAAAGTTCTGCACAAAGATGGTAAAAGACAGGGACAATTAAAAGAAAAAGTCGTCCATAAAAAATAATATTGCATGGTATAAGTTTTGTTGACTGAACTGTGGTGGTTGAGGTTGTAGAATTGGGGACTGCTTTCTTTTGATTTGTTGTACATGCATATTTCTGATTTTGATTGTCTTGTGTGGAAAAAGCTAAGAATATTTTTAGAACCCACATAGATAAAAAATCGGGATGCGAGAGAAAAAGCAGAAAGTGGTGATCATCCGTGAGCGCTGAAAGGAATTTCATTAGAAATGATAGATTGACCACATGGGATTCGGGCTTGATTATGCATAATGAGCCACACAGTGTTGAGCACATCTTTTGCATAAGTGTGCGTTTGACATTGGCTATTCACACACACTTAAAAATCTGGCAAATATAACTAGAAATTATTTTGCATTGTTGTTCATGACGCTTGCTTAAAGCTTAAATTAGTTTGGACTATGGAGGCGTATGATAATCATGTTGACACAACAAAAATATTTGTTCTCATATTTCTGAAATTTTTGTACTTTATTTTACATTATTCGAGGACGAACAATAATTCTAATTTGGGGGTATTTGATAAATGTATTTTGTACACTTATTTGTACGTCTAAATTAGAATAAATTATTATCGTTTTAGAATATATGCTATTTAATTTGTCTTTATTTGTTTACTTTGCAGAAAATATCCCAAAAGATGAAGAATGAAGTAATTGATGAGAAAAATGCATAATTGAATGCTAATTGGAGCTAAAATGAGCAATTGATAAGTTTGTGACGTCAACCGGAAAGATGCAATGTGGCGAAGTAAATGAATAAGAAGCTGGAGGATCCAGTTGAAGGAATTGAGAGTTAAAACGAGCGAATTGAGAAGATTCCAAAGTATGGGGACTATATTGTTGCAATTGGAAGTTGAAGGACTGAAAAGCAAATTAAACATGAGGGTCCAACTTGCAATTATTGATTTGGATAAACTCGAGAGAGGAATTTCAATATAAATTAGTGAATTCGACCGAGTACATAATTAGGAAATAAAACATGGAATTGGAGTTAACTTAATTGGTTAGGTGAAATCGTAAATCCCAACTATTTTACAATCGTTTTTAAAAACAAAACAAATTTAGTAATTTAATTCTTTAATTGATTTTTTTTGTTTTAGATTTCAAACATCAAATTATTTTGTTCATTCAAATAAGGTTTAGAACTAACACATTTCGGTACTTAATAGCAGTCCTCGTGGGACGATAATCCGGACTCTTAGGTCCACTTTATTACTTCTCACGACCCGTACACTTGCGGGGATATCTCGCATCGCGAGATATTAGTGAACAAAACTATAGGTTCTAAGTCGAGCAAGATGTAAAATTCCCGAACATCTCCTTTGTAGCCACCCCGGATCTGTAAAACAACCAGCTTTGCAACAAGAAATGCACTATCGACAATGTGGTTCGTATCTTCTGTGTTAGTCCACACTTGGTGAGCCAACTGTAGCCTCCTGAGTTTTGTATTTATCCCAATACCCCACTTGATGAACAGGGCCAACAGGCTCTCTCTTTATAGTTCCGAAAGCTTCTTTAACATCTGGTTCCTCGGCATCCTTCTCTCTGGACCAAGACTCTTCACGCTGTTTTCACGAAGCACATCAAGGGACAAAAAAGGCATGTTCTCACATGTTTGATAAATATGACTACATTTGATTCTATGCAGAAAAGCAAAGAAGCAATGCAGTTCACAAGTGAAAGCAAATAAAAAAGGATAATTCTATTTTCACAATCTCATCCACAATTTGGGTGACAACCCCCACCCTAATGTGAGTTGTCACCTACATTGTGGGTGGGATTGTAAATGCGATTGGATCAGTCAAGTGTTTGCCCCAAAAATGTTGAAGCCCAAAGTATTAAACTAGCTGGACCAAATATGTAGGAGCCCAACTCTGATGTCTGAAGCCCAAATGCATGACCCGGACTTGAGGCCCGGTTTCACCATCGCCCTATTCTTCCATTGTTGGATCACTTCACTCTCATCACTTCCGTTCATTTGAAGATAAGGATTGCTGGATACTCTTCAATCATTATATCATCCAGAAGCCTCATTTCTGATTCTCTCTGATCCTCTCTCTCCATCTCTTGAGTTCTCTTCATCTTCTGAAGAATGATCTCTAATTTCTCTCTTGTTTTCTCGCAAATTTCTTACTGATTCTTTGTGTATAATCAATATTGCTTTGTGGTTGTTATACATATTGTTATTTTGTGTAATTTTTCTGTGTTTTGCGAGTTCTATTGAGATTTCTGATATTTTTAGAATATGAGTTTGTGAATCTATAAATTTCCTTGGATACTTTGCGATTTATTGTTGATAAGTGTGCTTTACACACTTATTTAGTTCCTAAATTAGCAATTTAATTGACAAATTGAGCAAATATCTACTTATAAATTGTATTTATCTTGTACAATTAGGTACAACCTCAATATGCTATGTTTAGATTCTTGATCCGTAATTGTCATTGAATCTTTACTTTAGTAGAAAATAAACCTCGTGCAGATTTAGTAATAATTCGACTTGAATTGATTAATTCGAGCTCGTGTAATTAACGATCCAATTCAATCTATTCTTCTAAATTTTCATACTAGTCGTGCATTAAATCCTAAGAGCTTGTTTAGGATTATCCGTGGTTAGAATTGGTTCGAAGAACTTGTTTTGAATCAATACACATAATGAAGAATTTAGATAATTAGAGCTTGTTGATTATTTATGATTGATAATTGAATTAGGGATAGATACACGTTACAAGGAAAGGTATAACATTAAATGGGAGCACAACCGAACCCGAGAACAAGATTTCTTCTCATATTATTTCTCTAGTAATATTTAATTATTTATTTTATGCATAGTTTTCATTCAAATAATTTCCAAACAACAAAACCCTAAATTCCATTCTAATTGATCGAACAACTAAAATTAGTTTCCGTTCCTCGTGGGATCGATACTTACTCTCGCTACTACATTATTAATTAATATTTAGCGAGTAAGGAATTATTTATTATTTTGGTGCATTGCAACACGCATCAATAGTCAAATCTATTGAATCACATTCGAAATCACACAGGATTTGCATGATTTTTAAGTTCTTACACCAAATTTCTATCAAATTGCACAAGAATTTATGAGTAGGTAAGAGTACAACCGGATTTTGTAGTTGTCTGAGACGTAAATGGAGAAATAATCAAATATTTAAAGAATTGTTTCCTCCAGTAGATAGTTTCCATCTAAGGAAAGATCTCGAGATCATCCAAAGTAGTAGCTTGTTAGAGCAAGTTTTAATTATTTTGCCAAAGATGAGAAACAGGGCAATCCATCGGCTAGAAACTCCAATTGACCCAAAGATCTGGTGCAGAGAAGGAGATAGAACTCATCCAAAAGCATTGGAGTTGGATATAGATACCCTCAAATTGTACTCCCTACTGATCCATCAGATATATTGTTCACAAGAGATTCTTCGAGTGTAGTTTTAATGCCCAAAAGTTTTTAGAGGAACAACAATCACATCAACTGGGCGTTGGCCGTTGGCATCTTCAAAGTTTGGGTCAACATCGGCTGATAGAAGCAGCTTGATGGCATTAAAGATGTGAAAAAAGCCACCAGAGGCAGCACAATGGAGTGCAGTATAGTTATTTTTTCCATATATTCTATTCAAATCAATTTCTGGCAGGGAAACCACCAGTTTCAATACCACCATGGGTAGCAGCAACCATCAAGGGCCTCTAACAAATTTCCAACTACCAATCCCTTTTCAGAAAGTGGTTAAAATTCGTGTCGAGCTAAGGAACTTGCAAGTGTTCCTTGTATGCCAATCCAAGGCAAGAAGCCCAGTTAGAATGTCTTGAAGATTTTGATAATACTTGTGTGCGAAGATACTGCCGGAGGGTGGAGAAAATCTAAATCCATCTTCATTATTAAGAATAGTTGGCTTGGGATTTATAGCAAAAACCTTGTGTACGTTAATCTGGCCCAAGAATTTTTGTTACATATTGATGAAGAGAAATTGCTCAAATTTTGATTTTTAGAGCAAGACCGAAGAAGAGTATAAGGGCAATCAAGCATTGGCAGATACACATCAAACTCTCTGTCATTTATATATAATTTTCCCTCACCAGGTTGAATCTAAACACCAGCTATGTCGTGTTCCCAATCCAAATAGCCAATAAAAACGAAGGAATGGGGCGTTCCTCGAAATTCTGATTTCATAGGTGAAGTGGGTCTTCGCAACAATCTAGACAGTGGTCGTCGGGGAGTTATGGCAGGCTGCCCAAGAAGCGAAGAGACTCGAATAACTGGATTTCACAAAATACCAATACTCGATAGAGCTGATGAAGTTATGTTCAATCAAGCTTAACTGAAGCAGTTGGCAAAATTTCAAAGTTAATTGCCTGGGTCAGAGATACAGGCGTTTTGGGGAAGGAAAATTGCTCAATAAGTGAAGAATTGTGATAATCAAAGCTAATAGAACCAAGGGACCAACAGAATCGGTGAAAATCAGACCAGTCGCCCTAACGAAGCCAATGTGAGAAAAAGTTGATCTCCCTGAAACGTTTCTGGGGAACGAGAGAGTCTGATCCGTCGATAATTGATTCCAAGCTAATAAATATGGAAGGCGAGTTCAATTTAAACAAAATCACCATGATTCGGATCTGAAATTCCTCATGCCATAAACCTCGAACAAATTAATGATCGGGATCGAAGATCTAGACCACTATCTGAATGTGAGATCGACTACTTCGAGTTTTTAGGGATGGAATTATTTTTGCAGAAAAATTCGAAATTCATGGAGTGAATGCATGCTTTTTGTGGTCTTGATCCAACTAGTGTAGATAATAGCAAACGAAAACCTGCTTCGTATGGTTATCATACCTAGTTGTTTCAATTGAGGGTTGTGACTACAATCGGAAGAATGTGATTGGAGAGTATGATCATCTTTCGCCGGAGACGAGAACCACATATGATATTTCCAATCAACCCATTAAAGACGTGGCTGCATCGATGACTCCAATTTTAGGATCGAAATTTGATATAAATTGCCAGATTTTGTCGCTGCCTGCTTCCTCAAACCCGTTCAAATTTGCTAGATTTCTTCCCTGCCTGCTTCCTCAAACCCATTCAAATTTGCTAGATTTCTTCGCTGGAAGAGATGTTGAACATTTTAAAATGATCAAAGAGGTGATCTCTGTGATGAAAAGCCATAGTGGATGTCATTGAAGAACTCCATAATTTCTCTCTCCAATTCCAAGAGAGTCCCCACATGGTTATCTCTAATTTCATGGATTTGACATTATTTTTCGCATTTACCCCTTTTTCCCGTAACAAGATCATCAATTTTCTGAATTTTTATTTCGATGGTTTGAAATTGATCTTTGAACAACATGATTTTTTGATCAGATTCCCACAGACGGCGCCAATTGATGATGTAAAAAATCCTAACCTTGAAGTGGCAAGATTTGGGACTTCTTGATCACTGGAAAAGATGAACGAATTTGCCTTGTATAACCTGCAAAAAGGCGAGGAGGATTCTTCCCGTCGCCCCTCCGGTATGAGAATTAGTATTCTGGAAAATAGAGAGAATATATAACTGGAAAACGTAAAGAATATTGAATGAATATTGTGATAAAAAAAAGCTGTATTTATAGGGCTGAAAAAAGGCCATAACCTTCTTTAATTGAAGAAGGAGTCTTTTTGATATAAACTTACCTTTTAAGGGGAATTCTATCTTTATTGAATGAGTTATTTCTATAATCCGAGAGGTGAGTTAATAACTTAGATCAAGGTAATAAATTCGGTAATTGGACAGGAGATAGATATACACTTTTGTTATTATCGCGATCGGGTGCGAATTCTTGTATTATATGCATCTAGATAAGGAATAATTCGAACTCTCTGTAGAGATACATGGTTGACTTATTTAGGTAGATTTGATTTAAACTCGAGAGAGAAATTTCAATATACATTAGTGAATTCAACCAAATGCATATTTAGAAAATAAAACTGGAATTGAAGTTAATTTAATTTGCCAGGTGAAATCGTGAATCCCAACTACTTTACAATCATTTTTTTAAAAGTTACTTTACAATCATTTTTAAACACAAAACAATCGTGTAATTTTAATTCTTTATTTATTTTTCTTAGTTTTAGTTTAAAACACCAAAACACATTCGTTTGTTCAATTAAGGATAAGAACTAAAATATTTCGATACTTAATAGCAGTTCTCGTGGGAACGATAATCCGGATTCGTTTGTCCGCTTTATTACTTTTTACGATCTGTACACTTGCGGGTATATTTACATCGCAAAATAAAGTAAACAATCATCATAGAGATCCAATGCCTACAAAGTCTCTGAGAGAATCCGTGTAGGAATCACGTTGAACTCGCACATAGGGTGTGGCACTAGTTTGTTATAATAGGGTGTGATACTAGTTTATTATAGTAATGCGTGTAAATAAGTTATATAAATGTAAATGAGAAATTAATTTTTTTGAAGAATTTATTGTGTTTGGATTTCAATAACGAACCACAAATTCAAATAAGATCCTACTCTTGACGAATTTAGTTCCATTTGGTAAACTTGTTTATAAATAATATTGATACTGTAAAAAATCCTAACTTTGACGTGGCAAGATCTGGGACTTCTTGATTGCAGGAAAAGATAAACGAATTCGTCTTGTATAACCTGCAAAAAGGCGAGGAGATTCTCCCCATCGCCCTTCCGGTGTGAGAATTAGTATTCTGGAAAATAGAGAGAATATACAACTGAAAAACGTAAAGAATATTGAATGAATATTGTGATCAAAAGAGCTGTATTTATAGGGCTGAAAAAAGTTCATAACCTTCTTTAATTGAAGAAGGAGTCTTTTTGATATAAACTTACCTTTTAAGGGAAATTCTATCTTTACAAGAATATAGTTCCCCTTTTTTAGGAGGTTTCCTTGTACGATACGTCTTTTTATGGAGGTCCAAGAAGGAGGTTCATGAATGAAGCCCATTAATGAAGAAGGTTCGAAGTCCTATCTGTGTTGGGCTTCTAAGCGTGATGTGACTGGGACAGGCCGACCATATATCTTATCATCAATGAGATTTTTGATAAGGTCGGGAGTGACCGACCTATGTAGTGACAGGATAAGCCTGGGCAAATATGTTGAATAAACGAAGAGTAACCTAGCGAGGTCGGGCAACAATCCCGATCTATAAATGGCCGGGCATTATTGCCCGACCTGTTATACTCCAAATCCCTAGCTTATTTTAGGGCGTCGTGAATTTGTACTGATCACTTGATTTTCTAGGATATAAGGCTAAAGACATAGCCCATTAATGTGTTTTGGGGTTAGGGTTGGCCCATAATAAGACTACAATGCTTCTATGAACAATTCGACCCAAATGGGTGACCTCGGGCCATAGAGAGGTCGATCCAAAGTGTGATGTTGTGCAAGATAGAAGGTCGGCCCAAAGCATGACCTTGGGCCTTAAGGTGAAAAGTAATATTCTGATAATGGAATGACCAAAAATATACCGATCAAATATGAATTTTCAAACAACTTTTTAACCGCACGTATTTCTTCAAATCATTTTTCAACAGCAAATTTTATCTTGAAAAATCACAATTCTTTGTTTATAAATAACTCATTTTTTCGAACCACTTATTAACCACATACATTTTTCCAAATTACTTTTCAATCATATATTTTACCTCAAAACATCATATTCTTTGTTTCGTTCCGTTTGTTAACATTGTAGCAATTACAAGTTTATTTATGTTTTTGAAATAAAATGTGTTGTTAAAAGTGGAGAGTGAAAATATGTATATGTAGTTAAAAAGTAATTCGAAAATTTTTGTTATTTATAAATTAATTTATAAATTATAATAACAAATTAGGCAAATTATAACCAGAAAACTTTTACCAAATCTTATAGAGGCAAAAAGCCAAAAAGGTTCTACCAAAATCCGTTGGACTCGTAAGAAGAAATCTGAAAAGCCCCGCCCCCGCCCAAAAACAAAAGGGGGAATTAGCTGGGATGACCCACCCACCCTCACAAAACATTTATCTAACTAACCCTTTGACCAAAATAAGAATATAAAAGAAAAAGAAAAACATATTAAAGTATCAAATGACCTTTTTATCCTTGGTGAAAAAACTAAAAACTATCTTTCCTTCTTCCAAGTGTGCAAAGATTCGAACCTTCCACCTAAAGGTAAAAATTTGAGAACTCAACCACTTCAACCTACAACATTATGTGTTTAATGTTATCTCTAACAAATATATATTGTATTCTAAAAAATTGTATTTCCTTTCTCATAAATATAAGGTTGCAAAGAATTGAACCTTGAACATTTTTAAAACTTAACCACTTGAACCAATAACAATTTATGTAATGAATTATATCTAACAAATATATATAGATATTATATTCTAAAAATATTTTAAATTTAATATTGCAAGGAATTGAACATTTAATATCTAGTAAGCATAGAAGGAGTGATGGACGCAGACAATTAGTAATAGTGGGGCACGGAGATGAACATGTATTTTTCGCGATGAATATTTCGGTGGTTCGGGGATAGCGCCCCCAAATTTTATTTTTTTTAGGAGATCGAGAATGAGGAAAAAAATTCAAATTTAAACAACACAAATGTACTAAATAACATACAAACTCACCCGTATGTGTAGGTTTTTTATTTTGAAAATCAAGCCTCTGTTTGGTAAAGAACAACCTCAAAAGATGATGGAGAGCACAAAACATAAATAGGTCCCTCGAGCCAACAAAAGCAAGAGATACACGAAGAAGAGGTCATATATAGATTCGAAATCGAGTTTTTTTCAAGAGAGGGGGGATGATGTGATCCAAGGTAGGATATCAAAGGAGAAATCAAGCTACGGGTAATGCAACAATAATCTACATGGAAAAACGAAGATGTCTCGTGTTGGGCCGGAATCGAGAATCAAATTGGATCAAGTTTTTCAAAGGGACGAAAAGGAAGCCAGCCAGGAAGACCACGCAATCACGCAGACCAGGGATGGTGCGATCGCGCGAATGCATAAAAAATGAACCCAAGAGTTTCAGGCATGACCACGCGATCGCGTGGTTGAAATCGGAGCCGATTTTCGCGATTTTTAATTTAATTTCCGTTTTATTAATTATTAATTCTATTTTTGAACCCTAATGCGGCTAGAGTTAGTGCTAGGTCGTTTTTCCATTATATTATTATGCATATTTTCATTATTGTAAGAAAATTTGATTATTGATATTGAATTGAGTTTTTACTCTCTAGAAAGGAGAATTTATTTTCTTGTACTTCAAGAACAAATTGAACTTATCAAATATTTGTGGCGTTCCAATCAGAACTTATCAAAGATCAATTCTTTATGATCGTTCATCCAACGAACTTATCAAGGAAGTAACATCCCTTGTGATATTTACCAATCTTGGTTCTCATTTCTTGCGTCGTGAATATTGGGTTAAGGTTTTATCGTCAAATCTATCTTTTATTATCGTTCTTATTTCCTTGGGTCTTGTTATTGTTATTTTCGTTGAATTTAAATCTTTCCTATCCTTCGTGTTTTATTCTGCGTTCTTCATCGCGTTTCTCGAGCGGGATCGTATCAGAATTTGTTCTGAAATTCTCTGCCATGGAAATTTACAATGAATCTGTCAGAGACCTCCTCGGTGCAGATTGCATTCCGTTAAGACATCTAGACGATCCAGAGGTGAATTCTTGTCAATGATATGGTAATTTGGTACGACATATGTTTTCATCAACTGATTGATAAGTGTATTTTATACACTTATTTATCTGTCGAAATTAGGATATTATTTTGTTTTTCTCGAATAAATTCTACTTAGTTTGTGTTTATTTGTCATTATTTCAGGTTTTATCCCAGGAGTCGAGAAGATGAACGAATTGAAGGAAATTCATGACAATTGGACGAATATTGAGATAAAACGAAGAAAAAGAACTAAAGTGTACACTCCCAAAAGTTGAAGACCGAATGTGCAATTAACTCAAGGACCAACTTATTCTATTGGAAGAATTGTGACCCTAAAACATAAAAATTAAAGTAAGAAATAATTGGGCTTTTGTTTTAGGGCTCAATAGTGTGTATATGAATATATATATATATATATATATATATATATATATATATATATATATATATATATATATAAACATATACATGTTGAAGAGGGGGTGTGCGCAGCCGTGGGACTAACATTGGAGGGCTGAGGGAGGAGAGCTTTTCTTGAATATATATACATAAGGCAGAGGGCTGGAGGTTGGAGAATAATTGGTGGAATCAAAACAAGTGCGCAGCCTAGGAGTTTTTCGGAATTAAATTTGGATATACACATATACACGGCTGCTACAATAAATCAAGGGGACAAGAAAAAGGATAGCTGATTGGAATAGTGGAATTTATTGTGGAGAAAGCAATTGAAGGACTTGGCTGGTGATATAATTGGAGGCTTTGAGATTAAGTAGTGAGAATAATAAAGGTGCGGCTGATTTAGGACAAAAAGCATTGGGTTGTGTGTTTGCTGGTGAATAAAAGACTTAGCTGGAAGAAATTAAAAGGGCTGGAATAGATACACAATTGGATTGAGTTGCTGGAGAGACAAAGAAAGTCACGGCTGAAGGAAAGAAAAAAAAAAAAGGGAAGTGCAGCATCCTCAATTGCAAATAGGACTCGACTGTGCATTGGTGGTGATGATAATTCTTCAATTATTTAAACTCCAAGTTTTATTTTTTATTGCTTTTTATTCCAGAAACATGAGTAGCTAAATTTTAATTCGGGATTGACGATATAGATTTAATGTTTTAGTTTGATTTTAACTCTCAAGTTGGCACTTTATTATCATGTATTGATTTTATTATTGCGTTTAATACTTGAGTTGATTGATCACCAATTCATGATTTCATGGTTGTTTTCATAATCCGAGAGGTGAGTTAACAATTAGATCACGTAATAAAATTCGGCAATTTCAACAAAAAGGTAGAGATATGAATTTGTGGTTGCATGTGGTCACTTAGGAATTCCTAGGAAATTAAATGCATTTAGCTAAGGAGAACTCTGACCCGCTGTAGAGATACATGGTTGACTTAGTTAAATAGGCCTAATTTGAACTCGAGAGAGGTAAATTAGATATATGCGTGAATTCGACCAAATACAATTTTAGAAAACAACTTGAGATGAGAAATTAATCTAGAACGTTATTTCGAAATCGTTAGTCCCGATTTTCATTCAATTGTTTAAAATCCACCACGTTTGTTTATTGCTTTCTTTAATTGTTTTTAGTTTAAGTTGTTATTTTTATTTTAATTGATTTGTTTATTTAATTCATTTTCAATTATTTGTCGTTTCTGTTTTTATTATTTTACAATTTATTTTCTTAGTTAGTTTTGGTTTTTGTCTAGGAATTCTATATTCGAAGTAAATTTATAGCGAATTAAATAGTCCTCGTGGGATCGACAACTCGGACTCAAAAGTCCACTTTTATTACTTGTAGCGATATCGTACACTTGCGATATTTTTTACCAACACTGATCATGACTATTTTAATAGAGAGGAGCCACGGTTGAGAAACTTACTGAGGAAACTTTGAGGAACTGGGATCGTATGATTGAGCTCCTTTCTGTTTGTGATTTTTGCAGTGAAAGTTTGATATAGTGCATTGGATAGGACAACATGATAGTATAACAAACAATATTTTATGTTCGTTTTTATTGTTCTTCACTATCTAAAGCTGCCCAACTAACATGCCGTTATAGTACTCGTAATCGTAGATTTATACTCCAACCAATTTTGTGCACCTCAAAGACTGATTGGAGAGACATCATGAAGGCTTGTTCCGCTGGCTCAATTAATTGGGAAAAAGACAAAAAAAAAAAAATCAAATCAAATTTAATTTACACAATTTATCATACTACTTTTATAACCATACACATTTCCTCTCCAATTTTTAACCTCACATCTTACCTAAAAAATACAAATAAATTAACAAAATAATTTCAATTCTATTTATTTTCAGCCCAACAGAGGCTTAATATTTTTGTTCGGATGATCCGGACATTCTAACATAAGTAGTACGTAGAACAATAGAGGATGAAGATCATACTTTTCTGATTGCCTGTGGAGATATACAGATTATTATAACTGTTCTTAGCGTTTTGAAATCTGAATATATTTAATTTGAATATTTTATCGTATAGATGGTTTTATTTGAGAAATTTTGACTCAACACTTATTTGTTTTTTGCACACATTTTCACGTTTGCTCAGAGTTGAATTTTTTAAAAAAAGAACCGAACAACAACCGAAACCGAATCGAAATCGAAATCATTCAGTTATTGAGTTTTGAGAACTGAATCAAAATTTTTGATTCGATTCCGATTCCTTCCGTAACAGAAACGACCAACTGATGTAGGCGAAAACGTGTGTAAATGAGAAATAATAGAATTGAAATGTTGATTCAAAATAATATCGAGTTGAATTGTATAGAACCTGGAGAGACTCCAAGAACAACAAGTTTATATTGTCAAAAGTTGCTCATAATGCGAAAACAAAGAGGCATGTATACTTAACCCTAAACTTAGAAGCGAGAAAATAAAAGAAAAGACGAATTCTAGGCCCATTTCTTTGAAAACGTTGAAATCGCACGATCTCACTCGTCCAAATAATCTAACACTCGATCTTCAACGCCATCACCAACCCTACTACAATCTTTTGATCTTGCTATTTATTTACTCTTATCCTTGACATCCTTCAACAATTCACCGTAATATAAAAACTAATATAAACTTCACCAATACATCATCAAAGTTTTGCTCTTAAAATTTGGCCTTCCAGTCCCCTCTATACTGAAATTTTTGCCCCCATTGGATATAAATCCTGGCTCTGTCCATTTTGCAGTGCAACATGAGATGGGACGATAATAGTGTTGATGCATTTTGTCATTTATATATTACGGACTGTTCGGCTAGGTGAGCTGCAATTTTTTTTAAAATTTTTGGTTTTTTCAAGATAGATCAATAGTTAAAAATTTGAGAGAGAAAATATATATAATTAAAAATAATTTGAAAAATTATGTTATTTAGAAATTGTAATAATTGTGTAAAAGAACGGAGTGTTATTAACAAACAAAATGTACGATTCACAAAAAAAAAAAAAATGTAATCTAGACTCACAAAACCATGTACGAGACAAGCAAAGGGTAGCCAAGGCCATAATTAGAACCGGTCAAACGAGCAATAAAAGAATAGGTTATCTAGGCCATGGCTGCGATGCGTAACTAGACGGGGGAATAAATTGGCAGTAGGGAAGTCAAAAAAAAAAAAAAAAACATGTCGGGGTCGAGACCCTTAGCCCCCCCCCCCCCCATCCCCCCCCCCAAAAAAAAAAATTTATTTTATGCTTAAAAGTAAATTGTTAAGTGGGCAAGAGATGGAAGCATCGAACACGGATAGGAGAAATGTGAAAACCTCAACCATTACATCAAGTTCATATTTGTTATTTATTTATTTTTATTGAATATAGAATACAATCTAAAAAAATAAAAATTACCCTAAGGGCCTAAGCCCATTTGGGCCTTGTTTGATAAACATAGTTTTTGAAAAGAAAAAATACATATATAAAGTATTTACTAGAAAAAGTACATAACTATACAATTAAAACTTTCACTTTTTTAACATAACAAACTTAATTTTTTTTTGTAAAAATCAGGTGTTAATATGTTAATTAATTAATACAATATTATAACAATTATAATAAGTTATCAAACAAAGGCATAATATTAAATAATAAAATAAAAACAATACATAATCCACAACCATTCCATCACAATCCAACCTCCACTCACCTCACCCACCCCACCCCACCCCACCCCACCCCATAAAATAACTTTTTTCCTTCTACTTTTTCACACTCACCCCCACCCCAACACCACCCAACAATCCTCCCCAACCCCACGCACCCAACCACCCCGCCACCACTCACTCACCCACCCCACCCCACACCACACCACAAATATGATGTTACTTCTATTTTTTTCTTCCCCCAGTCACCCACTCACTAGTCACATCCCATCACACCCACCCCACCTCATTCAAAATGATTTTTTTCTACTACTTTTACACAACTCGCCCAGAACCTACCCTATCCTACCCACCCACCCCGACCCCAACCTCACCCAAAATTAATTTTTTTTCTTCTAATTTTTAACTCCCCCACCAGCCTCACCCCAGACCCTACCCCAACCCACCTCATCCAAAATGATTTTTTCTACATTTTCACGACTCGCCCAGACCCTACCCCGCCACCCATCCTCAACCACACCTCACCCCGCCCTACCTCCCCACCCACCCACCCCATCCTAACCCACCCAAATATGATTCTTCTTCTATATTTTCACACCCCACCCTAACAAACCCACCACACCCCACCCTAGCAACCTCACCACAACCCACCCCACCCCAAAATAATTTTTCTTCTATTTTTTCACACTTCACCTCAATCGTCCCATCCTATCCCACCCTACCCCCATTCAAAAATGATTTTTCTTCTATTTTTTACACCCCACCCAACCACCCTCACTCCACCCAAAAATGATTTTTCTTCTATTTTTTCACACTTCCCCCCAACCGCCCCACCCCATCCCACCGCACCCCGCCAGCCACCATAACCCATCCAAAAAAAAAAAATTCTTCTATTTTTTCACACTTCACCCCAACCACCTCATCTCACCCCACCCAAGCACCCACACACCCAAAAAATAATTTTTTTCTTCTACTTTTTCCAACCCACAACCCGACCTAGACCCCACCCAACCCACTCCAAAAAATGATTTTTTTTCTACTTTTCCCCACCCTGACCCACCCTACCCCCACCACAAAAAAAAATGATTTTTTTTCTTCTACTTTTTCAACCCCGACCCCACCCCACCCCACCCACCTCGACCCTACCGTCACCACAAAAAATGATTTCTTCTACTTTTTCTAGTCCCACCCGACCTCTACCCCATCATCCCCACCCCCAAAATCACAGTCAGTCACATAAGGTGACACAAGATCGTAGTTAAGTCACATAAGGTCACACAGAGTCACAATTGCAAATTTAGTTGTAAAATCTCACCCCTCCAAAGTCACAGTTGGTCACACAAGGTCAAATTTCGGTCACACAAAGTCGCAGTTTGGTCAAACGAGGTCACATTTAGGTCACGATTGGTCACACAAAAGTCCCAGTTGGTCACAGTTCGGTCACACAAAGTCATTGTTAGGTCACATGAAATCACAGTCTGTTCAGAAGGTCACATTCCAGTCACAGATCAATCACATGAAGTCACAGTTTTGTTACACAAAGTCGCAATTCACTCACGCAAAGTCACAGTTACCTAATATTTTTTCAAGATTAGTTAATATTTTTTTGTCACAATTACCTAATATTTTTTCTTGTAGTCTACAAGATTGAGATGTGAAATCCGAAAATTGATTAATCACGATTAATCAAACATTTGGTCACATATTATTTATTTATTTATTTGTCACAACTTACTTATTTTCTTGATCATGTTTAGTGAATATTTTTTGTCACAATTACTTAATAATTGTTCACATTCCATATTTGTCACAAGTCGCATAAAGTCACATTTAGTCAAAATTTTGGTCACAATTAATTAATAATTGGTCACATTTTGTACATGTCACATGTCATATAAGGTCACATTTAGTCAATATTTTGGTCACAATTACTTAATAATTAGTCACAATTAGTCAATTACACATAATCAATCACACTATATTTGTAACACCCCAAGTTTCAAAACCTAAAACCTAGGCATGTTAACTTCCATTCACATTAATTGCGGAATTAAATCGTTTACCCGACAAAATGTTCATTTATCTATTATAAAATTTTAGCGAAATTTCGGCAGAGTCTCCTCTATAAATTGGACATAGCCAACCTGTAGAGGAGCATCAAAACCATTTTAAAAATTTAAAGCATCAATCACATTCATTATCGCCAAAACCAATTCATTCATTCCCCAAACTCCTCAAGCATAAGATTTCCCAAAAATCAACAGACATTAACAATTGCAATAAGAGGTACTTTAACCCCTAATACGTTACCCATACGTAATCAAAACTAACTTCAACCAAAACATTATCAATAATAATAAATGAAGGAATAAATTTAATGATAACTTGAATAAATTTAACTTTATTAATTAAGGCAACAGCAGGTACTGTCTGAGTAAGCCGCCAAGTGCACCCCTCTGATCATCTAACTTTCATCACCTGAAGTGTTGGGGAGAGATTGGGGTGAGCTAAAGCTCAGTCAGTAAACTGTATGCATGAATGCATGCTTATGACATGAATGTTTTTTTTTAAAATTCCATACATGTATCCCCTTTTCTTTACTTTCCAGAACATTCTAACATTTCAAACTTTCACTTAACATTTCAAAACTTTCACTTCATTTCCATCGTGAGCTCACTTGGTGTAACTTCTAGTCAATCAGAATACAGCGGGCAATTACTTATTTGGAACCAGATCCCACCGCAAAGCGGTTTAACATTCACTTTCCCACCGCAAAGCGGTTTAACATTCACTTTCCCACCGCAAAGCGGTTTAACAGTCCACCGTAAAACGGGTGAACATTCCGTCGCAAAGCGACTTAATTCGGGTACGCCGGTCCCCCGCGCCCCATTTCCCACTCGCAACTTTCATGAACTAGAAGTACACCCGTTCATCCTTTAAAAACTTGGGATACATAACTTTTGAATAAACTTGCACTTTGACACATTTCTTTCGTTTAAAAACATTTGACTTCCCAATTTCGATGTCAATGCATGCTTGATGATGCAATGACATGATAATGTGCATGCTTGAACATTTCCTTAACTACACATAATTGCATATGGTAGACCAAAAGCATTAAAATTCCGTAATTAACACGAATGTCAATTAAGCACATTAATTCCACAGTAACATTCAACTTTGATGAAAGTAGGGGGAAGTTTACTTACCTGACGTCCTTAATATTTACCGTTTTCTTGATTTGCAAGTGGAGGAGCCTCGACTGCCCGTGTCGTCAATGTACCAACAATCCTAGTTATATTCATTCATTAAATAAAATATACTTTTAGTTTAAAAATCACAATTTCTATTCATTTTAATACTAATCAAACATTGACTGAGATTAAAACTTCAATTTAACCCAAACGTGACTTTACATAATATTCAAAACACATAAAACCATAATCGAACATAAGAAATAAGTTTCAATCCACGTAAGAAAGTTTCTCATCTTTTAAATTCAAACTCAAATTAAAATATCAAACTTAAACCAAAGTTCACAAAGTTCTTACTAACAAATTTGACAATTCATGAAATTTTCCCCCAATCAGAAAGTTACAATTTTCAACTCATAATTAGATATTAACAGTCTTTAATTCATAAGTCATCCAATCTAAAATTTGACATATATATACTTTTATTAGCATTAACCCCCGAAATTGAAATTGACCAATTAAAATTTGAAATCATAACTGAGTGAAAATTAATAAAACATTCATACAGCCCCTTACTATTTCAAAATTACCATTATGCTTCAAATTAAACTAGCAATACAATTTAAAAGACATAACTTATGGATTTAGAAACTTGAAACTTCACACACACATTATCCAAAATTTGAAATCCACAACTGAGGTTAAAAATTTTATGTGACTCACAATTTGATTCAAACATGTCTAAATACATTTACTCAAATCTCAAACCAAATTCTAACTTTGAAATTTACTTATTTATAAATTAACATATAAACTAAACAATTAACTAACACAATTGAATTTATATTTATACCCTTTCAAAAATCTGATATTTAACTATATATAAAAGCAGTGTCAGGTACAAATTCAAAATAACCCAGAATTCTAAAATTTCAAAATCTGAAATTAATCAACGAATCTGAAATATATACAAAATATACATACAAATATACATCAACATATACATACAATCCCATATATATACATACACTAATTACATGTGTGTGTGTGTGTGTGTGTGTCCGTGAGTGTGCGCGGGTGTGAAAGCAAGAATCGTGTGTGCGGTTTCCGTGTGTGTGTGCGTGTGAGAGGGGAAGGGGAAGGCTTACCGATTGGGCGTGGATGGTGGTTTAATGGTGGTCGGCGCTGTGAGATGAGGGAGAGAGCGAGTCCGAGAGCGAGGGGTAGGGAAGAGACCGAGAGAGCGGAGAGCGGGTGTGAGAGAGAGAGACCGTGAGTGAGATTAATTAGGTTAGGGTTAAGTTTTTAATCTTTTGAAATTTGCAAATCAGTCCCTCAAATCTCCTCTTTTGATTAAGTAAGTCTATAAGTTCTATTTACCCTCGATTGACACTAAACTTTCCCCCCCCCCCCCCCAAGTTTCAAATTGGCATAATAAAATAGAAAATAACATGCTTAGGCAATAAAACAATTAATCACATAGAATTGCACGTAAATGATTAAAATAACCAATTTATAAACTTTCAATTTGGTACATTGATCGAGACGGCGTCCAAGTCCTTCCACTGCAAAATAATTCAAATCATTGACGTAAAATTAAATTAAATTCTCAAATTTCAAATACATTATCATAAATATGACGTGAAATTTTTTAAAGGGTACGAAATGAAAGGCGGTATTACAATATTCACCCAACCCAACCCCCTCACCTCACCCCCCACCTCCACCCACCCCACCCCACCCTCTCACACATCCACCCACCCCACCTAAACCTTACTTCTCCCCCAATTCGACTGTCGCCCACCACCGACACTACCGGCTACCACCCCCACCATCACCATCACCTCCACCGGCACATCACCACCACGTCACCACAGCACCTCTTTCCCACAGCCGGTAACCACCACACTTGACAGGCGAACACGAGCAACACCACACCGCACACGAGCATCACCACCCCGACTCACTCACCACCACCTTCTGCCTCACCAACAAACACCACAAAAAGCAACCTGATAACCAAAAAAAAAAAAAAAACAAAAGGAAGAGCAGCACAGATGCCATCACATCAACATCTCCGCCTCCAAAATGGAAGAGCAGCACCTCCTGCACCACCGCACACCCAAACCAGCCATCGCACATAAATATTTAACCACCGGCTGCACATGAAAATCATATCAAACCAGAGAACCACAAAAACCATAAAATAAGAGGAATTGCTACAGCAACGGCACTAAAAAGTACACCCCTTTGTGCGATGGTGCAGTGCCTCGCATAGGCGCCACCACTCGCGCGGCTGTAGCAAGCCCCCTGTGCGTTTCTGCTTCCATTTTACGCCCGGATCTCCCTGGTGCCACTATGTCGTTGGAGGTAGAGAGAGAGAGAGAGAGAGAGAGAGAGAGAGAGAGAGAGAGAGAGAGAGAGAGAGAGAGAGTGGTTTAGGCATAGCAGAGGCGTGAGGAGAGAGGAGAGAGAGAAAATATTTTCTGCGTGTTTGCTTGCTTATGTAAGGGTTAGGAATTATAGTGATGTATTAATTTAAATCTTAATCTTAATTAGCACCTGATATTTGAAAAAAATTTCAGCGTCCAGTTAAATTCGAATTGTAATTTTTAAGTGTAGGGTTTTGTGTAATTTTCCCTATTTACTATACATAATTTTAATTTTAAGATATAACTTAAAATGTTTCAAAAATCAGGTTGTAATTATAATTATTTATTTAAATTAAATAATTAAAAATATTTTGTTAATTATATAAATTCAAGTCACAATATAATATAAATTCAGGTCACAAAACAGAAATTCTTTAAGTCACAAATAATTTCAGGGTCATAAATTATCAAAATAGTAGGTCACAATAACAATTTTTTTAAGTCACAAATAATTTCAAGGTCACAAGTTTGAAATTAATTTATCTCAAGTTATTTCAAGATCACAAATTATCAAAATAGTAGGTCACAATAATAATTTTTTTAAGTCACATAATTTCAAGGTCGCAAGTTTTAAATTAATTAATCTCAAATTATTTCTAGGTCACAATTTATCAAATTATTAGTTCACCCATCTTTTAAGTCACAGTTATCATACATGTCACAATTTACTTAAAATTATTAGGTCACAATTCAACTTGTCCACGTCACTGTCTCACCACCACGGCCTCACCGCCACCGCCACCGCCACTATTTATTCACTTCAATAAATTACCAAAAACAATCATCATCGCCATCTATGCCTCCCCCACCTCAAAAAAAAAAAAAAAAAAAAAACCAGTCAGCCACATACACCGCCACACATCATCACCACCAACCAGCATCATCGCCGCCAAAATGCACCACCGCAACCAGCAGATCTCCATACCACCACCACTGCATCACCACATCGCTACACAGCACCGCAGTACCACCGCAACACCACCACCACCCGCGACCCACAAAATATTAAATCTAACCTCATATATCCCCGTTTCCAGATCTGATAACGTCCGCCAACTAACTTCGTGAAGTCGAAACCCTCAACAGTGCAGGATTTGAGGCTTAGCTCAGAAACCCCTTTAAATTCTCAAGATTCAACGGAAGATAAATCAAAGAAATGGTCGTTCATACTGCTTCCTTCACCTCCAGATCTGTATTACAATCAACCTCCGTTCGTAGCGCCGCCGTGAGGCTCTGCTCCCAAGCGAAGTTTGCTCGGTTTCCCTTTCGCGTTCATTCCAGAAACTCCATGGCTCACCAATAAATTTATATAAAAGAAATTTCCGGAGAAGTGGAAGATCCGGCGGCGGCGTGGGAGGAGGAGGAGGCGTCGCCAATTTGTAGAACTATTTGAGAGAGGAATCCGATTGAGAGAATGGACAGTGTGTATAGAATATGAGATAATATAATTAGGGTTAAAATGATGTATGATTGAAATATGGTCAAATAATTAATTTAATTTAATTTAGTTATTCTAATTTATTAATTAATTATTTTTTAATTATCACCTGAATTTTGAGTAATATAGGTTTCACCTTATTTATGAATTTGAATTTTTAAATGTAGGGTTGTGTGTAATTTCCACTTTTGAAAAAAAAAAAAAGTTGGATTTTGAAAATCTAATGGTTAAAAAGTTATTTGAAATGTAATTCTATGCTTGACTTTTTTTTATGGTTACTGTAGTATAAAGTAGTATTTTTTATTAGATTGTAGTGGAATCAAACAATGGCTTGGTAAAATGATTTTTTTTTTACCTCAACCTTTTAAACTTAATCTCAATCATCAATTTTTAATCAAGCTCACATTTTTTACTTTTTAAATGTTTTTAAACCGCATTCATAAAAAAATAAAAAATAAAAATCACAAAAACTTCTAAAAATCATATTACCAAACTGGTTCTAAATCTAAATTATCTCATTTCTCAAATCTCACTCTCTTGACTCTCAACCGTGAGCAGCACAATTTTGTTGTGTTTCAAAAAAATTGAGTCCATGGTGGGAGGAACGTTCGCTCCCAGCCCGCACTTCGTAGGTGTAGGAGCGAGGCGGATCACAACTAATAGATCACGGGTTCGGGATGGGACAACCCAATCCACCTGAATACATCCATTATCATTCCTACAAATGGAAATTATATAATGGTTACAATTTCCACTGGGGGCATACATCTGTCCCCTGTTGGGGTGTCAGGTGGGCCCACCAAGTCTCGTCTTATACCACTTGACAGGTGGATATTTTTATCTATACTACTTCTAAAAGGTCCTTAAAGGGAGAAACTTTCTTGAACTATATTAACCTTATAAATCTCTTAAATTCCTTATTCATCCTTAATGTTCATTAATGTCCATTTTCTTTAAAATTTTATTTATCAGATTTTAATCAATTAGTTTACCTAAATAAATAACTTATCACATTTTAACTATTCATATTCTCATTCCATTATTTTCACTCCGATATATTCTTAGGAAATCTCTTAATGTATGTATGTAATTCAATACTTTCCTTATTTTTCATTTGCATATTTCGTTAAGTTCTTATTTTGTTTGATCTCTTTACTGTGTGAGAAAAGTAATAATAAAAGCAGATGAAGATGAGAATCGAAATGTTTAAATCTTGGCGTGCTTTAAATCTCCCTCTATAGAGAGATGTGCGCATGTGGTGGAAACCTTCATGACTCGGTGTCAAGGACCGTAGCAAAGCCCGTGAAACTCGGAGTCGGTGGGGGTTTTTTTTAGTTTCTATTGAAAATGATAAATTTGATGTGATCCGTGGTAGGAGATCAAGGGAGAAATCAGGGCACAGGCGATTCCATGACAATCTACGTGAGAAACAGAGCAAATTCCGTATTAGGCCCAAATCAAGAATCAAGCCGGGTCAAATTGTTTCAAAGGGACAAAGATTGGAGCTGCCGGGAAACCCACGCGACTGCGTGGTTAAATGGTGGTGCGATCGTGCGATGGTATCAAAAAGAGACCCGAGAGTTTCAGGTATAACCACGCGATCGCTCGGGTTATAACCACTCGATCGCGCGGTTCAAGTGAAACAGAATTTCTGTGTTTTTTTTTTCCGTTTTAATTATGTATATTTCGTATTCTGAACCATAGCGCGTTTTACATTATATTATCTTGTTTTTCATTATTGAACAGCAGTTTTGGAGATTATTGAATTTGAGTTGAGAGAGTTTTCTCTAATTGAAAAGTTGAGGAGTCCCTTTTTTGTTCTTCGAGAACAAATCCAACTTATCAAATATTGTGAAATATTTGTGGCGTTGAACTTATTAAATATTCGCGATAATATTTGTGGCGTTTCCAATTAGAATCTTATTAAGAAAATTGACAAGTCCTTGTGGTGCTTCGAAAACATTGGATCTCGATTACGCATCGTCATTTTTGCATCGTGAATATTGGGTTAAGGTCCTATCGTCAATTCTGTCATTTATTTATCGTTTTTATTCCGCGTCTTTATCGTGATTCCCGTGTCCGGGATCGTATCAGTTGGTATTAGAGCTTAGCTCTAAATTCAATTTTGGTGTTTTCTTGATTTTCTAGATTTTTTTTCATATTCTTCGTGTCAGTCATAATTTTCTTCAGTTTGATTCATAAGAGTCAGTCCCAAAAATTCAAAAGTATTTTTCTTGTTCGTTTTTCGTCCAAATCCAGTTCCCTTTTTTCTGCCATACTCGTAGTCCAATTCTCTGGCAGATTTTTAAAAAATCCCAAAATTCCCAAATATTTTTCAGATATTCCGAATTTGTCATAATTTCCAAATTTTATTGTTCTTACTCGTGTCCTATCGTATCATACCCTTGATTGAGCTCTTGGATTGTTTTTGAAGTGCTTGGAAGGGGATTTTGAGTGATACACAAGTGATAAATTTTGTGAGAAAATTTTATTTCTTTTTCTTGTTCTTAACTATATCTCGCAAGGAAAAATCATCATCAATAGGTGACAACAAACGACCCGAAAGTGGGGATAGGATATTGGAGCATGGTGTTGAATTATTGGCAGCGATGCGGGCAAAATTTAAGAAGATAATGGCTAGGATGGATGAAAGAGATGTCGTCATTGCCCAATTGAAAAGGGAAACCTCAATCGGATTCTAGAACTAGAAGGGATAGGAGGCATGGATCCCATACTAGGGGTGGCAATGAGGTTGATGAAAGGTCATTAAGGAGAAAGGAGGAACCATGATCATCTCCGCATTCTTATCCTACATCTCGGTCAAAACAGAAGAGTGGGGACCACATTCCAAAAGGGAGGGAGGAACCAACACCGAAAGGTAAATATCACTCTAAGTCAAAATCTCTTAAGGATAAAAATGTTAAGTGTTTTAAATGTTTGAAATGGGGTCACATTGCACTTAATTGTCCACGTAAAAAGGTTAGGTGTGATAGTGAAAAGTTGAAAAATGTTGTGGTGGATGAGTCACTTATTGATCGGCATGCTCTTAGCGTTAGGCGTAAGGTGAATGTTTTGGATAAGTGGATGGGCAGAGGGATAATGTTTTTCGCACTAGATACATCGTGAATGATAAAGTATGTAGCGTGAATAATAAAGTGTGTAGCATGGTGATTTACGGGGGAGTTGTACTAATGTAATTAGTACAATGTTGGTGGAAAAATTAGGCTTACCTTTAACGAAACACCCAACACCTTATAAATTACAATGGTTGACTGAGTCAGGGGAAGTTAAGGTGAAGAGACAAGCCATGGTGTCATTTTCTTTAGGTGGATATTTGGAGGAGGTAATTTGTGACGTGGTTCCTATGCAAATTAGTCACATATTGTTGTGGAGGCCTTGGCAATATGAAACGGCTGTGCTACATGATGGGTATACGAATAGATATAGCCTGGTAAAAGGGGGAAAAAGTTTACTCTGATGCCACTATCTCCAACTGAAGCCCTGGAAGACCAATTGAAAGTGAAAAGTGAGTTTGAGGGGAAAAATAAGAGAGTTGAGACCACGACCTCAGAAAAAGGAGAGGGAGTAGAAATTAAAGAAAAGAGAGTTGAGGCAACGACCTCAGAAAAAGGAGAGTGAGTGAAAAATAAAGAAAAGAGGGTTGAGGATCAAACCTTAGAAAAAGGAGAGATTGAGTGCAGAAAGCAAAATAAAAGAGAGTCTACCACAAAAATGAGTCTATTTGCACTTATACACGCTAACAGACCCCTCCCCAGTTCTACTAAATCTATTTTGCAGGTGCCTAAGTCCAACTATGATCTTAAGACAAGGATGAAATCCATTGATACAAAAGAACAGCCCAAAAGGTCGAGAAAGTTGGAAGAGAGAAAGAAGCAACCCAAAAGGCAGAAAGAAAGCACGAGGCATAAGCATGATCATCAAGCCCATAACAGCAGGAGGTGTTTGAAAAGCCGACCAGAAATTGATTCGAGGTCGAATCATTTTCAAGAGAGGGGGAATGATGTGATCCGTGGTAGAAGATCAAGGGAGAAATCAGGTCACAGGCGATTCCATGACAATCTACGTGAGAAACGAAGTAAATTCCGTGTTGGACCCGAATCAAGGATCAAGTCGGGTCAAATTATTTCAAAGGGACAAAGATTGGTGCTGCCGGGAAACCCACGCGACCGCGTGGTTAAATGGTGGCGCGATCGCGCGATGTCATCAAAAAGAGACCCAAGAGTTTCAGGCATAACCGCGCGATCTCTTAGGTTATAACCACGCGATCGCACGGTTCAAGTGAAACAAAATTTTCTCTTTTTTTTTTTAATTTCCGTTTTAATTATGTATATTTCGTATTCTGAACCCTAATTGCGGCTAGGGCTAGGTTAGGAGATTTTTACATTATATTATCTTGTTTTTCATTATTGAACAGCAGTTTTGGAGATTATTGAATTTGAGTTGAGAGAGTTTTCTCCAATTGAAAGGTTGATGAGTCCTTTTTTTGTTCTTCGAGAAAAAATCCAACTTATCAAATATTGTGAAATATTTGTAGCGTTTCCAATTAGAATCTTATCGAGGAAATTGACAAGTCCTTGTGGTGTTTCGAAAACCTTGGATCTCGATTACGCATCGTGAATCTTGGGTCAAGGTCTTATCGTCAATTCTATCATTTATTTATCGTTTTTTTTAGTCTTGTTTTTGCGTGTTTGACTGAATTTAGATCTTTTCGTTTGTTTTTTTTTGTTTATTCCGCGTCTTTATCGCTATTCCCATGTTCGGGATCGCATCAAAATTCTTGATTGGATTTTCCCCATTGAAGTTTACACATTACAATAATGCAGAAGTAAAGTTGACCAAGTATAAAGCCTTTTGAAAACTTCTATGTATATATTGGACAATACAACTCTTTACAAGCTTAAATAATTGATTTTGCTTTTATGAATATTTTTATTGTTACCTCTTCAGTTTTATGTGTTTATGTTTGGATGTAAAGTGGAAAGATCTAAAGATTCATAACTTTGAATTTTATGAGTTGACTCATTTGGATGTTTCTATTATAATTATTTTAAGAATTCAATTGATTCTATATTGTAGAATGTATTACCGCGAAAATGTGATACAATTGAAATTCCAAACTAATTTCGAAACAAATTGACAATGAATCCACTTTCAATTGATTAAAAATGCTAATAATGTGCCTATATTTTCTGAATTTGTTCTTATGAATGCTCCGTATTTATTATAGTAAATTTTGAGGTTTTTATAGACTTTTTATTGAACTATCAACTGAGATTTGAAGAAAAATGCTTAGAATTGAATTAGTGGCAGTGCATATAATAGGGTGACCGTTAAGTTTCAAGGAGTAGAAGCAAACATAAGCTTTTGCTTGGGCGATTACAGAAAAAAACTTATAATAGGTATTATTTGAGAGATTTATGATTGTATTGCTTTAATACTATTTTCTGTTATCGCAGATTTGCTAGAGTCTTCATTTATTTCACCCGATCTTGTAGACTGATTTTTCATTATCTTTAATAGTTTGTACTTTTATTTTCTATTCGTAAATTTTGAGGTTTTTAAAGACATGAGAAATAAAAAATTTACTTTTTTTTAGAGGAAACATAAATATGTTGTGCATTTTAGATGAGCAATCTAAAGATGGATAAATTTGTTATTACACTTTGACGAAAAAGTACAGATACTCCAAGTGGAAGTTCCAAGTATAGAAATATACAAATGTGTTAAATGAAAAGTCAAAATATTCAAATTTTGGGGGCAAACATATTATGTATTGTTCGTTGGCTAAACAATTGATGAAATTGATATAAGAAGTTTAAAGCCAGGGCATATATGGATATGTTCTCACCCGCAACCTTATTTGATTGATGAACTCAAAGGGATTGATGTTGTCCATTTAGAGAAGAAATTTGAGCTCAAAAAACGAATTTCTATGATGTTAATAAAATTCTTTTAGGATTGCCAAAGAGTTGATTAAGTTTTGGATTTTACAAATACTTAGTGTAAAATGGGCACTATTCACGGAGCTATACCTTGAATCTCACGCACTTTCTAGGTAATCAAAATAAAACTATCAATTATTAATTTTATATTTCGTAAATGCAACTTAAAAATTCTTATTAATACCTCATAAAACCCATAAAATTTCATATCACGAGTTAGTCAATCAAATTTCATTCGCCAGAAGGTACTCACAAGATTCAAGTTACTTTTAGTCAGTGTTCTAAAAAGCGTGAAGCGTGACGAAGCGTGGAGCCCAAGAGTCAAGCTTTTGAAGCTTAAGTGGGAGTAAACGTTAAAAAATGTTTTTCAATTCTTAGATATTTAATTTAAATTTTACCCATACTTGAATAAGTAAAAAAAAGGGCAGCTACACACTTAAGCGCGCTTCGGCACGCATTGTGCGTGCTTCGCGCGCACTTTTT
The DNA here is from genome assembly GCA_963555705.1 of Ligustrum vulgare. Classification (NCBI taxonomy): domain Eukaryota; kingdom Viridiplantae; phylum Streptophyta; class Magnoliopsida; order Lamiales; family Oleaceae; genus Ligustrum; species Ligustrum vulgare. Next base: position 24,668,245 of record OY743168.1, read on the forward strand.
AGATAAAAAAATTTCGAAACGCGCTTTTCGCCAACGCGTCGCGCGTAGGCTCGCACAGTGCGCGCGTTTTAGAACACTGCTTTTAATATTGTCATATTTTAAAATCTTCTCTAATTGTATTTGTATTTCTATTTATATACATAAATTGTCAATTTCTTTATTGTATTATCTGATAATATAATATAGCATGTTATTGTATATTTGTTATAATTATTACTTTAAATTTGTAATTATTAATAATTAATAAATACAAATTTTTAAAATATAGAAAATTTAAAATATTGTTGACTAACAAAAAAAGATTGCTACAAATTGGCAGTAAATCTTCGACCCCAATACCTTTATATTAGTGGCTGCAAGAATTGACGCAAAGCGTTATTTAGCCAAGCACGTAATTTGTATTTTTCTGGAATGTCCTCCATTCTGTAATTTCTCATGTCCTTGTACCATTATTTTCCTCGTAACTATCAAATCAAAGAGCCGACTCCATTAACACCCACAAACACATATGTATGACCTCGAAAATATCATCAAATATCTTGATGCGGTGATTTTTTGGCTCTATACATCAGTTGGTGAATTGGGTCTTACATTTTGTCACCGTCTGGGCTCCTCCTGTCTTGGGAGGATTGGATTACTGTACTGAAATTCAAACTATAGTAGCAATGAACTGATAAGTATGCGGACGCTTTGTGATGTATGTGAGAATGGTGCGGCTATTCTCTTCTGCGCTGCGGATGAGGCCGCTCTTTGTCGCGCCTGTGACAATAAGGTTTCTTTCTCCATTACAGTTTACTGCATAAGGGAAAATAAAGCATTCTGTACAAGTATATGGGCTACTGATTGATTGATGTGCCCATATGTACTTAAGGAATGAAATCTTATTGGAACGGTTCATATTTGGTTCATTCTTGGAATTATTTTTTATAATTAAGAAGAAAGGTGAAGTTAAACTTCTTTGGCGATTAACATCATATTTTATGAATGGTTGCTTTAATTTTCATTTTTTCTTTTTGTGGAGTATAGGTGGAAATGATTGTATTGAATGTTACATAGTATATCAATTTGGTTTAAATCCCATTTTAAAAAAAAAAGGTTGGCAAGTTCTGTAAAAACTTATTTCACTTCTGATATGTTAGGTCGTCTTTAAGAGCTACATTTATGAAAGAGAGATGCTTCCCAAAAAAGTAGCTTTTGAAAATAGTTCCTAACTGCTTGAGTATGATAATATGTTAAACCATTTGGTGAAGAAGGAAACTATAATTAAAATTTAAAATAACTGCTGCAAAGGTTGAGAAATTGCAATGAAGATACTGTGCAGGCCATACAAATCAGAAAGGCTGTATTTTTTTTTTTTTTAAAAGTAATGTCATCCTGATTCTGCATATATTAAGTATTAACAATTGTACTTGTTATGGTAACACTTACCAGGGATTTGCTGCTATAAATGACACACTAGGTTGGTAAGTATACAATACGAAACTATTTCTACGTTGTGGGTGACTTGTTAATATTGGAGCCAGCTTGAATTCCCTGAGAATGATACTCTAATGAAGATACCAGTCTTGGACCGTAGATGAAGAAACTGTTATAGTGCAAGAGGTTTAGTGAGTGTGTATGCTGTTGATCCTATCAATGCAGAGACTTTCAGAGTCCTTTACTAGCTTGATTACAGGTGAAGTGAAAACTTGATTATCTGGTAGATTGGTACGCCTATGTTGTGTCAGTAAATATTTTTATTGATGAGACTTGAATTTGAAGTCCACTAAGTAGAGCTAATCCAAAGGATTTCGGAAACAGTAGGGGTATACACTCAATAGCTAAACCTCCAGGTTTAAACTGATGCTTAATTGGTATATCTGAAAGCTAGCAATTTCTCATTTGTTACCTCTCCTAGCTAAATCTCCTGGTTTCAGTTTGCTATGATAATTTCGGAAAACTCTTATGGATTCACATATTTCTGTGACAGATTTAACATTTGACAAATTCCAGATCTTGTTGATGTCGCAGGTTCACATGTGCAATAAGCTAGCTAGTAGACACGTAAGAGTTGGGCTTGCTGATCCCGTTGATGTGCCTCGTTGTGATATATGTGAAAATTCACCTGGTATGCGGATCTTTGGCTTGCGTTTTCTCCTTACATTATAGTATTTTGTTTCAAAGACTGTTAATTGTGATCTTTAAAAATGAACCATTTCTCTAGCATTCTTTTATTGTGAAGTGGATGGAAGCCCCCTTTGTTTGCAATGTGATATGATTGTACACATCGGAGGCAAAAAAACTCATGGAAGATATCTCCTTTTAAAGCAGAGAGTTCAGGTACTTTTCTTAACTCTTGTATTATGTTCAATGTGTTTGATTCTTTCATATTATTAAATTGGTCCTTACAATGAACTAATACCTTTGTTTTCTCTACAGTTTCAAGGAAGTGCATCTGGCTTTGAAGAGGAGCTTGGCACACAACTAATTGATTCAGCTGAAAAGAAGAGGGAATATACTAACTCTCCCAAGCCAATTTTTCAAGATAAGCAGCAGATTCTTGAGGCCTCTGCCGTTCCAAATTTATACGACGGTGCTGATAGACCTACTCAGATGGACAGTGCAATGATTGATTTGAATATGAAGCCACATCGACTCCATGGTGAAGCTTCAAATAATCAGGCAGTCTAACTCTCTCTAATCTTGAATTATGCTTGTAGGATTTATTTCCCTTTATCTTCTACATGGCAAGCCCAGCGTTCCTTATAATTGGATGCTTAACTTTGATCACGTCTAGTGGATCCAGTTACTTTTATAATTGGATTCGAAGTAGCAAATAATGTGTAGCTAACTTCATATCTAGTTACTTATAAAATATTACCGAGTATCTCATTTTTAATTTTCAAGAACTTCACCCATATGATCTCTAAAGTAAAGGAAATTTGGTTTTTGAGAACAAGAATTGTAGATCTGGCAAGGATGCCAAATAGGCTTTCTTCCAACTCCGACATGCTTCCTTTCAAGCCGAGTTTAGAGGTTTTTGCACTCACCTCAGTTGTACTAGTCAATAGATGCCATTAGCGTCTTATTTTATATGGCTTGCAGCTAGTAATGTATGCAGTCAGGTAAACTAGTTTGTAACTTTTGTGTTCCTGTTGATAACATTTGAGTCTTATCACACTTTGTTTAGCTTAAACTGGCTCTTTATGTCTGAGAAGTATATCATGAGCTTTACCATATGGACATTAAGATTGCATCTCATAGGGGGGATGTGGATGATGGGATCTATATGGATCAACACGTGGACTTGTAGTTAAAGGAATCGAGTTCTATTTTTGCAAACTCGATCCATTTATGGCTTAAAACAATCGTCTATTCAAACCCTTTGGGTTTAACATTATCACAATCATTGTTATGTCTTAAATGGTCCACGGGAAATCTCATATAATCCTTTCACTGTAGCTTGTAGACATTTAGAAACAAATGATGATAGTGAAGGATGATCGTTTATTATATTTGAGATAAGTAAAAAATTGCTTTTGAGTTTAAGAAGCTGCTTTTCTACTCGTTCTAATAATTTTTTAGAAATTCTTTTAAATGAAGTTGGTTCAAGGTAGCGTCTTCAAAAATCTCTCTTCTACGAAAAGCAGAAGCATAAGCACTATCCTAAACAAGCCTTTAGTATAGGCTTCTTAGTTTGTCTTAGAATTTGCATGAGAAATTCATAGAACTATTTCATATCAACCATTGCAAACCGGGTGACACACCTACGAAAAAAAACTAAAGCAGAAGCACTATACTAAACAAAGTAAAATCGCTTCAGATCCACTAAAGTCAGCCAAGAACTCAACGTTTACAGTATGTATGTAGGAAACCAACAGATTTCACTCACTATCGCTAGAGGTGGGCAAAAACCGCCCGAACCCGCTGAACCCGCCCAAATCAAACATATTTTAATTTTATTGGCAAGTGTTCAATTTATTGTATTTATGGTTTTTATAGTGTACATAATTGATTTGAATTAAAGATTGATTCATGAGTTTTTTTTTTTTTTTCAAAATTTTTACTAATTGGGCCAAAGCCGAAATCGTCCAACCCGACCGAAATTTGGTGGGTTGGGTTGGGTTTGAACTCGTAATTGGGTTGGGTTTGATTGATTTTTTATCAACCCGACCATAGTAGGTTGAGTTTGGGTTAGGCAAAAAACCTACTTAACCCAACCCACGCCCACCTCTAACTATCGCCTCTATACAGTGTTTACCAACAAAACATCAACTATCTATACATAAAGTATAAAAACCTCAAACAGATCTACTAAAGATTTACAGTTTGAATGTAGAAGAGAAAGAACATGAGTAATTCTAGCCAAACTCAGGACTAGAGAGAAAAGAAGATGAAGGAGACTCAACTGCACAGTACGATGAAGAGTTAAGACACCTATATATGAGAATTCTAAAGTCACTTGATCCAACAGCAATAATGCAGTTACATATAGGGTCAAGAAAAAAGTTGCTAAAACTATATAACTCTTGTTTGCAGAAATGTGTTTTCTCCCAGTAGAAGGTCTAAGGTTCAAACTAGAACCACAAGAAGAATTTTGTGAGGCATTCACTCAATTTTAACAATCTCAACCTTGCTGAAAAGAATTTTGGCCTTTTGTCAGTTTCAATGGGCTACACTACCAGTTTCATTTACACAAGTTAACTAAGATGGATGGCACTTTGGTTATTAGTATACAATCTGATGGTGTTTTCTATAAACCCAGTTTCTTTTAACAAACTTCTTAGCCACATCGCTTCATTTGCAGCATTACAAGCCACAATATACCTGCCTCAGTAAAAGATAAGAGTATTATCTTTTGCAATTAGGATTTTCAAAATCACACAATGTAAAAATATTTGAAGAATTTGATCTCCTCCTATCTAGATCACCTGCAAAGTCAGAATTTGTACATCCCTTCAATAATATACCTTCATTACATCTCATTTCAGTATCCATTTTATCATAAACCAGTGTGTTTCACTAGGATTTGTTATAAATCTACTTAAAATATTTATACCACATGTCAAATCAAGTCTAGTGCATACCATCAAGTACATAATAGATCCAACAGTATTTACATTAGGTATATGTTTCATTCTTTCAGATTCTTCGGGTGTTTTGGGTGATTGATTACTTGAAAATTTAAAATTATTTGCAAGAAGCAGTGTAAAAGGTTTACAATCAAACATGGAGATTTTTCAAGTACTTTTATCACATAAGACTATTGATTTACATATAAAATGCAATTTCCTCTATCTCTTATTTTATGCCTAAAGTTTTCTTAGCTTTTCCTATGACTTTCATTTCAAACTCGATTTTCAGTTTTGATTTAATCTTATCAATTTTAGATTTATCATGACAAGCAAGTAACATGTCATCAACATATAACGAAAGGTAAACCGATTTAGGTAATCCTGAGACTTTATAAAACATGAATCAAAACTGCTTCTAACAAATTCTAGAGTTTGAACATAAAAGTTAGACTTCTTATATAACTACCTAGGTGCTTGTTTTAGGCCAATATAGAGATTTTTTTTTAGCAAAAACAAACCTTTTCAGCTTTGGGGTTTAATTTCAAATCCTTTTGGCTAACACATGTAAATGATTTCATCCAAATCACCTTTTACCAAAGCAGTTTTAGCGTTAAGCTGATTCAATTCCCAATCAAAAAGAGCAGATAAGGCAAGCAAAAATCTAATGGAAGTATACTTTGCAACATGAGAAAAAAATCTCATTGTAATAAACTCCCTCCCTTTGTGTGAATCCTTTAGCTATTATCCCAACCTTATATCTTCTCTTAGTTACATTAAACTCATCTTCTCTGGTTTTATAAATATAATTACAATCGACAACTTTCTAATTCCTAGGCTTGTTAACAAGAACCCATGTTTTATTCTTAATTAAGGACTCCATTTCGTCATTTATAGCTTCATTCCAAATGACATAATCTTTACAGTTAACCGCCTCATCAATGTAATAGGTTCAGAGTTGACACAATCCAAAACAAAGAGAAGTGTTACAAAATCATCATTATTAATTCTAGTTGAGGGAAATTGATTTCACTGGCCAACTGATAATCAAACACAGTTCTCTCATTAGATGAATTATCATTTTCTTCATTACTTGGACCTGATCAATCTAAGATTGAGTGGACTCCATCTAAATCTAAACATCAGGTTCAACAGAGTCAAGAATCTGATTTTCAACAATAGTTTCTTTAACTGCGGAATTATCTTCAAGATTTTGTTTTGAAGAGGCAAGGTAGGACATGCCATTCTCATTAAAGATAACATTTCTGTTCAGAATAACTTTGAATCCATTTTTTTCCTTAACCCATAATTTATACCCTTTAATTTCTTCTCCATATCCTAAAAAGATGCATTTTAAGGATCTAGGTTCAAGTTTCCCTTCACTTTGGTGGGAATAGGCTGCACATCCAAACACCTTAACTTTGGAATAATCTGGTGGCTTATTAGACCACATCTATTCAGGAACTTGAAAGTTAATAGTACTGGACGGAATCCTATTTATCAAATAAGTTGCAATTTTTAAATCTTCTCCCCAAAATAATCTTGGAAGACCAGAACTGAGTAACATGCACCTGACCTTTTCCAAATAAGGTTCTATTCATCCTCTCAGGAACTCCATTTTGCTGAGGGGCGTAAGTTACAGTTCTATGCCTTAGAATCTCATATTCTTTCCAAAAAAGATCAAATTCAGGATTAAAGAATTCAAGTCCAATATCAGTCCTTAGTGCTTTAAATTTCTTATTATTTTGATTTTCAATCATTGATTTCCATTGTTTGAGATTTTAAGAAGTATCAGATTTGACCTTTAAAAGAAAAGTCCATTTTTTTTCTTGAAAAATCATCTACTATAAAGAGATAGTATCTAAATCCACTTGATTAAGTATGGAGTTGGATTTACAAATACCAGATTTGAAAGGTAATCTGTTTTATTTTCGAATTATGCATTCTTCACAAAAAATTAATTTTTCAATATAATCCTTCCTAAACCAACCTAATTTTTTCATAGTTATAAGCCCTTTTTCACTAATGTGGCCTAGTATTTTACGCTAGATTTCAACTTTGTCGGAATGGGGATTTATGATAGCAAAGAAGTTACCTACTAAGAGTTTGGTCTGCATGTGTAAATTCCACTTTAGGGGTGCAGATTATTTCTTTATCACTTAAGGTAATTCTGCTATAACCTTTATGAATCTTTATTTCATAATCATCACCTAATTCACCTAAGGATATTAGATTTCCTTTCAATTTAGGAACATATCTAGTTCCAATTAATTTCAATAAATGATTGTTCTCAAGTGAGAGATTGAGTTTCCAATACCTTTCATATGACAGTTCATATCATTCCATCTGAACTCATCCACCATTTAGGTCAATGAGTTTAGTGAACTAGTCCTTTATAGGACAAATGTGGAAAGTGCAATCAGTCAGAGTCAAGAATCAATTCATTTGGATTTTTACTAGCTACAACAACAAGGACAAGATCTTGCAAGTCAGGATTATTTTGATTTTCACAAGCTATGGCTGCTGAACTTTTTGCATTAGGCTTTTTCCTCATATCAAGGCTTTCTTTAAAGTAGTCTTTTATGAAATGACCATTCTTACCACAATAATAGTAATTCTTGATTTTATCCTTGGATTTTCCTTTATTTGAACATATCATTTTGAGTGTTTTTCTTATAAGATTTATAACTATTAAAGTTGTTACTCTTATTACGATTCCGTTTTTATCTTATATATAAAATCTCTCCACTTTTAACATCTTTGAAATCAGATTTAATTTAAGTTCTCTGTTTCTTAAAAGTGAAAGTATTATGTCAATAGTTATTTCTTCTCTTCCATATTCTAGGGCATTTCTGATTTCCATATATTTTTCACTGAAGCATTTAGAAAGCAACAATTTGTTGATCCTCATAGAGTTTTTCATCACATGCAAGATCCTAAATTAATTTAGTGTACTTATCATAGTTTTCTTCAATGCTAGAGGAATGATGAAATCTGAAATTATAGACAATCTCATCTAATTGAACTCATAACCCGGATGAGATCTTCATATAAATTGTCTTAAATTCTTCCTCTTCAATTTCAAATCTTGGCCCTTGATTAAGCCTCCAAAGTCTTGATGTAAAATAGACTTCTGAATAATGACCTACACTAGCTCTCCCCTCTGAAATTTACGCATCTTGTATTCATAATAGAGATTTGAATCCTTGTCCAAGTAAAAAAGGAATCACAAAATATGTGTTTGAAAAAGAAATAAGTTATGCTCAAATTTTGGCCAAGCGATCACTTGGCATTATGCTAGGCGATTGCTTGGCTTAATTTTATTGACATCTGACGTCCAAAATACCCTTTGGGAGATTGTATGGTAATGGTATCATCGAGTGATCGTTTTGACAACTTTTTTAGCTTTAGTACCAACTTTCAAACGTACATAACTTTTGGTCTATAAATTCGAATTGAGCTCCATTTTTTGTATTGGACTATAAATTCAATTATCTTTCCAATGATATATTATGTGTTTCATGAAGATATCCGTGGTAAAAGTTGTGTACTAATTTATCCACCTGCTTCGCACATAGGTTTCTCGTTTTGCTTCTTCGGGTTCTGGTGCTTAATTAAGCCTACATTGTAATCAATTTGCCTCAATTCCAATTTTCTCACACTTGGGTCAATATCTGAAATAAACACAATTTAAGTAGAAAAATGTAAAAAGAGACCAACAAACATCTAGGTTCCGAGCCTAAATGAGTGTACAAAATGCACTGTGAACTTCATGGAGTTAGGGTAACTCAATAAGAGCTCGGAGTGAATCAAGAAAAACCAGGTGAACTCGAAATGGGTCAAGAAAGCTAGGTGAACTCGAAGTGATATAGCAAAACTCACCAGTATCAGAATGAGTCAAAGCAAATCGTACAAGATCTATGCACATCCAGCCAAAAACCACCAAGTTTTGCAAAAAATCAAACCAAAAGGTTAAATTAGAGAAAGATCGCACAGATCGTTTTCAAAGAACTATTTTTCCAAAAAAAAAAAAAATCGAAGAATCGAAACAATCATTTTATGAAAAACAACTTCTGAAAAAATAGGTTTAGGATTTCACAAAAAAACTAATCACAGAACCCTTGATTCAAAAAGCAAGCTCTGATACCACTTTTTGGTCCCCGACCAAGTTATAAACAAGGTTTAACAAAAGATCGTGCAAAGTAAAATTTGTAGTAAACGTAAAAAGATGAACATAGGAATTTTCACCCACTAATAGGTGTTCACGACAAGCGTCAATCGCCTATTGAGTATCTACAAAGTAGAATCGCTCCAGATCCGTTAAAATCAGCCAAGAACTCAATTTTATAGTATGTTGGAATCTAACAGATTCCACTCATTATTGCCTCTATGCAGTGTTTACCAACGAAACAATAAAACATCAACTATCTATAAACGATATAAAAATCTCAAACATGTCTACTAAAGATTTACAGTTTGAATGTAGAAGAGGAAGAACCAGAGTAACTTTAGCCAAACTCAAGACTAGAGAGAAAAGAAGACGAAGAGGACTCAATTGCACAGTACGATGCAAGAGTTAAGACGCCTATATATGAGAACCAAAAGTCACTTGATCCAACAGTTACAATGCAGCCACATGTAGGGTCAAGGAAATAGGTACTAAAACTAAATTAGTCTTGTTTCCAGAAATGCGCTTTCTCCTAGCACAAGTTCACGGGCTCGAACTAGAACAACAGCAAGTGTTTTATGAGACATTTACTCAATTTTAACATCAATGTCCTACGATATTAAACTAGGAAGTTGTCATATAATACATCAATAATAGTTTCAGATATCGTACTTGGAAAATGGCAGATATCGAGCAAAACCCCATGCTGCTTCCTTCACTGCAAGTGCAGACGGACCATTGCAAGTTGCGACTTGCAACTGCTCGCGTGTGACATAACATTGACACGATGAGTGTTTACAACTTTATAACTCGCATGTGATATAACATTGACACGATGAGTGTTTACAACTTTAGAAGTGAGTCGTAACATTGATATAAGAGCCTTGTTGGTAGTGGAGATTTGGAGGAATTTTGAATTTTTTGGAGAATGTGTGGTTAAAAAGTAAGGAGATTAAAAATGTGATTGAAAAAAAAAAAAAAAAAAAACCCCCTTAGAACATATAGGCTCTAAAATTCGTCCATAAATTTTTCTTTTTTCAAGTAGTAGTTTTTTTTTTTTCATATGACCAGAGCTACCACTTCAAAATATCAACGGCAGTACAGGGAAATTTGTCGCTGATACATTAATTAATATCTACAAATTGCCAAATGGAACAATCATTCCAAGAATTTTATAGCCATAGAAACCAGCTTCAGATCTTCAGAACTATGCAAAATAAATTCTCAGCAAGTTATAAAATAGGAACTCATTCAAGAAAAACTGTCAACAATCCAAACAATGAACTCGAACTCTTTCCTTTGGTCAGTATCTCTTACCTCGAAAACACACACATTAGTTAGTGCTCGTGTACTAATTGAAGGTACATAAAGCACTTAAAACTTTCCCAATACGAAAACAGAAAATTGCATAATGTTTTACCTATCAAAATTGAGACATTTACATAATCTTAGACTCTACCTAAGGTAAGTAGAAGCAACCCAAAGGAAAATATAGCTTATCAATGAAGTTGTCACTTCCAAACTTCTTGACCCTTTGAGTATGGGTGGCATCACAGAGACCATCAAAAATGTTCCTAGAAGCCAAGAGATAACAAAAGTCCCAGCCCTGAAAACAGTGAAACTCAGCAGAGATTTAAGCAAGTACAGAAGACATAGTAAATTATATTGATGGGAATTATTTTTAAATTATACAGAACACATAAATAGTAAATTACAAGGATGACTACCTAGTAAAGTGTCCAAGCCCGAATAGAGCAAAAGTTCGAAGAAGATTTGCTCAACATCTAGTGGACATTGGGGAGAGGTTAGTCAGACACTTCGAGCATCAATTGAAGATTGACATTCAAAAGGGCGTCACAATAGCAAATTAGGCACATACAGCGAGGTTTGGAGAAGCTCAAGTAGTTGACTTCGACAAGCATCAGACCAACGGAGTCCCAAAACATCAGCCAGGCTAACTAAAAGGCACAAGTGGAATAATCTAACAAGAAGAATTGATAGGGCTCCAACAAAAGGGAAAAGAAGTGCCCATTGTGGCAATATAATATGTGCCACTCTTACGGTCTTACCAAAGGAGAGCTGGATAAGAATAGCATTGGGTGGGGTGGAAAAGAACAAGGGCTGCGTAATAAGTAAGCTCATATTGAGATTTTGACAAAATTATATTTGCTCACATAATGTTGAAAATGAAGGCCTAATTTTATTTTGTCCATCCAACTGATCTTTAACTAAACAGCAACCTCGTATTTATATGCTCTCGTCTCTAGATAAAATGCACATGGTATCTAGAAATTAGAGGTAGTCATTATTACTATGGACATGGTATGTAAAAAAAATCTTTTAAAATTTAACATAAATCAGGGGCATCCATGGGTATAAAACTCGATAACTTCATTCAGCAATAAAAAACTTACCCATAAAGAAAACCTCGGAGTTTGCTCTTCAGCCGATCATAGATGAAATACATGGTAACTAGTAAAGAAATGGCAACTTGAAGGGTAGGGCCTTCTTCAGTTGGAAAGAGTACCGTGAGCACTCCGAGCACCACGAATGCAATGGAAGTTTTTATGATGATATTCGTTGATGGAGTTCTGAACCTACTCACAACAGCCTGCACAACACGAGACTGGGTTACTTCCCTGACCTTTTTCTTGATGTTGATTTTAGGGTTCTTCCTTTCATATAACTTTTGCATTATTATTTTATCATGTGCTGATTCAATAGCATCCACACTTGGTTTATGCCCTCCGTACGTTAGTATGAGAAAATTTCTGGCAGCTTGAATTTCATCTTCAGAAGCTTCCCTACTAATTCCAAGTCGCTTATATGGGTCCCTTATATTCATTCTAGGAAATATCGCCGAACCTGGAAAAAAAGGAAGAACATAAAAGGTTCCAGAAATTTCAGGTTGCTAATTTACAGAAGTTATTGTCGAGATGAGTAACAACCAGACTGAATATTTAGAATGATGAGCGTGCTAAGTGCAAGTAATCAACATATATTTTTAAGGGAATATAAAGATACCATTGGCAATTTTTATGAAATGTAAAATTACATGTTAAGTACCAACAATGCTATGACCAATATTTATGTTAGGCGTGGGAGTTCTACAACACCAAATATGACAAGAAACAACCAACAAAAGTGAGTCAAAAGGAAGACAACACTTTCTGTATGCTCAGTTTAGAAATAAGTGAGACCACAGGAGACATGATCATTTATGTCCGGTACGAGTATGTGTTTCCTACCAGATGAGAAAAATCAATAATTATAAGCCAATAACAAAGTAGCATTGCTTCCTGTTAAGCGTATGCCATAGAGCTTTAAAAAAATGTTCACCGTTGATTCCCACCAGTGTTATGTCCTCAAATATAAGAATCCACCGGATGCTAAATGGCTGAATCAATAATCATTCCTTACCACCATAAGTCAATGATTTAACTACACATCTTCAATCAAAAAGAATCCAAAAGTAACTAAGCGAAGCAAAAGTTTACCAGCTGACTCATTTTTACCATCGCCATAGGACGCATCCATTGCGCATTTGAGCAAAGGAGTTCTCCATATACGCTGCTGATTTGAAGCAGCCAAACTATGTCTATGAAAATCAAGATAAAAAAAAAGAAGTTTAGTACCTGTCATACAAGCAAATACATACTACACAGCATACAATACGTACCCGTGTAAACAGGGCAAACCCTTAGATCTCCTAATATTAGGAGAAGTAACTCGGTCATTACTCAATCCCAGATCTCTTACAGGTAAGTGAAGGCTATATCTCAAGGAGCTACAAGTTAATCCAGATGATGACATTGTCTAGTCTTCCGGTAACTAATCAGCCTCAGCACCCTGCAACTTGACTTGGTGAGAACAAATCAAAGGGTGCAATAATGAGCCAAAAAAAAGGAAGATTAAGCATGGATGGAATGGATAAAACATGTCCAAAGACTAGTTCACATAGGAAATCCACTTCATCGTAACTCAGAAACTTCTCTCAATCTGATCAATTATTTTCCCGAAACCATGTTGTACATAAAGTACCATCATTGAGATAATTAACAGACCAAGAAGAAGAAAATAAAGAACGAGAGGATAATGACACAAAATACAGGCACTCAAACCACTGTTTGAAGGGTGAAAGGAGAAGATGGCATTATAGCTTCACAAACTGAGGCGAAGCCCCAATATATGCATGTCCTCAATTTAAGCATTTTCTAAATATATAACTTAAATATATATGGCTAAAAATTTAAAAATGATTGAAAAATTAAATATTTAACAACAAATTCATAATTCATCATCCATAAAGAAAAGCAATAAACAAAACAAACAACGTAATAACTCAAGAAAGAGTATATGAACTTCTAAAAATTGAAACAGTTTATATGAATCCTAAAACAGTAAAACTTGGAGTGGAGTGTCAATGACTCTCAAATTCAAAAAGTACATAAAAAGAATATCAAAATTACTACTATATTATCTAAACGGAAGTATTTTCCCAAATTTCATGTTTATGTTTTGCATTGGGTACTTATCCTTTTTACTTTTTTCAAGGTCTAAGCCTTAATGGGGACGAATTGCATTAAAAAAAGACTGACTCTAAACTTAAACAGAGAAGCACACATCTGATCAAAACTTGTGGGCAAAAATTCACCCACTTCCCTGAGATTTGGAGGTTCGAAGATGAGCTTCTCCAAATTCTGCTGACAGTCAGTCCTGAATAAAGGTTTATTTATTGTCCCCATAGAACTATCACTATTCCTTTACCTATCTAAAAGTGATATTTAAAAAATGAAACAATACAGACCTAAGAGGGGAAAATGTTAAAATCTCTAGCCTCATTTCCTCAATCCCCCACCCCCCCACCCCCCCACCACCACAAGACTGACAATTCGAAATGTTTCACTCTCAAGAAGTTAGAGTAAGAGCAAGAAAGAGAAGTGATAAACCTTATTCTTATAACGGTATAACCCTCTAATTCAATCAATTCTCTCCGTCTATTCAATTGCTGAGAAAAAGGAAAAACCACATGGAATTATGTTATGGCCACAGCAAACAGTAAAGTTTAAATTTTCGTTTTCATCAAATACATTTGTTCCGATTTTTTTTCTTTTTTTCCAAAGAAAAAACCCCTTTTTTAATCTACCATCAAACATAATAGCAAATTTCAATAACATTAACAATAATAACTAGTCATATACCTTAGGCCACAAAAGCACAGAGACAATCCAAAATATATTTAATCAAAGCTTTTGCATAAACACGAAAATTTTAATAATGCTCAGTTGCATTTAGCTACTGATTGGATGATTAACTGCAAAAAATGGAAAAAAGTATGAAGAAAATAAGACTGCAAGAAAGAAAATGAGGTACCTTGTGGTTGAAGAAGAAGAAATCAACAATCTTCTGAAGAAATGAAAACTTTAGCAGAGGTCAATTGAAGAGCGAAACAACGGATAACAGGGGCCGAGGAAAGAGGATTTTCCTCTCTCAAAACCTGTGTATTTTTTTTTCTTTGTTTTCCCATATTTGAAAGGGTAATTGGGGGAAACTTTCCATCAACTCCCTTTCGAAATTCATCCCAATCTTTATTTTTTTGACAATTTCATATTCACATTCACATTTTCTTACCGAAATCATCCCTATCGCCTAATTTCATCCAAAAATCATTAGTTGATCCATGAATCACTTATTGGGAGGCAAATAAGTGATTTCATATTATTTTATTTAAAATTATGTAAAAAAAATGAAAAAGACACAAATTATACAAAATTAAACATGTTCATCTTCATCTCCCGCCATCACCACCAGTCGTGTAACCACCACCACCATCACCACCAACTCAGGGAACCTCCACCTCACCAAATGAAAACCTATAGCCACCCAATCAATCGGCCCATTCATAAAGTCACCAACTTCATGTCAATTCTTAAAAAGCATGAAGAATGGAAGAAACCTTCTATATTTGCTAAATTAAATTCATAGTCGTCTTTACGTGATTTTCTTGGGAACGTGTCAATTTCTTTTGTTTATTTGAAAATAGCTACCATCAAATTGTAAGGTCCTCATAACTGATATTGAGCGATGGGAAAAAGTAAGTGATTCTCGTGGAATCTTGTTAATTAGTGTTGCTGAAGGTGAACGGTTACGGGTTTTTTTTTTTTTCCATTATATATCAGGGGGTTGCAAACACTAACGGTAGGGTTTCTTTACTTGCATTGCTTATGATTCAGTCCAAATAATACAACGGGAGTCAGTTTTTGTGTTGATGGTATTTTACGTCCCTAGTTGAACACAAGAGTAACAAATAAGAAGTAAATAGTTTGATGAATTTTCATATATCCCCTTTAGCACGTGTATATTCTTTGAGCCACTTGTGCTTATTGTTCAAAAAATAAATTAGATTATATTGTCCATTAATCAGCCTTGTGGTGATCTGTAGGTATTCCGGCTAAATTTGATAACAGACAAGCACTTGTTATTTTTATGTGTGCAGTCTTTGAAGTTCCAATTGAGCTTACTGTATAGCGCCAACAGTCCACCCGGCCCATTCCTTGTATACTGGTCATATGTGCAGATTTTTTTGTATTATCAGGCAATAAAATTATCCTTTAATTTGTGTTTACTTTCAGAACATATAATAATTTCCACATTATGCTGGAAGAGTTTCTTCCATTCTTTATGCTTTTTAAGAATTGACATGTGCTAAAGCTGGTGAGTGGTGACTTTATGAATGGGTAGATTAATAGGGTGGCATGGGTTTTGGTTTGGTGGGGTGGGGTGGCGTGGGGTGGTGGTGATGATGATGGTGGTTGCACGACTGATGGTGGTGGTGGGGGATGAAGATGAACATGTTTAATCTTGTTTCATTTGTCTCTTTTTCATTTTTTTTTCTTTTACATAATTTTAAATAAAATAATATGAAGACACTTTTTTCCCTTCATTAGAACAATCAATAAATGATTCATGAGCAAACTAACCTATTTTTGGATGAAATTAGACAGCAAGGACGATTTCAACAAGAAAGTGTGAAGGTGGGGAAGAAATTGCCAAAAAAAAAAAAAAAAAAACAAAGGTTGTGATGAATTCCGCAAGATAGTCTAAAGATAGGGACGTTTTCCGCCAATTACCCTATTTGAAATACAATAGTTCTCACTATAGTGTGTGGGGCCTCTCAGGTAGCCACAACCAGCACTAGCTAGCATAAAAATAGAAAAATGTTAATAGTCTTATTCCTCTCTTCGGAACCTTTTTTACTTGAGCAAGTAAGATTTAAGGGTCTTTCAAACTCGATACCCTAAATTTAATTGAAGTGAAAGTTATAGCCCAAAGTTCGTTACATAGGTCAATTAGAAAGTAACAAGGAAAGAGGACTTACATATAAAACACTAAAACATATTTACCTGTTCTTTGTCGCCTTTATGACTCGGGTAATTAAGTTTAAGGGGTTCTCTGATCCTAATGCCCTAAAGTCATCTGGCTTGAGAGTCACTGACCTAAAGCTCTTTACAGGAGTCTTATAGAAAGCAAGTAAAAAAGGTATTGTACAAAAATGGTAAAAAATTTGGACATGAAAAGAAAAAGTAGTCCAAATAAAAGAAAAATGAATAAAATGCTTGGTATAAGTCTGGTTGATTAAGACTTCTAACGCCGAAGGGTGAGTTGGGGATTGATCACTTTTGGTCTGTAGTGCATACTTATCAAATCACAACTGCCTTGTGTGGAAAAATGCAATATATACATGATTAAACCACATAAAATAGCAAAACCTCGGGATATGAGAGAAAAACGGTAAGGTTGTGATCATCCATGAGAGCTGTAAGGAAAATCAAAAGAAAGGAATTGCTTGACCACAAGGGATTTGAGCTTATGCATAATCCACCACATAGTGTCAGTGTATTTTTACATGAGTTTGCATTTGAGTTTTGGCCATTCACACACACACAATGAAGTCGATCATCGGATGAATGAAAATATTTTTATGTTGTTTATATTTCTTTTCTAAAGTGAATTGTCAATCTGGATTGTTGAAGTTAATGGCAAATAAGTCGACAAAAACAAAAATATTTTGTTACTTGCATTTTTATTTTATAGTTTAGTTTTATTTTGCTCGAGGACGAACAATGGTTCTAGTTTGGGGGTATTGATAAGTGTATTTTATACACTTATTTCTTTCTCAAGGATAGGATTCTATGTGTTTGTTTCAAAATATTTGTTATTCATTTTGTTATTATTCGTTTATATTTCATAAATACTCCCAAAGTCGAGAAAACAAAAGAATTGGAGAAAAATCAAGTCAACTGGATAATAAAATAACCAAATTGTGAAAGTAAAGAGTTGACGTAGTCAATCAATGACCTAATTGGAAGAAAATTCGAAGAAGAAATCAAATTTGAAAGAAATAAAAAATTAGGGACCAAAATGTATCAATAAGAAGTTGAAGGACTTGATGTGCAATAAAAGACAAGGACCAACTTATGACACTTCAAAGATGGTGCAATCCGGTGGAATTGAGCGATCGCACAGAAGCTAACCGCATGATCACATGATCAAGTCAGAACTAAACAATTACGGTTTACACATAACTGTACGATCGCCTGAGCAATTCCTGGGCCGACTGCTTTCGTAATTTTCAACAGAATTTTCATCTTTTGACCTAACTTCTAGCACGTCTATAAATACATGACTTGAGGCACGACATCAGGGGTTCACATCTTGTTAATTACATACCAAAGCGCTGTCCAATTGGTGAAGAATCCATGCAAAGTCAAAGGCACAATTGAAGACCAAGGATCAAGAGCATGAATAGGGTGATATTTATCAATTCTTCTCGTGAGTTATTTTCAATTATATATCTATGTTAGGTTTCTACTGTTAGAATTGTGATGAAGCTCTAGTTTTTTATTTCATGTTTTGACTCTATGTTTAATATATACAATTTACAGGTTTGATGCAATTAATTCTGTTTTTATTCTCATCTATGATTGTGGACGCATAATTATTGATGTTTGTGATAATTTTCTATGTTCAAAAGAGTATGAAGTTATTAGACCTTGATTAATTGCGACAAAGTTCGTTAGATAATAGAAATATAACCCTATGTTTTGTATAATCCCAAAAGTATTCATAATTCATTAATGTTTTTCTTCATGTTTGGATTGATTATAGAAATATATTCTAATCTCTTGTGGAAAAAAGGTTTTTATGCATTGCTCGAAAGGGGACATAAATAACTATAGGAATATGGATTTTCAATACCCCGTATATTGTTGTTAAATATTAGAGTTAAGCACATGAATGATAGGATTAGAATGAATTCACAATTCTAAAAAATTCATTTCATTATTTTAATAAATCAAATTTTCATTGCCTTTTAGTTTAATCTTTAGTTAAATTTTCCTAACAAAAAACTTTCAAACCAGAGCTTTTCATAATTCCGGTTAAGGATTCGTAATCTAAAATACAATTTGCACAATCCCTCTGAGTACGATATCTGGACTTAAATTCACTTTATTGCTTGTGCAATCCATACAATTACGGTTAGCGAACACAAGATATTGCCTTCTTGTGAATTTAAATGACAACCTGAGGTCGGATGGAGTCAACGACATTCTTGGAATGAGGACGATATCACATTACTTCCAGCAAATATTTTTGCTTCAAGCACGTGCTTTCCAAGCCTTGTAATAATCAATCTAGTTCCAATACACAAAATAATAAAATGATCTATATTTCTTAGTAACATGATAGGAGTTCCAACCTTAGGTTTCAATTCATGATTCGGCACGCCGAAACACCTCATCCAATTCAAAAATCCAAGTGTGTGAAGATTTTACAACACATCTACATTTGCATATGAATTGTACATTGAATCAGAACTTAGATAAGTTCTAAATTCCCTCAAACTAAGTGATATCATATATTCATTCACTGATTGAACAACATCTAGAGTAAGTGCTAGGATAGTCCTTCCTTGCAAATGAGACGTGTTAGTCAACTCGCATGAGAGCTTAAGATATGCGCTACAAACAATTGCTCCACTGGATCATCAAAATCACTTATCAACATATCATTCGGAATCTCAATTTTCGCATGACCATCATTCGGTCTACCAATTGTACCGTCCCCAATGCTGGAAATTCTTTCGAAAACAACTTCAACTTGATACCATCAACATCAGTTCCAAGATCTTGTAGCCTCATATTTTTGGTTAACCTCAGAACTTTATAGTTTCTTCACAAATATGACGAATTAATAGATGGAAACACAATACCTTTGCCGACTTCCCTTTGGAATAATAGGTAATATCTGTTATGACCATGCCTAAATGAACCTGACACATAGTCGAGAAGGGACAATGTGGGACGCCCAAGTTGAGTGCAAAACCTTGGGTAGGATCAACTGTATGTTCATCGAAGCGTCATGCTGTACGAAGCTCTTTATGTCCGATCTGTTGTTGTTCGAGGCTAGCTTCCCCGGGTTGGTGACAAGACCAGCTATTGTGTTGGAGAAGCAACATATGTGCAAGTTGCTGCTTGATATGACATCTCCTTTTTGGAAGGACGTGGTGGTTGCCACACCCAATGTAGGCAGTGATGATTATAATTAAACAATTGGTTTACCTCCCCTACGGTTAGGGGTTTGACATGTGTAAAGCGCAACACGTGGCATCAGCTAGAGCGATTCCTTCCACTATAAATAGATTGCTAGCATCTCCAAGAAAAAGGAGCAACTTTATACTCTAACTCAATATACTACTCTCTCTCACTTTTCTATCTTTTACACACTTATATTTCCCGCATTCAACATATATTTACTCGAAATGGGTCTTGACTTGAGTGTCAGAGTGCAAACGGGAGTCACCCTGGCCCCCTTTGCACGTTGATCATTTGTCTTAGTGTGCAGGAAGTTCTCATGTTCAAAAGGGAGGAACTGAGATGTGTTGATTCAAGTTCCTACTAGATTTTATGGTCAACAATATCTGTCAAAAATCCTCACCAAAAACTACAGTTTTACCTCCAAATGGTAAGTTGGTGCTCATTGAATTACTAAATCTCAAAATGTCCCTCATGCTTCTATCCAATGCCTCGAAACAATATTTGTTCATCATGGGTGCCACATCCCAAATAATAAGCTTACATTTCATGATCAACTCGAAAAGAGGGTTACCCTTTTTAATGTTGCATGTTGAATCTTCATTTGGCGTAATTAGAATTGCAAAGCTAGAATGTGCAGTTCTACCACCGGCAGTAAAAGGGATGTTATTCCACTTGACGCCACATTCAACACAATTTCACACAAATAATAGCTTTCTTCACAACCTGGAGGACCAAGTAAAATACGACCAATGGAGAATCCACACTGCGTCGGATGCCATTCTCTTGTTGATGGATTCCACACAAATTTTGTTGGAAATTCAGCATATGTCAGATCCTTCGCACTGGGAAACTTTTTGTTTGCATCCAAGATAAGAAAATATTTTGGTTCACAGTAGGCCTCTGAACTACTTCATCAATTGAATTAGAATCCTCAAAAATGATGTTTTGCTGATTTGGAAGATGCAAGCTCAAACGTTCAATGGAAGGATCTTTATACTGAATATCAAATTTAAAAATTCTCCACATAGCTTCGCAAGGTGACATATATCTACAATCATAGAAAATATTGATCTCATCAACATTTTTTACCGAGCCATCTTTATCAGAACTTTGATAAAAAGAAGTAGTGACACGATCATATCCCTTGTTAACGTACTTGAATAAGTACTTGATTGATCGAGACTGATTGCACCACTCAATGTTCATATGGGCACCGTACTTAAGTAACAAAAATCGATTATGGGGAACCACATATATCTTATCAAGTTCAATACCATTTTTGATTACATGTCTTCTGTCATTGCTTCTTCTATACACCGAATAGCCATCCTCACAATATTGGTCGACTCAACAAATCTTTTGGGAAAGTGCTTTGTACACCGACCATTTGCCATGCAAGGGGACGAATTCCTTAACTTGCCACATGGTCCATGCACCATAAAATCCTTAACGGCATTGTAATAGTGAGGATCTTATTCTTTATCGAGAATCTCGACAGATATAATATGATCAATATCTGTCTCTGTTGGATGTTTATCTTCTACAACTAGGAATAACAAAATGTGTGCATGCGGAAGGCCTCGCCTCTGAAACTCAACTATACTGCAAGATATTTCAAGTTAAGGAGCCATCAGAAACATTAGAACCACAAAAAGGCATGTGCAAAGCAATGATATCAATCCATAATTTTATAAAACTTTACCTGCTCTCACATTTCCAAATATCTTGTTCTTCCTAAGATCTTTAATCAAGTGGTCTAATTTCATTTTTAACATCCAAAAAACAAAGAGAGATATCTCCGACCATTTAGGATTGCATGTACATGTGATAAAAAGATCTGGATATCCAACCCATTTACATATTCTCATGGCATCTTGATAGTTCTGGATCATGTATCGCGCACCGCCATTATAACTTACGGGCAATACAACATGTTTATGTGTAGAAGGATTGGCCTCACCTCTCGTCACTTCATCAGCCAACACACAGTACAAATCTGCTCTCAATTGCTTCTGATTAAAGTGTATGTAAGCCATGCGCGATGACTCATCATTGTGTATGCATCAACTACAAATTGTTGAAAAAGCCGCTTGGAGAACATAATATAGGGTAATTCACTTCTCCTCTCTCGCAATCTATACGCAAACCACTCTAGCACGCTTACATATTTCCTTGCTTTTTCAGTGGTTTTAATAAGTGGGATATTATCTAGGTAGCTATCTTGACCATACGGGAAAAGCAACGGATATTGTGAACAATATATGATTGATGCAATTCACTTATGCATCTTAATTCACCAGATTGAGTCTCTACCACAATGTTCCTTTCACTAGGAGATGATTCAAAATCACCAAGAATTAATCCATTAACCTCATTGGTAGTAGGTTTGCCGTCCCTCCATTTTTTATCATCTCGCTTCCCAATTAGTCTAAGTCGCACATTCGAACATTTTTTCATCTCTTTAGTTGCCCTTCTAAAGGACTGCACCAAGACATTATTTGTATCGGGCTCGACCTTCAAATTCAATACAATTTCTTACATGAAGATTGTTGGTCTTGGTGTTCTGCTTAATCAGCGAAAAACACATACGAAAAAAATAATTTTAAATGAATTTATATATTATAATAGAAAAATCAAAGCATTCCAAAAGACCTATTTATTAGAAATGTCTTCTCCAAAATTAAAATGGAGTATACAGGACTACTAACCTTACAGATCGCAATCGGTCTTCTACTTCATTCTCAGTGTCATAAATATACAGTAGGGCAAATTTTGGAGCTGATCCCTTGGGTGGCAGCAAGCTACCAATTAAGTGATAATTTTGCCCATACAGTCTAAACACAGGTGGGGACTTCCCTCTATTTAAGCTCAAGTCAATCTTTCTGCCTATAGAAGTGAAGCAAAACATATTGTTATATGATCTGATATTTTCAACAAAATGCTTACTTTGATCACTCACACCATAGAGTAAATCCTCCAGCACTTGAGGAGGATTTTGCATTGGTGGTTGCTTAACTTTCCGTCCATGCAACACAATCCAAACTTTGGCATTCTAGAGCTATAATACTTAGATTTTCTCCCTTCATACCAAAAAATTGCTCCGCAAAATTGGCATTCATGGCATGGATCACCAAAAACTAAGTATTCTAAAAAGTATATAAACATAAGTTAAAGATAATTGATGAACTATAAACATAATTATGTTTGTCATATGATACATATTTGGAGAATAACAACAACTAAAAAATGGAAATATATTTAATAAATAAACACCACAACACCATTAAATTTTGTTTCCAAGGAAATCATAACTAAACTATAACTCGAATTATGACTACTTAAATGACATACATAATCAAAAATTGGAAGACTAAATATGTCAAGATCTTATTATTATTATTATTATTATTATTATTATTATTATTATTATTATTATTTATTGACAATTTAAAAAAGCAAAGGTAAAAGGTTACTTATTCAAGTACAAACGAACCTTCGGAGAGATTACCCATAACGCTGTCAACATTGTTAGCTGCAAAACATGAATTAAATAATCGTTAATGACTTAGAATAATTTAACTGTAAATTCTCTAGATAACAGATGAAAATGTATTATTCATCGTACCATTAGGATTACACTCATCTTCGCTGACAATGTCTACCACTAAATGGTCCTCATCAATGTCTCGGGTGCCAACATTGCATGTCTTTAGACTATTTTGCATTATGTGTAGCATCACAAAACCCCACATCCCTACTAACTTTACATTTGGATGACAAAGTATTTTTTGACCGTTTCACAGTTTGATTGACTTGACTTACTTCAAATGAAGTAGCAAACAAACTCCTGACATTGAATGGTGTCACAAGAGACATTTGACGTGTGGATACTACAATTATAACGATAAATTTAGTATTACAATGGAATAAAAAGAAAAGTAAAGAATGAACACAAGGTGCAATTCTAATCGTTGCATTGACCATTAGTAATGTTACTGAATGGACTTCTACTCCATTTTTGTGAATTAGAAGTGTTTGAGTCCGAAACTTGTGTCCAACTAATGTTAAGATCCACAATGTTCCCGTTTGCTCTATTTGCCACAGGTTTCGATTTTTCCACTGAAGCTAAGAATCGCGAAATTAGTTCTTACTTTTCAATCAAATAAATAAATAAAAAATGTATTGTAACGATATATGCAAAAACTTATTAAAATAAATAAATAAATAAATAATGAGTCTGTAATTTAACATTTTTCTTACCAGTAGTCACGTGACTCAATGGAGTTCTAGTAAAGTTTTGCGTATTATAATTGTTTGCAATTAGACATTGTGATGAATGCACGTCACCAGTTGTCTATTTGGTCGCAGGTGTTGGGTTTTCATCCAAATATTATCATTGTGGAATTAGTTATTAATACTTTACTACTCTAAATCTAGTAAAAAATAAAGTGAAAATTACACACACACCACAATTCATTAACATATTCATATAATACAACAATCTATACTATATTTCAGAAAATACTATAATTTTATAGTAATATTATATTGAAATCTAAAAATGTATTTCACTAATATAATTAAACACTTCAAATGCCATTTATTCCTAAATCAAATAGGAGAGAAACCAACCATCCTTTCTATTCAAAATCCATTAATCACCGCAAACACGAGGCAGCCAAGGCAACCTAAGGCAGCGCTGCCCCTAAATGTAGCATCTTAAACAAGGAACACAGTGCGGAAGAAGAAACAACAGCACCTTGGCGCTGCCATTTGAAATTTCGTGGTGCCTATCTTTTCGAATTGGTTCAAAAAAATAAGCCTAGGAAAAATTACATCCTAGGTGCCACATCCCAGAATAGAGGCTAAAATTACATCATTCGATCTTTTCCCCATAATTATTTCATTGACAGAACAAAGAAAGGGAAAAAAAAATAGAAGTAGGATGGAAATCTGCCTATATTTTTGAATTGGTTCAAAAGATTCAACGAGTTAAACTCGACTCGTTGAATCTTTGATCAATTCATTTGTACGTTGCAATGACAAATAATAGAGATTTACTAATTAATAGCCCACCTTAGAAGTCCAGATTAAAAATCCATCAAGCATTTACATATCACATCAAAAATTATATAATTTTCTCTTAACTGGAACTTGTGTCAAAGGTTTATCTTTAAAAATATATAATGGGATTCAAAAAGTCTGGGAAGTTCAAAATCACAGAACGAAGGCTACAAAATAACTGACCTTGTGGGAGTGAAGATATGTGTCGAAAATTTGAAGAAATTTGGTGCATTTGACAGAATATGGGTCGAATTTTGAAGAATTTGGTAAGTTTCGATTCGATTCTTCTTTAAGACAGACATATATTGGCCTTTTTGGATGAGAATGCGCATAATTCAAACACCCTAGTAATTAGCAAACTAATAACCTACTTATTCAACAGTTACAATGCCAGATAAATAAAATTATTCAATATCAAAATATTTAGGCCTTTATTTGGTAGAAGTTTTTATTTATATAATAAAGAATATGATGATTTTGAAATAAAATATATTGTTGAAAAGTGATATTGAAAAATATATTTATAAATAAGTTACCAAATAGAGGCTAAAGTTACTTTAAACTTTAATAAATAAAAATGATTACTAAGAGGCGGGCAAATGTTGAAAAAAATAAGCAGGCCCATTCTTGAATCTACGACTCCGTTTGTTAAAGGTTTTATATTTAAAAATATAGTTTTTATGTTTTCGAGTAAAATATGTGGTTAAAAAGTGAATAGATAAAATATGTGTGGTTAAAAAATGATTTGGAGAATTGTATTGTTTAAAAACAACATAATTAATCCAAGTTTTAAAAAACTAGTATTTAGATAGTAAATACCAATTTATATATTAGGTAACACTGTAGTAGTTTATAAACTGGTTAATTTATGATTTTAAAATAAAATATGTAATTAAAAAGTGGAGAGAACAAATATGTGTGATTAAAAGGTGGTTTGAGAAATTATGTAATTTATACCGTTTACCAAACGAAGGCTAAATAATAAATGATCGTGCATTTCAAAAAATTTTAGAGTTATTCTTAACATAGTTGAAAATGCAAAAAATACATAATTTATGGATTTGCCTCTTGTATTTAATATTTTTTTTTTCAATTTTCTCAAAAAATAAATCGTTTTATAATCTCAATATTATTTACACAAATTTAAATACGACATTAATTTACAATAATTCAAATAAAATTTTTATTAATCAACAGGAATTTAAATACGACATTAATATATAAAGATTTCTATTTTATTTTAGTTTTTTTGTTTTCAAAATTGCAAATGCATTTTGGCGGAATTATGATTTTTAATGCTTCTCTCGACTCACTTCTACTTTAAAAAATATATAAATAAAGATAAATCTAATTTTAATCTTTACAAAACAAGGGCAATATGTAATCTATCTATGAAATTGAAATTTTAGCTTTGTCAAACATGCACCGATGACGTGGCTTGCTTCATTTCCAGTGTTTTTTTTTTTTGATTCCCACAACAAGAAATCCACTTGCGCCTCCGTTTGTATAAACTGGTTTATTTATGATTTTGAAGTAAAAAATAGTGGTTGAAAATTGGAGAGAGAAAAATGTGTAGTTAAAAATGGTATGAAAAATTGTGTGATTTATAAATTAGTTTATAAACTAAATAAGTATGTTTACCAAATTGATGCGTAATTTCATCGTCTCGTTGGATTATTCGCACTCATTTTATTTTCAAATTATATATATATTTTATCAATAAAATAATCATATCCATAATAAATTTAACATTTTTTTTTAAATTTATTTTTAACCACACATTTTTATAAAATTTGTTATTTAATGTACTTTTCAACAATTTTCAACTACAAATTCAAAAATTTATCCAATTTCTATTACATCAAACACTTTTATAAATCAAAATTTTTTTTGTAATTTTTAATCATACTAGTAATAAGTACGTACTTTGCACGTCTTTTGTAAATGATGAATGACAAGATAAAATTAATAAAGAGAGCATATTTTTTAAATAAAAAAAAATGTAAGTTTAAACCAAAAATTTAGTTTTGAAATTATTTATTTATATTCTTAATTAAAATATAATTTTTTTTAATGAATTAATTATTGGTTTTAATAAAAATTTAAGAGTGTTATTGAAAAAAAATAAAAATATCTAAATGTATTGTAGATTAAAATAATAACTAATAATATTTAATGAAAATAAATTAAATTTTAAATATAATATCAAATGTTTTCCACTCATTCACACTTTTATTGTTGTTGTTGTTATTATTGTAGATGTAGATTAAATTAAATAAACGAAAAAGATAGTAACATGAGAACAATAATATGAAATCATATTACAACATTGCAAATTATTTGATAATAAATTAATTTAATACTAAATAAATGAAAAAATATAATAATATGAAATTATATCATAATTTTGTAAATTGTTAAACAATAAATGTCAATTATTTAATGTTATTAAATAAAGATCTAAGGATAAAATGGATATATAACTAAATATATGATGATACCCTAAGTAATTAATTAGGAGAAGAGTTTAGTTGGTATAAAAGAAAAAATATGAGGGTAAAATTGGAATGTGAAAGATTCTTCAACATTCATACTTTTTAAAGTAGTCTAGATAGATAAATACATTCTCTTGAAGTCATAATTTTTTATTTATTTATTTTTATCTAAACAACTGGGTTTGAGGTCTGAGGAATTCACTAAACATTTCTGCTTAAATTCACTTTCACTTGCCTCCGATAGAAAGACAGCTCTTGTACGGACTTTAAACCCCACCTCACCCCACCTCACTCCAGTTCACACCACCTGCACCCCACCCCACCCCTCACCTCCTCACCGGCTCACCCTCGTACCAATCACACTCCACCACAAAACCAGTCTGTCTATATAATTTCGTGTCCGTGTCTGAATTTTCCTCATTTTTTCTTCATATATACAAGGGGTTTTCCTGTAAATATATGATCACTACCTCCATTTATTGAAAGATTTTGTTGTTTCGCGACAATTGAAAATTCTAGGGTTTCGCAGCAATGAGTTCGCCTGAGGAGAGTGAGAGTTTTAGTTCCGGTTTGTGTCGAAAAAACATAGAAACGTTGTTAGCTGCGGTGGCACATACCCAGGGTTTTGACGATGACGAGGCTGTTGCGACCACGACTGAAAGAACTTGGCCAAATGACAACGGCGCGGCATCTTCATCGGCGGCGATTGGGGACATAGACGACCAGCAGATTGTCGGAGCTCCGATGGAGATCGATGGGGATGTCATGGACCAGCAACCTTATACAGTGGTTATGTGTTTACCAGCTGCGCGAGCAGGGCAGCAAATGATCGCAAGTGGTGGGAGGCAGAAGAGAGCACGGAAGGAAAAGGGGACAGTCGTGGTATCGAAGCCCCCGGAAAAGCAGGAGGTAGTGGAGCTGGGTGTTGTTTCAGCCGTTCAAGCAGGGCAGCAAATGATTGTAAGTGGTGAGAAGCGGAAGAGAGGACGGCAGCCAAAATGGCGCATCGCGGCAGCAGCAAAGCCTCCACCTCCGAAACGGGAAAGACAGGAGGAGGAGGAGGATGTTTGCTTCATTTGCTTCGATGGGGGTTCTCTCGTGCTTTGTGATCGCAGGTGAGTTGAATATGCATGTTACCAAAAGTTTCAATTTTTGAATGAGTATTAACATTTTTCTTTTCAAATTTCATTCGGTTCTTTTGTTGAACCATCTAATATAATAGCCTGAAGATTTCAGAGAGATGCTCGATTTACTGGCCAGATTCATTATTTATCAAAGATAATCCGCACAATTTTTAATAAATTGGAGATGACCGTATCACTCATGAGTCGAAGAACCACTTCAGACAGAGATGCATTAATTTATTTTAATTTAGAATTCAACATCCTTTTTTCAAGAATGCTGTTGTTTCTTTTACTCAAGGAAAATTGGCTTCATGAATTACTATAAGAAATAAGAAATAAATACATGGAGAGAGATATTTTTAAGATTTTTCTTGTAGTTAATTGACTTTCTGTTACTTTTGGATAGGGGCTGTCCAAAGGCGTATCATCCGGCATGTATTAAGCGGGATGAGAAATTTTTTAGTTCAACTGCTATTTGGAATTGTGGTATGTTGCTCTTTTGTTGTGTTTGAATTCAATGAAGTCAGGTGATTCAGCAGTTTTGATGTTTCGTATTAATTTTTAATTTGTTCTTCTTTTTGCTATTCGTGGCAAAAGTTTGTGACTTTTACAGCCCCTTTTATTTATGTCAATCAATAGCATTATACACAATAGCGGGTTTAGCCAAGATATTGTAAAAGCTTGATTCATTTATGATACCTATCAAGAGTTGAAACTCTTGAATGTTTTTCTTGTTATGTGTATTATCGAGATGGATGGTCGTCGAAGCACCAAAACTTCTGAAAGACCAACATTCTTGTTGTTGGACGCATGTCCTCTAATTCTCGGGAAAATGTCTTGAGCTAGTTTTTAGCTACTAATTTATAAACAAACCAAATCATTTTAGCTTGATGGATCAAATGAATGTGGAAAAAAATGACTTAAAAGAAAGGAAGAACGATACGCATTAATTTGTCTTAAAGGAAAAATGTAAAAGTATGACGTAGGAAATATATCAAAAGTAAAGAATAAGAGACAAAGAGGGTAAAGAGGAGTCAAAAGACCATTTAATAATATATTTAATTAGTCATTTTCCCTTAATTCGCAGTTTTATACATCCAATTCAATGAAAGAAATAACAGCATTTGCTTTATTGTTTTTGATTTGTAAACTAATTATGGTTTGTGTAGTATAATATTAGCTGTACAAATATCATAGTTAATTTGAGAACTTTGTATAGATCTTTTTATTGTTAGCTGAACATTATTTGTTTACTATGAGAGTACGAGTATAATGCTTTATTACTGGCAAATGCTTCAAATTTTATTGTTGGCCGATTTGATTTTCATTGATCGTCATTCATTTTTCTGTATTTATTAACTAGATGCATATAGGAGGCCTAATGAACTTTCATAATTATAATACATACACATTCTTGTGATGATACTTTCTACAGGTTGGCACATATGTACTTTATGTTTGAAGTCTTCTCATTATATGTGCTTCACTTGCACCTATTCATTGTGCAAGGGTTGCACTAAAGATGCTGACTACGTGTGTGTTAGAGGAAACAAAGGATTTTGTGCTACGTGCATGAAGACTATCATGCTGATTGAAAACAAAGACCAAGCGAACAATGAACCAGTATGCACAATTATCTCCTTGGCAACTTTAAGAACTTTTGTTCTTTTCTTACATAAGCTTCTTCTTCAAATGTACTGTAGCCCGACTAAAGAGTTTTATGTTTTCCTATATATTTAATTTTTTTTTTTTTTTTTTTTTTCAATTCTTGTTCCAAGTTTCAATAAATAAAACAACAGCTGGATTTAGTACATCTACTTGGGTTTTCTAATTTTTATTATTCAACGTCATATCTATCTGAAAAGTAATCATTTTATATAGAGGACTTTTCCTCGTAATGAATTTATACATATGCATGCTGATTTGTTTGATTAAAAGAATTGGTTTTGCAGAAAATCAGATCGGTTTTAGAGTTGATGTGTATTTTGATTTACGATAAATTGAGGATT
Source organism: Ligustrum vulgare (assembly GCA_963555705.1). Classification (NCBI taxonomy): domain Eukaryota; kingdom Viridiplantae; phylum Streptophyta; class Magnoliopsida; order Lamiales; family Oleaceae; genus Ligustrum; species Ligustrum vulgare. Next base: position 24,698,754 of record OY743168.1, read on the forward strand.
TCAACCTTAATTTCTAATCCTAGTATTTTTTTAGTTTTGCCTTTCTGTTTGAAGTGAGTTCTTCATTAAAGGTGTTTTATGGTGATCTTGGGATCTAAGTTTCTATTTCTTTTTACCCTAAATTGACAGGAAACAAAAAAATTAATTTCAGATAACATGTTGAGTATGGCAAAGAAGCCAAACATGTTGGAGAATCTTTGGTTTAGGCCACTGAGGCGAAGAAGCCAAACATGTTGAAGAATCTTTGGCTTTGAGTCTTTAGACCACTGAGATGGATCAACATATCACTCATGGCACATTTTTAAAGTGATGTTTTTGGTACATGCTTTAGTCAATGAACTGAAGTGACCTTTCTCCCAACTAAATTCTATGTTGAATGACTGTTACAAAACTAAATATCAGCCTGTTTAGTCGCAATCAATTAAATTTCTTCTCCCTTGAAAGGAAATGTTTGATTATTTGACCAAATCTGAAGCCTTGTACGATTGGGATTTTTTAGTGAATATTTCAGGTGCATTGATTACAAATTTACCCCTTTTTTTTATTAATTTGTTGTTTTCATAAGAGTTCTTTTAATGTTAAAGATAAAGATTTAATTGGATGTATATACTGGCAATTAGCATGTGTCGACCTTGATTTCTTAAATTATTGAGGAGACTAAGATAGGGTGGAACAGTAACTTAGAAGTTTAAGGGGCACATTAAAAATCAAGGTTCCTGATTAATTAGCATTAAAATAGAATGCTGGAATCTGTTTTTCTTCATACTAAGAATATAACAGTGGAGTGAAAATATTGGAATATGTTGACTTACGCGACAATTATTTAGCTACTTGGCATTAGTGAGGGAAGGAGGAATTGAAATGTTTTTAATGCATATGATTAGAACTGATTTGGATGAAATGGAATGGTGTTACGGGATTCTATGTGATTAGAAGATTGTTCGGGTTGCTTTGGCACCATCAATGTAAAAACGCCCGTTTTATATTGACGGTACCCTTAGGCGATTTGTTACACACGAATTGTCCCTTAAAAGAGGTTGGTCGCGTTCCCGTTCCAACCCTCAACAATCCTTTCCCTTTCTAAGGAGACAATTCGTGTGTCACAGGTCGCCTAAGGGTACCGTCAACACCTACCAAGTGATGAGAAGTTTTATGGAGGAGCAATTAGACAGGCTATGCTTAATGATACCGATTGGATTATTAAAAGATAACTTATCTATTTGATGAGCTTAACACATTAAAATGTTAAAGGTAAATTAACAAAATGAGAATATCACCAATAAGTGGATGTAGCTAAAATTGAGGTTAAATGGAATACCGACTTAGATGGTAATTTTGTGTATGTGTAGCTATTAAGAGGGCCTAATTCACAAGAACAATGAGATCCCAGTAAAACATATTATAAGAGATAAGAGAGACCAAAAGTAGTTGTTTGATGAGGTTGCAAAAAGTTTGTTAGACCTTTCATTAGTAGTAGTTTTGGACTGCACAAAGTAAAGAAAAAAAAGATAAATGTAAATAGCTTGTGGTTTTCCTCTCACCGTTATAGGGCCATACTGTGTGAAGTGTAAGAAGTGGGTTGCATTCTCATCTTTTCTTTCTTTCTTTTTAATCCTTCATTACACACTTTCTATCCATATATTGTATGGTAAAAAATCTCTAGCCCATTGCTGTCCTTCTCCTTGTAACTTTTTCCTTTTTATTCCCCCTACCCTGGAAGGGAAGGGGGGGGGGGGGTCATCCACTCTTATTCATATATTCCAAACATCATCCAGCATTGTGCTTCGCTCTCATTCTTCATGAGTTCTCCCCTCCCTGGTCTCTTTTTGTAGTAGAAGCATTTGGATGTCGGGGATAATACCATCTCTGATCTTTCAACTATTACTGCCTTCATCCACCTGCCGACAACCATGTCCGTAGTCTCCCATCTTTACTTCATTCACAATTTCACATTACTGAAGCCTGATGTTTTCTTTTGGCTGCGATTTATATTTTCTTTGGACCGATGCTTCCACTAGAAAGGTGCCAAATGCTGCTCCAATTGGTTAGTGTTAATCAGCTCTGTTGATATATTTGACTTTGCCTAGATGATATTAAGGGCCTTTTCCTACATGCTTTGTTTAACTTGGTTAAGTTATATGTTGTTCTGAAATGCAACTTACCCCAAAAGTAGGATGAATTAGAAGGCTTCCTTTATCTAGTCCACCCTAGTTTGTTAAATCAGTTGAGCCCTCGCTTGTGCAAAAAGCTTGACATTGCAATTTCTGACAATATCAGGCAGGTAACTGAGCCTGACAAGTGATCCAATGTGAAGGAAGAAAATGTGGAGTCAGGAAAAGTATCTTCTGTGTCTGTATTTTGGTCAGAAAGAAAGTTCTGACTCACTTTTATCTAATGTAATATTAGCATTAAATGCCTGATTTGTTGGAAGGAAATTGTTGTAACGGGACCGACACTTTTGCTTGACATCCAAACAGGCAAATACATTTCCTTTTCCTGTTCCTTTTCCTTCCTCTTTTCCATCATTCTAGTGCTGCTCAACTTGATGAGCTTATATGTTCATTTGCTATCATAGAATTAAGTTAGAAAACTATAATATAGACAGAATAGCTGAACAGACAGACGAAAGGCCACATTGAGAGTTGTTAGACCATGCTGCCAAGGAAATAAATTTTTTTTTTTTTTTTTTTTTTGACTTGAATCGCATTTGAAAAATACAGCTTTAGACCAAAAATTGCAATTTATCCCCTTGGCTCATTTAGGGATGTAGGTTGGATTCACTAAAAAGATTTACGGCTGCTGATTTCCTATAAATGAGTGGCATCAGAGTAGGGTTACACACAGAACATCATTCTCCTTCTCTTCAATCTCTCTCTCTGGCTGCGCAAAGAAAACAAGGGTTTTGAGCTTTTGTAAACTTTTGGCCTCTATTTTGAGGGTTGATGAGAGGATATAGGTTTCTTGTTAGATTGAGAGTGTTAAGTGTTACTTTGTTGTATAGTGTATGTCTTCTTGAGTGAGATCTGTAGTGTGGGCCAGAAACATCTGAAGTATGAGTGCTTCTGGTGAGTTCTTGCAATCTTGTACTTTGAACTTTGGATATAGTGGAGAACGAATTAGATGGCATGGAGTTCAAGGGATACGTAGATCTGTTATGACTGAACCTGGGTAAACCTTGTGTCCAATGTTGTTTCTGCTTGAATATTTTGGTTTAACAATTGTTGAGACATAATGCTATTTATCGAGCCAAAAACCTCAATGCCAATTACTACAGAAAACAAATAATTGATGCTGGAGCTGCAGTGGGGCAAGTGGGGGCAGTTCCTCCCACTGAGTTCTCAATATTTTCCTAGTACTTTAACTCTGCAATTCTTGAAAAATTAGCTAGATGGCTTTATTATGTTTATTTATGTATGCAGTTCTGCTCATATATCTTTTTTCCTCCCCATTAACAAACTCACCTCTGATATCTTTTTTATTTCCTTCCTTTGTTTGCTCTTTTTTGTCTTCATATTGTATTTTTACATGCCGGGACTTCTTTTTCCTTCCATTTGCAGAAGCTGTCTATTTCCTTTTAATGCATAGCAGGCACCTTCTTCTTTACTTCCTTCTCTTATTTCCTTTTTGTTCACTTATGTCGACTTGTAATTATTCCCTCACCAAATCAAATTCCCGGCCATACCCCTATCCAACGTGGACTAGTTACTTATTTGGGCACTCAACATATTTCTCCTACGGAGCACGTTTGGCTAAGAATACAAAGTATACTTATAAAGACGCATGTAAAATAATACTAGTGTTATTACTTTCAAAATTAGTAACTTCATATATGTTTAAAAGAAAGAATAAGGATCCTGTTTGGCTAAGCTTTGAAGGTGCTTTTTTAATGCACCATTTAAGCTTAGCCAAAGATGGAAGTTAAAATATCAAAACATGTATGGAAATCATTTTCTCTGTGCAGCTTCTCAATTCTCTCTTTTCTTCCAAATCATTTTCTTGCCCCCCCCCTCCCCCTCCATTTCTACTGTGATTCATTCTGTGATTTTTGAGACCGGATCTCTTCCGTTCTTCCAAACTCACTTTTAATACCAAAAACCATGTGCGCGGAAAATCATAGGGTTGTGGATGGGTGGGGGGCTTGCAGTAATCTATTATACAGAAAAATATAAAGGCTCTGTTGTATTGAATGAGAAGAAGAAGAAGAAACTCTGTACTTTATCTCCCCAATTTGATCATATAGTTTCATCAATATGAGCAGAAATTAAAATGGATAATTTAATGAAACTGCCTTTATGATAATTTGTTTTGAAGATAAGAATTTTCATTTTTGCTTATTATTATGTTATTTGCATTGTTTAATTGGACTGAATAGCATGATTAGGATTGCTTATTGTATTTGACTATTTGTGATATTTTTATGCTTTTGAGTTGTTGATACAAGTTTTTTCTTTTTAGTTTTTTAATAACAATCAATATTTTTTTGACCTTTTGTAATATTTTAACTACATTTATTTTCTTTAAATCAGCAGTTTGGCTCTTGACCCATTCCCTTGTCTAGGGCGGTTTTCAAAACATTACTTTTTACCTTTTTTTAAGCTTGACCAACATATTTGTTACTCTTCGCAATTTTAAGCTGGTATTCTAAACATGTTTTTGACTTTTTTAACATTATAAGATACATTTCTTTATTTTTAAAATTTATTTAAATCACTGGTTTGGCCATTTTCCTTCAACCCTTTCCCTTTTCCAGTCTTATTTTCAAAACATTACCTTTTTTTCCCCTTTTAAGCTTAACCAAATATGTTTGTTACTCCTTTAAGTTGACATTCTAGTGAAATTATTTGTGTAGATTCAAGTAGATTTTGATGACAAAACTAGCTGGGAGTATCTCTTCAAGGTGTATTGGGTTTGCTTGAAAGAGAAGCTATCATTGACAATGAGAGAGCTCACTCAAGCTAAGAAACCATGGAAAGATGTGGCTACGGTGCCTCGTAAGAGGAGGTTATATAACGTAGATCTTAATGGACATGGTAGAAAAGTTTCTAATGCATATAGGTCTTCTGAACATTTCGAGCTGAATAAGTCTCAAGAACTGCATGGTTTAGTCAATAAGGACTTGTTAAGGACAAAAGTTCCAAACATTGACCAAGACATAAAGATAAGTAACGAGAAAGGTGTAGATGAGAAGAGCCATAATACTCATGAACACAAGCTGATCATTGACAAAATTGTGGACCAGTCAGGTATTGGCAGATGCTCAGAAAAGCCGAGTGTTGAAAAAGGGATGGAAAAACCAAGCATTGATTTAGATGAATATGCTGCAATTGATTTTCAGAACATTAGCTTGATTTATTTGCGACGTAATTTGATGGAGATTCTTATCAAAGATAAGGAGAAGTTCCATGATATGGTTGTTGGCTCATTTGTGCGAATCAGAATATCAAGTAATGATCAGAAGGAAGATTTTTACAGGCTTGTCCAAGTTGTAGGTATACACATACGTAACTTTATTGAGATGTATTTTATCTTGTTGTTTTCCTCTCTTTAAAAATTTGTGCTAGTCATACTTTCACTGAACTATAATTCCTTTTTAATATCTGGAATCAGGTACAAGTAAGGTGGCTGAACCACATAAAATTGGTTTCAGCACAACAGATATCATGCTTGAAGTTCTAAACTTAGACAAGAAAGAGGCTCTATCAACGGATGCGATTTCAGATCAAGAGTTCTCTGAGGTGATTGTAGATACATATTTGATCAACTTATCTGCTTCTCTATGAAAGTTGATTTTACAATGTCATGTTAAGAAAGTGGAAATTAATAACCTAGTGGTAGCGGTGTCTGGTAGAGTAGACCTTTCTAGTCTTCTAGTTAGCCTCGCAAAGATGATTTCTTCAATAACTTAAGACTTAATGCATTTTGTAAAGCCTTTTCTTTATTAAATGAAGTGGTTAAAAGTAATCAGTTTCTATTTTTGATCAATTAATCATAGTCTTACAGGCCTTATTAAAAATTGGCAAATATTACCCGATTCTAGAATTCAACATTTAAATGGATCTATTATGGGGCAGGAAAAAATGAAATTTCACTTATACGGACTCTTTTTTTTTTTTTGAGATCAATTTACACGAACTTAAATATGCTTTTTCTAGATATTTGTTTCTTCACAAAATCATTATGTACGAATTTTAAATGGAAATGATTGCGTGAGTGAATTTGTTTGGAGTTAAAAATCTTCGCTATTTTGTCAAGATTGTGGAACACATACTATGTAGATATACTCAAATTATTTTTCTTTTTCTGGAGAGATCATATCTCTCTAATAATATTTTTTTGATATTCAGGATGAATGCCGGGAATTACGTCAGAGCATAAGGCATGGGCTTGGAAAACCGTTGACCGTTGTAAGTATGAGTGCTGGCACTATTTAAAAGTTTGACCTGAAGTGATGCACGGGACAGTTTGCTAATATTTATACTTGATGTAGGGAGACGTGCAAAAGAAAGCTATGGCACTCCAATCAGTCAGGCTAAATGAAGTGAGTGAGTGAACTCTTGTTTTATATTGTGGTTCTTGAGGTACCGTGATTTCATATAGTGCATAAATGTCAGATACCTATTATCAGTTTTTCACTTGAATCTTTCATATCCTCATCCACACCTTTGGCTGCCCTGCTAGTCTACAACTTTCTGACTCATTGTGTTTGTTTGTTTACTGTGGGAGCTATATTTTATTTTCTTGACTTATTTTGGGGTGGGGGTGGGGTGGGGTGGGGTGTGGTAATGTTATGGTTTTGACATGTAAGGATATTTGATTATATCTTCTATTCTTTTGACCTAAATTCTGTTCTTGTTCTTGATTTGATCTTTTCTAATCTTAATTTTTATATATAGCCGCTGGAAGCAGAGATATTACAGCTAAATCGACTTCTCAGACAAGCTAATGATGAGGGGCAAAAGGAGGAATATCCTTTGTTTAAAATCATTTGGTGTTTTAAATTGTATGGAAATGTTTGATGTCCTCAAGTTTTTCAAAGGAGACATAGTATCTCTACCTTGCAAAAGCTGAAAGTGTGAAGTTCTGTTATCCTAGGAACATACTAATCGTAGTTTCAAAGTCGAAAAAGTTTTTATAACTTTTTTTTTTTCCAAATTATTAGTTGAAAAAGGTAAAAGAATACAACTTTTTGAAGAATGAGTTGGACCCATTAGACACAGTAACCCCGTGCTGCAAGTAGTCTCCTGAATTTGGAATTAGATTGGTAGTTGAGTTCTCCTAGGAGTCAGCTTTGACACCGTTTCCGTTATATAATAAATATCATGAGCCATGTGCTCTAATTATGGAGACTGGATTAGAAATACTGAAGTAATGAACCTGGAATTATTTATCAAGTTGACATTGGATGGTTCAGCTTTTCACCGTAGGAATACTTGGGTTATTGTAAATACTGTTCAGTCAAACGGTGTAGGAATATGTAATCATGATTATTAATAATCTCCATCAGCTATTGTTTCATGACTTAAAAAGATTTAGGAATATGTATTCATGATTATTAATAATCTCCATAAGCTATTGTTTCGTGACTTAAGAAGGCACTAATTAGGAATGAATTAAGATGACTTCTACCTAACCATTGATGTCATAGCATATCTCCATCCCCCCCCCCCCCCCCCCCCAACCCCCCAAAAAATAATAAATAAATAAAATAAATTAACATCAGTTTTAGCCCCTACAATTTGAATGTCATAGGAGAAGCAGTGTTTCACAATTTCACTTCTCTTTATTATTGATGAAGTGGGATTTACAGATACTGGATTATGGATATTTTTTTCAATTTATATGTTTCTCCAACTGTGCATGAGAGTGATCAAACACGTATTTCTTGGAGTTCCTTGACGATTTTAACGCTCACTGCATGTATAGAAGAAATACAACTTCTGAAGTTGGAACACCAGCAGAAACTTTGTGAAGTTCCAGAAATCCACGCTGATCCAAAAATGAACCCAAATTATGATTTAGAAGAAGAAACCAAACTTGGCAATAACAGTAAGTCACGTAACACTATATTTTTGGGCTTTGTGGACGTGGAAATGTGTTTTCCACTGGTTATTTTGTTTGCTTTATTTTTATTACTTGAGACGTATTTGTACTAAATGAATCTTTGTACTCAGGTATTGAAGAGGGGCTGATCCAGGTAGTTGGGAGTAATAGAATTGATGGGAATATAGATGAGAGCGGATCACTTAGGTGGGAGAAATCTGGAAGTCAAGTAAATATTTCTGGCTTGGCAACTGGTGGGAGTGATCAAGCCATGATGAAATCTGGATTAGAAACTTCAATCACAACTGGCTCCATGGGAAACTTGTCGTCTGCTAATATTATTGAGACTGAAAATTTGTGGCACTATCGTGACCCAAATGGTAAAATTCAAGGACCATTTTCCATGATGCACTTGCGGAAGTGGAGCATGACTGGACTATTTCCAACTGATTTGAGGATATGGACAAATCATGAGGAATATGATTCCGTGCTTCTGAATAGTGCCTTAAATGGGCGATTCCATGAAGCATCACAGTTGCCAGATAACATTTCTTCACAGTCCCAAGAATTTGAAGCTATTTCTGACAATAGATTTGTTAGTTGTGAAACTGAAGTTGTGAGAGCAGATGAGTCGGGTTCCTCCTCCTGGCCACATTTAAGTTTCAACCACAGTACACAACATGGAGAGAAAAATTCAAGTGGAAGAATTGAAATTCAGATGACTGGTGGAAATGATTGTGATAATGATAATAAACAGAACCAAGTAGATCAATCTTCACAAGAAAATGTGGGTTCTGTCTTAAGTTCGAAAAATATGGAATCCACTTCTGATTTTGTACCCATAGACAAGCCATCCCCTAATTTATCTAAACATGATGGTGGCATAGACCTCTCACGTCTGCCTCCTACACCAGAGTCAAGCATCAAGGACTGGGAAGTTCAGATAGGTGAAAAGCAGCAGTCTGTGTGTTCAGATGTTCCTTTGCAGAGTTCAGGTATCATCAAACTGCCAAGTGCTGCTCCTGATGAATGGTGTGGGTATGACCCTGCACATGCAAAAGCTTCAGTCGAGGAATGGGATTCTGGTCTTGTCTCTGGATCTTCTCTAAAACCTCCTAAATCTCTTGGTGATGCTGACAATGCTCTGGCTAACATGTTGACTCTTTCTTCTTCCTCCCATCCTACTTCAGATATAACTTGTTGGCAAGCAATGAGCAATGAAAAGATCGAGATTGATGCTCTTGGTGAGGATTTAGTATCAGATTTGTTGACTCAAGTCATGGAATCTCAAGGTGGCTTGCCTTCCCCTACATCAGCTATTAAGTTTGAAAAGGAATTAATTCAAGATTGTAATGATGGTTGTTTTAGTTCGATTGAGTTCAGTCTTGCACATGATTCCGGAAAAAGTGAAGCCTTGAGCTCCAGCGGGGATATGCAGTTTACTTGTCAGTCACAGGCGAATGCTCTCGATCCATTTAGGAGTTCGTGTGTACAGTCATCAGCAAGTAGTGAAGGAGAAACGAATGGTCCAGTTTTCCAAGCGGACACTGGATCAGAATTCCATCCACCTGCACCAAACACAAGTCAGGACATAGTTGGCACGACTTTGGCTCTTGGCACAGGATCTGAAACTGCGGATCCTGGTTGGGGGACTGTCCAGGGTAACATTAACCTGGTGACCGTGCAGGGTAATGTCAATCTGGTATTGGGTGGATCTGCTCAAGGAATTCCGAACTTGGGGTTCCCAAACCCGGGGACATCATGGGGAAATCCAAACATGAGCCGTAGTGCTCAGAATGGGAGTCTTCCATGGGATAACCAGTGGAAAATTGGTGGGGAAAGGTTTTCTAGCCCTAGAGATTGGAGCTATCAAAGCGGAGAACAAGGATTTGGGTGGGGCAGGCCCCCATGGGGCAGGCATCCGTATGGAGGTGGCGGTGGATATTCTAGGCCTCTCCCAAAAGGGCAGCGTGTATGTAAATTTTATGAAAGTGGGCATTGCAAAAAAGGAGCATTCTGTGATTATCTACACCCCTGATGGTCGTTAAACGACAATCTCTTGCCGACTGCATGGTATTATAATTTATTCTTGAGAGCTCTCTCTCTAGATGTAGTTTTTTTAGCTTCACTTAATTTATTGGCTATGTAGTGCACAATTCAAATGATTGACTTGTATAACCCTTTTGAGGGCCAAGTGTAGATGTTACTAGATGTTGCTCGATTTGTGTATCACCATATTGTTGGTTTACTTGTAAAGCCCGATAAGTGCTGTAATTTACTTCAAAACTTTTTTGCATTTCTCTAGATCAAATATAAAATTGTTCTATTTATATTATATTTTTGAGTCCATAGTACTCGAAGACTACAAGAAGATGATGCATTTTTTTTTTTTTTTTTAATCATCTCCACAAAATGGTTGATTACAACGCCAGAAGCTTACTTTATAATCTACAGTACTAAGAATGTAATCACAACTCGTGGTGGGGTTTTGCTACTTTCGATCACAATGAAGAGACATGTTGCTAATGAGATAATGCGCTTACCACTGACAAAGAACGGGTAAGTTGGAACAATGTGAAACTACAAAAGATGCAATTTCCGAAACGAGACATGTTCAGTAACATTGTTTAGAACAACGTTTATAAACATTACAATTTTTAATATCACGTTTGAATCATATACATTTTTTGAAATTATTTTTCAACAATAAATTATACCTCGAAAACAACAAAGATTCTATTTATAAACAATTTTCAAGCAAGCTGCCGAACGATGTTGAAGATTACATGACTCACACCCTGTTTCCTCATAGGCTTTAGAAGCACAATTTAGACGAGAAATTTTCTGAATTTTCTTTTAAGCCTTGAAAAGTTTATCATTAACATCCCCCTTGGAGAAGCATTGACATAGATGCCATTGTAACAATGTAATTGAAACTTAATGAATTATGAATGGGATATATAGTCTAAGGAGAAAACTACAAGAATAATACATTGAATATAATTGAGTGCACTGCCATACTCCAATCAAATTGTCTATGAAGTTAAAAGATAAAAGGAGTTCAAAATTTCATGCACTATTGAGAAGCATTTTCATTTATAGCCGTCGTTATTTTTTTATTATTTGTGTTTTCTAGGTAGAATATGTGTTTAAAAAGTAATTTCGAAAAATGTTTGTAGTTAAAACTTAAAAAGTGATATTTGAAATTGTAATGTTTATAAATATTGATTATAACACCTTTACCGAATTCTTTATGTGATTTAGATTCAAATATTAAATGTCGTACAAAGATGAGAAATAATTATGCAAATATATTCCTTCCTTAAATCAAGCATTCAATTACAACATTTTCATTCCAAACATGTCTCTCCATTTTCAATCCACTCCATTTTCAATCCACTGTGGTCATCAAAGAGGAGAAAGCCAATAGAGAATTCTCCACTACCAAAATTTTCAATTCCCATTGATGAAATTTGGCACACTCAAAATTGAATTGATGAGGCCACAAGTAGGATTTCATTGAAGGAAAATATTTGATCCTAACTGTGACCTACACGCACATTGATGTGTGATCAACATTATCAAAATATTTAGAATCTGTATTTACACAATTTTCAGTGGAATCTTTGAGAACATGTTGCCTATGAATTATTACACGTGACCTAAGAAATTGAACATGTGATATAAGAATATGAACATGTGACCTAAAAACTATGATGAATGTGACCTGAGATTGCCCGTGACCTGAGATTGCCCGTGACCTGAGAAGCTTCTCCATCACCGTCGATCTAAAAATTCTGAAAATCACCCAAGGTGCAATACCACCAGATCCACCGCTTCCTTTGAGACCCGTGTACATGCTCTCAAACTCCTCCTAAAAAATCAGCAAAATTGTGTGACTCCATGGACGGCAGTGGGGTCCGTCACCTCGTGTTCTTCCTCCATGACCAGATTCATGGAGAAGATCATGTAGATGGTCTAGATACTCCTCATCAAAAGAGTATTCTTTCCCATACTCCTGATCAAGTTCTTGAAGTAGAGCTATGCAGGGAAATTATTCACTGGTATATGTATAAACAGAGAGAAGAAGCTAAATTTGGGAAATGATTTGAGTGAACAACTGGGTGCGTGAGTGGGGGCAATTAATAAATATTATTTTTAACAATTAAAGTGAATTTTGACCTGATAAGTGTATAAACAGCTTTCAAATATTAATTTTGAATCATGAAGATGAAAAGCAGGCGCCTATGTAATTTCCTCTACTTTATACTCACATAGATGTTTGATCCAAATCATTTCTCATTATATATTGAACAAGGGAAATGATCTAAAACCGGGTTTCTTATGAAACTCACACCCCACCCCCCTATGGTGGGTGGGCAGTGGGGCCCGCCCACCATTATCCAACCTCCATCCGCCATGTGACGGATGAGTTTTATAACTAGTGCCCATTATGGGCACTAGATCATTCCCATATTGAGCAATATTACAATAATCTCTCACTTTTTCAACTACATAATAATAAGTTCAAACTCAAATTTCACGACGCTTATGCATAAAGTATGAATATCTTTCGATTTGAAATTAACTACATGTAAATCTAAAAATGTAACATTGAAATTCTAGATAGCATGAAAATTTTGAAAATATTATTACTTATGTTGATACTTGATAATACTAGTGAAATTACACACAAACATCACGTGTTTCAAGTTCTACACAATCTTGTTTAGTGCATGGCAAAAAAGGCGAATTTACGTTCTAATTAGTTGGAAATTTGATTGGGAAGTGAAGATTTGTGGAGAAATTATAAAATAGTTAGTAAAAGGGTATTTGGGGGGGGGGGGGGGTTGGAGAGGGAGAGAGAGAGATTTATTGTGATGTTGTCACAAAAAAATAAAAATAAAAATAAAATAAAAAAACTTCCCCTAAAGTTGAGGGGTCACGTCACCTCCCATCCGCCCCCTCTCATCCGCGAGCACAAATTTGTTCACCCTCTTTAACGAGGGTGAACATAACCTCCGTCAATTACCCACAGAGAACGTTTAGGTGACTGCAGGCTACGACGTGCGGTGGCCTGGGTCATTGCAGGTCATATAATGAGAATTATTTTTAATGCAAAAAAAAAAAATCAACTTTGGGCGTCGGTTCTAAATTTAGAACCGACGTCCAAAGTTGATTTTTTTTTTTTTACTTTAGGCGTCTGCGTCATAGGCGTCGTCGCTACAGCCGACACGTATTCCAATTTCTGTACTAGTGAATGTGACAGAGCTGAAGTGGTTAGCGTGGTGGTGTTGACAATTTTAGTAGGTCACATTTTTTTGAAGAGTAGAAGTCTGAATTGTCTCTCTCCAATAGTTGGGAACTTTGTAAGTCGATGTGACTTATAAATTGTAGTGTCAATTTTATTTATTGACACAACCCGCTGTTTTGAACTAAAAGACGTGCGAATTTGTGTTGCTATGTCTAGAGGATATGCTTATGTAGCAATATTTTTTATGCGATCCCAATCGGGGAATCTTGACAAACACGCGGAATAACACAATTAAAAACCTAGGAAAAATATAAGACAGATTAAAAACGAAAATAAACAAGAACACAAGGAAATAAATAACGGAATTAAAGATAGATCGACGATAAAACCTTGAACCGACAACCACGACGCAATTAATGACGATGCGGATTGAAGAACCAAGATTGATGAACGTCACAAGGGTTGTCAATTCCTTGATAAGTTCGTTGGGTGAACGCCACAAAGAACGGTCATTTGATAAACGAAACTGTCTTTTACAATCATGAAAAGGAATATAAATAACTCAACCTTTCAATTTGTAGAATCCTCTCACAAATAATATTAATAATCTCAAAACTAAACTGTCTTTTATAATCATGAAAAGGAATATAAATAAGAAAAACAACGTAGCCGCTAATTGGGCTCAAAATAGAATTCTAATTAGACTAAAATACTAAAATAGGAAAATAAATTAAAAACCAAAAAGGAAACAAAATAATTAAAATTCTCGCAAAATTTGACCCGCTCCTCAGTTACGGCCGTGACAAAATTGATTACAGCAGTGAAGTGCCCTCGGCTTGGAAGTTACTTCTGCTAAAATTCTTCCTTTTTCCCCGAGAATCGGTTACAGCCGTGATAATAGCTTTTACGGCTGTGATTATATGGGTTACGGCCGTGAAGGACCTTCATTACGATCGTAATGATTTTTTCTGCACAAGGAACTTCGACCACTCGACGCAGCTTGATCATTTCTTCCCCTCGACCCCAATACGGAACTTGCTCTGCTTTCCACGTAGATCACCGTCATACTGCCGATGTCTCGACTTCGCCCTTCGATGTCTGGTCCGGATCTTATCATACTCCCTCTCTTGAAAATGATTCGACCTCGAATCCATTTTTGGTCGGTTTTTCAAACTCCTCCTACTTTTCTGAGCTCGATGATCATGTTTAAGCTTCGTGCGATCCTTTAGACTTTTGGGATGCTCATTTTTGCCAATGAATTTCTTCCCCGCCTTAAGTTCATGGTTTGATTTATGTTCTTGTAAAACATATTTAATAGAACTAGGGAGGGAATTGTTAGCTTGGTTAAGTGCAAGGCAAGAATCCTTGTACACCAACTTTTGTGCAAATAAACTCAATTTGGGGGTGGACTCTCTTTTCTTTTTGCACTCATTCTCTCCTTTTCTGAGGTCGTGGACTCAACTCTCTTGTTTTCAACTTTCACACCCTCTCCTTTTTCTGAGGTCGTGGCCTCAACACTCTTATTTACATTTTTCAAACTCACATTTGATTTTTAACTGATCCTCTTGAGCTTCTTTCGGAGATAACGGAACAAGGGTAATTTTCTTCCCACCCTTCACAAATGAATATTGATTCTTAAACCCATCGTGTACTACCCTCCTATCATGTTGCCATTGCCTCCCCAACAAAATATGGCCAACATGCATAGATACCACGTCACAAACCACATTGTTAACTTATTTTAAGTTATATTTATTGACATTTTCTATTTTCCTATATGTTTGTAATTTGATAAATTTAGTTTATTACTAAATATTTTTATTTAGTAATTTATTAAGTTTAATTAAATTACTTAAACATTTCTTGGACGTAATATTGTCTTTATCTCCTATATATTGTGATAATATTTGTTGCTTATCTTCTATGATAATGACAAGAAATATTGTGATAATATTTTGGAGATAATGTTGGTTGCTTATCTGATATGATAAGTATTGTGATAATGGTAGAAGTCTATCACTTATCTTTTGCGATAAGAATTGTGAAATAGGTTACTTGGCTTGAAATTATATCTTTATCACTTATAATCATTTTCATTAGATTTTAAGTCTTGTTAAAATATTCTGATTGGCCGAGTATATTAGGATCATAATCTCGAAAATATTGATCATAATCTATAAATATTGATGAGATTATCTTGTGATATATTTTGTGATTATTCTTGACATTCAAGCATATCTAAGATATGGTAAGTATCTTCTTAATATGGTCAAGAATATATCAACCTTATCTTTTGCATATGGTAAGATTATAAGGTCAAAATTCTTGATTAGAGAGAATCTTGTGTTGGATGAAAATATGGTGATAAATATCAATGTTTATCACTTGATTGATAAATGGTAAGATCGTTTATGATTTATCATTATCATTATTCATGGTAAGATTTATTTAAGGATAATTATCTTACCTTTTACTAATTATCTCTACCATGTTTTGCAGGTATTAGAGATCTTGTGCAATAAGGAAACTTGGGAGTCAAGTAAACCGAATTGCACTATAAAGAGAAAGGAAAACATGATGTTTTCATAAGATGTGTAGAATCTAATTTTCGTGTGGTGCTTAGAAAAATACACGTCCACTTTAAAGAAGTCTTGAAACTATATTTTTCGTGTGGTGCAAATAATTAAAGCTTCATTCGTGTTGTGACTTCAATACTCCGGGAGGAGGATTTAATCACTTAGAGAAGGAAATATTTTCAGCGTGAAGATCAAACGGGAGGTTTGGATCAAGATCGAACGGGAGTTCGTGTTGCTGAAAAGTGTTGCAGATTCAAAGAAAACTACTGAAGAGTGGTGGGACGCCAACTCACATTACATGCCACAGAAGGATCAGGGAGTGATCTATTTCTTGGATGTTTGATAAAGTCTATGCGTAGATTTATCTAGTAGTTTAGATTGATCTGTATAAACTCTTTCCTTATATAGTGATTGGTTTTTGTTCGCAGGATGCGTACCGTAGGTTTTCACTGTTAGGGTTTTTTCCCACGTTAAGCTCAAATTATTGTGTTCTTGTCTATTTACTATTCCGCACAATTTATTCTGATTGTTTACGTTTTACTATCCAGACGAATCTGCCTGAGCAAGATTCATCTGGTACTGCGCTAAACAAACTTAACGAATTACTGTTAACTGGTTGCTGTCCAGACACATCCGTGACAGTCCATTATTAAAATTTAGACAACCTCAAATTCTCACACCTCATCCTTATAACCCCCGATGGAAAAATTGACCCTAGCCTGCTTATTCACCTTAATTTCTCCCGACTCGATCAGTCATTGCAATTTATAAGTGTTTGGATTTTTCATCAAACTCAAGCTCAGTTTTTCAATCAACATGGTACTAACCACATTAGTACAACTTTCCCCGTCAATCACCATACCACAAACCTTTTTACCCACTAAGCACCTAGTATGAAAGAGATTATCCCTTTGCTCACCAATTTCATCCACCCTGACCCTAGTACTAAGGACACGCCAATTAATAAGTGAACCTTTAACAACATAATTCAGCCCTTCATCATCACTACTACTAGCCCCAATATCCACTAACTTAGGCATTCCCTTAAATTCATCATCGGAACTAATTTCACCATTATCACACAAGATCATTAGCCTCCTATTTGGACACTGGGATACTATATGACTTGAACCCAAGCACTTAAAACACTTAATATTTCTATCCCGAGTAGTTTGAGAATCAGTAATATTTTTACCTTTCGTTGTAGGTTCCTCCTTCCCTTTCGGGTTATGTTCGTTATTGTGTTCCTGTTTCGGTTGTGATGTAGGATAAGATGGTGGGTGTCTTGCTGCCCCCTTTCGCCTTAGTTTCCTTTCCACCTTCATGGCCACATGCACCATATCCTTTAGCTCCACATAATGTTGCAGCTCAATGACATTGACAATATCTCTATTCAACCCACTCAGAAACCTCGCCATCGTAGCTTCCCGATCCTCCACCACATTAGCCCGAATCATCGCCACCTCCATATCCTTGTGATAATCCTCTACACTTCTCGACCCCTGAGTCATACCCTGCAGCCTTTGGAAAATATCTCTATAATAATGAGTCGTCACAAACCGCTTCCTCATCATGGTCTTTAATTCACCCCAAGTCTCCACCGGCTTCTCAAGGTTCCTCCTCCTACCCGTCACTAGTTGATCCCACCAAATATTTGCACAATCTGTGAATTCAATCACAGCTAATTTCACCTTCTTCTTTTCCGAATAATTATTACAATCAAAAATCCGTTCGACCTTTGTCTCCCAATCCAGGTACGCCTCTAGATCACTCCTACCCTGGAACGATGGTATTTTTACTTTAATTTTTCCTAGGTCGTCATCAACAACATCTCTACCCCCACGATGCCTCCTAGTATCACAACGCTCCCTATCATGCCTCCTCTCATACCTATCTCATCTATCCCTCCTTCTCATACTTCCTACCAAAGATATACTTCCACTTTCACTGCCCATGTCCTCATCATCCATACCAACCTCACACCTATTACCTCTCCTAACCCAAGAACCGTCATGAGATTGATCTCGAGGTCTTTGTTCATGTTCTGCATCTCGATTCTCCATCTGAGCCATAAACCTTTCAAATTGTGCCCTCATTGCTGCAATATCATCATTACCCTGTTCATTCTTTTTTTTCACACCCTTGAGCTGTTTTCTGTCTCCAACAGAAGATGAAGATGTGGAACCCTCTCTATTAGACAGTTTTAATATAAAAAATAAATTTCTCCTCACGTGTATTTTCACTCGTGTTTCACTCTTCTATCCCTTCAAATTTCACCCAAGAACCAATCAAGAAACAATTCAAGAACTCAACCAAGGGTTGGAAAAGGGTAAGACACGCACAAGAACAAGGAAATTTGAAAATTGAGAATATTCGAAATATTTGGAGAATATTTTGGGAATTTCGGATTTATTTTTAATCTGCCAGAGAATTGGACTACGAGTATGGCAGAAAAAACAGAACTGGATTTGGACGAAAAACGAATAAGAAAAACACTTTTGAATTGGGGAATCTTGACCCGACAATCCCAGATGACGCAATCCCAATCGGGGAATCTCGACAAACACGCAGAATAACACAATTAAAAACCTAGGAAAGATCTAAGACAGACACGTAAATAAACAAGAACACAAGAAAATAAATAACGAAATTAAAGATAGATCGACGATAAAATCTTGACCCGAAAATCACGACGCAATTAATGACGATGCGAATTGAAGAACCAAGATTAGTGAATGCCACAAGTGTTGTCAATTCCTTGATAAGATCGTTGGATGAACGCCACAAAGATCGGATCTTTGATAAGTTCAAGAAAAGGGAATAACTCAACCTTTCAATTTGGAGAATCCCCTCTCAAATAATATTAATAATCTCAAAACTAAACTGTCTTTTACAATCATGAAAAGGAATATAAATAAGAAAAATAACGTAGCCGCTAATTGGGCTCAAAAGAGAATCCTAATTAGACTAAAATACAAAAAGAGGAAAATAAATAAAAAACCAAAAAGGAAACCAAATAATTAAAATTCTCGCAAAATTTGACCTGCTCCTCAGTTACGGCCGTGAAGGATCCAGTTACGGTCATAAATGCCTCTCGGGTCCAAAACTGCTTCAATAGTTACGGCCGTGACGAAATTGTTTACGGCCATGAAATGCCATCGGCTTAGATGTTACGGCCGTAACTTCCAGACTTACGGCCGTGACGAAATTGTTCTGCTGAAATTCTTTCTTTTTCCCCGAGAATTGGTTACGGCCATGATAATAGTTTTTACGACCGTGATTATATGGGTTACGGCCGTGAAGGACCTTCATTACGGCCGTAATGATTTTTCTGCACAAGGAACTTCGACCACTCGACTCGGCTTGATTTTTTCTTCCTCCCGGCTCGACCCCAACACGGAACTTGCTTCGTTTTCCACGTAGATCACCGTCATACTGCCGATGTCTCAACTTCGCCCTTCGATGCCTGGTCTGGATCATATCAATTCTAGTTTACATAAGACTTCGGGTCATAAGTATTAAATAATCTAGAACAATGCAGGATATATGAATAGACTGAAAAAGAGACCAAGAACATCATAATAGATAGTAATGGCATTAAAGTGGTTTGCTAGAGGATTAATATCATATAGGTTCAAGTGCTTCAATTATAAGGTTTTGTATTGCTTAGCTTAGAAATTTTTTGAGCTAATGGGTATTGCACTTGAATATATTCCTTAAGGTGTTGTTTACATTTCTTACACTACCTATTGATCTTATCCTACATGGATAATGGATTCAAGAATTGGAAAACCACTTTATGAGAGATCGAGTTGTTGTTTAGTCTATCGCCGAGTCTTTGACTTGGTATAGATGTATGCCAATACAAAAGATCATGGAGGTTTATATGACTAATATGCAACTTAGCATTACAAAGTGGAGAAAATGACCTCCTATTTTATATTATGCTAGTATCAAAGACTCTAGTAAATTTGATCTCGGTTGTTCTTCTATGTGGTCTCTAACTTGGACTTATACGTGGTAGTTCTATTCATACTAACAGTTGTGATGTTTATTATGGTTCTGGACATTTGTGCTATGGTTTAAGGTTTTGAGTTGTGGAAACCTTCCAAGGCTATATGAGCTAAATTTCCATATATTTTGTCCATCTTAATTGGTTAACTGCAACCTAATGCTCAATGAAGTTCTCTCTATGTTTGTACCTTCGGAATTGTATTATTTTTTGAACATAAGATAACCGAATATGAGTTATCTTAGATTCATGATGAACTTCATAAGTTCCTGAAAAATTTTCAAATAAGTTTGGAAACATGAGTCTGTTAAAAATGATTGCATCTCTATAAGATACAATGACAGTCCAAAAGGTACATTTGTGAGATTTGGGATGGATATTGAGTCATAAGATATGACATATAATATTTTTCTTAGTAAGGGAGAGACCTTTGGAGAGTATTGGTGAATTTGAGATTATGTGCTTGGTGAATCAGTTGAAGTAGTAATGAGTGGTTTAAACTCCTGATTTAAGTGGGAGTAATTTGTTTCCCAGTGGAAGCAATCTAATTTCACCAAATGGGAACAATCTCATTTCAATGATTCCTGGTTTAAAAAAAAATTCCTTACTTATACGAGTATAAAGAGGAAAAATTGAAAGTGATGGAAATATGAATGTAGTATAGAAATCCAGCCAAATTTGAGATGAGTTGGAACATTAAGTTTATTCAGAACATTTGGTTTTCGAGAACTGAGTAGAAGACTAATGAGTTTATGATAAATAAAGCTCATTTTCATTTTAAGAAAATATTTTCATTTTAAGAAAAATATATATGTACGCCTATGCTAGCCATGATAGTGTGTTTAGATTTAGAGTTACATAAAATAGGCATCGATACTGTATTTTTATTCTCACTGAGAATTGATTAAAGAGATCTACATGAATTGACTTGTTGATTTCATGTTGAAGGCTTTCTAGTATTGTGATAACTTTATAGTTACGCTTGTAACCTAATACAATTATCTTGACAATGGTACTTGAGTTTTAACTGGGGTTTAAAAATCTCATACAAAATTTCATCATAAGGATGAAAATCACTATTTTATTTGAAGGTCTAATGGTAAATTGTAATTCAAATTTTTTTGAGTTGACAACATTTATTGGCTAAGCACGAGAAGGAGTGCATTGAGACCATTTTGAAATGGTTGTGTTCGCTAAAATCGTATACCGCAAGTGCACGGTTCGCGTTCAAGTAGTAAAGTGGACCAGAGAAGTCCGGGTTATCGTACCCACAAGGATTGATTGATTTGTAACTAAAATTATTGATTTCATTTTAAGAGAAAAGTCAAGTAACATAAAAAGTTGGTTTGATGGTGAATACTATCATAAAATTAAAACATGGCAACATGAAAAACTAGTTAATTAAAGCAAATAGACAATAATATGTGAAAGCTAGAATGAAAACTAATTATCCAAAGTAAACTAATAACAACAAGAACAAGAACTTGGTGACTAACTAAACTAGAAAATATGAGATAAGGTGAATTTAGTTTTTATAACTACGCTACTTTCTTCTTTCACAAATCAAATAGTGGTAGTCAATCAATTAACCAAATTACATGGGAAACTCTAAATTAAACCTAACATGTATACTAACTTGCAAATACAATACAAAATATTGACAACATTTTAAGATTACATAAACATAAATCAACATTCCTAATCACAAAAAACATAAACATAAATGCCCAACATTCATAAACAACCTAAAATACTTAGTAAGAAATAAACTAGTCAAAAATTCCAACACAATAACATTAACCCATAATAAACTAACAACAACATTTAACAAACAACATAAACATATGAATAATACTCAAAATAAAGATTAAAAACAAGAGAATAAAGAAAACTCCCCCTTTTTGTAAAGTTCTTGAAGTGAAAACCCAAGATTTCTTCACTTCAACACAAGTTCTTCCATCAACCATTAATGTCTTCAACAACCCAAGCACAAAACATTAAATGCACAAGAAATAAATGACATTCTTGATGAAAATGTGAGAAAATAACAATACTCAAAAGTTTAAACAACAACAAAATACTTAAATATAAGAAAACATTACTAAATCATAAAAACATTACTTGAAAATTGCATTAAAGAAGTAAATGTTAAGAAAAATATAAGAAAATTTGAAAAAGGGGCAAGACTTACTTGCTAAACCTAAAAAATGAGGATTTTTTCTATTTAAACCCCCCAAAAATCACCCAAAAAATCCTAAAAACGCACTAGATCCGCAAAATTCAGCATATGGGCCGAACCAGGTCGTCTGGGTTGACCCGGTCCGGTCCGGACAGTTTTTTTCTTTCTATTTTATTTTATTTTAAAGGCGCGCGATCGCGCGCGGTAAACTGCGCGCGATCGCGCAGTTCATTTCAAGGCGCCTGGTTTGTCTCGGGTCTGTTTTGAGGTCCAAGTCGCGAACGCGACTTGGTTCGAGCCACGCGTTCGCGTGGCTCAGCTAGAGGGTGATTTTGCAGCTAGGTCCCTTCCGTAATTGCCATTAAGTCCTCCATCTTTTAATCTCGAGTAATTTAGTCCCCAACTTTTCAGATTTCTTTTAAATATGTCCTTCTAAAATTGCACTTTAGGCACTTCAAATTTTGAAATCTTGTAATTTGGTCCCTCAATTAATTACGCGGCTTGTCCAAAACTTCCCGGAAGTGACAAAATGGTCCCAAACTTCCAATTTCAGCATAATTTGCACTCCTTTTGTGGTTTTTGGCCTCAAACTTGGATATTAACCTATTTAAACACAACATATGCATAAATTAGTAGATATTTGCTCAAGATATTCCAAAATATGCTAATTAAAAGGTATAAAAAGTGTATAAAAATGCACTTAACAGGTTGTCCTCAATCTTTTAGATGACTGACATGTGTTGAGCAAATTGTATAATTTGAGATAGAAGATTATTCTAGTCTTCTTTCTTTTCATTGTGATCGGGTTCTAGACCATTTGTAGTGATTTAAATTCAGATTATTGGATTACATAAAGTGCAAGTGATTCAACCATGAAGATCTTGAATTTCTTCAAGTTCAAGTAAGTTTTAATGCTTTAATTTTAGATAGAAGCATGCAACTAAAGTTTACATAAACAAATATGTACAAAATATAACTCCTATAAATAGAAGATATGATAGGATATTTTCTTTACACTCCCCCTCAAGTTGGGAGTGCGAGGTTGGAGAGTGGATATCTCGCACTGTAACGACCCGGCTCCCTCGCTGGGGCCTTCTCCGTGTCGTACACATGGTCTTTCCACTCCCCTTAGTCGTCTTGGTCCTCAAGGGCTGCCGCCTCGTTTCCAGGAAGTGAATTTTTGCCTTCCATGGGTTTCGAACTTTGTACATAGGGGTTATGTACAAAGATTCTTAGAAACCCACTACCATTAATTTTATCTCTCATGTGATGACAATTCATTTCTATATGTCTCGTTCGCTCATGGAAGACAGGGTTTGCAGCAATGTGGAGAGCTTCCTTATTGTCGCAAAACAACAAAGCTGGTTCTTGATGCATTATCCCCAAATCCCTAAGTAAGTATCACAATCAAGTCAATTCACAACAAGTTCCAGTCATAGCCCGTATTCAGCCTCAGCTGATGAAAGCGACACGGTCTTTTGACGATTTGATCTCCAAGAAATAAGTGAAGGTTCAAGAAACACGCAGTAGTCTTTGGTAGATCTCCCAGTAAGTGGACAATCTGCCCAATCCGAGTCACCGTACGCTATTAACCTGAGATCATTATTTGAAGAAAACAGAAGACCCTAACCAGGAGCATTTTTGAGATAACGCACCACTCTAAGAGTTGTCTCCATACGAGTCTTTCTCGGCTGATGCATAAACCGACTTAATACATGAACTGCATAAGTGATATCCGGTCTTGACACTGTTAAATATATAAGTCTTCCAACCAACCTCCTATAACGACCTTGATCTTTGAGTAAATCACTCTTATCAGCCAATTTCAATCCTCTTTCCATAGGTGTATCAATTGGGGCCGCACCCAATAGTCCAACATCCTTAATGATTTCTAATGCATACTTGCGTTAGGAAATGAAAATCCCATTTTTGGAAGCAGAGACTTCAATGCCAAGGAAATATTTTAAGTCACCAAGGTCTCTGATATGAAACTGACTATGTAAAAATTTTGGTCACAGCAATACTATGGGGATCATTGCCAGTAATAAGAATATCATCAACATAAATCAATAAGACAGTGAATGACTTGCCTTGTTTTCTGGTGAAGAGAGAGTAATCAGCCCATGACTGTACATAACCAGCTGAGCGAATAGCTTTGGAGAATTTGGAAAACTGTTGGCGAGAGGCTTGTTTGAGGTACAATGACTTGTGGAGGCGACGCACCAAGTCTTCCTCCCCCTGTTGCCGAAGTCCTGGAGGTAGAGACATGTAGATCTCCTCGTGTAAGTTACTTTGAAGAAAAGCATTATTCACATCCATTTGATGAAGTGACTAGCCCTGGGCAGTAGCCAAAGCAAGTAAGCAGCGTACTGTAATTATCTTAGCTGTGGGTGAAAAGTTATCTTGATAGTCAACACCCTCGAGCTGAGTGATGCCCTTTTGCCAAGCGGGATAACCGATGAAAATTGATGGCATGGAGTGAGTGTCAAATTTATGTGATGTGTGAACATTGGTTGCATAGGTGAGACACCCAAAAATGGGAAGATGAGAATAAGATGGGGGTTTGGAGTAAAGCAACTCAAATGGGGTTTTAAAAGAAATTATCGGTGAAGGTAGACGATTGATGATATGAACAGCGGTGAGAGCACATTCCCCCCAAAATTTAGTAGGGAATTGAGCGTGAAATTTTAGAGTTCTAGCTATTTGCAGAATATGACGATGTTTACGTTCTACAACCCCATTTTGTTGAGGTGTGTAGACACATGTATGTTGAAAAATAACGCCATTGTCTTGAAAAAATGAATGAAGTGAGAGAAATTCACCGCCGTTGTCTCTTCGAAAAGTTTTAATATGAGACCCAAATTGTGTGAGAGCATAGTTAAAAAAGCATTTGAGA
Source organism: Ligustrum vulgare (assembly GCA_963555705.1). Classification (NCBI taxonomy): domain Eukaryota; kingdom Viridiplantae; phylum Streptophyta; class Magnoliopsida; order Lamiales; family Oleaceae; genus Ligustrum; species Ligustrum vulgare. The sequence continues at coordinate 24,723,711 of OY743168.1, forward strand.
AGTGTTTGTGTTTCATCTTTTTGTCGCATCAAGAAAATCCATGTAAAATGCGTATAATCATCAACAATAGTGAGAAAATAATGGGAACCAGAAAGAGAAGGGTGTCGATAATGACCCCAAATATCACAATGAATAATCTAGTGCTGAAAGGTAAACGAGTTTGCTTTTCCAAAGGATATATGGCAAGCATTATTAAATTGAACATAAAAATGCAAGATTTTTTTTGCAATAAAATTTAAACGTGAAGGTGATATATGGCCGAGATGGCTATGCTAGAGATCGGTGGAGTTGGTAGTGAGGTTGCAGGCTGGTCGGTTCATGGATGAGGAACGGTTGGCTAAATATTTATTTGTCGCTAATGCCACCAAATAGTATAGTCCATCCCGTTGTTTACCCAAACCAATCGTCCTCCTCGTATCCAGATACTAGAAAATACACCAATAAGGATAAAATGTTACTGAACAGCTCAAACCCCTTGTCAAATGACTAACAGACATTAAATCAACTTTAAATGTGGGATTAGACAACACATCATGTAGGTAACAAACATAATTTAGAGGAAAAGTTCCGGTAGCAACAATTTTCGCCTTTTCTCCACTAGGAAAAGATACGGGCGACAATGAATGGTTCTCAATTTTATGCCATAAATTGGATGATGAGGTAATGTGGTCCATTGCTCTACTATCAATAATCCAATTAAGGGAAGAGACTTTAGACAAACCTGACTTTGTCACCACATTTGCTTCGGAACCAGTACCCTCATCATGATTAATAAGTGACAGCAGTTGCTTGAGTTGGTCTTTCGTCAATGAAATTGGAGGTCTTTCTGATACATTGATATTATATTTTCTTTACAGATTTCATGTCCTAAGACATTGCTCTCAATTTTTTAAAGCTTTTACTTACAATGTTATTAGTAATATCATTAGAAGATGACCATAAACTTGTTGAGCTATTGTTCCTTGAGTTATCTTATTATTGATTAGAATTGGAAATTTGGGAATCATTGCCATAAGATGTTTATTTAGTTATGACCCACTTCTTCATTTTGATAACTTTGCTTTACGCATACTGGGATTTGGAAAATTTAAGGAAATTTTTTTTAGCTCATCGAACATAATGTTTCTGACTAAGCTTCTATTCTTTAACGCAATAATTACAATTTATAAACCAATTTATAAATAACATAATTTTTCAAACCACTTTTTAACCACACACATGTTCTATATCCACTTTTTTATTTTTTAACCACATATTTTTCCTAAAAAATATAAATAAACAAATTTATAATTGCTACAGCAGTGCCTTAGATAGTAACATTTTCTGAATAAGTCATATCAGTTCACAATCTGCGTGAAGATTGGTACCATTTTAATATGCTTAGGCTTTTCCCACCTGCATTTGTGTATCATGCTGTTCATTGTCTTATCATTTTGAGTTGTTATAAGAATTTCTGGTCAAGGTATGTCTTGCTACCCTGTGCTCATTTGTGAAATATATGATTGTTGAATGCAATTACAGAAGTGCTCATAAATTCTGACAATATAGTGGTGATATTCTATAAGTTCCTAAGAATTTGTTGCAGTAAATGCATTTGAGTTCTAATTACAAACCTTTTTCTTCTATTCAGTTACTAAGGCTTCTTGCAGAGGAAAGTGGTGCCATGTCTTCAGAATCTGTAGAAAATGAACATGCTTTGGAAAATGGCATAGATGCCATATCTTCAAACATGGGAAGAACCTCTATTGATGACGAGTGCAAGAAGGAGAAGCAACTAAAGTATAAGAATGCTTGTCAGGAGAAGTTTTCGAGTGCCGAGACAGTGTCCAAGTCTAAACACGAAGAGGAAAAAGGGCTTGGCAATAGTCAGAAGAAGATAAGTCACAACCTATCTATCACTGATCAAGCATTTATCCAATCCAGCTTTGTATTTGATGAAAAACAATTGGAAGAGATAAGTTATCCAAGGAAAGTGGCAGTTCTATACGAGGTTCTTTCAACTTGTCTGGCAGATACACCTGAAGACGACAAGAAATGCACCGGGCAAAGAAAGGGATATGATGCAAGACATCGTGTGGCATTACAGTTTCTAGCTTCCTGGTTTAATGTGAAGTGGATAAAACTGGTACACTTACATGTTACTGATATATTCAATTGTCCAGCTATATGTTGTGCAAACCAGACTCGGAATTTTTGTAGTATAATATTTTGTGTTATAATGCTTTAAGTTGATTGTTATGGATAAGAATGTCAAGTAGTTTTGCATTTTGTATGAGATATGATGGACCTAGCTGAGGAATGTTATATTATGTTAAATTTACGTGCTAGGATTGTGTCAGCAATAGTGTAGATCTGTGTATCAACAACAAAAAGTAGCAGACCCTATCTATCTTGTGAACTGAATTGTTGGGGAAATGTGAAGGATTTTATGTTAATGTCCTTGTATCCAAGCAAAGTGAAGTGCATATTGGTAATTCTAAATCCAGCATAAAAAATGATATCATAAATTATAAAGTCTTCTAGCAGGCTGACAACATGCTTTGGCCAATTAGAAGGTGAAATTTATAGGTATATTCAAGTTTGTTTGATCAAATGATTCTTGCAGATGACGTTTATATTTCCATTAATGTTGTGAAATATTTTTTACCTGTTGTAGATATCTGCTATAGTATTCCGAGGAGTATAAACAAAGTTGGTGTTGATGAAAACATTTTTCCAAACAAAGAAAGCAAATGTGAATCGCCATATCCTGTATTTAATGATTTTGATTTAGGATATTTTTTGATAAAAAAAGTTTAAAGAATAAATAATGAATTTTCTGTTGCCATAATAGTGTTGTATCTCTTTTACCTGTAGCAAAAAATTGTTAAATCAGAGTATAACCAAGGTTGGTGTTGATGCTCAATGCTTTGTCGAAACAAAGAAAGCAAATGTGACTTGACATAGTTCATGATTTTGATTTAGGGTATAAGGACCAAGTCATTTCTGTCCTATATTCTTCTCGAAAGATGTTATATCTTTCTTTACTATCCATCTTTAAGAGAAAATAACTACTAAGAAGTACTGAATCTGATACATGTCTATGCCAATTAAAACTCAGATAATATGTCAAACTTTCATGTGAAGAGCATTATATTGCTGTTGAGAAGATTATCCCAACTTAGAATTTTTTATGAGATTTTATAGTCATATGATTTTGGCTCGGTTTTGCATCTCATTTGTCTTTTCAAGAAATTATGTCTTCGCAGGAAGCCATGGAAACAATGATTGCTTGTTCTGCAATGGCTCTACTAAAAGAGGAAGAATCAGAGGAAAAAACCCACTCTCCAAAAATCTCATGGGCTAACTGGAAATGTGGAAGTATCATAGGTGCTGCTGCATTAACTGGAGGAACCTTAATGGCAATTACTGGCAGTATGGTACCTTTTACTTTCTTGGATTCTTTGTGCATATTCCAAGAACTTGCTCAGATACTTCTGATCAAAGCAAACAAGATTTTTTTTTTTATGAAATATACACATTTACTCTTTCACATACTCTACATCAGGTTTAGCTGCTCCAACCATTGCTGCAGGGTTTGGTGCTTTAGCACCCACATTAGGAACTATAGTCCCGGTGATCGGAGCAAGTGGGTTTGCTGCTGTTGCCACTGCCGCAGGAAGTGTTGCAGGTTCTGTTGCTATCGCTGCATCTTTTGGTGGTGAGTATGTAGATGAATGGTAGGGTAGCAAAATACGTGCAATTTTTTTTTCTTATGTATCTTAATATAAAGCTTGTGATTTAGCTATTACTGATGCTATGCTCTTCATGCCATGAAATGACAATTTTATGACCTCAATCCCTCTGATAAAAAAAAAAAAAAAATCAGATTTTTATGTTTCTTAGTCCAATCTAATATGTCTCTCTGATATTTCAACGACCAAGCTGCTGGAGCTGGACTTACAGGTTATAAAATGGCTAGAAGAATTGGAGACATTGATGAATTTGACTTCAAAGCGATATGAGAAAATCATAACCAAGGAGTGAGTTTTAAAGCTTTGCCTAAATAGAAAAAAGGAGAGAAGTTTCATCCCTGTTAGCTTGTTTAATTTGATTAATTGGATATGTTACGGTCCATGTAGAAAACTTGTGTTTTGTTTGTGGGCACGTGCATTTTTTGCATTTCCTTATTTTAAGGTTACTTTGTCAGCGGCTAGCGGTTGAGATCTTGGTGTCCGGATTTGTTTTTGAGGAGGACGATTTGGTAAGACCTTGGGAAAGACAACATGATAACTTGGAGAGGTATGGCTTGATATCTTCTCTTGTCGAGGTCTTTTCTTGCACATTTTACTGCTACAAATGATAATATCAAGTTATGACTCTCTTGTTGAGGTCCGGTCAGGCGTGGTGGTTGGCAAAGCAAGTGAAGTTAACACCTTCATATTATTCTTTCAAAAATTTAAAATTTTGTCTAGTGAAATTCCTTGGTTATGATGTCGCATGTCTCTTTACCAAATGTATAATTGAAAAATTGATGGGTTACAGTTCCCCTGGCTTCATGATTTCACTGTCAGTAACGGTATTCTTCTGAACATGTTTTATAACGCTGTTATTTCTTTATATTTCTTAGGTATGCACTGCAGTGGGAGTCTAAGAATCTAATTTCTATAAGCAAAGGAATTCAAGAATGGCTTACTTCACGTAAATGATTTTGTCCTCGTTGTTGATTATAATGCATTAACCAGCTACCTCCACTGGAATGTGCATTGACATAAACATGACTACTTTCTATAGAAATCGCCAAGCAAATGATAAGGCAAGGTGCTAAGATGACTGTACTAGGCTCGCTTGTGACGGAGTTTGCTTGGCCAGCGACACTACTTACTCTTACTGACTTCATTGATAGCAAATGGGCAATTTTTGTGGACAGGTACAGGTTTTCCTAGTCACTTGATTGTCACTAAGATACAAATATTGAGAAGGGAAATAAGTTGTTCAAGATTAATTTCCATTGAAATTGAATGTTTATGGTAGGACATATATGTAATTAGATTTGCAACTGTATGATGTGTAGCAATTCTTTCTTATATTTGATTCCATTTTGTATAGATCCGATAAGGCTGGAAAACTGCTTGCTGAAGTATTGTTAAAGAGGTTGCAAGGAGATAGGTACCTAATGGAAAAGAGGAAATTGTGATTATTCTTATTTAATTACGTTCGAAACTCGGAGTTTTTTCATTTCCAGTTGTTCAATCAAATTTCCAGGCCTGTGACACTTGTCAATTTCTCCCTTGGTACAAGAGTTATTTTCAGCTGTCTCCAGATTTTAGCTGAAAGTGAAAATGGTGGTAACACCTTTTAGCTGACTAACTAATCTATGGCACAGTTTATATTGCTCTATCCTAAAATTAATAATATATTGTGCTAAGCCTTTAAGAAAAATGAATGGTCCTCCTCCTAACAACTTAACTTTTTAAGTGGGAACTCCTCGGCCAAAAGGAAGTATCTTTTTAAGTTCTGTATTCTATAATACTAATTCACTCCCCTGATATTTGTCAGCTGGACTTGTGGAAAGAGTTGTTTTACTTGGAGCACCCATTGAAATTAAAGATACGAACTGGGAAGCTACTCGAAAGGCATTATTGCTTTACCTTCTGCACTCATATTCACAAATATCGATACATTTATAACATTCTCTAGTATATAGGTGGTGGCTGGGAGGTTTTTGAATGCATATTCTACTAATCATTGGATACTTGGAATTACATTTCGTGCCAAGTATGCAACTCTTAATTCTACTATGAAAATGTTAGGACATCATACATTTCTATTTTTGAGATATGTAAAAATGATTTGTTGCCCGAATCGGGCACACGATGTTACCCTATACAAACACATGTTGGGTACACATGTGCCTGTATTGGGCAACATAGTGTGCCCGATTCAGGCAACAGATCATTTCTATTGAAATATGTGCTTATTTGTGTCAATACTAAATAGGAGAAAAAGAAGTGAATTTTGTTGTCCATTCTCTTGCTTTTTGATTTTCCATATTTGATGTTGCCAATTCCAATAATAGTCTCCTGACGCGAGGACTAGTGGGTATTCAACCAGTGGAAGTGCTTGGAATTGAAAATGTAAATATTATTTGTAATGCTGGTCGGTCAACATAGCATAGGGATTTCAATCTTTGTCTTATCGTGGCTCTCCATTGCAGGTTAACGTAACTAGCATAATTGAGGGTCACTCCTCCTATCTCTGGCATACCCATGAGATCCTAGAACAGCTCGAACTGGATACTTGTTATCCTATTTTCAGTTCTCCTGCTATCGAAACATAATTCGTAGTTTGTGCTGAAATTCTGGCATGGAGTGTAATTTCATCAGAGGTTTCATTCTTGTCGGAAATGGAGGTTTGGATCAAATTATAAGTGTTACTGTAGTCGGTTTGTGTATTATTGAACCGATGATATTTCATTAGTAAGCAGCATTGTGTGTTCAGTGTTCTAAGTAAATGCTTCATATGAAGGATATACCTACTAACATACAACTGTTTGTTTCAAATTGCATCATTTTTTATCCCATTTGTCTCTTATTTTAGAGGACATGTCGTTATTAATAATAAAAGGACACTACTTATAAAGGACAAATTTATCACAATAAGTCTACCAACACAATCACCTTGACAATGAGCTTGATCCATACCGATATTTCGCAATATTTTAGAAAACACACGTATCGTGATATTTTGAAATTTCTTTTTTCATCGATGAGTGAAATTTCTCGCCAGCTCTACCAGCCTTCATCGACGAGTTATAACTCCATTTTCTCCGATGAATTATGACCAACATCTGGTTGTCGACCTCTAAATGAAGGGATTACTCTGGTAGCTCATCAAAAATACAAAGAATGTTGGTGGAAGAATTTATATTTTCTTTGATTTTTAGCTGTCGACAGAGCGTCACCATGTCGGAATTGGGTATGTATTTTTTCCTTGATTTTAGCTCGGATTAGGTAGCTTGTAAATTTTGTGCAATTAATTTCCTTATGTATAAAAACGTTAATGAAGAAATTTCTTGGATTATGTTAATTTCTTACTGTTGACCACAAAATCTGGTAGGATCTTGGATTAACACGTTTCAGCTCTACCCTCTTAAACACGTGGATCTCCTGCACACTAGGACAAACAATCAGCTTGCAAAGGGGGCCGATGTGGCTCCCGTTTGCACTCCGATGCCTAAGTCAGTACTCATTTTAAGTAAATATAAATTAGGTGCGGGAAATATAAGTGTGTAAAAGAGAGAAAAGGGAGTGAGATTTTATATATTGAGTTTCTAACATTTTCCTTGGAGGCAAGTATGCTCTATTTATAGAAGGAGTTTTTGTTTAGGATTGCGACACGTGGCGGACTTTACACGTGTATCTACCCTAGCTTTTGGAGAAGAGGGTCTTACTTTTTGACAGTAATCATTGCTACGTTTGGTAGGGGATGGACGCCTGTTACTTTTTGATAAAGGCAGTGTCACATCTTTGACTCCATCCATTGTCTCATCATTCATCCGAGGCGCTACCATGGAGCGCCCTGGTTAAACATAAAACACCTTGGCTAGTCATAAACCAGTCCAGCTAAAGAAGTTCATGCGCTGTACCACCTCGACAGTTGACCCAAGGAAATATCCTAAGCTTCTGCCATGGGCCAAGGTTTATTGGGCCCTCGCTGGTGGTTCACTGTACTCCATTTTGGGCTTGGTCTCAACACTAGTCCCTCAGATCTAAGTAGCTTAAGGCATTCATGTTTTCTGGTTAGATCTGTTTTTGACAATCATTTGGACATTTTTTATTTATACTCCGTAACACTTGCATTTATTAGTTTGGATGAACTCCTATTGATGGTGTTAATACGTTCAACCCATACGCAGTGATCGCAGTTCAGGCTTATAAGAGTCATTGTTTTAACAAAGTTCAAGCATAGTGGAGATATATTGTCCTATAAACAAAATAATTTAGGCATTTTTACTATCCGTTATGTTTACAGATAGCACTTGGTGCAATCTTTAATGTAACTCACTTAAGATTTTCATTAAATTATATGGAGACATTGTGACCACCGAAGAGGAATTTGGTTTTATTGAAAATAGCGACGAAGGTGATCTATGTTCCAAGGATTACACAAAGGTACCCCAGATAGGTCTTCGATCATGTACGTACCGGGTACCACCTCCGAGGCGACTCTGTACGGGCGTTCCCAGTTAGGACCTAAAGTCCCTACTCCTGGTTCTTGAGTAGAGGGAAGAACCTTTTTGAGGACTAAATCCCTAATGTTAAAGTGTCGACCCTTTACCCTTTTGTTGTAGTAGCAGGCCATTTTTTCATGGTACTTTGTCATTACTATCTGAGAGTCACTCCGCTTTTCCAGGAGGAAATCTAAGCTAGCTCTCTGTGCTTCTTTGTTTCCCGCTTCGTCATAATGGATTTGACGAAGAGAAGGCATCCCAATTTCAACTGGACATACCGCCTCAGATCCATATGCCAGGGAGAAAGGTGTTTCGCCAGTGGCAGTGTGCGAGGTGGTCCGAAGTCCATAATACTTGTGGGAGTTCATCTACCCATGCGTCTTTTTTGGATTCCAACTTCCTCTTTAGGGTGTTTTTTATGGTCTTATTCACGGCTTCCACCTGCCCATTAGCTTGTGGATAATGCGGAGACGAAAATAATTTCTTAATTCCCAAATCGTCGCACAATTCATCAATGCTTCTATTTTTGAACTGTTTTGCGTTATCACTGACCAACGAGTGCAGTATTCCAAATCTGCATATAACATTCTTTCAGATGAACTTGGTGGTGTTGGCTTCGGTAATCCTCATCAGGGGTTCCGCCTCGACCCACTTGGTGAAATAGTCAATTGCCACTATTGCAAAACAATTGTTACCAGCTCCCCTAGGCATAGGACCAATAATATCTACCCCCCACTTCGCAAAAGGCCAAGGGCTAGTTACCACAGTCAACTTGTGATGTGGCTGATGTGGTATGGTTTCATGCCTTTGACATTTATCGCATTTGCGGACGAAGTCGTGGGAATCCTTTCGCATAGTCGGCCAAAAATACCCCTGTTTGAGGGCTTTCCGAGCCAGTGATAACGCCCCAGCGTGGTTGCCGCATATGCCCTCATAGATTTCTTTCATTACATACTGTCCTTCCTCCGGACCGACACATCTCAGCAAAGGGGAGGTATAACTCCGTTTATAAAGTAGATCATCTAAGAGTATGAAATTTGCGGCATATCTCCGTTCCTGGCTCAATGGAAGAAGTAGACAAATGCTCAATTGGAATCAGATTGTGGAGCTCGGAATCATTACTGCTTGCTAGTTTGGATAGAGCATCTGCATTGGAATTTTCAGTTCTGGGAATATGCTGTAATTCCATTTTTCCAAAGTTCACGGCTAGATCTTTCACCTTTTTTTCCAAGTAAGCGACCATAGTTGATTCTCTAACAGCGAACTGTCTGTTAAACTGGCTTACAACAAGCTGCGAGTCACTATTTGCCACTACAGACTTAATCTTTAGAGCTTTCGCAAGCCTTAGTCCAGCTAAGAGCGCCTCATACTCTGCCTCATTATTTGAGGCTTTAAAGCCAAAGCGGATCGCACTGTGCAGTTTGTGTCCTTCTGGACTCATTAGTAGTATTCCCGCCCCGGATCTTACTTCTGCCGAGGACCCATCAATGAACAATTTCCACTCACGGATATCATCCGTATTATCAATCATCTCCACCTCGGGCGGATGCGTGAACTCAACTATGAAATCTGCTAATACTTGACCCTTTATAGCTGTCCGATGCTCATAATGTAGGTCGTACTTACTGATTTCTATCGCCCACTTCATTAACCTCCCAGACACATCTGATTTCTGCAACACCCGTATCATAGGAAAGTTGGTGAGCACATGTATGGAGTGCGACTGAAAGTAGGGACGGAGTTTGCGAGTTGCTGTGATCAACGAGAGAGCAAGTTTTTCCATATCTGGGTAACGTATTTCTGCATCCAGCATGTCTTTGCTTACATAATACACTGGGAACTGATTCCCTCCTCCTCTCTGACCAATACTGAGCTAACAGCCTCTTTTGACACGGCTAAATACAAATATAGTGGTTCGCCAGCCTTCGGTTTTGATAATAGTGGGGCATGTCCCAAGAATGCTTTCAGGTCGGAAAAAGCCTACTCACATTCCGACGTCCATTGAAATCGCTTCCATCCCTTCAAGGTCTTAAAAAATGGCAAGCATTTGTCAGTGGACTTGGAAACGAATCGATTTAAGGCCGCAATTCTTTCTGTCAAGCTTTGCACTTCTTTTGGGCTCCGAGGAGATCGCATGTTCATCAAAGCTTTAATTTTATCGGGATTGGCTTCAATCCCTCTTCTGTTTACCATGAATCCCAAAAATTTTCCGGATGCTACTCCAAAAGTGCATTTCACTGGGTTGAGCTTCATTCGATATTTCCTCAAAACATCGAAGGCCTCTGACAAATGGCGGATATGCTCTGTGGCGACCATGCTTTTGACCAGCATGTCATCAACATATACTTCCATGGTGTTTCCAAATTGTTCTGAAAACATACGATTTACCAACCTTTGGTAGGTGGCTCCAGCATTTTTTAGGCCAAACGACATGACTTTGTAACAATATAGTCCCCTATCTGTAATAAACGAGGTGTGCTCCTCATCCGATTCGTGCATGGGGATTTGATTGTATCCAGAGTATGCATCCATAAAGCTCAGCATCTCATGTCCCGTTGTAGAGTCAACTAATTGATCAATCCGAGGCAGGGGAAAACTGTCTTTAGGGCATGCCTGGTTTAAATTCGAGAAATCAATACACACTCTCAGTTTTCCATTCTGTTTTGGGACCAACACAGGGTTTGATACCCACTTCGGATCCCGGAATTCTCTGATAAAGCCATTTTTCAATAGCTTCATCACCTCTTCTTTCAAGGCCTCATATTTATCAGAACTCATCGATCTTCTCTTTTGCTTGTGCCCAGGACTTCTTGGATCAAGCTGGAGTCTGTGACAGGACACTTTAGGAACAATTCCAACCATGTCATCATGTTTCCACGCAAATACATCGAGGTTCTCAAGTAAGAAGCTTTTTAATTGATCTTTGTATTCAATTGGAGAATCTAATCCAATCTGCAACTCCTTGATTGGATCAAGTGGATCAACACCAAAGCATTCTATCCTTTCAGCTGGGGTAGAGCAATTGTCTCCGGCCATTCTTGGGTCTAGATCTGCCAGATCTTCTTCTGGCGTTATTGTAACGTCTTCACTTTTTGAGGGCCTTTCACCCAGTCTTTCATGGTCTGGAGCAGCCTTGGCCATTGCCACATCGCCGATCATGTTCAAGCTCCGGTCTTAAAATTTTCAGATAGCGTTTGTGTAACAGGCCCGTGATTCAGTCTGGCTCCCCCTCACTGTCGCAACACCATGCTCCGTGGGGAATTTCATGCAAATGTATTTCGTATGAGTTGCAGCCCCTAAGTCAATGAGACCTGGCCTTCCAATTGAGCCACGATAAGAGGAATTTTTTTTTACAACCAAGAATTCCATGGGGATTCTAGAGAAAGTTGGTGCTTGCCCTACCTCAATCATAAGGGTTATGGATTCTTTGAGAGTTATGCTGTCCCCCGTGAATCCATATATTGGATCTGGAACTAGAATGAGTGGGGTGCTAATCCCCATCTTATCAAAAGTTACTACGTAAATTATGTTTACCGAGGCATCATCATCCACCATCATTCGTGACAACCCATTCCGAGCTACTCCCACCCTGATAACCAATGCATCATTATGCGAAAAGTGTACCCCAATAACGTCATCTTGGGTGAAGGTGATAGACTCTGTCCGAGGCACCCCAACAGGATGTGAATGTATGTGATAATTCACGTTAGCAGGCTACTTGACCTCTCTGATATACCTCTTCTGGGAGTTATTTGTGCTTCCACCTGGATGGGGCCCTCCCAATATCGTGTTGATCTCCCGAATCGGTGGATCATTTGTAAGCATAGGTGGTTTCCTCATATCTTTAGCATGTGCCGAGGAGGTATCCTGACATTTGTTCCTATCTCTTTGATGACTGTCAATCCTTTCTTTGGTTGGGTTTTTCCACGGAGATCGCATGTCAGCTCGGTTAAACTTCTGGTTACCTGGTTTTTTTGTTGTCCCCTTGTCAGGAGAGAAATCACTTCCCCTTCTTCCGTGTGCCTTTTGGTCTGCCAACATGTGGATTTCTCTACAATCTTCAGTTGCGTGGCCATAATACCTATGGTAGGCGCAGTAAGCTCCAATCATGGACTGTTTTCCACTTTGGCTACTCTCCATTCTTCCTTGAGTCGTGGGGGGATTCTGAGAGGGAGCGTTGGAGTGCAAGTTAGGGATAGCTTCCGTGATCTCTGCTGCGTAGCTGGATCTAGTTCCCGAAAATGGACGTGGTGCTCCACTTCGGTTATTGCCGAACCTATCCTTATTACCTCCTTTCCTGAGGTTCGCTTCATTAGGATACCCAAGATTGTATCTCCCTTGAGGATGATTGTCTCTGGCCCTATACATCTCTTCTGAGATGATCTCTTCCTTCATCAGATCTACTAAGACATTGTAATTCCTCGACTTTCTATTTTGGACATCCCTCCAAAACATGCTCGTCATGTCTAACAACCATTTTAATGCAGAAAACATCTCCGCCTCAGTGATGTTCTCACAAATGTGCATCTCTTCAGTAAATCATGCTAGGTAGCTTTTCAAAGATTCCTCCCTTCCTTGCCTTAAGTCTTGAAGGCGTTGGAGTGGGAGCTGGCCAGGCCTGGAGGAAACAAAGTCATTTTTAAATGCTGCCTTCAAATCTCTCCAACTGTGGATGCTACCAGGGGGAAGCTTCTTGTACCATCGTATCGCACTTCCCTCAAGGGTCAGGGCAAAGGCTTTGCACTTCAGTGCTGGAGTGGCTCCGGCTATTTCCATGCTAGCGCGGTAGTTTAACAGGTGATCATCAGGATCACCTCGGTCGGAATATTTTGCTATTTCTGGAATTTCAAAGTCATGGGGCACCGGGCACCTTCGGATGCCCTCTGTAAAGGGTCTTATTTCCTCTTCGTCGTCCAACTCGTATGATGGTAATTCACTGCTCTCATCGTGACCGGAGTACATCGGGTTATGGTGTTGGTCGTACGGCGGTTGAGCGTAATCCTGCTTTCATGGTGGCAAAACTTGGCCGTAGTTTGGCCTTTCGAAGGTCGGAAGATCATTACGAGATTTGGTCTTAGCTGCTTCTGCCCTTCTTTCTTGACATTCCTAGGCTCAGGTGTGGGCACCAATTTTTGTGCCCCTGTATCATGCCGATCTCTATGCATTTGGCTTCGCGACAGGGCTTCTTCAGTGCGTCGCTCTTGCCTATTTTTAGGCTCAGCTGCACGGTGTTGACCTTGGTCAGTCCGGCCTCCTCGTTTGTCCCGGAATAATCCCCATATTCGGCTAAAAATGCTACCAGACTTTGAAGGAGAAGCCTCCCTACGACTAATAGGGGTTGATCTTATGCCCTTAGTGCTTCATGCACCGGGTCCTCCTCGTTGAAAGGAGCAGATTCTACCTCGGCATATGCCTGCGGATCTTGATAATAATAGGAGGCAGTAGCTTCATTAGATGGTGAGTAATGTGGATGCGCTTATTGCGGGGTCATCATGGGTTCGTTTATAACATATCCTCTAGCCATGTAGGCATTCATCGCAGCGGTTTGTTCTATCTGGTGTTTCTGCATTTCCAACATCTGAGCTGCCATGCGAGTCATATCTCGCAGCATGCAGCGATTTTGGTGCCGGCGTGGAGGGTTAGGTTGGGCCACCCCCTCATTTGTGTTCTCATGAGGCCTCTAGGGAGCCTCTTCCTCGCTGTGCTGGGCATTTTTACTCCTACGAGGGTTAATATCATCGTCCCTTTCATTCATGTTCAGAGTAATTTCTTGGTTTTATCTTCTTTTTCAAAGATATGTGAACTTTTATCTCAAAACTCTAAGCCTTTTTCAAGGTTATTAAACTTATATTTCAAAGTTTCACGCCTTTTTCAAGGTTAATAAACTTATGTTTCAAAGTTCCACGCCTTTTTCAAGGGTAACAAACTTATGTTTCAAAGTTCCACGCCTTTTTCAAGGGTAGCAAACTTATGTTTCAAAGTTCCACGCCTTTTTCAAGGGTAGCAAACTTATGTTTCAAAGTTCCACGCCTTTTTCAAGGATAACAAACTTATGTTTCAAAGTTCCACGCCTTTTCAAGGGTAGCAAACTTATGTTTCAAAGTTCCACACCTTTTTCAAGGGTAGCAAACTTATGTTTCAAAGTTCTTGCAATTCTCCGCTCTTTTGCAAGAGGTTATTCATCATTTTTCAAGATTTCCTTTCTGTGTGTGGCTTTTTATCATGCGTTTTCGTGGTTAGCAGTATGACTTCCCACAGACGGTGCCAAAATATTGACCACAAAATCTGGTAGGATCTTGGATCAACACGTCTCAGCTCCTCTCTCTTGAACACGTGGATCTCTTGCACACTAGGACAAACAATCAGCTTGCAAAGGGGGCCGAGGTGGCTCCCGTTTGCACTTTGATGCCTAAGTCAGTACTCATTTTAAGTGCACTTTGCGCTTTTCCTTGGAGGCAAGTGTACTCTATTTATAGAAGGAGTTGCTGTTTAGGATTGCGACACGTGGCGGACTTTACACATGTATCTACCCTAGCTTTTGGAGAAGAGGGTCTTACTTTTTGACAGTAATCATTGCTATGTTTGGTAGGGGATGAGCGCCTGTCACTTTTTGATAAAGGCAGTGTCACATCTTTGACTCCATCCATTGTCCCATCATTCATTCAAGGCACTATCATGGAGCGCCCTGGCTAAATATAAAACACCTCGGCTAGTCATAAACCAGTCCAGCTAAAGAAGTTCATGCCCTGTACCACCTCGGTAGTTGACCCAAGGAAATATCCTAAGCTTCAGCCATGGGCCAAGGTTTATTGGGCCTCTATTGGGCCCTCGCTGGTGGTTCACTGTACTCCATTTTGGGCTTGGTATCAACACTTACACTACAACATTGTCATTATTTTGTGGCTAATGAGATTAAATGAAATCTCTATATAAGAAATGAGATTTCCTCCTCCAATGGTGACAATTAAATGGTTGCGGTTGTTGAATTTGTGGGATTAATTGCGATACGATTCGAGAATTGTGTCAGAGTGAATGATGAACTAACATCCGATGGTATTGAGTGTGTCCCTGAGGTTGGGAAGAAGTTTGCTACCGATGACGAGGCTTTTAAATATTACTTGAAGTATGCTCGTAAAGCGAGTTTTCATATTAGGCGAAGGAATTCAAGAAAAGGTCCAGATGGATTACTTAGGATTGTGCCATTTTTTTGTAGTCGAGACGGAAAGAGATCTAGTACTGCGTGAAACTCATTAAATGGAAGACTTGCTAGGAATTGACCAAGAAGTAACGATTCATAGGCTCAACATGAACCCATAGGTTGGACCTGTCAAGTGGTGAAAGAGACAGTTTGTCCTTAGACAACAAGCCATCATACAAGAGGAGGTTGCAAACTAATAAGCCTAGGTTTCATTAGAGATGTACTGTACCTAGAGTGCTCGCCAATGTGTCTTGGTTAGAAAAGACAATGGAAGATGGCGAGTCCTTTTCAACTATACAGGCCTCAACAGAGCAAGCCTAAAGATTATTATCCCTTGCCAACGATCAATAACCTCGTGGACGTAGGCAATTTGCCGAACCGCGTAAATCTTGTGTTGTTCTATTTCTCTTTCGAATTCGTTGTTTCTATTTTTGCATTGGTCGAACCGTCGGTTAATTCACTTCCGCACAACAATTGGTATCAGAGCCTTGACTCTCTTAAAATTCTAAGTATGCTCTGTGGTTGCAGCACTGACTGATCTTCCACATCAGAAAAGATTTTTTGAGAACAGGGATCTTGGTATATATTTTTTGAGATTTTTTTGAAAAATGTCTAAAAATTCCTCGACTACACCGACGGAGACTGAGGACCCACCTCCAGCCATTTTAGATGGATCTTCAAGGCCCACTGTGTCTTCAACAAGAACAGTGGTAACTAATGCAAAAATAGACGTGGAAAAATTTGATGGCACAAATAACTTTACTATGTGGCAATGTGAAGTTATGGATGCGCTATTTCAACAAGAGCTAGACATTGCTCTTGAAGAAGATAAGCCAGCTGACATGGATGATCTAGAATGGACAAGAATCAATCGGAGTGCCTGTGTGATCATCCGTTCGTGTCTCACCAGAGAGCAAAAGTTCCCATATATGATGGAGAAATCGGCAAGCAAATTATGGAAGGAGTTGGAGAAGCAGTTTATATCAAAAAGCTGCCAAAACAGACTCTATTTGAAGAAGAAGTTATTTCGCTTCCGATATCAACCTGGCACAACTATGTACAACCATATTACCGAGTTCAAGAAATTGGTAGCTGAGTTGATAAATCTTGAAGAATCTTTCAAGGATGAAGATAAGGCCATGTTGCTCTTGACTTCTCTTCCCGATGAATATGAACACCTTGTCACTACGATACTTCATGGAAAGGATGAAATTACTTTTGATGAAGTCTGTGCTGCTTTGTACAACAATGAGATCCGAAAGAAGGATCAAAAGGAACATGGAAGTTCAGCAGGAGAAGCCTATACTATAAGAGGTCGTGCTCAAAGTCGTAATCCCGGGAGAAGGGGCAGATCTCGTTCGAAGGGCAAGCCTGCTAAAGATGAATGCGCCTTCTGTCATGAAAAAGGTCATTGGAAGAAGGATTGTCCAAAGCTGAAGAACAAAGACAAGGTTAACGGTATTGCTGGAGCTACTTCAGAAGCCAATATAGCCAAGTGTGAAGATGATGAGTCAGAATTTGTTCTAGCTAGTACATCAAGTATATCTCACTCAGACGAATGGATTATGGATTCGGGTTGCACTTATCACATGTGTCCCAACAGGGAGTGGTTCTTCAAACTCGAAGAACTAAATGGTGGTGTTGTTTACCTCGGCAATGATGAGATCTTGCAAACAACAGGGATAGGTTCAATCCGTTTGAGATGTCATGATGGATCAACTAGAATTCTGACAGACGTAAGGTATGTACCAGATTTGAGTAAGAATCTCATCTCCGTGGGAGCCTTAGAATCTAAAGGCATGTTCGTGACTATACGAGATGGAGTTCTGAAAATTGCTAAAGGCGCACTCGTGGTAATGAAAGGCATAAGGAGAAATAATTTGTATTACTTCCAAGGTAATACAGTTATTGGATTGGCGGCTACAGCATCAGGAGAAGACGAAGATTTAGAAATCACAAAACTTTGGCACATGCGGTTGGGACATGCTGGTGAAAAAGCTATGCAAACTCTGGTGAAGCAAGGCCTATTGAAAGGAGCAAAAACATACAAGATGGATTTTTGCAAACATTGTATTTTGGGAAAACAAACAAAAGTAAAGTTTGGTACTGCAATCCATAATACAGAAGGTATTCTGGACTATGTTCACTCAGACGTGTGGGGACCTACAAGGACATCTTCCTTGGGAGGTATGCACTATTTTGTTACTTTTGTCGATGATTTTTCCAGAAGAGTTTGGGTGTATCTGATGAAGACAAAAGATGAAGTATTAGATCGTTTTCTTATATGGAAGAAGATGATGGAGACGCAGACGGGCAGAAAAATCAAACGACTCATATCAGACAATGGTGGAGAATACAAGAGTGATCCGTTTCTTAAAATCTGCCAAGATGAAGGTATTATGCGACACTTCACAGTCAGAAATACACCACAGCAGAATGGGGTGGCTGAACGCATGAATCGAACATTGCTGGAGAAGGTTCGATGTATGTTGTCTAATGCTGGATTGGACAAGAAATTTTGGGCTGAGGCAGTAATATATGCGAGTCATCTCATTAATCGTTTACCATCTACTGCCATTGGAAATAAGACACCTATGGAGGTTTGGTATGGAAAACCTGCTATTGACTATGATTCTTTACATGTTTTTGGTTCCACTGCATTCTACCATGTAAAAGAATCTAAGTTGGATCCAAGAGCTAAGAAAGCACTGTTTATGGGGATCAGCTCTGGAGTAAAGGGATATCGCTTATGGTGTCCTGATATGAAGAAGATAATTCTTAGCAGGGATGTCACTTTTGATGAATCTGCTATGTTGAAAAAGGTGACCGAGGGTGCTCAGCAGCAGGTGGAGCAAGTTCCGCAACAGGTGGAGTTTGATGCAACTTTGATTGACCCAGCAGGTGAAACTCCAATAGCAGAGGAGTATGTTGAAGAACAAGAAGAAGAGGAGGTTTCAACCCAAGAACCTCCATCGCAACCGAGATCAATTGCAGTTGATAGGCCACGAAGAGAAATTCGAAAACCTTCTCGATTTGTTGATATGGTGGCCTATGCACTTCCAATTGTAGATGATGATGTTCCTTCTACTTACAAAGAAGCTGTCAGAAGTTCTGAAAATGATCAGTGGAAGGAAGCTATGGCAGATGAAATGCAGTCCCTTCAGAAGAACAAAACGTGGGAGCTAGCTCAACTTCCGAAGGATAAGAAGGCAATTGGGTGCAAATGGGTTTTTACAAAGAAAGAAGGATTTCCTGACAAGAACGAGGTTCGCTTCAAGGCACGGTTGGTGGCTAAAGGCTACGCTCAGAAGGAAGGAATTGATTATAATGAAGTATTTTCTCCAGTTGTGAAACATTCTTCCATTCGTATTTTATTGGCCTTGGTAGTGCAGTTTGACTTGGAACTAGTTCAACTTGATGTGAAGACCGCCTTTCTGCACGGTGATTTGGAAGAGGAAATCTATATGACTCAGCCAGAAGGATTCAGGGTTGCTGGAAAAGAAAATTGGGTTTGTAAATTGAGCAAATCGCTATATGGACTTAAGCAGTCACCGAGGCAGTGGTATAAGCGATTTGACAAGTTTATGTTGGAGCAAAAGTACACACGAAGAAAGTTTGACCATTGTGTTTATTTTCACAAGCTAAAAGATGGATCTTTCATATATCTACTCTTGTATGTTGATGATATGCTGATTGCATCAAGGAGCCATGAAGAAATTGACAGATTGAAGGCTCAGCTAAACCAAGAGTTCGAGATGAAAGATCTCGGTGAGGCAAAGAAGATTCTTGGCATGGAAATAAGCAGAGAAAGAAACAGAGGTAAGCTTTGTCTGACTCAAAAGCAGTATTTGAAGAAAGTAGTACAACGTTTTGGTCTAGACAATCAGTCAAAACCTGTAAGTACTCCACTTGCCCCTCATTTCAAGCTTAGCTCTACGATGTCTTCCAACACCGACGCGGAACAAGAATACATGTCAAAAGTTCCTTATGCAAATACAGTTGGAAGTTTGATGTATGCAATGGTGTGTACAAGACCTGACATTTCACATGCAGTTGGAGTGGTGAGTAGGTATATGCATAGTCCTGGTAAAGGACATTGGCAAGCTGTGAAATGGATGTTAAGGTATATTTTGAAAACCATTAATATTGGTTTAGTGTTTGAGCGGGATGATTCACTTGGTCATTGCGTAGTTGGATATGTTGATTCTGACTATGCTGGTGATTTGGATAAACGTCGATCAACGACTGGATATGTGTTTACTCTTGCAAAAGCTCCAGTCAGTTGGAAGTCCACTTTACAGTCTACAGTCGCTTTGTCTACGACAGAAGAAGAATATATGGCAGTTACAGAGGCTGTTAAAGAGACAATTTGGCTGCAGGGGTTACTTGGTGAATTGGGAGTCGTTCAGAAACACATCACTGTGTATTATGATAGCCAGAGTGCTATTCATTTGGCAAAGAACCAAGTCTACCATGCACGGACGAAGCACATCGATGTTAGATATCATTTTGTGCGAGAAATTGTTGAAGAAGGGGAGATCCTACTTCAAAAGATTCTAACAGCTGAAAATCCTGCAGATATGTTGACCAAAGTGGTAACAGCGATCAAGTTCAATAATTGTTTGGACTTGATTAACATCCTGCAAATTTAAACACCTACGAGGTGTGTGGTGCCAACAGGCACAATTGGAGACACTCTTTCTCATTTTGTTTGGAAGCAGTTCATTTGAATCAAGATTGAAGCCAAGGTGGAGATTGTTAGCCATTATTTCAATAGTGGCATCAATTAGTCAAAAGTTTGGCAAAGTTTGGCATCAATTAGTCAAAAATGGAGCACTTGAATTTCCACCATAGATGTGGAAATCAAATTGATGGTTGTGATTCATTCTCTTAACCTATAAATAGGCATGCTTCATTTTGTTTTTAGATCATCAAGTAGAAGAGAACAATTCCTTTGTTTTCTCTTGTGAGAGTTTGTAGTACTTGAGCATTTGGAGAGGTGCACTTGTAAAGTGTTCTTCTTTTGTAGTTTGTGAGAAAGAGTGTTTGTTTGGTGAGGTAGAGATATTTGTATTCCACATTTGTCAAACTTTTGACTAATTGATGCCACTATTGAAATAATGGCTAACAACTTTCCATAGATCGGTTACAGATCATGGATTGGGCACCCTTGATTACCAAATTTATATGTAGAAAGGCACAAAGATGACATCACTTATTCAAGAAAGAATGAATTCGAAAAATTTTGAGCGGATCAAATAAGCACATCTCAAACAAAATAGAGAAGTGAGATCTTCATAATACTAATTTGAACCAACATAGATTCAGAGATTTATACCTCATCTTGCCATCAAAATAAAAAGTAGGTTAATTTTATTGGTGGTCACTGATGTTTAACCAAAATTACAAGACGATAAATGAAGTTACAAAGCTTCAATTTCAATTACTGGAGTTACAAACCCTTTCACTCGTGGTCACTCTGTTAAACTTCTTAAAATTTTCGAACATAATGGTTTAAAGTAATGTTTGAATAATTTTATTAATTGACATGAGTGTCCCCAACTTGAATTTAATGGAATTTTTAGATTCATGAATTCTCATAGATTTTATGAATTTTAATAAAATTCTACAGTAACTCTCAGATTCTAATGGAATCCTATTCCACAGATTTTAGTAAAATTTGTTGAATCTGTCATCAATATAAATTTTTAGAATTTTATCAACTTTTACTCTTATCGGGTAATTTATTTATTTATTTATTATTTTTTGTTGTTCAAATTGAACAAGTAAAAAAATAAAATTAACATAAAAATAAAATATAAAATAAGAATATTCAAACCGCTAAAAAATAAAATATATAACCTTGTTTCGTTTTAATTAAAAAAAAAAAAAGATTCAAGCTTTTCATTTAAAACATGAAGTATTTTCTTATACAAATAATCAATTAAAACAATTAATTGCATTAAAATAATTAAACTCAAAATTTTAATTATATAAAAACATTTATAGATTATCACAAACAAATTGGTAAAATTTTATTAATAAAAAAATGGATGAATAATGCATTATTTTTTTCCTCCAGTACATACAATTGTCATCTTCTAGAGTTGTGGGGATTATGACTGTCAAATTAATAAGAATCGCAGACCTAACACCTTCATATATTAAAAACAAAATTGAAAAAAAAAATAATAAGAACCACGTGGTGTTTTGTTTTCCTTTTTATTATTACTTTTTATTTTTATTGGTAAAAAATGGAGGAATTATGGTCAGGGAATTGGAAATCTGAGGAGTCATGTCGGATTTATTAAGGAATCTTGCCTAGGGATGGCAACGGGATCTGTCCCATGCCCCACTTAAAAGCAGATTGGGGCGGCATGGGGTAGGGCAGGGCGCGGGGCATTGTGGGGCTACAAATCGCCCCATTTAATAAACCACTTATATTAGCGGGGCGGGTTTCATAAATTAAAATTATTTCTTATTGCATCAAAGCCATTTAGTTGAATGTCAAAAAATTGAAAATTATGTCTTTACTGCTTAAAAATATGTTCTTACTTCCATCACACCTGTAATGAGTTAAGTAAAACTTTATTTGGTCGGAAATTTTTTTTAGTGAAAGTAATGATGGCAAGAACAAACTTTGTTGTGATGGGCCATGTAATACAAAGGAAACTAACTGGGAAATACATGGGGCATCTCAATATTGGGATGAAGGCAGCTGAAAAATATGTTCTTTCTTCAATCAGAACTTGAATTATTTATTCAGAGCCTACAGACCACAAGACTGGTTCATCAAAGATACTTTCATCTTATATCTTAAAAGCTAACTTATCCTCTACTGAAGAACTTTTTTAGGAAAATGATACAAGGAGTTTGACATCGATAGCAATTACAAATTAAATTAGAAAGCTTGAATTTGTTGGCAATAGTAGAATGTGTTCTAAATTGGAGAATGGGGCGAGTGGGGCGGGTCGGGGAAAAACCATCCCCGCCCCACGACGAACGGGCACAACTTTTCTGTCCAGTATCTTGCTTTCATAATTATGGTTTAAAATTCATCAAAATCCTTACAATTCTATTCATATTAGAAATTCACTAATTTTTGAAGACACGGGAATATTGTGTAATTAATAGAAATTCATATTGATGACCTTGGATTTTGATAGATTTTATAAAATCCTAAATTGAAGATATGTAAAACGTTGTGAAATTCTAAAATCCTTCAAATTCCATGTTATGAAGACTTAATTTTCTAATTAATAGAATTATTATTCAAACAATTTATGTTTAATTTACAAGGATTATAGAATAAAAAATTCAAGAATTTAATTTATATGGATTATAGAATATAAAATATTCATTACTTGTCAAAAAATCTAAAAAATATACCTAAATTACAAAGTGAAAGAGTTTGTAAATTTTGCCCCTGTTTGATGCAGACTTTAGAGAGAAATTAATTTATTGAATTATGACTCTTTGAAAAATGTGTAGTTAAAAAGTAATTTTTTTTAATTTATATGTAGAATATTTTATTGTGTAAATGTGTGTTTAAAAATGATTAAATTAAATGAGGAAGAAAAAGAGATTTCGAAAAAATAGAGGGGCTTAAGGAATACGAATACAATAAGCAAGCAATTTTATGCTGAAAGTTTGTTACTTGAATGACCGTTTTGTAATTTTGATTGAACTACGTGAAATTAACCTATAATCATAAAAAGGGCAAAACCCAGTATTCGGCACAGAGACCCAAAGGAAGAAAATGGGTGAAGAAGAAAAGCGAAATCCAAAACCCGGATTGGATTTAGAAGTAGAATCGTCAAATGAATCAATCAACCAAAAGACAGAGGATACGAATCAACTGAGAGAACAATCTTCAACATCTTCTTCAAAGAATACAAATGCAAATACTCGTACGGTGAAGTCTTGTAAAGGTTGCTTTTATTACTCGTCCCATTTCAAAGCTGATTCTCGAGACCCTCGTTGCGTTGGTATCTCCCGTACCCTTCCCAATGGTAATCCTATTTACCCTTGAATTTCTCTGGGTTTTTCTTGTTAATTGAATATTTATACTCCACGATGAGATTTTTGTGATTAATCATTTACTATTTGGGGTTTTTTTTTTTTTCCCAATATTTCTTTATGGAAATTTTTATTGTAATATTTTATATTTGTTTTACTCGAATGTTGTATTTCCCCTTAGCTTTCTTGTATATCTAGAAAATTATTGTGCCTTGAGTGTTTTGGCAAGAATTTTAATTTTCAATATTCTGAATACATGAGAAGATTAGTGTGGAAGTTTTTTGTTTATTTTGGAACTGTTTAGGACTGAATTTCTTTTATGTAAGGTTAAGATTGTATATCTGTGAATGCTAGTATACCACATCTTGGATTTGCATCTTTACATATGTTTCTTTACCTGCCACATCTTAGATTTGCTTTTAGAATAGGATAACCTCTTTGCTCGTAGGTTCCATTCTGCTAAGTACAACTAGTTTGTTTTGAAGAGATTTAAGTCTTAAAAAGAACTTGAATATTAATAGTTCACTCAATGCTCTCTGAGTTATGTGGACTTTTGCATGATGTAAAATATTTCAGAAGTATAAGCATTAGATCATGCAGTTATCTGTGTGTGATTTTCCTAAAATTAATACCTTGCAAGAGTACTGATTCCATGTTTGATGACTAGTACCGCGATATATTGTTGGAGAATCTGATGTGGAAGCCTTTGAAAGTGGTAGAAGCCTTAGAGATTTCAGATATGCTTGTGTTGGTTATACCCTTTACAATGACCAGAAAAAGCAGGTAGCTGATGGACAAGAGACACAAACAGAGTTGCCAGTTTGTTTAGGCCTTGAGGTTAGTATCTCACACCCGTTTCTTCATTTCTGCATATGTTTTGAGTTTCTTTTTATTTGCCTAATAGGATGGTTATGATTATGCCCCTATTTGATGGGGATTACAATCAGATTTTTAGTAGGTTTTGATAGAAATTGATGAAATGTGTGGTTGAAAAATTGTAGATCTCATAAAATATGCGGTTGATATTAATTGTTGATTTTGACTTAGGGGTTTATTCAATGCAGATTTTGAAAGATTTGAAAAGTTTGAGTATATTCTATTTAGACTTTAGAGACTCCGTAAAAATCTTGAGGTATTTAATATATATTTTAATACTTTCTAAAAGTCCATAAAAGTCAATGTGTATTATATAAAGACTTTTAAAAGTCTTGTGTTATTCAAAATGTCAATGACTTTTAAAGACTCTTACGAAATCTTCTATGTACTAACTTCTAAACAGAAAGTGTAACCATAAAATCTCTTAATTTGTCTCTTATTAACCTTCAAGATTTTGAAAGACTTAAAAAAAAAAAAAAATTCTTTTACATTGTAATTTTGTTTCTTCTATATTTTTCTTCCTTCTTTTATGTTATTTTTAGAAACCTTATACCTACGACTAAATAAATCATTATTTTTCTGTCTCTTCAACTTGTCATATTTTTTTCTTTTTTATATTCTTTCCCTATATTTTTGCTCACTTCTTTTTCATCATTTTCTTCAATTTTTCTATGAAAATAGATCCAACTAAAATTTAATAGAAAAATAATATTAAATTGTATTAAAAAAAAAAATAATTAAGCAAAGTGATTCTAGAATTTTCTTCAAAAAGATTTGCATATTCAAAAAAATTAATTAAAAATCAATTGAAATCTATAAAAGTTTGTATATTAAAAAAAATTATGAACATGGTATAATTTCTTTAAGTTGATATCGAATGTGATTTTATTTTTACTCCATTTTTATTATCAAAAATATTTCTCTGTTCTAAAATTATTTTTCTCTCAAGCCACATTTTTTTGATTCACATGACATTTAATTATTATTGACAATTAATATTCACGCCATAGAAAATTTAATCTATTAATATTCAAGTCTTTCAATTGAAAGAATAAAAATCTAAACGTTTTTTAAAGTCTATGAAAGTCTTTTAAATAAAGTTCTACAGAAGTCTTCGAAAGTTTATACAAATCCATAAAAGTCAATAAAATTCAATGAAACCCATTAAAAAAAAGCCCTTTAAAAAAATTCTTTAAATGTCTTTCAAAATCTACATTAAATAAACCCCCCTAGATTAAATTCTAGATTATAATTCTTATCAAACATGGGGCTATGGTAAATACTTGATCCTTGCTTTTCCATTTATTTCTGTCTTTCTCTATTCAATTACAGAAACACAAACATTTCATTGATTTTTTTTCTTTTTCTTTTTCTTCTTCTTCTTATTCATCTTCTTCTTCTTCACTTCTTCTTCTTCTTATTCATCTTCTTCTTCTTCTTCTTCTTTTTTAAATAAAAAAAGAAATTTTATGACTACCACCATCACAAGTAAACAAAATCTTTCAATCTCCATGTGTGCTGCGCTCGGGCGCATGGACGGTGAGTATCTAATGCAATAAATGGCACTATTCTGGACATAAAACTCTAGTAGGTTTAATCCCATCCTATTGAAGGTGTTATTTACTACGTGATGTTTCTTGGTTTAAATGTTTCTTCACTTGTGTCTTCTTAATTCCATCTTGTGATCTTTTTTGATATCTTTGAGACTTTGCTCAGATTATAGAAGATCGAAGTGCTACTACACCTGCTCCTGCTCCTGCTCCTATTCATCTTAGAGAAGGTAAATGTCCTTTTCTTTTCTTTCTAATCTAGATTGTTTCACAATTAGCAATTGGCAAGTGGGATTTAATGATTTATGCATGAGCAATAGGTTTTTCCATGTTTTGCTGTTTGATTGGTAATATTTTCCATGTAATTTGATTGGTGAATGTTGAAATATAATGATGAAAGTATAATTTTATTTCTTGATTATGAAAGTGTTACAAAGCAAGATATAAATAGAAAACCTAAAACACATAATTGCCTAGTAGTCCTTACACTATTCTAAACAACTATCTTGGTCCTTACAATATTAATACAACATTTCAACACTCCCCCTCAAGTTGATGCATAGATAAACATCAACTTGAAAATAATGTAAACAACAAACTTGAACAACAACTTCAAGTAAATAACAAAGTGCTCCCCCTTCTTCCAATTTCAATAGTCTTCTTGGACGATGCCATAACGAAGGATCAACTTGGATAAATTAAAATCCACAACCCGTAAACAACGGAAAATCCTTACTCCGGATACAAAGGAAAACCAACATAAAGAGACGTAAACCAGTCAAGAGGCGATCACCAGGTCGACCTAATAAAGGAACTGATCTTACGAATAAAAGGCTAACAAAAAGACACCAAGAAAGATAGTGAAATTGAAAAGCTAGGGGCTGAATTGCACAAAATGAAAGATCAGGGACTGAAATGCAAATTCTGAAAAATCAAGGACCAAAATGAAAATATTGAAAGTTCAGGACTGAAAATGAACTTCCAGAAAGTAGAGGGACAAAAACTGATAAAATAAAAAGATAATGGGCTGAATTGTGAATTTTGGAAGTTGAAGGGCTGAAATGTAATATTTGAAAAGTTGAAGGACCAATTTGCACTTTTGAGAAGATAGAGGAGCTTGATAAAACTATTGGAAAATATAAGATTAAGATGTAAAAAAAAATCCTGAAACTTGAAAACTATCATGTGATAGCCCAATAATGGTCCAAACCAAGACCAATAAATAATCCAATCTTTTCAATCCATAAAGGCCAATATGCAAGGCCCAAACCAAATAATCTAAGCCCAACTCCAATTCAACACTCCTCCACTCTTTAGGCCCAATCAACAAATAAAACCAAATAACCTCATTTATCTCCAAACCCTAACCCTAAATTTCAGCCAGCCGCCATCGCCGGAGGTCCGGCGCCGCAATCGCCGGAGGTCGCCGCCATTGCCGGCGACCACCGCTGCCGCCGCCGCCGGATTGCCGGAATTTTTTTCTTTCAATACAATCGGCATCCCTCACCAGCCCCGCACACCCCAGATAACTTCTTCACCCTTGCCGCTAACCAGTCAGCCGCCATCGCCGGAGGTCGCCGGAATTTCTTCTTCACTCTCTCTTCCTCTCCCCTCTCTTTTCTTTTCTGCTTCTCTTCTTCCTCGGCAACGGGGAAGACAAACCCAATAAGGGCCAAATATTTTTGTTTGGGAAACTCATCCAAACACCATCCACAACCCGACGCCGCCACCTCCGTCGGCTTCCCTCTCTTTCTCTCCAGCAGTCGTCGCCAGCGGATTCGCCAGTCAGCTTCATCACCGCGCCTCCACATTCTCCAACTTCCCAGCCTCTCCACCGCCGGGGCTTCACACAGCTACCAAGCAACCACCATCTTCTTCTCTCCCCCTTCTTCGCAGTACACACAACAGAGAGCAAGAGCTGAAGGAGGAAGAAGATTGACAAAAATAAAATAAAATATAAACAACTTGGCCGGACGAGCGGCGGCGGCCGCTCGCCGGAGAACGGAATTTCACAGGAAATTTAGGCCAAGATCGATACTTGCTCTGATACCATGTTGAAATATAATGATGAAAGTATAATTGTATTTCTTGATTATGAAAGTGTTACAAAGCAAGATATAAATAGAAAACCTAAAACACATAATTACCTAGTAGTCCCTACACTATTCTAAACAACTATCTTGGTCCTTACAATATTAATACAACATTTCAACAGTGAAAAATATCATTTAATAATAAATTATTTAATAAATAAATAATATTAAAATATATGAAAGTCGTGTGAAAATTAACTACATTGTAAGATTTAGAAAACTGAAGGACTAAATTGCAGTTATTCAAAAGTTGAATCAATTCAAAGGATGAAGATTGAATTTGACCACGGATCAATTAGACCCAATTGAAAGTTAAAAGTATCAAATTGGAAGAACAACAAGTATAAAAAATCAGGCCAATAAAAAGGTTGAGGACCAAAATGCAAGAAAATAAAGTAAATTCCATTTTGCCTAGAAAATCAATTCTCACCACTTTGGCAAGAAAATGAATTCTTTGAAAATAAGGAATTGGAGATGATGTGACCCTTGCCAAGAAATCTAATTCCATGGAAATTTTTACAAATCAAACAAGCCAAAAATGAAAATTGGAAAACATATTCCATTTTCCATGGAAAATATTGGCCAATCAAACATGGCCTTAATATTTTTACCAGTTGGAGAGTGTACTGCCTTTTTCGAACTAAGCTTTGGCAAAAATGGATTAGCAATATATACTGCGTCTTCATCTGACTAAATTAACAACTACAGCTCCTGTTTTGACTTACATTTTGTACCAGCAGTCGATTTTACTCTTATTTACCAGTATGGTGAATACGGAATCTCTTTTACTTGGTGGGAAAAAAACAAGAGGTCTCAGGATTATTCCTGTTATAAACAATTATCGACACTTCTTGGACTAAATGCTTGCCGTATAAATTGTTTATACCAAGGTGGTTCTGAATTAATTATTTGCTTTGATATCTGAAGTAGGAATTAGTTATCAAATTTGAATCCAGAAATATAGTTGACAGTTGAACTAGCACACCAAACTACCCAGGTAACTATGAATTGCTACGATGCTTGGTCTCTTCACTCTGTGCAAAGTACCTTGTCAACACGACACGGGTACGGGTATGGAATTTGGGTCGGATCCATGTATGAAAAAGTAGGTACTACATTTTTTTCTTAACTGATGAACATGTTAAAGAAGCCTAATTTTAAAGGCTGCATATATAAAATCATAAAATATATTATACTATAAAAGTAAAAACTTAAATTTAAAAAATATTTTACTATTATTTGAATTTCAAATTGATTTCTATAAACTTTTTCATGGAATAATATATATGTAAACCGTACCCACGTATTCTTGTTCAAAATTTGGATCATTTTTAGCCGTGTTCCCGCATTCTATTCTAGATTTTAGAAAAAGAAGGATTCGTCCCTTAGATTTGTACTCGTAATGGACACCCATACCCGAGACCAAGTATATGAATTGAATAGGGTTGTACATTATTCCCAGTAACAAATGTCTGTCAATATGTCAGGGATGTGTATACAATGGTCCTCAAAGGCAGTATTTCTGTTTATTTAGTTAAAGTAGGAGATTGGTATTACGGGGATTTAGTAGAATAAACTGTATAAGCTGTAAATAAGGGGTAGGGTGTTCATTTGAGGCGGGCAGAAATTAGGGTGAAAATTTCTACAGCCTCTCGAAAGCTGGATGTTTTCTCTATTTTTGTGTATAATAATAATGTGTTATACTGAAAGTAAACAATGAATCATATTACAGTGAACATAAATTATATAGCAGGAAAAAGCCAGCTTTCAATAGGCTTCTCTTCCCCATTTTATCTTAATTTCTGCCCACCTCAAATGAACACCCTACACCCTATTTATAGCAAGAAGCTTATACAACTTATTCTATTAAATCCCTGTAATAACACTTCCCTACTTTAACTAAATAAACGGAAATATTGCCTTTGGGGCCTATTAATATATAATAAGAGTTTACATGCATGTGCATTTGTTTTAGTTACATAAAAGTGATACATTGGGCAGTTTCTATGCGCATAAACACATATTTTGTGAAGCAAGTGCATTCTTGTTATCATGGTTTAAAAAAAAGTTCCGCCTCAATGAGCTGAGGTACTTGAAAAATGCCTCAATACACGTATTTTTTAAGGGTTGAGCGAGGCTTACGCCTAATTAATTAAGAGGCGTGCGCCTCACAAATGTTTGGCTTTCCACTTTTTAAAACAAAATATTCACATAATTTACCTATCTAATTTAATAATATCTTTATATTAAAACCTAAATTTGTTATTAATTTTGCTATAAATAAGAGTAAACTAATTATAAAAAAGGGAAAAATAAAAATTTATAGATACTTTATTTGATTTGAGTTGCTATTTTTTTTTATTGATACTTAGCCCTTGTTTGGTACTCGAATTTTTTTACAACATCCCCTTAAAACTCATTTTTCACCTCACATTTTTATAGGACCTCAATTTTCACACTTTTCAACCTCTTTTTAACAATACATTCTCCTAAAAATCTAAATGTCCTACAACAAACGGGCTTTTAATAATTTGTTGTTTTAAAGACTTTTACATTTTGTTTATGTTATTGAATGTTTATTTTTATATATTTTTATAATTTTACTAAATTTTTTGGTTCACAAAGAGGCTTACGCCTCAAAGCGCCTCGAGACGTACGCCTAGTCTCACGAAGAAAAAACGCCTCAGTACCCGTTTACGCTTTTTAAACTATGCTTGTTATAAGATGTTCATCATATATTTATTGACAGGCATAAAGATGCTTCTCTTATCTATTTATATATTAGTGTTTATTAATGAATACGTGTTGCACATGTAAGTGGTTGAGTCAATCTTCTAATACTGCGTAAAACTCCATTCTTTCTACCTCTTTTAAATGCACTTTATTTCATTAGCAATGCAGATATGTATGGGCATTCATGTTGTGATTCTTGATGTATTTTATGAAAGGGCACATCTCTCCTTGTAGTTATTATGGTTAATCTGTTAAATTTGTATGTTTCTTGCAGATGGTAATGGGCTGCCCCAACATCGAACACATAAACCGACTCATTTGGCTGGGGATGAGTTCCTGAGCAGGCAAGTACATTCTGAGTTTCATTTGAAATAAAGTTTTTAGTGTTTGGTTGAGTTGAAATGTCAGGTCTATCTAAATATCCAAATTTGGTTTGACCAACATGTCTATCTTGAAAGTTTGTAACCCAGTCTTATTAACATTTACAATTAAACTTACAATATCATTTTTGACACCAATATATATACTGTAGTTTGCAGTCAACTAATAACAGCAAATTACAGTTCAATTAGAACATTCTTCATACCAGTGTGTCCAACATGGGTAGTTCTTAAAAATGGAAAGTGCGAGCAACATAGACCGGTATCGCTATCGAAATGGTGAGCACCATGACACCTACGGTCCAACCAATTAGGAGAGAATCAATAGATTCCTTTTCGAGAGCGATTCATCCTTCCGAAGTGATAACTAGTAATTGTTTTGTGCAGATTTCGAGTTTCTTGTTTCATTTTAAGTGATATTGGTAAATGAAATATTTTCTCTTCGGATTTGTATAGAAATCACTTCAGTCGCCCTCGAGCTGGTGAGCTGTGCATAGAAATCACGTGCCTAGCTTTCTATGACATGAAACAATGTTTTCCACACTTGTGAAATATCAGCATGTTAATCTTTTGGTCTTAATCTGCTTTGTCCTATCATGTTTCGGTGGATTGTGTGCTAAAGTGAATCCTGTCTTGTGATATCATTGTACTTTTATTGCTGATGAGGCTATTTCCAGTGATTCAAAGGACTATTGCTGAGGTCCTGGGATTAAATATTCTTTGATATGGTTACGAGTTGCCTTTTATGGGACTTAATTACTTATTATTGCTCTATTATTTGTTGCATCTATTATTTGTTGCAACGTATAGTTCGGATGAAATTTATGAATGAATTGTAATTGTACATGTTTTGCTGGTTTCTGGTTATAGCATTATTTCTCTTGTTTAGGGAAATATCTCAATTATAATATAACTAAAACTTTGAAAAAAGCTTTTTATACCTTTTTGAACTAATAAATATTTGGCTATACTGAAAATTTTAAGGTTTTGAGATTATTATAGAGTATGTGGAACTTGAGCACAAACTTTGGCTTTCTTCGAACACTACTTATTTTGACCTTGCACATTAAGAACTTGGTTGATTCAAATCAAATTGATCTGCTTCCCTTGTTTGTTATCATATTATTTTTTATTTTTTAAAATTTTTTTCCCTTAAGTGTAATTTTTGTTGTGAACAAATATTGTTGACTTACAGGTTTATGCGAAATGCTAACCTGGTTGCAAAAGGGGTGGCCAAGAACGCCCGCAAAGTGGGGAATCAAATAAAAGAGTCGCTTGATGATATACTGTATCCCTACCGAAGACGGCCAAAGTAAGAGGCTAATCCTTCCCGTGTAATAAATAGTTATGGAGAAGGAATCAGCCTTGATCTTTAACGCACTATCTGCTATTTAGTGGTCTGATTTTCTCTCCATTTACCCCTTTCCTTTAATGTTTCCATTGAAATTTGACGAAGTGCTGAGGGGCTAAAGCAGAAGTTTTATTGTTTACTTCCTGTGGTAAAGATTTAGCTGTGTTCGCGTTGGCCTGTACTAGTCCTTCCATCATTGTGCTCCATACTTTTGTACAGCAACATTTTGTTGGTATACCCGAAATTGTAGTAGTCATGAGATGTCAAATGTAAAATGTGCTCTTTTTCTGTTAATCCAAAACCCGAATCCTGGGTTTGCATTTTCTTGCTGGGTGCTGGAGATTATGCTAGACAATGTTTGTTTAATTGATTGATTATTATATTATTATTGTTATAAAACTACTATAATAATAATAGAGAGAGAAATAGAGAAATGAGAGAATTCTTCTTCTCATTAATAAGTGTGTTCTTACAAATGAAATATGGCTCCTATTTATAGGAGTGGATAATGACACAATCGTAATATGTAAAGTTTATAGGGATATAATGGTAATGTCATTCACACATATATATTATTTATATCACTCTTCCTTGAATGATATATTATTCAATTGTCTGCCTCGTTAAAACCTTGTTAAGAAAATTCAATGGGATAAAACTTGAGCGAAGGAATAAGAGTACAGTTGCTCCCTCTGATGTTGGTCATCGTCAATCATTGAGTCTAATGTTCGAGTAGAACAAATCATGTATTGAATCTTGAAATTTTGAAGTGCTGTCTCGTTAAAACCTTGTCAGTAAAACCCTGTGGGATAAAATCTGAACCAAGGAAAAAGAGTACAGACGCTGCTTCGTTAAAATCTTGTCAGGAAAACCTAGTAGGACAAAATCTGGACGAAGGAAAAAGAGTACAACATGATTCTCCCCCTGGAATGTGCAATTTAGGATTCATGAACTTCTCGAACTTTGATATCATCTTTTGTCTGGAATATGTATATACAAATCTCCTTGTATAGTATTCTTCATAAGATGTTTATGCTTTTCTTCATTTGTTGATATTATTCCAGTATAACAATGTGTTGCTGAATTATAACTTGTCAATAGCTATGATAATGCCTCAAAAATCTTGCTAGGAAAATCCACTGGGACAAAACCTTAACGAAGGGAAAAATAGTACATTATTCTCATAAATTCTCATTAATACGCCTAAACTGTTGCCTCATTAAAAACCTTGATAGGAAAACCCTGTGGGACAAAACCTTAGCTAAGGGAAAAAGAGTACAACGCGTATTTATTCCTTTCATGAAATATCACAAGTATATTGATGCAATCTCGAATATTTTCATCAAACATATCATTCATGATGAGCTTTATATAAATCGTTCATAGCTCATTTATGATGTCATAACATGCTATATTAAGCAATATTGTACTAGCAATGTTGTACTAATTTATTGATTGCATCTTTCACTTCTGGTGAATAATCATATCTAGAATTCACTTCTAGTGAATAATCAAATTTTAGAATTCACTTATGGTGAATAATTAAATATATTCATATTCACTTCTAATGAATAATCAATTTCCCAGATGTCATAAATAGTACACTCCAATTTCACTTTCAACATATTATATCATGGAGTCATTTGTATCATCCTATAGTGATACTAATTTGGGTATATTGAATCTTTCATTAATTATACATGTATGTTCTTGCATCTCATAAACCACAATTTCTGATTTGTATAATCAATCATTGAAATATATATCAATTTCGACATATAATCTACAATCATTTTACTTGAAATCTCAACGTACCGTGATCAACTGATACATCAAAGAATACTCTCAAAGTACCGATATTAGAATCATACATTTTGATCTCACTCATTGGTATATCAAAGAGCTCAAGCTAATGATTTAGAATATAGTTTATCCACCATATGTCATGCCAGTTCTATGAAAAATTTCGCGCTCAACGAGTCGTCCTTTACTACTGTGTAATATTTTTCATTTGTACAAATAATTACTAGCTTTACACATTTAAGCATTTGGACTTCAGGTCCTTGAACAATAATCCCTAAATTGGGGTTTTGTACTTGGCCAAAGTATTATAATTTCATCAACCTCATTTTCATAAGAGGGTTGTTTATGTACGCAGTCGACTTATTTATCGATTCCATTTCATCTCAATATAACATAGAGAGATCTCTTTATATATTCTATTATCAGGTACCTGAGTCTCTTACATTAATTATGTCCCCTTTTACTCACCATGAGTATTTAGCCTCAAAGGGATCATCTCAATCATTCAAGAGATATTTATTTTTGGAATCGATAGTCATTATACTTCAGATATAATTACGCTTCAGGCGTGTTTTCCCCATAATGTCCACAAATATTATATTATATAAATCGGCTAAAATGTCATAACACATGTCATCATTTTAGGGATATAATCTCAATCATATATCTAAGTGCGCTTTGGTGGATTGTATACATATCGCACTTTTACAAATCATAAAGCTTCTTGAGTTAATCACTGTTTGACATAGAATATTGTTGTATGATAAACAATTTCTGAATAAGTTATTCTCACAGAAAATAATTTGAAATTTTTGATAATCGAACCGTTTATTATAGAACTTCTGGTTCAATACGGTTTTATTTCATTTCTATATAGGAATATTTGATTCAATACAATATTGATGAACTTCTGGTTCAATATAATGTATATTTCATTTATGAACTTCTGGTTCATACTATATACATATTTCACTTGTACGTATGAACTTCTGGTTCAATACAATATTTACTTGTTCGAGTTTATAAATCAGTATACCTTGATTTATTATATCTAAAAAGATGATTAGACCGAAATCTCAATAAAATGATCATTGTCCCATTCTTTTGATTACAAATCTTCTTTCCTTTTCTTGGTAGAATCAATGATACGCGGAGCCAACGCTCTTTACGCGTTAAATAACACTTTTAAATAGATCATTTTGGGAGAGTATCATATCCATCAAAATGGATGTTATATTATCAAATATTCGCAAATACTACTCAAATCTTCCGATAAATGTTTTGAAAAAGATTTACCGAGTTTGACTCGAAAGATTGAGGCTCCTGATGGATCAAGGTATCCCAGAAGATGTTCGTTGGTTGATCGAAGCAAAAGTTCGTTTAGCTGGTGAATTACAAGATTCATTTTCTAAGCACATGCCGGCTTAGGTAAGAGTACTTTTGCAAAGAAGCGAAGAGCAAAAAAATTGAAAGGTTGTTACAAATGTGCTCGATCGACATGTAATACCCGTTGTAAGTCAATAGGATATTCATCCATAAGTCGAGATGATAAGATAGACTTCATTAAGGGTGGACTGAGTAAGGAGTCATTGGATGATATTCGATTGACTCTTGAGACGCACCCTAGTGGGTATGTGCAGCGTGAGCTACTATCTTTATGGGCTAAATTTATCAGCGATAAAGACCGTTATAGTCTCAAAAATATGATAGCAAAAGATCATGTTTTCCGGCTGTTATAAACAATGATGTTTTGGCTACTCAACATTGATACAAGGTAAATCAGTATAATGTATATATTTTAACAAAGTATTTTATATTTTTCACGTATTAACAGATTGTTACTGAGAGATCACCGAAAGAGTATCCATTATGGAGCAAAATATATGCTGTCAGAGACAAGATCAAAAGTGGTGTCAATTTCGACATATAATCTACAATCATTTTACTTGAAATCTCAACGTACCGTGATCAACTGATACATCAAAGAATACTCTCAAAATACCGATATTAGAATTATACATTTTGATCTCACTCATTGGTATATCAAAGAGCTCAAGCTAATGATTTAGAATATAGTTTATCCACCATATGTCATGCCAGTTCTATGAAAAATTTCGCGCTCAACGAGTCGTCCTTTACTACTGTGTAATATTTTTCATTTGTACAAATAATTACTAGCTTTACACATTTAAGCATTTGGACTTCAGGTCCTTGAACAATAATCCCTAAATTGGGGTTTTGTACTTGGCCAAAGTATTATAATTTCATCAACCTCATTTTCATAAGAGGGTTGTTTATGTACGCAGTCGACTTATTTATCGATTCCATTTCATCTCAATATAACATAGAGAGATCTCTTTATATGTTCTATTATCAGGTACCTGAGTCTCTTACATTAATTATGTCCCCTTTTACTCACCATGAGTATTTAGCCTCAAAGGGATCATCTCAATCATTCAAGAGATATTTATTTTTGGAATCGATAGTCATTATACTTCAGATATAATTACGCTTCAGGCGTGTTTTCCCCATAATGTCCACAAATATTATATTATATAAATCGGCTAAAATGTCATAACACATGTCATCATTTTAGGGATATAATCTCAATCATATATCTAAGTGCGCTTTGGTGGATTGTATACATATCGCACTTTTACAAATCATAAAGCTTCTTGAGTTAATCACTGTTTGACATAGAATATTGTTGTATGATAAACAATTTCTGAATAAGTTATTCTCACAGAAAATAATTTGAAATTTTTGATAATCGAACCGTTTATTATAGAACTTCTGGTTCAATACGGTTTTATTTCATTTCTATATAGGAATATTTGATTCAATACAATATTGATGAACTTCTGGTTCAATATAATGTATATTTCATTTATGAACTTCTGGTTCATACTATATACATATTTCACTTGTACGTATGAACTTCTGGTTCAATACAATATTTACTTGTTCGAGTTTATAAATCAGTATACCTTGATTTATTATATCTAAAAAGATGATTAGACCGAAATCTCAATAAAATGATCATTGTCCCATTCTTTTGATTACAAATCTTCTTTCCTTTTCTTGGTGGAATCAATGATACGCGGAGCCAACGCTCTTTACGCGTTAAATAACACTTTTAAATAGATCATTTTGGGAGAGTATCATATCCATCAAAATGGATGTTATATTATCAAATATTCGCAAATACTACTCAAATCTTCCGATAAATGTTTTGAAAAAGATTTACCGAGTTTGACTCGAAAGATTGAGGCTCCTGATGGATCAAGGTATCCCAGAAGATGTTCGTTGGTTGATCGAAGCAAAAGTTCGTTTAGCTGGTGAATTACAAGATTCATTTTCTAAGCACATGCCGGCTTAGGTAAGAGTACTTTTGCAAAGAAGCGAAGAGCAAAAAAATTGAAAGGTTGTTACAAATGTGCTCGATCGACATGTAATACCCGTTGTAAGTCAATAGGATATTCATCCATAAGTCGAGATGATAAGATAGACTTCATTAAGGGTGGACTGAGTAAGGAGTCATTGGATGATATTCGATTGACTCTTGAGACGCACCCTAGTGGGTATGTGCAGCGTGAGCTACTATCTTTATGGGCTAAATTTATCAGCGATAAAGACCGTTATAGTCTCAAAAATATGATAGCAAAAGATCATGTTTTCCGGCTGTTATAAACAATGATGTTTTGGCTACTCAACATTGATACAAGGTAAATCAGTATAATGTATATATTTTAACAAAGTATTTTATATTTTTCACGTATTAACAGATTGTTACTGAGAGATCACCGAAAGAGTATCCATTATGGAGCAAAATATATGCTGTCAGAGACAAGATCAAAAGTGGTGTCATTTAGTCAAAAGTAAATAACAACTTTTTCAAAAGAAGAGCAGTAAATAGTGAATATTTTCAAGTTTAAAATGCCAGATAATTTCGCAGTTTAAAGCATCCCAAAATAACAATTTCTTGTAAGTTTCCCTTCCTTTTATTCTTAAAAGATGGAGGGATCAAAAGTTCGACAGATTAAAACTATTTGTGTATTTTGTGGATCAAAAATCAGGAGAGACTTTGAGTATCTAGAAGCATCAGTGCTTCTAGGAAAGAAGTTGGGAGAGAGAGGTATCAATCTAGTATATGGAGGGGGTAGCAGTGGATTGATGGGTTGTGTTTCACAATCCGCTCAAGCAAAAAAA
Source organism: Ligustrum vulgare (assembly GCA_963555705.1). Classification (NCBI taxonomy): domain Eukaryota; kingdom Viridiplantae; phylum Streptophyta; class Magnoliopsida; order Lamiales; family Oleaceae; genus Ligustrum; species Ligustrum vulgare. The sequence continues at coordinate 24,762,135 of OY743168.1, forward strand.
GCAAGAGTGATAGGTGTTATACCAGTTCCTTTAGATGATGTCGTAGGCAAAACACGAGGGCATGAAGTACAGACGTTATCTATCCATGAACGCATAACTTGCATGTTATATGGTTCTGATGCCTTCATTGTCATGCCTGGAGGTTTTGGTACTTTAGAGGAAATCTTTAATATTACCTCTGGGCTCAGCTGGGTCTCCATACTAAGCCTATTGGGCTTTTAAATGTTAACAACTTCTTCGATGATTTACTAACTTTTCTTGATTATGCTGTGGAACAGGGATTCATCTCTCCATTTTCTAGGAGGATCCTTATTTCTGCTCCCACTATCGATGAACTGCTGGAAAAGTTACAATCATATGTCCCAATACAAGATCCAACAGGAGTTAAGATAGATTGGTCGCAAGGAAGGGGTACCAAGCAAAAATGGAGTCCGGTTAATGTAAATTTATCCTTGTGAATCTCAAAATATTGTGGGTGGTAGAGTATGGGGTATTCTTACTCTTGAGACACACCAATATTAATGAGTATTTGAACTTAATCTTGTGAACCTCAAAAGAATTGGGAGTGGTGGAGTACGAAATATTTTTACTCTTAAGACACACAAAAAAGATTAGGGGTGGTAGAGTATGGAGTATTATTACACCTGATACACACTTCTACTTTTGAGGATCATAAATGTTTCCCCCCTTTTATATTTTGCATGTATGACTCGTTTATACTTCTTCAGGAGCAATAATAATATCATTTCAGTATGTTTAGATGATAATCTTTACTTCTTCTGAAGTAAATATGTACTTCTTCTGGAGTACATAAGTGCTTGTGCAAGAACTTTGATCAAAACTACTTATCACAATCATATAATATTTATCTCATAATACTGATGAGATTATTTTCACATTAGCCATATCCATGCTATCATGTGATAATATCTTATCATACATCAACATTTTTCTTGTTGAATAATTTATTTTCATCCACCCTTTCAAATACAAATATTGGTAACTTCTGGTACCACTTGATAAAATATAACAATCTTTTAGTAAAGGTAACTTCTGGTGCCATTTGTTGAAATATCAAATGACAACAATTAAATTTATATGAGTAGGAATATTTAAAATCAGTAGAATTGCATATAGGTGGTAACGTAATATGCTTAAAATTTGTAGAACCAACCATATAGGTGGTAACGTAATATGCTTGAAAGTTGTAGAACCAACCATATAGGTGGTAACAATATAATGGAATAATTACATTTCATAAATGAGCAAGTCATATATCTAAATCCAGTCAGGGTATTCATAATAGTCCAATCCGTTACGGTAATGAGCTATTTTAATTAATAGCTCAATACATCACGACATGATAACTATTATGTTACTTGTACCTTATTGATCACAGAATAGTGCTAAACACTTGCAATATATATTTTCTCAATATTAATCATAAGATCAATAATCATGATTGAGTCAATACGTCAAATTACGATTAATATATTTTAACGTATTATCAAGGGCAAAATCGTCCATATTTTAATATATTGATCATATGAATAAATTGAAACCGTCAATATGTTTGAAATTTAATTTAGAACAAACTTACTTTTGGTCCGAAGTTCAAAATCTCGCCGGAATTGCTTCAAAAATAGTTTTTACGAAGTCGCCAAGTTCGACCACCGGAAAATGACTAAAACCTGTACCAAACAAAAAAATAAGACCATAGAAAAATAAAAAAACGTCGATCTGAACAAACTGCATTTTGACACCGTCGCCGAAAAATGGCCCACGCGCCCTCACGCGCTCAATCGACGTCTGCGCGTGGGTGTCACGCGCAGTCGACGTCTGTCGCCTCCGTTGACACGCGCCGGTGCCGGAGATTCGTCTTCGGAAGTTTCAAATTTTTCAATTTTTCCAAATTTCCTTTTAGTACAACATCGCGACCACATTTCTTTCCTCATATGGAATTTTTTGAATCATGCAAAGTTTCCATCTTTCTTGATATTTTCAGATCTACAATATGTGGGTTATTTTCTAAGACCAAAAGTGTTTAATTTGGGAAAGGAAAATGTTGATTGATAATAATCAGGTTTCTGATACAGAGGTTCATCATTTAGATGCAACAATAGAGCATACTCCCGTCGTATTACTCAATTGGCTAGAGAGTCGTGCTGATAACGTGTTATAAAACTACTATAATAATAATAGAGAGAGAAAGAGAGAAATGAGAGAATTCTTCTTCTCATTAATATGTGTGTTCTTACAAATGAAATATGGCTCCTATTTATAGGAGTGGATAATGGCACAATCGTAATATGTAAAGTTTATAGGGATATAATGATAATGTCATTCATATATATATATATATATATATATATATATATATATATATATATATATATATATATTATTTATAACAATTATTATTATTATTATTATTATTATTATTATTATTATTATTATTATTTCACGGTATGTGGATTGTATGTTATACATTGCTCTTTTGGGACGGGTGGGGGAAAAGTAGCAAAAGATTTCTAAATTATTGGAAGAAACATTAGAAGTTATTAAGTCATAAAGGTGCTTCAAGAGATTCATGCTGCTACTAAGAGCCAGTTTGTTAAAGGTAAAACTTTCAAATTTTTTCTTAAATTCATATTAATCACATTTTTATATGGGACCCTTCACTTTTCATACTTTTTAATCACTTTTCAACTATATATTCTTTCAAAACTCATTCAAAAACTTCTATACTAAACAAGCTCTAAGTAATATGGAGCCTTTTCATGGTCTATAGTATAGATCCTCATTCGTAAGCAATACGATGAAAATTGGATTGGCCTATTTGATCGGAAAAAATGGATGAGTTTCAAGGTTAGGATGCGATGAATTTTCTTTAATACCTTGTTCTAAAAAGTTTGTTTATGCTTACGCGTAGGCACGCTTAAGCTTGAAGTATGACCTTCAAGCTTTGTTACGCTTTATTTGCGCTTCGATCGTGGATTGTCGAGCTTTTTCGCGCTTAAGATTGAAGTTCGGTCTCGTCATTTCGTCACACTTTACATTATTTAGAACATTGCTCTAATACAATAAAGAAATGATTTTATACAAAATCAAAGCTTACTGTGATTAGAGCATGGCATGAACTACTCGCATGTCTTTTACAAAGTTAAAACCTAAATGTTGAAAGTTAAGGATGTGGGCTAAAGCTTCATCTTGCTCCTGCTGTTGCCTCTGAACTTCTACTGAGGCTTGATCGCCTCAGAACCATGAGGTAAGAACATCCGTAATGGATAATGTTAATACTTCTGGCTAAACCTTCCTACATAGACCTACATTTGTTCAAGATCTACTCTCTCTATATTGTGGATTGTGCATGGCAACATCTCTGTTGTAATTGTTGAAATGGTCAGGCATAAATGGAAAGTGATTTTTTTTTATTTATCTGATTATAAATGGAAGGTTATCTATTTTTCCTCTTCAAATAAAATAAGTCTAGGTAAAGTCATTTTTTTTTATCTTGCTATTATCTCTCACAAAGCTCAACCCTAAAACTAAGCTCTGGTTTCAACACGATAACTTCTTACACTTGTGATACATGAACCTAAAAATTGAAATATAATAGCATGTTTCAAAGTTTAAATTAACACGTAAGACCAAGTTAATGTACTGTTAAATATTTATGCAAATCCAGTTTTAGAATTTCATAAGCTTCTAATGCAGCTCATGTAAGCAAATATAAGAATTGAATCTTCAATCTAATGCAACCTAATAGTCTGTTTGGTGTAGGAGGAATTGGAGAAATTTTGAAATATACAGTTGAAAAGTATTTTAAGTTATAGACCTTGTAGAAATGGATGGTTGAAAATGAATTTGAGGAGAAAGTGGAAATTTTTTGTTAGGGCTAAGTAAGCAAATAGAAGACTTGAATAGGAAATTGCATTCTTAGATATAATATGCACTGATGTTCCACTTCTACATTTCCTTAAAACACTCTTTAACAACAACACTAACAATTTAAATGGTACCACACATCAGACCTAATTATCTCATACAAAAGATTTCCAAATGAGGTACAACTGTCATATCATTCCCATGTTTGTATCAGCAACTTGCATTTTATCAAAATAACATCAACAAAAGAATGCCATTTGGATGAGATAAGTTATCTATTTTTTCAACACTGTCATCACATGAATCGACCATTTTACTTTTAAGTGTTTGTTTTTTGGATGATGCTTTTTTCTTCCTTTTCAGTTACTCAACTTCTTATTTGTCAAACAATAGACTCCTCTTTGCGTTGGGCGGAAAGTGGTGCATGCTGGGTGATGTTGAAGTTGTAGCCTTTTTGTCATTTGATTCAACTGCAGAGACAACTAGGCATGCTTCTGCTTTCTCATTAGTTTTATCAAGAATATAAATGACATTGAATCTTAGCACATTTGTTATTGGATTGGGGTTACCAAGTTTGATGTTGAAATGATCCTCATTTGCATATTTGTTGGGCTGACCATCACTGCAGAGATCTTCAAGTGTAAGGATTGGAAAATATTTTGTAACTTGAAAAAGTGTAAATCTAATCAGTTGTATTTGATCATGTTAAGGAGCTATACTATTTTCTTATCTTCCATCAATTTTTTTGGGAGAAACATGCAAGTACTTTTTAGCTATACCGCCAAATAAGGATGCAAAAATCGTCCTCGAACTATCGAGAAGTCAAACATTGCATCATACTCAGGGAAAGCAAAACTTTTTTTAAGAAGTATCATAGACAGTCTGAAATAGCTAGAAATGAATTTATGTAGTACAATATATAGGTTACCTTGGAAATGCTTAGAAGTGGCAAAAGGGCTAAGCTGCTCGTCGACTTGGCTCGTAAAAATACGAGCCGGCCAGCGGCTCGGCTCGCCTGCACTTGAAACAAAAGAAGAATAAATTAAAAAAAAATTTGAAATGTGATCGTTGGGGCCCCAACGGTCACATTTCAAAGTTGTGTGACCATTTCTCAACGGTCACATAACTTTGTTTTAGACCGTTGGGTCCCCAACGGTCTAAAACTTAACTTTTAACTCTTTTTTTTTCCCCTCTTCCTATAAATACCCTCTAATTCAACTTTATTTTCACACCAAAATTTCTCAATTCTTCTACTCCACAATATTAGTCCAAGCTCTCTCTACTAAATTATACAATTACTTACACACTTCAATCTTTCCAATTTTCATTACATAAATTTTCATTTCATTTCAATCTCTCAATTTTTCATTACATCTCTCAGTTCCAGCAATTTATTATTTATACAATTATACACATTTCATTTTCTATTTCAAATTTTCAACATACAAAAGAATGGATCCCACAAGTTGAAGATTTTTTAATTAATTGTTCGATGATCCATCTGAATTTGGGGATAACTCAACACCACAATCTCACTCTTACTTCGATGAATTTTCCAGTCTCAATGACATACTACTTCCAGAAAATGTTGAAGATGCAGGTAATCAACGAATCAATTTAGATGATATTGAAGAAGACGTTGATGTTCAAATCTTAGAAAATGATCCCAATCTTCCTGACACAAAAGGGAAGCGAAAAACTGGAAAATGTAAGAAGAAAGCTGCAAAGTGTTGGGATCACTTTAAATTGGTCGCAATTGGGAAAACAACTGACGAAATACAAGAGTTCAAAATAGTGTGCAAATATTGTACGCAACAATTGGCATGACAAAAGGATATTGGTACTATACACCTTAACTGTCACTTTTGCAAATTGTGACCAAGCAAAGTTTCGTTGAATCAAATCAAAGTCAATTAAAATTTAGTTCCTCCACTAGTGGTTCTGCTGCTGGATCTACACTTTCAAATTGGATGTATTCTGAAGAAGAGAATCGAACTAGCATTGTTCAATTCGTTGTGGGGGTGGAGTTGCCACTAAGTGTTAAGTACATTTTTATACACTTTTTATGCCCTTAAACTAGCAATTTTTGGAATATTTTGAGGAAATATCTACTAATTTATACATATTTTGTGTTTGATAGTCAATATCCAAGTCTGAGGTCAAAAATTACAAAAAAAGAGTGCAAACTATGCTGAAATTGGAATTTTAGGGACCATTTTGTCACTTTCGAAAAGTTGCGGACTTGCTGTGCAATTAACTGAGGGACAGATTGCAAAAGCTTAAAAGTTGAAGGACCTTAAGTGCAATTTTAGAAGGACTTATTTGAAAGAAATTCGAAAATTCAGGGACCAAATTGATCAATATTGAAAGGTGAAGGACTTCATTGCTAACCTAGGGACCAAGCTACAAGAAGACGACCCAGCTAAACCGCGCGAAAGCGTGGCTTGAACTAAGTCGCGCGTGCGAACCACGGCTTGGAATTGACCAGAACCAAAAGGTGGTTCGGAACTTGATATCGCACGCGATCGAGAGGTGCATAATTTCAGCGAAACCTCTGGGCTAGTCCCGGCAGACCCGGTTTGGCCCAGTTGGCTATTTTTCACGGATCTAACCGATTTTTAGGGTATTTTGAGTTGTTTTTGGGTATTTTTGAGTTGTATAAATACCCAAAACACATTTTCAACTAGGGTTAGGTTTTATTCTTGTCTCTTTTTAATTTTCTTGCATTTTTCTTACATTTTGCTATAACTTTATGTCTCTAATGCATTTAATCTCTTAAGCTATTGTGTTTTACTTGCTTTGTTTAATTTCAAGCTTATTATTGCTGTTGAAGTTTCATTATTGTTATTTTCTCAACTTTTCACCTAAGAACTCATAGCATTTATGATAAATTTAATGCATTATGTGTTGAGTTGTTGGAGATATTAATTGGCGATGAAGAAAGTTAATCCAAAGTGCAGAAATTTTGGAGCATTTATTTCAAAACTTAACTAAAAGAGGAGTTTTCTTTAGTACATTGTTTTTAATCTTTTAATTAATTTGTCATTGAAATGATTATGTTAGTTATTAAGTGTTGTTATTTTATTATGAGCTAAATACTATTTTGTTGGGATGATTGATGTTACTTAACTTCACTTAGTTAGTTTAAGTTTGTTTATTTATTTTTGATTATTTTCTTGCATTTATTTATCTTAAACAGTTAATTTTATTTACAAAATGCAAATTAATTAAGTGTTGTTTAAGCAAAATCATGAATCCCAACTTTTTAATATTCCATTTTCCTTATTATTGTTAAAATTTAAAGTTAGTTTATTTAAATTTTGCATTCACAAAAACAATCCAAAAATTTATTGTGTGACTTCGTTGTTAAAATTAAATTAACTAATGTGTGTAACTTAAGCATACATTCTTCGTGGGATCGACAACTCGAACTCAAAAAGTCCACTTATTACTTCTACGTGAACCTGCGCTTGCGGTACAAAATTTTAGCGAACACTAAGCATAGTGGACAACAAACACTTTGTTACCTACATCAAACGTTATCCAACCTAGGTATGTTGATATTAGTTGAAACACAATGCGTTCTTAAAACTTAGAATCAATTAATAGTCGATTTAAGTAAATATGGTAGTGTTATTTTTTTATTTCCGATCTTTGGGAAGGTATTAACAAAAAAGGTTATATTACTACAACTATACACTACATCGATCCACTTTAGGTTATGCATAAAAAATTATAGCTTTTAAAATTATAGAATTTCATCATCATGCAACAAACATATTTAATGATATACTACAAATTGTTAGAGAATATGGTTTCGAAAGTAAAATTCGATCATTTACTTTCGATAATGCTAGTGTAAATAAGCCTGTAGTAGATAAGTTATGTAGAATTCTTAATCTGGAATTTGATGATTTTTTATTCCATGTTAGATGTGTTTGTCATATTTTAAATTTAATTGTTCAAGATGGAATGAAACATATTAAAGATTAAATGAATAGAATTAGAGATGCATTAGTGCACATAACTATATCACTGAGTAGAAAACAATACTTTGAAGAGATGTGTTCACAATACGATATGGATGCTAAGAAATTTATCACCGACATAGGCCATAGGTGGAACTCTACATATTTGTTATTTAAATCATGTGAATGTTATGAACTCATAATAACCGAGTATTATAACAGCAGAACACTTAGGAATGAATCTGATCCTCTATTAATAGAATCGGATTGTGAAGCTACTTTTAAAGTCAAAAAGATTTTTGACAAGTTTTTACGATTCAACCAACATATTATCTGTGGTATGTTACCTAACTAGTTCAAGAGTTTTTGAAGGTCTTTATGCTATTGCAAGAGCTTTTTATAGATATAGAAATGACACATTTTTTGTTGATATGATAATTGTTATGGAAATAAAATTTAAAAAATATTGGGAAGATTTACCTATGTTATTTCCCTTAGCATGCGTAATGGACCCGCGTCACAATTTAAAGGGTACAAAACTTCTTATTTCAAAAATCAATAGTTTGTTGATTTTGGAAACCCCCATCACTATAATAATTTAGAAACTACGTTAGTAAGTAAAAATTTAAAGTTGTTTAAATTTTATGTTTAAACGAACAGACTGTCACAGATAAGTTTGGACAATAACAAATTAACAGTGAATCGTTGAGATTTGTATTAGCACAAGACCAGATGAATCTTGCTTATGCAGATTCTTCTGGATAGTAAAATGTAAACAGACAGTATAAACTATGCAGAACTGTAAAGAGACAAGAACACAATATTTGAGCTTAACGTGGAAAAATCCTAACAGGGAAAACCCACGTGGCCGCACCATGCAGACAAAAATCAATCACTATTTTAAGAAAAGTGTTTACACAGATCAATCTAAACTACATGATAAATCTACGTATAGACTTATCAAACATCCAAGAAATAAATCACTCCCTGATTCTTTTATGGAGTGTAATATGAGCTGGAGTCCCACCACTCTTCAATAGCTTTATTTGATACTACAACTCGATCCAAACATCCCGTTTAATCTTCTGGTTGAAAGATTTTTCTTCTCTAAGTGATTGATAATCTCCTCCAGGAGAATCAACGATGTAGAGGGCGTGTATATCTTTGTAGCACGCAAAATTTTTGATTTCTACACGTCTAGGGAAATCATCCAAGTTTTCCTTATTTATGTGCAATCGGATTGCTTGTCCATCAAGAATCCTACTTGCATCAAATCTTGATTTCCTGCAATTAAATCAAGAATAAGATAAGGTAAGATATTTCAAGAATCTTATCATAAGTGACAATAAGGTAAGATAATCATAAATCCAATAATTTTACCATAAGTGATGATAAGGTAAGATAATCAATGTTATTTGCAAATCTTACCATAAGTGATAAACTTGGATACCAAGAATGAATTCATCAAGATACTCGTCTAATTCACAAGATTATCACACTATTTCGTGATCAACATTTCTTGATTCTAATCATAAAAGACAAGCAACAAATCTTGATCAATATTTCTTGATTCAAACAAAATAAGTAACAAACATTATCTCCAAAATTAAATGATTATCACAAATATATAGGAGATAAAAATATTACATCCAAGAAATATTTACGTAATTTAATTAAACTTAATAAATTACTAAATACACGTATTTAGTAATTAAATTAAATTTACTTAAATTACAAACTTGTAGAAAAATAGAAAATGCCAACTTTACTAAGTTAATAGTAAGCATGTATATCGTATATGCAACATTTTAGGAGCTACTCGAATCTTGATTTTTTCATTGAAGGGCTTTATCTTTTTTCGATAAGGATGGTTAATTGGGAGAAATGTTCGATGATTTATAAACACATTTTTCTTCCAATTTTCAACCAAAGATCAATCGCGTCTTCTTCACAAACGGGACATGCTTTAGGTCCTTTATTAGTATAACTTGACAAGTTACCATAAGATAGAAAATCATTTATGGTGCAAATATCATATCATGTAAGGTTAAGTTCATTTGGCTATGTGCATTAAAAACTAACACGCCTTCATTCCACAATAGTCTAAAATCTTCAATTAGTGGCGCTAAGTAAACATCTATGTCATTTCCTGGTTGTTTAGGTCCAAATATTAACAACGATAACATAATATACTTGCGCTTCATACATAACCAATGAGGAAGATTGTAATTCAGCGATGTCGACTGCTCATATTACCGTGCGGGTTCATCCCATCTGTACATAGTCCAAGCCTAAGATTCTATCTCCGCCACCAAATTTAGGAAACAACCTGTTAATGTTCCTCCATTTAGGAGAATCGACCGGGTGTCTTAGTTTTTCATCTTCTTTCCTCCCTTCAACCTGCCACTTCATGTTCTTCGCATTTTTCACGTTGGCAAACAAGCGTTTAAATCTTGAAATTACAAGTAGGTACCATAACACCTTTTCCGGAGGGCCTGATCTTATCCTCCCAACTATCATTATCATCCTTCTGCTTATATTGTGATGCCCTACACTTTGGACACAGATGCAAGTCCTTATACTCATTTCGATACAATACACAATTATTTGGACATGCATGTATCATCTCTATCTCCATACCTATCGGACACAATATTTCCTTTGCCTCGTAGATTGAACTAGGTAGCTCATTATCTTCCGGAAGCATCTCTCGTAAAAGTTTCAATAATGTCGTGAAACTCCTATCACTCCACCTATTCTTTGCTTTCAAGTTATACAATTTGAACACAACGGACAATTTTGTGAATTTATTACAACCAGAAAACAAAGGCTTTTCACAATTATTGAACAAGCTATCGAATATATGAGGTTTTTCAATGAAATCGTCTTGATTATCACGCATCATTGCGTCTATCCAATCATTATCCACATCATTCTCATCATTGTTGATCAAATTATTTTTTCCTAGATCACCCTCATCGTCACCGGTGCTTGTCCTAGGAAGTATACTTACACCATACCATATCCACCGTGTATAACCTTCTTTAAACCCCGATGAATGAAATGACTCTTCACTTGTTCAAGGTTACGAAACTTTCTCAGATTCTTACAATCAAAACAAGGGCACAAAATCATTTCTTCACATTTCTTTAGTTTTTCTTCATCAGCACTTTTCATAAACTCTTCAACCCCCTTCATATATTCATGTGTATTATGTCTCCCATATATCTAACTGCGATCCATTTATAAAGACCTATATGAACATGCATATTCAACGTGTATTCAACAAATGAAATCACTTTTAACGTTATTTTTTTAATTTATAAAATTTCTACAAAAATTTCGACCGAATTCCCCATATAAATTGGACTTAGCCAAGTTGTAGGGGGAATGAAAATGTAACAATAAAACCAAAATATTCAAACTCAATATATTCAATACTCAAACACAACACAATTCAAACTTCTATATCGTTAACTACTTCAAAATTAATCCAAAATCAATTCTCAACTCTTCAACAACAAAAATCCATAATCAAAGCCCATCAATAGCACTAAAGACCACAATAACATACCTCAAATTTACAAATCCCAAAATTCAAAACTAACCATATATACAAACCTAAATTCTTAAGTTTTTCTAATTTATATAAACACACATCTATATATATTATCTTTTCCAAATAGTTAACTTTCAACAACTAAAATAAATAAATATATGTGTGTGTGTGTATGTTTATATATATATATATACATACTCACACATTAACTAAAAAAATATACATATATTTATAGATATATACATACATTTATATATTTACACACACACACACACACATATACAAACACACAAATTAACTAATATATATATATATATATATATCTGTGTGTGTGTGTGTGGGGGGGGGGGGGAGGGAGGAAATAACTGGCGATGGCGGTGTGAGGTGGAGCGTGGCCGGGTTTAGTGACGACGAGGAGATGGTGGTGGCGAGAAGAGAGAGTTGGGTAGAGAGAGTGAGAAAGAGAGTGGGTGGCTTCAATGGTAGTTGTGGTGGTGTCGCACGACGTCGGGTTTAGAAGAGAGGAGAAGAGAAGAGTTTGTGTGTGGAAAATGAAGAGAAAAGGTGAGCAGAGGGTAAAAAATAGCATACCTTTAGGCGTCGGTTTCTACTATGAACCGACGCCTTTAATGTATAATATATATTATAGGCAACGCGTCGGTTCTTTGTAGAATCAACACCTATAATATTATTTTGGGCATCGGTTTATCCTTTAATGTATAATATATATTATAGGCAACGAGTCTATTCTTTGTAGAACCGACGCCTATAATATTATTTTGGGTGTCGGTTTATAAAGTGGAACCGACGCCCTTGATCCCCGTTACTTTTATGCTTAGGTTTATACATGACAACCGACGCCTATTGTTAAGTTATATTTACAAAATTGTCACCGCGTTTTATATAGGTGTCGAATTTATCTAAAAATGACGCAAATGTGTTACTTTTTTTGGATAATTCTGAACTGAATTGTGAATAGTGCACAATCTATCCACGCTTTTAAGATACGTGGGATATCTTCATTTTCATACACACCAATGTATTCAGAACAAGTACTTGGTACAAGTCCCAAAAAAAAAAAAATTAATATTTAATTTATGAAGAAAATATATCAAAAGAAATACATGTCAATATTAGAAATATGCCATCTCTTGTTTTATGGTGAACTAATCTATATTCGATTTTTAAATCAGAATTAGTGGGATTAATTGCTGAAACCATTAATTATGAAGCAAGGGGACTTGATCCCAGACAATATTTATGAAAGTATTCATCATATCTTGAGTTCTTGATCTGAAAAAAAAGTTCAAAACTTAGGCAAGCATTTTATTTTAAATTTTTTTATCTGATCAAATTGCATTTACTTTTCGAGTTAGAGATCAACATCTTGGGGCTAATGTAGGATTTGCTTAAGGAACTACTGATTTAGGTAAATATCTAATGCCCAACCAGAGATGTCATTTTCGGAGGAGAAACTATGCGTTTTTGGGATCTACGTGCTCCCTGATAGCAAAAATAACTAGAAGAACAAACCCCGATGCCGTCCAAGCCCGACCCAGAATAACCTCACTTGACCATATAAGTCCACTTCTAGTATCGTTGGAAGAAAGAGTATAGTGTAAGCATGTCAGTTTCGAGAAGCAGTGAAGGAATTAGAGATAAAACGACATAATGCAGTCACGTGCACAGTGACTTCTAGACTGGCTATTGAAGGGTATGACTTTCTATTAGAAAATGAGCATTTTCTAATTGGTTGGCTGATATGAATCGTTAATCAAAGCCTCTTCATCTGAGCCATTGGATCTGGGTATAAAAGTAATGTGGTGGCCTTTTAGGGATTAGATCACTATAGGTCCACTTGCCATGCCACTTGAGGATAGAAAATCGGGCCGTGACATCAGAGTTAATGATTCATTTTGATTGAGAAATTGATAAATTGAACCTAAAAACTACATTTTTAAGTGGAGAGCTTGAAGAGAAAATATATATGAACCAACCTTTAGGTTTTATTGAAAAAGATAAATTTAAATTTGTTTTCTTTTTAAAAAATCTTTATATGACCTTAAAAAATTTCCCTAAAAAATGGTATAAGATGTTTGATATTTTTGTCTTGTCTTTATATAAATTAAAAAAATAGTGAATATGATCACTGTTTGTATTATAAAACACATACTAAGAATGATGCAAGTGTCTTCTTATTGTTTTGTTTGGATTATATGCTACTAATTAGTTCATGCATTAAACAAATCAATCATGTTAAGTATGCCATATTCTTTGAACTTGATATAAAAGACTTAGGAAAATCTAAAAGAACTTGATATGTCAACTGCAAAGACCTCTAGTATTCCTTTAGCAAATCACTGTTTTAAGTAAGAATGATTGTCCCATATATGAAGATGAAATAGAATACATGAGTAAAATTCCTTATTCTCATGATGTATTGGTCATTCAATAAGTATGTTAGTAATCCTAGTCCAAATAATTGGGAGGCATTAAAGTGACTAATTAGATATTTGAAAGGATCTACTGATATTAGATTGACCTATAGAAGATGTAGTGAAGTGATAAAACTTAAGAGAGATGTGGTGTACTCAACAATCAGTCAACTATTCACTTGTGTAAAAATCTCATATATATATATATATATATAATTAGTAGTTATGTTAGATAAGGTCCTTTCACAGTATAATTCTACAAATATAGGGACAAAGATTCTACTTGTTGGTAAGTTTGAGAGTTGTTTGAGACTTCTGAACATTGGTACATGGTAAGTTGAGTTCCAATTATCATTTCTAGTATTTGAGGATTTTTATTATAAATTTTTATTTTCTTTCAATGTATCCGAAGCCATGAAGCTTGTGGAGGAGTTTTTGAAATATGAATCAATTCTTGGTGTTATTAGCATTTTTGGAAACATAGTTTCTATATAGTAGAGGCGCGTTTTTGAAATGGTTGACCGATTTGAACCATTGATCAGAACCTCTTCATCTAAGCCATTGGATCTATGTATAAAAGCAAGGTTGTATCCTTATAGGGTTCATAACCCTAATTTCTTTCCTCCGCCTCTCCTCTTTGTGTTCTCTCTAGCTAGACCTGCCTTTGTATCTTCTTTCTCTATGAAAATCACACAAATATGTGGTTTTCCTTAGTGGTTAAAGATAGATTTGAGTGATTTGTAGTGAGGTTGCAATTGTATTGAGTCTACTCCATATGGTATGTGGTGTTGGCAAACATAGGGTTTGCTTATTTTATGCAAATATGCCTTCAGGCAGAAATTCTAGGTGTTCGTGAGTTTGTTTCTTTTCTATACTTGATGTTTGTAATTGTGATGTACAAAGAAATCATTCAAAAGAGAGAACCTAAACTAACAAATAAATTGATAAAAATCTAAGTCAAAATCAACATTTAATTTAATAATACATCTTATGAGATCACAATTTTTTATCAATTTTTTAACAATGCATTTCATCAATTTTTATCAAATTTGACTAAAAAAATTGATTTTTGCTGGTTCTTCGGATAAAGTATTTCTCGGAGTGTTAGTAATTTTACTTTAATTCAAGGGGTCTTGAATCAATGGAATTACCACATAAATTGTGATACACATTTTGTTGGAGAGTCTATTCTCTTATTAGTAGATATTAGTGCATTAGCCGTGCAATACACAATATTAGATAAACATTAAATATTTGAAGTAAAACGTACAAAAATTAAATGTGCAAGAAAATTCTAAACTACGAAATATTCTTTATATATATGTACATATTTCTGAAGTATCAATTAAAACGAACAAATTATTCCAAAATTTGGAAAAGTTACTAATGAAAATCTAAATAAAATATATATAATGAGTCCTTTTGTCTCTATGTGTCAATAAAATTAGAAAATAAAATTTTACCATTTTTACAACATATAATTATTATTTTAATAAACTTTTAGGATCGATAAATTTTTCCATCTTTGTAAGGAAACGAGTCATGAATTAAGTGTCATAATGGTTCTACTGCGAACATATCAACTCGATTTCTGGATTTCGCAGTTAAATAAATAATTTTTTTTTCTGAAAACTTTTGAACTGCAAATTTAGGCTCATACAATACATGTATAAAACTCAACTTATATATTCTCCTTAAGACTAGCTAATGCTTCTCTTTTTACATATTGTTTTTCATCATATTCTTCCCAAAAAGAGATGTATGATAGAGTTTATTCATATTGTTACATTATTATTTTAATATTTTAATAAAAATTGCTGACCAATCAATTGTTTAATAAAAATTATATGAAGTAATTGTTAAAGTTTGTAAAATTTATTCTATTGTGGTTATTTAAATTTATAATATTAAAAATAGAAAAATGAACATAATTAGTAAATAAATAAAAGTGATGTGAAAATAACGAATGAATTGATCGAGCATAATTCAATTTGTCAATTTCAAAATCAAATTCAAGATTGTTGGCAGTTCGTTTTATTTAGAGGCAACGATAGTGAATTGGGTTTGCATTGTTCAACACATTCATACATGACATAATCTTTCCCCAAACCATAAGCAACTCTCGATTAAATGATGTGAGACATTGATAATTCATCTCCACCTAATATAAAATGTAGTTCTTGTGTTGAAATTAGCAGGCAATTACGTGACACCTTTGAGGAGCTACAGGACAGGATGATGTTAAGCCGGTTTCTAGTAAGTCAAGATGTATAGATGGTACAATTGAGAAAGAAATTTCTATTTGCAAAATTTTTGCAAAATTGCAAAAATTTCTATTTGCCCCCATTTTTTCAAAATAAAATTTATCCAACATTCGATCTCAACCGTTCATCTTAGTCAAGCATACAATTTTTTGACTTTTCAAACATTTTTAATCACACATTCTCCTAAATTTACTATTCACAATCACAATTTTTTTTCCCCAAAAAATGGGGGCAAACACATGCTAAATAGGGCACATGCAACCCACTTTATTTCATATGTAGGGCAGAGGAGAATTTAGAAACTTTGTTCGGTACGGGTAGATATCGATAAAAAAAATTTCAACTCGGAGGACTTCAGTAAAACAACTGTTTTTATCAAGTTGCAGCAAAAAAAAAGCCAAAAATTACAACTAATTGTTGTTTCGGGCCGATCCAGCATGGACGAGCGCGACGGCTCGTCTGTGGTGGATCTGACCCTGATGTAGGGGACATTCGGATGCAGTTAATACTTATGAGTATGAAGACATGAGAGTAAATTTAATCTGTTTAAGGTTGTAACTTAGCCACAAAAATTTAAAAGATATCTCAATGGTCATTCAACTTCAGCAAGATTGTTAGCCACCCAACTTCAAAAAGTATCCCAATGGCCACCTAATGTAATTTTTACTTAACCACTCAACTTCAAATGTTTGAAGTAATACTCTATAAATTTATAAATCAATTTATAAACAACACAATTTGTAAATTAATTTATAAACGACACAATTTTTTAAAATACTTTTTTATCACATACATTTTCTTTCTCTATTTTTTAACCACACATTTTACCTCAAAAATATAAATAAATCAATTTAAAATTGCTAAAGTATTATCGAATAGAGCCTTAATAACCTCTATTAAATAAATAAATTCATCGGTTCTAACTCAAGCAAACGGGATAAATTAATAATTTTCATAAATTGATAAGATAATACATTTTTTTTAAACATATTCGTTGAATTAATACGACATCAATGAATACTATTTACAAAATAATTAAATATCTACCTTGAATTATGCATTGAATAATATCTTTTTAGTTAATAAATGTTTATTAATTTAGCATTAGGTTGTTCAATATCTTTTATTTGACATGTGTTCATTAATTTATTATTTATTGGAGGTTATTATTTATCAAATATTACTTTAGAAGGTTATACTGCACCATTTGACGTTGAGTGATTAAGTAGATGAGATACCTTTTGAAATTGAGTGTCTAACTAGAAATCTTGCCGAAGTTGAGAGACCATTGCGATACCTTTTGAAGTTCCAGCTAAGTAGCAACTTTCAACAAGTTGGGTGGCAATTGGTTAATTTACCCAAAGAAATGAAGATATAGATGATGTTTATGACATTTCGAAGGGATGTTTTGAATAGATTCCAGCATACAATAAAAATATTAGCGGTTTGGTCTAAATTATTTTTTTTTCAGTTTTTTTGAGGAATTTTGAATTTTTGAGAGAACGTGAGGTTGAAAAGTTTAAAAAATGATAGATTATATAAATATGTGTGATTGAAAATGAATTTTAGGAAATCTTTGAAAAAAATGAATGGAACTAAACAGTCTCTAAGATAGTAAATTTTGATAAAAAAATGATGAAAAATATATTTTTAAAAAATTATACTTCACACTGAAATGTGATTGAAATTAATTATTAATTGAGATTGTTTTTCTTTACATTCAACGTACTTGTCAAATTTATTATTTATTTTTTTTTTCTTAGAAAGGATTAATATTGATCCAACTTTTTAACTAAGATAATGTTTGGTACTTATTATTTCAAATATCATTTTTTATACTTGTTAACTACATATTATCCAAAATTTATTATAAGTTATGACAAACAACATAATTTCGAAATAATGGATCTCAAACACGGGCTAAAATAAGGAAAAGAAAAAAAAGGCTTTAATTCTTATTTAATGCCATTGTTTGTTGTATAATTATTATTAAAACTTAAAATAAATAAAGATCAAATAAAATAAATACACTAGAAAATAGTTACATTTACACAAGGTTAATGGTACTATTTTTTTTCGCATTGAAATCTTGAGAGATGAGAAAAAAGAAAAACAGCGAGGATGGGAAGAATACATGACTAAGGTTTTTAAAGTACACATTTTCAAAATTAAGAAACTCAATGTTTTATTTAAAAAATCAGGTCATAATTAATTGTATATTTTATTGTTTATAGTCACAATTTTTTAGGTCAATGCTTATTATGATCATAAGAAAAAATTTTAGGTCACAATTGTTAGGTTACAATTTATTTTTTGGTCACAAATTTCGAATTTCGTAGGTCACGATTTTTTTCGGTCATAAATCTCTAGTCAATTGGTCACATCTTATCAAATTATGAGTCATAATTTCATTATTGGTTACAAATCACAAATTTCATTGGTCACAATTTTTTCTCGAATACAAATTAAGAATTTTTTAGGTCACAATTTTCACAAATCACTAGTTTTCTTGGTCACAAATCATAATTTTACATGTCACAATTTAGAAAATTATTTGGTTGACTTATTTTTTTGTCACACATTATCGATTTAGTTGGTCACAATCTATTTCTCGATCACAAACAACAAATTTTATAAGTCAGAAATTAAGGTCACAATAATTAATTGGTCACAACTTATTTTCAAGTCACAATTATGAAATTTCTTAAGACACAACTTATTTATAGGTCACAAATCTCAAATTTTGTAGGTCACAACTTTATCTTGATTGTAAATTTCATGTTAATTGGTCACAACAGCCTTATTTATAGGTCACAAATCTCAAATTTTGTAGGTCATGACTTTATCTTGATTGTAAATTTCAAGTTAATTGGTCACAACTTATCTATCACCACACCCAACCCACCCAACCCACCTACCTACCCTACCCCAACCAACGATCTCCAATCACCTGCTCGGAAAACACACCGCCACCATCAAAACGGCAATCCACCACCATCGGCCACCACCACGACTCACCACCGTGCACACTACTACCGTCGCCGCCTTCAAACCATCTCAACCTCACAAGATCACACCGCCCAATCGGCCATCACTAATCTGCCGCTACACCACCACCACCACCACAGCCTGTGCTGCCACATGAGATAATCACCACCACCAACACAGCAAAAATCATCTCACACACCACGCAATGTTCAAATATAAATATTCAAATCTCTTCTGCAAAAATAATCAGACCACTATTCACTAATCTGCCATAGATCTCCACCACCACTACCATTGCACACACCACAATAGGCCACATCGTTGTCTCCATTTGACATTGATGATGCCGTTACGCACACTAGAGCTGCTACGAGAGAGGAGAGTAGAAGGAAGCAATTGTCCTGTAGCGCCATCGTCGGAGAGGAAAGCAACAGCCGTCGTGTGGCACAATCTTCTGGGATGAAAACTGCAGTAGTCGCAGTGCGCCATCGTCAGAGAAGATAACAGTGGTGCAACATCGCTGGATTTTTGTCTCCATCTTCGTTTCCTGATTTTGTCTCTCTGTGACCATCAGACCGTGTGTAGAAGAGTTAGGGTTATGTTAAAGGTGGGGTGGATGGAGTGGGTTAATGGTTGGTTAGATTAATTTAAGGGAAAAATACATAAATAAGGTGATTATAAATGTCAATTTCAAATTTAAGGTGAAACTTATAAAATTTCAAAAATCATGTTATAATTAGAATCAATTAATTAAATTAAATAATTAAAATATTTTATTAATTATATATATATATATATATATATATATATATATTAAGGTCACAATACTATATATTTCAAGTCACAAACCATATTTTTTTAAGGTCACAAATGATTTCAAGGTCGCAAATT